>CM038141.1:142832950-144219362 GCA_021437245.1 Aegilops speltoides
ATCACGGCGGGCTTCTTCCTCTCTTCGTCCTTTAGATCCTTCTCTCGTCCCACGACTGTGGTGTACTCAACATCTAGCCCAGCGACCCACTCATCATCTGAGTCTTCGAACATGCGTCTGAAGCGAGAAACGCATCCATTCACCATCACGAAAGAACGGGTGTAGATGACGTCGAACTCATCACCGGTGATGGTTCTAACCTTGTACTCACCGCCGATCTGGGAGATTTGGGACGCCATGGATTTGGGAGGAGGGTTAGGATTAGTGGAACTGCCATAATGTGAATGGACGAGACGACTAGGAGCGAACCGTCGTAGTATTAAAGGACATGCGGGGACGAGTAGGAGCGAACTGCCAGCGTGCGAACGGCAGGGTAGTGGCTTTCCATTCTTCCATGATACGGGCTTCCGAGAGCCCTTGATCTGAGATCGAACGGTTGCATGGCATGATTCTAGACCTATGGGTGAATATCCTATCCTGGAGGGTTATTCTGAAAATTTTCAGCAACTTAGCATGCGACCGTTTGATCTCATATCCAAGGGCTGTCAGCAGCCCGTATCATGGTCGCGCTACCACGACCGTCAAGCGTCGCTCAGCTGGTTGCGCCTTGGAGATTTAACACGGTCGTTAGGCTACCGATGTTGGCATGTCATACATAGTCATCACTTAGTCACTCATACTACAACAAGGTTGGCTATAAGGTTGGCTATAAGTGTATTTTTTTACTCCTCTCTATCTCTTTCTTCGTACTCCCTCCGTCCCATAATATAAGAACGTTTTTGACACTGTTGTAGTGTCAAAAATGTTCTTATATTATGGGACATAGGGAGTACTAGTATTTAATGCATTTGCCAAGGAGTGACCTCTTCCAATGAAATGGTGTTGCTAAGTTTGCTTCATTTAATTAGCTATAGACTCAAAATTGTATTTTCACCTAGGTACACATGCTTAGCACCGTTTCTTCCTTGGGTCACCAAACTAGTCTCTCTCTTCTTGATTAACTTGCCACATCAGACTTTATGCCTATGTGCCAAGCTTAAGCACCTGTAGGAGCAAGTAAGGTGTCTGCCCGTTGCACAGAAGAGTGAAATGCATTGATCGGGGTGTTGTTTATTTTGACAAAGGATGTGGGGGTCATCTCATGTGTAACAGGTATCGATAGGTTTCTTCGGATATTATTTCATTTCTAGAGCTCAGAAACATCCGGGTGAAATAGATAAAAAGTATCTTTTGTAAACAAAAGCGTTCAACTGTTCAACCTGCATCCAAAACTTGTGAAGAAATAACTATTATTTGCAGGAAATGGTTCATCATAAGTCTTTCACCGGTACTGTAGTAAAAATTCATACACGGAAGATTCTAGACTAAACCATAAATGGATACACTTTTATTCATGCACGATACTCCAATAGAGCAAGATCATGCATGGAAGTCTCCACAAGCTTAGACAGCGAATTACATTGAGCGAAGACTAATGATCAACATTTTACTTAGTAATGCATATGTCCAGGTGAACCTCCTTGGAGTCCCCATGCACATTGTTGGGGGTCAAATAATACCATGCGTCTTCCATGTCCACATCGGCGGGAAGGTCCCAGCTCGGCAGAGTCCAAGTCAGCTTGACGTAGCCAGTGTCACCGCCCACGGACCTCCGAGGGGTAGTAATAGTGAGCATGCAGCCGTACATTGCCTTCGTGTCAGTGTCAGCATCAGCGGCGTTGCCCCTGACCCACACTACAAAGATGTGGCGGCGGCCTGCGCGGGCCTCGCTGGTGGCCACGATCAAGAGGAAGACGCTGCCGTCCTCCTCCGAGACTAGCAGGCGGCGCTGGTCCTCCAGTGACTCTGGCACGGTTAACGGGTAGCATGTCTCATACTTGATGTTCTTCGCCAAGGGCCAGTAGTGATCGCCGCACGCCTGCGTTAGGTGATGCACGATGTCCGCCGGCGAGCCCCAAAACGGCACCGGGCACTCATAGCAGTAGATGAAGGGCTCCTTGGAGGCATCGACCAGGCCGTCCATGAAACAGGAGTGGCTGTAGGGGACGTTCCGGCAGTTGAATATATGAGCAAGTTACTACGAGATTTACTACAAAATAAATTATGATGGCTATAATAGAGATTAAACTAATCATGCGGACTAGCATAGTAGATGAACAGATCGAGTCTAGGACACAGAGTAGAAACATGAATTCTACCACGATTTCGAACAGGAAGGACATAAACACATACGGTGCAACGGGAGCAGCACCATTGGCGATGAGGTTGTCGCCCATGTCATTGAGGAATAGGTTGCCGAGGTCGGGGAAGAAGTCGTCATCGGTGAAGTCGTGGCTGCTAGTAGTAGCGAGAGTGCACTCCCCAAATGTCAACAAATACCACGAATGGAGCACAGGAGGGAGTGGTCAGTAGGAGGTTCTGCCGCCAAATGGAGCGCAGGAGTAGCCCACGAAGCAGTAGATGGTGCTCCTCCCTAGTCTCTATTCTTTTCTCTATCTCTACTACTCTTCTTTGTTTTTTATAATATACTAGTTTTAGTTGTCAAATTGAATAGTACTGTGCCGTCCACTGCACGCCTGGCTGAACACGCCTCCTCGCCTCCATTAAACTCGCATGCAAACCAAGAAACCACTCCAGACCGCGGGAGGAAATTTGCCGGTTGCCGCGGGAGGGTTATTCTGCAAATTTTCAGCAACTTAGCATGCGACCGTTTGATCTCAGATCCAAGGGCTGCCAGCACCCCGTATCATGGTCGCACCTACCACGACCGTCGCGTCGCACGCGCAGTTGCGCCCTTAGAGATTTAACATGGTGTGTTAGGCTATCTGATGTTGGCACGTCATACATAGTCATCACTTAGTCACTCATACTACAACAAGGTTAGCTATAAGGTTGGCTATAAGTGTACATATTTTTTACTCCTCTCCATCTATTTCTTCATACTCCCTCCGTCCCATAATACAAGAACGTTTTTGACACTAGTGTAGTGCCAAAATGTTCTTATATTATGGGACACAGGGAGTACTAGTATTTATTGCATTTGCCAAGGAGTGACCTCTTCCAATGAAATGGTGTTGCTAAGTTTGCTTCATTTGATTAGCTATAGACTCAAAATTGTCTTTTCACCTAGGTACACGCTCTTAGCACCGTTTCTTCCTTGGGTCACCAAACTAGTCTCTCTCTTCTTGATTAACTTGCCACATCTGACTTTATGCCTATGTGGCAAGCTTAGCACCTATAGGAGCAAGTAAGTACAATAGTGCGCTTTACATGGCATTTTTGCGTATGTGGAGGAAAGAGAGGCAAGGAAAAAGTGGAGAAGTGGGCTCTCATGCAAGAGCCAGCCTCTACTACATGGTGGAGCATTGGGAGAGGCACCTGTATGGAGGTGGTCAGGAATCTAGAGACTCATGCCGGTCGTAGCACCGTAGTTAAAATGATAATGGCAGGTCAAATCACGGGGCCCCACCTCTCCAGCAGTAACTCGCTGTCAAATCACACAGCCCTACGTTTGCAGCAGCCTACTCCCTCGTCTTCTCGCATCTCTGTCGAACCAACTAGGCGGAACTGCCCCGCCGCCTACCGTGCAGGAAAAGCCCCGCCCTCGACTTTTAAATAGTATACAGTATACTAATTTTGTATCCATGGATTGCGCGCGCGCCATGGAGTGAAGCGTCTAGAAAACGGCGGTCCACATGTACGGAGTATACAGCACGCCCGTCATGTTCGCATCGCACCCCAGACGGTCGGTTGGTCTGGCACGCTGCTCTCCGAATGGAACGCGCGTCATATTGCGTTCGCACACACATGTGGGGCGGCAATTGAGAAACCGACCATAGGCACACTCCCCGGCCCCGCAAGTCGGGCGACTTAATAGAAGAGGGAGACGAGCGATAGTACTAGAGAAGTGTTGTACTACGTTGGTGCCTGGACGATCCCTGCAAGACACGGAAGATCAGTTCGTCCATGTATGTGACCAGACTCCAGCAGACACGCCTGGATTGGCTATCGTCTACGTATCGTGCAGGCTGTGTTGTACATGGTTGTAGTTGTAGTGAGAAATCTAAAAAAAGGTTTCTTGTCATCTCGCAAAATTAGGTGTCATGTGCTTTGGATCACTGCGAGGGTTAAACAGCGACAACTGAGTTGGGCTAGTCATTGGGGGCAAATGCACGAACAGTGACTACTCGGCTGCCATCTAGGTCAAGCCGGCTATGTTAATTAGGACATCTATCGACGGACCCCTTTTCTACGAGTTTATCTTTAATTTGAGCCTTGTTCCTCGTCTAGTTTGTCCGTCGGGATTCATATTGTCTCCTTTGGGCAGTGAGGTTATGATTTCTTGTCATGTGGCATTTTTTCGTGTTATATGTTATAATCCGGCGCTTCAGATCAAAATGACGATAACTGCGCCTCCGGGCCACGTGCATGAAGACTTCTCGACAGTCATTGACGAGGTCAAGCCGGCTCTGGTAGACAAAAGAAAACTAGTACTACTCCACTATATAGGCAGGAGCCTCCGCGCTTGCTTGCTAGTGTTGCTCTCTTTACACTGTCTCGGCCTCTCCAGATCTAAACACGACAGCGGTGGCCACACACAAACTCTCTCTGTCTGCTCACCGCTGGTCACAAATCCAGCCGGATCCTCTCCGCCGGGGAAGGTGAGAAGGTGCAACGTTCACGCGGTCGTCCTCGGCGATGGCTCTTACCCACTACTGTGCTTGTCCGATCAGCCTGCCTTGCCGTTTTCTCCCAAGCACCGCTGGCGAGGGAGGGCTTCTGACCCCTTCTTCCTCACTGCCGTAGTGTGGGCAGATCTGGCCTCCCGCCGCCCACCTAGCGACATCCCGGCGACCAGCAGGTATAACTTCCTTCGAAACCGGCCTTGCTCTACTTCATGAGCTCCTGACATCGCTGCATTTGTATCTTTTACTATTTCTCAGGCCCCCTCATAGATAGGATCGATCGGCTGTTCGAAAACCACCTAATTTTTTTACGTTTAAGAGGTAAAACTAGTTCATGCACTCGAATCTAGTACTACTTGGTTCAAACAAGGAAGAAAGCGGGTGGGGGGGGGAGGATTTGTTACCCGAATCTAGGACTTGGTCGAAAGAGGAAATAATGGGGCGAAAAGTAGCGAGACCGGCTATCCAAATGGTCTCTAGGTCTAATAGGGAAATAAAGGGCAACGCAAAGACAAACTCAATATAAACCCGATCTATTGGTTGAAAAAGGAAAGAAAGTGGGGACTGGGGGACAAGTCAACCGAGTAAGTCCAACACCAGATTTGCTAGCCTCACACAAGATAAGGTGGCTATACCAACAAAAATGGGACCAACCCAGATATCCTGTTCGATGTTTGTTGCCCGAGCCACTCTTATGTAATGCCACTGGTAAAATGTAGCGATCGACTTTGTTAAAAGTAAGGACACGTTAAACCAATGTTGTTTTCAATGTAATGCCTCCAGTAATATGAATCAATGGCACTTCTTTACATGTCCTGCTAAAATTTCCCATTAAGATAAGTTGGTTCTTTTCGTTAGAAATGCAACTGTCCTGGTCCGCCTACTCTCCCGTGTCCAAAATAATGTCATATTTAATGGTTGTCATAGTTAATCCTAATGCCCACACTAATATCTACCAATGCCACTGCTTTAGAAATTGCTACTGTCCTTGTAGGATTGCCATTCAGATAAGGAACATGCTTCTTTTCATTTGATGCATGTTTCATCACTTGTTAGTCACCCTCCTTTCCACCTTTTTTGTGCAAACAGAGATATACATTTCACGCTCGATCTTAGTTGAACTGCACAAATGATATCCAAATTATAGTTGAGCATTCCAGGAGATTCACAACCAACCTTGATGTTGCTCAATTTTATTGCAACTAATGAAGAAGAAGCTCTATGGGTTTCATTTCCTGATGGAAATGGAACCGGGGCTGGAGCCCTTTTCTTAAAAAAAATTGAAGAAGAAGCTACTAGCTCACGGGACATTGCTTCATTGAACTTCACCAAAAGGTCCAATGAATTGAATCATCCATGTTGGTGACTGAAAGAGCCAGCTTCAGCATCCCAGTCTAAGCACCCCCGGCCTCCATCCTTGCGATGCACGGTACACCTCGTTTGCCACCTGCTCGACCCTAGTGTCACTGATAAAATGAAGTAATAATACAATTAAAATAGAGCGAGTGTCATCTCTATCATTTCATTTCCAATGTAGATAAAGAAAGTGCTTCTCTTTGTTAAAGTATGTTTCATCAACTAGTCCCATTGTTAATGCTTAAGCGTCTCTGCAAACTGGGGTGCTTAGTTTTAGTTGATATGTACAAAAATAGAGATTTGAATGTCTCAAGGCGCCTCCTTGTACTACCGTTGTACACTGATGTTCATCACTGGCAGAAGGTGTATCTGGCGAGAGGGCCGGCGCGCTGTGACTGGATCAAAATCAAAATCAATTTACCCTTCAATTAAGAAAGCGACCCCACGTTAACTAGTCTCCCTTTTATTCTGGGTCATAATTGACCATGATTTTCGCACATAAAATATATATTATACGTTGCAAAAATAATATAATTTGAAAGTACATTCAGATATGAACCAAACGATACAATTTTTGGTGACATGCATTCACATTTTGCTTGTCAAATATAGTACGTGGTCAAACTTTGACCCAAAATACGCAAAACAACAACAAAATACTTCCAAGACCAGCGCCGCTCTTTCGCTCTTCTCCTCTTAAACCATCGCCGCTCCTCTCCTGTTCCAATCTAAATCCAGCGCCGCTCCTCTCCTCTTCCATTTCAAAACCACCACCCCTCCTCTCCTTTTCCAGTCCAAAACCAGCGTCGCTCCTCTCCTGTTCTAATCCAAAACCAGCGCTGCTCCTCTCCTCTTCCATTCAAAAACCACCGCTGGCGAGTGAAGGTGCTGTGGAGAAGTAGATCGATGGAGGAGTACAACCGATACGTGAGGATCGCTGCAGCGACCACTGTGTGAAGCTAGCTAGGATGTTGGAGATCTGATCTTGGTTTGACAACAAGGACCAACTAGCGGCGACGGTGACATCCATGGCCAAATATCTGCAATGAGCGAAAAGGCGGCGATACTCCCGGAGGAGTCGCGGAGTACATAGAGCTGCTCCTCTGGGCCATGGAGCAAACAGATTCACCGAATCCAATCGTGAGGGAGCGATGGTGGGAGTATCGATCCCAGATGGAGCATCCACCAGAGATTGAAGGATCGAGCATCTACAGGGTGCCGTTTGTGAGGGGGTCCTGCTAGAGCGAGCCGGTGGAGTCTTCGTCGACCGAACC
This sequence comes from Aegilops speltoides, assembly GCA_021437245.1. Lineage (NCBI taxonomy): Eukaryota > Viridiplantae > Streptophyta > Magnoliopsida > Poales > Poaceae > Aegilops > Aegilops speltoides. The sequence goes on from CM038141.1 coordinate 142,840,266, forward strand.
CAACTGCAAGAGGAGAAAAGCAGTTGGCCCTTCCCCGCCATCGTCTCCCTCGCCGTTCACATCGTCTCACGGGGCGGCTGTCTGCCGCCGAGGAATAGGAGGGGACTGCCCCCCAGCCCAATAGTCGGGCAGGTTGTGAATTGTCAGGAGGAGCTTAGGGTTGTCAGTATTTGCAGGTTGTGAATTGTGTTTTGTGTTGTGTATTTTGAGAGTACTTTCATATATGAATGTCTTTTGAATTTCAGATTTGCAGTATTGAGCATATGAAGAATTTTATGAATTCTAGATATCTATTTTAGCACTTAAAAAATGTAGTTTCACAGGAGTATAAAAGTGCAGACGAGAAGAAACAGCAAGTTTCAGTTTCAGATAAGAAACTGCAAGTTCAGTTTCAGATAAGAAACTGCAACTTTCAGAGGCAGAGCATTTATATTAACACGGCCTTTTCAAACAGGGTTAACATCATGTTAGAAGTTTTATTCATGGCCGAAAATGGAACTACCAACCAGTTAACATCATGCTGATCAACATTCATGCATAGCACATCTTCATATGATGCACAGTCAAAATGCCCATACAATGTCGAGTGTGCAAAACAGAGAGGAAACGAGAGACGAAGTTTTGGCCAGTGTTGGACGTGGTTTTGGGCTGCCCCGTCTAGGCTTTCATTTTTAACATGCGCAGCCCACGACGTCGGATTGGAGGGCATGTTGTATTTTCTTAGGGACGTCATGTATCGACCGGCCTATGGACCTCCCATCCGAGGTTCTATTTTTGGCAGCCCAATTTATGTATTTTTTTGAAGAAAACGCAGAGGTCTGTTCTATTTTTCTATATAAGAATAGGAACGCCGGGTCCAACTTATGTTTCCCTTCTAACTATATTATATATATTTAAATTATTTTATATGTTATTATATATTATTTTTATTGTCATCATATATTTAACAGATACTTACATATGTAAGAAAACAATATCCCACATCTTATTAACTTATAAAAATAATTTCTTAACAAATATAATCCTGGATTGTTTTGGCACGAAAATCCTAATGATTGTGTACAAAAGCTTGGTAAGATTTAAGGAAGAATGTAATAATATCACTTATTATTTAAATATATTTATAACAAAATGCTCAGCCCCTTTTTATTTTTTGATAACATTGCTGGCCCAACCCAACATTATAATTAGAATTAGCCCAGCAAAATCATGTATTTCGAGAAAGTGCAAATGGCCTGTAATTTTTTAGGTAATAAAATAAATGGGCCGCATGGACGCTACATTAATTGTTCACCCAGCCCAGCTTATGGCTGTAATTCAAAAAAAGATCAAATTGACTGTAAATTCTACCGCGCAAAAAAGGACTATAAATTCTGAAAAAATGGGTTGAATACGTGCCACATTTTTTGAGGCTGAAATGTGGGCCAATAGGTCGAAGCCAATGCAAGTCGTTGCCAATTTAGTCAACAAATTATTCTGACGTGTTAGCCGTTGGATTTACATCCAACGACCGGCATCCATCTTCAATCTCTCGTCTTCTTCCTCCAGCACCATCGGGACCACCTCCCGCCTCCTGCTGCTAGCAGCTCTGCTTAGCACGCTTTGCTATGAAGACTCCACCGTTGGCCAGGCTATCCCTCCACCCCTCCACACCTCCTATTCTTCTCCACTGACTGCCGAACCACACCGCACTAGAACAAGTTAACCCTCGTACACCTCTCTGTCTACGACTCTACTCCCGCGTCTTCCCATCTCCGGCCCGTTGCTGTCCGGGGCCTCGCCGTCGTCCACCACCTTGGATGCGCTCGGCGTGGCGTGGTCAACATGGTCAACGAAAGACACCATCGGAAGTAGACTGTGCGTGGAGAGGCTGACAGCTGGGTCCACGGCCGTACACAAGGAAATGCCTCCTTATTACGCGCAAAATAATGATTCCTCCACCTGACATCTGGGACCCACCAGAAGGGCCTCTGTATTTCGCGAAAAAAACGTGCCCCCTGCTGACTTGTCGGACCCACCAGCTATCTTCGCACGCAAGGAAGTGCCTTCTTATTACGCACAAAGAAATGAATACTCCCCCTGCCAGCTGGAATCCAGCATACTGGGAGGCTGACTTGTGGGACTACCAAGTTGACGGGGACGGAGGGCTTTGTCAACTTAGTCAATATGAACGATTCTAGATCCTGTTACCGTACGATGTTCATCCAACGGTCGTAGTGCTTCTTCAACCTCTGGCCTTCTTGCTCCAGCCGCACAAACCAGCGCCGGTCGTTCCGCGTGCTCCTGCCTCTCGTGGCCGGCTGTGATGCCGCGGAGGCCTCACCGCCCCCTACTACTCCCACCGCTGGCCAGGCCATCCCTCTACTCACCCACACCCCCTGTTATTCTGTAGCGACAGCAGCCTCACACCGCAGCCGAACCAGTGAACCCTCGTACTCCACTTCGCGTGGGCATCCACTGCTGCGTCTTCCCCGGCTCTGAGTCGTCCCCTTCCTAGGCCTTGCCATCGTCCACTGCCGTGGTGCTCTCGGCGCAGCGTGGTCAACGTGGTCAAGGAACGACTTCCATCAGACGTGGACTGTACATGGAGAGGCTGACCGCTGGGTCCACGGCCGCAGCAAGGAAGTGCCTCCTTATTACGCGCAAAATAATGATTCCTCCACCTAACAACGGGGACCCACCGGACGGGCCATACTATTTCGTTAAAAAAAAGTTTCCCCCTGACCGTTGGGACCCACCAGCTACATCTTTGCACGCAAGGAAGTGCGTCCGGGCAAAAAAAAAACGATTCGCCCCCCCTGACTGCTGGGACCCACCAGCTACATCTTTGCACGCAAGGAAGTGCGTCCGGGCAAAAAAACATGATTTGCCCCCTCACTGCTGAGACCCACCAGCTACATCTTTGCACGGAAAGGAAGTGCGTCTGGGCAAAAAAAAACAATTGCCCCTCTGACTGCTAGGACCCACCAGCTACATTTTCGCACGCAAGGAAGTGCCTGACAGTCGGGACCCACCTGGTCGAAGTGTACGTAGCGTTGTCATTCTGGTCGCAAACGTGTACGTACATACTGGTCATTGTAGAGGCTCGCACATGCCGTAGTAGAGGCGCGCACGTAGCATGTACACGTATGTACAGCGGCCAGGGTGCAAGAAAGAAATTACGGCCACGTACGTACATAAGGGCAGGGTATCGGAACGGAATGCGTGGTCGTGTTCATCGGGAGGGCTTGGACGGAACAGGCGATGGAAACGAGGCCTAGCGTACCGCACAACGGAGGAAACAGACCTCCTACGTTCGGAACGGGGTCCTGTTGATTCGGAGGGGTGTGGCGTACCGCAAAACGGAGGAAACGGACCTCCTACGGTCGAAACGAGGGTCCTGTTGATCAGGAGGGGTGTGGCATACTGCAAAACGGACGAAACGAACCTCCTACGGTCGAAACGGGGGTCCTGTTCATCGGGAGGGGTGTGGCGTACCGCAAAACGGACGAAACGGACTTGTGTTGGAGCGCAACGATCGAAACGGGGGTCCTGTTCATCAGGAGGGGTGTGGCATACCGCAAAACGGGACTGCACGAGATACTGTTCATCTCCACCGTCGACCTCCTCCAGCCTCCATGGGCTACTGTCGACCTCCTCCAGCCTCCACGGGCTCCAGTTCATCCAGCCTCCACCGCGCACTACTCCACCGGCTACTGTTCAACCACCCCTCCAGGGCACCCCTCCACCGTCTACTATTCATCCAACCCTCCACACCACAGGGTCCTGTTCAACCACCCCTCCACGGGCACCCCTCCACCATCTACTGTTCATCCAGCCCTCCACACCACAAGGTCATGTTCATCCAGAGGCAACGCCACCGCTCACTGTTCATCCACCCCCCCCCAACGCTCACTGTTCATCCAATCGATCGGCTTGATTAGCGGCATAGCGGCGAATCGCTTGATCGGGTTGATTAACACCATCGATCGATCGCTCGGGTTCGATGCTAGCGTAGCTTTGTAGTGCAATTGCTCGAGTTCAGTTAGAGGCCAACGCCTCGCTCGGGTTCAGTTAGAGCCAACGCCTCACACACGTGCGCGTACGTGTACGAGAGACATGTGCATCGCTCGGCCCCCAACCTCCCACCGTAACCGGCAACTCCCCAAAATTTTCCTCCCCCTCTCTTCTACCACGGTTTTTTCCGTCATGGACGGCCCAAAGAATGTCATGCAGCTGCGTCTCCGGTCCGCCCAGGACGAAAAGCCCATTTTTTGTCATGATTTTTTGTCATAGAAGTAGGAGCCCACCACATCTATGATGATACCGGGTTTTGTCACAATTATCGTCATAGAAGTGTCATATGTATGACAGGAAAAAAATTCGTTCGGCCCAAAATGTCACGGATGTGTCTTTTTTTGTAGTGGAGGCCAGCGTGAGGCTGGGGACCGGCTAACTTGGACTAAAGGATGGCGGCTCCAGGTCACCCATGGAAGAACTGGTGAAGCATCGGGCCATCTTGAGGCGCTGCTTGAGGATGCATAGCTGGTGCCGAGCTCGTGCGCCTTCGGGTCCACTTTGTTTAGCCTTTCCTTTCTCTTGTAATTCAAAAAATGTATCCCGCGGGGGCATGTAACAAACTACGGGAGTTATGCCCTTTATGCTATGTTTGCTATCTTGATTTTGTGTTGTGATGTTTGCGGCCTGGATAGGCAAGGGTGGGATAACTTAGCTTGGTATGTGTGTAGTAGTTTTCCGCCTCGTGAGGACTTGGCCTCAGGTACATGATGGGGCCCCCTTCCCGGGGGTTCGTGGGTCTCAAGAGCTGCCGCGGAGCCACCGCAGGGCTGCTCTCAAAAGAAAAAGAGAAGACTGACGAGTGGCTCACTTCTCCCTTCGTGAGCCCCTGCCATAGATTAGCTCATACTTGTCGCACCTCATCATGCTGCCCGGGGGCACGGACATCAGGGGTGCTGGTGCCCGTGAGCTTGATCGAGGGCTCCTCGCAAGGATGAAGCCGAAACACTAGGATTCGGTGCGGTGAGTGCGCACAAGGGCATGCCTGATGCGCACACACCTGCCTAGCCCCAAGCGCAAGGTGCGCGATAAGAAGTGATGGGGGACTGCCACCTCTCTCATGCCCTTAGGCCAAAAACAGCTCGGGAGAAGGAAACAACTCGAGGAACCGGAGTTCGAAAATACCAAATCCATTGAAAGGTTACTAAAAAACTGCAAGCAACTTTGGAAAGCAAATGAACAACCGCGTCCGGCACCTAATCTAGTCTTCTCACCAGCGTGGAGCTAAGTGTTGCCACTAAGACGTGGGAGGGAGCCCCCATGAGGCCCTAGGGCGACTCTCAGGAGACTCCGGGGTGTGTACAAGCCCATTCATTATTACGTGAGAGTGTCACTAATACATCTCCAATGTATCTATAATTTATGAAGCATTCATGCTATTTTATTATGTGTTTTGAATGATTATGGGCTTTATTATATACTTTTATATTATTTTTGGGACTAACCTATTAACCGGAGGCCCAGCCCATATTGTTGTTTTATTGCCTGTTTCAGTATTTGAAGAAAAGGAATATCAAACGGAGTCCAACGGAATGAAACCTTCAGCATCGTGATTTTTTGGAAGATTATCATCCTAGAGACTTGGAGTTCAAGTCAGAAGATCCTCGAGGAGGCCAGGAGATAGGGGGCGCGCCCCCCTTACAAGGCGCGCCCCCTATCTCGTGGGCCCCTTGAGCACCTCCCGACCTACTTCTTTTGCCTATATAAGCCTACGTACCCTAAAACCATCGAATATCAACATAGACCGGGAGTTCCGCCACCGCAAGCCTCTCTAGCCACCAAAAACCTCTCGGGAGCCCATTCTGGCACCCTGCCGGAGGGGGGATCCCTTACCGGTGGCCATCTTCATCATCCCAACGCTATCCATGACGATGAGGGAGTAGTTCACCCTCGGGGCTGAGGGTATGTACCAGTAGCTATGTGTTTGATCTCTCTCTCTCTCTCTCGTGTTCTCTCTATGGCACGATCTTGATGTATCGCGAGCTTTGCTATTATAGTTGAATATTATGATGTTTCTTCCCCCCTCTACTCTCTTGTGATGAATTGAGTTTCCCTCTTGAAGTTATCTTCTTGGATTGAGTCTTTATTTGAGAACACTTGAAGTATGTCTTGCCGTATTTATCTGTGGTGACAATGGGATATCACGTGCCACTTGATGTATGTTTTGGTGACCAACTTGCGGGTTCCGCCCATGAACCTATGGATAGGGGTTGGCACACGTTTCCTTGACTCTTCGGTAGAAACTTTGGGGCACTCTTTGAAGTACTTTGTGTTGGTTGAATAGATGAATCTGAGATTGTGTGATGCATGTCGTATAATCATGCCCACGGATACTTAAGGTGACAATGGAGTATCTAGGTGACATTAGGGTTTTGGTTGATTTGTGTCTTAAGGTGTTATTCTAGTATGAACTCTACGATAGATTGAGCGGAAAGAATAGCTTCGTGTTATTTTTCTACGAACTCTTGAATAGATAAAAAAGAAAGGATAACTTTGAGGTGGTTTCGTACCCTATCATAATCTCTTCGTTTGTTCTCTTCTATTAGTGGCTTTGGAGTGACTCTTTGTTGCATGTTGAGGGATTGTTATATGATCTATCTATGTTATTATTGTTGAGAGAACTTGCACTAGTGAATGTATGAACCCTATGCCTTGTTTCCTATCATTGCAATACCGTTTATGCTCACTTTTATCATTAGTTACCTTGCTTTTTTATATTTTAGATAACAAAAACCTTTATCTACTATCCATATTGCACTTCTATCACCATCTCTTCGCCGAACTAGTGCACCTATACAATTTACCATTGTATTGGGTGTGTTGGGGACACAAGAGACTCTTTGTTATTTGGTTGCAGGGTTGCTTGAGAGAGACCATCTTCATCCTACGCCTCCTACGGATTGATAAACCTTAGGTCATCCACTTGAGGGAAATTTGCTACTGTCCTACAAACCTGTGCACTTGCAGGCCCAACAACGTCTACAAGAAGAAGGTTGTGTAGTAGTCATCAAGCTCTTTTCTGGCGCCGTTGCCGGCGAGGCTAGGTAAGCAGCACTCACTCACACCCCGTCAACTAAGCTCTTTTCTGGCGCCATTGCCGGGGAGGTGAGTGCTTGAAGGTATATCTTTAGATCTTGCAATCGAATCTTTTTGTTTCTTGTTTTATCACTAGTTTAGTTTATAAAAGAAAACTAAAAAAAATGGAGTTGAGTTTGTCTCATACGCTTCATCTTTTTAATATCATTCGTGAGTATGATGGAAAGGAAAATTGTGCGCAAGTGCTAGAAGAAGAATGCATTAGAATGTTTGATACTAGATCTTTGTATGATGAGCATGATTGCAATGTTGTTAGTATGAATTCCTTGAATATCCATGATGCTAATGATATGCAAAGCCACAAGCTTGGGGAAGCTACGTTTGATGAAGATGATATTTTTTGTCCCCCAAGCTTTGATGAGCAAATTTATTTTGATGATAGCATGCCTCCTATTTATGATGATTATATTGATGAAAGTGGGTTTGGATGAGTGTCAACTTTAGGAAGTAGTTATCCCACTATTTTGGAGGATGTTGAATCTTATTGTGATGAACATGAAAGTGGATTTGGAAGAGTGTCAACTTTATTTAGTGATGATTCCACTATTTCGGAAGAGGTTCCAATTGATTATGAGAACAAAGTTTCTATCTATGATGATTATTGTGATGACTTGTATGTTATTAAGAATAATGATAACCATGAAACTTGTCATCATGATTTTAGTTTTCAATTGGATTATGCCTCACATGATAATTATTTTGTTGAGTTTGCTCCCACTACTATTCATGAGAAGAATTTTGCTTATGTGGAGAGTAGTAGATTTTCTATGCAAGTAGATCATGAAAAGAATGCTTTAGGTTCTGGTTATATTGTTGAATTCATTCATGATGCTACAGAAAATTGTTATGAGGGAGGAATATATGCTTGTAGGAATTGCAATAATATCAAGTTTCCTCACTATGTGCTGAAAATTTTGAAGATATGCTTGTTTTGCCTCCCTATGCTAGTTGATTATTGTTCCCATAAGTTGTTTGGTCACAAAATCCCTATGCATAGGAAGTGGGTTAGACTTAAATGTGCTCGTCATATGCTTCATGATGCTCCCGTTATGTTTCAATTCTTATCTTTTATGTGAGCATCATTGTCATCATCATGCCTAGCTAGAAAGGCATAAAAGAAAAGCGCTTGTTGGGAGGCAACCCAATATTTACCCCTACAGTTTTTGTGTTTCCACATGATTATGCTACTGTAGTAATCATGTTTTATAGCTTTTGTTTCAATAAAGTGCCAAGTAAGACCTTTAGGATAGCTTACGGTGATAGTTGTGTTGATCCTGCTGAGAATAAGAAACTTTTGCACCCCGTAAATTAGTTTTGTTAATTCGCAGAAACGTGATTCTGCTCTGATTCTTTTTGATATGGATTGGCACAAGAAATTCTTAGGACTTCCTAATTTTGTAGGAATTTTGGAGTTCCATAAGTGTACGTTTGATACAAATTACTACATACTGTCTGTTTTTGACAGATTCTTTTTTCTATGTGTTGTTTGCTTATTTTGATGAATCTATGAGTAGTATCGGAGGGTATGAACCATAGATAAGTTGGAGTACAGTAGATATTACACCAATATGAATTTAGAATGAGTTCATTACAGTACCTAAGTGGTAGTTTTATTTTCTTATACTAACGGAGCTTACGAGTTTTCTGTTGAGTTTTGTGTTGTGGAGTTTTCAAGTTTTGGGTAAAGATTCGATGGACTATGGAATAAGGTGTGGCAAGAGCCTAAGCTTGGGGATGCCCAAGGCACCCCAAGGTAATATTCAAGGACAACCAAGAGCCTAAGCTTGGGGATGCCCCAGATGGCATCCCCTCTTTCGTCTTCGTTCATCGGTAACTTTACTTGGAGCTATATTTTTATTCACCACACGATATGTGTTTTGCTTGGAGCCTCATTTTCTCTTGTTAGTATTTTATTGCTGATTTTTAGAATAATGTTTTGCATCTTTAGTTTCAATAAAAAGGGTCAAGGATAGCTTTTGCCATGCTTATTTTGCTAGTATACATGTTGCTGTTTGAAAACAGAAAGTTTACCGCTGTTGCAAAAATTCCCCAGAAATGTCAGAGAATGATATAATGTTGAAACCAGTTGCATAATGAGCTCTGATAAATGTACTACAGTGGGAATTTTCCCTCATAATTTTTTGAGCTAGGGGAGTATTGATACTCTTGCATTCTTTACAGACTGTACTGTTTTGGCAGATTGTTGTTATGATTGCATTGTTTGCATATGTTTGCTTGTTTATTGATTCTATTTGAGGATAGGAGTATTAAATATGCAGAGGCATTTAGTATGCAATGTTGAATAATAATTTTAGTGATTTGTTACAGTAGAAAATGATAAGGTTTTGCATTGGTTTATACTAACCTATCTCACGAGTTCTTGTTGAGTTTGGTGTGGATGAAGCTTTTGAGAAATAGAGAAACCATTATATGAGAGGAATTAAGGAGACACATAAGGGGTTTGTATTTCTGTGTGTGGTCTAGTCAGCACGGTTGGGGAGGTGAACTTTGCATATGCAGGGGTTTATAGGGAGAAACTCTCCGAGTTGAATCCGCAATGCATTCCATAGATAATCTGACTACTTTTTTTGTTTTCATGAATCTCATATTCTAAACAGCATCATAATGATTATGAGCTTGCGCGCATGAAAAGAATAAAGCATAACAATGCCATGGCTGTCAAACTTGGCATTAAGGGACTGAAATCAAGTCTGGATGCAATGCAATGCAAACGCTCTCCACCTACAGATTCATGCTCAGAATATGATCCTAACAGTGATTCTGACTAGAGGGAGACCTAAGTCAATGTAGCTCCCTAGTGGAGGAGCCAGAGGAAGATGCCCTATCTTATTCACCCATCAAGGTACTTGCTCTAACTTTCCAAGGTTACATTGCTCGCACATATCTTGCAACTGATGCTTTGCATTGCTTCTACTTTGTTGAACTGCCATTAGCTTAGTTTACACATCATGTATGTGAATACGCCATGCCTATCCATTTTCAGTACATATTCCATCTGTCATCATACCATATTTATCCATTCAAATGTTGTTCTTGTGTATCAGACGTTGAAAAGGAAGAGGGTGATTGCTGATCGTGGAGGAGCACAAGCAAAGTATTTGGAAAAGGTAGTGGCACCTGATAAATCAAATAGCCCATTAGGTGTAGTTGCAATATCACCTGACCCACAAAATACCCCAACTCTAGCAGACTCTAGCCCTACTACACTTTGGTCATTTCGATGCCCCAACTCAGCAGACCCAGTGCATCAAACAGTATGATTAAGCCGATTGACATAGCACCACCTGTCTGACGAAAAACCCCATTCCAAAGAAAGAGTACACCAAATCCAGTTGCCAAATCCCTTTTCGAACCAGAGAGAGCCCCAATTGCAACAAATAGGACCCTTGTTCCATTTCTTCCCAGTTTAGAAGACGAAGCTTATGTTGTTGTCAGGAACTTTGTGCGCATCTTTCCTTCATGGAAAGATTATACCGCAGACACAGAAAAATTTCCAGTCTTCCTCCGCAACTTACGTGTAAGTAATGTACTAATGTTATTCATGGTCATTACTACATATGTTTCTGCTGATAGAAGACACAAGATTTCATTCTTGTAAATAGGCGAGGAGCAAACTGGATTGTGATGACGAGCAAGAGTTGGTTGTGCTTTTCAGGCACTCGTTGATGAAGTATCATTCCTACCTGAGGCAAGCGCACTTCAATGGCAAGCCTCTGAACAAAATTTCTGTAAAGTCTCCGGTGCTACATTTATCCGACGGTGACTGGAATAATCTTGTTACACATTGGTCTCGGCTGCAGCGTAAGGTATTGTCTATGATATCACATCACAATTTGAACTACATTTCTGCATTTTCCTTAATGTCTCACTTGTACGAAAACTGTTAGCAGAAGAACATTTGTTCTCAAGGGACCATAGAATCTCACAACTATACTGCACACTGCATTGCTCTTGTGAGTACCTCTTGCCCTGTATGACCATACTTACTTTCATAGCTGTTTCATTATGTAGCATCACTGCACATGTTACCCTCGTAATTGTCCATTTGGTGGACATTATAAGATCCATATGGAATCTTACACAAATTTAGAATCAACCCAATGCTTTTAAAGAGGTTTAGCTCTACAGTCCTCTTCTAAGGACTGAACGTGTTCTATCACTTTGTTTTACATTATCACTACTCCTCCGTCCCATAATATAAGAATGTTTTGTACAGTACACCAGTGTTCAAAACACTCTTGTATTATGGGAAGAGGGATTGGTTCATTTTGTAACATTCAACTTCTTGTCTCCCTCGCCCACCATTTACTAAAAAATATCAGATCTATATTTAATCTTACCAACAAGTAGAATACACAGACAATGCCAGTGCAGAAGTGTAGCCCATTGCTCTTGTCAGTACATTTTGTCTTGTAACGCTTGTACTTCCAGGGATTGGTAGTTGATTATGTAGCATCAATCTACATCTTATCTTCATTATCCTCTATCCCTTCCAGTATTATCATATCTATAATTACTCTCTACAAAATGTAGAGTACAGGCAATGCTTATGAAGAAGATTATGTGCTGAAATTCTTGAGTTATCCTTCCCTTGACATGGAGAAGGGCATTATAAAGCCGGTGTTAACTGTTAATGTAAGTCAGTCTTTCTAAAGCCTTTATCCTCAACTGCTGTTTAATTTGCTCATACTCCCTATCATTTACTGCTGTTTAGTTTGCTGTTTCTACCAAAATGCATGTTCGTAAGAACCGTAAGTTCTAAGTTTTACTTGTAAAACCAAATTCCTTATTCATACCATGCACATTACTTAATATTCCTTATATGTATGCTTGGTTTTGTGGATCTATAATCTAGTGTGTGGTGAAGCAGCCCACGTTTGCACCTTGTCATCTCCTGTTTTATCTTACTGATGTGGCTGATGATATGAACAACATGCCATGCACATTATCCAAAATAGATACAATGATTTTATTTGCCCTTCATCTATGCTTATTATGTAGACATGGTAATCCAGTAGGTGTGGTGAAGCTCCCGCATTATGAACAATGCCAAATTATGCTATTGATATTTTGAACTTACTCTTTATTTTCTAATTTGAAATTGGATAGAATTGATGAGAATAGTTATCATCTTTGTTTATACACGCAAAACCTGTCATCTCTCTCGCTTTGTTTCAGGTGATATGCCCGATGGCATGCACAAGTCGATGAAGGCTGTGAGACAAACCCAACATATATTGCAGCAAAGAAGGCAAAACATCTTGAAGATAGCGAGACAACCCCAAAGTCTTGTCTTGATGCAGTGTTCAAGTTACTTGAGACTAACGATCGAGACAAGCTCACGAATTCGTTATGCGAATCAGTTTGACTTCTTGGTCCCAAGTTATAGCGAAAGGCATTCGCAACTCAACTTCGACTTGAAGTCCTATCTCTAAGAAAGATTGCATGAAACACCAATGAGAACCTCATCGCTAAACAGCTACACTGGAAGCTATGACCGACATGCTAGGCGGTCTCACAGCCTTTTTCTCAAGCTTATGCGCAGTTCCCCATAAAGGCTAACCTTTCTTGAACTATCTTGGAAGTGGTCTCGGTTCGAGATTATTTTGTTCTGTTGCAATGGTGCCCAGCTTTTGTAATCTGCTTCTTCGTTGTGCTTTATGATCACTGGTGGTGAACTTCGATGCCCAGTGGATGTAATATACCTTAAATCCTTTGTTGTATAGTGTAGGTTTATTCTTAGTTACTATGCCGTAATTTCTTTATTGTATAGAGTAGGTTTGTTCTTAATTCCTACTAGTTACTGCCATCATTCGCTATCTGGAAAAAAATCAGATGTAGTCAACCGGGCCGAAACATTCGACTCTAACGGGCCAGGTTTTTAGCGGGCCACAATTGGGCCAGCCTACGTCTTTCTTGGGCCCGAATGATTGGGGCCTTCACACATTGCGCCAGGCCCAAACTTACACCGGCCTATATTTTAGTTGGGCCTTTTGTCGACCCAGCGCTTAGTTTGGCCCAGGTAGCGTTGGGCCATTAACAGGCTGAATATTGTACTGGCCTGTTATGGCCGAGATGAAACGACAGGCCTTTAGTAGGCCAAAATGCATGTTGGGCCTCAATTTTCACTAGTCGTCGACGGGCCTTCAGCAAGCCGAAATGTAGACCGGGCCGTGTTGGGCCCAGTTAGCTCACGGGCCGTTACCAGGTCGAAACATATCTCGGGCCTTAGTTGGCCCACTGATACCATGGGCCTTTAAGAGGCCGAAAGCTTAGTCTGAGCATCAGCGGGCGAATTACGCGACAGCCCTTTAACAGCCCAAAGTCACGTTAGGCTAATCTGTTTCCACCTTTAGCACGGGCCGTTAGTGGGCCCGATGTCCCGTCGGACCATATATGGCCCATGGGCAGCACGGGCCATTCCCAGGCCGAAAGTCACACCGGGCTAAAATGGGCCCATGTCTACATCAGGCCTCTAACAGGCCGAAAGTCACTGGGTTGTAGTTGGGCCCAAATATTCAGCGAACAATTAACAGGCCAGATCTGGCTTCGGGCCGCAAATGGGCCCAAATATTGGGCAAACAATTAACGGGCCAGATCTGGCTTCGGGCCGTAAATGGGCCCAAATATTGGGCGAACAATTAACGGGCCACATCTAGTTTCGGGCCATAAATGGGCCTTTATTAAGCAGCCCGTTATTGGGTTGGCCCACTAGTACCTGATTAAGTTCTACAGGCCTTTGACTGGGCCAGCCTTTTTAACCTATATGGGCCTCTGTTGGGCCCTGCCACGTGTCGACGTATCATAGGCATGTCTTCTCCAATGGACGGGCGACATATGGCCCACTAACGAGCGGACAGGTGTTCCCTTCGGCCAATCAGAATTTTACACGTGGAAATTTCCCATTGGCCGGGGCTGTTAACGGGTTATCGGATCCAAAATCCGACCGGATAGCTTAACGGCGTTCCGTTACGGTGGATGCCACGTGTCCGTCACCCTTGACGAAAGCACTTCTGTGACGCACGATTTATCGTCATGGAAGTGAACACTCCCGTGATGATAATTTTGGTAATGTCATGGAACACTTCTACGACAGCACAGGTATGACTATCTTGATTCTGTCATAAATTTGTCATGGATGTACATGCATGACAAAAAAACGCGACCTACTGTGACAAACACGTATCATCACGGAAGTGTATATTTTTTCTAGTGTCACTTGGTGAACTTGTCGATGGCGACGTAGAGGTATCGGTAGCCCCCTGGCGCCCGAGGGAATGTTCCCAAGATGTCCAGCCCCCAGACCGCGAACGACCATGTGAGCGGGATCGTCTGGAGGCCCTGTGCGGGCTGGTGGACCTACTTGGCGTGAAACTGGCATGCTTCACAAGAGCGCACCAGCTCTGCAGCGTCATTGAGCGCTGTGGGCCAGTAGAAGCCGCTATGGAACGCCTTGCCCACCAGAGTGCACGACGAGGAATGATGCCCATAGTCCCCACCATGTATGTCCGCTAGCAGCTCGAGCCCTTGTTCCCTGGAGATGCACCACAACGAAACGTCATTGGGCCTCTTTCGATATAACTTACCATCCTTGATGCAGTATGCGGTGGCTTGAAGGGCCACGCGCTCGGCGTCCTCCTCCTTCTCTGGCAGGGTCCCTTGAAGCAGGTATGCCTTGAACTCTTCAGTCCAGCACCCCTCCTGAGGCTCGAGCACGAGCAGCAGGCGGGCTCCCGTGGGGTGACCACAGGCTGGGGCACCTGTCTCGGGTGCCTGTGGCAGGTCATCCAGAGGCGGTGCTGGAGTTGTGGCGTGGGGAGTCACAGATGGCTTGAAGAGCCGCTCCTCGAACATTCCCGGCTCCTGAGGGAGACTGCAGGAGGCTCTCTTGGCGATGTCGCCTACTTCCTTGTTCATTCTGTGCGGCATGTGCTGCAGCTCCACGCCCATGAACCGCTTCTCCATCTTTCGCACCTCCTCTAGGTACGCCTCCATGTGCTCGTCCTTAGGCGTGTACTCTTTGTTGGAGAAGTTGAAGAAAAGCTGAGAGTCGCCCTTGATGGTGAGGCGCTACATTCCCAGCACGGCCGCGACCCTGAGTCCGGCGAGCAAGCCTTCGAATTCTGCGATGTTGTTGGAGACCTTCTCGCCCTGCTGAAAGCAAAGTTGCACTGCGTAACAGAGCTTGTCCTTGGTGTGTGAGATGAGGACGGCCCCCGCTCCTGCGCCTTGTCGTGCAAACGTCTCGTCGAAGTACATAATCCATCCGTCCGGCACCTCGTCTCCTGGTACGAGGGAGCAGTCATCGCCTACTCCGTGGTCGGGAGCGTCGGTCCACTCGGCCACGAAGTCCGTGAGGGCCGCACCCTTGATGACCCTGGTGGTGCTGAACTCGAGATTGAACGCCTGAAGCTCAATGTTCCATTCAGCAACTCGCCCGGCTGCGTTTGGGCTCCGGAGCACCCTCTCCAGCGCGTACGCTGAAACAACCTTGATGGGGTGGCCTTGAAAGTAGTGGCGCAGTTTCCTGGAGCCAACCAGGAGTGCGAGCAGGAGCTTCTGAGGCATGGGGTAGTGTGCCCGGGCCTCCCTCAGTATCGTGCTGACGAAGTAGAGAGGGTACTCAACGAGGGGGAGGCATCAACGGAGTCTTGTTCTTCACGAAGGCGCAGGTCCTCCATGGCTTCATGAGGCCCGCCCTCGGGAGCCTTGATAGCCGCGGGATCAATCATGGCCTCAGGAGGAGTGTCGACCACCGGGTCGGTCAAGGCCCCAGATGCAGCGTCCCGAGGGTGCTGCATCTTGCTTTGATTGTCGTGCATCCCGCTGAGGTTTCTTGATCGGGCGTTCCTTCCATAGTGCCACCAGGGCGGCGCTGGATGAGTGAGGGGTGGCTGCCAGATAGAGCACCCAGGGCTCGAGAGGGCACGGTGGCACCATCACTAGTAGGCTGGTCAAATATCTCTTGAGGTCCTGGAAGGCTGCGTCTGCCTCTGGGGTCCACTCGAATGGCTCCTTCCTCTTCATCAGCTTGAAAAACGGGAGGGCATGCTCCCCCAGCTTGGAAATGAAACGCGCAAGCAAGGTTACACAGCCCGCCAGCTTTTGCATCTCCTTTAGGGTGTGTGGGGGGTTCATGTCCTCTATCGCCTTGCAAGGCGATGAACATCAATTTTACCTTTTACCCTCTCTGGTTTACTCTCTAGAGTGTGGCCAAGTTTGCAATAGCAAATTTGTGGAGCTTGGCTTACTCAGCTCAATTTGTCACTGCCCGTTTCTTTACCGTAGTAATACTCTACCTTGGAAGGACTACGCAGTAGACATGAGCTGGCATCAGTAAAAACTCCGAGCGCACCTTGTCCGTGGTGACCACGAGGGCAGCCAGCCAAAACGGTAGTCTAGCCACTGTTCTCGTCGGCAGCTGCTCCGACTGTCTCTGGCCTCGCCATTAATGTCCTACAGCTCTCCCTCGACGTCGTCTTCCCCATGGACCTCTGTCCCCCTTTGTTTTCTTCTCCGGCGAGCCGTGCCAATGACCAAATAGTGCGCTACTATGGCCATCATCTTCTCCCTCGCTTCTGTATTCTTCTCCCTCTCGCCCGCAAGCATTGCTCGTCTCCGTGAGCCTCTACGCCGCGTCTGCTTCCTCCTCGTCGGATTCTCGTGCCCCCCCGTGACCGCTGCAGTCGGCAGAGCCTCGGCCGGACACGCACGGCGGAGGTCGGCTCGGGTGCCTTTGCCCCGGCTATATATAGCCCACCCGAGGCCATTTGGAGATCACCAGCAGCCCCTCCGCCTCTCCCCAAGCCTCCCCAAGCCACTCACCCCTCCTCGGAGTCGCTCCTTGACCACCACCGCCGCCGTGGCTGCCGCCTCGGATATTGCTCGATTCCGGCGATGCCACGCCCCTCCCTCTATTCCACATCCACCACCGCATCCCCCATGCTCCGGCGAGCCACCCCGTGGCCTCGGCCCCTCCTTTTCCCCACCGTAGCCCCCACTTCACCGGAGACCGAAACCCCTCTCCGCCGCGGGCCCTACAGCCCCTTCTTCGGCGCTCCTCGCCGGCAGTGACCACCACCCGGAGATGCGCCTCTCTGTGCCGATCTCCTGGGTAGGTCGCCCGTCCGCTGCTGTGGCCGCACGCGCCGGCAATCACCGTCGGGGCAGTCCCATGGCTCGGCCGGTCACGCGCGTCGGCAAGAAGAAGGAGATGGCGAGCGAGGCGTTGACTGCCAGCGGGCCCAGCGCCTTGCCACGACCCCACTGGCAGCGACCACGGTGCGGCCCGCCTCTGCTGTGTTGACCGGTCCTTGCCAGCGTGGATAAGTGGCAGCGCCTCGCCACGAAGCCGTTTTCCCCGACCGAAATCAGAAAAGACGCGTTCTGTTTAAACTGCCAGGGACCTGTTTGTAGAAGTATTTTTATAGACTAGTCCCTGAGCTTTAAACGTCTGTATCTTTTTACCCATAACTCCGAATGAGGTGATTCCATCGCTCACTTTCTGTGTTCGTCGAGATCTTTCCGTTGGTATCATTTTCATAATGTTTTCACATAGTGAAAATGACCCTTTTGCCCTTGTCCGTAAACAGCCCCCTCCAAGAGAGAACTATTTCCGGCAAATCTTTCCGTGATCGTTTCACACTTCTTCTCGGAGTATTTGTCGACCCCCAGGCAAGCCAACCTCTTATCATGAGCCCCGAACTTGCACGTTGACTTTGCTTGCACCTTGTGTGTGTGTAGTTGCAGTTGTTTCTTATCGTTTTTGTTTGCAGTTATTCCATTATGCTTAACATGCATGCTTGTGTTTTCATGATATCTTTTGCCATGCTAATTAAAATATTGTTATTGCTAATACCATGTCACTACTCTACTTTATTTTCATGACATCGTTATAAAATGCTATGATTGTAATGCACCGTTGATATGCTAGTACTTGGTATTGCCATGTTCTTTATGCTATAGTTGTCCACTGGAGAAGCGTGGTATTTTATTAAAGCCTTTGTACATTGCATGCCAGTTGTTGCATTCATGTTAAAAATGCTTGCATGATGATTGATGGAGACGGAAATAAAATGACTTAATAATAACTAACCTCCTCCGTCGTCGATGGGATCGAGTCATAGTGCCACCAAATCGAACTTTTTCAGTGCAACCACATTTTGCCTTTATCGGAAGGCCTTAATGCGATCTATTGTCGTGTCTCTCGCCGGTGCCTCCAACGAGGGAAGGTTATGGGCACGCACTACCCTGATCAGTTAGGTGGACATAAGCCTTGTGTGCCCCAGTTTGATTTTGAGCTCGGGTCCTAGTTTGGGACCGTTTATGTTTGGCCACGACGGTGGCTGTCACGCCCAATATGCGATACTATCCTAAAGAGACTCGAAGGTCCCACCAAGGATAGAACCGCATATTGAAACACTTTTGCAAGGTGGATATCATTACATCAACATTACATAACAGATGGGGATACATACAAGAGGCATACGATGCCACACGGATACAACATCTTACATAAGAGCACCATCCGACTTCGGATGAAACACAAACAGAAACTCAAACGACATCCACCCTGCTATCCCAGGCTGCCGACCTGGAACCTATCCCCTGATTGAAGAAGAAGCAGAAGAAGAACTCCAAACAAGAAAACATCGCTCTCGCGTCATGATCATCGCAAAAACCTGTACCTGCAACTGTTGTTGTAGTAATCTGTGAGCCACGAGGACTCAGCAATCCCATTACCATGGGTATCAAGACTAGCAAAGCTTAATGGGTAAGGAAAGGGTAAAGTGGTGAGGATGCAGCAGCGACTAAGCATATATGGTGGCTACCATATGCAAATAAGAGCGAGAAGAGAATAAACGGAACGGTCGTGAAGCTAGCAATGATCAAGAGGTGATCCTGAACTCCTACTTACGTCAAACATAACCCAAAACCGTGTTCACTTCCCGGACTCCGCCGAAAAGAGACCATCACGGCTACACACATGGTTGATGCGTTTTAATTCGGATCTGGTGTCAAGTTATCTACAACCGGACATTAACAAATTCCCATCTGCCACATAACTGTGGGCATGGTTTTCGAAAGTTCTAACCCTGCAGGGGTGTCCCAACTTAGCCCATGATAAGCTCTCGCGATCAATGAAGGATATTCCTTCTCCCAGGAAGACCCGATCAGTCTCGGAATCCCGGTTTACAAGACATTTCGACAATGGTAAAACAAGACCAACAAGACCGCCCGATCTTGCCGACAATCCCGATAGGAGCTGCACATATCTCGTTCTCGAGGCAACCTTGGATAAGCTAAGCGTCAGTGCCGCGTAACCCAAGTTGCCAAGGGATGGTCCCGCACGATGCTCTAGTTTGGACCAACACTTAGATAAGCATTGGCCCCGGGGGGACTATAATAAAGATGACCCTTGGGTTAATTACTCCCAAGGGAAAAGTAGGTGGTGGTGAGGAAAATGGTAAAACCGAGGTTGGGCCTTGCTGGAGGATTTTTATTCAAAGCGAACTGTCGAGGGGGTCCCATAAATGACCCACCGCGTTAGGAACGCAAAATCCGGGAACATAACACCGGTATGACGGAAACTAGGGCAGCAAGAGTGGAACAAAACACCAGGCATAAGGCCGAGCCTTCCACCCTGTACACCATGGAGCAATCTTCAACTTCACCTGCAGCTAACAACGCTATAAGAGGGGCTGAGCAAAGCGGTAACATAGCCAAGCAACGGTTTGCTAGGAAGGGTTTCAAAGGTTAGAGGCTGACATGGCAAATTGGGAGGCTTGAAGAGCAAATGATAGGTAGCACAGCATAGCAATAGAACGAAGAAACTAGCATAACAATGATAGTAGTGAGATCCAAGGTGACGGTCATCTTGCCTGAAATCCCGCTAGGAATAAGAACGAGTCCATGAAGAAGATGAAGCCACGAAGACGAACCACACGTAGACGAACGCATCCTCACGATCGCAACGAAACGGGAACTATCGAGAACAAGCACACAACATGGTAAACACACCACACATGACAAGGCATGATGCTCAACCAAGTATGATGCATGAAAAAACTAAATGAGGCTACTCATGGCAAGAGATGATGCAAACAAGAGCAACACATGAAGGCAAGTTTAAATGAGGCCGGAAACAACATATAACAATTCCGGTAAGTCCTCATATGCAAGCTTCAAAGTTGGTCCAGATCTGAATAAACCTTATGTTCAAGTTGTTAAACAGCAAATTAAGATGCACCAAGATGATCTACACGAGATTCTAGTCAAGTTACATATAAAGTTCATTAGATTTGGAGCTACGGCCTAGAAGATATGGGCAAAACAAGTTAAGCATGGCATTGATGCAAAATGCATGCAAACATCAAGCAAACACTCCCAAACATGGATGCAACATGGTAATATGAAGCTACATGCAAAATCAAGCAAGTTTCATATAGAGCACACTCGAAACGGAGCAACGGTTCAACACATACACTTCATACAAGTTTAAGACAAGTTGTCCAAAACAGCAACTAGGCATCTAGCAAGCATCAAAACAATAAGCTACAGCACCCCAACATAATAACAAAAGGCATGGGCATGAAGTACAGGTAAAGCATGACAAAACATGAACACTGAGCTATCTCCAGAAACTACGAGAACATGCTCAAAAACACATGGCAAGATTGCATACATTAACAGTTTCAGACTTTGCAGAAATAACATCAGGTCGCAATGTTTAGAGCTATCAAACAACATGTTACAGGAACTTAACATGGCAAACAAAGGCATGGCATGAATCTACTAATCTCATATAACAAAAGTCCCTTACTGACCATGAGCCAAAAAGCAACAGAAGATATGATGGCACCCATGTAAACATGGCAAATTATATTACAGATTCATACATGGCAGGAACAACAATAAGTAGGCATGTTGGTGAGCTTGAACCACTCCCCACAGAGCAATACATGGCATGGAAAGGAAACGAACAGTAAGAAGGCATGTTTGAGAAGCTAAGCATGGCAAGAACAAGTTCATAGGGTGCATGGATCACTAGCAACAATCATGGCAACATTGAACTTAATGTTAACAGGCTGACAACAACATTATTTAGCAAGTTTGGAGCAAGATTACAACAAGTTACAACAGGCTATAAATGCAACCAGGGGCATGAACGGATATAGCATGACATGTACAACAAAACATCCTTAATGAACATCTCCAGATTATGCATATAATGACTTGTAGCAGCAGGTTTACATAGCATCATCATATAGCAGAACCAGTCTAGCAAAACAGCAACACCAAGTACCCTACTTCACGAGCTCGATGCACTCAGTACAAGAATCACAAAAATACATGGATGGAACCACTGTAAAGATGGCATGATGTAGCACAAAACACATGTAGACATCAAGCTCATAGGATACACACATCAAACGCAACAAAAATGACAAAACACCAAGTTATAGCAGTTTCAGCAGGTTAACATCATATAGCACTCTTGCAACGACGGTTCAGGCATCAAGATGAACTCAAATGAACATGATGCAATGGAACGAAATGAAGTACTCATCGAGACGAACAATTTGACATATTACATGCACAAAACGGAGCAGTATGCAACAAGTTATGATGCGATGAACAAGGCAAAATTATGCAAAAAAAATACGGGGACTTGGTGGAAAATCGGGGTCAACCTCAGATCTGGATCGGGGCACGGACTTCGAAGCTCGTTGGAGAACTCGCCGGAGTTCGGGGAGGAGGACGGAGGTGAGGCCGGAGAGGAGGCGCGCGGAGGCCGAGGTTGGCGGAGGAGCGGCGAAGGACGGCGGCGTCACGCGGCCACCGGAGGGAGCCGAGGCCACGCAGCGGCGGAGTTCTTTGCCGGAGGCGGCGACGGCGGCGACGGCGCGGAGGCCGAGGCCGACGGAGGCGGGTCCGACGAGGAGAACGTGGGGCGCGGAGGCGCTAGTGTTCCAGCGGCGGCGGCGAGGCGAAGCGCCGCGTGGCGCGGCGGCGGCGCGCGTGGGCGTCTCGCGGCGGGCGGCGGCGGATCGGGGCAGCGAGCCCGCTGGCCTGGCCAGGCCGCGACCGCAGAAGAGGAGGCCGGAGGCCAGGTGGCGAGGCGCGGTTGGCTGAGGCAGCGGGGTTGACGACGTGGCGCGATCTGATTGGACGGAGCGACGTGGTCGGAGGACGTGTCCGGCGCGGGCGGACGCGTCCGGCGGCGCTAGGAGGAAAACTGCTAGGGTTTGGACCCAAAATTTCGGTGGGAGAGGTCTATTTATAGATAGAGGGAGATAGGAGACTCCAAATTAGGCACGGTTTTCGCCCACATGATCGTGATCGAACAACCGAGAGCATGGAGGGGAGTTTGCTGGGTTTTGGGCCACTTTGGAGAGGTGTTGGGCTGCAAAGAGAAGGAGGCTTTTACGGTTACCCGGTTAACCGTAGGAGTATCAAACGGACTCCAAATGGCACGAAACATGACAGGCGGTGTACCGGTGGTGTACCAAGGCCACTTGGAAAATGACGGTCCATTCCGAGAACGTTTAACACCCGCACAAGAGAAGAGGCACGAAGGGGATGCCGGATGACATAGGAGTGCCAGATTGCAAAACGGACAACGGGGAAAATGCACGGATGCATGAACCGAACACGCATGCACAAATAGATGCACATGATGACATGATAAAATGCAACACGCAAGCAAACGACATGACAAAGACGGCGAATAAATGGCAGACACCTGGCGCATCGAATCCGGGGTGTCACAACACTCCCCCACTAACAAGAGATCTCGTACCGAGATCTTAGGAACGAGACGGAAGAGAAAGAGGAAGATGTGAAGTAAGAACGTAAGAGAGAAGATGAACAAAGTCGAGAACACCCGGTAGAGAAGAGGAACGGCGAATATGACGAGAATCAAAAGCTCGTTGAATAAGATAGACTCTAAAACCACCCCGGTTAGACAAGGTAGAAAAAGAATAAGCACGAATGAATTTGGGCAGCACTCCGGCTGAAAATGGAAGGAATGGAGACATGAACTTCACAAGATTGAATGACACTTGGCGAGATGAACATCACAATGACTCCGGAAGAATTGAAAGAATGGAATGAAAAAGAACGGATGAGAGAACAACAACTTCCACCACAAATGAATTTGATAGCATCTTTATAGGAGGGATTGAACGGAGTTGTTGAGATATTCAACAACAAAAGAATAAGCTTGTTGTAGACTTATGGAAAAACATCTCGAAATTTATGAGGTGATAACCGGCCGCAAACGGAAATGATTGAAAGGCTGAGAAGAACTAAGAAATGCAAAACTCCACTTCAAAAGAATACGGAGAATTATTTGCACTTCGAGACGCAAGAAGAAAAGATAGTTGAACTCTCCACAAGACTCTTGATGGAAACTTGAAGAATGAATTAAATCATGAAGAACCACCATGAAGAACTCCGGTGACAAAAGGATGATGAGATCGAATTGAAGGATGAAAAGAATAATATTAAAGCCTTTTATTGATTTAGACGGAGCTTCCGACGAGAGAAGCGAGTAAAAACTTGGAGCTCCGGAAATGAAAAGATGAGTAACTTAGAACCGGCAAAATTGATAACAGGAACAAACTCCGGAAGAAAAGATTAATCACTTCGAGGAAAGAATAAGATTTATTGTATGCTTATCCTTCATCAAAATAAATTGATGACTAGCAAAGGATTTCGCATACTACTTATTCTTATTGGAAAAGGATTGAGGGGTATAAGGCACAACCTTGAGGAAGATCTTCAATGAACCTCCGGTAGGATTTGGAAGAACAAATGAAGTGATATGATAAACAAAGTAAAAGGAATCTTGAATGAACACTGGAAGAATTTGAAAATGAATGAAGAAAGATAATGAATCACCGGTGAGAAATATGAGAACAAATATGCTTGAGGGGATTTAGATGCAAAAGAATGAAGAGATAACAAGCTAATTAAAGTATATTTGACAGATGCACCGGGATAATTGGATAACGGTAGCTGAAATGTGAGGACAAAGAATTCCTCTAGAACGATGGCCTTCGGTGAAAAGAAACGGGAAAACAACTTCTGACATACTCCGGATGGGTAAGAAAAGAATATCTAACAAATGGAATAATTCGAGATGGTAGCATGAAACTAGAACAGCGAGTCTTTGAGAGAACGGGCAAGATTTAGAAGGAACTCTTCTTCGATCTTCAAATGATGACGGAAAACACCACCAATGTTACTGGGATACTCCGGGAGGATGAAAAAAGAGGAAGGGTTGAACCAAAAGATGAAAAGAATTTGAAAGAGATCTTGGAGAAGGCATTTGACTGATGAAATTCATTACTACGTCAAACTCGAAAAGAATTAGGAATGGCTCCGGAATAATTAGAAGAGTCAGATAAGATCCTGGGAAAAGACCTGTGGGTTAGGGACCACTAAAAGAAAACACTGTTGAAAAGGATTGTTTGAACGAGAAATGATGCACCGGAACAATTGAAATATTTGAATGAGGTGACAACCTCGAATTAATTGGAACACAAACGAATCTCCTGAGATGTCTTGAACACTCCGGAAGGATAAACTGGCGAGAGGAAAACGAGCAGGGAAAACACTGGAGCCGAGGAAAAGAATATGATCAACCCGAAAAACTTGAATTGAGTCCATCGAAAAAGAGATGAAGAATGTCAAACAAAAGAGAACTCACCGGTTGAAACAATTGTCGAAAGACTGAAGAGGCTCCACCCGAACGACATTGATGCTCGAAAGAGACTCAAGCTCCGTTAAGAAGAGGGTGGGAGGGTGGGAAAAACAAAGACACTTGGAAGGGAGAACCGACGAATATCTTGAAGAGAAAACACCGGTTGAAAGAAAACAAAGGCTTCACACGAGTAGGATGGATACTCGATTATGGACTCTAGCTCCGAGATGAAAAAGGGGTGGGTGGGTGGGAAAAATGAAAACAACTGAGGATTGAACTTGGCAACGATGAAGAGGCTCGAGTCAACTTGACGAGAAATGCACCGGATAAAAAAGAGCTGAGAACCAACGACCGAAAAACCAACTGCGTGAACCTAAAGAAAATTTGAAGGGGAAGAGAAGTAAATCAAAATACCTACGTCAAGTTTCCACACCAGAGCGACGAAGGGGCACAGGAGTAAAAAGAATCCTACTCACCGATATATATATAATCCTAAGACTAAAAATAGTTTTTTTCTAGACTCAACAACGGCCAACAATCAAGGGGGCTCCTATGGTCGGTCGAGGCTCTGATACCAACTTGTCACGCCCAATATGCGATACTATCCTAAAGAGATTCGAAGGTCCCACCAAGGATAGAACCGCATATTGAAACACTTTTGCAAGGTGGATATCATTACATCAACATTACATAACAGATGTGGATACATACAAGAGGCATACAATGCCACACGGATACAACATCTTACATAAGAGCACCATCCGACTACGGATGAAACACAAACAGAAACTCAAACGACATCCACCCTACTATCCCAGGCTGCAGACCTGGGACCTATCCCCTGATCGAAGAAGAAGCAGAAGAAGAACTCCAAACAAGCAAACATCACTCTCGCGTCATGATCATCGCAAAAACCTGTACCTGCAACTGTTGTTGTAGTAATCTGTGAGCCATGAGGACTCAACAATCCCATTACCATGGGTATCAAGACTAGCAAAGCTTAATGGGTAAGGAAAGGGTAATGTGGTGAGCATGCAGTAACGACTAAGCATATATGGTGGCTACCATACGCAAATAAGAGCGAGAAGAGAACAAACGGAACGGTCGTGAAGCTAGCAATGATCAAGAGGTGATCCTGAACTCCTACTTACGTCAAACATAACCCAAAACCATGTTCACTTCCCGGACTCCGCCGAAAAGAGACCATCACGGCTACACACACGGTTGATGCATTTTATTTCGGATCTGGTGTCAAGTTATCTACAACCGGACATTAACAAATTCCCATCTGCCACATAACCGTGGCGACGCCTTTCGAAAGATCAAACCCTGCAGGGGTGTCCCAACATAGCCCATGATAAGCTCTCGCGATCAACGAAGGATATTCCTTCTCCCAGGAAGACCCGATCAGTCTCGGAATCGGTTTACAAGACATTTCGACAATGGTAAAACAAGACCAGCAAGACCGCCCGATGCGCCGACAATCCCGATAGGAGCTGCACATATCTCGTTCTCAGGGCAACACCGGATAAGCTAAGCGTACAGGTACCGACGTAACCCAAGTTTCCAAGGGATGGTCCCGCACCGTGCTCTAGTTTGGACCAACACTTAGACAAGCATTGGCCCGGGGGGGCTATAATAACGATGACCCTTGGGTTAATTACTCCCAAGGGAAAAGTAGGTGGTGGTGAGGCAAATGGTAAAACCAAGGTTGGGCCTTGCTAGAGGAGTTTTATTCAAAGTGAACTGTCAAGGGGGTCCCATAAATCACCCAACCGCGTTAGGAACGCAAAATCCGGGAACATAACACCGGTATGACGGAAACTAGGGCGGCAAGAGTGGAACAAAACACCAGGCATAAGGCCGAGCCTTCCACCTTGTACACCATGGAGCAATCTTCAACTTCACCTGCAACTAACAACGCTATAAGAGGGGCTGAGAGAAGCGGTAACATAGCCAAGCAACGGTTTTCTAGGAAGGGTGACAATGGTTAGAGGCTGACATGGCAAATTGGGAGGCTTGAAGAGCAAATGATAGGTAGCGCATAGCAATAGAACGAAGTGACTAGCATAACAATGATAGTAGTGAGATCCAAGGTGACGGTCATCTTGCCTGAAATCCCGCTAGGAAGAAGAACGAGTCCATGAAGAAGATGAAGCCACGAAGACGAACCACACGTAGACGAACGCATCCTCATGATCGCAACGAAACGGGAACTATCGAGAAGAAGCACACAACATGGTAAACACACCACACATGACAAGGCATGATGCTCAACCAAGTATGATGCATGACAAAACTAAATGAGGCTACTCATGGCAAGAGATGATGCAAACAAGAGCAACACATCAAGGCAAGTTTAAATGAGGCCGGAAACAACATATAACAATTCCGGTAAGTCCTCATATGCAAGTTTCAAAGTTGGTTCAGATCTGAATAAACCTTATGTTCAAGTTGTTAAACAGCAAGTTAAGATGCACCAAGATGATCCGAGATTCTAGTCAAGTTACATATAAAGTTCATTAGATTTGGAGCTACGGCCTAGAAGATATGGGCAAAACAAGTTAAGCATCGCATTGATGCAAAATGCATGCAAACATCAAGCAAACTCTCCCAAACATGGATGCAACATGGTAATATGAAGCTACATGCAAAATCAAGCAAGTTTCATATAGAGCACACTCGAAACGGAGCAACGGTTCAACACATATCAATACAAGTTTAAGACAAGCTGTCCAAAACAGCAACTAGGCATCTAGCAAGCATCAAAACTATAAGATACAACACCCCAACATAATAACAAAAGGCATGGGCATGAAGTACAGGTAAAGCATGACAAAACATGAACACTGAGCTATCCCCAGAAACTACGAGAACATGCTCAAAAACACATGGCAAGATTGCATACATTAACAGTTTCAGACTTTGCAGAAATAACATCAGGTCGCAATGTTTAGAGCTATCAAACAACATGTTACAGGAATTTAACATGGCAAACAAAGGCATGGCATGAATCTACTAATCTCATATAACAAAAGTCCCTTACTGACCATTAGCCAAAAAGCAACAAAAGATATGATGGCACCTATGTAAACATGGCAAATTTATTATAGATTCATACATGGCAGGAACAACAATAAGTAGGCATGTTGGTGAGCTTGAACCACTCCCCACAGAGCAATACATGGCATGGAAAGGAAACCAACAGTAAGAAGACATGTTTGAGAAGCTAAGCATGGCAAGAACAAGTTCATAGGGTGCATGGATCACTAGCAACAATCATGGCAACATTGAACTTAATGTTAACAGGCTGACAGCAACATTATTTAGCAAGTTTGGAGCAAGATTACAACAAGTTACAGCAGGCTATAAATGCAACCAGGGGCATGAACGGATAGAGCATGACATGTACAACAAAACATCCTTAATGAACATCTCCAGATTATGCATATAATGACTTGTAGCAGCAGGTTTACATAGCATCATCATATAGCAGAAACAGTCTAGCAAAACAGCAACATCAAGTACCCTACTTCACGAGCTCGATGCACTCAGTACAAGACTCACAAAAATACATGGATGGCACCACTGTGAAGATGGCATGATGTAGCACAAAACACATGTAGACATCAAGCTCATAGGATACACACATCAAATGCAAGAAAAATGACAAAACACCAAGTTATAACAGTTTCAGCAGGTTAACATCATATAGCACTCTTGCAATGACGGTTCAGGCATCAAGATGGACTCAAATGAACATGATGCAATGGAACGAAATGAAGTACTCGTCGAGATGAACAATTCGAAATATTACACGCACGAAACGGAGCAGTATGCAGCAAACTATGATGCGATGAAGAGGGCAAAATTATGCAAAAAAATACGGGGACTTGGTGGAAAATCGGGGTCAACCTCAGATCTGGATCGGGGCACGGACTTCGAAGCTCGTCGGAGAACTCGCCGGAGTTCAGGGAGGAGGACGGAGGTGAGGACGAGGCGCGCGGAGGCCAAGGTCGGCGGAGGAGCGGCGAAGGGCGGCGGGGTCGCGCGGCCACCGGAGGGAGGCGAGGCCACGACGGCGCGAGGGTTGCCGGGAGGCGGCGACCGCGGCGGACGGCGTGGAGGCCGAGGCTGGCGGAGGTGGGTCCGGCGAGACGACGCGGGCGCGTGGGCGCTAGGGCTCGGTGGCGGCGGGCGATCGGAGGCGGGCGCCAGCTGCCGCGGCGGCGGGCGGCAGGGCGTCCATGCAGGCGGCGGCGGCGGCGATCAGGCCGGGCAGGCCCTTTGGCCCTCCGGCCGGCCATGAAAGGAGGCCGGAGGCCAGTTGGCGAGGCGCGGTTGGCTGAGGCGGCGGGGTTGACGACGTGGTGCGATCTGATTGGACGGAGCGACGTGGTCGGCGGATGTGTCCGGCGCGGGCGGACGCGTCCGGCGGCACGAGGAGGAAAACTGCTAGGGTTTGGACCCAAAATTTCAGAGGGAGAGGTCTATTTATAGATAGAGGGAGCTAGGAGACTCCAAATGAGGCACGGTTTTCGCCCACACGATCATGATCGAACAACCGAGAGCATGGAGGGGAGTTTACTGGGTTTTGGGCCACTTTGGAGAGGTGTTGGGCTGCAAAGAGAAGGAGACTTTTACGGTTACCCGGTTAACCGTAGGAGTATCAAACGGACTCCAAATGGCCCGAAACTTGACAGGCGGTCTACCGGTGGTGTACCAAGGCCGCTTGGCAAATCACGGTCCATTCCGAGAACGTTTAACACCCACATAAGAGAAGAGGCAAGAAGGGGATGCCGGACGACATAGGAGTGCCGAATTGCAAAACGGACAACGGGCAAAATGCTTGGATGCATGAACCGAACACGCATGCACAAAGAGATGCACATGATGACATGATAAAATGCAACACGCAAGCAAATGACATGGCAAAGATGGAGAATAACTTGCAGACACCTGGCGCATCGAATCTGGGGCGTCACAGTGGCCGTTGGTGTCTTTGGTATACACGGGGCCACCCAGGACTAGCCCAGTGGGGAGTGAGTCGGAGTGGCCGGGAGAGTGTCATGGCAGTTGGTCGGTTTCGTCGGAATGCCGTTGGTCCACCCGAATGGGATGACGAGGCCATGGTTTCCTTGGTGTGGATACAGTACGCTACCTCTGCAGAGTGTTTATTAAGTCTATCGGTAGCAACACAGTTCGTAGTAGGTCACACTATCAGGTCTTGGTCGAAATGGAGGATAAACTTGAAATAATTAAGTTGATGATTAATAAATAATGTGATGACTTGGACTATGAGACAGTCATGAGTAATCATGAGGATGTGTTGATATGATCACGAGACGAGGTCTCGGTGAGTGTTGAACCAAGAGTGGTTCCGTTTGTGATCCGTGAGTGATCACCATTTTGGTTGCGAGGAAACCTGTTGAACCGTTGAACCGAGTATGGTTCCGTTTGTGATCCGTGAATGATCACCGTTCGGTTGCGTGGCAACCCGTTGATAAGAGAGTCAGAGGGACTCAGTGCACAAGTTTCGTTGCATTGCATGAGTAGTAAGTTGTTATTTGCATTTAAAGAACCATGGTAGAACATGAGATGGTTGCATACAGTTAACCTGTTATGTCTGCATTGGATATGATTGATAGTTTATTTTTAGCATAGTTTCATGATGCCATGCCATGTTTTGATTGATCTTATGCCATGTTTTGATATGCCATGTTATGATCAAGATGCTATGTTATACCATGTTTTGCCGTTGCCATGTTAGAAGTAAGTTTGATATGCCATGCTACTGCCATGCTAATAGATGCCATGATGTTGATGCTTAGTTTGATTTATGACTCTAGTTAAGATCATGTCATGCTTAGTAATTTTGTTGAAGTAGATTGTTACCTACACTTGGTTCTTGCTTTGTCATCTGCTTGTTTGGATGCTATGTATTTGGTTGTCTTGCAAGTACATTCAATGTACTGACCTGGCGTGTCATGCCAGTTTTGTAGGTCGTTCACTTGTTCTGTCATGCTAGGCCGTAATCTTGCCAATCCTGTGAGTTGTGGAGCCCAGACAGAGTTGTTATGATGTCAAACCAAGACTTCTGCCACCATTTAAATAGCCTTAGGGCTATGCCAGAAGATTATATTCATCACTGATGTAATCATATACACATGTATTTGATGAATCTTCTTGAACCTGGAATGCTCTATCATGGACCTATCATGCGTCAGGTGTTATCCTGGGCTGACGTGCGAAGGCCCCTACTCCATGCGGATCAGGGTGCCACAATTACATGGTAATGATTCTAACACCCATGGAGCTTTGGTGCTGATCATGTTTTTCTCGTGGAAGAGGCTTAGTCAACGGGTATGCAACATTCAGATCTGTGTGTATCTTGCAAATCTCTATGTCCCCTTCCGACACTTGATGACGGATGGAATTGAAGCGTCTCTTGATGTGCTTGGTTCTCTTGTGAAATATGGATTCCTTTGCCAAGGCAATTGCACCAGTATTGTCACCGAAGATTTTCATTGGACCCGATGCATTAGGCATGACACCTAGATCGGATATGAACTCCTTCATCCAAACTCCTTCATTTGCTGCTTCCGAAGCAGCAATGTACTCCTCTTCACACGTAGATCCCGCCACGATGCTCTGCTTGGAACTGCACCACCTAACAGCTCCTCCATTCAATAAAAATACGTATCTAGTTTGTGACTTAGAGTCATCCGGATCAGTGTCAAAGCTTGCATCGACGTAACCGTTTACGACGAGCTCTTTTTCACCTCCATAAACGAGAAACATATCCTTAGTCCTTTTCAGGTATTTTAGGATGTTCTTGACTGCTGTCCAGTGCTCCACTCCGGGATTACTTTGGTACCTCCCTGCTATGCTTATACGAAGGCATACATCAGGTCTGGCACACGACATTGCATACATGATAGAACCTAAGGCTGAAGCATAGGGAATGACTTTCATTTTCTCTCTATCTTCTACAGTGGTCGGGCATTGAGTCTGACTCAACTTCACACCTTGTAACACAGGCAATAACCCTTTCTTTGACTGATCCATTTTGTACTTCTTCAAAACTTTATCAAGGTATGTGCTTTGTGAAAGTCCAATTAAGCATCTTGATCTCTCTCTATAGATCTTGATGCCCAATATTTAAGCAGCTTCTCCGAGGTCTTTCATAGAAAAACTCTTATTCAGGTATCCCTTTATGCTATCCAGAAATTCTATATCATTTCCAATCAACAATATGTCATCTACATATAAGATTAGAAATGCTACAGAGCTCCCACTCACTTTCTTGTAAATACAGGCTTCTCCAAAAGTCTGTATAAGACCATATGCTTTGATCACACTATCAAAGCATTTTTTCCAAGTCCGAGAGGCTTGCACCAGTCCATAAATGGAACGCTGGAGCTTGCACACTTTGTTAGCACACTTTGGATCGACAAAACCTTCTGGTTGCATCATATACACCTCTTCTAGAAATCCATTCAGGAATGCAGTTTTGACATCCATTTGCCAAATTCCTAATCATAAAATGCAGCAATTGCTAACATGATTCGGACAGACTTAAGCATCGCTATGGGTGAGAGAGTCTCATCATAGTCAACTCCTTGAACTTGTTGAAAACCTTTCACAACAAGTCGAGCTTTATAAACAGTAGCATTACCGTCTATGTCAGTCTTCTTCTTAAAGATCCATTTATTTTCTATGGCTTGCCGATCATCGGGCAAGTCCACCAAAGTCCACACTTTGTTCTCGTACATGGATCCCATCACAGATTTCATGGCCTCAAGCCATTTCGTGGAATCTGGGCTCATCATCGCTTCCTCTTAGTTCGGAGGTTCATCATGGTCTAGTAACAAGTCTTCCAGAACAAGATTACCGTACCAGTTTGGTGTGGATCTTAATCTGGAAGGCCTATGAGGTTCGGTAGTAACTTGATCTGAAGCTTCATGATCATCATCATTAACTTCCTCACTAATTGGTGTAGGAATCATGGGAACTGATTTCTGTGATGAACTACTTTCCAATAAGGGAGAAGGTACAATTACCTCATCAAGTTCTACTTTCCTCCCACTCACTTCTTTCGAGAGAAACTCCTTCTCTAGAAAGGATCCATTTTAGCAACAAAGAATTTGCCTTCGGATCTATAATAGAAGGTGTACCCAATAGTTTCTTTTGGGTATCCTATGGACGCACTTCTCCGATTTGGGTTCGAGCTTATCAGGTTGAAGCTTTTTCACATAAGCATCGCAGCCCCAAACTTTAAGAAACGACAACTTTGGTTTCTTGCCAAACCACAGTTCATAAGGCATCGTCTCAACGGATTTTGATGGTGCCCTATTTAAAGTGAATGCAGCCGTCTCTAAATCATAACCCCAAAATGATAGCAGCAAATCAGTAAGAGACATCATAGATCGCACCATATCCAATAAAGTACGGCTACGACATTCAGACACACCATTTTGCTATGGTGTTCCAGGTGGCGTCAGTTGTGAAACTATCCCATGTTCTTTCAAATGAAGACCAAACGTGTAACTCAAATATTCTCCTCCATGATCAAATCGTAGAAACTTTATTTTCTTGTTACGATGATTTCCACTTCACTCTGAAATTCTTTGAACTTTTCAAATGTTTCAGACTTATGTTTCATCAAGTAGATATAACCATATCTTCTCAAATCATCTGTGAAGGTAAGAAAATAACGATACCCACCACGAGCTTCAATACTCATTGGACCACATACTCGGTATGTATTATTTCCAACAAGTTAGTAGCTCGTTCCATTGTTCTGGAGAACGGATTTTTAGTCAGCTTGCCCATGAGGCACGGTTCGGAAGCACCAAGTGATTCATAATCAAGTGATTCCAAAAGTCCATCATCATGGAGTTTCTTCGTGTGCTTTATACCGATATGACCCAAACGGCAGTACCACAAATAAGTTGCACTATCATTATTAACTTTGCATCTTTTGGCTTCAATACTATGAATATGTGTATCATCACTATCGAGATTCAACAAAAATAGACAACTCAGCAAGGGTGCATGACCATAAAAGATATTACTCATATAAATAGAACAACCATTATTCTCTGATTTAAATGAATAACCGTCTCGCATCAAACAAGATCCAGATATAATGTTCATGCTCAACGCTTGCACCAAATAACAATTATTCAGGTCTAAAACTAATCGTGATGGTAGATGTAGAGGTAGCGTGCCGACGGCGATCACATCGACCTTGGAACCATTACCCACGTGCATCGTCACCTCATCCTTAGCCAATCTTCGCTTAATCTGTAGCCCCTTTTTTGAGTTGTAAATATGAGCAACAGAACCAGTATCAAATACCCAGGCGATACTGCGAGCATTAGTTAAGTACACATCAATAACATGTATATCAAATATACCTTTCACTTTGCCATCCTTCTTATCTGCCAAATAGTTGGGGCAGTTCCGCTTCAAGTGACATGTCCCTTTGCAGTAGAAGCACTCAGTTTCAGGTCTAGGTCCAGACTTGGGTTTCTTCTCTTGAGCAGCAACCTTTTCGCAGTTCTTCTTGAAGTTCCCCTTCTTCCGTTTACCCTTTTTCTTGAAACTAGTGGTCTTGTTGACCATCAACACTTGATGCTCCTTTTTTATTTCTACCTCCGCAGCCTTTAGCATTGCGAAGAGCTCGGGATTAGTCCTGTTCATCCCTTGCATATTATAGTTCATCACAAAGCCTTTATAGCTTGGTGGCAGTGATTGAAGAACTATGTCAATGACACTATCAACCAGAAGATCAACTCCCAGCTGAGTCAAGTGATTATGGTACCCAGACATTCTGAGTATGTGTTCACTGACAGAACTATTATCCTCCATTTTGCAGCTGTAGAACTTGTGGGAGACTTCATATCTCTCAACTCGGGAATTTGCTTGAAATATTAACTTCAACTCCTAGAACATCTCATATGCCCCATGACGTTCAGAACGTCTTTAAAGTCCTAATTCTAAGCCATAAAGAATGGCACACTGAACTATCGAGTAGTCATCAACACACGTCTGCCAGACATTCACAATGTCTGCAGTTGTGGGCGCGGGTGGTACACCTAACGGTGCTTCCAGGACGTAATTCTTATGAGCAGCAATGAGGATAATCCTCAAGTTACGGACCCAATCCATGTAGTTGCTGCCAT
This sequence comes from Aegilops speltoides, assembly GCA_021437245.1. Lineage (NCBI taxonomy): Eukaryota > Viridiplantae > Streptophyta > Magnoliopsida > Poales > Poaceae > Aegilops > Aegilops speltoides. Next base: position 142,875,339 of record CM038141.1, read on the forward strand.
CATGTTTCAACTTAACTTTCTCTAGGAACGCATTAAAATTCAAAGGAACGGTAGCACGGGCCATTGATCTACAATAACATAGACATGCAAAATACTATCAGGTACTAAGTTCATGATAAATTAAAGTTCAATTAATCATATTATTTAAGAACTCCCACTATAGATAGACATCCCTCTTATCATCTAAGTGATCACGTAATCCAAATCAACTAAACCATGCCCGATCATCATGTGAGATGGAGTAGTTTTCAATGGTGAACATCACTATGTTGATCATATCTACTATATGATTCATGCTCGACTTTTCAGTCTCAATGTTCCAACGCCATATCTGCATATGCTAGGCTCGTCATGTTTAACCCGAGTATTCTACGTGTGCAAAACTGGCTTGCACCTGTTGTATGTGAACATAGAGCTTATCACACCCGATCATCACATGGTGTCTCGGCACGACGAACTGTAGCAACGGTGCATACTCAGGGAGAACACTTGTACCTTGAAATTTAGTAAGGGATCATTGAGGGAGTCCTAGACTAGGGGGTGTCCGGACAGCCGGACTATCATCGTCAGTCGGACTCCAAGACTATGAAGATACAAGATTGAAGACTTCATCTCGTGTCCGGATGGGACTTTCCTTGGCGTGGAAGGCAAGCTTGGCGATATGGGTATGTAGATCTCCTACCATTGTAACTGGCTCTGTGTAACCCTAGCCCTCTCCGGTGTCTATATAAACCGGAGAGTTTTCGTCCGTAGGACACACAACCATTACAACAATCATACCATAGGCTAGCTTCTAGGGTTTAGCCTCCTTGATCTCGTGGTAGATCCACTCTTGTACTACCCATATCATCAATATCAATCAAGTAGGAGTAGGGTTTTACCTCCATCGAGAGGGCCCGAACCTGGGTAAAAACATCATGTCCCTTGTCTCCTGTTACCATCCGCCTAGACGCACAGTTCGGGACCCCCTACCCGAGATCCGCCGGTTTTGACACCGACATTGGTGCTTTCATTGAGATTTCCTCTATGTTGTCACCGATAGGCTTGATGGCTTCTTCAATCAACAACAACGCCGTCCAGGGTGAGACTTTTCTCCCCCGACAGATCTTCAGATTCGGGCGGCCTTCCGCGGGCCAATTCGCAGCCATCCGGAGGAGATCGAAGCTACGCCCCGCCATCGTGTCAGTTTGGAAGCCTAAACTTCACGGCCGACATCCGCGGAGACTTGATCTTCGACGGATCCAAGCCACAACCAAGCGTGCCGCACTGTCACGTTGGGCATGATTTAGCTCTGCCGCCGGACAGTGCCCTGGTGGCTGCACACGAGTCCGCCCTGACCCATAGCTCGGAGTAGACCGCGCAGATCGAGGACAGGTGGCTGGACACCGCCTCGGGATCTGCAACTTCTATAGTGATGGAGCCAAATACTGACCTTGTCCCTTATAAAGCTCATGACTCCGAGGTGCCAGACTCCTTGCCAGACTCCGAAACTCCTGCACCCCTGCCAATCGAATCCGATTGGGCGCCGATCATGGAGTTCACCGCCGCGGACATCTTTCAGCACTCACCCTTTGGCGACATCCTAAATTTGCTAAAGCATCTCTCGTTATCTGGAGAACCCTGGCCGGACTGCGGTCAGGATGGTTGGGATGCGGACGACGAAGAAATTCAAAGCCCACCCACCACCCACTTTGTAGCCACTGTCGACGATCTGACCGACATGCTAGACTATGACTCCGAAGACAGCGACGGTATGGACGACGATGCCGGAGACAATCAAGAGCCAGCGCCTATAGGGCACTGGAAGACCACCACGTCATACGACATATACATGGTGGACACCCCAAAGGATGGGGACGGCGAAGAAGCAGCGGAGGCAGATTCTTCTAAGAAACAGCCCAAGCGCCGACGTCAGCGGCGCCACTCTAAATCCCTCCACAGTAAGAATGGAGATTCCGGCACTGGAGATAATAACACCCCAGAGAGTGCCGAAGACAACCCCCTCCAGCAAGATTCAGCACAGGAGGACGGGGAAGCCAGCCCTCGAGAGAGAGCGGCAGACGAGGAGGATGAAAACTACATGCCTCCCTCCGGAGACGAGGTAGGCCTCAACGATGACGAATTCGTCGTGCCAGAGGATCCCGTCGAACAAGAGCGTTTTAAACGCAGGCTTATCGCCACGGCAAATAACCTGAAGAAAAAGCAGCAACAACTTCAAGCTGGTCAAGACCTGCTGGCCGACAAATGGAGCGAGGTCCTCGCGGCCGAAGAGTATGAACTCGAACGCCCCTCCAAAAGTTACCCAAAACGCAAGTTGCTCCCCCGACTAGAGGAGGAAGCATACAAACCTTCATCACCAGCGCACAATACGGCAGATCGACCACCCCGTGGCTGTGACAGAGAGGCATCTAGGCCCTCCATCAGGACCGACGCCAAAGATCGCCGAAAAGTGAAGCCACAAGGGAACACGCCGGACTTGCGGGATATATTGGAGGACAAGGCAAGACAATCCAGATCTATCTACGGATCACGTGGGCGCCCCACGACCCACGACGACTACCGTCGCGCCGGATATAGCAACTCCGGCCGGGCCGAACACAGCTGACAACGCTCTCTTGAGCTACGTCGTGATATTGCTCAATATAGAGGCGCCGCACACCCACTATGCTTCACTGACAAAGTAATGGATCATCAAATCCCTGAAGGGTTTAAACCTGTGAACATTGAATCCTACGATGGCACAACAGACCCCGTGGTTTGGATCAAAGATTATCTCCTTCATATCCATATGGCCCGCGGCGACGATCTCCACGCTATCAAGTATCTCCCACTCAAGCTTAAAGGACCAGCTCGGCATTGGCTTAACAGCTTGCCCGCAGAGTCAATTGGGTGTTGGGAGGACTGAAGCCGCATTCTCGGCGACTTCGAGGCACATATGTGTGACCACCAGACGCCGATGACCTAAGCCACATAATTCAGCAGCCAGACGAATCGGCCGGACAGTTACGACACGGTTCTTAACAAAGAAAAATCAAATTGTCGATTGTCTGATCAGAGGCCCTCGCAGCCTTCAAACATAAAATCCGCGACGAGTGGCTGGCCCGCACCTAGGACAGAAAAGCCGAATCCATGGCAGCCCTCACATCACTCATGACCCGCTTCTGTGTGGGAGAGGACAGCTGGCTAGCTCGCAGCAACAACCTCAGCAAAAATGTTGGCAGTCCGGATACTAAGGACCACAATGGCAGGTCGCGTTGAAACAAAAACAAACGCCGCGTTAACGGCGATAACAATGAGGATACGGCAGTTAACGCCAGATTCAGAGGCTCTAAATCCGGTAAGCAAAAGAAGACATTCAAAAGAACTACCCCGGGTCCGTCCAATTTGGACCGAATACTCGACCGCTCTTGCCAGATACATGGCACCCCCGAAAAGCCAGCTAATCACACCAACAGAGACTGTTGGGTATTCAAGCAGGCAGGCAAATTAATTGCCGAAAACAATGACAAGGGGCTACACAGCGATGACGAGGAGGAGACCCGGCCGCCGAATAGTAGAGGACAGAAGGGTTTCCCCCCACAAGTGCGGACGGTAAACATGATATAAGCAACCCATATACCCAAGAGGGAGCGGAAGCATGCACTTAGGGATGTATACGTGATGGAGCAGTCGCCCCGAAGTTCAATCCATGGTCCTCTTGCCCGATCACTTTCGATCAAAGGGACCACCCTACCACTATCTGTCATGGTGGGTTCACCGCATTGGTCTTAGACCCAATCGTCGATGGATTTCACCTCACTAGAGTCCTGATGGACGGTGGCAGCAGCCTGAACCTGCTTTATCAGGATATAGTGCGCAAGATGGGCATAGACCCCTCAAGGATTAAACCTACAAAGACAATCTTTAAAGGCGTCATACCAGGTGTTGAGGCCAATTATCTGAGCTCACCACACCGAAGTGGTCTTGGATCCCCGATAATTTCCGGCGAGGAGTTAATCTTCGACATAGTCCCGTTCTGCGATGGCTATCACGCCGGACGAACCGCGTTTAAAAGTTCAATGCGGTGCCGCATTATGCATACCTTAAGCTCAAGATGCCAGCCCTCGTGGAGTCATCACGGTCAGCGGAAATCTTGACGCCCTCCCTCGAGCAGAGGAACACACACGTTCTCGCGGCGGCAAGTCTGAGCAGCCTCCTAAGGCAATTTTGAGTCCGGCCTTTAAACGACCGGACATGGCCAAACGCGCCCGAAGTAACATCAATCAAGACCACCTGGCATGTCCCGAGCGCGCGTAGCAATGCGGCCCCAACCACAGCCCTTGCGTGATTGCGAGACCAGCTCTTCGCGTACATCATTACGCTCTAGAGATACCATGGGCATAGGGGGAGGGGCACGACCACGACAGGCCCAGAGTGCGGCTTAACCACACCAGGGGCTCCCAAGTGTGTCGCTCTTTTTGATTTTTATTTTTTCCTTTTTATCCACAGGACTCCGTTCACGGAGAACCTGTCCGTGATGAGATCTGCCGAAGTCACGATCTGCAACAGCCAGAAGGGACAAAGGCTACGACGAACACTCAGGTGGTCTCCATTATGAGCATTAAATTTGTTAAATACACCAGTTCGCAGCCTACCCCTGGAGGGGGATATGTTTAGTTAGTCCAAACCCTTGATTATCGTACTATTTGTATCGTTCTGCACTCATAGCAGAATTCCTTGAATAAACAATGCAGCACCTTTTGCCTATAATTGCATTACCTTTTTTTATATATGTTTAATAACATCTTGCACCCGTACATTTTGTTACGGCCGAATACACCAGGGGCTTATGTTCCCCGCATTATGGTGTGATAAGTCCGAACACTTTCACAAGTGCGGCACCCCAAACTTATAGCATTATATGCATCGGCTCCGAATCATGTCTTGGGTCAATAGTTGGGTTTGCCCGGCTCCCATGTTTTGGTACCTTACGCCTGCCTGGCGTCGGCTAAGGTAGCACTGGGAGAACCACTGCGATTGCGCCCAGCTTGAGTTAAGCGAGCGCCTCGGAGGAAAGCTAAAAGCTGATGTCATGATAAGGCGAGACTGGTCGCTGTTTGAGAGGTCCTTTCGAGTCCTTAAATACTTATGCCGCTTAGAGCGAGGAACCGGCTTTGTCCGGCCCAGGCATGGATAGCGCCCCAAACTCGGTCTTCCGAATACTAGGGGCTTCACGAAATTTAAAATTATAGAATTCTATGGCTAAGTGAGAGTGTTCAAGCATTATAAGTCCGGTTGCCTTGTTCGTTGTGTTGAGCGCCTCCTAGATGGACCCAAAATGGGAACAAGAGTGCTCAAGTTTATCCGAACACCCCAAAGACTCGTGGCATGGGGGCTGAAGCCGACGACTTGCCATCTCTCGATTTTATAAACGGCGCCTGAAGGTAATATTTTAAATCAATAAGCGTTGCTTAGTGCATATGAACAAAGTTTTCAGCGCACAGGATAACACATTGCGTGTTTACTCAATAATTACACCTTTGGGGCACTCATCCGCAATCTTGCGGGCACCCTTCAGGACACTCTTATAGTACATTTCGGGCGTGCGATACTCCTTGCCCGCTGGCGGCGCGTCTGTGATAAGCCTCTCAGCATCCAGCCTGCCCCAGTGCACCTTTGCGCGGGCAAGGGCCCGACGGGCACCTTCAATGCAAAGTGAGCGCTTGATGACTTCCACCCGAGGGCGCGATCCACCAGCCGCCGCCTGAGGTCAAGTAGCTCCTGTGCATGGCCTCTCCAGGCCACAGCCGGACTATGAGGCCCTTCATGGCCTGCTCGGCTACCTTGTGGAGCTCGACCAGCTGCTTCAGCTGGTTGCTAGGGGGCACCGGGTGTCCGGCCTCCGCGTACTGAGACCAGAAGACCTTCTCCGTTGAGCTCCCCTCCTCGGCCCGGTAGAATGCGGCGGCATCAGACACGCTGCGAGGTAGATCTGCAAACGCCCATGGAGAGCTTCGAATCCGGGTAAGTAACAGGTAATTTACATTCACATGCTTTCTTTGCATGAAAAATGCCTTACCCGCCGCTATTTTCTTCACCTCCTCAATCTCCTGGAGGGCCTTATGGGCCTCGGCCCTAGCGGCTTTGGCACTTTCAAGAGCCGAGGCAAGCTCGGACTCTCGAGTCTTCGAGTCGCGCTCCAAACTCTCATGCTTTTCCATGAGAGCTTGAAGCTCTTGCCGCACCTCCGCCACCCGCGCCTCCTACTTCTCGCGCTCCGCTTGTTCCACGGCCACATTGCATTCGGCCGCGGACACGGCCTCCTTCAGGGTCGCCACCTCGTTCGTGGCCCCTGCAATACCCACGTTATCCTTGTTATTTCTATTGCAACCAAAATCCTTATCTGTAAGGTACAAACTTAAAAGTGGTGTTACTCACCTTCTTTGTCCTCGAGCTGCCTCTTGGAAAGGCCGAGCTCTTGCTCGGATCGCTCGAGGTCCTGCTTTAAAGCACCGACCTCCGCAATCAGTGCGGCAGAGGTCAGCAGCGCAGCCTGCAAACCCATATTGACATAATTTTTAGCACTCCTGCGATATCTTTTTAGATCCTCATCCGGTTTTTCTTTCCAACACCGAACCGAGCATCGAGGGCTACTGCCTATGAGGTATTACATTACATATCTTAAACTTCTTACCCCAAAGCATGTTAGAAGGCTATGCGAGGCTTTCGGTCACCCGCTCTTGGCGAAGTGAACCTTTTCAATCACCGCACTCATGATAGTGCGGTGTTCTTCCTGATGGAAGCGCTGTTAAGCGCCTCAACAAGTTGTCCGCGCCTCGGTTGGGCGAAGGCCGCCGGCGTCACGGTCTTGCCCTTCTTCTGAAGGGGCACTGCCGGCTCCGGAACCACTACGGGTTCCGGCATGGAGTCCGGCGCAAAGTCCGGGAGGCTGCCTTGCGGCACCTCCGGAGCCTCCTCCTGATGGGCCCCCTCCTGGGATCCCACCTCGGCGTCATCGGCATCACGAGGGGTGGAGGCGGTCGGAATGGAATCCATGTCCGACGGAGCCAAGGACCCGCTCGATGAAGCGGGAAGATCATCATCGGCCGGACTACAGGTAGTATGCGGCATTAGAAGGACACTATGTGGCACAAAAGAGAAATTATAAACCATTCAGGAATCTGGATACTTACGATCTTGCCGGAGGCCTGGCCCTTGAGGGCCACTCTTCGTCGCCAACGTTGGCGTTGGCGGAGCTGTCCGGAGGAGGGGTCCTTCCCCTCTTGGACCCTTCGGCCTCCCCCGTTGGGGAAGCCTTCCTCTTCCTCTCTCCCTCCTCCGGGAGAGAGTCCTCTTTCTCCTCCTCGTCTTCGGGGAAGGAGTCCGCCTCAGAGCCATCGGACGATGAGTCTGATATCACCTGGCGCCGGGAACTTCTTCGAGTTCCCGTGGCCTTCTTCTCCGCACCACATAAAGTGCGGGACTAGCAGCCCGCTAAACGAGCGTCATTGGGTCTTGGGAAGGGAGTCGGATAGTCTACTGCCGGCACGCCCTCTGCCGATCTGTAAAAGGCATTGGGAGTTCTAGATCCCACATAGAATTAAACTATGAAAGAAAATAACTGTCCCATAGAGGATAACAAAGCTTACCTCGCCGGCCGGGCACTTGGTGCTGAATCCACGATCTTGATCGCGGGCGCGGGGCTTCTCCGCCTTGAACAGCACCTCCGTGCAGCTTCAGACATCATGTCAAGAGCCCGCTCAGGGTCCGGTGCTATGCCGGATCGAACTCCCACAAAGTGAAGGCCCGCTGTTGGCAGGGCAGAATCCAGCGGACGAGCATGACCTGGATCACATTTACAAGCCTAAGCTTCTTATTCACCAAGGTCTAGAGACAGGACTGGAGTCCTGTCAGCTCCTCCGAACTGCCCCATAGCAAGCCCTTCTCTTTCCAGGAGGTGAGCTGCATAGGGAAACCAGATCTGAACTCGGGGGCCGCTGCCCATTTAGGTCACGCGGCTCGGTGATGTAGAACCACCCTGATTGCCATCCCTTGATGGACTCCACGAAGGCCCCCTCGAGCCATGTGACATTGGGCATTTTGCCCACCATGGCGCCTCAAGACTCGCTTGAGCGCTTCACCACCTTCGCTTGACATTGAAGGTCTTGAGCCACAAGTCAAGTGATGCCGGATGCAGAGGAAGGTTTCGCACACCACGATAAACGCCGAGATGTTGAGGATGAAGTTTGGCGCCAGATCGCGAAATCTAGGCCGTAGTAGTACATGAGCCCCCAGACGAAGGGATGAAATGGGAAGCCCAATCCACGGAGGAAGTGGGGAAGGAATACGACCCTCTCATGGGGCCTGGGGGTGGGGATGAGCTGCCCCTCGTCGAGCAGCCGGTGCGCGATGTCGCCGGAAAGGTATCCGCGCCGCAGCTTTTGATGTGCTCCTCCGTAATGGAGGAGGCCAACCACTTGCCTCCCACCTGCAGACATGGCTGGAGAAGGTCGAGACGAGATGTGCGGGCTTGGGCGCTAGAGCTCGAGTGCGCGGAGATGGATAAGCAAAGGAGGAAGAAGGCGTAGGTCAAAAGGTGGATCCTTATCCCCTTATATATAGGCGGACGAAGACTATGCGTCCCCGCCGGCCTGGTAAAACTCTCTTATCTCCCAAGTGCCACCATCAATGGCGCGGTTGGGTTACCCACGTCCGTATTGATGGGAATCCCGGAATAAGGGGAACACGATCTCTGCTTTGACAAGACGTGCCAAGGAAACCACTAGCTAAACGCGGTGACGTGGTATAATAAAAAACGATTCAAGTAAAGGCTTGGTAGTGGCGTGATGTCATGCCACAAAATACGTTAGCAGATTGAACTTGTGTAAATATCATTCTCTCTACGGTGGAATGTGGAATTTATTTTGCAGAGCCGGACACTATCCTGGTGTTCACAATCTTCTATGAATTATTCAGAGGAGGAACCCGCCTTGCAATGCCGACCAATTTGCGCGCCGGACTCATCGTCATTGAAGCCTGGTTCAGGGGCTACTGAGGGAGTCCTGGACTAGGGGGTGTCCGGACAGCCGGACTATCATCGTCAGCCGGACTCCAAGAGTATGAAGATACAAGATTGAAGACTTCGTCCCGTGTCCGGAAGGGACTTTGTTTGCCGTGGAAGGCAAGCTTGGCGATACGGATATGTAGATCTCATACCATTGTAACCGACTCTGTGTAACCCTAGCCCTCTCCGGTGTCTATATAAACCGGAGAGTTTTAGTCCGTAGGACACACACCCATTACAACAATCATACCATAGGCTAGCTTCTAGGGTTTAGCCTCCTTGATCTCGTGGTAGATCCACTCTTGTACTACCCATATCATCAATATCAATCAAGCAGGAGTAGGGTTTTACCTCCATCGAGAGGGCCCGAACCTGGGTAAAAACATCGTGTCCCTTGTCTCCTGTTACCATCCGCCTAGACACACAGTTCGGGACCCCCTACTCGAGATCCGCCGGTTTTGACACCGACAATCATCTTATAATGCTACCGCCGTACTAAAGAAAATAAGATGCATAAAAGATAAACATCACATGCAATCAAAATATGTGACATGATATGGCCATCATCATCTTGTGCTCATGATCTCCATCACCGAAGCATCGTCATGATCTCCATCACACTACAAAAAAAAGACACATCCGTGACATTTTGGGCCGAACAATTTTTTTTCTGTCATACATATGACACTTCTATGACGATAATTGTGACAAAACCCGGTATCATCATAGATGTGGTGGGCTCCTACTTCTATGACAAAAACTCATGATGTAAAATGGGCTTTTCGTCCAGGCGGGCTGGAGACGCACTGCATGACATTCTTTGGGCCGTCCATGATGGAAAAACCGTGGTAGAAGCGAGGGGAGGAAAATTTCGGGAGTTCCTGCACGGTGGGAGGTCGGGGCGAAGCGATGCATCGCTTTCTCATACACGTCTGCGCATGTGTGCGTAGGCGTTAGCTCTAATCAACTGAAGCGAGGCGTTGGGCTCTAATCGAACCCGGCGAAGGACAGACTGCAGTTACGTTCATCGAACCCGAGCGATCGATCGATGGCTGTTAACTCAACCCGATCGAGCGATTCCTTCACTACTGCTGCTAACTGAAGCCGATCGATTGGATGAATAGTGAGCGTTGCGGGGGGGGGGGGGGGTCGGATGAACAGTGAGCGGTGGCGTTGCCTCTGGATGAACATGACCCTGTGGTGTGGAGGGCTGGATGAACAGTAGACGGTGGACGGGTGCCCTTGGAGGGGTGGTTGAACACGACCCCGTGGTGTGAAGGGCTAGATGAACAGTAGACGGTGGAGGGGTGGCTGAACAGTAGCTGGTGGAGTAGCGCGCGGTGGAGGCTGGATGAACATGAGCCCGTGGAGGCTAGAGGAGGTCGACGGTAGCCCGTGGAGGCTGGAGGAGGTCGACGGTGGAGACGAACAATATCCCGTGGAGTCCCGTTTTGTGGTATGCCACACCCCTCCCGATGAATAGGACCCCCGTTTCGACCGTAGCGCTCCAACACAAGTCTGTTTCGTCCGTTTTGCAGTAAGCCACACACCTCCGATCAACAGGACCCCCGTTTCGACCGTAGGAGGTCCGTTTCGTTCGTTTTGCGGTATGCCACACACCTCCCGATCAATGTAACCCTCTTCGATCGTAGGAGGTCCGCTTCTTCCGCTTTTGCGATGCGCCACACCCTCCCGATCAATAGGACCCGCTCCAATGTAGGAGGTCTGCTTCTCTCGTTTCGCGGTGCGCTAGGCCTTGTTTCCATCGCTTGTTCCGCCCAAGCCTCCCGATGAACACGACCACGCATTCCGCTCCGACCCAGCCGGTTGGCTCCCCATGAACACGCAGCGATGTTGTTTCTCCGTTCGACCCAGCCATGTACATATGCGCGAGTAGGCGTTGAGACCTGCCCGTATGTACGTATGTGGCCATATTTTCTTTCTTGCACCACGGCTGTCAGACGACGTGTACATGCTACGTGCGCGCCTCTACTACGACACGCAGCGCCTCTACATCGACCAAGATATATGTATGCGTATCGTTCGTGACCAGAATGACAATGCTACGTACGCCGACCAGGTGGGTCCCGACCGCCGTGCACATCCTTGCGTGCGAAGATGTAGCCGGTGGATCCGGCGGTCGGCGCGATCTTTTTTGCTGGGCGCACTTCCTTGCGTGCGATGATGTTGCCGGCGGGTCCCAGCAGTTAGGGGAGAATTGTTTTTTTGCCCGGACGCGCTTCCTTGCGTCGGTTCAGAGTGGTGGGTCCCAGCAGTCGGTGAATCATTTTTGCCCGGACGCACTTCCTTGCGTGCGAAGATGAAGCCGGTGGGTCCCAAAGTCAAGGGGAAACGTTTTTCCGTGAAATCAAAGGGGCCCGTCCGGTGGGTCCCAAATTGTCGTGGAGGAATCATTATTTTAGTGTAATAAGGAGGCACTTCCTTGTCATGCGGTCAGGACCCACTATCGTCCTCTCTACGATAGTCCACGTCCGATGGAAGTCGCCTCGACCATGTTGACCAGGCCGCACCGAGAGCACCACAAGGTGGACGACGGCGAGGCCTAGGAAGGGACGACGCGAGCCGGGAAGACGCGATGGAAGCCCGCGGAGAGGAGTACGAGGGTTGACCGTTGGGCTGCGGTGTGAGGTTGCCGCCGCCGCAGGCCTGGCCAGCGGTGGGAATAGTAAGGGGCGGTGAGGCCTCCGCGGCAGCATAGCTGGCCACGGGAGGCAGGAGCATGCGGCACGGCCGGCGCTGCTTTGGGCGGCTGGAGCAAGAAGACCAGAGGTTGAAGAAGCACTACGGCCGTTGGATGGACATCGTACGGTCACTGGAGCTAGAATCGTTCATATTGACTAAGTTGACAAAGCCCTCTGTCCCCGTCAACTTAGTAGGCCCACAAGTTGTCCTCCCACTATGGTGGGTCCCATCTAACAGGGGGTATTCATTTTTTTGTGCGTAATAAGGAGGCGCTTCCTTGCGTGCGAAGATATAGCTGGTGGGTCCGACATGTCAGCGGGGGGAACGTTTTTTCGCGAAATATAGAGGCCCTTCCGGTGGGTCCCAGCTGTCAGGTGGAGGAATTATTATTTTGCGCGTACAGTCCACGGCCGACGGATGTCGTTCGTTGACCATGTTGACCAGGCCGCGCTGAGAGCACCAGGGCGATGGACGATGGCGAGGCCTAGGAAAGGAACGACACGGAGCCGGGGAAGACTCGGCAATGATTGCCCACGCGTTGGGGAGTACCGAGGGTTTACTGGTCCGGCTGCCGTCGCCAGAAAATAACAGGAGGTGTGGGTGAGTAGAGGAATGGCCTGGCCAGCAATGACGTAGGGTGGGGCGGTGCGGCTCAGCGGCAAGACACCGGCCATGGAGGCGGAGCAGGCAGTCCCACCGGAGCTGGTTTGGGCAGCTGGAGCGAGAAGATCAGATATTTAAGAAGCAGCACGGCCGTTGGATTAACATCCAACGGTCACTACTGCTAGAATCGTTTGTGGACTAAGTTGACAAAGCCAAAGTACACGTAATCCAAGTAGACCCACAGGCCAGCCTCCAAATCTGTCCCAAACAGCATACAGCCCGAAATTTCTAGCTAGATTCAAATTAATTTTAAATCTGAATATACCTTAATTTAAATTCAATGAAATTTTACCCGCACAAAAACAATGAAATTTAAAATATCAAAATCCAAAAGAAAACAGTATTTTGGAACTAATTGCCTGTTTGCTGTATTTTTTCATTTTACAGCCCATTTATTATTATTTATAGTCCATTTCTTATTACTTATAGCCCATTTTTTGGGCAAAATGCATCCCTCCTCGTCTTGAAAGATTTCACCAAAGGTAGAAAAAGCAAGTAGGCCTCGTTGGTTATTCTGCAAAAAACAAAATAGCTGGCTAGCCATTTTCAGTAAGGAAAAAAACAAACTGGGCTGGTCATGTGCTAAACATATGAAATAAAAGCCTGGGCTAGATAGGCCACAGGTCCCGCACCACCCAGTTGATACCCTTCTCCGTCCCAAAAAAACAAAATTACTGCGCGTGCTGCTGGGTCCCTACTGTCATCCTCACCATGTACAGTCATCTCCTTATTCCTCCCGGTTGTTGACCATGTTGACAACACCGGAGGGCGACGCCGCGGCGAGCGAACCAAGGCGGATGACGATGGTGAGGCCTTGGACGGGAACAAATAGGAGTCGGGGAAGATCACAGCCAGCCGTGGGAGGCGGGAGCAGGCGGTCCCACTGGTGCTGGTTTGGCTTTGGCGGCTTGAGGAAGAAGAGACTAAAGAAATGCGACAGATGTTGAATGTCAATCCAACGGTCAAGGTTGGCACAATTGTTTGTTGACTAAGCGGACACCAAGTAGCATACTTTTTTATATATAGGAAGAAAACTATGAGGAAAATGCGTTCATCTGCCGTCCTCCTCACAAGGAACGTTCGCCACATAAGTGACTAGCACCCTTGGTTTTCAACCGAGAGGTCTTGGGTTCGAGTCCCAGGAACTTTCAATTTTGTCCCCCTTCCTTCCTCGCAAAAAGGGAAAGAAAATCAAAGACTTGGGAAGGTGTACAGAACAAGCTAGTGTACCAGTAAAGAGACATTGCCAAGTTTTAGAAAAAAGAAAGGCGTGCTCCTGTAGCTGGTTCGAATCCAAACCTATACTATGGCTATATATGGTGCTATGATACTCTGCAAGTAATGAAACTGACATATCCAACGTTCGCTTCTCCTCTTCTCTACTTACTCTGCCTAGCTGTAACACCCCGGATCCGTTGCGCTAGGTGTCCGTCAGTTATTCGCCTTCGTTGCCATGTCATGTGCTTGCGTGTTGCGCTTTGCCACGTCATCATTTGCATTTCATATCATGTCATCATGTGCATTTCATTTTGCATACATGTTCGTCTCATGCATCCGAGCATTTTCCCGTTGTCCGCTTTTGCAATCCGGCGCCCTATGTCATCCGGCGTCCCCTCTTCTCTCTTTTCATGTGCGGGTGTTAAACTTTCTCGGAATGGCGAGGTTTGCCAAGCGACCTTGGTATAGCACCGTAGACCGCTTTGTCAAGTTTCGTGCCATTTGGAGGTCGTTTGGTACTCCAACGGTTAACAAGGTAACCGTAAAGCCCTCTTTGAGTTGCAGCCCAACACCTTCCAAAGTGGCCCAAAACCCACCAAACTCCTCTCCATGCTCTCGGTCGTTCGATCACGATCACGTGGCAAAACCGCCTCATTTGGACTCTCCTAGCTCCTCTATGCCTATTTATACACCCCCATTCCATTTTCGCGATGAATCCCGAAACCCTAGTTTTTCCTTTCTCCGCCGGGACGCGTCCGCCCGCCGGACACGCCCAGCCGCCACCTCACCTCGCCAATCACAGGCGCCACGCCGCCGCCGCCTCTCCTCCACTCCCCACGCGCCACGCCGCTTCGCGCCCTCGCCGCCCGAGGCCCGCTGCCCATCGCGACCAGGGGCCCGCCCGCCGCCGCTGCTGCCCGGCGGCCGCCTTGCCGCCAATCTCTGCTCCGCCGCCGACCGCCCTCGCCCGGCGTTCCACCGGCGACCAGCGCCCTCCGCCGGAGGCCGCGCCGGCCGGAGCTTCCCGCCGCCGTCGCCGCGCTTCGCCATCATGGCTCACATGAAGCTCACGCCAGCGCGTCGCGCCCTCCGCCGCCGCTGGATCCCCAGCGAGGCTCCCTCCGCCGCCGCCGCTTGCGGGCCATCGCCGTCTTGGCCAGTGCCGGCCGCCCTCGCCGCTTCAACCCGCGCAGCGCCCGGGTTCCCACCATGCCGGATCCGGCGAGATCCGCCCGATCTGCCTTCTCCGCCCTCCCCGGCGACTTCCCCGTCAACTCCGGTGGCAACTCCGGCGAGCCTCGAAAAGCGTGCAATCCCGCAGGTTGCCCCCGATTTCCTCTAAGTCCCCCAGATTCAGTTATTTCGTGCATTTTTCAACGCATTACATCTCTACAACCGTGGCTCCGTTTTGGGCGTATAATATGTCAAATTGTTCGTCTCAAAGAGTACATCATTTCATTCCATTGCATCATTTGCATTTGAGCTCATCTTGATGCCCGAAATGCTGTTGGAAGATAGCTTCAGATCGTTAGTTCCAGAATCTTATCAGCTCGAGCTCTTTTGTCATTTTTGTCATGATTTATGTGTGCATCCTATGAGTTTGAGCTCTACATGAATGTTGGACTAGGCCATGCCATCTTTCCAGAGGTGTTGACCTTGTATTTTTGTGATGCTTGTAGTGAGTGCATTGAGCTTGTAAAGTAGGGTAGTTGCTGTTGTTGTTTTGCTAGACAGATTCTGTTATATTTTGATGCCATGTTAACATGCTTCTATTAATCATTCTATGCATAATCTGGAGATGCTCTATAAACATGTTTTGATATACATGTCATGCTCTATCCATTCATCCACTTGGTTGCAATTATAGCCTGCTGGAACATGTTCATTTCTTGCTCCAAAGTTGCTTGAAAATGTTTCCTGACAGATTGTTTGCATGAGATTCAATTTTCACGAGGTCTTTGTAGTTGATCCGTGTATGCTATGACCTTGCTCTTGCCATGCTTAGATTCATAAACATGCCTTCTTGCTGTTGGTTGCCTTGCCATGCCATGTATTGCTCTGTAGTGATTGTTTCGAGCTCACGAACATGCCTACTAATTGTTGTTCCTGCCATGTATAAATCTGTAATAAAACTTGCCATGTTTACATGGGTGCCATCATTTCTTAGAGTCCTTTTTGGCTTATGGTCAGTAAGGGACTATTGATATATGCTTTGAGTAGAATCATGTCATGCCTTGCTTTGCTATTATAAGTTCCTGTAGCATGTTGTTTGCTTGCTCTAAACATGCCTTCCTCGATGTTAATTCCTGCCATGTTAGTATTTTCACCAAGTCTGTGAACCGATATTTTGAGCACTTTCACCATGCTTGTTTGAACATGTTATGATGTGATTTAGCCGTAGCTCAGCTTCCTCTATTGTTAAGCATCTCCTGTAGTTCGCTGCCATATGCTTTGTTTTTATGTTGGGGTGCTGTAGCATAGTTTCGTGTTGCATGCTAAGTAGCATCGGGTCGTTAAACGCAGATTTGCGTCATTCTTGTTTTGCTTGTCATTTGCAAACCGTGCATCCGATTCCGGTGATCTTTATATCGATTTCAACCGAAATCATCCCATCTTTCCAGCGGCATACTTGGTTTGCCAAGTTGATGCCCGGTTCATCATTTTCCTTCCGGAGCATACATATGCATTGCATATCACATCTCGCATCGCATGTCATGTATTGCATCATATTGCTTGTGCATTGTTCCTTGTTTGATTGTGGTTCCGTTGCTTGTGTTCTTGCTTTGGGTAGAGCCGGGAGACGAGTACATGAACGAGGAACCTGTTGAGAACGCCTACGAGGATCAAGCCTTCGACAACTCTGAGAATCTTGCAGGCAAGATGACCATACCCTCGAAATCACTACTATCTTTGCTATGCTAGTTTGCTCGCTCTTTTGCTATGCCAATGCTACGATGCCTACCTTTTGCTTGTCAGCCTCCCAAATTGCCATGTCAAACCTCTAACCTTTGACACCATTCCTAGCAAACCGTTGATTGGCTATGTTACCGCTTTGCTCAGCCCCTCTTATAGCGTTGTTAGTTGCAGGTGAAGATGAAGTTTGTTCCTCGTTGGAACATGGAGATGTTATTCCTTGTTGGGACATGTTTACTTGTTGGGATATCACAATATCTCTTATATGTTATTAATGCATCTATATCTTGGGTAAAGGGTGGAAGGCTCGGCCTTATGCAGGTGTTTTGTTCCACTCTTGCCGCCCTAGTTTCCGTCATACGGTGTTATGTTCCCGATTTTGCGTCCCTTACGCGGTCGGGTGATTTATGGGACCCCACGACGGTTAACTTTGAATAAAACTTGTCCAAAGAAGGCCCAACATTGCCTTTTACCATTTGCCTCACCACCACCTACTTTTCCCTTGGGAGTCGCTCTCTCGAGGTCATCTTTATTCAGCCCCGGGCGGTGCTTGTCTAAGTGTTGGTCCAACCGAGCCGCCTTCATGAGGCCACCTCGTGGCAACTCGAGGCTGGTTTTACTCGTGTCTGTCTCATCCGGTGTTGCCACGAGAACGAGATATGTGCAGCTCCTATCGGGATTGTCGGCGCATCGGGCGGTCTTGCTGGTCTTGTTTTACCATTGTCGAAATGTCTTGATGTACAGGATTCCGAGCCTGATCGGAGTGTCTCGGTGAAGGTCTATTCTTCGATGATCGCGAGAGCTTGTCATGGGCTAAGTTGGGACACCCAGCGGGGTATAAACTTTCGAGCCCGTGCCATGCGGTTATGTGGCGATGGGAATTTGTTAATGTCCGGTTGTAGAAAACC
The DNA here is from genome assembly GCA_021437245.1 of Aegilops speltoides. NCBI lineage: Eukaryota > Viridiplantae > Streptophyta > Magnoliopsida > Poales > Poaceae > Aegilops > Aegilops speltoides. The sequence continues at coordinate 142,892,787 of CM038141.1, forward strand.
TGAAGTTGACCTTAATTAAAATACATCAACCGTGTGTGTTACGTGATGGTCTCTTTCCGTGAGTCCGGAAGTGAACACTGATGTTGGAGTTATGCTTGACGCAGTTGCTATAGGATCACTTCTTGATCATACTTTTGCCGACCGTGCTTTGCCTTCTCTTCTCGCTCTCATTTGCGTATGTTAGCCTCCGTATATGCTAGTCGCTGCTGCAGCTCCACCTCATGCCTTTACCTTACCCATAAGCTTAAATAGTCTTGATCTCGGGTGTGAGATTGCTTTGAGTCCTCGTGACTCACGGATACTTCAAAACCAGTTTGCGGTGCCTATGTTACGAAAGCGGTGACTCAACCAAGCTCAAGGAGGAGCTCGATGAAGATCTTGCCCTTTGTGTTGTTTCGTTCTAGTTGATCGATAGTGGAGCCCAGTTGGGGTCGATCGAGGACCTTTGTCGCATTTGGGGTTCTTCTTTTATTTTGGTTCCGTAGTCGGACCTTGATTGTATCTGGATGATGTAATGTTTTATTCATGTAATTGTGTGAAGTGGCGATTGTAAGCCAACTATGTATCTCTTCCCTGTATGTAATACTTGGGTTGTGTGAAGATTACCTCACTTGTAACGCCCTCGATGCGGCTATATCTCCCACGTGTCGAAGCACGACTTAGAGGCATAACCGCATTGAAAGCAATGTCGCAAGTGAGGTAATCTTCACACAACCCATGTAATACATAAGGGAAAAATACATAGTTGGCTTACAATCGCCACTTCACACAATTACATGAATAAAGCATTACATCATCCAGATACAATCAAGGTCCGACTCACGGAACCAAAATAAAAGAAGAACCCCAAATGCATAAAAGGTCCACGATCGAATTCTAACCGGGCTCCACTATCGACCAACTAGAACGAAACAACACAAAGGGCAAGATCTTCATCGAGCTCCTCCTGAGCTTGGCTGCGCCACCGCTCAATAACAAAGGCACCGCAAACTGGTTTTGAAGTATCCGTGAGCCACGAGGACTCAAAGAATCCCATTACCATGGGTATCAAGACTAGCAAAGCCTAATGGGAAAGGAAGGGTAAGGTGGTGAGGTAGCAGCAGCTGCTAAGCAAGTATGGTGGCTAACATACGCAAAAGAGAGCGAGAAGAGAAACAAGCTTAAACGGTCGTGAAGCTAGCAATGATCAAGAGGTGATCCCGAACACCTACTTACGCCAAACATAACCCGAAACCGTGTTCACTTCCGGACTCACGAGAAGAGACCATCACGGCTACACACTCTGCTGATGCGCTTTAATTCGGATCAAGTGTCAAGTTGTCTACAACCGACATTAACAAATTCCCATCTGCCACATAACCGCGGCACGGCTCTCAAATTTTATACCTGCAGGGTGTCCCAACTTAGCCCATGACAAGCTCTCGCGATCATCGGCGAATAGACCTTCACCCGAGACACTCCGATCGACTCGTATCTCGCACATCAAGACATTTCGACAATGGTAAAACAAGACCAGCAAGCCGCCCGATGCGCCGACAATCCCGATAGGAGCTGCACATATCTCGCTCGTGGCAACACCGATAGGTCACCACGAGTAAAACCAGCCCTCGAGTTGCCCCGAGGTGGCCCCCCAGCAGTCGCCCGGTTCGACCAACACTTAGACAAGCACCGCCCGGGGCTGAATAAAGATGACCCTTGGGTTAATTACTCCCAAGGGAAAAGTAGGTGGTGGTGAGGCAAATGGTAAAAGGCAATGTTGGGCCTTGCTGGACAAGTTTTATTCAAAGCGAACTGTCAAGGGGTCCTATAAATCACCCGACCGCAGTAAGGGACGCAAAATCCGGAACATAACACCGTATGACGGAAACTAGGGCGGCAAGAGGGAACAAAACACCTGCATAAGGCCGAGCCTTCCACCCTTTACCAAGTATATAGATGCATTAATAATATAAGAGATATTGTGATATCCCACCAAAACCCCGCCCACCATGGAGAAATCTTCAACTTCACCGCAACTAGCAACGCTATAAGAGGGGCTGAGCAAAGGGAACATAGCCAAACAACGGTTTGCTAGGAATGGTGTCAAAGGTTAGAGGTTCATGGCAATATGGGATGGCTGGACAAACAGTAATAGGTAGCGCAAAGATAGCGAAGAACGAGGCAACTAGCATAGCAATGATAGTAATGAGATCCAGGGTAGCGGTCATCTTGCCTGAAATCCCGCTAGGAAGAAGAACGAGTCCATGAAGAAGACAAACGGACGTAGTCGAACGAATCCTCACAACTCCGGAACGAAACCGAAGCTAACGAGAGAGGCAACCCGGAAAGGAACAAACAACATAGTAAACAACCATCACATAAGCATGGCATGATGCACAATCAAGTATGATGCATGTCCGGTTTAATAAGGCATGACATGGCATGGCAAAGTGCAACAAACAACACTACAAATTAAGTGGAGCTCAATATGCAACGAGTTGCATATTGAAGAAAACACCACATGGCTTATTTAGTTCTCTCTCGTTATGTACCCAACAATGTTAAATGTTGATTAACATGGCAAGGGGTGAAGCATAACAAAACTACCTACCTAGGCAAGTTTAAATGAGGCCGGGAATAACAAACAACAAGTCCGGAAACTCCTCATATGCATATATTAGGTTTGGTACTGTTCTGTCCTAAACCATATTTTAGAGTTATTAAACATGCAAGATGAGTGCACCATGTTAAACTAGGCAAAATTCTACCCCATTTACATATAAAGTTTATTAAAATCGGAGTTACGGTTATTTAGTTATGAATTAAATCATTTTAGCATGGCATTTATGCAAATTAATGTAAACAACATTTTAAATATATCAAACATGGATGAAAAAGGCATATTATGAAACTAGATGAAATTCTAATCATTTTACATATATAAATTATTTTAATCCGATGCACGGTTGTGGAGTTATTATATGCATGATGCTTAGGGGGTTTTCTGTAAAACAGTAATCTCTGGATAAATGGCAAAATTCGCAGCAGGAAGAAAAAAACAACACTAGGCCGAATCTCGAGTGGGCTTGGCTTCTCACCACGGCACTTGGGCCGATTCTCTCATTGGCCGGAGCAGAGCAAGTTTGGTATTTGGATCTGGCGGGTCGGGCGCTGCTGGGCCGTGGCCTCACCCATGGGCTCGGCCATCGGTGGAGGAGATGGGAGCCGGGACAGGCCGGTAGGGCGCTGGATCTGGCGGGCTGGGCCTTGCTTGCGCTGAATCGCCCAGCGCTTGGCGACCGTCAATCAAGGGCGAAGCGGCGGGCGAAGCGCCTCGATCTCCAGGAAGCAGAGGACACAGGCGGCGCGACGGCTTAGGCGATGCAGGCAGGGGAACTTGGCGCAGCGCGAGAGGAACCGGGCGGAGGCGCCCGTCCGGCGGGGGGAGGCAAGAAGAACGGGCGATTCGAGCGGCGGCAAGCGCGGCGTCCTCCTCCTCTGTTCGAAGCAGATGGGGGGTTAGGCGAGTCGGGTGTAGAGGAGGCCGGGACGAGAGGGCGCGGCGGCAGGCGATGGCTTGGCGACGGAGGAAGGAGGTCAGGCGGGGTCGCGGACTGACGGACCCGGCCCAGGATCCTAACATTTCGTGCATTTTTCAACGCATCACATCTCCGCAACCGTGGCTCCGTTTTGGGCGTATAATATGTCAAAATGTTCGCCTAGAAGAGTACATCATTTCATTCCATTGCGTCATTTGCATTTGAGCTCATCTTGGTGCCCGAAATGCTGTTGGAAGATAGATTCAGATCGTTAGTTCCAGAATTTTATCAGTTCGAGCTCTTTTGTCATTTTTGCCATGATTTATGTGTGCACCCTAGGAATTTGAGTCCTACATGTGAGTTGAACATTGCCATCCATCTTTCCAGAGGTGTTGGCCATGTATTTTTGTGAGCTATGTGTTGACTAGGACAAGCATGCAAAGTAGGGATGATGTTGTTACTGATTTCAGGAACTTAGTGTTTTCACTAAGTCTTGTCCTGCTGTTAATTTTATGCCATATGTTCATGTTGTTTCAGAGAGATCTTTGCCCTTTTTGAGCATGATCAGTAAGGTTGTTTTGAACATATGGTTGTGCTCTATCCATCCATGCCTTTGTTGGTATTTATGGAGTAGTCTAGCCTGTCATTTTCGTGCTCTACTTTTGCTTGAAATTGTTTCATGGCAGACTGTTTGCATTAGATTCAATTTTCACGAGGTCGGTGTAGTTGATCCGTGTATGCTATGATGTTGTTCTTGCCATGTATAGCTCCTATGCCATGTCTTCTTGATGGGTGTATGCTTAGTTTATCATGAGATGCTCTGTAATGAGTGCATCGAGCTCACGAACATGCCATGTGGAATCTGTTTTTGCCATGTCCTGAGATTTCACCAAGTCTGAAATCTGTAATAAAACTTGCAATGTTTACATGGGTGCCATCATTTCTTAGAGTCCTTTTTGGCTTATGGTCAGTAAGGGACTATTGAAATATGCTTTGAGTAGAATCATGTCATGCCTTTTTTTGATATTATAAGTTCCTGTAGCATGTTGTTTGCTTGCTCTAAACATGCCTTCCTGATGTTAATTCCTGCCATGTTAGTATTTTCACTAAGTCTGTGAACCTGATATTTTGAGCACTTTCTCCATGCTTGTTTGAACATGTTATGATGTGATTTAGCCGTAGCTCAGTGTTCCTCTATTGTTAAGCATCTCCTGTAGTTCGTTGCCATATGCTTTGTTTTTATGTTGGGGTGCTGTAGCATAGTTTCGTGTTGCGTGCTAAGTAGCATCGGGCTGTTAAACGCAGATTTGCGCTATTCTTGTTTTGCTTGTCTTTTGCAAACCGTGCATCCGATTCCGTGATCTTTATATCGATTTCAACCGAAATCACTCCATCTTTCCAGCGGCATACTTGGTTTGCCAAGTTGATGTCCGTTCATCATTTTCCTTCCGAGCATACATATGCATTGCATATCACATCTCGCATAGCATGTCATGTATTGCATCATATTGCTTGTGCATTGTTCCTTGTTTGATTGTGGTTCCGTTGCTTGTGTTCTTGCTTTGGGTAGAGCCGGAGACGAGTACGTGAACGAGGAGCCTGTTGAGAACGCCACGAGGATCCAAATTTCGACAACTCGAGAACCTTACAGCAAGATGACCATACCTTCGAAATCACTTCTATCTTTGCTTGCTAGATGCTCGCTCTTTTGCTATGCCTATGCTGCGATTCCTACCACTTGCTATATCACGCCACCCATATTGCCATGTCAACCTCTAACCATCCATGTCCTAGCAAACCGTTGTTTGGCTATGTTACCGCTTTGCTCAGCCCCTCTTATAGCGTTGCTAGTTGCAGGTGAAGATGAAGTTTGTTCCTTGTTGGAACACGGATATTTTGGGATATCACAATATCTATTGTTTTAATTAATGCATCTATATACTTGGTAAAGGGTGGAAGGCTCGGCCTTATGCCTGGTGATTTGTTCCACTCTTGCCACCCTAGTTTCCGTTATACCGGTGTTATGTTCCTTGATTTTGCGTTCCTTACGCGGTCGGGTGATTTATGGGACCCCGAGTAAAACCAGCCCTCGAGTTGCCCCGAGGTGGCCCCGCAGTCTGCCCGGTTCGGACCAACACTTAGACAAGCACTGGCCCGGGGGGGGGGGCTAAAATAAAGATGACCCTCGAGAGAGCGACTCCCAAGGGAAAAGATAGGTGGTGGTGAGGCAAATGGTAAAAGGCAATGTTGGGCCTTCTTTGGACAAGTTTTATTCAAAGCGAACTGTCAGGGGGGTCCCATAAATCACCCGACCGCGTAAGGGACGCAAAATCCGGGAACATAACACCGGTATGACGGAAACTAGGGCGGCAAGAGTGGAACAAAACACCAGGCATAAGGCCGAGCCTTCCACCCTTTACCAAGTATATAGATGCATTAATAATATAAGAGATATTGTGATATCCCAACCAAAATCCTGTCCACCATGAAGAAATCTTCAACTTCACCTACAACTAGCAACGATATAAGAGGGGCTGAGCAAAAGCGGTAACATAGCCAAACAACGGTTTGCATAGGAAAGGTGTCAAAGGTTAGGGGTTCATGGCAACATGGGATGGCTGGACAAACAGGTAATAGGTAGCGCAGCAAAGCAAAAGAACGAGGCAACTAGCATAGCAATGATAGTAGTGAGATCCAGGGTAGCGGTCATCTTGCCTGAAATCCCGCAAGGAAGAAGAACGAGTCCATGAAGAAGACAAACGGACGTAGTCGAACGAATCCTCACAACTCCGGAACGAAACCGAAGCTAACGAGAGAAGCAACCCGGAAAGAAGCAAACAATATGGTAAACAACCCTCACATAAGCATGGCATGATGCACAATCAAGTATGATGCATGTCCGGTTTAATGAGGCATGGCATGGCAAAGTGCACAAACAATCCTACAAATTAAGTGGAGCTCAATATGCAACGGTGCATATTGATGAAACACCACGACAAGTTATTTAGTTCGATCTCGTTTATGTACCCAACAATATTAAATGTTGATTAACATGGCAAGGGGTGAAGCACAACAAAACTACCTACCTAGGCAAGTTTAAATGAGGCCGGAAACAACGAACAACAATTCCGGAAAATCCTCATGAGCATATTATGAATTAGGTACTGTTCTGCCCTAAACACAATTTTAGAGTTGTTAAACATGCAAGATGAGTGCACCATGTTAAACTAGGCAAAATTCTACCCCATTTACATATAAAGTTTGTTAAAATCGGAGTTACGGTTATTTAGTTATGAAATAAATCATTTCAACATGGCATTTATGCAAATTTAATCAAACAACATTTTAAACATATTAAACATGGATGAAAATGGCATATTATGAAACTAGATGAAATTCTAAGCATTTTACATATAAAGTTTGTTTTAATCCGATGCATGGTTGTGGAGTTATTAAATGCATGAAGCATGGGGGTTTTTCTGTAAAACTGCGGTTTACTGGATAAATAGACAAATTCGCAGAAGGGGAAAAAAACAGGAACTGGGCCGAATCTGAGATCTGGCCCAGGGCGTGGGGGAGCTGCTCACATTGGGCCTGGCCCGGTCGAGTTGGGGAGGTGGAAGTGGCCTGCTTGCTGGGCCGGGGAGGCGCTAGGCCGGAGGGGAGGCGCGGCCCAGGCGCGGGATGCGGGCCACGCCCGACTGCGGTCAACGGGGCGACGCGATCCAAGTGAGGCGCTGCTCGATGCAGCCGGCGGCGAGGGAGATGGAAGCAGGGGCGCGACGGCAGCGGGTCTCGGCGCGGGGAAGGAGGTCCGGAAAAGAGCGGGTCCAGCGGGGCGCTCGCCGGCGCGGCTGCCGGAGAAGAACGACAGATGGCGCGGGCGGTCATGGGGTTGCTGGAGACGGTGGGGAAAACAGACGAGGCTGGCGACTCCAGGCCGGGTCAGGGCGGGCGACGTGTGTAACGAGGAGGCCGGGGACGGGACCGGAGATGCGATCCAGGGCGGCGAGATCCCTTCTCCGATGATGGAGGCGCCGGAGGGGTGCTCCCCAGCGAGGGCCTTGGCGGCGGGTTGCTCCTGTGCACCACGAAAAGAGAGAGCAGAGAGAGAGATGTGAGCCGAGAGAGAGGAGAGGGAAAAAAAAGGAAGGGCGAGGAGCGGGACGAGGCCTGGCCCACGGGTCGCCGACGACGAGGTCGCGAGGTGGAGGAGCTCCTGGGTCGATTTGGATCGGGAGGATCCCGAGGGCGAAGGGAGTTGGTCGGGATGGATCCCGAGGGAAGAAATAGAGCGGCGGCGACACGGAAGGATGGAACATGATCCTAGAAATTAGGGTTGTCCACTATTTATAGCAAATGGGTTTTTGATAGGGGTATTCGGTCCCTCCGATTAAATCGGACGGTTCCGGATAAAATAGTTAGGAGCCCAAATAACAAAACGGAGACGCTTTGTAGACGTTAGGGATGATCCGGACACAACGGTGTCGACTATCCGGTCGGGTTCGGGACAGATTCGACGCGACGTGAGGGGTTCAAGCACTATGCGAGAGGGTTTCAGGCCGTGCGGTCGCGTCGGACAACTCCGAAAGCGAAGAGGGGAGGAGGACAGACTAGGTGGGCTGGTCTGAGAGAAGAGGGGAGAGGTGCAGCCCGGCACGGTTTCCGGAGACCGAAAACGTCCGACGTTAGACCGGCTATACTGCCGCTATAGTTATCCGATGGAGCGTCAAACGGACTCCGAATGCGATGAAACTTGGCAGCGGCCTCTGAAAACAAAACAACATCGCACGCCAACTTTCGCCCCATTCCGAGAACATTTTCCGCCACTTATAAAATAATATTTCGAAGGTGCCCCCGGCGCTTGCAAGTGTGAGTGGGCTCGAACCGACAACGGAGAGAACAAAGAGACCGGGGCGGATGCAAGTTTTGAAAACAAGATGATGCAGTGCGGATGATGACATGAGACGAGATGCATAACAAAAACAAAATGCAAAACAACAGACAAAACCCAACCACGAAGAAAAATAAAACAACACATCTCCGGAAAAGGAATGTTGTCATCTTTATTTCCGGAGTTGGTCATCACATCACATTCTCGGTTCGAGAGGCTTCATCTTTCTTTTCGGAGTTCCAAGCTCTAATTATCACGAAGATCCATCTAAATCATCGCAAGGCTTCACCTTGTGTTTTCAACTTCTCTTTCTTTTTATCATCCTTTTATTACCGGAGTTCTTCATGGAGGCTCTACATGGTGGTTCATCAAGGATTCTTTTCATTCTTCAATTGTTCTTCAAGATTTCTCTCGAAGCTATGATCCGCCAAGCTATACTCTAAATTAAACAGGGTGCCCAACACTTATTTTGTTTTGAGAAGCTCAAGTTTTCTCCGTCTTGCATTCCAAAGTGCAATTTCTTCTATCCTATCTTTTGAGATGGTGTTATATCACTCTCGACAATTTCCTTCATGTTTCATGATTCATATTGTTGTCAAGAATGAGGTATTTTAAATCCATCATTTTCTCTTCATTCAAGAGATCTTTTTGACCAATCTACTTCTTCATTGGAGTTATCTTGGGTCAGGTTTCACCTTAACCCTTTCCGTAAGGGTTGTTGCTACTTATGGTGTTTATCAATGATCCAAGTTATCTCTCTATCATTTTGGTGGAAGAAGTTTTTCATCTCTTCGGTGTTCTCAATCAATTCAAAGGTTTCCATTTGTGGCCGGTTGTCACCTCATAATCTTGAGATGTTTTCCATAAGCCCACTACAAGCTTATTCGTTTCGTTGTTGATTTTCCAACAACTCCGTTCGATTCTTCTTTGCAAGGATGCCTTCCAAATTCAATTGTGGCAGAAGATGTCATTTTCTTCTCCATTCTGTTATTCCAATGATCTATCTTCTATTCTTTCTTCCGGAGGCATTGTGATGTTGTGCTTTTCACTCATCATCTCGAATTGTGAGGATCATGTTCTTTTCATGCTTATCCAGTTAACCGGAGTGTTGTGTTATCTCTTCAAGTTCTTTCATCTCATCAAGTTTTGCCTCCCTTCTCAACCGGAGTGCGGTTTGTAATGTTTCTTACCCCTTGTGCCATTCTTTCAATTCCCGAGGCAGTGTGTTGTTGATTTCATCAAGTATCCTCTCATATTGCCAAGTTCATGTTCAATTCCTTCCATTTACAGTCGGAGTGCTGCCCAAATTATATCAATCTTATCCCTTCTCTATCTTGTTTAACCGGAGTGGTTTCAAATTCTATCTAGTCCATTAAACTCTTGATTCATGTATTTGCAACTTTCAAGCTCTCGTAATGTTCCTTCTTCCTCTTTTCTAACGGATTGTTTGCAACTCGTTCATCTCTGTTGTACTCTTTCTTTTAAATTGCTCAACCTCTCAAGGTTCGTGGTTTCACTTGTTCGTCAAAGAAGCAACTTAGTTTTACCTCTTCTCTTCCTCTTCCGTTTTCCCTCCGGTGCCATTCTAGATCTCGGGACGAGATCCTCTCATAGTGGTGGAGTGTTGTGACGCCCCGAGACCGATGTGCCAGGTGTCCGCCAGTTATTCGCTGTTGTTGCCTTGTCATTTGCTTGCGTGTGCATCTTATCATGTCATCATGTGCATTGCATCATCATGTTTTCAAAACTTGCATCCGTCCCGGTCTCTTTGTTCTCTCCGTTGTCCGTTCGAGCCCACACACACTCGCACGCGCGCTGCACCTCCAAATATTATTTTATGTGTGGCATAAAATGTTCTCGAATGGGATGCAACTTGTCGTGCGGTCTTATTATGGTGTAGACAGGCCGCCTGCCAAGTTTAAATCGATTCGAGTTCGCTTGTCTGCCCAACCGTTATATATATAACCGCGATATAGTCGGTATATTCGCTCGGTGTTTTTCGGTCTCCGAAACCGTGCGGGCTGCATCTCTCCCTCTTCTCTCGCACCAACCCGCTCTTCACAATCCGCCAGCCAATCTAACCCTCTCGTCAGCCCGCAGCCCTCCTCACAGGTCTGAAAGTTGTCCGGACTCGAACCGTCTGTCGCTACCGTCGTGTCCGGATCATCCCCAAACATCTACAAACGTCCCGCTTTCTTATTTGGACTCCTAGCCTATTTTTCTCGACCGTCCGATTTTTATCGATGGTCCAAACTCCCCTCTTTCCATATATAGTCCACCCCTAGTCCATTTTGTCAAACCCTAGAAGTCCTCTCCTTTGTCCCCCTAGCCGCCACCCACCTCACAGCCTCCTCCCACCTCGGGATCCATCTCCACCCAATCCAACCACCGCCCATTTCATGCCCGACCAACCTCCTCGGCCGCAGCCCCTGTCTCCACGCTTCGTGCCCGAGCAGGAGCTCCTCGAGATGGAGCTCATCCACGGGCCTCCCTCGACCCATCCATCCCCGCCGTTTCCCGCGACCCTTCCTCGCCGGAGCCCCGCTTCTCCGCTGCTGCGCCAAGTCCCGTCGCCGCGCCGTGCTCTCCTCCACGCGCTGCCCCGCCGGATCTCTCCTTCCCCGAGCTCCAGTTCACCTCGCCGCCGTCGGGAACCGGTGTCCCTCGGCCGGGTCCGTCAGTCCGCGACCCCGCCTGACCTCCTTCCTCCGTCGCCAAGCCATCGCCTGCCGCCGCGCCCGCTCGTCCCGGCCTCCTCTACACCCGACTCGCCTAACCCCCCATCTGCTTCGAACAGAGGAGGAGGACGCCTGCGCCGTCGCCTGCTCGAACTGCCCGTTGCTGCTGCCTCCCCGCCGCCGGATCGGGACGCCTCCGCCCGGTTCCTCTCGCGCTGCGCCAAGTTCTCGCTGCAGCCGCTAAGCCGTCGCGCCGCTTTGTGTCCTCTCGCTTCGAGATCGAGCGCTCGCTCGCCCGCCCGCTTCGCCTGCTGACCGTCGCCAAGGCCGCTGGGCGATTCCTAGCGCCAAGAAGGCCCAGCCCGCCAGATCCAGCGCCCTGCCGGCCTGTCCCGGCTCCCATCTCCTCCACCGACTGGGCCGAGCCCATGGGTGAGGCCACGGCCCAGCAGCGGAGAAGCGGGGCTCCGGCGAGGAAGGGTCGCGGGAAACGGCGGGGATGGATGGGTCGAGGGAGGCCCGTGGATGAGCTCCATCTCGAGGAGCTCCTGCTCGGGCACGAGCGTGGACATGCGGGGCTGCGGCCAGAGGAGGTTGGTCGGGCACAGAAATGGAGGCGGTGGTTGGATTGGGTGGAGATGGATCCCGAGGTGGGAGGAGGCTGTAGGTGGCGGCGGCTAGGGGGGACAAAGGAGAGGACTTCTAGGGTTTGACAAAAATGGACTAGGGGGTGGACTATATATGGAAAAGAGGGGAGTTTGGACCATCTGATAAAAATCGGACGGTCGAGAAAAATAGGCTAGGGAGTCCAAATAAGAAAACGGGGACGTTTTGTAGATGTTTGGGGATGATCCGGACACGACGGTAGCGACAGACCGGTTCGAGTCCGGGACAACTTTCGGACGCGCGCGAGGAGGGCTGCGGGCTGACGAGAGGGGTTAGATTGGCCTGGCGGATTGTGAAGAGCGGGTTGGTCTGAGAGAAGAGGGGAGAGATGCAGCCCGGCACGGTTTCCGGAGACCGAAAAACACCCGACGAATATACCGACTATATCGCGGTTATATATATAACGGTTAAGGCGATAAACGAACTCCGAATGCGATTTAAACTTGGCAGCGGCCTGTCTACACCATAATAAGACCGCACGACAAGTTGTATCCCATTCCGAGAACATTTTTATGCCACACATAAAATAATATTTCGGAGGTGCCGCGGGCGCGTGCGAGTGTGTGTGGGCTCAGAACGGACAACGGAGAGAACAAAGAGACCGGGACGGATGCAAGTTTTGAAAACATGATGATGCAATGCACATGATGACATGATAAGATGCACACGCAAGCAAATGACAAGGCAACAACAGCGAATAACTGGCGGACACCTGACTTAGGATCACGCGGGTATCTTAGAATCGTTCCGATGGTTTTATGATGACAACATTGTCTTGGTTGCCTCCTGACATTTAGGGGTTGTGGCAGTGTCCCGGGGAGTTGAGCTCCGAGGTGTTGTCGCCATAATTTTATCGCTGCGCTTCTGGAATACCCGAGTTTAATGCGCCGACATCGAAAATCTCTTTTATGCGGTCAGTTGGTGAGATAACCCCTAACTTGACCCAAAGATCGTGGTGAGTACGGAGTATTGCCATGACTCGATAACGGATGCTTTTCAAGGTTGAGGTACACGATTTCGAAGGTTTCTTGGTTATGTGTTGAAGGATGGATACAATGGATGTAGGGATTGTTAGCTTGGGTGAGATATATATTGCTCCTCAGATCCCCAACACCTGATTGCATAACCGGAAAGTTTCGGAGTTTATAGGTGGGAATTCAAGTAGCTCTTAGGATATCTTTCCGACGGATGTATGATATGAAATTGGGGTTCGACGTCTAGTGGTCCGCCTATTCACGGTTGGTTTTACAAAGGGTCTCGTTGTGTCTTAAAGAGTCCTTGGCTATGCCGACTGGGGCGCTTCAGTATGTCATGTGCACTGCCTTGTACATGATGGTGCTGTACGATTGAGCCCGTGTAGGCCCCACCACGAAAACTTCGGACGAAATCTCTATCATATGTTTGTTCCGGCTTATTCTGCAAGCCAGTCCTTTGTTTTTGTTTTGAGTTGTGGTATTCGAGTTGCTTCGAAGTCAAATGTTGAATCCATACCTTTCCTAAACGGTGTTCTCATATTGCTATGTGAATACTAATCCTTTTTTATCATTGAGGTTGTCATGTTAATTCTTTTCCTACCGGCGTGCTTCTCTTCGAGATGATCCCATCATTTTCCCATCCGCAAGATCATTTCTAAGTTTTCCCAACGGTGTTTGTTTCAACCGTCCCAAGTGGCCTTTGTTTTTTCCCGCCCACCCACCCTTTTTTCTTCAAGGACTCAGATTTCTTAATCAAGTATCCATTTATTCATGAGAAGTTTCTCCATTCTTTTCTGTCAATGTTCTTATCCGGTGATTTCCCATGAAGATGCTCAACAGTTTCAAGTTCATCATTCTTCATTGTTGTTTCTTCTCCGTGGTTCCAATTCAAGCTGTCAATATTCATCATATTCCTTTCCTTGTTTCAGATGTCTTCTCATACCGGTGCACCTCATTATCATTCTACTTCTCGCTTATTTGTTATTCCGGAGTGCTTAAGATTTCTCGAAGATTCGTGTTTTCACTCCGCATTCATTCAAGCTCTTTCGAGATTGGTATCTCATTCAAGCCATTTAATTCAACCGGTGCAATATCTCTTAAATCTTTTCAACGGTGTTTTCTTTTGAGTGGGCCCTAACCCACAGGTCTTTTCCCAGGATCTTACCTGACTCTTCTATTTTCCCGGAGCTATCCTAAATTCTTTTCCAAGTTTGACGTAAGAATGAGTTATCATCAGTCAAATACTTTTCTCCAAGATCTTTCAAATTCTTTCATAGTTGGCTCAACCTCTTCGCTTTTGATTCTTCCGGTGTGCCTCAATAATTCTCGGTGGTGTTTCTCGCTGTCATTCTCATCATTTGAAGACCGAAGAAGAGTTTCTCTTTAATCTTGCTCCATTCTCTTCAAGATTCATGGTGCTAGCTTGGTTGCCATCCTCTCATAATTGTTTTCGATTGTGAGAATCTTTTTCACCCATCCGGAGCATTTCATGAGTTGTTTCCATTTCTTTCATCCGGAGTCCATCATGTCATAATTCTTCATTCTCAGCGGTCAATTATCATTCTCCTATCTTATCGGTGAATCGTTCAAATATCCTCTAAACAGTTCATGTTCTCTTCATTCTCATGTATCTAAATCCCCTCAAGTAGCTTCATTCGTTTTCCAATTCTTCCGGTGAATTGTGCCTTTGCTACTCTCTTTTTCAATTCTTACGGTGGTTCTTTCAAGAACTCTCTTCCTTGTTCATCATATCAATTCATTCATTCTTTCCAATCCTACCGGTGGTTCGTTGAAGACCTTCCCAAGCTTGCGCTATATCTCTTTTAATCCTTTCTACGAGAATAAGCACTATGCCAAATCCGTTGATTGTCATCAATTTAATTGGTGAAGGATAAGCATAACATAATTCTTATTCTTGTTCATCCAAGTGATTAATTCTTTATTCCGGAGGTCCTTAAAATTCTCGGTTTCATTTGTTTCATCTTCTCTTTTTCCCGGAGTTCCAAGCTCTAATTATCACGGAGATCCATCTAAATCATCGCAAGGTTTCACCTTGTGTTTTCAATTTCTCTTTCTTTTCATTCCTTTTGTTTACCGGAGTTCCTCATGGAGTTTCTTCATGGTAGCTCATCAAGGATTTAATTCCCTTCTCAAAGTTTTCATCGAGACTCTTTCCTAAGGAGCTCAAGTTTTCTTCATATGGTAATCCGGAGTGCAATTCTTTCTACTTTAGCTTTTGAGGTGGTGTTATGTCGTTCTTGACAATTCCCTTCGTGCTTCATGATTCATATTGTTGTCAAGAATGAGGTATTCTAAATCCATCAATCCCTTTGTTGGAGTTATCTTGTGTCAGATTTCACCTAAAGCCTTTCCTTAAGGGATGTTGCTATTTTGGTGCTTATTAATGACCCAAGTTATCTCTTTTCCATCTTGATGGAACAAGCTTTCATCTCTTCGTTAATCTCAAGCAAGCAATTGTTTCCGTTAGTGGCGGGTTGTCACCTCATAATGTTGAGATGTTTCCATAAGCCCACTACAAGCTTGTTCTTTTCGTTGTTGGTCTTCCAACAACTCTATCCTAACCTTTTTGTAAGGATGCTTTCCAAGCTCATTTGTGGCAGAAGTTGGCACTTTCTTCTCCATTCTATTATTCCAATGATCTATCTTCCATTCTTTCTTCCGGAGGCATTGTGATGTTGCTCTGTCACCCATCACCTCGAATTGTGAGGATCGTGTTCTTTTCATGCTTATCCATTTAACCGGAGTGTTGTATCATCTATTCAATATCTTTTCATATCATCAAGTTTTTCTTCTCTTTTCTACCGGAGTGCTGTCCAAATTCTGCCATTCTTGTTCCTTGGCTATCTCATTATACCGATGTGATCATATTCTTTTCGTTCGTGAAGCTCTTATTTACTTGTCTTTCAACCTTCAAGTTCTCGTAATACTCCTTGTTCCTCTTTTCTAACGGATTGTTTTTTGCAATCTCGTTCATCTCTGTTATACTCTTTCTTTTAAATTGTTCAACATCTCAAGGTTCGTGGTTTCACACGTTCGTCAAAGAAGCAACTTAGTTTTACCTCTTATCTTCCTCTTCCGTTTTCCCTCCGGTGCCATCCTAGATCTCGGGACGAGATCCTCTCGTAGTGGTGGAGTGTTGTAACACCCCGGATCCGTTGCGCCAGGTGTCCGTCAGTTATTCGCCTTCGTTGCCATGAAATGTGCTTGCATGTTGCGCTTTGCCACGTCATCATTTGCATTTCATATCATGTCATCATGTGCATTTCATTTTGCATACATGTTCGTCTCATGCATCCGAGCATTTTCCCGTTGTCCGCTTTTGCAATCCGCGCCCCTATGTCATCCGGCGCCCCTCTTCTCTCTTTTCATGTGCGGGTGTTAAACTTTCTCGGAATGGCCGAGGTTTGCCAAGCGACCTTGGTATAGCACCGTAGAACCGCTTTGTCAAGTTTCGTGCCATTTGGAGGTCGTTTGGTACTCCAACGGTTAACCGGGTAACCGTAAAGCCCTCTTTGAGTTGCAGCCCAACACTCCTTCCAAAGTGGCCCAAAACCCACCAAACTCCTCTCCATGCTCTCGGTCGTTCGATCACGATCGCGTGGCCGAAAACCGCTCCTCATTTGGACTCTCCTAGCTCCCTCTATGCCTATTTATACACCCCCCATTCCATTTTCGCGGATGAATCCCCCGAAACCCTAGTTTTTCCCTCTCCGCCGCCGGACGCGTCCGCTCCGGCCGGACACGTCCAGCCGCCACCTCACCCCGGCCAATCACAGGCGCCACGCCGCCGCCGCCCTCTCCTCCACTCCCCACGCGCCACGCCGCGCCTCACGCCTCCCGCTGAGGCCACCGAACCCATCGCGACCAGCAGGCCGTCCGCCGCCGCCTGCCGCCATGGCCGTCTTGCCGCCGCCAATCTCTGCTCCGCCGCCGACCGCCCTCGCCGGCGTTCCTCCCGCGACCAGCGCCCTCGCCGGCCGCGCCGCCGAAGCTTCTGCGCCGCCGTCGCGCCCGCCATCATGGCTCACATGAAGCCAGCGCGCCGTGGCGTCGCGCCCTCCACCGCCGCCGCTGGATCCCCAGGCTCCTCCGCCGCCGCCCGTTGCTTGCAAGCGTCGCCGGTCTGCCTGCCGCTTCGGCCGCCGCAAATTTCCAGACCACTTGCCCCCCATCCCACAGCCGGATCCGGCGAGATCCGGCCCGGATCTGCCTTCTCCGGCCCTCCCCGGCGACTTCCCCGTCAACTCCGGTGGCAACTCCGGCGAGCCTCGAAAAGCGTGCAATCCCGCAGGTTGCCCCCGATTTCCTCTAAGTCCCCCAGATTCAGTTATTTCGTGCATTTTTCAACGCATCACATCTCTACAACCGTGGCTTCGTTTTGGGCGTATAATATGTCAAATTGTTCGTCTCAAAGAGTACATCATTTCATTCCATTGCATCATTTGCATTTGAGCTCATCTTGATGCCCGAAAGGCTGTTGGAATATAGCTTCAGATCGTTAGTTCCAGAATCTTATCAGCTCGAGCTCTTTTGTCATTTTTGTCATGATTTATGTGTGCATCCTATGAGTTTGAGCTCTACATGAATGTTGGACTAGGCCATGCCATCTTTCCATAGGTGTTGACCTTGTATTTTTGTGATGCTTGTAGTGAGTGCATTGAGCTTGTAAAGTAGGGTAGTTGCTGTTGTTGTTTTGCTAGACAGATTCTGTTATATTTTGATGCCATGTTAACATGCTTCTAGTAATCATTCTATGCATAATCTGGAGATGCTCTATAAATATGTTTTGATATACATGTCATGCTCAATCCATTCATCCACTTGGTTGCAATTATAGCCTGCTGGAACATGTTCATTTCTTGCTCCAAAGTTGCTTGAAAATGTTTCCTGACAGATTGTTTGCATGAGATTCAATTTTCACGAGGTCTTTGTAGTTGATCCGTGTATGCTATGACCTTGCTCTTGCCATGCTTAGCTTCATAAACATGCCTTCTTGCTGTTGGTTGCCTTGCCATGCCATTTATTGCTCTGTAGTGATTGTTTCGAGCTCACGAACATGCCTACTAATTGTTGTTCCTGCCATGTATAAATCTGTAATAAAACTTGCCATGTTTACATGGGTGCCATCATTTCTTAGAGTCCTTTTTGGCTTATGGTCAGTAAGGGACTATTCATATATGCTTTGAGTAGAATCATGTCATGCCTTGCTTTGCTATTATAAGTTCCTGTAGCATGTTGTTTGCTTGCTCTAAACATGCCTTCCTGATGTTAATTCCTGCCATGTTAGTATTTTCACCAAGTCTGTGAACCTGATATTTTGAGCACTTTCACCATGCTTGTTTGAACATGTTATGATGTGATTTAGCCGTAGCTCAGAGTTCCTCTATTGTTAAGCATCTCCTGTAGTTCGCTGCCATATGCTTTGTTTTTATGTTGGGGTGCTGTAGCATAGTTTCGTGTTGCGTGCTAAGTAGCATCGGGCTGTTAAACGCAGATTTGCGTCATTCTTGTTTTGCTTGTCATTTGCAAACCGTGCATCCGTTTCCGGTGATCTTTATATCGATTTCAACCGAAATCATCCCATCTTTCCAGCGGCATACTTGGTTTGCCAAGTTGATGCCCGGTTCATCATTTTCCTTCCGGAGCATACATATGCATTGCATATCACATCTCGCATCGCATGTCATGTATTGCATCATATTGCTTGTGCATTGTTCCTTGTTTGATTGTGGTTCCGTTGCTTGTGTTCTTGCTTTGGGTAGAGCCGGGAGACGAGTACATGAGCGAGGAACCTGTTGAGAACGCCTCGAGGATCAAGCCTTCGACAACTCTGAGAATCTTGCAGGCAAGATGACCATACCCTCGAAATCACTACTATCTTTGCTATGCTAGTTTGCTCGCTCTTTTGCTATGCCAATGCTACGATGCCTACCTTTTGCTTGTCAGCCTCCCAAATTGCCATGTCAAACCTCTAACCTTTGACACCATTCCTAGCAAACCGTTGATTGGCTATGTTACCGCTTTGCTCGGCCCTCTTATAGCGTTGTTAGTTGCGGTGAAGATGAAGTTTGTTCCTCGTTGGAACATGGAGATGTTATTCCTTGTTGGGACATGTTTACTTGTTGGGATATCACAATATCTCTTATATGTTATTAATGCATCTATATCTTTGGGTAAAGGGTGGAAGGCTCGGCCTTATGCAGTGTTTTGTTCCACTTGCCGCCTAGTTTCCGTCATACCGTGTTATGTTCCCGGATTTTGCGTCCCTTACGCGGTCGGGTGATTTATGGGACCCCTGACAGTTCGCTTTGAATAAAACTTGTCCAGCAAGGCCCAACATTGCCTTTACCATTTGCCTCACCACCACCTACTTTTCCCTTGGGAGTCGCTCTCTCGAGGGTCATCTTTATTCAGCCCCCGGGCGGTGCTTGTCTAAGTGTTGGTCCGAACCGAGCCGCCCTGCAAGGGGCCACCTCGTGGCAACTCGAGGGCTGGTTTTACTCAGAGTCTGTCTCATCCGGTGTTGCCACGAGAACGAGATATGTGCAGCTCCTATCGGGATTGTCGGCGCATCGGGCGGTCTTGCTGGTCTTGTTTTACCATTGTCGAAATGTCTTGATGTACCAGGATTCCGAGCCTGATCGGAGTGTCTCGGGTGAAGGTCTATTCCTTCGATGATCGCGAGAGCTTGTCATGGGCTAAGTTGGGACACCCTGCGAGGTATAAACTTTCGAGAGCCGTGCCCGCGGTTATGTGGCAGATGGGAATTTGTTAATGTCGGTTGTAGAAAACCTGAAGTTGACCTTAATTAAAATACATCAACCGTGTGTGTTACGTGATGGTCTCTTTCCGTGGAGTCCGGAAGTGAACACGATGTTGGAGTTATGCTTGACGAGTTGCTATAGGATCACTTCTTGATCATACTTTTGCCGACCGTGCTTTGCCTTCTCTTCTCGCTCTCATTTGCGTATGTTAGCCTCTGTATATGCTAGTCGCTTGCTGCAGCTCCACCTCATGCCTTTACCTTACCCATAAGCTTAAATAGTCTTGATCTCGCGGGTGTGAGATTGCTGAGTCCTCGTGACTCACGGATACTTCAAAACCAGTTTGCGGTGCCTATGTTATCGAAAGGGTGACTCAACCAAGCTCAAGGAGGAGCTCGATGAAGATCTTGCCCTTTGTGTTGTTTCGTTCTAGTTGATCAATAGTGGAGCCCAGTTGGGGTCGATCGAGGACCTTTGTCGCATTTGGGGTTCTTCTTTTATTTTGGTTCCGTAGTCGGACCTTGATTGTATCTGGATGATGTAATGTTTTATTCATGTAATTGTGTGAAGTGGCGATTGTAAGCCAACTATGTATCTTTTCCCTGTATGTAATACTTGGGTTGTGTGAAGATTACCTCACTTGCGACATTGCTTTCAATGCGGTTATGCCTCTAAGTCGTGCTTCGACACGTGGGAGATATAGCCGCATCGAGGGCGTTACACTAGCATCAGAAGCTCTGGCCGCAGCAACCATGTCTGCTGGTTGCTCGTCCACCTGCTCTTCAGCAGGCAACAACCACATATGCGCCAAGTCGCCACCCAAACCATCACTTGTGGGTCTCATCACACCCCCACCGGCATGCGCATCGTAGCCGATTGCTCATCGCAACCCGCTGCCATTGGTGTGGTGCCACTGCTACAAATCACACAGAGTCATCCATCGCGTCTGAACCACAATCTGCAACCCTGGCCGAGTCTTCTACAAATGCCCGAATCATGGGGTAATAATATGTTTAAGTGTTGTTCTGCTGCTTTCAGTTACTGATTTTTTAATAGTTTGGTTGATGATCTTCTAGTTTGATTCGTGCAGAAAAGGGAAGATTCGTGTGATTTGTATTTCTAGGAAGTTGCTGATGTGGGGGAATGCAACTACGCTGATTATTTGATTAGCTGAGGAATCCCGATACCAGCAGGTTGGGGTGTTGGACAAATGGCTCAAGGAACGACGTAAGAGGAAGATGCAGAGCGAAGGTTAAAGATGCAGTTCCTCGATCATGGCCAAGCAACAGGCTGCTGAACGGCCTTGACAAAGAATGAGGAGATGAAAGAGCTTGTGAATATAATGGGCAAAATCGATGTGCTCTATAGGATGATTGTCTCTTTATTTGCGATGTATGTAGCACTCGTGATGTATTCGATAGCTACGACATGAGCACTTTGGTGAAACTAGTAATGAATGAAACACATGTAGCAGTGGGCCTAGTGTTGTGAACATCTAATGATTTCTATTAACAAAAATCAGGGGGTATCCCCTTTTGCTCATATAAATAAATAAATAGCAGAGGCCCTGTCGGGTCAGCTTTGTTCTCATTCAAAGACGTCGAGCAAATTGCAATCCAACAGCAAACTATGTCATCAAATTCAAGTTTCACAGCCAAATATGAGTACAACTAAACAACAATGTCATCATGTTTTAGTTGTCATACAATCACCAAACACAAATCAGCATACATAACAAGTGATGTTCTCATAGCAAAATACTAAACAACATGTTCATCAGGTTTCAGTTGTCATAGCAAACACAATTACACATAGTAGATAAAAAACGTCTTCTGACAGGCAAATACGACAAAAGCAATGTAATCATCATACGCAGCAACAGCGTCAACATCTTCGCCATGTGTATCAGTCTGAATCATATTTCCCCACGGTGTCATCTTCTTCTTTGTCCTCAACGTCCTCAAACGTTGGCTTCTTCTTGATCAACTCTTGTATGTCCACAGCACGACAGGCAATCTTTTTGCCGGCGTCATTGACGTGATGGTTCTCAAAGATATTAGGAACATTTGTGTTATCTTGTACATCAGGAGCAGTGTAAGCATCATCTTGTTGTGCAACTTCATTAAACGAATTCCTTTGCTCAAACCTTTGCAATATTCTCCAGCCATCGCTATGTGTAAATGTGTCTTCCAAGAAAAATATTTGTGTTGCTTGATTTGCCAAAATAAAAGGCTCGTTGGTTTTGTATGCCACCTTGACATTGATGGATTTGAAATAATCATCAGCTTTGGTTTTGCGATCCTAGAAAACAGGTTATACCAATGACAGCACAACAGAACCACACACCGATGATCCTCGAAACTGGAGATATACTACAACTGAACAATGTCTGTTATGTTAGCATACATTTCAGTTGTCTCTTTGTCATACGTATCCGTCTTGATGATGGCAATGTTTTATGTCTTCCCTTGCTTCAGTGCAAGGGTGTTGTAGCACACATCTCCAACAACGCAAGATTCATAATGTCTTACCCGAGTATCAGGACCCATTGCTAGTGAGTAAAGGGCATCATCAACTGCCTGCCCATCCTCCCACATCTTCTTAACCTATGGTTATAAAATAGACAAGCTGATCATCTTATTTACTCAATATATTAAAAAAACTGACAGTGCACTTCAAAAGCTTACATGGTTCTTGAACCATTTCGCAAATCCTGCCATAACAAGTTTGTCAATGTTTCTTGGATTTTGCGGTAGTAACTCCTCTTTGTAGATGCTGCACAACATAGTGATCGCGTCAAACATCTAAATATATAAGAATGTGCTGCAAGTTTAGTAGATTATGATGTATAAGCTGCAGTACTGCACTTACTTGACATAAGGTAGTATCTCAGGACAGTTATTCAACACATACCAAACCATTTTGTCCAAATCATTAGGTTTGTCCTCTTGCCGACTCTTCCCTGTAACTCGAACAGAATAATCAAAAACATTGAGCCCGGGATTGTCTTCACCCATCTCTTTGCTAAGCTGATCAGCTGTTTCAATGTATTTTGAGCAGAATGTCAATGCTTCTGTAGTAATGTAGACCTCTGCAATGGAACCCTCGGGTCTAGCTATATTCCTAACATAGCCCTTGAAAGTGCCTAGCCGCCTTTCAATAGGGTACATCCAGCCATACTGTACTGGACCTCTAAGTAGTGCCTCATCAGGTAGATGGACAGCCAAATGCACCATCACATCAAAGAATGCTGGAGGATATATCTTCTCAAGGTCGCATAGGATAGTTGGTATCTTGTCTCTAAGGCGCTCCAAAGCATCTATCCCGATATTTCTCTTTAGAGTTCCTCAAGAATTGTCCCAACTCTGCAATCTGCTTTGTATAAGTCGTATGCCCAATCCTCTAAGGATAACAGTAAAACCCTTTGAAGTAGGGCGTGGCAGTCATGAGTTTTCAACCCTTGTACCTTGTTTCCATCTGCCCGACTCTCCTTTCGGGGTTGGAAGCAAATTCATGTGGGAATCTCACACGTGATGGACCTCATGAAATTCTTTTCTTTTTACCTTGTCCAAGACGTACACAGCTGGTGCCATATCCCATGGTTTACCTTCATATTGCACCTGCAAATCCTTTCTGATACCCAGGTGTGTCAAATCAATCCTAGATTTTAAGGTATCTTTCGTCTTGCCTTCAATATTAAGAAGTGTGCCGATAATGTTGTCACATATATTTTTCTCGATGTGCATCACATCAAGATTATGCCGCAGATCCAAATCTTTCCAATACTCCAAGTCCCACAAAGTGGACCTGCGGGTAAACAATAATCTCTCTTCTACACTGCCACGCTTCCTTTTCCCGCTACCATTACTAGGATGGTTTCCTGGTGTAATATGCCTGACCTTCTCTAATTCCACTTGAAACTCATCGGCGGTGAGCCTCTTTGGCGCATCACGGTTTTCATGCTTTGCATTGAACACATGTCTTCGGTATTTTCTAGGATGTGGCTTGTCCTTGGCAAGAAAACGGCGGTGTCCAATGTAACAGATCTTGCTAAGTATTGCATATGACAGTGGATTCCTATCACAGCGAACACATGCATTGTAACCATGTGTCGTTCGCCCTGACATAGTGCCCAAAGCCGGATAATCATGGATGCACCAAATTATAACAGCACGCCGAAAGAAATCAGCTGGTAGGCTGCTATATAGGTCTCGAGTGAGAACACCCTTCCATAGCTGTTGAAGTTCCTCCACAAGAGACTCCATGAACAAATCAAAATCCTTTCCAGGACTTTTTGGACCTGGGATGAGCAAGGCCATCATGTAGTTTGATTCTTTGGCATAGACATTTGGAGGCATGTTGTAAGGGATAACAAGCACTGGCCACATGCTATATGTGGCGCTCTGGTGGCCAAATGGGTTAAATCCATCTGAAGCTAAGCCAAGTCTAATGTTTCTCGGGTTAGTAGCAAACTCTTTGTGTTTATCATTGAAGCTCTTCCACTCACTACCATGAGATGGATGGCTCATTACATTCTGATCTCTGTACTCCTGGTTCCTAGAATGCCACAGTACATCCTCTCTTGTTTCAGCATCATGAAACAACCTCTGCAATCTTGGTGTAATTGGAAAATGTCTCAGAACATTATGAGGAATCCTCTTCATAGCATCGCCATCTTTCCATCTTGATGATTTGCATTTCGGGCATTCACTTAAGTTGGCATAATCCTTCCGGAACAGAACACAATTATTCTTACAAACATGGATCATATCATATCCAATTCCAACTGCACTAAGGAAATTCTTCATTTTACTGTAGGTGTGTGGCAGCTCAGACGCATCTGGGAAAGATTTGCGGAAAGCAGCCAACATCGCATCCAATGATTTGTTGGTCATCCGCTCAGATGTCTTCACCCGAAGAAAGATGACCATAGCTGAGAATACTGACAGCTTATTTCCTGGGGTGACAACAACGTTGCATTGTTCCGACATGCGGGCCCACCGTTTTTCTTTTGCAGGTGAAAGTCCACGGAATGCACGAGCATTTCGTAGCATTGTTTCAATGTTGGTCAAAGGTTCCGACATATGCAGCAGAGAATCTTCGAGCAGAAGTTATATAAGTCTTGTCCATCTGTTAGACATACAAATTAGTTCTTATACTAGATATTACAGGAAAACATATATGCTTTTTTATGAAGTCCAGAAAAAAATACCTAGGTCGATGTCTAAAGCTATGGCAAGATATTTGGACGAGCAGATCTAAGTAATGAAATATATGTAAAGCTAATTCAGCAAACAGATTTGAGTGCCAAATTATGGCAGGCTGTTTCAACAGTCAATGAGCCCGAGCACACAACCATCAAACTATCAAAGGCCATCGCAGCAACAAAGATCGAGTATAAAATGGTGTAGAGCTATTTCACCTAATAGATTGGCTACTAAACCATGGTAATCTACTTCACAATAAATATATGGTAGGATATTTTAGCAACTAATCGGCCCAGGCATGCCATCTCAGGTAAGCAGATTGAGTGCAGAACAGGGCAAGGAAGCTTCTTAAGCAGAGCATATTGACAGTAAACTACTTCGGCAAACAGTGAGATTAACAGCGTCTATCAGCTAACATTCAGCGCTACACCGACATGAACGGGGCCTCAGTCTAGAATGCAAGTATCGTGGGAGAAGCCGACCACCGTGCGTCTCCACATGAACGTCGCCAGCGGTGGCGGCGCTGACTGCCGTGCGCCTCCACAAGAACGTAGCCAGAGGTGGCGGCGCGGCTAGAGGACGGCATTCTACGAGAGCGTAGTGTGGGAGCGAGAGGATCGCCGAACCATGGTGCCAATGTATCGGCACGGCGGGGAGGGCAGCTTTGGCGGAGCTAATGGAGTGGAGGGGGCCAGGGGGGAGGGGGTTTGGGGAATATTATTGGCTAGTTGGCCGAAGGGCGGTTGAATCGGATTTGGGGGGAATTTTTGGGTGTGGGGGGGGGGAGTATTTTCGCACGGTGGGTGGGGGGAGTTTGGCGCATGGTCGGTTTCTCCAAGTGCAGTCCCACGTGTCAGTGAAGAGGCAAGCCGAAGCGCGTTCCGTTTGCATGAGCCGTGTGCAGGACCGAACGTGCGTGGTGTGCAATGCGACCGCGGCAGGAGTGCTGTGAGTGTACCGCCTTTTTTACTTTTAAACTAGGTGCTTCGCCCCCTAAAAAAACATTTGTTGCTTCGTGCAATCCATCAATACTACTACTAGTAATCCGGTAATCCCGACTAAAACGGCGCGGCCTGGTCTTTTCCCGCGCGATATGCTGGGAGGTTGGCTTAGTTGGTTTTTTTAGGATGAGTAATGCTACACCTACGTAATCCTAGTTAGGTAATTAACGTAATGTGAAACATGTGAGCTGGTGATTGTAGATTGGGGGCAGGGAGGGGCCCACCACCATGAAAATCAGGGGAGGAGAGAGAGAGGCAATTTACGTTAACCCTTTCGTAGGTTCCCATAGATGTAGAAAGATGTGAAATGCGTGAATGTGTAGTGGACGTACTATTGGAGTGCCTAAGATAATTTGTGTATGTATAGACCCTATGTGTTTATTTTACTTCGCATGTTAGATTTGTCTCGGTTCAATAAAAAGCAGAGTTGGTGATGATGGTGTGCCTGTCATCCTGCAATATAAGTCGTCCGATCTATATCTAACGGATAGGAAGGAGACTATGACAATTTACTCGCACTCCTCTCCACATTTGCAGATAACGCTTTCCCTCATTCATCCTTTTCTCCCACAAGATCTTGATCTTCCATGCAACGCACGGGCATCTTGCTAGTACTCCTACAATATGTATATTATTGTGAAAGTTCATATACACCGGCCGAGATTAATGCAAACACGACAGATTTTCATTACATTTCGAACTTTTATAGGACAGAAAAATAAAAGAAACCTGACCCTAAACCTATTCTACGGCAGCGATCGACGTCCTCCATCTGCGATCTCTATGTACGGAGGCGGGGTTCAAGACCCGTGAAGTGAAGGTGCGGTCTCCGGTGAGGAAGAGTAGAACACGGGATATGGACCGACCAGTTGGCACACCATGCCCTGCTGCCTCCCATGTCCTACTCATCCTCGGAGGAGTCCCCGACCTCTGCGGTGCCGGACGTTGGACGGCGGCAAGTAGGACGCGTGGCTAACGGTGCTCCCGTCGTCGGCCGCCAGCGTGGCCACCGCTTGTGCGGTCGCGTCCGCGTCCGGCTACGCCGCTATTGCGTCGCGAGAGGCGACTTGAGCGAGGGCGGCGACCTCGAGCTTCATCCCAGAAGACAAGCTCTCCCGTAGAGTGTTCGCACTTGCGGTCATGGCGGATGTGGTGACAGGTAGGAGGATGATGCGCTATGGTGTGGAGGTTAGCTGGGCGTTGCCGCTTTAAGTAGCGCATTCCGGTGAGGCCAAGCGTCCGGTTGCGTCATTAAGTCGCCGGAGTTGGTTCCTCGGGCACCAAGCCTCTTAACGACGACATACGAATGGACGTCATGAATGCGGGCAGCTGGCGCCGGCTAGGAACGCACCGCGCGACGGCAAGAGGGACGAGGGTTTTGGTGTGCCAGGGTAGTCAGCTGCGGTCGTGGCAATGTTGGAGATGCCCTTTTCTCACATGCTATCCCCGCATGTCTTTGAAAAAGCAAGATGACCCGGCATGGTCTCAGGTCCAGAGGATGCAGTTGGCCACGCTACACCACTCTGCGGATGCGTTGCGGCGCCCCATGCATCCCCGACAAGCCGGGTGTTGGGTTATGTTTGGATTGTGGCCAAAGTGCACCTTACCAAAATTTTGGTCATGACCCAAAGATTGGTCTTTCTTTGGATGGTTGCCATTTTTTTGGCATGCCAATGAACTCTAGCCAACTCTAGTTCATTTTTCTTGCCAATGTCGGCCAAATTATGGGCAACGAATACCTCAACAATAATTTTGGTCATGACCCAAAGATTGGTCTTTGTTTGGATGGTTGCCATTTCTTTTTGCATGCCAATGAACTCTAGCCAACTCTAGTTCATTTTTCTTGCCAATGTCGGCCAAATCATGGGCAACCAATACCTCAACCAAAATTTTGGCTACCCAATGATTTGATGGGGAAACCTTGGGCACAAACCAAACGCCACCCTCAGCACACTGAAACTGACCGTGTCTAGCGACGATATGAGCGTGTCGCTCATCGCGGTCGCCGTGTCCAGAGGCGGTGCTGGAGCTGTGCCCCGTTGTTGGCCCCAACGACCCACATGGACAGTTGTCGGTGGCGACGAGGTCCTTGGCCAGCTCCTCCGTTGGACTAGTCTGCGCTACGTCGTCCCGACGGGTGTGCCCCACATGTCGGTTTCCCTGTTTTCCCAGCCATATTTGAGCGCCAGTGCTCCGCGTTGCGCATTAGGCCTTTCACTATGTAGGCCAAGCGAGACAACTTATTGTTTATTTGATCCGTTCAAGTATAATCATGTGGCGTTTGCTTATTTATCATTCCTCTCCAACCCTCTTCTCCATCGATCATGTCGCCCTCCAGTCGAGTCCATCCTCCCGCATGCCTCATTTGAACATTCCACCGAGTATCATTCGCATGTACCCACCCTAGTCCTCTTTCAATAGATCTCCAGACCCCGAGATGAAATCGAGACGGAACGAGCGGGGGCACGTGATACCTAAGGCAGATTCAAAATTTTGAACTGGTGATCATAGCATCCGCAAATCATATATAAAGGGTATTCAATGTTCGTTTCATTTTTGAACGTACAATATACTCCCTCCTATCCTTTCTAGTTTGCATATAAGTTTTATGTGTAGTCAAAGTATCTTTACTTTGATCAAAAAGGTATCAACATTCGACAACGCCCAATCAATATTGTTAGATTCGTACGTACTCCTAGATTTGTACTCGAGATGGTTTCCAATTTGACTATTGATAAGATTAATAGTACATGAGATGTATAATGTGAAAATCATATCATTGGAAACTCCTTTCACATATGAATTTGACCGTATGAATTGTGTAAGTTGCATGTCATATATTATTACTCTAACATTTGGTCAAAGTTAGCCTCGAAAAACTCATTAGACCCTGTATGCTTGGTGTAAGTTGCATGTCATATATTATTACTCTAACATTTGTGTAAGTTGCATGTCATATACTATTACTCTAACATTTGGTCAACGTAGTATAGTGGAAGTGGATCCTCTGACATAGGTATCCCTGCCTTACGCTCCCTTTCGGTCACTTACTGGCGGACCCCATGCTTGCTAGGCCCCGCATGTCGGTTACTCAATGGGTTCGCCACGTTAGGGATCCTCATCTAGTAGTATACCCTCTGTTTTTATTTACTCGCATAAAGCGGAGGGTGGTATAATAAACGACGCGGCGCTGGAGGGGAGGGACGTCGGTTTGCTCTCAACTGCGGTCCCTGGCGAGCAGCAAAACGCAAGACGCGTGTTCCATTCGGTGGCGACTTGGAGGTCCAGCGTGCGGGCTGCAACGCGAACGCGACAAGAGCGATGTACAGTCAAAATCGATTGACCGGTCGTCACCGGAACCACTATTCACACCAGAACCTTCGCTGCTCGGCCTACGCCAGCCATAGCCCTAAAACCACACCAGATCTCCAGCCCATTCCCCCACCTTTCGATCCCCTAGCCCGCATCAAGCGTCCCCTAGTTCACCGGAAAGCCATGGTGCGCCGCAAGATCACTTACTACAAGATGCTGACGCCGGAGCGCCGCGCAGAAATCGCGGCGGCGGTCGGCGCCACAGACTTCCGTTCCCAAGCTCGCTTTGCAGCGGGCCAATCCCCAAGTTCTCTGGAGCTAAGCTACGAGGAGGAGGAAGCCGATCCAATGTTCATGGCGGAGGTCGCAGCGCAGAAGGCCCTCGATTGGTATGAGACGATTGACGTCGACTTCGTGGCGACGTCCGAGTCCCCCATGGTGCAGGCGGACCAGCGCTTCAACATGGCGAAACTAAAGGAGGACTGGGAGGCAGAGGCTCAACTCGACGTGGAGTGCATGCCGCTGCCATCGAGGCTCTCCTGCAGACAGAACTGGATGTCGTGGATGTGAACCGGGTGGGGGAGGCTCAACTTGAGGCGGAGCGCGCGGATGCCGCTGCCATCGAGGCCCTCCTGCAGGCGGAACCGGACGTCCTGGACTTGAACCGGGCGGCACAGGCTTGACTCGATGCAGAACGCGTGGATGCTGCTATCATAGACGCCCTCCTGCAGGCGGAACCGGACGTCCTGGACTTGAACCGGGTGGCAGAGGCTCGACTCGATGCGGAGCGTGTGGATGCCGTTGCCATTGAGGCCCTCTTGCAGGCGGAACCGGATGTACTCGACTTGAACCGGGCTGTGCTCTTGTCCGTGCAGAGCGCCCGCACGCTCCGCTTGAACGAGTAGCTGGAGGCCGAGGACAACCACGGTGCGGAGACACACGTTGGCAGCGACGGCTGGTTCGCGCCGGCAGCCAAAGACGACGAGGTCGTCTCTTTCCGCGAGCAGTGATAGTTTTTCTTTATGTTGTTGTTTTTATGGATCTTTTGTTGTGTAAAAACATATATTTGTTATGCAAGTCGCCTGACTTGGGTCAGTCTACCATTTCAGGCGGTTGGATGAATATCCTACATCTCCTAACCCTTCTTTCCTTCTTCCTCACCTCTTCTTCTTCCCTAACAGACCACCGCGCGGGTCGTACGGATACTCCCCAACATGCAGTTGGATAAACATATTCTATGAACAAAAAATATGTGCCAGCGATAGGATGGCTGAGTTTGGTTTGTTCACATGTGACAGCACGTGTCAGTGAGGGTCCGTTACCTTGGTTGGGTTTGCGGCGTGCAAGAGCGACTATGTGAGGGTGCGGTGCGACCGCGGCATGCAGGAGCGATCGTGTGAGGGTGCGGGGCGACCGTGACAGCCGTGCGCAAGTGTACCTCCTTCTCATTTTGAAAACTTTAGGCAAGCTTGGCAAAAATGTGTGGCGAAGTTTGGCAATGCAAGACCTAGACCCAAACAGGATAAGTACGTACGTACTAGAAGTACTAGTGTTAAAAAAGAAAGGCGGGGTTTTCCTTCGCGAGATTTAATCGATACAAATCCTCGTTTCACGTGTCAATTAATGCATATTTTTTTCTCCAAAGACCAAAGAGCTAACCATCTCACTCCTCATCGCTTGATTAATGCAGCACCATGCAAACCAACCTTCTCACTTCCGCATGCATGCAGGGGATATTAATGTCCTTGGTTGCTAACCCCATCAATTTTGCCTCGATTAGTGTTAGTGGCCCTTTGCAAATTGTAATTTTGATATACTGGCCTTGTGTACAAAATATGGAGGTAGTAACTATTTTGACTTCTTTCCCCATTGCGGTGACGTCGATGATATCTTTTTTTTGTGGTTTGGCGAAGTGCGTTCGACGGAGAACACCATTGAGGGAGACCACGGTAAGTCGTTCACAAGTGCCGCCTGCAAGCTGAGACAACCGCCTTATTTGCATCCAGGAAGTCCTTTACTAGTACTACTAGGAGTACTAGTGCGAGGAGATGGTTTCTCCAAGAAGACGATGGAGAAGCGGAGTCAGCGAAGAGTGAAATCATGGTTGCTTTGTCCGTGCTTTTGTGATCTGACGCCTCACTGCTTTGTGATTTGTGATAGAAGGGACAGTGGAGTAGACTCTGTGCTCTATACTGTACTACATGCATCCAAGCATGGGAGAAATAGGAGATACGTTGCATTTTTCTATTCCTTCAATCAATCAATCAGCGAGCTTCTGTTCCATCTTTTTGGCTTTGGCAACACCGTCCACAATGGTTCCCACGATGCCAAAAGCTATTTTCACATTTTGCTACACATTGTAGATGCCCTTAACCATACAACTTGGTTTTGCTCCTGTGTGCTATCTATACAAATCTCAGTTATATTGATCTAAAAAATTATAGAATCAAGATTAGTAAAAAGGAGGTGATTTTGCCGCGCGGATGGCGGGGGAGGTTTCTTATTTGAGCAATGCTACATCCACGTAATGGTTTACATAAAGTTACGAACTGATGTGATGTGGGACTATTTGATTACATTAAAGGAGAGGATTAGGCCCACCCCACCTGAAAATCGGGGGGCATATATAGATTAGATGGAAAGTATACGTAGAAGCTACATAGCCCTTTGTAAGTCTAGGATTAGGCTTCTTATTTTCGGAGTATGTTGTCCTGGCGGTTTGCTAACATGCGGTCCCATGTGCCAGTGCTTTACCAAGCCAATCCGCATCCCACATCAGGCAGAACGACGACAGAAGCAACATGTGGTTAAGTTGAAGAAGATGAGGGAGAAGCGGATTCAGCAACGAGTGAAATGATGGTTGCTTCGTCCCTCCAACTTATTTTTGAGCATTATTACTCCGTCCCTCCAACTTAACTGTGGTAAAGGTGCAACTTTGTGATTTGACGCCTATTGCTCATTATTACGCCGGCGCCATGACTGGGGTGCTTCACCCCGGCTGCTCTGCACTGTATTTCAGTATGGCACGTGGACCCAGTAGCTTGATGTCCCACATGTCGGCGAAAGGGACTAGAAGATTTATGAAAGCGAGCGCTCCACTCTTACGACGGAGGAGTAGACGACACGACGGCCCAGTGAATTGTCACTTGTATTGTATAGTACTATAGTTTTGCTGTTTCGCATGATCCATCAATAGAAACTCGATTAAATAGGGAAGGGCGGGATTTGTCCCGCGCGGTAGATGATACTGGCCATACATTCAAAGGAAATTTTAATGTATGCAAACTGAATAATTATAAGTACCAATATGATATCTAGTAAAACTAAAAACACATATGATTTATTGTGTTAGAGTGTAGTAGTAGTCTTGTATTGCATAGTTGTTAGATGTAACATGCAAACGTGTAGATATGTAGTTTTGGAGGGCCTCTGAGAGAGAAAAGCGTATCTGGTCACGAACTTGAAATAAGCGATTACGGTCACTATATCGTTTTGCGGTGATTATCGGTCATTTGCTCACGATTCAGCATCGGATTGCACTCTGTTGACCGGCCAAATAGTCTGTGTGGCGCCATGTTGACTAGTTAAATTGACCATGTTCCTTGTGGGTCCCACCTGTCAGTTCGCATAGGGAAAAGGTCAGAAAAACAAAAATTTACGCAGGCGCGACAAGGCTCCAACCCGTGCGTGGGAATCACCTGGTTGTGTATGTGTCTATCAGGGCCTCATGTGTGCGCTTGCACGTGTAGGTTGAGCACTTGAGCGTGAGAGTGTGTGTTGGTCGTGTGGTGTACTGGTGTGTGCATGCATGCGTGCGTGTGTGCGTGTGAGTGTTGCGTGCGTGCGTGGCTGCATGGGTACGTGTGAGTGTTGCGTGTGTGCATGGGTGCATGTGTTTGTGTGAGTGTTGCGTGGATGCAGTTCGTGTGCATGTGTGC
This sequence comes from Aegilops speltoides, assembly GCA_021437245.1. Classification (NCBI taxonomy): domain Eukaryota; kingdom Viridiplantae; phylum Streptophyta; class Magnoliopsida; order Poales; family Poaceae; genus Aegilops; species Aegilops speltoides. The sequence goes on from CM038141.1 coordinate 142,925,760, forward strand.
GTGTGTGTATAATCACCACACTAGCTCCTGTGTGTTAAAACAGACGGCTCAGCATACCAATACAAGGCCACCTTGTCCGCTGTGCCCGCGGTCATGACTTCGAACCACCGTCCAAATGTTTTTTTGTCGTTTGTTTTCATTCTTACTAGCAAGATGCCCGTGCGTTGCACGTAACATCAAGATGCATTTGTATGACTTGTTTATCTTGTGAGAGAAAAGGATGAACGAGGGAAGGCCTTATTTGCAAATGTGGAGAGATGTGCGGGTACCTTTTTGCGAAATTGCCATAGTTTCTTTCCTATCCGTCAGATATAAATCAGACGGCCTATATTGCAGGATGGCAGGCACACCATCATCACCAACTCTGTTTTTCATAAGAGTGTATTTTATGTATTTTATAAGAATGTAGATGTAGAGTATATACAAGTCGACAGGTGGGCACGATGGTAGTGAGATAATGTGATGCAACACTAGAGGTGCCACGTGGAGCGTTTAACTGGTCAACTAGTCATGTCATGAGCAAATACAGAGTTACGGTGAGCCCGTGACTGTATAATAACCACTAAACGTAAATGGTAACCATAATGAGTGGATTCTGAAGTCCAATGTACGTATCGTGCTTTCGCTTCAAATACAATGATCGTCATTGCATATATCGCGAGAGAAAGATGAAACAAGCGTGAATTTTCTGGGGGCTTACTTTTAGAGGACCTGGACATAGTTTTGTGTGCATACATGAAATGGGCGTCTGGGGGGGTATCACGATGGAGAGAGATGCTCTTCGTTTCTCTTTATGATGACTAACTTTGTATATAGTATAAAAATATACAAATTCACAGTGCAGAATAAATATCATTGTGGGCACCATGCAATGCAAATTAGCGTTCGTACTCCTCCATATAACTTTGTAATGTTGTATATATGTAGAAACTCTAAAATAATTTTTTTGCCACACTTTATTCAAAAGGAATGTTGTATCTGAAATAAGCGTGAAGAGAGGCTTTTTAGATCAATGGGGTGCGTGATGTAACATGTGTGAATGTGTAGTTGATGCATTTGGCGGGGCCTAGAGAGGTATGTGTGTGTATTACGTGTTCGAGAGAGGCATGGATAGAGGGCCGGCGGGCGTGGGAGAGATAGCATGAGAAATGAGATTGGTCTAGAGAGAGAGATTAATATGGCGTCACGACAAGAGATTCCATTCCCTTGAGTATGTATATGCAAGGGGGGAGTGAATAGAGGCACCAGGAGAAATTTTCTGTGTGTGTGTTGTGTTTGTGTTGGTATGTGTGGGTGTGAGAAGATAATGAGACGTGGGGGCAGAGGGTGTGTCACTGCGTGAGGTCCGGTGGGTCGAGGTGAGGCCCTTCGTTCGGTTCCGTCCTGCGCCACATTGGTCGGCTCGTGACGCATTTAGGAAGACCCATGGATGACTAGTCGTACAAGACAAAGATAGAAGAATTGTGAAGGACTCTGTGTCCACTGACAAAGCCGACTAGGATTTGTAACCCTAGGTTCTCGGACTAAGGTAACCCCTTTATCTATGATATTACTAATCATCCAACCTTACTTTAAGGGGCATCCTACAGAATGCTCCGCTAGAATCATACTCGTCGATTAGGAAGAGAGGTGTGAGACAATGTGTGAGAGACAGGCCTAAAGATAATGTGCGTACATGAGACACGTAGGCAGGTCCATGTATATAGAAAGGGTCGATGGGGATTGTTCGTGTGTATGTTTGCAAGAGGAAGAGTGCTTGTGATAAAGGTTAGTGAAAACAGTTGTAAATGGTTACGAGAGGGAGGGAGGGTTATATCTAGAGCATGTGTGCGAGAAAGACACCTCGGGAGAGAGTGTGTGAGCATGTGTGAGAGACCACCGATGGAGAGTGAAACTACGTAAAAAAGACTGTTGTACACATTGATTAAAGATATAAATTGTATCCAAATATTAGGATGGGATCATGATATTTGCAATTCGCATAAGGAGCGGTCATTGATCCATCAGACATCTAGATTCTATCGAATTTGAGCATGTCTATGTTATTATTCGACACAATTGATCCACATAGTTAGTATTTTGAACTCCAGACAATGCATCGCTTTAGCAATCGAAAATAAACGTGAGTATAGTTCATGTTGTGTGTGTAAAGCACATTATACATACGAAAGTTACACAATGAACATTATAAATAGCTACATATGAACTAGCATACATTTGAATTCAACTTAAGGTGGTTTAAAAAATTCGAATTCAACATGAAGTCCATTCAATTATTTGAATTTGATATCATGGGATTTGTAAACCATAACTAAATTATGGGGGCACCAATCTTTGCTCTGATTTTGTACATAATAGCATATGTAGTTGTGTACAAAATAGATTCAAGTTTAGCTCCTCCATTCCAAAATAATCGTAGTTATAGGATTTTCAAGTGTCAAAATTTCAAAAAGAAGCGGATAATTTAATGAGGTTTTCAAACATACAAGGTCAAATATAACATTGTCTATTTAGGTCAATCCTCATAGTTCAAGAGTACTCTAAACGTGAATGCTTGTATTTCAAAATTTCGAACAAAGCGCCAAAAGAGCCTCTACTACTTTGAAACCGCGTGAGACCAATGTTTGGTAGTACAAGGAAATTACTTTTCTAATAACTCCGACCCGTGAAACCTACCGGCCCGACGTCCAAAGGTTTAAACCGGGGTAGGTTTGTAGCTTCATCTAGACGCCATGCAACCGCCTCCGAAAAACATTCATACACAATGGCCACCTAAGCACACATGCGTGTGGCCGAAATCGCTCCCGCCCACTATTTGGGACACATGGGATTACCATCCTACCCCGACCATGATGGGTCCAAAATTTAAGAGGGGGGCAAAGTTTGTACTTTCCCCAAATTTCAAACAAGTGTGTCCCATCTTCTATTCAAAAAAGCCAAAAACAAGCGCGTCCCAGACCGAAACATGGTTCCCCCCACCCGTTCGATTCCCCATTCATACTCCGTGGGCGCCAAAACTACCTCTCCACCAGCCGCGAAACCCCGGCATCCTCCATCCGCCACCCCATCCCACCCATCAACCACCGCCCTCCTCCATCACGCTGGAGCCGATACCCCGACGTCGTCGTCCACCGCAACCTCAACCGCAATGCCCTCCACGGCTAGTAGTTGAAGCCGAGGCTGAGCCGTCCGTACCTGAGCCAGTTCAAACATGCCGTCCTGCGCCTCACCACTTCCGCTCCAACTTCTCCACCCTCCACCGCACCGGACCTGTTCCTGCTACGCCGTCCTTCGCAGCCTCGGATCTGCTTCCCCTCTGCCGACATACGTCCACGGCAACACAATCAACAATTTGGCCATGGGTTCGTCCAAGCTTGCACCCTCCAGAACATTGGTTTCCCCGGTAAAAAGAAGAAGATCGGCGCGACATGTGGAGGTGACCACATCGGCAACCAAAAAAGGTACTCCTCTTCCCTTATTCGTGCAAATCTTACGTCTCTGCTTGCATGGTATTCATCCCACAGAAGACACTAGTTGACCACTTCTTCTTGATACTAGATGTTCCTAGTAACTCGCGATGCACAAGGTTTCTCCTCATATACTATTTCACCTTAGCTAGAGGTCCGTCGCCCCCCTGAATTTCATTTTCTGGCTAGTTGATTCCCAATTAACGAAAGCATTCCCAGTAACAGCGCTAAATCGCCTATTACGCCGGGAAGCAGGCTTAGTGTTTATCTTAGGGCGTGTGCGGCCTAGAAACTCTTGGCGCCCGATCTAGAGGTCGGCCGGGATTAAAGGATGGCACAGGCGCTGCCAAGCACGGCAGTGGTGTGAGGTCAATGGGAGGGCGGGGCGGCGGAGGCAGGGGTCTGGGCCGGTGGTTGCTGGCGGTTCAAGAAAGATCGTCAATAGTGACAGGCGGGAGGTAGACGAAGGCCATCTGCCCGTTCCTTATAGATCGGACGATTCATTAAAAAAATCGACTAACCTATTTATTTTCAGTCGACTATTATCTTAGATATGACCACATGTGGTGGTGTGCTGGAGGAGTACCTGCATTTCCTGTGCTCATATATTACAAAATCATACGGAGTAGAATCTAATTTTGTTTGCCATGCAATGTTGTAGAGCTATCATATGTCTCCTGTCATTTATTTTTCAGCCACCTGCTATCTGCTACTTTTACAGTGCACTAGTTCTGCACACACTTCACCCATGCTCTCACTATTGTGTTTTTATGCAAGGGTATTTCAGAGTCTGCCGAAAGAGAAGCATCAAAGAAAAGAGAGAAGTCGCGACAGCTTTCTTCGTGGGGATGCACGACACGTTACAACGCTATAAAGGGTGAAGTGTCAGCAGATGGAGACGGTAAACGTAGCTCTGGAGTTGATGACCTCGCTCGCAATGAATCACCATCCCAGGTGCTTGCTTTAACTTCGCGGTATCATATGTGGTTGCATGTTCCATATGGTGTCCAGCTTGTATTCGAAAGGCCGAAGTCGGTCTTTGGGGCTGTTTGGTTCTAGGCCTAGCATTGCCACACTTTGCCACATATTTTTTTGCCAAACTTGCCTAAGGTTAGTTGATCAAAATGAAAGCCACAAGTTGGCAAGCCTAAGGGAATCTTGCCACATTTTTGGTGTGTATGCCGTGTGGGGTCCAAGTGTGGCTTGCCTAAGGTGTGGCTTGAACCAAACACTCACCTAAGTTAGTCAAACTTGCCTAGCTTTAGGTGTGGCAACATTTGGCAAAGTTAGTCACAAACCAAATAGCCCCCTTGATAAGGAAAGATATTTTTTTACATGAACCACCATCCCATGAGCACCAGAAGACAAATAGCTAGTCAGGGCATTGGCCGAGCCAGTGACAAGCCCAACAAAGATAGGCATCACCTGGAAGCCAACTAAAAAGCTGCGATGGTGGCGAAGCAGCCCGCCTCCCACCAGGCTCTCAGGTCCTATGTCTAGCTTGTATTGCTTCCAATTTGGTTAAATTGCATCTGCTTAGCTTACACATTATACCTTTGAATATGACATGCCTTTCTATTTTTGGTACATACTAGTACATCTGTGTATTAACCATGTTCTTACATCAAACTAACGTTCTTGTGTATCCCTCATCAATCACTTATGACGAGGCAGGCATGCAAGGGGACTACTCCTCATTTAAAGAATGCAGCGTCAGCCTCCCGACATGATTCTCAAGAAACAGAAATGTTAGATGAAGATAGTGAGCGTAGCTCTGTAGTTGATTACAACATTTCCCTACACCAGCATCGCAGGTGCTTGCTCTAACTTGGCAGCGTGACATGTGGTTGCATGTTGCATATGGTGTCTAGATTGTAATTCTTCCAATCTGGTTAAACTACATGTGCTAGTTTGCTTAGCTTATACATTATACCTGTTAATGTGACATGCCTTCCTGTATTTAGTACATAGTACATCCGTCTATTAAGCATGTCCTTACATAAAACTATTGTTTTTTTGTATCCCGCATTAGTCAATATGACGAGACACCTTTAGTATATGCGGTCGATATTAGTTGCATCTTTCATATGATTTATAGCATGTCTTTGCTTCTAATTTGTTGAAATTCCATTTATGATGGGGCGCTTTTAACTTGGCGAGTCATATTGGTTGCATCTTTCATGTGGTGTCTAGCTTGCATTGCTTCTTATTTGCTGGAATGGTTTCTGCTTAGTTTACACAAACAGTTGTGAACATGCCATGCCGTCCTGTTTTTCGTACATATTCCATCCTGGTATCATGTGTTTGCCTTACATCAAAGTAGTGATTGTCGATTATCATGCATGAATGAGTTACGAAGAGAATTTTATTGCTTTTTCTTGTTGGTTTTACTTGACAATTCAAAATCAATAAAGTGGAAGGAAGTTAGCAAGGCAGCGGATAAAGGTGCTCCTTCCGAATGGAGGGCCTCTACAGTTTCTACTCCTCCACACCCCCAAGATGATTTCCAAGACAACGCATGCATAGACACTCAACAAAGCTGTGTTTATGATGAGCACGTCTCCCCTAGTGCAGCATCACCGGTGCTCCCTCTAACTTGGCACTGTTATATGTGGTTGCATGTTATGTGTGATGTCTAGCTTGTATTGCTTCTAATTTTGTTGAATTCCATCTGCTTATTTTACACATTATACTTGAATAAGACACGTGTTCCTGTTTCTAGAACATAAAATATTTGTCTATCACACCATGTTGTTACATCAAATTACTACTGTTGTGTAACCTGCAACAATCACTTATCATAAGACACGTTTGAATTCGGAGTGTGATATAGGTTACATCTCACATTCTTTTCTAGCTTGTACTACTAATTTGGTGAAATGGCACTTATGACGAGACAATTTTAACTTGGTAGAGTGATATTCGTTGCATCTTTCATATGGTGTCTAGCTTTCATTGCTTCTAATTTGTTGAAATACCTTCTCCTTAGTTTACACATCATAAGATGTGAATATGCAATGGCACTAATGACGAGAGACCTCTAACATGGTAGTGTGATGTTGTTTGCATCTTGCATATGATTTATTTCTTGTACTGCTTCACATTTGTTTAAACGCCATTTATGATGAGACACTGTTAACTTGGCAGAGCAATATTTGTAGCATCTTTCATATGGTGTCTACCTTCCATTGCATTTCTTCTAATTTGGTGAAATGTCTTCTTCTTAGTTTACACATCATAGTTCTGGTTATCTCTTCCGTCTTGTTTTTCATACATATTAGATCCTCCTATCATGTGGTTGTCTAACATCAAAGTTCAGTTCGTCTGCATCACGCATCAATTTGTTCTGAAGAACTAAATTGTTATTCTTTTTTTGTCAGCTTGACTTAACATGGCACAGAGAAAGAGGAAGAAACACAGAATGGCAGGGAATGAGAAGCGGATGAATCCTGCAGATTCTGCCGGTACTGATGGTGCAATAGAAGGTCAAAGTCCAGTGAAAAATTCTACAAACAAGACATACCATGCTACATGAGCTGCAAAAAAAGCCAAACAGAAACAAATAGCTGCCACCAAACAAGCAGAGACAGCCCTAGTTCTTGCAACACCTACCATAGTACTACCAGCTGCACGACTTACTCGTGCGTCAACTGAGCTAGCAGCACGTTCCCAAGCTCCCTTGCCACCTGACACTACTTCCCAATCACTCTTGACACAAGACGAGTTGGCAATATCATATGAACCTTGTGAGCTTCAACAGCAAGAAGGTAGTTCTTTGGAGTCAAGTTTCTGATTGCATGCTTCTTTATATGTAGTCTCACAGTTTGATGTACACTAACACTTCCTATGTTCGTTGTTGGACTAGCACCTAGGCGCAAGAGGAAACAAACACCAGGGATAATGCTCGATAGGTTAACTAAATCTAGAGGAGGAAGAATGGAGATCTGTTTTGAGGCAGGTTTAGAAAGGCCACGTGATGCTACAGAGTCAGCCAAGTTAGTATCAGAGGCAGCGGTTGTCGTTAGGTGTCATGTACGTATCCTCCCAACATGGATTCAGTACAGGAATGACAATGATGAAACCCAGTTCAACACCTTCCTCGACCATTTATCTATAAGTATGGTTATGTATGGAAACTAGTAATATCGTCTTGCTCTGTCCCATACTTTCTAGGTTGCTGATAATGAGACTCCCATAATTTTCAACAGATGAGGTCCAAGTTGGATAGCCAAGATGATGCAACCAGACAAGCTTGCACCCATGTTTTCAAGTCTGCTCTACGACAATATCGGTATAACTTGAGGAAAACTCACTTTGAAGGCAAGGCTAACAGTGAACTTTCCCAAACATCTCTAGTGGAAAATATATCGGATGAAGACTGGAGGGGCCTTGTTAAACACTGGTCTGATCCGAAGTATCAGGTACATTATATATATGTGATCAGATCACATGTTGAAGTCCTATTTACGCATGTGCCACACAAATCTATCTTCTTGTAGGTGAACTGGTCAAAGAACTAGGCCAACCGTACGAAAGTGAAATTCGAACAGACGACCTGATCTTGTAGCTATATTGCACACTGCGAGGCTCTTGTAATTAGCTGCTGTTTCACTCTTTTCGCTGTACCATATTATCAGATCTATATTGACTTGTTCGAAATGCAGAGGAAAGCCCGCAAGGACCAAAAAGTACCTAAACCAAATGTTGTGGAAATCTTCAAGGACTGTCACACCAGCAAGAAGAAGGGCATGACTACACCAGTCAAAGCCGCTGTTGTAAGTCCTTAATCCTCATGCCTTTATCTACTACTTACTCTGACTTGTTCCTTGAACTGCATGGTTTGCATCCAATATCTATTAATCTTTTCAATTTTATACACAATTGTCTTAGCGTATCATTGTACATTACAAGGTTTAAAAGAGAGGAGTGATGTTCCTTTGATCTTGACCCGTAATCTAGTTCCGTGCTGGACTTGCCTACACAACGTTACAATTGCATGTTTGTCTGTTCTCAGTTGTTTTGTGATATGAATGATGTCATACTATGCTTACATATTATAAACTTTGTCTCTTTATCCTTAGCCCTCAATACAATGTGAAGAAATAGACAATACATTAGCGATGGTAAATGGTCATATGTTTGGAACCTGGTTTTATTATGTACTTTGCAATAAAATACAACTAATATTTTACATGGCTTCACCAGAATAAGTTCTGTATATAGACCAAAGCTATTTTGTTTGGTTTTGCTGCCTCCTTAATATCTTCTGTTCTGGTACTACTAATGTAAAACCTCAACTTTTCAGCGAGGTATGGAAAAAATGGTGGAACCGCCACCTTCTGAAGGTGGCGAGGCAACTATAACTGCAATGTCAGCTCTTGCTGCAGTGGGTCAGTACCTGTCCACTAACAGTGCCAAAAGCACGTTCTGCGTATCTTGGGTTGGTTGTTAAGGCAATATCGTCCAAACTGCCTCATGATCAGGATATGCAAGCTCAAAGCAATGTTGTATCTGCGCTCCAGACACAAGTCTATTCCCTAACAGAGACCCTTTGTGAAACAAGGAGAAACATTGCTCAATGTCGTCAAGATATGCATGGTTTTGAAACCAGACTATCGGACATTTGCTATGTTGTTCAGAGCCTAGGGAAATGAAGGCGAGGTTATGGTGCTCCATCGGACAATACAACATGAAAACGTAATGATTAGGTCAATTGAACGAGCTTGAACTTCTGGTGGTGCATTTATCTGCTAGACTGTTAAGTTTTATGCCAACCTTCCTTTTGTTATATAGTTGTAATTTGTTTTGGTGCGATACAAAATTTATTCTTAATGTGCAGCCACCGGCTGAAGAAAACAACAAGCCATTTTTGTATAGTGTAGGGTGTTCCCTATATTTGCACTGGTGGCGATCTTTGATGCCGAGTGGATGTAATCTATGCAATCGCCTTAATATCCTAGCGTTAGTTTCGGCCTTATTTATTTCCTGGTCTTCTTTTTCCCTGGTTTGCTAGTGGCCGCAACTAACATGGGCCATATACGGGCCGTAGGATCCACGGGTCTCCTACGGGCCGTCGATAAATGGGCCTGTAATCGGTAGGCCTCGGGCCGTCGAATAAATGGGTCTACATGGGCCATAATTGGGCGTAATTGGTATCGGCCCAGCACGGTAATAGGCCGTTAACAGGCCGTAGGAGAGCAAAGGCTTAATTCTGTCACGGGCATAACGGGTCGTTAATGGGCCAGAATATAGGACGGGTTGGAAACGGCGCAACGGGTTAATAGGCCACAAACGGGCCGATTCTTGCCATGAGCCGAATTTGGCCCATTAGGGTAACAGGCTAGTAATGGGCCAACTCTTGCAATGGGCCGAATATGGCCCATTAGGGGAACAGGCCAGTAACGGGCTGGCTCTTGCCATGGGCCGAATTTGGCCCATTAGGGGAACATGCCAGTAACGGGCCAACTCTTGCCATGGGCCGAATTTGGCCCATTAGGGAACAGAGGCGATGTGGGCGGAAGTGTCGAGGGCGAAAAGGAGCCTAAGACCATAAGGGCCATCAATAGGCCGAAAGCTATCACGGGCTGGAAACGGCCCATGTAAATCACGTGTCGTTAACGGGTATAAAGAAAATTACTATTCATTATGGGCTAGAGTCACCGTGGGCCTGTAAAGGGCCGAAAGAAATGAAGGCCTCATATGGGCTGAAAGACGTTGTGGGCCATACATGGGCCGAAAGTGAAATGGGCTGGTGTTATATTCGACGGCCCACATGATGTTGTTGGGCCGATTTCCTTTAGGGCCTAACGGGCCGTAAAATGGGCTATTTGCAAAGAGACCATTAACAGGCTTTTCATGGACCAGCCCGTTAACTTTTGACCAAGTCAAACGGGCCGACTTTTTAAGCTAAATGGGCCAGTGGTGGGTCGTGGCACGTGTCGACATATCATAGGCGCCTATCTGACCCACTAACGAGCTGACACGTGTTTCGTCCAGCCAATAAGAATTTTACACGTGGAAATTTCCCATTGGTCGGGGCTGTTAACGGGTTATTGGATCCAAAACACGACCCGGTAGCTTAACAGCGTTTCGTTACGGTGGACGCCACGTGTTGGTCACCCTTGACGAAAGCACTTCTGTGACGCGCGATTTATTGTCATGGAAGTGGACACTTCCGTGATGATAATTTTGGTAATGCACTACTGGAATCTGGCACTTTGCCATCTGCCACGGCATATGGCAAAGGCATGGTCGGCGGATGGCAAAGGCTTTGCCATCGCCAGCAGATAACAAGCAGTTTATCACGAAACCTGCGGTAAAGGCTTCTTTGCCGTCTGGCGGTGATGGCAAGAGCACGTAACTTTGCCATCGATTGGCGAGATGGCAAAACCTCTTAAGGGTTAGCCCCATTAGAAGGCTAACGTCATACTTTGCCATCTGCCAGCAAATGGCAAAGGCTGCAGGCTTTGCTGTCTGCCAGCAGATGGCAAAACAGTTCGCCATCTGCTGGCAGATGGCAAAGAGCCCAAATAGGCCAGCCCAAATTTTACATGTAGATGACACGTGGCCTGTCGGTGTCAAAACCGGCGGATCTCGGGTAGGGGGTCCCGAACTGTGCGTCTAGGCGGATGGTAACAAGAGACGAGGGACACAATGTTTTTACCTGGTTGGGCCCTCTCGATGGAGGTAAAACCCTCGTCTGCTTGATTAATATTGATGATATGGGTAGTACAAGAGTAGATCTACCACGAGATCAAGGAGGCTAAACCCTAGAAGCTAGCCTATGGTATGATTGTTGAGATGTATGTTGTCCTACGGACTAAAGCCCTCCGGTTTATATAGACACCGGAGAGGCTAGGGTTACACAGAGTCGGTTACAATGGTAGGAGATCCTCATATCCGTATTGCCAAGCTTGCCTTCCACGCCAAGGAAAGTACCTTCCGGACACGAGCCGGAGTCTTCAATCTTCTATCTTCGTAGTCTTGGAGTCCGGCGGATATTGATAGTCCGGCTGTCCGGACACCCCCTAGTCCAGGACTCCCTCAGTAGCCCCTGAACCAGGCTTCAATGACGATAAATCCAGCGTGTTTGTAGTCTTCGGCGTTGCAAGGTGGGTTCTCCCTTCAAATTCCACGTACCAGCCGAATAGTGTCCGGCTTCATCTTGAATACTGTGCTCCTCGGCTTCTACACCAAATAATGGCCCTCTTCCACGCGTCGCATGAATGCGAAAAGCCAGGGTGTCTTTTGCATTTTACCCCCTAATTGTGCGAGTCGTTCGCCTATAAAAGAGGCAAGAATTCAGATCCAAACCGCACCGCCCTCCTCCCGCGTATACTCCATCGAAGCGCCTCTGCCCTAGAAATCCATTCCACCATGGATCGTCAACGCGGCTCTTCTTCACGCGCTCCCAGCCCACCGCCGGGGAATTGGAGGAGGTGCTCCATTTCGCACAATGAGCTAGTGAAGCTCCAAACGGAGGGGTTTCTCCCTCCGGCCTTCATGGTTCCAGTCCGGGCCGGACTGATCACTTATCAAGGTGGGAGGCAGGCGGAGGACACTCCAAGCCCCAATAAGAAGGAGCGAGTGTGCTTCGTCCCCTATCTGATAAGGGGACTCGGATTTCCAATACATCCGTTCCTCCGCGGGCTCCTGAAGTTCTACGGACTCCAGCTCCACCACCTCACGCCCGCTTCCGTGCTACACATCGCGGGCTACGTAGCTCTTTGTGAGCTATTCCTGGGCATCGAGCCCCATTTTGCTTTGTGGAAGAGGCTGTTTGGCCTCGTGCCCCGTTCTCATGAGGGGTCCATATATCAAGTGGGCGGCGCCGAAATATGGCGCATCGCCGGGACCGGATACCTATCCGGCACTCCCAAGAGGGCGTCCGAAGACGGCCCTCGGGTGGTTTTATATTGAGACGCCCGCTGCCGAGATCCAGTCCGGATCGGCCTCCGGAGTTTAGTCTTGCTCCATTGAAGAAAGCGCCTCGGTGGCGCCCATGAGCCCCGATTGGAGGAAGACAAGAGCGTCCATTACTTGATGGGCCGGATAAGATTAATGGCTCATTCCGGCTTGACCATGATTGGAGTCATGGCGACATGCATCAAGCGAAGGGTACATCCACTGCAATACAGAGGCCACCCTATGTGGGATTTCAACGGGGCAGACAACGCCACCCGGCACAGCCGCAAAGGGCCAGATTCGGCCGAGGATCTGGCAAAGATCCTGTCCGGCCTGTATAAGGGGGAGAAGGAGGATTTCCTTCGCATGAACCCTTTAAACGGGTTTTCCATGATCAACCCCAGAGTATGGGTAAGGGAATACCTTGAAGGGCTCAACCCAAGCTTTTGAAGTTTAAGCTTCTTATATTATGTCTTTGGCGCAGGATCTATGCCGGACTATGGAGGACATGGTGAGTCCCACTCCGAAACCTGAGGATCCGGAGGGATCCCTGGGTCCGGCCTCCGAAGAGGACTCGGACATCGAGGTGGAGCTGATCGACGGGGTGTATCACCAGCTCAGCATAGACAATGCTCTGGTGGCCATTATGGCGGACTACCCCGGACTAAGTCCGGCTTCCCAGGTGACCGCGACCGAAGTCCGGACACCGGTATTTCCTCCCTGTCCATCTCTAACCAAACGATGGTATTTCGTAGGAAGCGCCTTTACGGCAGGAAGCCGAGCCTGCGGCGGCTGACCCACAGAGGCTAGTCCGGACCAGCAGGCGGAAAAGGAGCGCAGTGCGGACGAAAACGTCGCCGCAAAGGTATAGCTCGTATTCGAATTTTCAGAGCAACGTTCCGAGGCAACGCTTGAGAGCTCATGATCTCTGTAGGAGAAAAAGTGCTCGCCGAACTGCGAGCACGGGAATTGCCGATCCGACCAACCCCAGCCATGCTCCAGCGCCCGGACTGGAGGGGGAGGCAGGCGCAAGACGCGAGCCGGATCCTTCTCCTACGGAGGATACCGGCGATCGTCGCCACCAAGTGCGAGGTGGAGAGCGCCATGAACCATAGGCGCCGCGGACAGCGTTCGTGAGCGTGCTTTTCCCGAGGCATTGGATGCCTTCAGCGCAGGGGACGCGCATCTCCGTGCCGCTCAAGATGGTTTTACCAGAGCCACGGAGCAGTATGTGAAAGACACACGGGTAAGGGAATTTCAATGGTTATATACTAGTAGCCCCCGAGACTTAAAGTAGTTTATGTAAACTGATTTAAGGATCATTTGAAAATGCAGGCGCTTACCGAGAAGAACGCCCAGCTATCCCGGGAGCTGCAAGATTGCAAGGCCCAACTGGAGGCCGCACTTGCTGCCGTAGGAGGAGACGCAAAGACCCCTCCTGGTAACACATTTTTATTAATAAACATAAGCGCTGTGCGGCGTGCGCGAAAGTCTAATAACGACATTGCAGGTACCGCCGGACAAGATCCGGACAGGCAAGCATTGCTGCACCAGCTAAAGGCGGCGAGTGTCTTGAATAGGGTTCAGCGGAAAGGAACAAGCTCCGGGATGCCAACGCCAAGCTCGGAGAAGAGCTGAAAGGCGTTCGAGCCGAGCTGTCCGCTCCGTTAAGCGAATCAGCGCTTGTCGCGGCATTTATAGTAAGTGCTTGGCGGACTCCTTTGAAAAGAAGAGTTCGGCGAGGAAGTACTTTGACATGATTTGTCTTGTAGGTATACTCACGGGTCGTCCCGCGGAGGAGATGCCCATATCAGCGGGTGATCAACTTCGAATCTGTTGCAACTGCTCGAGCGAGTTCGGCGGCAATGGCGGCGTCGTTCGGGCTTTATGGCCAGCCTTCACCCCACCCGAGGGCCTCGGGGAGCTTCGCGGAGAAGCTGGAGGAGTCGGCAGCGCTTCATTTTGTGGAAGGTTTGACCTGCCGTCGAGTGCCGAGGAGGCTTGGGCCATGGTGAAGGCAGCGGTACAAGAAGGCGGATCCCAACCACATGGCGAAGTTGGACGGTGGGGCCCGATGGGAAGGAGATCCTGTGAGTTTAATGTACAGCCAGTAGAGTTGGCTGCTAAATTTTCCCAACGGATCAGAAACTAGACAGCACTGTTAGGCGGGATTGAGGAGGAATACAATCAATAAATCTGACAATGTATGTTATCCTGTAAAGTGACATGTGAAAATGCCTTCTAGCTGGATTGTAGATCGTTTGTCTTTGCCGACCTTTTCGCTTCGACCTCGGGACCCTAGAGTCCGGAGTGTGTCCGAATTCCTTGTTGGTTAAGAAACAACCGTGGTATGCATGGAGACCAGGCGTAGGGGTCATTAGTGCTTTATCAGACAAGTGCCCAACTAGTTATGTTATATTACATGGTTAGTAAGAAACATCTTCCAGGGAGAATAGTTCCGTTAAGGGTTCCTTTCGCTGGGAGGCATGCCCTAAGGTGCATGCCCAGACTGCAAAGAAAGCAGTAAAACATCTGGGGGCAAACAGAGAAATAGGTAAAAGTTCATCTTTTAAATCACCGACCGAATATTCCCTTAAGAACGCTAGCTTTCGGCTTCACCCAGTCTGAGGTACACATCCGGTGACCCGCGATAATAATCGCAGAGGTGCTCCTTTACCTCCTAGCGAACAATCGGGAGCGTGGGGTAAGCACAGAGCCGAGCAACCCAGCTTGGCCAAAACTTAATTCATATCGATGCATATAATGGCGAGTAAAAGGTACATGTGGAAGCTTGACACATGTGTTGGGTATGAAACCCGAAAAATTGAGCTTCTGTAGAAGAAGCCCCCAGGAATAATGAGTGCGGATGGCACATCATGTGTATGCGAAGAATGCGGAAATAGGCCCGTGAGGGCTTTCGAATAAAAAAGGATAAAAAAGAGAAACAAAAAGACAGCCAAAGTGTAATAGTTTGGACGGGGGAAGGGGACGAACTCTTAGTCCGGCGCTAGGCATAGAATCGTCGGAGGTGGGCTGCGTTCCATGGGTTCGGCTCGAGTCGGTTGTCCGACGCATTTCGTAGACGATATGCTCCACCGGTCAGTACTTGATCAATAATGAAGCGGCCCTCCCATTTAGGCTTGAGCTTGTCCTTTTTCTTGTCCGGCAGGCGTAGAACTAGTTCGCCAACGTTGTAAGTCTTGGCCCGTACTTCTACTTTGATATCTTGGCCTGTTGGCGATAGAATGCGGAGCGAGCTTTTCGCGACGTCGCGTTCTTCCTCCAATGTGTCCAAGCTGTCCTGCCGATCTAGCTCGGCCTCTCTTTCCTCATACATGCGCTTTTCGAGGTGAGTCATGAATAATGTCCTGAGGCAAGACGCCTCTGCGCCGTATACCATAAAAGCAGGTGTGAATCCGGTAGTACGGTTAGGCGTTATCGCAGCCCCAGTACGGGTCGAGCTCCTCGACCCATTGTGCGTCGGATTTAGTGAGTGACCTCACTAGTGCAGGTTTAATGCCGCTCATTATTAGACCATTTGCTCTTTCCACGACCGCTGGTTTGAGGGTGATAGGCGCGCATAGTCAAGCTTGATGCCCATATTTTTGCACCATGACTTAACCTCATCGGCGGTGAAATTCGTGCGTTATCGGTGATGATCTTTGTGGGGACTCAGTACGGTGTACCACCTCGATATAAAGTCTATCACTGGTCCGGACTCTGCCGTTTTGACCGGTTTGGCCTCTATCCATTTGGTGAACTTATCCATCATGACCAATAGGTACTTTTTCTTGTGGGTTCCCCCTTTAAGGGGTCCAACCATGTCAAGCCCCTGCACCGCGAATGGCGGGTAATGGGTATGGTTTTGAGGGCGGTGGGTGGCATATGGCTCTGATTAGCAAAGAGCTGACAACCAACGCATCGCTGGACCACGTCTTGTGCGTCTGCCCGAGCCGTCGGCCAATAAAATCTTGTACGGAATGCCTTTCCTACAAGGGCCCTGGCTGCTGCATGGTGTCCACCTAGTCCGGCATGAATTTCAGCCAGGAGGTTTCGCCCTTCCTCTTCGGAGATACACCTTTGAAGGACTCTGATAGTACTTTTCTTATAAAGTTCTCCCTCATGAACCTTGTAGGCCTTTGATCGCCGGACTATGCAGCGGGCCTCATATTGGTCTTCGGGAAGTTCCTGCCTAAGTAAGTAGGCTAGGAAAGGTTCTATCCACGCGGCGATTACTGCCATTATAACGTGGGCGGAGGGTGTTATGTCATCTGCCGGCTCACCGGTTGGTGCGGTTTTCTCCGGTTTGTCACTGCCGGACTCCTCTTCCCATAGTATGGATGGCTTGAAGAGCCGTTCCAGGAAGATATTTGGAGGGACAACATCACGTTTCGCACCGATGCGTGCCAGGACGTCGGCCGCTTGGTTATTATCTCGGGCTATGTGATGGAATTCAAGTCCTTTAAACCGGGCTGACATTTTTAGGACAGCGTTGCGATATGCTGCCATTTTCGGATCCTTGGCGTCGAAGTCTCCGTTTATTTGGGATATTGCAAGGTTTGAATCCCCGCGCACCTCTAGGCGTTGAATGCCCATGGAGACCGCCATCCGGAGACCATGTAACAGGGCCTCATATTCGGCTGCATTGTTGGAGTCCGTGTACATTATTTGAAGCACATCTTGATCAGATCTCCGGTGGGGACGTCGATCGACGCCAGACCCCGATCCGACCAACATTTTAGAACCGTCGAAATGCATGGTCCAATTGGAGTATGCACCGTACTCTTTAGGGAGTTAAACCCATCCATTCGGCTGACGAAGTCAGCCAAGACTTGTGACTTTATAGCTCGTCGAGGCTTGTAAGTGATGTCGAATGGTAAGAGCTCTATGGCCCACTTTGCTATCCTGCCCGTTGCGTCGCGGTTATTTATAATGTCATTGAGTGGTACTTCAGAGGCCACTGTTATTGAACACTCTTGAAAGTAGTGCCGGAGCTTCGAGACGCCATGAACACCGCATATGCTATCTTACGATAGTGCGGGTAACGGGATTTGCAGGGGGTTAACACAGTGGATACATAATACACTGGTTTTTGAAGAGGGAATGTATGCCCTTCTATCGCTCGTTCGACGACGAGGACTGCGCTTACAACTTGATGTGTTGCTGCAATGTATAACAACATTAGTTAAGCCAGAGTGGGCGCCGCGACCGGTTTGTTGCGGTATGGCTTTTATTTCTTCGAGTCCGGCAGTGGCAGCATCCGTCCACTCGAAGTGTTCGATGCGCCTGAGGAGGCGATAAAGGGGCAACGCCTTTTCGCCAAGATGGGAGATAAAGCGGCTTAAGGCTGCCACGCATCTTTGTTAATTTTGTATTTGTTTGAGGTCCTTTGGAATATCCAAGCTGTGATGAGCTCGGATTTTGGCGGATTTGCTTCAATTCCTCTACGGATCGATGAAGCCCAAGCAGCTTTACGGCTGGCACGCCAAAACGCATTTTTCCGGATTCAGCTTGATGTCATATGCTCGAGGTTGTCGAATGTGAGCCTCAAATCGTCTACTAAAGTTTCGGCGTGTTTTGTTTTGACGACCACATCGTCTCGTATGCCTCATTGTTTTGCCGATCTGGGTGGCGGACATGTTTGAATCATGCGCTGATATGTTGCGCGGCGTTTTTGAGTCGAAGGGCATCGTGTTGAAGCGAATGGTCCATATGGAGTGATAAATGCCGTTGCGGCTTGATCCGCTTCGCCATCTTGATTTGGAGATAGCGAGTATCGTCCGGAAGCACAATGAATCGTGCCTCTTTGTGGTGTCGATAATTTGATCGATCGGGGAGAGGAAAGGATCCTTTGGGCAAGCCTTATTGAGGTCTTTAAAGTCGACCGCAGGCGCCAGGATTTATCCTTCTTTGGTACCATCACCAGATTTGCTAGCCATCCGGATGTTTGATATCTCTAATGAATCCGGCTTCCAATAGTTTGGCTAGCTCTTCTCCCATTGCTGTCTTTTGGGTTCGAAAATCGCCAAGAGCCTGTTTGGTAGCTTAAATCCTTTAGGATGTTTGGGCTGTGTTACGCCAGCTGCGAGGATTCGGGCATGTCCGAAGGATGCGGCGAAGATATCCCAATTTTCGAAGGAATTCGGCGATCTTGGCGTCAACCGGGGTTCAACTGTGCCCCGATGGATGCCGTCTTTGTTGGGTCCGTTGGATGGACCTGGAATTTTATTATCTCATCTGCTGGTTTGAAGGAGGTGGACTTGGATCTTTTATCAAGTATCACATCGTCCCTGTTCACCCTAGAGCGCAGAGCGGTGAGTTCCTCTGCCGCTAAGGCTTCGGATAGTGCCTCGAGGGCTAGTGCGGCTGTCTTGTTTTCGGCGTGGAGTGCTATGTCCGGATCACTAGTGAGAGTGATTATTCCGCTGGGCCCAGGCATTTTGAGCTTCATGTACCCGTAATGAGGTATTGCTTGAAAGATTGTGAATGCCTCTCGTCCTAATATGGCGTGATACCCATCTGAGCAGGGCCACAGGCGTGACTTCTTCGGATCTATAATTGTCCGGAGAACCGAACACCACATCGAGTGTGATTTTTCCAGTGTAGCGCGCTTCCCAGCTAGGGATTATTCCTCTAAAGGATGTGCTGCTTTGCTCAATACGGCTCCAATCAATTTCCATTTTTCGCAGAGTTTCCTCGTAAATGAGGTTTAATCCGCTGCCGCCGTCCATGAGGACTTTTGTCAGTCGAAAGCCGTCCACTATGGGACTAAATACCAGTGCAGCTGGTGCTCTGGTTGTTCGGAATTTAGGCTCATCGCTGGCGTTAAAAGTAATAGCTGTGTCGCTCCATGGGTTTGCTGTTGCTACTTGGTAGACTTCGGCGAGCCCGCGGATTGTTCGCTTTCGCATATTGTTTGATGTAAAGGTCTCGAAGACTGTTGACACCGTGCTGGTATTGTTGGAGTGGTTTCCCGGAGCTAGAAGTTCCTCGCCACTTTTGGCCACTTGCCGTAATATCCAACATGCTCTAAGGCTATGTGTTGGGGCGGCTCCCTCCGCACTATGAAGTTCTGAGGTCCATTGAGCCATCCCTCGATCTGGTTCCGTTTCCCTTACGGGTTTTGTTTTTGTTTTTGCATCCGGGCGTGAGTGTAAGGCGCCCTTTTGCTGCGGACTAGGTTTGGGGCGGATTATCCCAAAATTTATTTTCGGTTTCCGGAAACTTTCCGTCGCCTGATACTTCGTACTATGGCCGCCAGTCGGTGAAGCGTAATTCTGCGACGATCAATGGCGTTCGAGATTCCTTGTCCGTGCAGTTATTGCGAAAGATTGAGAATGTGTTTTCCTCTCGGCAGTCCTTTATCCCGTCCATAACCGGGAGAATCGGCCCGATAATGATGTCTTTGTTTACGAAGGCTCTTGCCGTATTAGAGATAGATCGCATATGTCGGGCGGGTGGGTGGAATAAAATCCGGATCCTGCTGTCTTGGGGCTCAAAGGCCAAGGGCTTCAATTGGAAGCTTGGTTTCTTGGAGACGATCCAGCGAGTCCGGGGCGATGCATGATTTTAAGTTCAATGCTCGATCTAAGTCCGTTCCTCCGCAGGAATCCGGCATGGAGGGTTCGGGAATCCGGACATAAATTGTTTTCAACACCGGCGAACATTTGCCGTATTGCTCCTCTACCACTGCGACGTGGTGGGTGGCCTGGGGAGAGTTAATCTCTCTCAGATTGGTTTTAAGCCCAATCTGATTGTAGTCCGTAGCGACTCCCAGGGCGGCGATGTGATCCAAGAGCTCGTTAACAGACGAGAGCTCTATTGGATCTAACTGTTCGGCAGCTTTAGGGAAGTCGTTGCCGAAGCGCCGGCCGGACAGGCGGTCATGAGAAAACCACCAAGCCGGATGGTTTGGCCGGCGGCCAAGGCCCCTCGGCGAACACTCCGTCTTTGAAGGCGGGTGGAGACATCCGCTCTATCGGTGGCGACACGGAGGAACTCTCAATGAAAGCACCAATGTCGGTGTCAAAACCGGCGGATCTCGGGTAGGGGTCCCGAATCTGTGCGTCTAGGCGGATGGTAACAAGAGACGAGGGACACAATGTTTTACCTGTGTTCGGCCCTCTCGATGGAGGTAAAACCCTACGTCTGCTTGATTAATATTGATGATATGGGTAGTACAAGAGTAGATCTACCACGAGATCAAGGAGGCTAAACCCTAGAAGCTAGCCTATGGTATGATTGTTGAGATGTATGTTGTCCTACGGACTAAAGCCCTCCGGTTTATATAGACACTGGAGAGGCTAGAGTTACACAGAGTCGGTTAGAATGGTAGGAGATCCTCATATCCGTATTGCCAAGCTTGCCTTCCACGCCAAGGAAAGTACCTTCCGGACACGAGCCGGAGTCTTCAATCTTCTATCTTCGTAGTCTTGGAGTCCGGCGGATATTGATAGTCCGGCTGTCCGGACACCCCCTAGTCCAGGACTCCCTCATGGCCTCTTTGCCATCTGCCAGCTGATGGCAAAGCTCTTTGCCATCTGCCAGTAGATGGCAAAGTGACTATATTGCCCCATTTAATTTTGTTTTTTCTTATATCAACTCATTTTCACAGAAATCAAACACAAATATATTTATATGACCAATATAGCATATTCAACACATATTACCAATAGTCATGAACACATATGTATCCAACACATGTTACCAATAGTAGCAAGTTTCATTTGGTACTGAGTAGAAATTTAGCATGGAATTATCAATACAAACCACTACAGCGTATACTAGCACACTAAGATAGTTCCCCATCAAACAAAGCACTGCATATATAGCCTCACTTCCAGCTCTTGGCCTCCTTGTCCATCTCTGAAGAAAAAATCACAAAAGAACCAAGCCTAAACAAAACATTCAGTACTTGTTCACACACTACGTTGGCTGGGAGCTACTAGGAATAAACTAGGATAACATATTAGAAAAGCTTAGAGAAGCTCTGTTAAGAGAAAAAGAACATATTGTTCTTTATTGTTCAGTAGATATTGTTCTTTAGCTCTCATATATAACCACCAAAATACGGTCTAACAACTTCAATAAATCTAGCAGCCAAATTAGTTATAGACAAAGCATTACCTAATACATAACCATCAAACTATAGTCTAACAACTTCACAGAAATCTAGCAGCCAAATTAGTTATAGACAAAGCATTACCTGGATATTCAGCTCATCAATTTTATAAAAAAGGTATGTTTGCTAGAGCCATATCTCAACTAACATACTCCATTCTCTTTCTTTAATTGATGTATTGGGAGCGCCCTAAGCACAGCCCAGCGTCTTTTAGGAGTGCACTGACAATTGTCATTAGGCCAACATAGTGCCATCAAAAGTGGTATCATCATGGTTTACAAGAAACTTTGCATTTGCTAAAACCATCACTGCTAACATATACTATTACGCTCGCATTACATATGTGGTATTGCTATAAAATTGCAAGATACGACCGTCCAACGGGCTCTAGAAAGGCAGGGAAATATAATTTAAGAATAGAAAGGGCAGTTATAAGTGCAGTTTCAAAGCTTTGATCATCTTTCACAGCAAGGAGATCTATCTAGGAACCCCAGACAATGATATAGTAATTGGCGTTATGATCACAGCATAAGAACATCCACTCAAATGATGTGACATCAGAGCATGATTTGCGATTCCGGTTCCTTTAGTGCACTATCAGGCTATTCCCACTCCACTGTCGCTGGTGGCTTTGATGTTATCTCCAGGCAAACACGGTTAATGCCTCGCACATTGTTCCAGATCCTACTCGACACATCGGCCAGGAACTTGCGTTCAAAATAATACCTGACAGAAATAAAAGAAAAGGTCAGTCAAAATATTCAAGATAGTATCAATAAACTCCAAAAAGAACTAGATTCTACCACATAATAGAGACATCCTTAATTACCAACACTTGTTAACAAAATGAGAGAGTTACCAAATAACAGAAACATCGGTAATCAATGCTTGTTAACAAAATGAGAGGAAGAGAGAGAACACATTTCTGTACACAACAGTGCATAAGGCGCTAAAAACAATCCTATACCAAGACCACATGGACAAAGGGCATCAGAACAGCAACTAATACATAAATAAATACATAGCATCGAACAATTAACAAACTGTCCACGAACTTAGGGATACCAGTTGAGACTTGATTAGATAGCTTAGAATAACATAGCTTGGCAGACTGTAACTGTACATTACAACTGAGGAAAATTATGGATTTGGGGCTGCCTAAAAAGGGAAGGCCAACAGGCAATGTAACATAGGTGAATGCTGAATTGTCTAAGTCAAATTAATAGTATTCACAAACTACTCTAGCAGGAACCGAGCAACCAAAGGGGAAGCAGGAATCCCAAGTATTGTTCTAGAACACTGAGCTAAAAAGCAAACAGAACAGTATTTGCTGCAATTTATTATCTCACAACTACAACAAAATATCGCCATCTAGTGCACCATTAGAGTACGATTGCATCATAAAGTTGCAAAGGGGATATGATAGAGCGATAGGTTCAATGCAGCATACCAATCTGCAGTCATGCCATCCTCACTAGTAATTGCCTTTAAAATAACCGGATAGCCGTAAGTTCTCTGGTCACCCTGGACCCCAACTGTTTCGATAGGCAAAAGCACAGCAAAAGCTTGCCAAATTGTATCATAGAGTCCTGCATCTCTAATGGCTTGAACATATATCTCATCCGCCTAGAATACGTAAACAGAGCGGTCCAAAATTAACACCATATATCAAAGGTGGTTTAGAAACCAATGGTTGAAAAAGATCA
This sequence comes from Aegilops speltoides, assembly GCA_021437245.1. NCBI lineage: Eukaryota > Viridiplantae > Streptophyta > Magnoliopsida > Poales > Poaceae > Aegilops > Aegilops speltoides. Next base: position 142,948,958 of record CM038141.1, read on the forward strand.
AACCTAACGAAGAACCTCCGAAGCATTGCCCTCTGTAACATCACCTGATGGGATACGTACAGCAAGACCAGGCCTGGGAAATGGATGTCGCTTTAAGAATGACTCTGGGATATTTAAGATACTGCCCAACTTCCACACCTTTTGCAAGACATAAATTTGACAAACAATAAGTGATAGGAATATTTTCTTCGAAATCAAAACGGAAATAATTTTCGAGTATGAGCTATCTTTCAGTAGCATGTTAGATCATGCAAAGTGAAGTATCAATAAATATATGAAGTATCAGTATGAGGTATCTTTCAGTACATATATGTATAGATGCAGATCAATACCTCATCCTTAAATAGGAGCTTGAGTGGTTCAATGAGCTTCAATTTCATATCTTCAGGAAGACCACCTACATTGTGATGGCTTTTGATGGTGTGGGAATGTGTCATACCACTCCCAGGGGGTGGGCATGATTCAATCATATCAGGGTACAATGTTCCTTGAACTAAATATTCAGGTCTTTTTCCTGTCTGCTGTTCTAACATGTGAGCAAATTCATCAAAGACAGCTATGAATTCTTTGCCAACAATCTTTCTTTTCATCTCTGGGTCTTTGACTCCTTTTAACTTGCTAAGAAATTGCTCCGAGGCATCAATACATGTGACAGGAAGGTGCAAGTCACTATTAAAGGTTGACATTACTCGTTCCTTCTCCTTGTATCTGCAGATAAGATCACATGTTAGTTTAGCTGCATCTTGATTCGAAGCGAAACATCTTTGAAAGAACGGCTACCTCAATAGACCATTGTCAACAAAAACACAATGAAGCCTATCACCTATCGCGTTATGAACAAGTGTGGCTGCAACTGTCGAATCAACTCCTCCTGATAACGCGCAAATCACATGTTCATTAGTCCCAACCATACTTTTGATGGTCTTAATTTCCTCATCCAGCACATCCTGAATCTTCGAGTCAGCTTTAATCCCACAAACATCAAAAAGAAAGCGGCGCAGTGTTTCCTTTCCTTGGGTCGAATGTGTCACCTTGTATAATCAGATGATTGAAAAGTTTATGACAAACATGCTAAGGTATAAACAATTTTATGAAGAAGCATGTGTACTTAGATCGGTATGCACTACAAACCCAAACTAGTAAATACACAATCGAATATGCAAGTCTGTGATCGATGTGATCCATACAGATGACCATGACCTTATATCCTCATTTTCTCACCACAAAAAAGAAAACTCATGTAAAGACACAACCTGTTACCCCAAAGGCTTGTTCCACCCCAAGAAACCCAAGTATTAACTTAGAAAACAGCCCACTTATATTTCAATTATCACTTACGGAAAAAGGGCAGGTCGCCCTGCAGTTCAAACTCAAAATGTGGGTCTCACAATCTCGCAAAATAAGCCAATCAACAAACGCAACTGAACTTATTAGCATAATAATATTAGTTTAAATCCATCTCCATCTATCCAAGATGACAGAATAAAATAGCTACCTCCGGGTGGTACTGGAGTCCGTAAAATAGCTAGCCACCATTTCCTGCTCTTTTATTATTTTAGGTATCCACATCAGTTTTGAATTAAAGTGCCAGGCTCCAAGCTACTTAATCACAACATCATATACTGAAAGAAAGAAAAAAGAGCCTGGACACACCACATCATATGAAAAAAATTCATCTAAAACTGAAATTACTTCCAGTCATCATATACCAACAGATCTGACAATAATGTTTTCTAAGCAAAGAACAACCACATAAAGTGCACTAAATCACAGACGAAGAAACATAATGTTGAAGGATTTTTCAAAGAGAGTTGCCTCACCAGCCATTGCGCTGTTGCAGAAACAACACACATCTTTTGACATCCACACATAAGGAGGTCGTCGTGACTCGGGGCAGAGAAACTCACTAGATTGTAGTTGCACGTCAAATGGACATGGTCTCTTGAAGACGAATGCTAGACGTCTGGCCTTCTGAAGAAGAACATGCCTCTGCTGATGTGTTCCGATCTGGGAGACCAGTTTGGTTGTCAGGTTCAAGAAAGGATGAGGGGGGAGAGGGGGGCGGGAGGTGGGAAGGGGGAGGGAGTTGCCTCACCGTGGGGAATCACCGGCTGCGGCAGCAGGGAGTGGGCGGCGACAGCGGGGAGCAGGGTGTAGTGCAAGCCGCGAGAAATCCATGAACGGTGGCTCAAATCCCGCGCCAGCCCGACCAGCCCCTCGAGCGGAACGCATCAAGGGCCCCGCCTCTCGGTCCACAGCCCGCGCCGCCACGGACATCTCAAGCCCCGTGGAGTGCGCCGCCGGCCGCAAGCGCCGCGACGGCGGTGGTCCCGCTCATGGAGTCGTCTATGGCCGCCGCCGCGTGCATCTCCTCGTTGACCTCGACTATCGACCACCGAAACGCGAAGAGGAGGGAGGGGCTCGCGACGCAGCAGGGCTGGCCGATGGAGGAGTAGCAGCAGGGCGGCGGCAGGGCTCCTAGGGCGCAGAAGGAGGAGGATGAGGTGGGAGGGAGCGGCGGCGGGTGAGGTAGGAAGGAGCGAGGGGCGTACGTGGGGCTGTGGATTGGGGCTGTGGATGGGTGGGGAGAGAGGGAGGGGATAACCCCATAGTTTTTTTTTACCTGGAAAAAAATAACCCCATCTCTTGGCAAAGAATCTTTGCCGTCTGCTGGCAGATGGCAAAGAGGTGGGGCTGGTACGCCGTTACACTCTTGACGGCCACAGGATTTGCCAACCTCTTTGCCATCTACTGGCAGATGGCAAAGATTATTTGCCATCCACTAGCAGATGGCAAAGAATTGGCTGATGGCAACCATGTTCTTTGTCGTCTGTCAGGTCTTTGCCATCTGTTTTTTATAAGCAGATGGCAAAGACGTTCTTTGCCATCAGCTGGCTGATGGCAAATTCCCTGTTTCCTGTAGTGATGTCATGGAACACTTCTACGACAGCACAGGTATGACTATCTTGATTCTGTCATAAAATCGTCATGGATGTACATGCATGACAAAAAACGCGACCTACTATGACAAACACGTATCATCACGGAAGTGTATTTTTTTTTGTAGTGTCATCACCGGTATGACACCTTGATCTCCATCGTAGCATCATTGTCGTCTCGCCAACTATTGTTACTATGACTATCGCTACAGCTTAGTGATAAAGTAAAACAATTACATGGCAATTGCATTGCATACAATAAAGCGACAACCATATGGCTCCTGCCAGTTGCCGATAACTTTGTTACAAAACATGATCATCTCATACAACAATTTATATCACATCATGTCTTGACCATATCACATCATAGCAAGCCCTGCAAAAACAAGTTAGACGTCCTCTACTTTTTTGTTGCAAGTTTTACGTGGCTGCTACGGGCTTTAGCAAGAACCGTTCTTACCTACGCATCAAAACCACAATGATTTTTCGTCAAGTGTGTCGTTTTAACCTTCAACAAGGACCGGGCGTAGCCACACTCGATTCAACTAAAGTTGGAGAAACAGACACTCACTAGCCACCTGTGTGCGAAGCACGTCGGTAGAACCAGTCTCGCGTAAGCGCACGCGTAATGTCCGTCTGAGCCGCTTCATCCAACAATATTGCCGAATCAAAGTATGACATGCTGGTAAGCAGTATGACTACTATCGCCCTCAACTCTTTGTGTTCTACTCGTGCATATAACATCTACGCATAGACCTGGCTCGAATGCCACTGTTGGGGAATGAAGTAATTTCAAAACAATTGCTACGATCACACAAGATCTATCTAGGTGATGCATAGCAACAAGAGGGGAGAGTGTTATCTACATACCCTCCTAGACCGAAAGCGGAAGCGTTATGACAACGTGGTTGATGTAGTCGTATGTCTTCACAATCCGACCGATCCTAGCACCGAAGGTACGGTACCTCCGCGATCTGCACACGTTCAGCTCGGTGACAACCCATGAACTCTAGATCTAGCTGAGGTCGAGGGAGAGTTTCGTCAGCACGACGGCGTGATGACGGTGATGATGAAGTTATCGATGCAGGGCTTCGCCTAAGCACTACAACAATATGACCAAGGTGGAAATCTATGGAGGGAGGCACTGCACACGGCTAAACAATCAACTTGTGTCTCTATGGGGTGGCCCCCTTCCCCGTATATAAAGGAGTTGAGGAGGGGGCCGGCCGGCCTCATGGGGTGTGCCCCAAGGGGGGATTCCTACTCCTACTAGGAGTAGGTTGCCCCCTTTCCTAGTCCAACTAGGATGGGAAAGGAAGGGAAGAGGGGAAGAAGGAAAGGGGGGCCGGCCCCCTCCCCAATTTGGATTGGGCTTGGGGGGCGCGCCCCACCACTTGGCCGCCTCCTCCTTTGTTCCACTAAGGCCCATGAACGCCCATTGAGCCCCCGGGGTTCCGGTAACCTCCCGGTACTCCGGAAAAATGCCCGAACCACTCAAACCTTTCCGGTGTCCAAACATAGCCTTCCAATATATCAATCTTTATGTCTTGATCATTTCGAGACTCCTCGTCATGTCCGTGAGCACATCCGGGACTCCGAACAACCTTCAGTACACCAAAACACATAAACTCATAATACCGATCGTCATCGAACGTTAAGCGTGCGGACAATACGGGTTCGAGAACTATGTAGACATGACCGATACTCACTTCCGGTCAATAACCAATAGCGAAACTTGGACGCTCATATCGGTTTCTACTATTCTATGAAGATCTTTATCGGTCAAACCGCATAACAACATACGTTTTTCCCTTTGTCATTGGTATGTTACTTGCCCGAGATTCGATCGTTGGTATCATCATACCTAGTTCAATCTCGTTACCGGCAAGTCTCTTTACTCGTTCTAAATACTTCATCCTGCAACTAACTCATTAGTTACAATGCTTGCAAGGCTTATAGTGATGAGCATTATCGAGAGGGCCTAGAGATACCTCTCCGAAACACGGAGTGACAAATCCTAATCTCGATATATGCCAACCCAACAAGCACCTTCGGAGACACCTGTAGAGCATCTTTATAATCACCCTTTTACGTTGTGACATTTGGTAGCACACAAATTGTTCCTCCTGTATTCGGGAGTTGCATAATCTCATAGTCTGAGGAACATGTATAAGTCATGAAGAAAGCATTAGCAATGAAACTGACACGATCAGAATGTTGCGCTAACGGATGGGTCATGTCCATCACATCATTCTCCTAATGATGTGATCCCGTTCATCAAATGACAACACATGTCTATGGTTAGGAAACATAACCATCTTTGATTAACGAGCTAGTCAAGTAGAGGCATACTAGGGACTATAAGTTTTGTCTATATATTTACACATGTACTAAGTTTCCGGTTAATACAATTCTATCATGAATAATAAACATTTTTCATGAATTCAGGAAATAAATAATAACTTTATTATTGCCTCTAGGGCATATTTCCTTCACTTACATCCCACACGATTAAGCCAGCACCTGCACCATTTTGCTCGTGCTTGCGCAGTCGTGGTGATTTCAAAGCGCACTTGCATCGCACACGGTTAAACCAATACCTCCACCATTTGCTCGCGCTTGCACAGTCGTGGTGATTTCCTAGCGCACTTGCATTGCACACGGTTAAGCCAGTACCTGCACCATTTTGCTCGCGCTTGCGCAGTCGTGGTGATTTCATAGTGCACTTGCATCGCACACTGTTAAACCTACCTCCACCATTTGCTCTCGCTTACGTACTTGTGTTGATTTTACAGCGCACTTGCATCGCACATGGTTAAGCCAGTACCCGCACCATTTTTCTCACGCTGGTCAAGGTAGTATGAGTACGAATAAATTTAGTTTCAAGTTTCAGAACTAGTGACGAAATAGCTTCCACATAAGATTTAGTCTTTTTAAGTATAGGAGCATCATCAAGACTTAAATTTCAAACACAACTGAAAAATTCTTGGATATGTTCTTTTCCCATAAAATTACCTTGCCCCAAGACAAATGTTCTGGCATCCAGATTGCCCGTACAATCCATTTTAGGAGTAAGGCCATCATTTGTTTCTGTCATACCAAAATCACGCATGGTGACTTCTCAACAAGATTGCACTCAAAAATAGATCTGACGAGAAAACGGCGGACGAAAAAGAGGGCGAATAAAACGGCAAATTATTTGTGAAGTGGGGGATAGGAAAACGAGAGGCAAATGGCAAATAATGTAAATTGGAAGGAGATGATATTTGTGATTAGGAACCTAGTTGATGTTGATGATGTCTTCCCGGCAACGGCACCAGAAATTCCTTTTGATGTTTGCTTGAACTACATCAGTATTTCCCCCAAAGAGGAAGGGATGATGCAACACAACAACGATAGGTATTTCCCTCAGTGATGAGACCAAGGTTATTGAACCAGTAGGAGAACCACGCAACACAACGTAAATAGCTCCTACACACAAATAACAAATACTCGCAACCCGACGTGTTAAAGGGGTTATCAATCCCTTTCGGGTAACGGCGCCAGAAGGCACGTTGACGGGAGAAAGTTGTAATAGATTGCATAAATAGATCACAAATAAAAGAAAGTACATCAAGGTATTTTGTATTTGTGGTTTAATAGATCTGGAAATAAAAGCAAATAAAATAGATTGCAAAGGGAAATATAATGAAGAAGAGACCCGGGGGCCGTAGGTTTCACTAGTGGCTTCTCTCGAGAAAAATAGCAAATGGTGGGAAAACAATTGTTGTTCGGCAATTGATAGAACTTCAAATAATCATGACGATATCCAGGCAATGATAATTATATAAGCATCACGTCCAAGATTAGTAGACCGACTCCTGCCTACATCTACTACTATTACTCCACACATGGACCGCTATCCAGCATGCATCTAGTGTATTAAGTTCATGAAAAAACGGAGTAATAAGAATGATGACTTGATGTATACAAGATCTATTTATGTAGAAATAGACCCCATCTTGTTATCCTTAATAGTAACGATACATATGTGTCGTTTCCCCTTCTGTCACTGGGATCAAGCATCGTAAGATCAAACCCACCACAAAGCACCTCTTCCCATTGCAAGCTAAATAGATCAGGTTGGCCAAACAAAACCCAAATATCGGAGAAGAAATACGAGGCTATAATCAATCATGCATATAAGAGATCAAAGAAGACTCGAATAACTTTCATGGATAAAAACATAGATTTGATCATAAACTCAAAGTTCATCGGATCCCAACAAACACACCGCAAAAGACTTACATCATATAGATCCCCAAGAGACCATTGTATTGAGAATCAAGAGAGGAAGCCATCTAGCTACAAACTACGGACACGTAGGTCTTCGAAGAACTACTCACACATCACCGGAGAGGCACCAATGGACATGATGAACCCCTCCATGGTGGTGTCTAGATTGGATCTGGTGTTTCTGGAACTTGCGGCGGCTAGAATTGATTTTCGTCGACTCTCCTAGGGTTTCTTGAATATTGGGGTATTTATAGAGCAAAGAGGCGGTGCGGGAGGCCACTGAGGTGGGAACAACCTACCCGGGCACGCCTGGGCCCCCATGCATGTCCTGGTGGGTTGTGCTCCCCTCGGAGCATGCCTCTGGTACTTCTTTGGCCCAACAGGTGTCTTCTGGTCCAGAAAAAATCCACCAAAAGTTTCGCTGCGTTTGGACTCCGTTTGGTATTGATTTCATGTGATGTAAAAATAAGCAGAAAACAACAACTGGCACTGAGCACTATGTCAATAGGTTAGTACTAAAAAATGATATAAAATGGTTGTAAAACATCCAAGAATGATAATATAACAGCTTGGAACAATTAAAAATTATAGATACGTTGGAGACGTATCAAGACCATACCTATTTCCGTGTGCTTTGCTACGACAATCAACAAAAGCCACAGACAATCTCTCACCAAAATATCTTAGAAGTCACAAAAAAGGGATGGACTACAGGTATTAGTGTACAAAGAAATATTATATAGGTACAGAAAATAAAAATTTTAGTACAATTATTGGTTACCTAGACCCTTTATTAGATTATAATAAGTACATGAAAATTTTGTATGCTACAAACTATCTCCAAAGTAATAACCAAGGTATCAAAGTTAACATTATATGGTAGGATGCCCCCCCAGTCGACGGTGCAAACACTCCATGGCAGATGGGATCCAGTACCGCAGCTGGATCGCGGACCTGCATGGCGCGCTCACACCCAATGCGCTGGTGGAGTACGTCCAGCTCTGGACAAGGCTCCGTCACCTTCACCTATCTGGGAGTCAGGTGAGAGAAGAAGGAAAGAAGAAACGAGATCGGACAAGAGTAACGTCTGTGTGAAGGTGTGACTGTGATAGGAGATGTCTGACCGATGTGTACATCTGACTGAGCCTTTTGGGCTGGAAGCCCAATTTAACCGTTTATGGGTAAATAAAGAAACAACAGAAACATTACCTACTGATCATCTATTATTATGTACTCCCCTAAAAAACTATCGTTACGTACAGTGTGCAGCCCAAGTAATCATTCAAGTGGAAAAAGATAATTTTACTTCAAACTACACAAAGATCAGCTATGATTACGTACAGTGTGCAGTGTACATCAACTGGAAAAAAAGAATATACACTCCCTAAATCCGGAATTATTTGTCGCTCAAATGGATGTATTTAGCACTGAAATAATATATAAATATGTTTAGCCTAAATTACATAAGAAAACATGCTGCAATAGTTTTTGAACATATACATGCAAACATTTAGTATATTGAACATATGAACAAAAAATATGTAACCAATACAAATCACTAATATTTAGACGCTAGCTACGGTCACGAAGGAGGTCGTGGTGGATGCCGCTGGGATGATCGTGGCTCCCATAAGGGTTGGCGCGATCAGCCTCTAAAGAATGCTGGCAGGACCAGCCTCGCGACTGTCCATGGCGGGATCAGCCTCACGAGGACCGTCCTCAAGGCAATGCTGGCCTCCCTCAGTTGCCACCGCCACCTAGAAGGATCGACGACCACCGCCAGGACGATGGGGTTGGGGGCTTCCAAGAGCCTCGTACTATCGCCTGCATCCTTGGGGGTCCTCAGGCCCCAGCCTCCCATCGCATCTTCAAGCAGTTCGCTCATGAGGTGAACACGCCCCCCTCCCAAGCTCGAGGTGTCGCGTCTGATCAGGCGGTCCAAGTACGCTATCACCTTCGACTCCTCGGACCAGCTAAAGTGCGTGGCCACTTCGGTCGCGCTCCCCATGCTCTGCTCACCTACTATCAGCAACATTCTCATCACCAAGACACTCTTCGATGGCGGCTCTGGGCTCAATGTTCTCTCCGTCAAGAGATTTGACAGGTTCCAGGTGCCATATGACTAGCTTCGGTCCACCAAGCCATTCTTAGGAGTGACTGACGGCTCCATGCACCCCATCGGGTAGATTCGCCTCACCGTCACCTTCAGCAAGCGCGACACCTACCGCACCGAGCTCATCGACTTCGATGTCGCTCACATTCGCTTGCCCTACAATGCCATCCTCGGGTACCCAGCCCTCGCCAAGTTCACGGCGGCAATGCATCACAGCTACAACATCCTCAAGATGCCAGGAAGCGGCGGCATCCTCACGCTCGCCTGCGATGAGAAAGACACGGTGTGCTCCCTCGAGCGCGCCTAGCAGGCCGCAGCGGTCGAGGACTCGGATGACGAGGGCGTCACCCTCCCCCCCCTAAGGTTGCCCCCAATAAGAAGAAGAAGCTCCTCCTCTAGGGCACTCAGGAGGCTGGCGTGCCTGAAGATCGTGACTCGGGCCCCTCACCCTCTGCTGGGGCACCTTTCCCTCACACATAGTAAGGCGCGCCCGGTGCCCCCCTCAGGTTGGGCTCAGGGGCTCTTCTCTGGAAGGCCTCTGACCTGGCCAAAATCACGAGGGAGGCGTTTAGGCACCACATGGAGGCATGCTTCAACATGCGCTTCCAGGGGCAAGGCGCAGGGCGTGAGGCACCAAACGCGCAGGAGTTCATCACCATGGCAATCGAAGATCTTCAGGAGGCACGGGCCAGGCGAGGCAAGCGACGACCCGTGCCACTCAATGCAGTTGCTGCTCAGGACGCGAGCGGCGAGCTACGCATCTGCATCAACGTCCCAGGCCTCAACAAAGCTGCTTCTCAGGAGCTCTTCTGGCCGTCCAGCGTCGGCCGATGTGGAGGCCACCCCCACAGCTACGTCTACATGCCATTTGGCCTGCCGGGCACGGCAGCCTCGCTCGAGCGATGCATGCGTGGCATCCTGGCGTCTCGTGAAGTGTAACACCTCGGATCCGATGCGCCAGGTGTCTTCCAGCTATTTGTCGTTGTTGCCATGTCATTTGCTTGCGTGTTGCATTTTGCCATGTCATCATCTGCATTTCATCTGCATGTTTTTCAAAACTTGCATCTGGTCCATTTCCCCGTTGTCCGTTTCGCGATCCGACACTCTCACACGCACCCGTTGCACCTCTCAGACCTCTATTCATGAGTGGCATTAAAATGTTCTCGGAATGGGATGAAACTTGGCATGCGGTGTGGTTTTAGGGTAGGTAGACCGTCTGTCAATTTTCGTCGCATTCGGAGTCCGTTTGACGCCCTAATGGTTAACCACGTAGCCCAAAACCCCTCTCTCTTTGCAGCCCAGCCCCTCTTCACCAAAGCCCATGAGCCCATCCAAACCCCCTCCATGCTCTCGGTCGTTGGATCGTGATCGTGTGGGTGAAAACTGCACCCCATTTGGACTCTCCTAGCTCCCTCTATCTATAAATTAGTCCCCTCCCCCGAATTTTCGGGCAAACCCTAGCCTCTTCCTCCTCCCGCCGCCGGACGTGTCCACCCCGCACCGAACACGTCCAGCGCCGCCGCCCGCGCCCAATCGTGGCCTGCCACGTGTCCCCGCCGGCCTTGTCTCTCCTCTCTCCGCCGCCGGGCCCATGGAGCAAAGGTCGGGCCCGTCTCGGACCGTCTTGGGGCCGAGGGAGCCCCCGCGCCGCCGTCCTCCGACCTCGCGCTGCGCCCGCCATCTCGCCGCCATCACCGCCCGTCGCCCGTCCATGCCTCGGCTCCCGCGCCCTGGCCGCTTGCTGCCGCCCGCGCCGGCCTTAGCGCCGCCCCGTCCCCGCCGTCCCGCCTCCATCGCCGCCGCCCATGCCGGGCGACCTCGCCGCCGCCCTTGCTCGTCCGCACCGCCGCCCGGCGTTCTTTGCCAACCGCCAGTCACCGTCACCGTCTTGCCGCACCATCAAGGCCGTCCGCGCCTCGCCGCCGCCCTCGCGACTCGGCCAGATCCGGTCGACGAGCGACCGGATCCGGCTCCCCCGCGCTCCGGCAAGCCCCCCATCGATGTCGGCCTCCTCTTCCTCCAAGTTCGGCGATGACTCCGGCGAAATCCCGGCGAACCTCGTAATCCGCTCCCGGAACCCTAGATCCGGAGGCTGACCTCGATTTTTCCCTAAGTCCCCAAGTTTTCTGCATTATGTACCCATGTTCATCATGCCATAACTTGTTGCATACTGCTCTGTTTTGCGTGTATGATATATCAAAATGTTCAGTGTGAGATGCTCTTCGTTTCCTTCCACTGTGCCATGCTAGTTTGAGTACATCTTGATGCCCTAATCATTGTTGCAAGAGTGCTATATGATGTTAACTGCAGCTTGTTAACAGAACTTGTTGTTTTGTCTTTTTCAATACATTTTGTGTGTGCATCCTATGAGCTTGATGTCTACATGAGTTTTGAGCTACATCATGCCATATTTATATTGGTGAAATTCATGTATTTTTGGGAGTCTTATAGTGAGTGCGTCAAGCTCGTGAAGTAGGGTACTTGTTGTTACTGTATTACTAGGCTGAATCTGTTATATCATGATGCTATGTAAACCTGCTGCTACAAGTCATTCTATGCATAATCTGGAGCTATTCACTAAGGATGTTTTATCCTACATGTTATGCTCTATCCATCCATGCCCCTGGTTGCATTTATAGCATGTTGTATCTTGTTTAGGGATGCAGAGCGGACGGGTTTGCGGGCTACATCGTAGTATAAATCAATCTCTAGTTTAGTGTTAATTTTCCGGCCATTTGGGAACTAATTTGTTGGTTTCGCGGGTTATGCGGGACGCCGCTTGCATCCCTAATCTTGTTGTAATCTTGCTCTAAATTTGCTAAATAATGTTGTTGTCATCCTATTAACATTAAGTTCAGTTTTGCCATGGGTTTTGCTAGTTATCCATGCACCCTATGACTATGCTATTGCCATGTTTAGCTCCATAAATATGTCATATTACTGTTGGTCACCTTGTCATGCCATGTATTGCTCTGTGGTGAGTTGTACAAGGTCACCATCATGCCTACTTATTGTTGTTCCTGCCATGTACTGTTATTCTAAATCTGTCATATCATTTGCCATGTTTGCATGGATCCTACCATCTTTTCTGTTGACCTTTGGAATTAGTTAAGTACGGGAGTTTTGTTCTTTGTCTTTAGTATTAGCATGCCATGCCTTTATTTGCCATGAAAAGTTCCTGTAGCATGTAGTTTGATAGCTCTAAACACTGCAACCTGATGTTATTTCTGCCATGCACAGTGATTTCTGCCAAGTCTGTGAAACTGTTATTATTTGCAATCTTTGCATGTCCTTTTGAGCATGTTCTATTGATTTCTGGAGATAGCTCAGTCTTCATGTTTTGTTATGCTTTACTTGTACATCATGTCCGTGCCTTTTTTTCATGTTTAGGTGTGGTAGCATATTGTTTTGATGCTTGCTAGATGCCTAGTTGCCGTTTTGGACAGCTTGTCCTTCAAACTTGTTTCATGTGTATGTGTTGAACCGTTGCTCCGTTTTGAGGGTGCTCTATATGAAACTTGCTTAGATTTGCATGTAGTTTCATATTGTCATGTTGAATCCTTGTTTTGGGAGTGTTTGATTGATGTTTGAATACATTTTGCATCAATGCCATGTTTAACTTGTTTTGCTCATATCTTCTAGGCCGTAGCTCCAAATTAAATAAACTTTACATGAAACTTGACCAGAATTTTGTGTAGATCATCTTGGTGCATCTTAACTTGTTGTTTAACAACTTGAACCTAAGGTTTATTCAGATCTGGACCAATTTTGAAATTTGCATATGAGGACTTACCGGAATTGTTATATGTTGTTTCCGGCCTCATTTAAACTTGCTTTGATGTGTTGCTCTTGTATGCATCATCTCTTGCCACGAGTAGCTTCATGTAGCCTTTGTAATGCATCATGATTGGTTGTGAATCATGTCATGTTCATGTGTTGTGTGTTTACCTTGTTGTTTGCTTCTTTCCGATTGTGCTCCTTCTCGTTAGTTCCTGTTTCGTTGCGATCGTGAGGATTCGTTCGTCTACGCTTGGTTCGTCTTCGTGGCTTCATCTTATTCATGGACTCGTTCTTCTTCCTAGCAGGACTTCAGGCAAGATGACCATTACTCTGGATCTCACTACTATAATTGCTATGCTAGTTGCTTCGTTCTATCGCTATGCTGCGCTACCTATCACTTGCTGTTCAAGCCTCCCAAATTGTCATGTCAGGCTCTAACCTTTTCACCCTTCCTAGCAAAACGTTGCTTGGCTATGTTACCGCTTTGCTCAGCCCCTCTTATAGCGTTGTTAGTTGCAGGTGAAGTTGAAGATTGCTCCATGATGGACATGATTATGTTGGGATATCACAATATCTCTTATTTAATTAATGCATCTATATACTTGGTAAAGGGTGGAAGACTCGGCCTTATGCCTGGTGTTTTGTTCCACTCTTGCTGCCATAGTTTCCGTCATATCGGTGTTATGTTCCTTGATTTTGTGTTCCTTACGCGGTTGGGTGATTTATGGGACCCCCTTGACAGTTCGCTTTGAAAAAACTCCTCCAGCAAGGTCCAACCTTCGTTTTACCATTTGCCTACCAAAGCCTTTTTCCCTTGGGTTTCCGGAGCCCGAGGCTCATCTTTATTTAACCCCCCAGGCCAGTGCTCCTTCGAGTGTTGGTCTGAACCGAGTAGACTGCGGGGCCACCTCGCGGAAACTTGAGGGCTGGTTTTACTCGTAGGATGTCTCATCCGGTGTGCCCTGAGAATGAGATATCTGCAGCTCCTATTGGGATTTGTCGGCACATCGGGCGGCTTTGCTGGTCTTGTTTTACCATTGTCGAAATGTCTTGTAATCCGGGATTCCGAGACTGGTCGGGTCTTCCTGGGAGAAGGAATATCCTTCGTTGACCGTGAGAGCTTGTGATGGGCTTAGTTGGGACACCCCTGCAGGGTCTAAACTTTTGAGAGTCGTGCCCACGGTTATGCGGCAGATGGGAATTTTTTTAATGTCCGGTTGTAGAGAAATTGACACTTGACTTAATTAAAACGCATGAACCGCGTGTGTTGCCGTGACGGTCTCTTTTCGGCGGAGTCCAGGAAGTGAACACGGTTTTGGGTTATGTTGGACGTAAGTAGGAGTTCAGGATCACTTCTTGATCATTGCTAGGTTCACGACCATTCCGTTGCTTCTCTTCTCGCTCTTATTTGCGTATGTTAGCCACCATATCCTACTTAGTCGCTGCTGCAACCTCACCACTTTACCCCTTCCTTACCCATTAAGCTTTGCTAGTCTTGATATCCATGGTAATGAGATTGCTGAGTCCTCATGGCTCACAGATTACTACAACAACAGTTGCAGGTACAGGTTATGCGATGATCATGATGCGGGAGCGATGTTTGCTTGTTTTGGAGTTCTTCTTCTGCTTCTTCTTCAATCAGGGGATAGATTCCAGGTTGGCACCCTAGGCTAGCAGGGTGGATGTCGTTTGAGATTCTATTTGTGTTTCCTCCGTAGTCGGATGTTGATGTTATGGTTGATGTATTGATGTATTCATGTGGAATTGTTTGCCTCTTGTATGTATCCCCAACTATTATGTAATGGTACGATGTAATGATATCCACCTTGCTAAATTGTCCCCAATATGCGCTTTTATCCTTAGTGGGACCTCCGAGTTCCTTTAGGATAGGGTTGCATATTGGGCGTGACAAGTTGATATCA
Source organism: Aegilops speltoides (assembly GCA_021437245.1). Lineage (NCBI taxonomy): Eukaryota > Viridiplantae > Streptophyta > Magnoliopsida > Poales > Poaceae > Aegilops > Aegilops speltoides. The sequence continues at coordinate 142,963,987 of CM038141.1, forward strand.
GAGCCTCGACCGACCATAGGAGCCCCCTTCATTGATCGTGTAGTTTAGCCGTTGTTGAGTCTAGAAGAAAACTGATTTCGGAGTCCAGTTATATCGGAGAGTAGGAATTCTTTTACTCCTCAGCCCCTTCGTCGCTCTAGTGAGGAATCTTGACGTAGGTGTTTTGAGTTACTCCTCTTCCCCTTCAATTTTTTCTTTAGGATCATGCAGTTGTTTTTCCGGTCGTTGGTTCTCATCTCTTTTCATGCGGTGCATTTCTCGTCAAGTTGACTCAAGCCTCTTCATTGATGCCAAGTTCAAACCTCAGTTGTTTTCTTTTTCCCGCCCGCCCACCCTTCTTATTCTTGGAGCCGGAGTCCATAATCGAGTATCCATCCTACTCGTGCGAAGCCTTTGCTTTATTTCAACCGATGTTTTCTCTTCAAGATATTCATCGGTTCTCCCTTCCAGGTGCCTTTGTTTCCCGCCCTCCCACCCTTTTTCTTCCCGGAGTCTGAGTCTCTTTCGACCATCAATTTCATTCGTGCGGAGCCTCTTCAGTCTTCCCTAAATCATTTCAACTGGGCACGACAGCCTCGCTCCAGCGATGCATGCGTGGCATCCTGGCGTCTCGTGAAGCCACGCACCAAGCAGTCTTGACTGGGGAGGAGCTGGAGCCTCCGGAGCCCCCCGAGGCTCAGGAGCCTGCTGGCTTATGAGGAGCAACTTTTGTGGCATGCATCTTGAAAGTGCAACTATCCCTAGGTGGTTTTGGTAATTCATAACAACATATAGCTCATTGAGCTAATGCTGTTCCAAGACTATTATTTCAGGAAAGCTCAATGAATGGCATGGCATGGATGATGAAAGTGGATCCCTCAAAATACAAAGAACAAAGGATTGGCTCAAGCTCAAAAGCTCAAGACTCTTCATTTTACATTTTAGTGATCCAAGATCACATTGAGTCTATAGGAAAAGCCAATACTATCAAGGAGGGATGAGGTGTTGCTTAATGAGCCTCTAGCTTCATGTGCTTAGTGATATGCTCCAAAACCCTTAACTACTTTCCCACATCCACAAATGACCTAAACCCAAAGCCAAAATCGGTCACACCGATTCTTCCTATCCGGCGCCACCAATTCCAAAAGTCATAGCCACTGCCACAAACCCTAAGCAAATCGGTCTTACCGATAGGGATCTCGGTCTCACCGAGATTGGGTTGTAATCTCTCTGTTTCCCTTCGTAACCTTTCGGTCTAACCGAAGTGCGCGATCTGTCCCACCGAGATTGCAATGTAAACTCTCTATTTCCTTTTTTGTAACATTTCGGTCTCACCAAAAAGAGCAAATCGGTCCCACCGAGTTTACGTGACCAACTCTCTGGAAAGATTATTACCAAATCGGTCTTACCGAGTTTGTGTAATCGGTCTTACCGAGATTACGTTATGCCCTAACCCTAACCGAATCAGTCTCACCGAGATGCATGTCAGTCCCACCGAAAATCACTAACGGTCACTAGGTTTACTAAATCGGTCCGACCGAGTTTAACAATTCGGTCCCACCGAGTTTGGTAAATTGTGTGTAACGGTTAGATTTTGTGTGGAGGCTATAAATACCCCTCCACCTCCTCTTCATTCGTGGAGAGAGCCATCAGAATGAACCTACACTTCCAACTTACCATTTCTGAGAGAGAACCACCTACTCATGTGTTGAGGCCAAGATATTCCATTCCTACCATATTAATCTTGATCTCTAGCCTTCCCCAAGTTGCTTTCCACTCAAATCTTCTTTCCACCAGATCCAAAACCTATGAGAGAGAGTTAAGTGTTGGGGAGTGTCGGTGTCAAAACCGGCGGATCTCGGGTAGGGGGTCCCGAACTGTGCGTCTAGGCGGATGGTAACAGGAGACGAGGGACACGATGTTTTTACCCAGGTTCGGGCCCTCTTGATGGAGGTAAAACCCTACGTCCTGCTTGATTAATATTGATGATATGGGTAGTACAAGAGTGGATCTACCATGAGATCAAGGAGGCTAAACCCTAGAAGCTAGCCTATTGTATGATTGTTGTAATGTATGTTGTCCTACGGACTAAAGCCCTCCGGTTTATATAGACACTGGAGGAGGCTAGGGTTACACAGAGTCGGTTACAATGGTAGGAGATCTACATATCCGTATTGCCAAGCTTGCCTTCCACGCCAAGGAAAGTCCCATCCAGACACGGGACGGAGTCTTCAATCTTGTATCTTCGTAGTCTTGGAGTCCGGCAGATAATTATAGTCCGGCTGTCCGGACACCCCCTAGTCCAGGACTCCCTTAGTAGCCCCTGAACCAGGCTTGAATGATGATTAGTCCGGCGCGCATAATGTTCAGCATTGCAAGGCGGGTTCCTCCCTTGAATAATCCAGAGAAGATCATGAACACCAGGATAGTGTCCGGCTCTGCAAAATAAATTCCACATTCCACCGTAGAGAGAATAAAATATACACTTAGTTCAATCTGCTGCCGTATTACGCGGCGTGACATCACACCGCTACCAAGCCTTTGTTTGAATCATTTTTTACCATACCACCTCAGCACGTTTAGCGAAGCAGTTTCCTTGGCACGTCTTGTCGAAGCAGAGATCGTGTTCCCCTTATTCCGGGATTCTCATCAGTACGGACGTGGGTAACCCAACCGCGCCATTGATGGTGGCGCTTGGGAGATAAGCGAGTTTTACCAGGCCAGTGGGGGACGCACAATTTCGTCCGCCTATATATAAGGGATAAGGATTTACCTTCTCACCTACGCCTTCTTCCTCCTCTGCTTACACATCTCCGCGCACTTAAGCTCCAACGCCCAGGCTCGCGCATCTCACCTCGACCTTCTCCGAATATGTCCGGAGGGGGAGGCAAGTGGTTGGCCTCCACCGTTAAGGAGGAGCACATCACCAAGCTGCGCGACGCCGGATACCTCTCCGGCGATATCGCGCATCGGCTGCCCGACGAGGGGCAGCTCGTCCCTACCCCTGGGTCTCACGAGAGGGTCGTCTTCCTTCCCCACTTCCTCCGCGGACTGGGCTTTCCGCTCCATCCATTCTTCCGAGGGCTCACGTTCTATTATGGCCTGGATTTCCATGATCTAGCGCCGAACTTCATCCTCAACATCTCGGCGTTCATCGTCGTGTGTGAGGCCTTCCTCTGCTTCCGGCCCCACTTCGGCCTGTGGCTCAAGACTTTCAACGTCAAGCCGAAGGTTGTGAAGGGCACGCAAGTGGAATGCGGAGGCGCCATGTTGGGTAAATTACCCAACGTCCTTTGGCTCAAAGGGGCCTTTGTGGACTCCGTCAAGGGGTGGCAATCGGGGTGATTCTACATCACTGAGCCGCGCAAGCCCGCATGGGCGGCGGCCCCCGAGTTTAGATCTGGCGTCCCCACGCAGCTCACCTCCTGGAAATAGAAGGGCTTGCTGTGGGGTGATCCGAAGGAGGTGACTGGACTCCGAAGCTGCATCCAGAAGCTGGTGAGCAATAAGCTCAGGCTCGTCGACATGGTCCAAGTCATGCTCATCCGCCGGATTCTCCCATGCCAAGAACGGGCATTCAATCTGTGGGAGTTCAATCCGGAACAGCACCAGGCGCTGAGCGGGCTCTTCGATCGACATCTGGCGCTGGAGGGTGCTGTTTAAGGGTGCTGAAGCCCCCGCATCCGCGACGGAAGATCGCGGATTCAGCACGCAGTATCCAACTGACGAGGTAAGTGATTCAACCCCATTACGGGACACTTTGTAGTAATCGAATTGATAATAAGAGGGTTTCATCCCTTCCTTTCCTTTGACAGGAATGGATGGAGAAGGCCAGGCAGCTTATCAGCCCGGCTCCCATGCCAGAAGATCCAGTGGACGCCCGCTTAGCAGGGCTGCTGGTTCCGGCACCGCACGTGGTGCCGGAGAAGAAGGCCAAGAAGGTGGCCGCGGGGACTCGAAAGAGTTCCCGCAATCAGGCGTTTGACGATGACGCAGACTCCTCCACCAAAGACGAGGAGGAGAAGGAGTACTCTCTCCCGAAGGGGGGAGAGAAGAAGAGGAAGGCTTCCCCAATAGGGTTGGCCGAAGGGTCCAAGAGGGGGAGAGCTATCCCCCCGGACAGTTTCGCCAACACCAGCGTTGGCGAGGATGAGTGGCCTCCAAGGGCCAGGCGTCTGGCAAGATCGTAAGTATCCGGATCCTTTATATGCAATATCTTTTATGTCACGTAGTGTCCTTCTAATGCCGCATTCTGCTCTTAGTCCGGCCGATGACGATCTCCCCGACTCATCGAGCGGGTCGTTGGCCTCGTCGGATGTGAATTCAATCCCGACTGCCTCTACCCCACGCACCGACGAGGACGCCGAGGTGGGATCCCAGAGAGGGACCAATCAGGAGGAGGCTCCGGAGGCGCCGTCAGGCAGCCTCCCGGACTTTGCGCCGGACTCTACATCGGGACCCGCAGTGGTTCTAGAGTCCGGCAAGCGACCCCTTCGAAAGAAGGGCAAGACCGTGACGCCGGCGGCCTCCGTCCAACCGGAGGCGCCGGATAACTTGCTGGAGGCGCTTAAAGGCGCTTCCATCGAGGAAGAACACCGCACTATCATGAGTGCGGTGATTCAAAAGGTTCAGCTCGCCAAAAGCGGGCTGACCGAAGCCTACAGCAGCCTTTTAACAGGCTTTGAGGTAAGAAGTTAAAATTATGTAATGTAATACCGCATAGATAGTAGCCCCTGATGCTCAGTTCGGTGTTCGGAAAGAAAAAGTCGGACTGAGGATCTCGACAAGATATCTTGAGGTTGCTAAAAATATGTCAATATGGGTTTGCAGGCTGCGCTGCTGGCCTCTGCCGCATTAACGGCGGAGGTCGATGTGCTGAAGCAGGATCTCGAGCGGTCCGAGCGAGAGCTCGGCCATGCAGCTCGAGGACAAAGAAGGTGAGTAACACCACTTTGAATAGTTACCTTACAGAAAAGGATTTTGGTTGCACTAAAATTAACCAGGATGATATGTGTATCGCAGGGGCCACTAACGAGGTGGCCGCCCTGAAGGATGCTGTGTCCGCGGCCGAACACAGTGCAGCCGCGGAGCATGCAGAGCGAGAAAAGCAGGAGGCACGGGTGGCGGAAGTTCAGCAAGAGCTCCAGGCTCTCATGGAAAAGCTTGAGAGTTTGGAGCGTGACTCCAAGACTCGAGAGTCCGAGCTTGCCTCGGCTCTCGAAAGTGCCAAGTCCGCCAAGGCCAAGGCCCATAGGGCCCTTCAGGAGGTTGAAGATATAAAGAAAATAGCGGCGGGTAAGGCATTTTTCATGCAAAGCAAGCATGTTAATGTAAAATACCTGACACTTACCCGCATTCGGAGCTCTCCAGGGGCGTTTGCAGATCTGCCGCGTAGTGCGTCCGATGCCGCCGCATTCTATCGTGGCGAGGAGGGAGCTCGACGGAAAAAGTCTTCGGTCTCGGATCTTTGAGGCGGACACCAGTGCCCCCAAGCGACCGGTGAAGTAGCTGGTCGAACTCCACAAGGTAGTTGAGGAGGCCATGAAGGGCCTTATAGTCCGGTGTGGCTGGACAGAGCCATGCACAGGAGCTACTTTGGCCTCGTGCGGCGGCTGGTGGATGCATGCCCCTGGGTGGATGTCATCAAGCGCTCCGCCTGTATTGAAGGTGCTCGCCGGGCTCTTGCCCGCACAAAGGTGCAATGGGGCAGGTTGGATGCGGAGAAGCTTCTCACGGACCCACCGCCGCCGGGCAAGGAGTATCGCACGCCCAAGATGTATTATAAAACTGTCCTGAAGGGAGCCCACAATATTGCGGATGAGTGCCCCTGAAATGTAATCTTTGAGTGAATTTGCTATGTATTATCCTGCTTGAAAACTTTGTTCATGTGCGTTAAGCAACCCTTGTTTAATTTAAAATATTACCTTCAGGCGGCCGTTTATAAAATCGAGAGATGGCAAGTCGTTGGCTTCACCCCCAAGCCACGAGTCTTTGGGGTGTTCGGGATAAACTTGAGCACTCTTGTTCCCATTGTTGGGTCCATCGAGGGAGGCACTCAACACAGCGAACAAGGCAACCGGACTTATAATGCTTGAACACTCTCACTTAGCCATAGAATTCTATAATTTTAAATTTCGGCGAAGCCCCTGGTATTCGAAGACCGAATCCGGGCGCTATCCACGCCTTCATCGGACATTGTCCGAACTTCGCTCAAGCGGCGTGAGTCTTTAAGGACCCCAAAAACCTCTCGAACAGCAACGGTCTCTCGCCTTATCATGCCGGTCGGTTTAGCTTTCTCCATCGCTCGCCGCCTGCTCAACCGGGCGCAATCGCAGTGGTTCTCCCAATGCCACCTTAGCCGACGGAACGGAACGTAAGGCACCAAAACGTGGGAGCCGGGCAAACCCAACTATTGACCCAAGACATGATTCGGAGCCGATTCATATAATGATATAAGTTCGGGGTACCGCACTTGTGAAAGTGTTCGGACTTATCACACCATAGGATGGGGAACATAAGCCCCCGGTGTATTAGGCTGTACCAAATATACGGGTGCAAGATGTCATATAATGAGCATATATATAAAAGGTAATGCATTTGCGATCAAAAAGGTGCTGCATTATTTATGAAAGAAAGTCTGCTAGTGGAGCGGATCGATACAAATAGTCTTGTAAGCAAGGGATTTGGACTAAGTAAACATGTCCCCCCGAGGATGAGCTGCGGACTTGGTGTATATAATCGAATTTAATGCTCGTAATTGAGACCACCGAGTGTTAAATGCGGCCTTCTTTAGTCCCCCGATCACATCATCGATTCGGCGGGTTCGCCACGGACAGGCTTCGTTAACGAGTCCTATGTACATAAAAGAAGAAAAATAAAATAAAAAAGGGGGGCACACTTGCGAGCCCCGGTGTGGTCGAACCGCACTGGGTCCGTTCGCGATCGTGCCCCTCCCCCGTGCCCATGGTATCTCAAAGTGTAATGATGTACACGGTGTTATTCTTGCGATCATGCGCGGCGAGGTTGGGGCCGCATTGCTCTGCGATGCTCGATCGCGCCAGTGGTCTTGGTTGGCATTGCTCCGGGCGCGCTTTGCTGTATCCGGCCTTTTAACGGCCGGACTTGAGAATTGCCTTAGAAGGCTGCTCTGTATTTATGCCGCGAGAGCCGCTGTATGTTCCTTTGTTCGGAGGGAGCGTTCCGTATTCCCATTGACCATGATGACTCCACGAGGGCCTGGCATCTTGAGCTTTAGGTATGCATAATGCGGCACCGCATTGAATTTTGCAAACGCGGTTCGTCCGAGCAGAGCGTGATAGCCGCTGCGAAACGGGACTATGTCGAAGGTTAACTCTTCGCTCCGGAAATTATCCGGGGATCCGAAGACCACTTCGGTGTGGTGAGCCTGTACAGCTGGCTTCCACTCCTGGTATGACACCTTTAATGGTTGTCTTTGTAGGTTTAATCCTTGATGGGTCTATGCCCATTTTGCGCACTGTATCCTAATAAAGCAGGTTCAGGCTGCTGCCGCCGTCCATCAGGACTCTCGTGAGGTGGAACCCATCGACGATTGGGTCTAAAACCAATGCTGCGAATCCGCCATGGCGTATGCTGGTCGGATGGTCTCTTCGATCGAAAGTGATTGAACAAGAGGACCATGGGTTGAACTTTGGGGTGACTGGCTCCATCGCATAGACGTCCCTTAGTGCGCGTTTCCTTTCCCTCTTGGGTATGTGGGTCGCGTATATCATATTCACTATCCACACTTGTGGGGGAAAACCCTTCTGTCCTCTGTTGTTCGGCGGTCGGGTCTCTTCCACGTCGTCGCTGTTTAGCCCCTTGTCATTGTTTTCGGCAATTAACTTGCCGGCCTGCTTGAACACCCAGCAGTCTCTATTAGTGTGGTTAGCTGGCTTTTCAGAGGTGCCATGTATCTGGCATAAGCGGTCGAGAATTCGGTCCAGATTGGACGGACCCGGAGTGGTTTTTTTGAATGGCTTCTTCCGCTGACCGGGTTTAGAGCCTCGGAATCCAGCGTTGACTGCCGTATCCTCCTTATCGTCGCCGTTAATGCGGCGCTTGTTTTTGTTTCGACGTGACCTGCCGTTGTCCTTAGTATCCGGACTGCCAGAATTTTTGCGGAGATTGTTGCTGCGGGCTAGCCAGCTGTCCTCTCCCGCGCAAAAGCGGGTCATTAACGATGTGAGGGCTGCCATGGATTTCGCTTTTCCTGCCCTGTGCGGGCTAGCCATTCGTCCCGGATGTTATGTTTGAAGGCTGCAAGGGCCTCTGCATCGGACAATCGGCGATTTGATTTTTCTTCGTCAAGAACCGTGTCCGAATTGTCCGGCGATTCGTCTGCTCTTGAATGATGTGGCTTAGGTCATCGGCGTCTCGTGGTCGCACATATGTGCCTTGGAAGTTATCAAGGAATGCGGCCTCGTGTCTTCCCAACACCCAATTGACTCTGCGGGCAAGCTGTTAAGCCAATGCCGAGCTGATCCTTTAAGCTTGAGTGGGAGGTACTTGATGGCGTGGAGATTGCCGCCGGGCCATATGGATGTGGAGAAGATAGTCTTGATCCAAACCGCTGGGTCTGTTGTGCCATCGTAAGATTCGATGTTCTGGGTTTAAACCCTTGAGGATCGATGATCCATTACTTCGTCGATGAAGCATAAGCGGGTGTGCGGCGCCTCAGATTGAGCAATATCGCGGCGCAGCTCGAGAGAGCGCCGTCGCTGTGTTCGCCCGGCCAGGTTATTGTATTCGGCGCAGCGGTATTCGTGCGTGGGTCGTAGGGCGCCCACGTGATCCATAGATGGATCTGGATTGCCTTGCTTTGTCCTCAATATGTCTCGCAAGTCCGGCGCTTCCCTCTTGGCCGTACTTTTGGAGCGATGCCGGGTATGGTCTTGGCCGGGGCTGGATGCCTCTCTGTCACGACCACGGGTGGTCGGTCAGCCATATCGTCTTGCCGGTGATGGAGGTATGTATGCTTCCTCCTCTAATCGGGGAGCAGCTTGCGTCTTGGGTAACTTTTGGAGGGGCGTTCGAGTTTATACTCTTGACGCAAGGACCTCGGTCCATCGATCGCCAAGCAGGTCTGATCAGCTTGAAGTCTGTTGCTGCTTTTTCTTTAGGCTGTTTGCTGTGGTGATAAGCCTGCACTTGAAGCGCTCTTGTTTGTGGGATCCTCGGTGCACGACAATTCGTCATCGTTGAGGCTTGCCGTCTTGGAGGAAGGCATATAGTTATGATCCTCAACCTCTTAAATGCCGCCTCTCGTGAGGGCTTGCTTCTGCATCCTCCTGCGCTGAATCTTGCTGGAGGGGATTGTCTTCGGCACTCTCTGCAGTATTGTTATCTCCTGTGCCGGAATCTCCATTCTTGCTGTGGCGGGATTTAGAGCGACGCCGCTGACGTCGATGTTTGGGCTGCTTCTTTAGAGAGTCTGCCTCCGCTGCTTCTTCGCCGTCCCCGTCTTTTGGGGTGTCCACCATATATATGTCGTATGACGAGGTGGTCTTCCAGCCTCAGAGGCGCTGGTTCTGTTAAATCTCGGCATCGTCGTCCATAGCGTCGATGTCGTCGGAGTCGTAGTCTAGCATGTCGGTTAGATCATCGATAGTGGCTACAAAGTGGGTGGTGGGTGGGCTCTGAATTTCACCGTCGTCCGTACCCCAACCATCCTGGCCATAGTCCGGCCAGGACTCTCCTGATAACGAGAGAAGCTTTAGTGAATTCAGGATGTCGCCAAAAGGCGAGTATTGAAAGATGTCCGCGGTGGTGAATTCCATAACCGGCGCCCAATCCAGATCGATTGGTAGGGGCACGGGAGGTTCGGAGTCCGGCGAGGAGTCCAGCGCCTCGGAATCACGAGTTTCGCAGGGGACAAGATCAGTGTTCGGCTCCATAGCCGTGGATGTTGAAGCCCCCAGGGCGGCGTCTATCCACCGGCCCTCGATCTGGGCGATCGGCTCCGGGCTAATGGCCAAAGTGGATCCGTGTGCGGCCACCAAGGCACTGTTCGGTGGCGGAGCTAAATCATGCCCATCGTCACAGTGCGGTGCGCTTGGCTGTGGCTCGAGTCCGTCGAAGATCAAGTCTCCGCGGGCATCGGCCGTGAAGTTTAAGCTTCCAAATCTGACCTGACGGCCAGGGGCGTAGCTTTCAATCTGCTCCAGATGGCCAAGTGAATTGGCCCGCAGTGCGAAAACGCCGAATACGAAGATCTGTCCGGGGAGAAAAGTCTCGCCCTGGACAGCGTTGTTGGTTGAAGATGCCATCGAGCCTATCGGTGACGACACAGAGGAACTCTCAATGAAAGCACCAATGTCGGTGTCAAAACCGGCGGATCTCGGGTAGGGGGTCCCGAACTGTGCATCTAGGCGGATGGTAACAGGAGACGAGGGACACGATGTTTTTACCCAGGTTCGGGCCCTCTTGATGGAGGTAAAACCCTATGTCCTGCTTGATTAATATTGATGATATGGGTAGTACAAGAGTGGATCTACCACGAGATCAAGGAGGCTAAACCCTAGAAGCTAGCCTATGGTATGATTGTTGTAATGTATGTTGTCCTACGGACTAAAGCCCTCCGGTTTATATAGACACCGGAGGAGGCTAGGGTTACACAGAGTCGGTTACAATGGTAGGAGATCTACATATCCGTATTGCCAAGCTTGCCTTCCACGCCAAGGAAAGTCCCATCCAGACACAGGACGGAGTCTTCAATCGTGTATCTTCGTAGTCTTGGAGTCCGGCAGATAATTATAGTCCGGCTGTCCGGACACCCCCTAGTCCAGGACTCCCTCAGGGAGACTATCATTTGAAGCACAAGAGCAAGGAGTTCATCATCAACGCACCATTTGTTACTTCTTGGAGAGTGGTGTCTCCTAGATTGGCTAGGTGTCACTTGGGAGCCTCCGACAAGATTGTGGAGTTGAACCAAGGAGTTTGTAAGGGCAATGAGATCGCCTACTTCGTGAAGATCTACCGCTAGTGAGGCAAGTCCTTCGTGGGCGACGGCCATGGTGGGATAGACAAGTTTGCTTCTTCGTGGACCCTTCGTGGGTGGAGCCCTCTGTAGACTTGCGCAGCCGTTACCCTTCGTGGGTTGAAGTCTCCATCAACATGGATGTACGATAGCACCACCTATCGGAACCACGCCAAAAACATCCGTGTCTCCAATTGCGTTTGAATCCTCCAAACCCTTCCCTTTACTTTCTTGCAAGTTGCATGCTTTAATTTCCGCTGCCTATATACTCTTTGCATGCTTGCTTGAATTGTGTGATGATTGCTTGACTTGTCCTAAAATAGCTAAAATCTGCCAAACTCTAAAATTGGGAAAAGGTTAAGTTTTTATTGGTCAAGTAGTCTAATCACCCCCCCCCCTCTAGACATACTTCAAGGTCTAGCGAGGGAAATTATCACCGTAGAGGTCCTTACTTTGATGGTACTAATTTTGCTAGTAGGAAGCATAAGATGAAAATGCATATTCTTGGACATAACCCCACCGTTTGGGCAATTATTTGTATGCAAGGTGAATTCTTTGATGGGAGAGAACCGAACCGTGAAGCTAATGCGGAAGAATTGAAGATGCTGCAATACAACGCTCAAGCTTGTGATATCATCTTCAACGGATTGTGCCCCAAAGAATTCAACAAAATCAGCCGTCTTGAGAATGCAAAGGAAATTTGGGATACTTTGATTGATATGCATGAAGGTACCGAGTCCATCAAGGAATACAAGTTGGATGTGCTCCAAAGTTAGCTTGACAAGTTCAAAATGAAGGATGGTGAAGGTGTCGCTGAAACGTACTCTAGGCTTGCTCTTATCACAAATGAGATTGCCGGCTTAGGGAGTGAAGAGATGTCTGACAATTTCATCATCAAGAAGATTCTAAGAGCTTTAGATGGAAAGTATGATACCGTATGCACATTGATCCAAATGATGCCAAACTACAAAGATCTCAAGCCAACGGAAGTCATTGGAAGAATTGTTGCTCATGAGATGTCTCTCAAGGATAAGGAGGAACTTCACAACAAGTCAAGTGGTGCTTACAAAGCCTCAAGTGAAGCCCCCACATCATCAAGAGAGAAACCAACCTTCAATGAAGAATTGAGCTTAATGGTGAAGAACTTCAACAAATTCTACAAGAGTAGAAGCAAAGAAAGAAGCTCCAAGTCAAGGTCTTACAATGACAAAAGATCTTCTAGTCGAGAGTGCAATTGCTACAATTGTGGGAGACCCGGACACTACTCCAATGAGTGTACGGCACCCTACAAAAGAAGAGAAGATTCACCAAGAAGAAGGAGCAAAAGAGAAGAATCACCACCAAGAGAGAGGAGGAGTAGAGATGATCATTATGAACGAAGACCCTCACGGAGAAGCAAGGATTCTGAAAGGAAGGACAAGTCATCAAGGAGCTACACAAAATGAAGACATCAAGCTCATGTTGGTGAATGGGTATCCGGCTCCGACTCCGACAATCACTCCGAGAGAAGCTATCACTCCGACTCCGAATATACTCAAGATGAAGGTGTTGCCGGTCTAGCACTTGTGTCAACCAACTCCTACGACATATTTGACTCACCAAATGAAGGTGTTGTAAGATGCTTCATGGCCAAAGGTCCAAAGGTAACACATCCTGAGTATGTTGATTTCAATAGCGATGAAGATGACTTGCTTGTGGATGATGATTTACTTGTTGATAACTCTAGTGATGAATACTATGATGAAACGTCAATTAATCATGCTAATCAAGATAAAACGAATGACAATGATAAGGAGAAGATTGAGCTTCTAACTAAAGAACTAAACTCTCTTAAGTTAGCTCATGAAACTATCTACAAAGATCATCGAGAACTTTTAAGGGCTCATGAGAAGTTACGCTTTGAAAAGCTCAATCCTGAGCAAGAGCATGAGTTCTTAAAAGCAATCAATGATGATCTTCGCAAGAAAAGTTCTTCTTACATTGCCAAGCGTTTACTCTTATCTACTTACATGCCACAAGTCAAGTCTAGTAACAAGTACAAGAAAGATACTTCCTCTAGTAGTAACAATAATAATGTCAAATCCAATATTGTTGCTTCTAGTAGTTCTCTTGATTCCACTAATGATTCTCTTAGCAAAGTTACACTTGAGCAAGAAAATAGCTTATTGAAGGGAATTATAGAGAAAGGTGTTTACAAGAGCCTTGCCGGGAGTAAGCAATTCGAGGAAATTGTACGCAAGCAAGGAAGGCACCGGAAGAATCAAGGTGTTGGTTTTGAACGAAAGTTCAATGCCAATGGAGTTGAGTGGGAAGAAGATCAATACCCCAAGACAAAGTTTGTTCCTCAACAAGAGAAGTACGATTCTACTTCCTTCAAGGGAACACAAGCTCAAGATGATCTTCCACCACAAGACCACAAGAACAAAGGCAAGGCCAAGATTCAAGAAGAGATTGATGCATTTGAAGAAGCACCTAAAGCCTCGTTCAAGTGGGTTCCCAAGACTACGTCAAGTTCTACTTCATCAAGTACAACTACAGCTCCAAGGATTCCCATCAAGATGATGTGGATCCTGAAGAAGAAGAACTAGAGAGTTCTTGAGGGTGACTCCGCCAACATTCTTCACTCATATCATTTTGGCAAGAACAAGTGCAATCAACTTCCACATCTTGCACTAGTTCAAGGAGTCACAAACCCTCATGTTGGTAAGGCAAGGGACAAGGTAACCTAATGATTTCATGGACATCATCTTGTCTGTGCATCACTCTATGTCTATGGATATTCTTGTTTGTTTCTTGTGGGACTAACCCATGTAGGTAAGTTGAAAGTGCAACTCACTCCAAAGGATTGCTCCAAATGATCTACACCAACATTGAGCATCCACATCTTCAACACCTACATGAAGTCATCATCGACAAAACCCAAGGTTAGTTCATCCCTCTTAGGGGGGATCTCACATCTAGGGGGAGCTTAACTCTAAGAATTGAGTCAAAGCAACTCTAATGGTGTGAACACATCAATGCATTATGTAAAAGTTGTAACCCCACTTGAGCTTAAACGATGAGTATGACCTATGATCAAATGTTCTCATTTGACTCCTAAGTCAATATACTCATATATAGATGACCTAGTCATCGCCAATTGTTTGATAGATGCTAGAATTGGTTGTGCATGCTTTGCCACATATTTCATTTGCCATCTTATTGTGTGAGCATGTTGGTGCATATTTTACTCATTCAAGGACATCCACTTGTTTCTTTGATTGTTTGGTTATTTTCTTTTTGCCAAGTGGATGGACAAGTGTCAGGACCCCGACTCAATGCCACATCGATCTAGCATGTAACACCTCATATCACTTTGCGGCCTCACGCACGGTATTCCCACGGGTGTCGCCTTACCTTTGCCCAGACCGTTTATGCCTTTTGGCACACGATATGATAGTGTCGCTAGCATCCATATGATAAGGAGCCCGGCCGACATGGCTAGTCGTAAACCCAAAGTGGCACAAACTTACGAGGACAGCATCCATGACCCAAAGATCGAACGCGTGTCGGTCATCGAAAGTGAATCCGGTCAGTAGCACTGGCTAGCAGACTCGGTGAACCGGCTGTGAAGGGCTAACAGACTCCGGTATTCATCGCGTGACATTTCCCGAAGGACGTATACAGAACGAAGAAGGACATATGCCGGCCAGCCTAAGTGTCCCGGAGCAGTAGCAAGCTACCATGGCTCGGTGGAATCACTAGGAGACATTTCCCGGTAAGAGAGGCTACTAAAGATAAACAACTAGATATTTCCCGGTAAGAGAGGCTACCACTTATGCATGCTTGATATTATCCTATCTATCTTATGTGATCATTCACTATGCTTGGTGATGAGTGCATGTATTCATTGTTTATTATTTTGAGCGCTCCACCAAGATGTATGTGACATGGAAGAGTAACCCATGAGCCTAATTCATTGTGCATTTGCAGTCAAAAGCAAATCTTAACTGATGCACAAATTTAGGGGGAGCTCTTGCTTATCACATACTTCTCAAAGCAACGATGTTATTCAATCTTATTATCAATTGTCGAAGCTTTGATCTATATTTTGTCATCAATTACCGAAAAGGGGGAGATTGAAAGTGCAATTGTCCCTAGGTGGTTTTGGTAATTCATAACAACAAATAGCTCATTGAGCTAATGCTGTTCCAAGACTATTATTTCAGGAAAGCTCAATGAATGGCATGGCATGGATGATGAAAGTGGATCCCTCAAAATACTAAGGACAAAGGATTGGCTCAAGCTCAAAAGCTCAAGACTCTTCATTTTACATTTTAGTGATCCAAGATCACATTGAGTCTATAGGAAAAGCCAATACTATCAAGGAGGGATGAGGTGTTGCTTAATGAGCCTCTTGCTTCATGTGCTTAGTGATATGCTCCAAAACCCTTAACTACTTTCCCACATCCACAAATGACCTAAACCCAAAGCCAAAATCGGTCACACCGATTCTTCCTATCCGGCGCAACTGATTCCAAAAGTCATAGCCACTGCCACAAACCCTAAGCAAATCGGTCTTACCGATAGGGATCTCGCTCTCACCGAGATGGGGTTGTAATCTCTCTGTTTCCCTTCATAACGTTTCGGTCTAACCGAAGTGAGCGATCGGTCCCACCGAGATTGCAATGTAAACTCTTTGTTTCCTTTTTGTAACATATCGGTCTCACCGAAAATAGCAAATCGGTCCCACCGAGTTTACCTGACCAACTCTCTGGAAAGCTTATTACCAAATCGGTCTTACCGAGTTTGTGTAATCGGTCTTACCGAGATTACGTTATGCCCTAACCCTAACCGAATCGGTCTCACCGAGATGCATGTCAGTCCCACCGAAAATCACTAACGGTCACTAGCTTGACTAAATTGGTCCGACCGAGTTTAACAATTCGGTCCCACCGAGTTTGGTAAATTGTGTGTAACGGTTAGATTTTGTGTGGAGGCTATAAATACCCCTCCACCTCCTCTTCATTCTTGGAGAGAGCCATCAGAACGAACCTACACTTTCAACTTACCATTTCTGAGAGAGAACCACCTACTCATGTGTTGAGGCCAAGATATTCCATTCCTACCATATGAATCATGATCTCTAGCCTTCCCCAAGTTGCTTTCCACTGACATCTTCTTTCCACCAGATCCAAAACCTATGAGAGAGAGTTGAGTGTTGGTGAGACTATCATTTGAAGCACAAGAGCAAGGAGTTCATCATCAACACACCATTTGTTACTTCTTGGAGAGTGGTGTCTCCTAGATTGGCTAGGTGTCACTTGGAGCCTCCGACAAGATTGTGGAGTTGAACCAAGGAGTTTATAAGGGCAAGGAGATCTCCTACTTCGTGAAGATCTACCGCTAGTGAGGCAAGTCCTTCGTGGGCGACGGCCATGGTGGGATAGACAAGGTTGCTTCTTCGTGGACCCTTCATGGGTGGAGCCCTCCGTGGACTCGCGCAGCCGTTACCCTTCGTGGGTTGAAGTCTCCATTAATGTGGATGTACGATAACACCACCTATCGGAACCACGCCAAAAACATTCGTGTCTCCAATTGCGTTTGAATCCTCCAAACCCTTCCCTTTACTTTCTTGCAAGTTGCATGCTTTAATTTCCGCTGCCTATATACTCTTTGCATGCTTGCTTGAATTGTGTGATGATTGCTTGACTTGTCCTAAAATAGCTAAAATCCGCCAAACTCTAAAATTTGGAAAAGGTTAAGTTTTTATTGGTCAAGTAGTCTAATCACCCCCCTCTAGACATACTTCAAGGTCCTACACATCTTCAGCTACTTCAACACTTCTACCCCAATAGTACCAGGTGACTTTTTAGTTCGTTCAGTTGAGGGTGCCCCTCAGGCTGCATTATCCTCAAGCTGTCTGGGCCCGCCCCGCAGCATGTATCATTTTACGCATCTATCAAAATTGAGTTCCCCCTTTTATGAGCTGCTATATACTCTCACCTGCCTGTCCGGTGCTTCACCATCATGAACGTCGTTGTCGGTGTCAAAACCGGCGGATCTCGGGTAGGGGGTCCTGACCTGTGTGTCTAAGGCTGATGGTAACAAGAGGTAGGGGACACGATGTTTACCCAGGTTCGGGCCCTCTCTATGGAGGTAATACCCTACTTCCTGCTTGATTGATCTTGATGAATATGAGTATTACAAGAGTTGATCGACCTCCAGATCGTAATGGCTAAAACCCTATGAGTCTAGCATGTATGATTATGATTGTGTTCGCCTCTACGGACTAAACCCTCCGGTTTATATAGACACCGGAGGGGACTAGGGTTGTACAAAGTCGGTTACAGAGAAAGGAATCTACATATCCGAATGCCAAGCTTGCCATCCACGCAAAGGAGAGTCCCATCCGGACA
Source organism: Aegilops speltoides (assembly GCA_021437245.1). Classification (NCBI taxonomy): domain Eukaryota; kingdom Viridiplantae; phylum Streptophyta; class Magnoliopsida; order Poales; family Poaceae; genus Aegilops; species Aegilops speltoides. The sequence continues at coordinate 142,981,360 of CM038141.1, forward strand.
AGGGAAGAAGTCTTCTGTCTTGTATCTTCATAGCCTGACAGTCCGACCCATGTTCATAGTCCGGCAGTCCGAGGACCCTTATTCCAGGACTCCGTCAGTAGCCCCTGAACCAGGCTTCAATGACGAGGTATCCGGCGCACAAATTGTCTTCGGCATTGCAAGGCGGGTTCCTTCTCCGAGTACTCCAAAATAGTCTTCGAACACAGAAAACGTGTCCGGCTCTGCAAAACAAATCCCACACACAACCGTAGAGATTATAATATTTCATGAGTCCAATCCGCTGACAACTTTTTGTAGCATGACATCACGTCATCGCCCGGCCATTATTCAAATCATTTTTTTAGCCTGCCGCTCCATATTTCGAGATGCGGTTTCATTGGCATGTCTTGTCAAAGCAGAGATTGTGTCCCCTTATTTGCGGGATTCTCATCAATACGGGCATGCATGGGTAACCCAACCGTGCCACCTGCACGGCCCTTTGGGATTAGGCAAGTTTTCAGGCGAGTGGGGAGGCGCTTGATATTCTCTGCCTTTATAAACAGATAAGGATTCACCCCTTTCACCCATGCCTTCTCTCTCTATCTCAGCCTCCCCCATTCTCGAGCTCCAGCGCCCAAGTTCTCATCTGTTTTGCCCCAAGAATGCACTCCCACCATGTCAGGATCCGGAGCGCAGGGCAAGTGGTCGGCCTCCTCTGTCAAGGAGAAGTATATTACGAAGCTTAGGAGGCGGGGTATTTGTCCAAAGAAATCGCCCACCGGCTCCCGGCAAGGGGCAGATCATCCCCACTCCGGAGCCCCATGAGAGTGTGGTGTTCACCTTCCACTTTGTCCGCAGGCATGGATTTCCTCTCCACCCATTAGACCGCAGACTCATGTTCTACTACGGGCTAGAGTTCCATGATCTAGCCCCAAATTCCATCCTCAACATCTTGGTGATGTTTACTACACAACCTTCTTCTTGTAGATGTTGTTGGGCCTCCAAGTGCAGAGGTTTGTAGGACAGTAGCAAATTTCCCTCAAGTGGATGAGCTAAGGTTTATGAATCTGTGGGAGGCATAGGATGAAGATGGTCTCTCTCAAACAACCCTGCAACCAAATAACAAAGAATCTCTTGTGTCCCCAACACACCCAATACAAGTGCAATATAGATGATACATTTTGTAATCTGAAATTATAAAAACAGCAAGGTAACTAATGGTAAGAGTGAGCGTAAATGGTATTGCAATGCTAGGAAACAAGGCCTAGGGTTCATACTTTCACTAGTGCAAGTTCTCTCAACAATAATAACATAATTGGATCATATAACTATCCCTCAACATGTAACAAAGAGTCACTCCAAAGTCACTAATAGCGGAGAACAAACGAACATATTATGGTAGGGTACGAAACCACCTCAAAGTTATCCTTTCTGATCGATCTATTCAAGAGTCCATAGTAAAATAACACGAAGCTATTCTTTCCATTCGATCTATCATAAAGTTCATACTAGAATAACACTGTAGGTGCAAACAACACCTATGGGATCAACGGGATCCCTACTGTGGTCGGCGGGCGCGGGGTTGTGAGAAGAGCAGGTCTAAGAGCCAGCACAAAGGTTGTTTACCCAAGTTCGGGCCGCGGGGATCGCGTAATACCCTAGTCCCGCTTTGGTGTGTATATCAGTGTTCTTGAACTAGCTATTGAGCTTGACTTGCTCAAAGAGCCGAATCCCTCTCCAGTACGCCTCGGGCCTCCTTTTATAGTCGAAGGAGGTGCTAAAGTGGCACACAGGAGGTGGAAAGGGTACAGTAGCTATGCTTATCCCATGTCATTACGGGACAAGATGCATTAAATGCGCCCCTGAGGTGTCCCCTTCCTTTATTGCCACCTTGCCCTGCTTCGACACACGCCCAGGCCAGCGAGGCGGTCAGCGCCATGTAGGCTGGCAGGCTGCTGAGGTGGCGTGGTGGTAGCGTCTTCACGAAGATCTGCATGCCACCACGCAGGTGCTTGCTGAGTTGGCCTTGGGACCGCACGTCGCCACGCAGGTGCCCGCCTGGCTGGCTGGGCTGGTAGCTGCATTGAAACGGCGGTGGGGCCTTGGTGCGCGTGGGCCTGGCCATGGCCTCACTGATGTCCTTGGCAAGGGTCTTGCCGGGGGCCCCGACAAGGGTCTTGCCGTGGCACTGCGGTCATCGCTGGTAAGGATGTTGCTGGAGGTCTCGTCTTCTGGTCCTCACCTAACCTTTGTGTGTTAATGATCTTTCAAAAATATCTGCATGCCACCATGGAGGTGCCTCCCGAGCCTTGGTTCCAATGTCGTTGATGATGTTCGAAACCTCAGGCTCAAGGGTGGCACACTCCGCTAGTGTTGGGCAAGTTGCCCCGGCAAGGCCCTTGTCGGGGCCATGGAGGCCGCCCCGGCAAGGGTCTTGCCAGGGGAGTCCACCTTGCCCTCTTGATCTCCGTGTCTCTGTCTTTGCGTTGCTTGATCGTCTCGTGGCTTCGGCCTCCCTCGAACTGCCCTGCCAAGTGTGGCCGTGGGCGTGGCTCTGACTGTCCGTGCACAGGTAAAGGGGTACAAAGTAAAGGGGCACTGCCTCGACCCGTCCTGGGTCGAGCCCCTGTGTCGGGGCGTTTCTCTGTGGCCTCGAGCACCTATGGGGCAGGGAGCCCCTTCTAGTCCGGCAAGGGAGCGGAGGGCGTGCGCAGAGCAGATCGAGGTCGGGCGCGCGGGGGGGGACGGGCGATTTTTACCCAGCTTCGGAGCTCTCCGGAGAGATAAAACTCCTACTGCTGCTTTATGCTTAGATTTGATCTTGCTCGAGCGTGAGGCGTATGGTGGTGTTGCGTGTGTCGAATGGATCGAACCCTTCTACGTGCGCATGGGCCTCCTTTATAGTCTCAAGGGGCACCCACAGTGGCAGCGAGGGAAGAGGGGGGTAAAAGGTAAAACGGAGGTTGGTACAAACAAGGACCAACAAGGTCCCCTACCTAACTCTCGATCGCAGGGACAAGGGCATTTAATGCCCGTCCGGTCCGCCCCAACAAAGGCAAAGAAACGACCGTTAGGTGAGCCACCGTTGCCACGATGGTATCTCTCGCTACCCGCTTGCCACCTCGCTCCGTATGGCTGCGCAACGCCTTGCCACGTGCCCCTGGGATGGCCCTGGGCTGACACGCCGCTGGATGCGCTGGATTTTGGGTGGCAGCCTTGCCGCGGCACGTGCCTTGTCGCGGCCCTTTCTCTTGTTGTGCCGGCAAGCTTGCCGGCCGCTGGGCCTTGCCGGGACGCGCGGGGCGTCGCGGCAAGTCTTCTGGGAGCGCCTCGGTTGGCCTTCCCGGCAAGCTCCTCTTGCCGGGGCCTTTATTTTCTCAGTTGGTACTTTGTTCTTGAATGGCAGTAATAGGAAATGATGGAGGGTCTTATGGCGCCCGCAAGCCTTGCCGCGGTGCTGCGATCGCCATGCAGACAAGTTCGGGTACTAAGGTACCCCTACTTTGGTACACCGACAGAGCCCCGGCTCGGCCATACACGGTGCCGATCATTGTTGGGCCAGCCCAAAACGGTGCTCGGCACGCGCGCTGGGTCCACACAAATCGACTCGCGCCCACCGCGTCCTCTCGCAACGGCACGCGTCGATTGCGGCGTCATGGGAGGCGTGGGTGGTGTGTGTGATTTTCAAGGCGTCCACCCCCGTGATCACGGGGCAGGTGGAGGTCACTTCACCCGTCGCCTCGGCTTCGCCTCCCCGCCACGCGGCTCCCATGCGTGTGGGGTCGTGGGCGGCGAAGGTGGGAAACCGAGCCGTCACGGGCGGAGATGGTGGGTCGGCCCCGTTGTTCTGCCCTTCCCGTGCTCCGATTGGCTGAGCGGGGCGGCCGAGCCCCACCTTGCTCCTTTAAAAAGGGCGGAAGGGGAGTGCAAAAATCCCGCACTTCCTCCTCTTCCTCTTTCTTCAAATTCTATTACTCTTCCTCCCATCTGCCATGGAGGGAGGGAATCCTGGTCCTTCGTCGGTGGCGGCGAGGGTGGCCATCAGGCAGCGCGCCTCTCCCTATCCCGCGCCTATGGTGGCGGAGCCAGCCACGAGGGGAAGAGGGAGGGGGCAAGGCCGTGGACGAGGTCGAGGACGTGGTCGGAGCGCTCGGGGAAAAGGCAGCCGGGGCGGTGCGCCACCCCTGTCTCCGCCGGCAGCTCCTCTTCTCGAGGCGGTCCACACCGGGGACGACCTCTGGGAGTTCTTCATCAAGCTGCGCCGAGCACCCTGTCGCCGCCTCCGGCTTCGGGCCCCGTTTGCGAGCGCGATGGAACCGGACCCGCCCGAGATGCTGGAGTTGCGCATGAGGGGCTGCGGGATCAGCGGCACTCGAGTTAGTGTCGTATCCCCAACCCCCGGCGTGATGTACTTCGATCGAGGGTGGAAGACGTTCGCCCGCATCCACAGCTTGACGGCGGGGTCTACCCTCCATTTTAAGTTAATGGAGGGTGACCTTCTCGCCGTCAAGGTCTTCGGGGACTCCGGCACCCGGGCGAGATGCTGCATGGACAGCTCCTCCGATAGCGAAGACTCCCCCTCGAGCGAGAGTGACGAGGAGGAGAGCGACAGCGACGACGACGGCGGTGGTGAGTCCGACTAGGCGTCGGCCGTCGCCTCGTCGCGCCACCGGCGACCCCATCATCCGGTCGCCGCCTTCAACTCCCCGGGCCGCCTCCTTGGCGGCCGGGCGAGGAGGCTGCGGAAGAGGAAGATGGGCGGCAAGAAGGCCGCAAGTCGGAGTACGAGGGCGAGGTGCCTCGACAACAGGCCGACGCCCCGCCGCCTCGCCTTCGAGCTCGCTTCCGGCGCCTCCGCCTCCGCCAAGCTCCCGGCCGGCTCCCGGTGTTCTCTTGGTGTCTTCGCACCGTAGCTCACCTAGGCGCCTTTGCCCTTCCCCGCAAACTTCTCTTGCCGGGCCTCCTTGACCTACCTCCCAAGAGAGAAACAGAGAGGGATTACGGCATCTTATTTTTTTTTCATTTGTAAGCCTTCGGCCTTAGCTGTATCTAAAACTTGTAATCCTCTCTTTCATGTTTTTCATCCTCTATGGACTTGTACTAAATTGGGATGTTTTTAATGAAAAGAGGGAATGCTTGCCCGATTATGTCCTCTACTTGATTCTCGTGCCTTGTATGTTTCCACCCCACGCTTATGAGGAACTTGCCGGGCGTGAGCACACTTGTCGAAAAGTGAACGTCAAGAATCACTACCGGGCGGTGCTGTTTCCGCAAGAAACCTTGTTGGGTTAGTTGCAGCAGCGCTTGTATTTGTTGAGCGGACTCGAAAACAAATCAAGGGCGAATCGAATCATGAAGTCGATTCCTCTCGCGCACAGTTTTCCATACAAGGCACGCTCGCTCAAGGACGCAGCCTCGCATTCTCCAAATCCATAAGAGGATGCATGAGGAGGGATGAAAAACTTATCGGATATCGCAGCCCCCTGCGATTCTGGCTTGCCGGGGATGAACCTTAGCATCTGCAGCCCCCGGCAACTCTGGCTCCACCGAGACTTAGGTGCAGGTGCGCCTTTCCTTGTCCTTGTCATGACGCCGCGCCCCGGGACCCCGGCTTGCATGGAGGAATCTCGGTACTGCAGCCCCAAATAAACCGGTTTGCCGGGCCCATGCGCGGCGTTCTTCTTCTTTTTTTGTCGCTGTTTTATAGTCACGAAAATAACTTAGACAGCGTCGCAATAAGTTACTCTTTTGTGGCGTAACTTTAGGCTGGGTAACGCAATGCCATGTTTCGTCCTTCGTACGTGTATACTCTACGCTTGTTAGGGGACTTGCTGGTGCATACACACTTGCTGAGTGCGGAACATCAGCAGCCCGTCGGCGGTGTTGCCTCCGGCAAGAAACCTCGTCGGGCTAGTTGCAGCGCGCTTTCATTGTCGAGCGGACTCGAAACAAATCAAGGGTGCAACTCACCATGAAGTCAGCTCCTCTCACAAGACAAGTTTCCCATAACTGAAGGACGCCCCACGGCAAGGCTCGCTATGCTACTTCCTCTACTTCATTACATCCCTTGTAATGCTTTTACCCTATGTTTCTAGGGAACTTGCGGCGTAACACACTTGCTGAGTGCTGAACCTCAAGAGCCGGCCGGGCGGTGTTGTTTCGCAAGAAACCTCCTCGGGCCGCTTGCAACAAGACTTGTATTGTTGAGCGGACTCGAAACAAAGCAAGGATTTAACTTAACCACGAGTTGGTTCCTCCACAAGACAGGTTTTTCGCATAAGGGACTAACGCTCAAGGAGTATAACATAAAAGCTTAGAACTAAAAGTGCTCAGACTCAAGCTTGACGACTTAGCTTTTCCGCCTTCTATGATCCGGCGAGGCCGCTTTCTTCCTTGATTCCTTCCTTGTACGCTTTCCCCTCACGCTTTTAGGGAACCCGCCAAGAAACACACTTGCTGAAAGCGAACATCAGCAGCCTGTCATGTGTTTCTCCGCAGGAGAAGAACTTGTCGGCTAGTTGCGGCGCTTTCATCGTCGAGCGGACTCGGCAGATCAAAGGCACAACTTAGCCACGACTCGACCCCTCTACGCACAGGTTCTCCATACAAGGTACGGATTTTCAGGGAATACAACTCAAAAGTTCAAGGCTATTATTTTTGCCCCATCGGGCCGGTGGAGCTCGATGAGGCGTCTTCGACGGCAGCGCAGCACTGGAGAGGCGCTGGCTTGTCGGAGCAGCATCGAGCTGCTTTTGCCGGACTTGGCTTTTTCTTCCCGGGAGCTTCAGCGGCAAGTGGTTTGCACTCCGCCGCCGCCGCTTCCCGGTAGATTTTGTCGGTGCAGATAAGTGCATCCTTTTGTCACCTTGTACCGAAATGACACTTATCGGACCGGCATCTTGAGCACATTGTATGCATAGTGAGAGGCTGCCATGAACTTGGCAAGCGCCGACGGCCAAGTATCCCATTGTAGGGCAATGGGAAATCAGCAACGCCGAACGTGACCTCTTCGTCTCGAAGTTCAGCTCGCTGCCAAAAGTTACCGGCAAGGTGATCTTCCCTTTGGCTTACTCCTTCCCGGTTGATCCTTGAAAGGTACCAGTCTTTTGAGCTCATTGTCAGATCCGAGCTTGAGCACCGCCAAGAGATCAGATTCAGGCCGCCCGCCATCAACCAGCATCTTCGTGACCTTGAGGTTGCGGATTGTTGGCGAGACCAACATCGGCAAGCACCCGACCGCAGTGACGCGATCAGGGTGATCCTCAACATCGAAGATGATGGGCGTGCCGGACCACTTTAGGGGCTTGCGCGATTCGACGGACGGTTCTGCTGCGTTCACCTCCCACACCCACTGTTTGAGTTGGCGGTGCGAGGTGTGCAGAGAGCCCGCCACAACGCACAAAACCTCCGCCGCCTTCCTCAAACTCCCCGCTCATCGGTGTCATCTTCCTCAATCTCATCATCCTCATCTTCGCCTTCATCCTTGTCGCGCCGGGAGGCCTGCTCCTTGCCGTGGCTTGGCCTTGCTGCAGCGCCCTCCCGGGCGGGAAGTTTCTTGCGGATCCTCCGCCACCTACCGGCTTTCTCCTTATCGCGTGCTCAGACTCAGCTTCAGAGCTCACCATCCGCTCGACTTTCTTGCAGGTTTGGAGATCATGGCCCTTGGTGCGTTGATCTTGCAATACCGCTTTGCCGGAGCCATCCTCGCTTGTCGGCGGCTACCACAGCCTCGCCGAGTCATCGGCTTTGGCCTTGTCGAAGCGCCTCCGCTGTCGGAATGCTCAACAGCTAGCACATCCTTAGCCTTTCTTCCCGTTGCTCCGCCCGGTTCTTCCTTGCCGGTGCGGCATCCTCACCGCCGATCCTTCGCTTCCCGCAATCTCTCCGGGATTTTCTCCCTCCTCAGCCCGCGTGCACACTTGTCGCCGAGCATAGAGCTCATCGACATCTCTCGATCTTGCACATCGTCATCTCTCCTCATCCTGCGTTACGCGACGCTCGATGAAACGCGCCGATAATCGCGGCGTGGTGGACGCTCGATGTTGCGCCGCACTGGCTGAATCTTCGTATGTACTTGGCGCAGGGCTCTCCTCCTTCTCGACGAGCAGGTGTAGATCGCTTCTCGCCATGGGGTTTGTGGCCGCCGTGAAGGCGCCGACAAACCGATGACACAGTCCGCCCATGAAGAGATGGAGCCGTCCGGCAAGTGCATGAGCCAAGATCCGACGCGGGCTTGAGCACCGCGGAAGTAGTTGGCGAGGATCTTCGTCGCGCCCCGCAGCCTTTGCACCGCGATGGTGTAGATGCCGAGGAACTCCGGCGGATGTATCCCGCCATCGCATTTCTCGCACGCTCGCTTGAAGTTCTTGGTTTTGGGCTATTGACTTGCTGCAGCTCGCTGGTGAACGCAGGGCAACCTGCCACAGACGGCAAGTCGCCTGCTCCCCGGTGCATGCATATCGACAGGGGTCCAGCACGCTGGTCGGATTGACGCCGCGCTTCCTTCGCGCCGATGCGAAAAGTGGAAGGCGTCGCGCCGCCGTTCTGGAGAACGTGGCATTGATCACGGCGAAGTTCGCGGGTCCGACGACGCGTAGAGTCGCCGCCGGGTTGGTCCGATGAGCCGGCGATCTTGGCCTTCGGGGCTGGGAGTGCACGGAGGCGGCGCCCCCATCGGTCTTGTCGGCGTCGGCTTGCGCCTGGGCGCCTTGCCGGGGCCTCGGCGCGCCGGGTTGCCGGGCTTATCGCCGCTGGCTAAACCGATGAGGTGTGATATGGTCATCCTCCAACGTCAATCTTGTGTGGCGCCGAGGGTAATCCAGAAGCAGCTGGGCTCGCCGCGCCTCTCGCTGTCTTGGGTGGCGGTGGCGACGAAGCGGCGCGAGGAGCGGATGTGCTCGACTCGATCGATTGGGAGGTGCCATACCCTGTCCGGGCGATCAGACCTCACTTGCGCCAAAGATGTCGCGCGCATGCCGACTCGAAAGTCCCGCTGCCCACCAGCTTGGCCTTGCTCCATCGCGAGCACGGTGCTAGGAGCACCGGGCGTTGTCGACCTTTGCACCTCCCGTGAAGGGTGTGGTGTTCGCACGGTCGCCGACGCTATGGGGCCTTGTTTTTGGACCGGTGACGACGTGAGTCCCATCGACGGCGCCCGCCTCCTTCGCCGGCGCCCACTCCACCGCCCGCTGTTCGCGGGGTGGTAGAATCGATGTAGACGGAGGCGACACCTCCAAGGCTTCTTCTTCGGTGGCATGTTGATGACGGCGTTGATGAAGCGCCGAGACGGATCGATGCTCACGACCTCGACGCTAACCCCTACCGCACGCCAAAGATGTCGGGCGCTCTCTCGGGCTCGAGCACCTATGGGGCAGGGAGCCCTTCTAGTCCGGCAAGGAGCGGAGGGCGCGCAGCAGAGCAGATCGAGGTCGGGCGCCAGGGAGACGGGCGATTTTACCCAGCTTCGAGCTCTCCGGAGAGATAATACTCCCATCTGCTGCTTATGCTTGTATTTGATCTTGCTCGAGCGCATGAAAGCGTATGGTGGTGTTGCGGTGTCGAATGGATCAACCCTTCTACGCGCGCATGGGCCTCCCTTTGTAGTTCAAGGGGCACCCATGTGTGCAGCGAGAAGAGGGGGTAAAAGGTAAAAACGCAGGTTGGTACAAACAAGGATCAAAAGGTGTCCCTACCTAACTCCTCGACGGCAGGGACAAGGGCATTTAATGCCCGTCCGGTCGCCCCAACAAGGCAAAGAAACGATCGTTAGGTGAGCCACCGTTGCCACGATGGCATCTCTGTCAGCCCGCTTGCCACCGCTTCAGATGGCAGCGAACGCTTGCCATGTGCCCCTCGATGGCCCCTGGGTGACACGCCACCTGGATGCGCTGGATTTTGGTGGCAGCCTTGCATGCTGCACGTGCCTTTGCCGCGACCTTTCTCTTGTTATGCGGGCAAGCTTGTTGTCACGGCCTTGCCGGACACGCTGCCGCGGCAAGTCTTCCGAGCGCTGGTTATCTTCCGGCAAGCTCCTCTTGCCGGGCCTTTGTTTTCGGGCTGGTACTTTGTTCTTGAATGGCAGAATAGGAAATGATGGAGGGTCTTGATGGCGCCCGCAAGCCTTGCCGTGGTGTGCGATCGCCTGGCAGATAAGTTCGGGGTACTAAGGTACCCCTAGTTTAGTACACCGACACCCTGCATGCGAGGTGCAGGAGTTCTTCGACAACTTGTCGGAGGGCTTCAAGCGTGACGAGCCGCTGCTCATCGTGGAGACCACCCAGGCGGAGATCAACTACATCACCGCCAGTGTGGCGGAGGCGCAACTCGCCATGGAGGCCGGCAGCGCAGGCAGCTTGGAGGATGAGGACAGCGTGGCCGCGGAGGAGATGGAGCTCGCCTAGTGTGCGAGGGCTGCCGGGAAGGCCAGCGGTGCCAACACCAGGGCTCCTCTCATCGAGGATGTGGGCGAGGAGGCGACCGAGGGAGAGGCCGAGTTCGACGATCCTCCGGCCACGGGAAGAGGGTGTGTCCTACGGCGGGCCAACTCTGGTGAGCCGGTCTGGCCCAGGAGGACTGAGCCACGGCAAGCGACCCAGGGGGAGCCCGTGTGCCAGACGAGGGCCGCGATGGTGAAGAAGGCGGCAAAGACCGCGGTGGCGAAGAAGAAAGCGACTGCTTCTTCTTTGTCCAAGCGTTGCTGGACTCTATCCCCCTCTCCTCCTCCCGCAAACGTTGACACGGGGGTCATCTTTAATCTTGGGTCCCTTAGCCCAAACAGGAAGAGGAGGGCAGCGGGAGAGGAGGTGGATGATGAGTAAGCGTTCGCCCTTCTTCACCCCCGCTTTTCCAAAGCACGCTGCTTCTCGTGACTTGTCTTTATCTTCGCACGGATAGGGAGACGCTGGCCTAGAGGGTGGCGAAGAGGGCCAAGGCATCGGTGGGAGACCAGCCCTGGTAGGCGCTTCACACACGCCGGTGGTGGAAATCAGCTCGTACAGCAGCCCCCGGCTCAGCCCCCAGCGTACGTGCACCACCTATCCCTTATCAACGTGCACCGGGGTATGAATTTCTGGCACTGACCTTGCTGTGGCTGCAGGAGGAGGACAGCAGCAGGAGGAGCCATCAAGGGCCACCCCCAACACGCCGCCCCCATCAACCACACCGCCCCGAGGGGTGTCCCCGCCGCCGCCAGTTCGAGGTCGCTGGCGAACCGAAAGGCCGCGGCGGCGGCACCTGTGAGGAGCAGCAAGGCACCAAGCCCAAAGCCCATGCGCACGGAGGAGGAGGACTTGGGCACTAGCGGCTCCGTCCCGGCAACAGATGTTGAGGAGGGGCCACTTCCTCTCAACGAGGAGGTCGCGGAGCTTGTCGCGCAGCGGACCCAAGAGCTGGAGCGGAAGCACAAAGAAGCACTTGATGCTCAAGCTTTGGCCCATGGCGGCAAGGTGAAGGAGCTGGAGCAGGAGCGGGACAGCTTGAAAATCAGGGCCGAGCAGCTGGCGAAGGAGAAGGACACGGTCAACTACACCTTGATAGATGCGCAGTCCGCGGTCTTCGACAAGGCCGAGCTGCTCACTCGCGCAAAAGATTCCATCCAAGACCTGAAGCTGAAGCTGAAGGGTCTTGAGGGGATGCTTTCGGAGGCCAAGGCCCGGGAGGAGACCCTGACCAAGAGCCTGGAGACGGAGAGGTAGCTACGGAAGAATGATGCCGCCAATCACGAGGATTTCGTGAAGGGTGAGAACCTTTGGATCAGCTGCATCGTCGACGTCACCAACAGGATCACCAAGAAGCTAGCTGACATGGGGATGTCGGTCGTGAGGTACACCCCAGAGTCGAACGTGAGCCCCAACGCCAGGCTGACCCTGTTCTTCGAGGGTGTTCTTGGAGCCTTGGAGTAGTTTCACTCTAACAGAGCGTAGCCTTCGTTAATGTGGCCCGCAGCTTTGCCGGGTTCCCTAACTCAAGGTCCTCACCAAGTCATGCGCGATCGGCACCCTAACCTCGACTTCGATGCCGCATCGAGAGCTTGCCGGAGGATGTGGACTCGCTACCAAGGAGCGATTAAGCCCGCCATCACCAACGACGAGGATCAAGAGGATCAAGGCGTCACGGACTAGGCACCCATTTTGTTCACGCCGCAGGTTCACTTCACCAAGACAATTCATACTTTAATTAGAACCACAGCAACAATTGATGTAATATAACCCTGCAGTACTTTCGAAACGATTCATGTGATTTTCCAATTTGATCTTTCTCTGTATGTTCATCCTTCGTTAATTGGGTAGGCTTGCTAGCGCATAAACCCATGCCACGGCATCTCGAGGACGGATCCACAATAGCCTGCCGGGTGTGTGTGCGGCCAGGCGAACCACCTTGCCGTTCTCAGCTCGAGAGGCCTCGAGACAGAATGAGAGCATTGCCAATAGCGGAAGGCTACCCTGCCGTTCTCGACGCAGCTGCTCGAACTGTTGAGCGGGACTCAAAATAGAACGAAGGCGTTGCCGATAGTGGAAGGGCCCCATTGCGTGCAGGTTTCGTATACAGAGGGAAAGGTCTCCAGGGAGAATAACCTTATATAGAAGGAATTTCTCAAAGTTTTCATTTGACTTAGTTTTCCGGCAAGCAGCGAAGGCCATCAGAAGTCGATGTGATGCCGCCATATCTGATCGCTTTCGTCAGAGGGACCCATGTGCGACAAAGAGTCTGCCGGACTAGTCGCTAGGCCTGATTTCACAATCAAGGCTTCTTAGTCAAGCGCTACCAAAGATGTCGGCATAACAACACCTATGGGATCAACGGGATCCCTACCATGGTCGGCGGGCACGAGGTTGTAAGAAGAGCAGGTCTAAGAGCCAGCATGAAGGTTTTTTACCTAGGTTCGCTTTGCGGGGATCGTGTAATACCCTAGTCCTGCTTTGGTCCATATATCAGTGTTCTTGAACTAGCTATGGAGCGTGACTTGCTCAAAGAGCCGAATCCCTCTCTAATACACCTCGGGCCTCCTTTTATAGTCTAAGGAGGCGCTACAGTAGCACACAGGAGGTGGAAAGGGTATAGTAGCTATGCTTACCCCTTGTCATTATGGGACAAGACGCATTAAATGCGCCCCTGAGTTGTCTCCTCGCTTTATTGCCTCCTCGCCCTGCTTCGACATGCGCCCACGCCAGCGAGGCGGTCGGTGCCATGTAGGCTGGCAGGCTGCTGAGGTGGTGCGGTGGTATTATCTTCATGAAGATTTGCATGCCACCACGCAGGTGCTTGCTGAGTTGGCCTTAGGACCGCATGTTGCCACGCAGGTGCCCGCCTAGCTGGCTGGGCTGGCAGCTGCATGGGAACGGCGGTGGGGCCTTGGTGCACACGGGCCTGGCCATGGCCTCGCTGATGTCCTCGACAAGGGTTGGCACTATGGTCGTCTCCGACAAGGATGTTGCCGGAGGTCTCGTCTTTTGGTCCTCACCTGACCTCTGTGTGTTAATGATCTTTCACAAAGATCTGCATGCGACCATGGAGGTGCCTCCCGAGCCTTGGTTCCAATGTCGTTGATGATGTTCGAAACCTTGGGCTCAAGGATGGCACACTCCACTGGTGTTGGGCATGTTGCCCCGGCAAGGCCCTTGTCGGGGCCGTGGAGGCCGCCCTAGCAAGGGTCTTGCCGGGGGAGTCCACCCTGCCCTCTTGCTCTCCGTGTCTCTGTCTTGGCATTGCTTGACCATCTCGTGGCTTCAGCCTCCCTTCACCTGCCCTGCCAAGTGTGGTCGTGGGCATGGCTCTGGCTGTCCGTGCACAGGTAAAGGGGTACAAAGTAGATCCCCTACTTCTGTACACCGACAAACACCTTAAGACACAAATCAACCAAAACCTTAATGTCACCTAGATACTCCAATGTCACCTCAAGTATTCGTGGGCATGATTATATGATATGCATCACACAATCTCAGATTCATCTATTAAACCAACACAAAGTACTTCAAAGAGTTCCCCACAGTTTCTATCAGAGAGTCCAGACAAAAACGTGTGCTAACCCCTATGCATAAGTTCATTGAACCCGCAAGTTGATCACCAAAACATACACCAAGTAGATCACGTGAATATCCCATTGTCACCATAGATAAGCACGGCAAGACATACATCAAGTGTTCTCAAATCCTTAAAGACTCAATCCGACAAGACAACATCAAGGGGAAAACTCAATTCATCATAAGAGAGTAGAGGGGGAGAAACATCATAAGATCCAACTATAATAGCAAAGCTCGCGATACATCAAGATCGTATCACCTCAAGAACACAAGAGAGAGAGAGAGAGAGAGAGATCGAACACATAGCTACTGGTACACACCCTCAGCCTCGAGGGTGAACTACTCCCTCCTCGTCATGGAGAGCGCCTGGATGATGAAGATGGCCACTGGTGATGGATTCCCCTTCGGCAGGGTGCCGGAACGGGCTCCCGAGAGGGTTTTGGTGGCTACAGAGGCTTGTGGTGGTGGAACTCCTGATCTATTGTGCTCCTGGATGTTTTCGGGGTATATGGATATGTATAGGCGAAAGAAGTCGGTCAGGGGAGCCACGAGGGGCCCACGAGGGTGGGGGGCACGCCCAGGCGGGTAGGGCGCGCCCTGGACCCTCGTGGCCACCTCATTGCTTCCCTGACGTCTACTCCAAGTCTCATGGATTGCTTTGCCCAAAAATAACTATCCCACCCGCTTGGACCTCGGCTTGATATTCCTTTTTCACAAACACCAAATAGGCAAAAAAAATGTTAATTTGGGCTGGGCCTCCGGTTAATAGGTTAGTCCCAAAAATAATATAAAAGTGCTTAGTAAAGCCCATAAACATCCAAAACGGGTAATATAATAGCATGGAGCAATCAAAAATTATGGATATGTTGGAGACGTATCACTCGACATTTATTGTTGTGTGCAAGGCTTTCCTCCGCATCCCACCTCACTTTGGATTATGGCTAAAGACCTTCAACGTGAAGCCGAAGGTGGTGAGTGGTCAACACGCAGAGTGCGGAGGCGCCATGGTGAGAAAGATGCCCAACGTCACATGGCCCGAAGGCTCCTTTGTGGAGACTGTCAAAGGGTGCCAATCAAAGTGGTTCTACGTCATAGAGCTGCGCGGCACCACCTGGGCCGCGGCTCCCGCATTCCGGTCCGGAGCCCTGATGCGGCTCACCTCCTGGCCAGAGAAGGTCCTAGAATGGTCTTCACCGGACGAGCTGATAGCTCTTCAGACGTGCATACAAAACATGATAAACAACAATATCAAGCTCGTCAACGTGATCCAAGTGATGCTTATTCGCCGGATCCTACCGTGCCAACGCCGGACTTGCCATTTATGGGAGTACAATCCGGCCAAGCACCAGACCTTGCTGCAGTTATTCGACACTATGCACAAAGATATCTGGAAGGTGCTTGTCAAGTTCAGCGAGACACGACCGGCTACGACCGAGGACCGTGGGCACAACTTGGCCTATCCTGATAGTCCGGTAAGTTTTTTCATGTTTTCAAGGTGTACCCTTTACTTGCATACTCGAGGAAGATGCCTAAGCCTTCCTATTGATTTTGTCAGGGCTGGACAAAGAAGGCGGAGCGGATTCACTGTCGGGCTCCGCTGCCCGAAGACCCAGAAATCCCGCTTCTGACGAAGATGCTGGTTCCGACGCCCTATCAAGCGCTGGAGAAGAAGGCCAAGAAGAAGGACAAGTGGACCAGGGTGGTCTCCGTTGCAAGGGCGCTTCAAACATGACGTCTGAGACTCATTCCTCCACCGCCGAGGATGACGAGGAAGAGGAGGAAGAAGAACAAAGCCATTCCCCCCTGAGAGGGGAGAAAGAAGAGGCCGGCCTCGACGCGTCCGGAGGCCGAAGCGTCCAAGAAGGGGAAAGCTTACCTTCCAGAAAACTCCACAGCAGCCACCGACAACAGCTCGGAGTAGTGCCCCAGGGATAAGCCCCTGGCCAAATCATGAGTACTCAAAATCCCAGATACATTCATATATCCGGCCTCAATACTTCATATTATTAACGTGTTGAATCATGCATTTGCAGTCCGGCTCGGTCCAACCTCGAGCGGTCCTTATCTTTGGAGGATTTGCTGGACCCGGAGGCGATGGACAGCAGGACCCTTCCAGCGGCCTCCTCTCCCAAGGACATGGATGGCACCGAGGCGTCGTCCCAAAGGATCCCAGGCGAGGGAGAGACGCTGGAGGCCGTTAGGGAGGTGCCGGAGGGTGAAATCTCGGCTGCTGGACACATTGGGGAGCAAACCCCCATCGATATTGACGATGGGGGCCATATCTAATTCGCCCTCAGTCGAAGCTGAGCCCGAGACCTATACGGCCTCGGAATCGTAAGCAACCTCTTTAGAAAGAAGGAGTAGGGCCTATCCACCAAGGACTCGCCCATCCAGAGACACTCAGATATTCTATTGAAGTACGCAAGGCCATCATTGAGGAACACCGCACTTTATGGATACGGTGATTGAGAAGATCCAGTCCGCGAAAGCGGATCAGACTAAAGCTTCACACGTTTTCTAATGTGCTTTGAGGTAAGTAACGCGATTTATGTAAAAAGAATGTCACAGTATAGACAGTAGCCCCTGAGACACTGTCTGGTGTTCAGAAAGAAAAGACGGACAGAGGATCAAACAATTTTCGCAGGAGTCTAACCAATTGAGTCAATGTGAACAAGCAGGTGTCATTACTGGCTGCGACTTCTCATACTACTGAGGTCTCCGGACTGAAGCAGAGTCTGGAGCGGGCCTAGGGAGAGCTTGGCCATGTAAAGAAACAGCTGGAAGACAGTCAAGGTATGAAGTAACCTTTTATATATTCAGGAAGGATGAAATGATTTGTGCTGACTATGGTGCCATTTTATTTGCAGGAGTGGCGACCGAGGTGGAGTCCCTCAAGAAGGTGTTGGCCGAGGTCGAGGACAGAGCGGCCAAGGAAAAAGCCGCCCGTGAGAAGCATGAGGCTAGGGTCAGTGAGGTCCAGCAGGAGATCCAGGACGCCATAAAGAAATGCGAGTCCTTGGAGCACAACGTTACGGATCAAGAGTCCAAACTTGCTACAAGCCCTCCATACATTACACGATGCCCGGGTTGAAGCCTGTATGCCCCCCAGAAATCCGAGGAGGCTTAAAAATCACGGGTAAGGCCTTTATTACGCAGAGAAAATATGTGAAGAAAAGGTTCTCTTATCGAACCTAATTTGGAGTTCTCCAGGGCGTTATGGATTCGCCACAGAAGCGTTTCACACACGCGAATTCTTCCGAGCCGAAGAGGGAGCTCCACCTGAGAAGCAATTTTGGTCACAATACCTGCTCCGTAATATCCGTGCCTTTAGCAATCAGCCAAAATGCCGGTCGAATCGTATAGGGTGGCCGAACTAGCCATGAAGGATTTAATAATCCGCTATACCGTCAAGCCATGCCCAGCAAAGAGCTTCTGCTCGTGGAAGGACTGATCAATGCCTGCGCCTCGCTTGATGCCATCAAAGTCGGTTCTACATCGAGGGTGCGTGAATGGCCTTTGCTCGAGTCAAGATGCATTGGGTGAAGATGGACGCTGCAAAGCTTGTGACCGAGTTACCGCCCGCGGGCAAGGAGCACCGCACACCCGAGCTGTATTTTGAGAATGTCATGGATGGATCCCGCCTTGTGGCGAAGCAATGTGCTAAGGATGTTATCTTTGAATGAATGCATTCATGTTATCATGTCCTGTACTATGAAACAAGATCGTTATGTAATATAATGCTTGTTATTTTAAAATTTTACCTCATGTGTGGCTGTATTGTTAAATCTGAGAGTTGACTACCATCGGCTTCCCGCCTCAATGTAGGTAGTATAAGTGTAGATAAATCCAAACACTCTTACTCCTGTAAAGTTTGGTCCTTAAAGGAGGTGTTTAGTGCAATTAACCAGGCAATCAGATTATATGGCTTTATCACCCTCACTTAGCCATAGGATTTTGACAATAAAAATTTAGGCGCAGCCCCTAGTATTCGTAAGTCCGAACTTGGGATGTTGTAAACACCTAATCGGATAAAACCGATTCATCGCATAATGCAGAAAAAATCGCAAAAGATTTGAAACCTCTCGAATAAACCAGCTAACGACGATGGCAGCTTGCCAGCTTTCTCATCGAGGTGCTCATCTGGATGAACCAGGACACAATCGCAGTAGTTCTCCCTTTACTACCCTAGCCGATATAGAGGAACGTAAGGTAGTAAGCACAGGAGCCGGGCAACCCAACTTTTGACCAAAGACATGATTCGGAGCCAATGCATATAATGCTATAAGTTCGGGGTGCCAAACTATACTGTAAAAAAGTGTTAGGACTTTGTTGCCATATTATGGGGCGTAATGAAGCCCCTGGCCAATTAAGGCATACCAAAGTGCACGGGTGCAATTGATAACAATAGAAAGGAAAATGAAGCAATAGGTTAATGCCGCAGAGTTTGGGCCGCAAACTATTTTCCATTATATTTTCATTAATACCGCCAAAGCGATGGTACAAGTGAAAAGATAAGCAACAGGGCTATTTAACGTACACAACCAAGGGAGAGCTGCGTATGGGTTCTTAAAAATAGGCATAACGATCGCTTAAAGAGACCACCCGAAATTCCTTTATACGCCAATGCTTCTGTCGTTTGGTGTATCCGCCCCTTAATAGGTAATGAGTAATCAGACACCGTGAAAAGCCCGAAAAGAAAGAAACCTGAAAAGAAAAAGAAAAAGTGAAAGTATGTGGGTCCAAGAGCGGTTGAGCCATATTATGGACCATGATCTAGTTGTGCCTCCGTCTATGCCCATGGTATTTTGAGTGCATAGTTATGTACGCGTGGCACAAATGCCGCCGTTTGGTTGGGACTGGGACGGAGGCCGAATTGCTAGTCAAGCTCGTGGACGGGTCGGACCGTCCGCTGCAGCAGTAGTTCGGACTCGCTTACAAAGGTGCGTGAGTCCGCCAAATTAAGGTTCTCCCTAAAAGGCCGCTTCAGATTTCCGGCCACGAGGGCAGCGTGTGCTCCTCAAGACGGGAGGGAGCGCTTGTGTTTCCATTGATTGTTGCGACATCACGTGGTCCTGCATCTTGAGCTTGAGATAAGATAGTGTGGCACCGCAAGATTGAATCGAAATAATGCGGTTCATCCGAGCAAAGGCGTGATAGCCATCTTGAAGGGGACGATATATCAAGATCAACTCTTTGCTTTTGAAGTTATCCAGGATCCGAATACTCTCTGGCAGGATTCGAAATGCGCAGCGGGCCTCTACACTGCAGTATGACACCTTTAAAGGAGTTTTTGTGGGCTTGATCCTTGAGGGATCAATACCCATTTGGCGATCAGATCCTCGAGCAGAGCAGGTTCTCTGTCGTCACACTGGCCCATGAGGGCTCGCTGCTAGATGGAAGCCATCAATAATTGGGTCGAGGACCAAGCGTGTTGAACCGCCGCGGATCGACATCGATCGGATGGTCCCTCGCGATCAAAGGTGATTGGGCAGGAGGACCAAGGGTTGAACTTTAGGGAACCGCTCTATCGCAGTAGACGCCCCGAGCACGCCGCTGCGCGCCCCTCTTGGATATGCGTATGGGTAGCTTATATCATGTTCACCGCTTTAACTTTGGGGAAACTTCTTCGCCCCCGGTTCGTGGGTTCGGCCTCGTCATCGCCCTCGCTGCTAATTCTCTCATTGTTCTCGCATTTAACTTGCGGGCCCGTTTAAAAACCCAACACTCTCTGTTGGTATGATTAGCTCATTTATTAGGAGTGTCGTGGATTTGGCATGGACGATTGAGTATGCGGTCCAAACTGGACGGGCCCAGATTGTTTCTTTTGTATGGCTTCTTCCGCTGACCGGACTTAGAGCCACTGAATCCGGTGTTGACCGCCTTCGGTGTTTTCACCGTTGCTTCGACGCTTGTGTCTGTTGTGTCGGGGCTTGCTGTTGCTTTTTCTGGCTTCAGAAGTGTCAGGTTCGCTTGCATTGTTATTGCTACGAGCTAGCCAGCTATCCACTCCCACGCAAAAGCGGGTCATAAGCGTCATGAGGGCTGCCATAGACTTCGGCTTTTCTTGGCCGAGGTGTCGGGCAAGCCATTCATCATGGATGCTATGTTTAAAGGCCGCTAGGGCTTCGGCATCCGGACAGTCGACGATCTGGTTCTTTTTAGTTAAGAACCTAGTCCAGAATTTCCTGGCTGACTCTCCGGGCTATTGAACTATGTGACTTAAGTCATCGGCATCCGGTTGTCATGCATATGTACCTTTTAAGTTGTTGAGGAAGGCATCTTCCAAGTCTTCCTAGCTGCCAATAGAGTTTTTGAGCAAACTGTTCAACCACTGCCGAGCTAGTCCCTTGAGTTTTAGCGGGAGGTATTTGATGCATGAAGATCATCACCACGGGCCATATGAATATGGAGAAGAAAGTCCTCAATCCATACCGCGGGGTCTATTGTCCATCATATGACTCGATGTTCACGGGTTTAAACCATTCCGGGAATTCATGTTCCATTACTTCATCAGTGAAGCAAAGGGGGTGTGCGGCGCCTCTATATCGGGCCAAGTCGCGACATAGCTCGGATGGAGTTCGTGTGCGGTCTTCGGTCGAGGCGTGGTTATGTTTGTCATGTCCGTCCATATGGCCATCGTCACGCATCGGGGCACGGCCCCGCGATGCATAGATTGATCTGGTCTGACCTACTCTATTTTCCAGGTCATGCCGCAGGTCATATGTGTATCCCCGAGCTGTTGTATTTCGCTTACGCACGGTAGCGCGCTGGTGTTCGGCTTGAGTCTGCCGCTTTGTCACGCCACGCGGTGGTCGGTCGCCCACATTATTCGCCGGGTAGGATCGGCCCAGCTACCGTCACAAATTAGGGTAACAATTTGCGCTTCAGGTAGCTTTTGCTTGGGCGCTTGAGGCCGTATTCCTCAGCTGCCAGGACATTAGTTCATCTGTCATTGAGTAGATCTTGATTAGCTTGAAGCTGATGCTGCTTCTTTTTCAGGCTCCCTGCAGTGGCTATTAGCCGGCGCTTAAAGCGCTCCTGGTCGATGGGCTCCTCAGGCATGATAAAATCTTCGTCGCCGATGCTCGCCTCATCCTCGGATAGTGGAAGGTAATTACTGTCCTCCGAGTCTTTGTTAAGGGCCTGTTCATTAGGGCTGACTCGCCCATCTTCTCATTCTTCCTATTCGGAGGTTGGCTCAACGGGGTCTTCATTGTCTTCGGCATCGTTTGAAGTATTATTTTATCCTGTGCTGGTATTGCTGTTTTTTCGACGGCGTGGATTAGAGCGGCGCCATGCTATCGGGCGCTTTGGCGTATCTCGAGGTCTATCTCGATCGATCCTTCTCATTGTCGCTGCTGTTGTCTTTGGGTGTATCCACCATGTATACGCTATAACGAGAAGGTGGTCGCCCGAAGACCCCATAGGCAAGTGGTTTTTGTACCGCCTCCTCCGCATCGTCGTTCATACCGCCGATGTCTTTTGGAGTCGAATCGAAAGATGTCGGTTAAGTCTTCGAAAGGGCATATGAAGTGGGTGGCGGTTGGGAAATGGAATTCTTCATCATCAGCCTTCAATCCAAACCGGATATAGTTTGGCTGAGATTCTCTTGATAAGGAGAGGGCTCTTAATGAGTTTAGCACATCGCCAAAAGGCGAGTGCCGGAAGATGTCCGCGGAGCTGAACTCAACGATCGGTGCCCGATCAGGTTCGATGGGCGCGGATGCACGCGGTTCGGATCCTATGGCCGGAGATGAATCCGAGGTTCCAATGACACAGGCCCCGCTCGAGGTTGTATCTGTGTGCGGCTCCAACGCCCCTGAGTCTACGGCTTTAGTGGCGGGGTTGAGCATCCCGTCTTCGGGAGGCGCAATCTGCTCCGGATCTAGGGCTAGAGCAGTCATAGGCATTGTCGCCTGGGCACGGTCCGATAACAGATTTAGGTCATGTTCATCGTGGTGGCAGGGAGCTGTGGTCATGGGCTCGAATCCGTCGAAGATCAAGTCTCCGCGGATATCGGCAACGTAATTCAAGCTTCCAAACCTGACCTGATGGCTAGCGAATTGCCGATCTACCCGCATGGCTGTTAACCGCTCGCAGCTGCCGCCGAAATTAAAGATCTCTGGCCCAGGAGAAAAGCTCTCCTCGATCAAGCATTGTTGTAGATGATTGATGGGGCCATCAAAAAACCTTTTGGTGAGGACGCAGTGGAACTCTCAATGAAAGCACCAATGTCGGTGTCAAAACCAGTGGATCTCGGGTAGGGGGTCCTGAACTGTGCGTCTAAGGCTAATAGTAACAGGAGGCCCGTAAACATCCAAAACGGGTACATAATAGCATGGAACAATCAAAAAATATAGATACATTGGAGATGTATCACGCGCTGATGATAACCAACTGAGGACACCCTAGCGTCAGATTAACCTCGTGAAAGCCCTCAAGGTCGACCTCTCGTTCACCGCCCAACTTTCCCCAAGAGTCGCTGCAGAAGGGGCGGGGCATGCGGGCCCCGGCCCGGTCACGCCTCGGGTACACGCTTAATTCCTACCGTGTGTGTTCGCACTGGTCATCTCGCACCTCCTGCATAAAAGTTGGCGGAGAAAGGTATGAGGACTTTGATTAACCTGACACTGCTTGCACTTCCTTCACGAGGTCGCTCAGATTCAAGGGGCACCCCGAGCATCGCGACTCGTGGGCCTCATCGTCACGAGCCCTCACCCCTTGATCTCGCCCCGGCGATCCGGACGAATCCAACGACGCACCGAGGTATAAAGGGCCGCTGTATCGATATCGGGTTCCCAAGAAAACCCTTAAGGTTCGAACACTGGGGTGCACATGAAGATTTCCTCCTACTGAAACACACCATCAACCTCGCCACGATCTCTAAGCTAGCACGATGAACAACACAAGAGACACAAGATTTATACAAGTTTGGGCCACCGTTGTGGTGTAATACCCTACTCTTGTGTGTGGTGTGGTGGATTGCCTCTTGGGCTGATGATGAACAGTACAAGGGAAGAACTGCCTCGCGAGGAGAGGTGTTCTTGTGCTGGTGTGGTGTGTGGATGAACTTAACTTGTGCGGGTGAGGGTGATCTGAATCTGTTCCCTTCTACTATGGTGGCTAGCCCTATTTATATAGGCCCTGGTCCCCTCCCCAAATATCGAGCGGGAAGGGATCCAACAATGGCCATTTTGAAAGGGGACGGTGAGTACCAGCTATCCTGACTAAAGGTGGTCTTCGCATGTCAAAGGCGCTGGTGGTGACGCCGTCTTGGGCTCCATGATGACCTCCGTCCTACCGTCCTGCTGGTCTCGGGTCTCTGCTAGCAACCGATATGGGAAACCTTTGCTCGATGCCTTGGTACTCCATGTCTGCGCGCTGCCCCTTAGCACCAAAGGGGAAGAGAGGACACCATGCTGGCTGGGCGCCCACTGGGCCCCCCTCGCCTTAGTCGTCATGGCTATGGTGTCATGCGCACCTCGCGAGGTATCCCTTGCCTTGATCTCTCCGCCTCCTCGCGAGCCTGCCTGGTGAGGCTGCCCCTAAAGAGGCTTTGTGTCGTCCGCCCAGTGAGGCTTGGCCCCTCGCGAGGCTCTTGAGTATTGGTTGATGAAGATGGGACGTGCTGGGCCACTTGTGGAGCCATGCCAGCTGGCCGCAGTAGCAAGTCTGGGACCCTGCTCTCAGAGCGCCGACGGCAGCCCTCGAGCCCAGCACGCCGGACTTGGCTGAAGGGCGGTTAAGGGAGGCAAGTGCGAGCGCCGCGAACCGCGAATAGCCTTCACTTTGGTCAACGCAGTGGCAACCGATTGGACGCGGGCATCTTCGCTTCTATGCCGCCGCAACTGCCCGACTTGAGAGTCCCTATTGCATGCAAAAAAGGGTCATCATTACCTGCGATCGTGGAGGTCGGCGGTTGGCCTCCCTTGGGCTATAAATGAGGAGGAGCAAGAGCCCCCGTCACCCATCTCTTCTCGCTCCGCCTACTTCTGCCCCCCTGCTCCACTTCCAGTCGTGACACTAATGGCACTGATCCATAGATTCTCGGCCGAAGAGAAGGGGAAGGCTCCCCGGGAGGGACCTGGTCTGCTCCCGCCGAAGAAGAGGCCGGTCCACTGCCGCCGCGACGAGGTTGCGATGCTAGAGATGACGAGGCCTTGGTGCGAGCGCCACCTCGGGTACCTGCACCTCGTGACGCCCAAGCCGTAGGGCGCTGGAGAAAGGCGGTGCGACGCCACCCGGGCCAAGCAGCGACATCGACGTAGCTGCGGGTGGCACGCGCCATCACTCATGGAGTCCACGCCTGACTCTTCGCGAAGCTTCGTGGTACACGGCGATGCTCCAAGCACTCGATCTCGCTTCGCCGTTCGCGCCACATGCGAGATGCCGAGGGGCCTTCGAAGCTTTGGCCGCAGATGTCGATCGTAGGCGCCCGATGACCGGAGCGGAGGTTATAGTCGTCTCCCCGGGCAAGATCTTCATGACCCGGGGCTGGGGCGAAGTCGCCCAGGTCTGCCGAACGGGAGGTGCCCTCGTGATCCATTTTGGGTACGATGTCGCCTCCATGTTGTTCTTCAAGGTATTAGACGCGGAAGGCCGCCGCCTGGAGTGCTGCCCCAGAGGAGGCAATTAGGACATCGGCGCAGCAGGGACCGACCCCGCCGTTCGCTCCCCCAATGGCTCCTCCGGCAGTAGCAGCGATGCTCGGGAGTCCAGCGACTCTCTCGAGCTCTTCGTGACTCTAGAGACGAGCGACGACAGCTATGTACTGCCGAGCTCGAGCTGCTCCCGGAGTAAGGTGGCAGCATCGGGCCATCGCCGCAGCTGATATGGATGGAGTTGGCGCCGGCCTCTTGTGGCCCACTGTTGATGATGGCATCAGCCACGGAGGTGCGTGTAGTTAGGGCTCCTCAGAGTTCTCACCTTTTGTTCCTTGTGAGGAATCGAGAAAACACCCCGCGGGGGCATGTAAAGGGTCTGCGATGTCTTTTGCTAATGTTATCCTTATTATGAGATCGTGCGAGTTCTTGTCCTGTCCCGGCTTGGTTCCCCCTTTCTAACCTCGCGACGACTTAGCGCCTATAATCGGTGTGTCCCTGACTGCAGCAGGTTGCAGCCGTCGCTGGTATGCCAGGTCGTGATGCCGTGGTCAAGGCCAGGAGGTGAGCGGCCCGAGGTCCAGTAAGAGCCCCTGAGGCGCGATGCTTAGGAGGTCCCCTTTAGCGCGCAAGCAGCCGCCAAGAGATGAGAAAGGAAGGCAACGTTACCGTCACAGAGCTGTAACAAGTGAGAATTTCGCATTGCAACGATTGGTTGCTCCAGGCGCAAGACTTATCTCGGTGGTCTGGAGTCGTTCCTTTGCAGTGTGCCAGACTTGTGCGTGGGCGGCCGTGGAGCAACTAGGCTAGGCCCGTGCAAGCCTCCTCTCTCCTCCCCACACTCTCCTTCGTTCTCTACGTCCTCAGGTCCCGGCCCTCGAGCGAGCTCAGCCGCCGCTGCTATGCTAGGTCGTGATGCCATGGTCAAGGCCAGGGGGTGAGGGATGGAGAGCCAGTCAGAGCTCCTGAGTCGCGATGCTCAGGAAGCCCCCTTTTAACGTGCGAGCGAATCACATGGGAAAGAGAGAGAGAGCTCGTGGTGCCACCCGCTATAGACCTCAGGAGGTTCCTGTAAACCAGCACGAGAAAAGCACGAGTTGCCATTATGATTGCTGGCTGGCCATTGGTTCCTCCGAGGGAGAGGGGTGAGGGCACTGAGGGCCTGGTGAGGTGACGCGTGCAGGGCTGCCGCGGGCCAGAGCTTGACCACTCAAATTTGTCGGCATTGCAGGGACGGATCCGTGCGCAAGCACCGTGCCAACGTGAGCGGCTCCCATAGTAGACGTCAATCGAGCAGGCGATAATCACAGGTAGGTTAGGCATGAAAGGCAAATCAGCTTAGGTAAATGCAGGATGGATACATGCCACTGGGTCGGACCCAAGCGGCTTGGGGATGATGCAGCCCGAGGGGCGCCCCCAGCTGAAATGAACTTGGAAGGTATCACCTGGTACCGCTGTAGAAGGGGTGTTGAGGTAGCCAAAGATACGCGGTGAAAATGTCGACCCTCACGAGCCATTGGGGACTTGAGCCTTGGGAGGCTCTGGGGGTCCAGGTGGTTCCTTGAGGACCATCTCCATCTCTGCTAGGACCGAGGGCCTCCTGAGCCGCCAGAATGCTCCGCAGGTGATGCTGGTAGGTGGCAGCCGCGTTCGGCAGGCCGAAAGGCATGCGAATGTAGCTATGTGGCGGACCCTCGCAGCATCCCACGCGTGAAGGCCAGAGGTGCTCCTGAGATGCGGCTCGGTTGAGCCCTGGGACGTTGATGCAGATGCGCAGCCCACCATCCTTGCTTGGATGGGGAGCCATGCCAGGCAAGCGGCGATCGCCGCACATGGCTCTTGCTTCCTGAAGCTCCTAAGTGGTCTTGGTGATGAACTCCTGAACATTGGGCTTTCCATGCCCTGTGCCTTCCTGAGGTAAACGTGTCGCCAAGCACGCCTCCACGTGGTGCCCGAGCGCCTCCCACGTGATGTTGGCAAGGTGTGAGGCCCTCCAGAAGAGAGCCCTGCCCGAGGAGGGCACCGAGCACGCCTTCCTATGTGATGGAGGGAGGCGCCTCTTGCACGGGCGCTGATCCTGACGCGGCACCACCTGAGATGCCAACCTCCCGAGGCCTTGTTCTGAGCGGTTGCTTCTTCTTCTTGGGGACGGCCTCAGGAGTGTTCTCTCCCATGTCGTTCGGGTCCTCGATTGATGCAGCTTGGAAGGCACGCTCGAGGGAGCACACCGCATCTCTTTCTTCGCAGGGGACCGTGATGATTCCGCCGCTTCCTGGCATCTTGAGGATGTTGTAGCCGTGGTGAGTCCTGCCATGAACTTGGCCAAGGCTGGATACCCGAGGATGGCATTGTATAGCAGGTGGATGTGTGCGACGTTGAAGTCGATGAGCTCAGTGCGGTAGTTGTCACGCTTGCCGAAGGTGACAGGGAGGCGGGCCTGCCCTATCAGGGTGGTGGAGCCGTCAGTGACTCCTGAGAAAGGCTTGGTAGGCTGGAGTTGATCGTATGGCACTTGAAGGTTGTCGAACATCTCTACGGACAGGACATTAACCCCTGCGGCGCCATCGATGAGGGTCCTGGTGACTTGCACGTTGCTGGTAATTGGGGAACAAAGCATCGGGAGGACGCCAGCAGTAGTCGCGCACTTGAGTTGATCTGCTGAGCTGAAGGTGATGGCGCCCTTGGACCACCTGAGCGGGCGGATGGCCTCAAGTCTGGGGAGGACTGCGTTCACCTCACGAGAAAACTTCTTGAAGATGCGCTGAGAGGCTGGGGCCTGAGCTCCGCCCAAGATGTAAGCGATAGCACGTGGCTCCTGGAAGCCCCCAGCCCCCTCGTCCTGATGCTGGTCGTCATTCCTTCTGGCGGCAAAGTGGCGTGAGGAGGAAGGCTGCGCTGCCTGCTGAGGCGGTCCTCGCGAGGCTGATCCCTCCAGGCGCCCTCGCGAGGCTTGTCCTGCCAGTGATCCTCGCGAGGTTGGTCACGCCACTCCTGGTGAGGGCCATGGTCGTCCCATCGTCCTCTGCCTCGTCCTCCTTCTCTGTCGTAGGCCCGGTCGTTGCGCTCGGGGCGTCGACCAAAGTGTCCTTCTCGAATGGCCCTGAGCTCATGGTGAGGGAGTCCTGGATTAGGGGGTATCCGGACAGCCGAACTGTATACATCGTCCGGACTATTGAAGCGTGAAGATACAAGACTCAAGACTTCGGCCCGTGTCCGGATGGGACTCTCCTTGGCGTGGAAGGCAAGCTTGGCGATCCGGATATTATATTTCCTTCCTTGTAACCGACTCCATGTAAACCCTAGCCCTCTAAGGTGTCTATATAAACCGGAGAGGTTGGTCCTTAGACGGCCGATCACAATTACAATCATACCATCATAGGCTAGCTTCTAGGGTTTAACCTCTACGATCTCGTGGTAGATCTACTCTTGTACTACCCATATCATCAATATTAATCAAGCAGGAAGTAGGGTTTTACCTCCATCGAGAGGGCCCGAACCTGGGTAAACATTGTGTCCCTTGCTTCCTGTTACCATCATCCTAGACGCACAGATCGGGACCCCCTACCCGAGATCTGCCGGTTTTGACACCAACATTGGTGCTTTCATTGAGAGTTCCTCTGTGTCGTTGCCGCAAGGCTCGATGGCTCGTCTCGTTGTCAAGGACAACATTACCTTGGGGGAGCCCTAGTTGTAGGCGAAATTCTCCGACTTGGCGGCTTTATCATGGCCGCCCCATCGGCGGTTGCACCGACGATGGCCTCTCGGGTCATCAAGCATAATCTTCGCGTCAGTTCGGAATTCGCTGAACAGATGGATCCGATGGAGCTCTCCTCCCTTAATGAGCTCTTGGATCGCATCGCCGCTCTGGGAGTCACTACAGACTATGACCGGATCGGGCTTAAACCCAACCAAAGGTACATCAGATCCCCGCCGGCCACCCATGAGATAGCGGTAGTGGAGGAACCACACACGGATTGTCCCTCAACTTTGAGGACGAATTATGTCCGGATCACCGAACTCCTTGAGCCGAACACCTGATCAAAGGAAGACATGACCCAGGTCTCGAACTTAGAATCGGGCGTTGGGCCGAAGAATTTGGGCAGCACTCCGGACCCCGAGCTGTCAGGCTCGAAACCTCCCACGCCCCTGGGTGTTAGATCGGATCAGAATCCGGATTCAACAAACAACACCTACCTGGACTTAAACCATCTGTCCCGCATCAGGCAAGAGCCCCAGGAAACGGCATATCATTACTGGGCCAGATTCCTCCTTGCTCTTAGCAAGGTTAAGGACTACCGCGAGGAGGACGTAGTCTCACTCTTCTGCAAAAACTGCATGGACAAAAGGTCTCCTTAATGCTATAAGCCGCCGTGACATAGCAGCGCTCATGGATTCTGACAATCATAATCAGTAATCTTCGTGCGAGGAAAGCGCCTAGAAAACCCAAACATAATTTTGGGACAGTACGACTCTCACCAAGACCTTTGTCCGAACTAAACTGGTGAACTCTCGTAAGTCGGCCGATCCAATTCCCAAGAAACCAAAGCACACCCCAGGGCGGGGAACCGTATTGGAAGAATGGCTCGATGGGCCATGTAAACTCCACAGTGCTCCGGACATAGCACCAACCCATAGCCTTAGGGCGTGTTGGATACTCCGGTAGGTTGCAAAAAGTGACGAGGATCTCCTTGCAAGCCATAAAGCAGAACAACATCCTGCCAACAAGCACAATACGGTACTAACAGTCTTCAAGACTTTTGCCTCAAACAATAGGCGCAAGCGAGCTCATCGAAGCTCCGCAGAAATTTGCCATGTGGCCAAAATAAACCCCTAGAACGACACTGCTATAACTTTCAATGCCAGTGACGAACCTCGATTCCAGACAGTACGGGCACTGGCCGCTCTGGTCCCCAGCCCAATTGTGGATGGCTTTCGGCTCACTAAACTACACATGGACGGCGGAAGTGGATTAAACTTGATCTATGAAGAAACACTCAGCAAGATGGAAATTGACAAAAGCCATATTGAACAGAGCGTCACAACCTTCAAGGGAGTTATCCCTACTCGGGAAGCGCGGTGTGCGGGAAAAATCACACTTGATGTGGTATTCGGCACCCCGGAGAATTATAGGTTCAAGGAAATCACATTCCAAGTGTCTCCTTGTATCAGAGGATACCACGCCCTTTTGGGGCGAGACGCGTTTACAAGCTTTCAAGCTATACCCCATTATGGATACATGAAGCTTAAAATGCCCGGACCCAATGGTATCATCACTCTAGCTAGTGGTCCGGACGTCGCACTTCGCGCCGAAAACAAAACCGCAGCACTAGCCCTGGAAGCATTATCCGAAGCCCTAGCAGCCGAAGAATTAACAACACTGCGGGCCACCGTGGACAGGGACGACGTGATACTCGACAAGAGAACCAAGTCCACCTCATTTAAACCCGCAGACGAGATAGTCAAATTCCAAGTCCATACAACAAACCCCACGAAGATAGCTTCCATCGGGACACAGTTGAGCCCCGCGATGGACGCCGCACTGCAAGATTTCTTACGCGAGAATTGGGACATTTTCGCCTGGCACCCATCGAACATGCCGGGCATCCCACGCAGATTGGCCGAACACAGCCTCAATATACTAAAAGGATACAAACCGGTCAAGTAGACTCTAAGACGGTTTTCAGAGCCGAAAGGCAAGCCATGGGGGAAGAGCTAGCCAAACTACTCGAGGCCGGATTCATCAGAGATATCAAACATCCGGATTAGCTGGCAAATTTGGTAATGGTACCAAAGGACAAATCCTGGCGCCTATGTGTCGACTTCAAAGACCTCAACAAGGCTTGCCCCAAGGATCCCTTTCCCCTCCCTCGCATCGATCAAATTATCGACGCCACTACTGGACACGACTCGCTGTGTTTTCTCGATGCATACTCTGGATACCACCAAATAAAAATGGCAGAGTCTGACCAAGCTGCAACAGCTTTCATAACGCCATATGGCCCTTTTTGCTTCAACACTATGCCTTTCGGCCTTAAGAACGCCGGCGCAACATATCAACGCATGATTCAAACATGCTTGGAGAAACAAATCGGCAAAACAGTGGAGGCACATGTGGACGACATGGTCATAAAAACAAGACACGTCGAAACTCTAATAGATGACTTGAGGCTTACATTCGATAACCTCCAGACATACGACATCAAGTTGAACCCGGAAAAATGCACTTTTGGCGTCCCCTCGGGGAAACTGCTGGGCTTCATTGTCTCCAATAGAGGACTTGAAGCGAATCTGACAAAGATCCGAGCTCTGTTGCAGTTGGCTATACCAACAGACCTCAAGCACATCCAGAAACTAGTTGGATGCATGGCCGCTTTGAGCCACTTTATCTCCAGGTTAGGAGAAAAGGAATTACCCCTTTACCGCCTGCTTCGACGCACCGAACACTTCGTGTGGACGGATGCAACCACGGCCGGACTTGATGAAATAAAGACCTTACTGGCATGTAATCCAGTCCTAACAGCGCCAAATATCGGCGAGCCTATGCTACTGTACATAGCCGCAACACATCAAGTGGTAAGCGCAGTGCTCGTCATCGAACGAGAGGTGGAAGGATACAAATTCCTGCTTCAAAAGCCGGTTTATTACGTATCCACGGTCCTCACCCCATGCAAATCCCGATACCCACACTATCAAAAAATAGCATACGCGGTCTTCATGGCATCCCAGAAGCTGCGACACTACTTTCAAGAGTGTTCGATCATGGTGGCCTCTGAAGTACTACTCAATGATATAATAAATAACCGCGATGCTACGGGCTGGATTGCTAAATGGGCTATAGAGCTCCTTCCATTCGACATAATATACAAACCACGGCGAGCCATCAAGTCGCAAGTACTGGCTGACTTTGTCGCTGAATGGACAGAAGCCGAACTCCCTAAAGAGTAGGGCGCGTACTCCAACTGGATCATGCACTTCGACGGCTCTAAAATGCTGGCCGGATTGGGAACAGGTGTAGTCCTGACGTCTCCCACCGGAGACACGGTCCAGTATGTCCTCCAAATATTATACACATCCTCCAACAATGCAGCCGAATACGAGGCTCTGTTGCACGGTCTTCGGATGGCAGTCTCTATGGGCATCCAATGCTTGGAAGTGCGAGGGGATTCGAACCTTGCAATATCACAAATAAACGGAGATTTTGATGCCAAGGATCCGAAAATGGCAGCCTACCATAACGCCATCCTCAAAATGTCAGCTCGGTTCGAGGGGCTCGAATTCCACCATGTGGCTCGAGAAAACAATCAAGCGGCGGACGTCCTCGCCCGCATCGGCACTAAACGCGACCCTATCCCACCAAACATATTCCTGGAAAGGTTGTTCAAGACATCCATAGTATGGGAACGGGAGTCCGGCAATACTAGCACGGATCCGAACACACCCCCAGATTCCGAACGAACAGACACAATCGGAGGCTCCCCCACCGAAATAACATCTTCAGCCCATGAAATAATGGCTGTAATCGCCCCGTGGACTCAGCCTTTCTTGGCCTACCTAAATAGGTCGGAGCTCCCCGAAGACCAAAATGAAGCATGCTGCATCGTCCGGCGTTCTAAAGCTTACAAGGTCCACGAAGGGGAACTCTACAAGAAAAGTGCTACCGGAGTGCTCCAAAGATGCATCTCCTAAGACGAAGGGTGGCAGCTCTTGGCTGAAATCCACGCCGGATTGGGCGGACACCACGCCGCGGCTCGAGCACTAGTCAGCAAGGCCTTTCGTACAGGCTTTTATTGGCCGACGGCTCGAGCGGACGCACATGACCTTGTCCAACATTGCGTTGGTTGCCAGCTCTTTGCCAATCAGAGTCACATGCCCCCTATCGCTCTCCAAACGATCCCCATAACTTGGCCCTTCGCGGTCTGGGGGCTGGATATGGTCGGACCTCTTAAAGGGGGAAACCATAAGAAAAAATACTTATTGGTCATGGTGGACAAGTTCACCAAATGGATAGAAGCCAAACCAGTCAAAACTGATGAATCCGGACCAGTAATAGACTTCATATCCGGGGTCATACACCGATACGGTGTCCCCCACAGCATCATCACTGATAATGGCTCAAATTTCATAGCCAATGAAGTAAAACCTTGGTGCGGAAAATGGGCATTAAGCTTGAATACGCTTCCGTCTACGATCCCCAAACAAACGGCCAGGTAGAGCGGGCAAATGGTCTCATCATGAGCAGCATCAAACCCAAAGAAGTGCGATCCTTGATGTGAGTCGGATCGCGACCGGGTCAAGAGCTCCACTACGTACTCACGGGGGTTCTGGACCACGCCGAATCGCACAACCGGATATACACCATTTTTTATGGTATACGGCGTGGAAGCAGTACTACACTGCGATATAATACATGATTCGCCACGCGTACGCATGTACGAAGAGAAGGAAGCCGAGTTAGATCGGCAGGATAACTTGGATGCCCTGGAGGAGGAGCGCGACGTTGCAAAAGCCGACTCCGCATTCTATCAACAGCAGGCTCGACGATATCAAAGCAGAGAAGTGCGGGCCAAAACTTACAATATTGGCGAGCTCGTTCTACGCCTACCGGAGAAGAAGAAGGACAAGCTCAAACCCTAGTGGGAAGGTCCCTTCGTCATTGACAAAGTTCTCACTGGAGGAGCGTACCGCTTACATAATGCATCTGATAATAGACTCGAGACGAACCCATGGAACGCGGCCAGACTCCGGAGATTCTACGCCTAACGCCGAACTCAGTGTTCGTCTCCTTACCCCTCCTTTTTAATTATGCTCCACCCCTTTTTCCTCCCTCGACCTTTTTTCTCTTCACATAAAGTATTTAATACAGTGCGGACTCCCGGATCACTCCGGCCGTACTATGTGTGTAAGCTATACCTGGGGGCTTCCTATTCGGAAGCTAAACATAATTACTTTAAAAGGATTTTTGCCCATCAAATATGTGTTCTTTTACCATATGTGCCTTTTCTTCACCATTATATGCATCGATATGACTTAAGACGTGGCCAAGCTGGGTTGCCTAGCTCTTGTGTTTATGCCCTACATTCCCGTTAATTCGGCTAGGGCATAAGGGGAGCACCTCTGCGATTGTTACTGCCGGTTCAGCCAGATGTGTACCTCAGACTGGGTGAAGCCGAAAGCTAGTTTCCGTAAGAGAATATTCGGTCGGTGAACAAAAGATGTATTCGTTTATTACAACGTAAATCCCCAGAAGTCTTGTATCATGCACCATCGTTCACAGTCCGGACATGTGCACTATTGCATGCGTACCCAGGGAAAGGAACCCCTAACGGAACTATTCTCCCTGGAAGATGTTTCTTACTATCCATGTAATATAACATAACTAGTTGGGTACTTGTCTGTTCAAGCACTTATGACCCCTACACCTTGTCTCCATGCATACCCCAGTTTTGTATAACTGTGTGGGTATTCAGACACACCCCGGACTGTAGGATCCGGGGGCTGAAGAGAAAAGGTCCACCATGACAAATGATTTTGATCTGGCTAGGGACTAATTATGTCCATTAAATTACACAGTCATTTGGACTGACTATATTCCTCCTCTACACCATCCAACAGGCTATTTAGCTTACAATCCTGTCGAGAATACTTAGCAGCTAACGCTACCTTGTCATACACTAGACTAATGGGAATCTCTTGCCAATCTGGCCCCGCCGGTCCTACTTTGGCCATATGGTTCGGGTCCAGCTTCGTGTAGCGCGTCTTCACCATTGCCCAGGCTTCTCTTGCACCTTGCCGGCAGGCTGATACTTTCCATAATCGGAAGCGCCGCCGTGCTCCTTGAAGCATATCCACAAGCTCACCCATGCCATTCGGCAGTAAGCTTGATGGCCACAAGGCCTGGGCAACGCCGTGCATCACTTGCCGAGCTCGCTCGTGCAGTTGTGAGAGGTCTTGTAGTGCATCGCCTGCAGATGAGGGCATCTCCTCCTCAGGGCAACCCATTAACATTCTTGCAAGCAAAATCCTTTCAATATACTTCCTCGCCGAACTATCACACAGTTCGTCTAGGCACTCACCATAAATGCCGCACCGAGGCCTTTTATTCTCCTTCACGGAGTCCGCCAGCTGGGCACGGACGTCTTTTAATTCTACGTCCAGTCGGACATTGGAATCTTGAAGATTGTTCTTCTCCTGCCGAACTTGCGTGAGAATGCCCTCTCCAGCCTTTAGCTCCCTTTTGAGATGCGAGTCTTCATCTCTTACGCCCTCCGGATTCACCCCGGGATTGTCTGCAGAATTTTCTGTTAGAATTGTCGTATCAGCCATTTACTAACTGGGGCATATTCGTACACTTAAGACAAATGTTACCAGATGAGGCCTTTTGGGATTCCTCTAACTTGGCAACCGTGTCTCGCAGCTGGGCCTTGCATTCCTCCAGCTCTTGAGCCAATTGTTCATTCTTATCTATAAGAACCTATGCATAAATTGATCCTTAAAACAGTTGTCCCAACCATTTCAAGTCTCAGGGGCTACTGCTATACATGCTTATCAAAATTTCTTACCAGTATATCTTTGGTATACTGGTCCGTCGCTCGGGCAAGCCCGCCTTGAGCTACTCGGATATATGCGTCCCCCAAATTAAAGGCATTAAAAGCCTCTTCGGAGAAGATGTTGTTCCGAAGCACGGCCCTCCGGCGCCGGTGATTCATGGCGCTCTCTACTTCGGAGTTTGTGGCCGACAGCATATCCGCGTCCTCTGTCGGAAAACTATGCGGCACTGGCCCCGTGTCCGCCTCCGCTCTCGAAACTGGTTCTGGAACCTGGCTTGTGGAGGCGTGATTGGCGGGATCCCCAGATATAGTCCAGCTGCTCCTTCTCCTGCCAGGACACGAAGGGCACTGTTATACTTCAAATACCATAATCGCATGACAGGTTTTTGCTTTACCTCTATAGCGGTGTGTCGACCCTCACCGCCTTCCTCTTGATCCTGCCCGATCCAGACGCCCATGATCGATGAGTCCCTAGGGGATCGGCCCCGCGCTCCAACCGTCGTCTCTGCAAACAGCATGACGCCTCAAAGGTAAGGCATGATACCTGAGGGGAGTCCTCTCCGGAGGATAGGGTTTTTAGTTTGGCTTACACGCGACACATGGAGCAGTCCGGGATAGTCGTCAGTAATAGCCACTGAGACACCATCACAGCTCGCTTGATAAAATACCCCGTTGACAAGATCCACGATAATATCCGGATCTTCTTCGAGTCCGGGATCAGGGCCCTTCCGGGGTCCTCTAGCTGCGGGGAGGGGCTGAAGATTCCTTCTACGGCCCTCCTCAGTTCCTGCTCGGAAACATTGATGCGGGTAAATCTTAGCGGGAAAACGCTGAAGTAATTGAAGCAGCGAAAGGAATAACGACTTACCCACTCCGGGGGGTTGTACATGGAGAATCCGTCCCGCAGTTTAATGCGAAGGAATCCCTCCTCTTCCCCTTTGTATAAAGTGGACAGTATCCTTGCCAGAGCATTGGCGGAGTCCGGACCCTTACGGCCGCAACGGGTGGCGTCGTCCTCCCCGTTGAAGTGCCACATGGGCTTCCCCCGATATTGAAGCGGTTGCACTCCCCGCATTATGCATATTGCCATGACCTCGACTATCGTCAGTCCGGATTTGGCCAGTAACTTTATCCTGCTCATCAGGAAATGTATTTCCCTGGTATCCTCCTCTTGAGGGCCCCGGGGGCGCCAGCTTAGACGTGCCCTCGGCAGGGCGTTACTATACTTGGGGAGACCTGTCCGGACTAGATCCGGAAGGGGAATGTCATCAATATAAAACTACTACGAAGGCCATTTCTCTGGTGCCTTTTTGGGAGTGCCAGTTAGGTATCCTGCCTCGGCAATACGCCATACTTCGGCCCCGCCCACTTGACATAGGGATTCTCCCTGCGTGCAGGGGCGAGACAGAACAACTTCTTCCATAACCCGAAGTGAGGTTTGCAGCCTAAAAACAGCTCGCAAAGAGCAATGTACCCCTCTATATGTAGCACGGAGGCAGGGGACAGGTTGTGCAACTTGAGACCGTAGAACTCCAGGAGCCCGCGAAGAAATCGGTGGATGGGAAACCCGACGCCCCTTAGCAGATGCGGGATGAAGCATACTCGCTCCTATGGAGATGGATTAGGAGATCCCTTCGCTTGTTCCCCTCCGTCATAGGTGGCTATTTCGGCTCGAACAGAGACCATAAACGCCGGTGAGAGAACCCTTGGGTTTGTAGCTTTATCAAACGGCTATGAGGAACTGAGCACTCTTCCCAATCCCCCGACTTGGAGCAAGGAGAGCGAGCAGAGGAGTTGCAATGACCGGCCATGTTGGGATGGTTTTTCGGGGCGCTCTGTTGGATGCTTGCTCGAAGGGGGAAAGTGAGGTTTGGATCTCAGAATCCCCGTCTCTTCAAATAGACAGTCAGCCCGAAGGATTGAGGGTGGCGAATGCAAAAATGCCCCGGCTCCTCGCATTCACTCGACACATGAAGATAGTCATTATTTTGGCACTGAAGCCGAGGAGCACAACATTGATGGGAAGCCATACACTATTCGTCGTAACAAGATACCTTGGAGTATTCGGAGATGGAACCCGCCCTGCAATGCCGAAGACAAGACTGCGCGCCGGAATCATCATCATTGAAGCCTGGTTCCGGGGCTACTGAGGGAGTCCTAGATTAGGGGGTATCCGGACAGGCGGACTGTATACATCGTCCGGACTATTGAAGCGTGAAGATACAAGACTCAAGACTTCGGCCCGTGTCCGGATGGGACTCTCCTTGGCGTGGAAGGCAAGCTTGGCGATCCGGATATTATATTTCCTTCCTTGTAACCGACTCCATGTAAACCCTAGCCCTCTCCGGTGTCTATATAAACCGGATAGGTTGGTCCTTAGAAGGCCGATCACAATTACAACCATACGATCATAGGCTAGCTTCTAGGGTTTAGCCTCTACGATCTCGTGGTAGATCTACTCTTGTACTACCCATATCATCAATATTAATCAAGCAGGAAGTAGGGTTTTACCTCCATCGAGAGGGCTCGAACCTGGGTAAACATTGTGTCCCTTGCTTCCTGTTACCATCAGCCTAGACGCACAGATCGGGACCCCCTACCCGAGATCCGCCGGTTTTGACACCGACACCTGGTAGTCGCTGGTGTTGTGGGTGTGGAGGTTGTGGTAGGCGTAGAATGTTCGGCTGCCCTTGGTCGACTCCGGCTAGTCCCTGCCGTTCTTCGTGTCTGGATCTGCCGCAAGCACAGCTACTCCCTTGCGCTTCACGTCCTTGGGCTTGGTCTTCATTTCTTCTGGGTCAGCAGCTGGAAGCTCGAGGAGGGAGAGGCGTCCTTCCTCAGCTCTTGCGCACTTGGTCGCCAGGTTGAACAGCTCCAGGGATGTGCACAACTCCTCATGGATGGAGAGCTCCTCATTCATCTTGACGTCACGGACGCCATCAGAGAACGCTGAGATGATGGCCTCGTCCGTCACCTTGGGGATTTTGAGGCGAGCGTTGTTGAAGCATTGGATGTATTTCTGCAGGGTCTCCCCGGGTTGTTGCTTGATGCAGCGCATGTCACCTATGGTCGGGGGGCGGTCGCGAGTGCCCTAGAAGTTGGTGATGAAGCGGTCGTGCATCTCGTCCCAGGAGGACATCGAGTCGGGAGGCAAGTTCAGGAGCCAGGTGCGGGCACTGTCCTTGAGCGCCATGGGAAACCGGTTCGCCATGACCTTCTCGTCTCCGTTGGCCGCCTCAATGCTTACCTCGTAGAGCTGCAAGAACTCTGCGGGGTCGGCGATACCGTCAAAACGAGGAGGCTGATCCGGCATGAACTTGCCCAGCCAGGCGACGCTACGCAGCTCAGTGGTGAAGGCACGACAACCTCTTGTGGTCACCGGGGGCCTTTGCTGACACGGAGCTTGCTCCTGATGGTACCCACACACCGCCGCCAGGGGCAGCACGTGGTGTTGTCACGCCGGTGCAGGGAGCACGGGGGCGCCTTTTTGAGGCCGAGGGATTTCTTGGCAGCTTCTTTCTTGTCGCGAGGGCGCTGGATGTGCTGGTTCACGCCCAGGGGCCGCGCGCCTTGGAGCCAGTGTGCCGTCTTGGGGCGGAGGTGGTGGAGGTGCTCCCTGAGCCGTGTCGCCCGTACCTGGAGGAGGGCGAGGCAGCGAGAGGGATGGCGCGGGAGAGCCCCCTGTGGCGCTGTCGAGCTCGGTGATGCGAGCGAGCCATTCTTCGTAGAGGTCGTCGACGGGGCGGTAATGTAGGAGCTCACGTGCCAGAAGCAGCGCAGCCTATGTGTCCGTGGGGGCGCGACGAGCGTGAGACGATGAACCAGCTGGGGTTAGCGACGGAGTGGTGGTGCGGCCTTCCCTCCGCACCGAGGGGTGCAGCAAAGATGCTTGCTGCTCGTTTCCCGTCGGGCCGGTGGCGGCATTGGCGGCAGGCGACGGAGAACGATGAGGAGGTCCGCCGACGGGAACCATCTGGGCAACGTGAGCGGCGAGAGCAGCCCGGTGCTCGGCGCTGGCCTGGCGGGCATCCGACATGGATGCGACGAAGCGATGGGACGAGGATCAACGGAAAGAAGATTCCGGTGCACCCCTACCTGGCACGCCCAAATGTCGGATATCGGGTTCCGGCAAAACCCTTAAGGTTCGAACACTGGGGTGCGCGCGAAGATTTCCTCCGACCAAAACACGCCCTCAACCTCGCCGCGATCTCTAAGCTAGCACGATGAACAACACAAGAGACACAAGATTTATATAGGTTCGGGCCACCGTTGTGGTGTAATACCCTACTCCTGTGTGTGGTGTGGTGGATTGCCTCTTGGGCTGATGATGAACAGTACTGTCACGCCCAATATGCGACCCTATCCAAAAGGAACTCGAAGGTCCCACCAAGGATAGACCCGCATATTGAAACGCTTTTGCAAGGTGGATATCATTACATCAACATTACATAAATAGATGGGGATACATACAAAAGGCACACAATGCCACACGAATACAACATCATCATACAAGAGATCAACATCCGACTACGGATGATACATAAACAGAAACTCAAACAATATCCACCCTGCTAGCCCAGGCTGCTGACCTGGAACCTATCCCCTGATCGAAGAAGAAGCAAAAGAAGAACTCAACGCAAGCAAGCATCGCTCTCGCGTCATGATCATCGCATAATCTCTACCTGCAACTGTTGTTGTAGTAATCTGTGAGACACGAGGACTCAGCAATCCCATTACCATGGGTATCAAGACTAGCAAAGCTTAATGGGAAAGGAAGGGGTAAAGTGGTGAGGTTGCAGCAGCGGCTAAGCAAGTATGCTGGCTAACATACACAAATAAGAGCGAGAAGAGAAGGAAAGGAACGGTCGTCAACTAGTAATGATCAAGAGGTGATCCTGAACTCCTACTTACGTCAAACATAACCCAAAACCATGTTCACTTCCCGGACTCCGCCGAGAAGAGACCATCACGGCTACACACATGGTTGATGCGTTTTAATTCGGATCTGGTGTCAAGTTATCTACAACCGGACATTAACAAATTCCCATCTGCCACATAACCGCGGGCACGGCTCTCGAAAGTTTAAACCCTGCAGGGGTGTCCCAACTTAGCCCATTATAAGCTCTCGCGATCAACAAAGGATATACCTTCTCCCAGGAAGAACCGATCAGTCTCGGAATCCCGGTTTACAAGACATTTTAACTATGGTAAACCAAGACCAGCAAAGCCGCCCGATGCGCCGACAATCCCGATAGGAGCTGCACATATCTCGTTCTCAGGGCAACACCGGATAAGTCAAGCTACGAGTAAAACCAGACTTGAGTTTCCCGAGGTGGCCCCATTGTGCTGCTCGATTCGGACCAACACTTAGACAAGCACCGGCCGGGGGCTAAAATAAAGATGACCCTTGGGTTAATTACTCCCAAGGAAAAGTAGGTGGTGGTGAGGCAAATGGTAAAACCAAGGTTGGGCCTTCTTGGACAAGTTTTATTCAAAGCGAACCGTCGGGGGTCCCATAAATCACCCGACCGCGTAAGGAACGCAAAATCCGGGAACATAACACCGGTATGACGGAAACTAGGGCGGCAAGAGTGGAACAAAACACCAGGCATAAGGCCGAGCCTTCCACCCTTTACCAAATATATAGATGCATTAATTAAATAAGAGATATTGTGATATCCCAACATAATCCTGTCCACCATGGAGAAATCTTCATCTTCACCTACAGCTAGCAACGCTATAAGAGGGGCTGAGCAAAGCGGTAACATAGCCAAACAACGGTTTGCTAGGAAGGGTGTCAAAGGTTAGAGGTTCATGGCAATTTGGGAGGCTTGAAGAGCAAAAGATAGGTAGCGCAGCAAAGCGGTAGAACGAAGCAACTAGCATAGCAATGAGAGTAGTGAGATCCAGGGTAACGGTCATCTTGCCTGAAATCCCGCTAGGAAGAAGAACGAGTCCATGAAGAAGATGAAGCCACGTAGACGAACGAATCCTCACAATCGCAACAATACCGGAACTAAGAAGCAACACCAGAAAGAAACAAACAACATGGTAAATGCACAAGCATATACATGGCATGATGCACAAACAAGTATGATGCATGTCCGGTTTAATGTGGCATGGCATGGCAAAGTGCAACAAACAATACTACAAGTTAAGTGGAGCTCAATATGCAACGAGTTGCATATTGACGAAACACCACATCAACTATTTAGTTCTCTCTCGTTTATTTACCCAACAATATTCAATGTTGATTAACATGGCAAGGCGTGTAACAAAAGTAAACTAACTATTTAGGCAAGTTTAAATGAGGCCGGAACAACAAACAACAATTCCGGAAAATCCCCATATGCAATATTCGAATTTGGTACTGTTCTGCCCTAAACCATATTTAAATGTTGTTAAACAATAAAACAAAGTGCACCATGTTAAACTAGGCATTTTCCCACCCCATTTACATATAAAGTTTATTTAAAATGGAGCTACGGTTATTTAGTTATGAAATAAATCATTTTAACATGGCATTTAAGAAAATCTAAACAAACAGCATTTTAAACATTTTAAACATGGATGAAAGTGGCATATTATTAATCTACACAAAATTCTAAGCATTTTACATGTTAAAATCATTTTAATCCGATGCATGGTTTGTGAGTTATTAAATGCATGAACATGGAGGGGTAATCTGTAAAACTGCACTCTCTAGAATAAATAGATAAATTCGCAGCAAGGGAAAAAAACATGTGTGGGCCAAATCTG
Source organism: Aegilops speltoides (assembly GCA_021437245.1). Taxonomy (NCBI): domain Eukaryota; kingdom Viridiplantae; phylum Streptophyta; class Magnoliopsida; order Poales; family Poaceae; genus Aegilops; species Aegilops speltoides. Next base: position 143,023,264 of record CM038141.1, read on the forward strand.
TTGGGCCAACAGCATACAGGAGAGGGGCTGGAGGGGCTGCTCACGTCGGGCCTTGGCTGAAGCAGGTCGGTTGGGAACGCCTGGCTGGGCCTTGGAGAGGCTCGTAGCCCACACGAGCAGGAATAGAGGAGGCGGGCGCCCGACGAGCGTGCTCCTGTTCATTGTAGAGGAAGCAGAGGCCGGCGATGGCGGCTTCAGGCGAGGAAGGGGACGGCAATTTGGCGCCGGACTTGGGGCGCCGGAGGTGGGGACGGAGCGGATCCGGCTGGCCGGCGCCGGATCTGGGCAACGACAGCGTGGGCAGAGCTCAGGGGCGGCGTCGGTTCCCTGTGGAAGAAAGACAGGGAGGGGGCACATTCAGAGAGAAAGAGAGAGCAGGGAAGGAGAAGGAAGCAAGGGCTCGGCCTGGGAGCTGGTCTTGGACGCCGACGGCGCAAAGGAGCTCGGTGGCAGACGAAGGAGCTCTGTCGGTGGCACTCGCCGATGCGGCTGCCGGAGGCGAACGGAGGCGGGTGCGGGCTCCGGCGCGGGAGGAGAGGGCACGACGCTGGGGTTTGGGGACGAGGCAGACGCTCGTGGGCGAGGGGTTCGGTGAGCTCGAGGATGAGCCTCTCCGCTCGGGGAGGCACGCGGTCGAGGACGACTGGGGCGACGACCTACAGCTGCTTGAGTGGCCGGCGACCATCGGCGTGAGGTGGGGCATGGAGGAGCTCCTCTCCTCTGGACCGAACAGGGAGGAGGCAGCGATTCGAGGAAGGGGAAGGCTTGGACGGCAGCTGGATTGAAGAGGGGAGCGGGAGGCGCGGCTGCGGTTTGCTGCAGATTTTTTTGGTGGCGCGGGAAACACGAGAGGCGGTCGGAGGGAGGTGGATCTGAGATGGATGGTGGTTGGCTCGTTGGGGAAGACGAGGAGGAGACCAGGTGGGCTGGCGGCGGCGCGATGGGAAAGGATGGATGGGACGGCTAGGTTCTAGGGTTAGGTAGGTTATGTAGGTAGGTTGGTTAGCTTAGGGCAAAACGGACCCTCCGATTAAAATCGAACGGTCGAAAACAAACAGGTTAGGGAGTCCAAGAGAGAAAACAGAGATGTTTTAGGGATGTTGGGGGATGATCCGGACCAATCGGTCATGACCGTGCGGTTCGGGTTGGGGGAAGTTTTCAGACACAGACGAGGGTCGATGCACTGTGCAAAGAGGGTCAAACGGTCGGACAACAATGAACGGTTGATCTCGAAAGGGATAACAAAGTCAAGGGGGAACGCGGCAACTACGAACGGATGCAAGTTTTATGAAAACATATGGATGCGATGCACATGATGATATGAGATGAAATGCAAGACATGAACAAAATGCAAAACAAAAGACAAAAACCCAACCATGAAGGAAATATCATATCGCATCTCCGGAAAAGGCAAGAGTTGGAGTTACGAATATGCAAAGTTGTATCCGGGGCGTTACAAGTACAAGGGAAGAACTTTCTTGTGAGGAGAGGTGTTCTTGTGCTGGTGTGGTGTGTAGATGAACTTAACTTGTGCGGGTCAGGGTGATCTGAATCCGTTCCCTTCTACTATGGTGGCTAGCCCTATTTATAGAGGCCCTGGACCTCTTCCCAAATATCGAGCGGGAAGCGGTCCAACAATGGCCATTTTGAAAGGGGGCAGCTAGTACAACCTATCCTAACTAAAGGTGGTCTTCGCCTGTCAAAGGCGCTGGTGGTGACGCCGTCTTGGGTTCCATGATGACCTCCGTCCTGCCGTCCTGCTGGTCTTGGTCTTGTTGCACCGATATGGAAACCTTTGCCTGATGCTTGGTACTCTGCGCCTGCACTTTCCCCCTTAGCACCAAAGGGGAAGCGAAGACACTGCGCGGGTGGCGCCCGCCTGGCGCCTGCCTGGCCTTGGTCCTCATGGCTTGCGTCATGGGCACCTCGCGAGGTACCCCTTTCCTTGATCTCTCCGCCTCCTCGCGAGCCTGCCTGGTTAGTCCGCCCCTGAGGAGGCCTTGTGTCATCCGCCCTGCGAGGCTTGGCCCCTCGTGAGGGTCTTGAGTATTGGTTGATGAAGATGGGTCGTCTTGGGCATCTTGGTGGAGCCACGCCTGGCGGCCGCAGTGCAGCAAGTCTGGGACCCCTTCCCAGACCACCGACAATGCCTGCCGATCTGAGAACACTAAAGGCAAACGGAAGGAAATCGAGCACAGAAAGGAAAATTGCAGAATCCTAGCAAATTATTACAAACCATAATATTCACGAATTCTAAGCAAAAGTTCTTACGCCTCCACGAGGCACGTTAAATGTTGCAGGATAAAAGATGGGAGGTGCCGCCTTCAGCTCTGCTAGCCACCACCAGCCACCTTTGGGAGCGTGACCTCGACGGTGCCGCCGTCACCTTCACCGCCGGTTGTGGCCGCCAAGGCCTCAGGGTCGATGCAGCGGAACTTCACCACCAGGGCTTCCACCTCCTCCTTCACGGCTTCAGCAGCAGCGACCCGTGACTCGGGCGCCACCGGCTCCAACAGCGTGCCAAGGTCCAGGCCGGGGTATAGGAGATGAAGATGGTTGTAGACGCGCGACGCGGCCTCAATGAAGAGCGTGCGACACTCCCCCTCCACCATGGAGCCCAGCGCAACGGAGATGTTCCCCAGCTCCTTGATAAGCTTGGTGAGAAGACCAGGAAGGCCACCATCTGGGGTCGCCAGCGGCTTGTCGTATCCCTCCCCGTAAAGGGAGTGGAGTGCCTTGCGGCACTTCTGCTCGAAGGAAGTGAAGGCGTCCCGCCCAGCCTTCTCAGCCGCGGCAAGCGTCTTCTCCCTGGCCTCCAGCTTGGCCTTCTCCTCCGAGACATGCTTGGCGTGGGATGACTGGGCCACATCTACCTCCTCCTTCACCTTCTCCAGCCAGCTCCGATCCGTGCCCTGCTCTTGACCTGTCTGCTCCAACTCAGCCTCGCGGTCGGCAAACATGGACTCCAGAGACGTGAGCTCCTCCTCCCATAACTAGAGCATGCGTGCTATGTCTTGAGCTTGCGTTGGTTTTCCTCGAAGAGGAGAGGGTGATGCAGCAAAGTGTAGCGTAAGTATTTCCCTCAGTTTTGAGAACCAAGGTATCAATCCAGTAGGAGGCTCCTCAAAAGTCCCACGCACCTACACAAACAAACTGAGAACTCGCAACCAACGCAATAAAGGGGTTGTCAATCCCTTCACGACCACTTGCGAAAGTGAGATCTAATAAAGATAGTATGATAAGATAAATATATTTTTGGTATTTTATAATATAGATGCAAAGAGTAAAGATGCAAATAAAGGTAGACTAAAAGCAAATATGATAAGAGAAAGACCCGGGGGCCATAGGTTTCACTAGAGGCTTCTCAAGATAGCATAAGTATTACGGTGGGTGAACAAATTACTGTCGAGCAATTGATAGAAAAGCGCATAGTTATGAGATTGTCTAGGCATGATCATGTATATAGGCATCACGTCCATAACAAGTAGACCGACTCCTGTCTACATCTACTACTATTACTCCACACATCGACCGACTCCTGCCTGCATCTAGAGTATTAAGTTCATAAGAACAGAGTAACGCATTAAGCAAGATGACATGATGTAGAGGGATAAACACATGCAATATGGTATAAACCCCATCTTGTTATCCTCGATGGCAACAATACAATACGTGTCTTGCAACCCTTTCTGTCACTGGGTAAGAACACCGCAAGATTGAACCCAAAGCTAAACACTTCTCCCATGGCAAGAAAGACCAATCTAGTAGGCCAAACCAAACTGATAATTCGAAGAGACTTGCAAAGATAACTCAATCATACATAAAAGAATTCAGAGAAGATTCAAATATTATTCATAGATAAACTTGATCATAAACCCACAATTCATCGGATCTCGACAAACACACCGCAAAAAGAGTTTACATCGAATAGATCTCCACAAGAGAGGGGGAGAACATTGTATTGAGATCCAAAAAGAGAGAAGAAGACATCTAGCTAATAACTATGGACCTGCAGGTCTGTGGTAAACTACTCACAACTCATCGGAGGGGAAAGGATGTTGATGTAGAGGCCCTCCGTGGTTGATTCCCCCTCCAGCAGAGTGCCGGTGAAGGCTCCAAGATGGGATCTCGCGGATACAGAAGGTTACGGCGGTGGAAATTGTGTTTCGTGGTGCCCCTGGATGTTTTCGGGGTACGTTGTTTATATAGGAGGAAGAAGTACGTCGGTGGCCGCCCGAGGGCCCACGAGACAGGGGGGCGCGGCCCCCTATCTCGTGGGGCCCTCGGAAGCTTCTTGACTTGCACTCCAAGCTCTCCAGATCATGTTCGTTCCAAAAATCATGCTCCCGAAGGTTTCATTCCATTTGGACTTCGCTTGATATTCCTTTTCTTCGAAATACTAAAATAGGCAAAAAAACAGCAATATGGGCTGGACCTCCGGTTACTAGGTTAGTCCCAAAAATGATATAAATGTATAAAATAAATCCCATAAACATCCAAAAGAGGTAATATAATAGCATGGAACAATCAAAAATTATAGATACGTTGGAGACTTATCAAGCATCCCCATGCTTAATTCCTGCTCGTCCTCGAGTAGGTAAATGATAAAAAAAGAAATTTTTGATGTGGAATGCTACCTAGCATATTTCTTAATGTAATTTTCTTTATTGTGGCATGAATGTTTAGATCCAAATGAATACAAAATAAAAGTTCATATTGACATAAAAAATAGTAATACTTCAAGCATACTAATCAAAGTAATCATGTCTTCTCAAAATAACATGGCTAAAGAAAGTTATCCCTACAAAATCATATAGTCTGGCTGTTGCTCTATCTTCATCACACAAAGTATTTAATCATGCATAACCCCGATGACAAGCCAAGCAATTGTTTCATACTTTAATAATCTCAAACTTTTTCAACTTTCACGCAATACATGAGCGTGAGCCATGGACATAGCACTATATGTGGAATAGAATGGTGGTTGTGGAGAAGACAAAAAGGAGAACATAGTCTCACATCAACTAGGCGTATCAACGGGCTATGGAGATGCCCATTAATAGATATCAATGCGAGTGAGTAGGGATTGCCATGCAACGGATGCACTAGAGCTATAAATATATGAAAGCTCAACAAAAGAAACTAAGTGGGGTGCATCCAACTTGCTTGCTCACGAAGACCTAGGGCACCTTGAGGAAGCCCATCATTGGAATATACAAGCCAAGTTCTATAATGAAAAATTCCCACTAGTATATGAAAGTGACAACATATGAGGCTCTCTAACATGAAGATCATGGTGCTATTTTGAAGCACAAGTGTGGAAAAAGAGATAGTAGCATTGTCCCTTCTCTCTTTTTCTCTTATTTTATTTTTCTTTCTTTTCTTTTTTTTCTTTTTTCTTTTTTTTCTTTGGCCTTCTTTTTTTCTTTTTGGCCTTTCTCTTTTTTTTTCTTTTTGTAAAGTCCGAAGTCTCATCCCGACTTGTGGGGGAATCATAGTCTTCATCATCCTCTCCTCACTAGGACAATGCTCTAATAATGAAGATCATCACACTTTTATGGATTTACAACTCAAAGCTAGAACAAGATATGACTCTATATGAATGCCTCCGGCGGTGTACCGGGATATGCAATGTATCAAGAGCGACATGTATGAAAATTATGAAGGTGGCCTTGCCGCAAATACAATGTCAACTACATGATCATGCAAAAAGCAATATGACAAAAGTAATGCGTGTCATATGAACGGAACGGTGGAAAGTTGCATGGCAATATATCTAGGAATGGCTATGGAAATGCCATAATAGGTAGGTATGGTGGCTGTTTTGAGGAAGGTAAATGGTGGGTGTATAGTACCGGCGAAAGTTGCACGATACAAGAGAGGCTAGCTGTAACGCCCCGGATTCGATGCGCCAGGTGTCTGCCAGTTATTCGCCGTCTTTGCCATGTCACTTGCTTGCGTGTTGCATATTGCCTTGTCATCATGTGCATTTCATCTTGCATACGTGTTCGTCTCATGCATCCGAGCATTTTCCCCGTTGTCCGTTTTGCAATCCGGCACTCCTATGTCCTCCGGCGTTCCCCTTTTGCCTCTTCTCTTGTGCGGGTGTTAAACGTTCTCGGAATGGCCCAAGGTTTGCCAAGGGGCCTTGGTATACCACCGGTAGACCGCCTGTCAAGTTTCGTGCCATTTGGAGGTCGTTTGGTACTCCAACGATTAACCGGATAACCGCGAAAGCCTCTTTGAGTTGCAGCCCAACACCCCTTCCAAAGTGGCCCAAAACCCAGCAAACTCCCCTCCATGCTCTCGGTCGTTCGATCACGATCGCGTGGCCGAAAACCGCTCCTCATTTGGACTCTCCTAGCTCCCTCTACCTATAAATATGTGGCCTTCCCCGAAATTTCCGCAGTCCAAACCCTAGCCCCGCTCCTCCCCGCCCCGCCGGACACGTCCGGGCGCAACCGGACATGTCCGCCCCACCGCCGCGTCCAATCCGAGCCCGCCACCTATCCCGCGCCGCCGTCGTCCGCGCTGCCTGCTGCTGAACCCGATCGAGCCCATGGGCCCATCCTGCCAAGGCTGCCGCCAGCCGAAGGCCACGGCGAAGCCTCCGCTCTGCCGGCCGCTTGCCCGTCGCCGGCCGCCCGCCCATGGTGCCGCCTCCCGAGCGCGCCCTGCTCCTCCCGCTTAGCGACGGAGCCCCTCCGCCGCCAGCGCCTCCGCCTACCGCACCGCCAGCCCCACAGAAGCCGGCCTCCGCCGTCCCGAAGTCGGCCGCCTCCGCCAGCGTGATGGTGTCGTGCCCTCGCGCCGCCTCCGGCCAGATCCGGCCGGCGCGCCGGATCCGCCCCCAGCGCCTCCGCCGCCCCGAGCCCCGCTGGCCGTCCTCCTCCTCGTCTCCGGCGAGATCCCGGCGCCGTTGACTTTTCCCCGAGGTCCAAAATTGCCGAAGTCCCCGAAGCATTTTGCATAATCATGCCATGTTCATCATGCTGTATCTCTGCATCCGTAGCTCCGTTTCGTGCGTGTAATATGTCAAATTGTTCGCCTCGACGAGTACTTCATTTCATTCCATTGCATCATTTTCGTTTGAGCTCATCTTGATGCCCGAAATGCTGTTGGAAGAGTGCATGTTGATGTTAATCTACTGAAACTGTTATAACTTGATCATTTGTCATTTTTGCCATGATTGATGTGTGCATCCTATGGAGTTGATGTCTACATGTGTTTTGATCTATGCCATGCCATCATTCCAGGGGTGTATGCCATGTATTTTTTTTATCAATGTGGTGACTAGCACAAGCATGCAAACTAGGCTTCGTGATATTGCTGATTTTAGTCCCTGTTCTGCTGTTATTTCGATGCCATGTAAACTTGATGCTACAGAGAGATCCATGCATATTTTGAGATACTTCGTTAAGGGTGTTTTGAACATATGGTTATTGTCTATCCATTCATGCCCTTGTTTGCAAATATGGAGTAGTCTAGCATGTCATTTTGGTGCTCTACTTTTGCTTCAAAATGTTTCCTGGCAGATTGTTTACTTGTTATTCAATTTAGCCAAGGTTGCTATAGTCGATCCTTGCATGCTATGGACTTGTTCTTGACTTGGTTTGTTTCATAAACATGTCTTCTTGATGTTGCTATGCTTATCTTGTCATGCAATGACTTGTGGTGAGTGAATCGAGCTTGCTAAGTAGTGTACATGATGTTGCTGTTTTGCTAGGCTGAATCTGTTATTTCGTGATGCTATATAAACGTGTTGCTACTAATCATTCTATGTATAATCTGGAGATGCTCTATAAACATGTTTTGATCTACATGTCATTCTTTATCCATCCATGTCCCTGGTTGCATTTATAGCTTGCTGTATATTGTTCATATCTTGCTCCAAATTTGCTTCATAATGTTGCTGTCAGCCTGTTAACATTAAGTTCAATGTTCCCATGTGTTTTGCTAGTGTTCCATGCACCCTATGACCTTGCACTTGCCATGCTTTACTTCATAAACATGCCTTCTTACTGTTGGTTGCATTGCCATGCCATGTATTGCTCTGTAGTGAGTGGTTCAAGCTCACGAACATGCCTACTTATTGTTGTTTCTGCCATGTATGAATCTGTAATATAACTTGCCATGTTTACATGGGTGCCATCATATTTTCTGTGCCCTTTTGGCTCATGGTCAGTAAGGGACTTTTGATCTATGCTTCTAGTAGATTCATGCCATGCCATTGTTTGCCATGATATGTTCCTGTAACATGTTGTTTGCTTGCTCTAAACATTGCAAACTGATGTTATTCCTGCAAAGTCTGAAACTCTTATTATTTGCAATCTTACCATGTGTTTTGGAGCATGTTCTAGTGATTTCTGGAGATAGATCAGTGTTCATATTTTGTTATGCTTTACATGTACTTCATGCCCATGCCTTTTGTTAATATGTTGGGGTGCTGTAGCATATTGTTTTCATGCTTGCAATATGCCTAGTTGCTGTTATGGACAGATTGTTGCTATGACTTGTATAGAGTGTATGTGTTGCACCGTTGCTCCGTTTTGAGTGTGCTCTATATGAAACTTGCTTGATTTTGCATGTAGCTTCGTATTATCATGTTGCATCCATGTTTTGGTGTGTTCGCTTGATGTTTGGGTGCATTTTGCATCAATGCCATGTTTAACTTGTTTTGCTCATATCTTCTAGGCCATAGCTCCAAATCTAATGAACTTTATATGTAACTTGACTAGAATTTCGTGTAGATCATCTTGGTGCATCTTAACTTGCTGTTTAACAACTTCAACTTAAGGTTTATTCAGATCTGGACCAATTTCGAAATTTGCATATGAGGACTTATCGGAATTGTTATATGTTGTTTCCGGCCTCATTTAAACTTGCCTTGATGTGTTGCCCTTGTATGCATCATCTCTTGCCATGAGTAGCCTCATCTAGCTTTCTCATGCATCATGCTCGTTGTGCATCATGTCTTGTCTATGTGTGGTGTGTTTACCATGTTGTGTGCTTCTTCTTGTTAGTTCCTGTTTCGTTGCGATCGTGAGGATTCGTTCGTCTACGGTTGGTTCGGCTTCATCCGTTCGTCTTCTTCATGGACTCATTCTTCTTCCTAGCGGGATTTCAGGCAAGATGACCGCTACCCTGGATCTCACTACTATCATTGCTATGCTAGTTGCTTCGTTCTATCGCTATGTTGCGCTACCTATTACCTGTTTATCAAGCCATCCCTAATTGCCATGAACCTCTAACCTTTGACACCATTCCTAGCAAACCATTGATTGGCTATGTTACCGCTTTGCTCAGCCCCCTCTTATAGCGTTGCTAGTTGCAGGTGAAGTTGAAGATTTCTCCATGGTGGACAGGGTTTTGTTGGGATATCACAACATCTCTTATATTATTAATGCATCTATATATTTGGTAAAGGGTGGAAGGCTCGGCCTTATGCCTGGTGTTTTGTTCCACTCTTGCCGCCCTAGTTTCCGTCATACCGGTATTATGTTCCCGGATTTTGCGTTCCTAATGCGGTCGGGTGATTTATGGGACCCCCCTGACAGTTTGCTTTGAATAAAATTTGTCCAGCAAGGCCCAACCTTGGTTTTACCATTTGCCTTACCTAGCCCTTTTTCCCTTGGGAGTCGCGCTCTCGAGGGTCATCTTATTTTTACCCCCCCCCCCCCCGGGCCAGTGCTCGTCGTGAGTGTTGGTCCAAACCGTCAGCCGCCAGTGGCCACCAGGGGCAACTCTGGGCTCGCCTAACGTAAGTTTGGACAATCCGGTGTGCCCTGAGAATGAGATATGTGCAGCTCCTATCAGGATTTGTCGGCACATTCGGGCGGCTTTGCTGGTCTTGTTTTACCATTGTCGAAATGTCTTGTAAACCAGGATTCCGAGACTGATCGGGTCTTCCTGGGAGAAGGTCTATTCCTTTGTTGATCGCGAGAGCTTGTCATGGGCTAAGTTGGGACACCCCTGCAGGGTTTAAACTTTCGAGAGCCATGCCCGCGATTATGTGGCAGATGGGAATTTGTTAATGTCCGGTTGTAGATAACTTGACACCAGATCCGAATTAAAACGCATCAACCGCGTGTGTAGCCGTGATGGTCTCTTCTCGGCGGAGTCCAGGAAGTGAACACGGCTTCTATGTTATGACGTAAGTAGGTGTTCAGGATCACCTCTTGATCATTGCTAGCTTCACGACCGTTCTGCTTGCTCTCTTCTCGCTCTTATTTGCGTATGTTAGCCACCATATCTTGCTTAGCCGCTGCTGCAACCTCACCACTTTACCCCTTTCTTTCCCATTAAGCTTTGCTAGTCTTGATACCCATGGTAATGGGATTGCTGAGTCCTCGTGGCTCACAGATTACTACAACAACAGTTGTAGGTACAGGTTTTGCGATGATCATGACGCGAGAGCGATGTTTGCTTGTTTTGGAGTTATTCTTCTGCTTCTTCTTCAATCAGGGGATAGGTTCCAGGTCGGCAGCCTGGGCTAGCAGGGTGGATGTCGTTTGAGTTTCTGTTTGTGTTTCATCCGTAGTCGGATGGTGCTCTTATGTAAAATGATGTTGTATTCGTGTGGCATTGTATGCCTTATGTATGTATCCCCATCTATTATGTAATGTTGATGTAATGATATCCACCTTGCAAATGTGTCTTCAAGATGCGGTTCTATCCTTGGTGGGACCTTCGAGTTCCTTTAGGATAGGGTCGCATCTTGTGCGTGACACTAGCAATGGTGGAAGGGTGAAAGAGTGCGTATAATCCATAGACTCAACATTAATCAAAAGAACTCATATACTTGTTGCAAAAATTTAGAAGTCATCAAAAACCAAAGCACTACGTGCATGCTCCTAGGGGGATAGATTGGTAGGAAAAGACCATCGCTCGTCCCCGACCGCCACTCATAGAGAAGACAATCAATAAATAAAATTGTTCTCCAACTTCATCACAAAGCGGTTCACCATACGTGCATGCTATGGGAATCACAAGCTTCAACTCAAGCATTCTTTAAATTCATAATCACCCAACTAGCATGACTTTAATATCACTACCTTCATATCTCAAAACAATTATCAAGTATCAAATTGATCATAGCATCCAATTCACTTTCTATGATAGTTTTTATTATACCCAACTTGGATGCTCATCATTCTAGGACCAACTTTATGATCATAGCAAATACCATGTTGTTCTAAAAGACTCTCAAAATAATATAAGTGAAGCATGAGAGACTAGCAATTTCTTCAAAATTAAGACACCACCGTGCTCTAAAAGATATAAGTGAAGCACTAGAGCCAAAACTATCAAGCCCAAAAGATCTAAGTGAAGCACATAGAGTATTCTAGCAAATTCTAATCAAATAGGCTTCTCGCAAAAGGTGTGTACAGCAAGGATGATTTTGGTAAACTAAAAAGCAAAGACTAATATAATACACGACGCTTCAAGCAAAACATATATCATGTGGCGAATAAAAATATAGCTCCAAGTAAAGTTACCAATGAACGAAGATGAAAGAGGGGATGCCTTCCCGAGGCATCCGGAAGCTTAGGCTTTTGGCTATTCTTGAATATATTGGGGTGCCATAAGCATCCCCAAGCTTAGGCTCTTGCCACTCCTTATTCCATAGTCCATAAAAGCTTTAGCCAAAACTTGAAAACTTCACAACACAAAACTCAACAGGAAATCTTATAAGCTCCGTTAATGAAAGAAAACAAAACCACCACATAAGGTACTACCATGAACTCATTTTTTATTTAATTTGGTGTTAAACCTACTGTATTCCAACTTCTTTACGGTTCATAGACTGAATTACTAGCCATAGATGCATTGAAATAAGGAAACAACACACGAAAAACAGAATCTGTCAAAAGCAGAACAGTCTGTTGCAATCTGTAACTAACGCAAACTTCTGGAACTCTAAAAATCCTACCAAAATAGGAAGTCCCAAACAATTTGTTTGTTGAATAGAAGCAAAACGAATCAACGCAAAAGCACGTTCCTATGATTTAACAAAATTATATTCTTGCGTGCAAAGTTTCTGTTTTTCAGCAGAATCAAATCAACTATCATCGTAGATTATCCTATAGGTTCTACTTGGCACAAACACTAATTAAAAGATAAAAACACATATAAACAGAAGGTAGATGCAAGATTTATTACTAAACAGGAGCAAAAACAAAAAACATAAATAAAAATTGGGTTGCCTCCCAATTAGCGCTATCGTTTAACGCCCTTAGCTACGCATAAAAAGCAAAGATAGATCTAACAAGTGCCATCTTTGGCACTAAATTCATAAGTAGCACGCATGATAGATTCGTAAGGTAATTTGACTTTCTTTCTTGGAAAGTGCTCCATGCCTTTCTTCAATGGAAATTGGAATCTAATATTCCCTTCCTTCATATCAATAATCGCACCAATCATTCTAAGGAAAGGTCTACCAAGAATAATAGGGCAAGAAAGATTGCAATCTATATCAAGAACGATAAAATCTACGGGCACCAAATTTCTATTTGCAACAATAAGAACATCATTGATCCTTCCCATAGGCTTTTTAATGGTGGAATCCGCAAGGTGCAAATTTAAAGAGGAATCATCAAGATCATGGAAACCTAGAATATCACATAAAGTTTTCGGAACCGTGGAAACAGTAGCACCCAAATCACACAAAGCAAAACACTCATAATATTTAATTCTAATCTTTATAGTAGGTTCCCACTCATCATTAAGTTTTCTAGGTCTAGAAACTTCCAAATTAGGTTTTTCATCATAAGATTGCATCAAGGCATCAACAATATGTTTGGTAAAAGCTTTATTTTGACTATAAGCATGAGGAGAATTAGCAACAAATTGCAACAAGGAAATACACCCTTTTAAAGAACAATTATCATAATCAAATTCCTTGAAATCCGAGATAGTGGGTTCAACATTATTAGAAGTTGAGGATTCTCCAATCTCTCTTTTACCAAATTTAGCATCAAGATCTAAAGACTCCAAATTTTTGGGACGCCTTCTAGGCAAAGTGGATTCATCATCACTCCCATAAACATCAAAACTCATATTGCAAAACATAGATCTAATAGGAGACGCATCAATAACTTTAAGATCCTCATCATTATTTTCATGAAGACTAGAACACGCTTTTATAAAGCTTTCTTTTTTAGCACGCAATCTAGCAGTTCTTTCCTTGCACTCGTCAATGGAAATTCTCATTACTTTGAGAGGCTCATTGATATCATACTTAGGAGAAGAAGATCCAAGTTTAAGAGAATTAACATCAAGCGAAAGTCTATCAACGTTCGTAGCCAAATCATCAACTTTGAGCAATTTTTCTTCAAGCAAAGCATTAAAATTCTTTTGAGAAATCATAAATTCTTTCACACTATTCTCAAAATCAGAGGGCATCTTATTAAAATTAACATAAGAATTATTGTAGGAATTTCCATAATTATTAGAGGGATTACTAGGGAATGTCTAGCATTAAAATTTCCTCTATAAGCATTATTTCCAAAACTATTCCTACAAACAAAATTCACATCCATAGATTCATTATTATTCTCAATCAAGGAGGACAAGGGCATATCATTGGGATCAAGAGGAGTATTTTTAGTAGCAAACATCTTCATAAGTTCATCCATGTTTCCACTCAAAACATTAATTTCTTCTATAGCATGCACCTTATTACTAGAAGATCTTTCGGTGTGCCATTGAGAATAATTAGCTATTTATCAAGGAATTTTATAGCATCTCCTGACGTAATTTCCATAAACGTGCCTCCCGCGGCCGAATCTAAAAGATTCCTAGAAGCAAAGTTCAAACCGGCATAAAAATTTTGTATGATCATCCATAAATTCAAACCATGAGTAGGGCAATTGCGAAGCATCAATTTTATTCTTTCCCAAAATTGGGCAACATGCTCATGATCAAGTTGTTTAAAATTCATAATATCGTTCCTAAGAGTGATGATCTTAGCGGGAGGAAAATACTTAGAGATAAAAGCATCTTTGCACTTGTTCCAAGAATCAATACTATTTTTAGGCAAAGACGAAAACCAAACTTTAGCACGATCTCTAAGTGAAAACGGGAATAACTTCGATTTGACAATATTGTTATCTGTATCTTTCTTCTTTTGCATATCACACAAATCAACAGAGTTGTTTAGATGAGTAGCGGCATCTTCACTAGGAAGGCCGTCAAATTGATCTTTCATAACAAGATTCAGCAAAGCGGTATTGATTTCACAAGACTCAACATAATTAAGAGGAGCAATCGGAGTACTAAGGAAATCATTATTATTGGTATTCGAGAAATCACACAATTTGGTATTATCTTGCGCCATGGCATCAAGTAATCCAACACACAAGCAAATAGAAAAACAGCAAGTGAAAAGAGAGGAGGAGATTGGGAAAGAGAGGGCGAATAAAATGACAAGGGTGAAGAGGGGGAGAGGAAAACAAGAGGCAAATGGCAAATAATGTAAATGCGAGGGAGATGGGTTTGTGATGGGTACTTGGTATGTCTTGACTTGAGCGAAGACCTCCCCGACAACGGCGCCAGAAATTCTTCTTGCTATGTCTTGAGCTTGCGTTGGTTTTCCTCGAAGAGGAGAGGGTGATGCAGCAAAGTGTAGCGTAAGTATTTCCCTCAGTTTTGAGAACCAAGGTATCAATCCAGTAGGAGGCTCCTCAAAAGTCCCACGCACCTACACAAACAAACTGAGAACTCGCAGCCAACGCAATAAAGGGGTTGTCAATCCCTTCACGGTCACTTGCGAAAGTGAGATCTAATAAAGATAGTATGATAAGATAAATATATTTTTGGTATTTTATAATATAGATGCAAAGAGTGAAGATGCAAATAAAGGTAGATTGAAAGCAAATATGATAAGAGATAGACCCGGGGGCCATAGGTTTCACTAGTGGCTTCTCTCAAGATATCATAAGTATTACGGTGGGTGAACAAATTACTGTCGAGCAATTGATAGAAAAGCGCATAGTTATGAGATTATCTAGGCATGATCATGTATATAGGCATCACGTCCATACACAAGTAGACCGACTCCTGCCTACATCTACTACTATTACTCCACACATCGACCGACTCCTGCCTGCATCTAGAGTATTAAGTTCATAAGAGTAACGCATTAAGCAAGATGACATGATGTAGAGTGATAAACACATGCAATATGATATAAACCCCATCTTGTTATCCTCGATAGCAACAACACAATACGTGTCTTGCAACCCTTTTTGTCACTGGCTAAGAACACCGCAAGATTGAACCCAAAGCTAAGCACTTCTCCCATTGCAAGAAAGACCAATCTAGTAGGCCAAACCAAACTGATAATTCGAAGAGACTTGCAAATATAACTCAATCATACATAAAAGAATTCAGAGAAGATTCAAATATTATTCATAGATAAACTTGATCATAAACCCACAATTCATCGGATCTCGACAAACACACCGCAAAAAGAGTTTACATCGAATAGATCTCCACAAGAGAGGGGGAGAACCTTGTATTGAGATCCAAAAAGAGAGAAGAAGCCATCTAGCTACTAAATATGGACCCGTAGGTCTGTGGTAAACTAATCACAACTCATCGAAGGGGCAAGGATGTCGATGTAGAGGCCCTTCGTGGTTGATTCCCCCTCAGTGAGTGCCGCGAAGGCTCCAAGATGGGATCTCGCGGATCTGAAAGGTTACTGGCGGTGGAAATTGTGTTTCGTGGTGCCTGGATGTTTTCGAGTGCGTGAGGTATATATAGGAGGAAGAAGTATGTCGGTGGTCGCCCGAGGGGCCCACGAGATAGGGGGTCGCGCCCCCCTGTAGGGCGCGCCCCCCTATCTCGTGGGGCCCTCGGAAGCTTCTTGACTTGCACTGCAAGCTCTCCGGATCATGTTCATTCCAAAAATCACGCTCCCGAAGGTTTCATTTTGTTTGGACTCCGTTTGATATTCCTTTTCTTCGAAATACTGAAATAGGCAAAAAAAACAGCAATATGGGTTGGGCCTCCGGTTAGTAGGTTAGTCCCAAAAATGATATAAATGTGTAAAATAAAGCCCATATACATCCAAAAGAGGTAATATAATAGCATGAAACAATCAAAAATTATAGATACGTTTGAGACGTATCAATGCGCGCCTAGGAGGTCTACTCCTCGTGAAGCTTCTCCAGCTCGGCCTCCACCTCACGGCAGCGGCTTTTGGCGGACGCATCATCGGCCAGCGCAGCATCGCGAGCCACTAGGGCAGTCGTAGCCTGCTCCTTGGCACCTGCGGCAGCGGCTTCGGCCTGGCTCCAAGCCATTCTGACGGACGAGTTGGCTCGAAGCCACTTTGAGATCAGCTCCAAGCGCCCTGTCGCCGCATGCCCGTCAGCACCCTGAAGATCGTCCTGGAGCCGGTCCAGCGCGGCGTAGGCTTCCTCCAAAGCACCAGACCTAGCAGAGGAGCCCTGGTCCACCAGTGCAAGATCCCGAGAAGGAGGTGGCGCTGGCACCTGGACTGGCGCTACCGCGACTTCAATCGAGGCAGGGGGCTCCGGGGGCTTCACGCCTCCCATAGGCGTGTCAGGAGTTGGTGCCTTTGAAGTCTGTTGCGCCTTCGGAGCGGCATCCTCCTTCTTCTTTGCCTCAAGGGCTAGCCTGGTCGTTTGGGGGTATCACGGCGGAAGGTAAGAACAAAGTAAGGTGCTTACTCATCTTTGGTGATATACGCCCTTTTCTTGCCCAGGATGGCGCTGCCCCCAAGCTTCTGCAACAAGGGCCTCGCCATAGCCGGAGGCTCGGCCGGCCGGACGAGGGAGATTCTGAAGCAGCGGCCGCAGGCGACAGGGCAAGTGCGCTGCGCTGAGGCGGTGTCAGCGTCGTTCCTCCCTTCAGGCCCCCGCGGATCAGCCTTCGCAGCGGGGTACCCCCGGACCTCATGATGACCCAGCGGGACGCGGGGACTCCCCAACCAAGCCATCCTCGGCGTCGTCGTCGTCAGGAAGACCCCATAGGAGCTCGCTCCGCCGCGCAGGAGAAATCTCCCCCATCCCTTCCTCGGTCGCCTCCGAGTCCTCCTCCTCCTCCTCCTCGCCCTCGACGGAGTCCTCACCGGATGACAACACCACTGGGGAGTCGGGAGGTCCGGACGGCATGAGCCCCCACTCGTTGAAGTCTGGCATGGAGGTGGGCAGTGACGCCTCGTCTTCACAGAGGTACAGCAGAAGGTGGGCCGCTAGGAGGCAGCCTGGATCCTTCATGAGCAAGGCCCGCACAGCCTTGTCCAGCTCCTCATCCATCAGGTTCCCGGGTGGCATCCGGATGTCATCTTCTGCGCCTTCGAGGTCCCACATGGGGCGCAAGTGAGCTTGGAGAGGAGCCAAGCGCTGCACGAGGAACTCGCGGACGATCATGGCCCCTGTCAGCGCACCGGAGCCCATGCCTGCCTTCATCTTCTTCAAGACCGGTGCCGCCCGGTGGTCGGTGAGCTTCTCGTGAGACCACTGAGGCAGCTTCTCCGGCCGCCCGGTCGGCAGCTCCAGCCGAGCGTGACCGGTCTGGGCGTCCAAATAGATCCACCTGCGCCAGAAGTCATCCACCTTCTTCCCGGCCTTCATGAGCTCATTACTATCACGGAGCGCGACGAAGGTGACGCATCCAGAGCGCTCGCTGGAGCCATGCGTTTGGAGGGAGAAGAAATGGCGGAACAGCGCGATAGAGGGCTTCACCCCCACGAAGGACTTGCGGTAGAAAGCAAAGACCGATAGGAGGAGGATGGAGTTGGGTTGAATATGAAGCGTGTGGATCTGGTTGTGGTCAAGGATGGCATAGAAGAACCTGGAGAATGGTGGAACGAGCCCCGCAAAGAGGCTGTGGAGGAAGAAAGCGCCCACCAAGGCTCCCTGCTTAGCGGAGCCGACCCAAAGCTTGGTCGATCGCCCCTTGTTCTCCATGCCCGCCGTCAGCGGGAGCACGACGGCGAGGTGCTCGAATTTGGTGATGGTTGATGGGCTGAGGGCCGCTTCAGCAGTAGGAGCGACGGTCGCGGTCGCGCTGGCAAGCTTCGCCTTCTTCCCCATCGGCGAGGAGCTGGGGAGTGAGGAGTTTGTGGATCTGGAGGCGCCCTCGGCAGGAGGTGGATGAGATCTGGAGCAAGACAAAGGGAAGGCAATGAAAGCTCGACTGAGGGAATTGGCCTTTTTTTCGGGCTACGCCAGTTACGAAGGCAGCATGGGGAAGCGGAAACACCCACGTCCCATCGAGCGCCACACGTCGGCTCGGTCCGCAGGTGATTGGCGCCCGCTGCGTTCCGCACTTGCCCTTTTGGTTCGCCTCGAAGCCAATTGTGAGCGCACCTTGTGACCGGGCTTCTGTCGGCGTTCTCGAAACCAGGGTACCCAGACCTGCCTGCCTGCAGCCCACGACGTGGCTTCATCAACGGCCTGGTATGGCCCAGCTTCGACTACGGCAAGACAAGACCCTCGCGAGGGGCCAAGCCTCGCGAGGCGGGCGACATCAAGACCTTCCGAGGGAGCGGCGTCCTAAGCGAAGCGGAGATTTCTATGCAATACCCAGCCTCACAAGGCTAAAATGACATCAACCATGACGACCAAGGCCAGGCGCGCGCCAGCGGGCGCAGAGCAGCAGCTTTCCTCTTTGGTGCCAAGGAGGCAAGCACAAGTGTGGAGTCTCAAGGAATCAGCCAAAGATTGTCATTTGCGTGCAACAAGACCCAAGACCGCTAGAACGGCAGGAAGGATGTCATCACCGAGCCCACCACGACGTCACGCTCAAAAGCTTTGCAGGCGAAGACCACCTTTCGTCAGGATTAGATGTACTTCTTGTCCCCTTTCAAATTTGGCCGTTGTGGGATCCCTTCCCGCCTAAGTTTTGGAGGAAGAGGACCAAGGTGACTATAAATATAGCCTAGCCACCACCGTAGAGGAGGATCGACTCATCAGGTGATCAGCTCGTTGAACCACCAAGGGATCATCACAAGAACACGCCTCCTGAGGCTGTTCTTCCACTTGTACTATTTCATCCTCAGCCCCTCGCGAGGCTAATCCACCACAAAGCAGGAGTATGGTATTACGCCGCAAGGTGGCCCGGATCTGGGTAAACTGTTGTATCTTTCTTTGTCGTGTTCATCGCACTAGGTCATGAGAGAAGCGGGTCGACCGGCTTGAGAAGTTGAGTTCTTCACACACGCCCCCTGTGTTCGAACCTTTCTTGGGTCTTCGGAACCTTTCTTAGGTGACAGCGACGGCAGATGGATGTGGGTGGGGGCGCTTGGCCAGGAAGGGCGCAGCCCTGGTCAGAGGCAGGCACGGCGGCATGCAGGCAGCAAGCTCGCGGCTGGGGGTGGCAGGCGAGCAAAGTGCAGGAGGTGCGCGGGCACGAGCGGGGCACGCAGGGGCAGCATGCATCGAGCACCGCGGCGGGTGTGGTGAGCACAGTGCTCGGGGATGGCGGCCGAGCTCGGAGGGTGCAGGCATGGCCTACGACTCGGATAGGGCCGGAGCAAATGGGGAGCGAAGTGAGAGCTACATCAAGGAGGGTCGGGGAAGCGCTCGGGGAGGCCGGCGGTGCCAAGGCCCACCAACGAGCAGACGACGATGCGGGGCAGCAACGGCGATGGGGAGGCACTGGTCAGTGGCGGCGCAAGGGCGGAGGTCGAGGGGGGCAGTGCTCGGCACCGGCTGGCAGCGGCCTTTGGGCGCGGGCGCGTCGGGAGGTGCGGGATCGAACAGAGGCACTCCTCCCCTGTGCGTCTCTCTCTCTCTGTGTGTCCGCGGCTCCGCGCGCGCGCGTGTCGTGGGTGACGGCGTGAGGAGGGAACGAGGGAGAGATGGGGATCGAGATGGGAGGAGCTAGGGTTAGTACCGGGGGTGTTGGACTGGGCCGAGGCGCAGGGGTACAGGGGGGTTGTGGCCCCTTTTCCTTTTCTTTGCATTTTTCCTTTTTTTCTCTTTATTGTTCTGTTTTTTAAAATGGAACTATTTGTATTCATTTAGGCTATCAAAAGATTTTGCAAAATATGAAACTTGGCTCATAATTTGTATTACAATTTTTGACACTGCCACAAGATCTTCAAGGTTATTTTGAAAAGTTTAGAATCGTGTTTGAATTTAAATGGTTCATTAAGATGCTGTTGGACTACTACATTAAATCCCAGGGGGATTTTGGAAGCCCAAATGAGGTTGTTTGCATGACAGAAGAAGTAAATACTTGACTTGTACTTCAATTGGAATTTGGTTTTCGATTTTCATCAAGTGGCAATTTATTTTTAAAAACATGATGACATGGCATCATTAAAGGGGAGATCATTGTAGCATGATTCTCGGGGTGTTACACGCGGAGACATCATCAACATGTATCAGGTTCCTAATCACAAATATCATCTCCTTGCAATTTACTTTATTTGCCTATTGCCTCTCATTTTCGTCTCCCCCACTTCTAAAATGTTTTCAGGAAAACACAAAAAATTTTGCTTTTTTATTTACCTTCTTTACATTTTCCTTTTTCTCGTCTCTCATTTGTTTGTTTGCCTCTTCATCATTATGGCTAGTTCCTCCATTGCTACAAGCACTCCTGAGAATGAAGTTCTCAATTTTAAGCAAAGGGGAGGAGAGAATTTAAAAGATGCTTGGTACAGAATTTGTGATGCTCATAATAGATCTATTCGAAAGCAATCCACTACTATTCTTCTTTGCAGTTTTTATGTGGGCATTACTACTTTGTATAGGTTTGTTCTTGATACTATCACTGGAGGGAATTTCTTGATGTGTCCCCCTTTAGATGCTTTTAATGCCATGGGAACTTTAGTGGGTTCACCTCCTATCATCATTAATGAAATAGTTTTAACTCTTGAGCATGTTATGCAAAGGTTAGATGCAATTGCAAATCTACTGATGTTCCTAAGAACAAGTGTGTTAATTTTAGTAGTAACAATGAAGATCTTAAAATGATTAGAGTTCACCCAAATTTCATATATGTGATAAAGGAACCAATCTATAAAAATATGTCTCTTGACTTTGTTCCTATGAGTGTGATTATCAAAAATTTATATGCTAGAACTCCTAGAGATTATGGTTGTGTGATTGAGGAGTTCGAAGCTAAAGATGACAATACTTGAATCTATGCATTATGCCTTGCTATGATCATAAAACAATATAGCTTGTTGGGAGGCAACCCAATGAATAAAATATTTTTTCATTCTTTCTTTCTATTTTTGTGTGTTGAAACAATTATGCTACTGTTATGATTGTGATCTTATGTTTTAATTAAAGTTTGTGACAAGTAAAGCCTTTAGGATCATATTGGGTGATAGTTGATTTGTTCTTGTTGGAAAATATAAACTTTTACGTCTAGTAGCAGAATTGTTAAAAATCAAATAAGAGACAAAAAATCTGAATTTTTTACACAATATTGATATACAAATTGCCTATGTTATCCTATTTTTTTAGATTTTTTGGAGTTACAAAAGTATGGTTAAAGTACAGATTATTACAGACTTCTGTTTTTGACAGATTCTATTTTCGTTGCATTGTGTGCTTATTTTGATGAATCTATGGACTGTATCGGGGTATAAGCCAGGGTAAAGTTGGAATACAGTTGGTATAATGCAATAATAAAATATGAATGAGTTTGCAACAATACTTAAAGTGGTGATTTGCTTTATTAAACTAACGGATCTCATGAAGGTTTCTTAAGTTTTGTGTGATTGAAAGTTTTCAAGTTTTGGGTGAGATCATGATGGATGAAGGAATAAGAAGTGAAAAGAGCTTAACTTGGGGATGCCCATGGCACCCCAAGGTAATATATAACAAGAACCAAGCAACTAAGCTTGGGGATGCCCTAGAAGGCATCCCCTGTTTCTTCAAACGACCATCGGTAATTTTACTTGCAGCTATATTTTTATTCGTCACATATCATGAGTTTTGCTTGGAGCGTCTTGTATTATATGAGTACTTCCTTGTTTTTCTTTTTTACTTTGTCACAATCATCCTTGCTGGACACACCTATTTGAGAGAGCCGTAATGATGTTATGATTCTTTACAATTGTTCTAGTGCTTCACTTATATCTAATTGAGCATGACGGTGCTTTAATTTTGAAGAAATACTCTCATGCTTCACTTATATTATTTTGAGAAATGAAAATTTTGAAGAAATATTTATGCTCTTGTTCTTCACTTAAATTTGTTTGAGAGCTTGTTATAAGCAATGGTAATATATGAAACTAGTCCCAGAGTGATAGATATTCAAGAGGGATAATAAAAACTATCATGCAGATCATTGGATATTAAAACTTGATTCCTTGCAATAGTTTTGCGATATGGAGATAGTAATATGTGAGTTATGTTGGTGAGTAATTATGCTTTAGTAAGAATATTGGTGTTAAGGTTTGTGATTCCCTATACATGCACGAAAGTCAATACTTATGCAATGTAGTTACATCCTACTTGTGGTCCATTATTCGGTGTTAGTTATGTTCAATGCTTGTTTATGATCGTTTTTTTTGGTTGGTTGCTTCTCAATATATTTGCTAGACTTTACTTGCACTAAGTGGGAATACTACTTGTGCATCCAAACTCCTTAAACCAAGTTCTGCCAATGAGTCCATCATACCTACCTATATGCGGCATTCCCATGCCGTTCCAAGTAAATTTGTAAGTGCCAACTCTATTTTTCAAAATGAATTTCGTTTTTGTGTGCCTGAACCGCCCATAAAGCGGCAGGGGGTGGCCAATATTTTTCCATGCTAGATGTGTTATTCTCAAGATGAGTGTTTATTCACTTGTTATTGCACGAGAGTGTGGCCGGTAATAGGGATGCCTAGTCCCGAAATGAAAAAGAATTTACTTTATGTTTTCAATAATAAATTCCTTGGAAAGTGTTGGTACGGAAGGCACCCGTGGATACGGCTAGCCATGGATTGTGAAAGAATGGTGGAAAAAGGAATAAACTTTATTTTATGTTTGGGAACCGCCTATGATGTATCTAGCATGGAAAGTATTGGGAATTCTCGGTCATTTTCATTGAAGGGAAAAGCATGCCTCCCAAAAATATTTTGTCTCTCAATTTAAGCTTTGAGCTCTGGCACCTCTACAAATCTCTGCTTCCCTTTGTGAAGGGCCTATCTATTTACTTTATGCAATTTTTATTTTATTTTGAGTCTCCATCTTCATACAAATCACCAACTAGGGAACACTATGATCATACTTGTGCATTGGATCTAGCTAATATTTGAGTGTATTTCATGAATGTTCAATGATTGAGCATAATGAGCTAGGGATAGATTTATTTAGTGTTGATATTTTGAAAGACATGGTTGCTTGTTGATATGCTTGAGTATTGATGTCCTCATGTCAATTATAGACTATTGCTTTGAATCATCTAAAAGTCCAAATGTCCATGCTACAAAAGAAAAGAATATGTGATAAATATGATGGGTAGCATTCCACATCAAGATTGGGGATGCTGATACGTCTTCAACGTATCTATAATTTTTTATTGTTTCATGCTATTAAAGTATCATTCTTGGATGTTTTATACTCATTCAATAGCAACTTTATATCATTTTTTGGGACTAACCTATCGATATAGTGCCCAGTGCCAGTTGTTTTTTCTGCTTGTTTTTTACTTTGCAGAATATCAACACCAGATGAAGTCCAAATGCCACGCAAGTTTTCGGAGATTTTTTTTCTGGACAGAAGACACCCAGGAAGCCAAAGAAGTGCACCAGAGGAGGACCATGGGGCCCACTAGGCACCAGGGCGCGCCAGAAGGCCCAAATGCGCCTTTGTGGATAGTGGGGCCCATGGGAGGCTTCTCCACCGACTATCAGCTCTATAATAAATATTCTAACATCCAAAAAAACCTAGGAGAGTCGACGAAAACACAATTCCTGCCGCAGCAAGTTCCAGAACCACGAGATCCAATCTAGAGGCCTATTCTGGCACTCTGCCGGAGGGGTCAACGTCCATGGAGTGGTTCTTCATCAAAACCTTTGCCCCTCCGATGATGCATGAGTAGTTTACCATGGACCTAATGGTCCATAGGTAGTAGCTAGATGGCTTCTTCTCTCCTTTTGATCTTCAATACAATGTTCTTGATGTTCTTGGAGATCTATTTGATGTAATGACTTTTTGCGGTGTGTTTGTTGGGATCCGATGAATTGTGAGTTCATGATCAGATCTATCCATGAATATTATTCGAGTCTTTGCTGAACTTTTTATGCAAGATTGTTATAGGCTCGTATTTCTTCCCTGAAACTTTGGTTTGGTTTGGCCAACTAGATTGGATTTTATTGCAATTGCAAGAAGTGCTTTCTGATGGGTTCGATCTTGTGGTGCTCAATCTCAGTGACAGAAGGAGACATGACAAACATGTACCATTTCCATTAAGGATAAAAAAGATGGGGTCTATTCCTACATGAATATATCTTGTCTACATGTCATCATTCTTAATGCATTACTCTGTTTTTCCATGAAGTTAATACACTAGATGCATGTTGGATAGAGGTCGATGTGTAGAGTAATAGTAGTAGATGCAGGCAGGAATCAGTCTACTAATCTTGGATGTGATGCCTATATACATGATCATTGCCTTGGATATTGTCATAATTATTTGCGCTTCTGTCAGTTGCCCAATAGTAATTTATTTACACATTGTATGCTATTTTCTCGGAGAAGCCTCTAGCAAAATCTACAGCCCCCGGGTCTATTTCCTATCATATTATTTTCAGATCTATTAATCTAAAATTCCAAAACTACCTTGCTTCACTTTTTCTTTACTTATTTTATTTTGTGTCTAGATTTATTTATCCAATCTCATAGAAATTAGTCTATCTCAAGACCGAGGAGGGATTAACAACACCTCTTACACGTTGGGTTGCATGTTTTTGTTATTTGTGTGTAGGTACTGTTTACATAATGTTGCTTGGTTCTCCTACTGGATTGATAACCTTGGTTTCATAACTGAGGCAAATACTTACCATTGTTGTGCTGAATCATCCTCTCCTCTTCAGGGAAATACCAACACAGATACAAGTAATCACTAGGCAATCAGAATATAATGGCTTGATAACTTCCACTTAGTCCTAGGAGCTCGATATTTGTGGTGGTTTAAATGGCCCCTGGTGAAGTGGTGATAGTCTCAGCCGAAGTACACCTGGCTTAACACCTCGGTCCTTGTGACAAGGACCCTTCCACTTATTGTGATTGTCGATTTTCGGCTTTCTCCACTAAGGCACTTGACCATTTGAGTTGGAAGTGCAATCGCAGTGGTTCTCCCTTTATGCTCCTAGTCAAACATAGCGGAACGTAGGAGGTAAACACAAGAGCCGACCAACCCAAACATTGACAAGAATCACAATTTGGAACTAATGCATATAATGCTATATCCGAGATGCCGAACAGTTTTTTGGGCAGTATCATAGACTTGGTCCTAAGTCCAAGCCCCCAACTGAAAGTCAAGCTCATCTATATGTATTTCTATGAGGCGAAAGGCCAAAGAAGAAAAGTGACACTCAAAGTTGAGTATGTAATGACCCACAAGTATATGGGATCTATCGTAGTCCTTTTGATAAGTAAGAGTATCGAACCCAACGAGGAGCAGAAGGAAAAGACAAGCGGTTTTCAGCAAGGTATTCTCTGTAAGTACTGAAATTATAGGTAAGAGATAGTTTTGTGATAAGATAATTCATAACGGGTAACAAGTAACAAAAGTAACTAAGGTGCGCAAGGTGGCCCAATACTATTTGTAGCAAAGGACAAGCCTGGACGAACTCTTATATAATGCAAAGTGCTCAGGAGGACAAATGGGAATTACTGTCAAGCTAGTTTTCATCATGCTCATACGATTCACGTTCATTAGTTTGATAATTTGATATGTGTGTGGACCGTAGCTTGGGTGTTGTCCTTTCTTGGACAAGCCTCCCGTTTATGATTAACCCCTCTCGCAAGCATCTGCAACTACGTGTCGGGGAAAGCAGACAAGGGTGTATATTTTCCCCTGACTCGTGCACGGCCGGCACCGGGCCATGCCAAGTGCAGGAGACCAAGATCTTTGAGGGACCAACATGCAGATCAAGAGGACCAAGGACAAGCTAGAGAAGTGAGATACCCCCAGGAGAAAAGCCTCCCTTGCCGGGCAAACGAGCTTGGCGAGGGCGGAGCCACTCCCGGAAGACAATGCCCAAGACGCCCCAGGAGGGCCTGCCGGGACTCACAGAGGCCAGATACCACCTCACCAACCACTCCACAATGACTCACGTCATCAATCAGTGCGGTGTCAAGCCAAAAGTGATTAAGTGGCAGCCATTCGTCACATGGCGGCCTCTTTCTACAGGAAAACCTACAGACGACACCCGTCCTGCGACGTGTCGAGCGAGCAGGCATGAAGCTAGCAAATTAGCCCGACAAGGCTTGTTGGGCGAACAACAATGTGACGTTGAGCGGCACATTTAATGCGCTCTATCAGCCTGCAGAGTTAGGTATGATAGCACAGTGTGGGCACCCCGACTCATAAGTCGTGATCACCGAATGCACGTGTACAGTGATCCCAGAGATCAATGCTCACTGAACACACAGAAGCTGAATAACAAGAGTCTTACATCCATACATACCGTATTACACAAGTAGGACCATTATGGTCGAGTCTTGAGTATAGCATCGCAGCGGAAATCTTCGTCGATAACTTGGACCCATGCCATCTGCCTTAACCCTACAGGCATTCTGACTGGGAAGCGTCCTAGCTTGCATGTTCGTCGTCGAAGTATTCTTCATCATATCCTGTGCTTTCATGCCTGGCCAATAAAATAACCAGTGGCAAGCCAATGAGTACTTTGAATGTACTCGCAAGCAACCCATGTTTTGGTTCAAGATACAATAATGCATGATATAGGTAAATTTTTGCAGAAAGCTAGTTTTTCTCATGCAAGTATGATCAACATATATCAAGGGCATGACTGTGTCCGCAACAAGTATCAGGAGGTTTCAGACATCATCATCGAGAAAGAGTTATAAACAACTCACGCTCAAGCTCATCATGACTTCCTCACGAGTCGCATCATCAATATCACCAAACTGTGTTGTTTTTCAAAAACATATGGACGTAGTCTAAGCAGCACCGCCCAACCGTCCTTGACCGTGGACACGGCTATTCGAATAGTTTTACACTCTGCAGAGGTTGCACACTATACCCACAAGATCCGGGGAACTTCCGTGTCAGCCACGACCCGCGGTACCTCAAGTACCCGGGGTAAGCACCCGATCACTACCTTTCCCTAGATAACACTAACATGGAGTCCACTCGATTGGCAGTAACCCCCGTGCCCAACATTTCTCATAACATTTCCGTGGAGCCTTGCTCCCATATTTATCACATACCACTGGCACGGGGTACCAACGGTGTGTCCGGTGCCCCATAAAAATGGTCATGGCCGCCCTACCTGGCACGACCCCGTCCTGAGAGAGAGCACCAACTCTCCCCCGTCACTAGTAATGTGGGCTCCAAGCTAGTATCAGCCTAGGTAATCAATAATGCCCTTTCCCATATAAGGGTAGGGTGGTTGCGCATGTAAGGTTGGGACAGTCGACAAATCTTAAATCTAATCCGTCTCTGTAAACAACACTTTCAACAAGCCTCGGTACACTACCTCTCCACCAAGTAGTGACCTAGTTCATCATCAACTCCCAGGGGCATTAGTGGCACCCACTGGGCTATTTGCAAGTATGTCAAACCACACTTGGTTTCTTTCCATGCATAACCCTAACCCATTTTGCTCAGCCAACAACTATAGCATATTTCTACAACCCACCAACACAACTCTCAACAAGGATAGAGTCATGATCAATGCAAGTATCAACGGGGTATGCAACAAAGGCAAACCTAGCAAGGTTGCCATTCAAGATATCATGCATTCAACAATCACGGAAAGAAATGTTGCTATGATAAAAAGGGTTCATCATGGTCAAAGGGCTGCTTTCCTCTTTAACAAAGTCTTCGAGGTCTTCAAATACCTCTGGTCCAACTCCGAGCATTGCGTCTACTTTGTCAACTATCGTTGAAAGCAACCATAATAAGCAACACAACAAGGCAGGAGATAAAAGTGCTCTAAAAATATGATTTGGACTTTTCTAGGATACTTCTGGTCATATGAGGGATGACCAAAGTGGTTTCATTGGGATTCGATGAATGGATAACTTTGAACATTTTGATATGGTGGAATCAAGGGGTTTATGGATTTGCAAGAAGTGTACAGAAATATATTTTTGAAAAATGAGCAAAGGCACCCATTTAACAAAGGATGGTTTTAGAAGCATCTAGGAGTTGGTTTCACTGGATTTGGAGTTCAAAGGAATTTCCTATGAATTTGCAAAGTTGACAAATATGAAGAAATGGCCCAATAATTTATGTGGTATAGAAAGTACTAAGAAAAATGTTCATAAACTAAGTTATGAACTTAGAAGCATCTAGGAATTTGAATCATGGCATTTGGATAAATTTTGAGCCTTCTGTGATTTTCTAAATTTTATGACAGAAATGGAAATATGGGATTTGATAATTGTCTGTGAAGAAAATCTTTATGGAAAAATGTGCAAATTGCACCATGTGATAGATCAGGAATTTATGAACTTACAGAAATTAGAATCATCAAATTTGGACTTAGAATAAATAATCTATGGATTTTAGAAACTGTACAGAAAAGAAAAAGGGGGAAAAGGGTTTTACCCAAAAGGGCTGGATCTGGCCGGCGGCGGCGCGCACCGGGCGAGGTTTAGCAGCAGCGCCACTGGCCCAGCCCAGCGGCTCGGCCGCACGCCTGCAGAGGCTACGTCGGCGGCTTTGAAGTGCGCCAGGGGAGGCGGATCCGCCGGCCGCTTCCACTTAAACGGACGGGCCCGCCACTGGTCGACGACGTGCGGGCCCCAGCCGGTCGTCTTCCTCCTCCTCCGCGCTCGGCCGTGAGGAGGAGCGGCTCCTGCCGGCGATTGCCGGGGCTACAAAGCGTCTCCAGCGACGCTCCGCCCACTGGCGTACTCAGGAGGCCACGCCGCACCCATCCATGTGTTGCACGCACGCCGCGGAGGGCTGCAGCAGCGATGGTCTGGGTGGCCGCGGAGGAGGCTTTCGGCCATCTTTGGCCACGAGTGCGTGGTGTTCCCGTGGACGAACGACGTTGATGGAGGGTGAAAGTGCAACTAATCCCCGGGTGGTTTTGGTAATTAATAACAACATATATATCATTGAACTAATAGTTACTTGAGAATTATTTCAGAAAGTTCAGTGATATGGGTATGGCAAGGACTGAAGAAGTGGACCCCTCAAAATGCTAAGGCAAGCATTGGCAAAAGCTCAAGACTCCATTTTTGGTTTAGTGATCCAAGATCACATTGAGTCCATAGGAAAGCCAATACTATTAAAAGGGGATGAGGTTATGATAATGATCTGGTTGCTCAAAGTGCTTAGTTATACATCTCCTAAACTATCAGCAACTCTCACTCCCTTATACACTCATAAGTAATCTCGGTCCCACCGATATTCCAAACTCAGTCACACCGAGATGAACCACCTCAGCCATAAAGCCAAACCCTAGAAATCTCGGATTTTCCGATTCTAAACTCGGTCTCACTGAAACTTGAGTTGCCAAGCTTCAGAACCTTCATCATCAAATCGGTGTCACCGAGATGATGAAGTCGGTCCCACCGAGATTGGCAAGCTCCTGTCTTTTCACGAATCGGACTAACAGAGATTGTATTTTCGGTCCCACCGAAAATCCCAACGCTCACATGATTTGAACTTTCGGTCTCACCGAGTTGTCAACTTCGGTCCCACCGAGATTGGTCAAATGTGTGTAATGGTTGGATTTTGTGTGGAGGCTATAAATACCCTCCACCCCTCTTCATTCGTGGAGAGAGCCATCGAAAGAACTACCACTCCTACCTTACATTTCCGAGAAGAGAACTACCTACCCTTGTGTTGAGATCAAGTTGCTCCACTCCCACCATATGAAGCTTGATCTCTAGCCTTCCCAAGTTGCTTTCCACTCAATCCTTTCTTCCACCACAGCCAAATCAGTGAGGAGAGTTGAGTGTTGGGAGATTATCATTTGAAGCACAAGAGCAAGGAGTTCATCATCATCAACACCATCTATTACCTTTTGGAGGGTGGTGCCTCCTAGATTGGTTAGGTGTCGCTTGGGAGCCTCCGTCGAGATGTGGAGTTGAACCAAGAAGTTTGTAAGGGCAAGGAGATCGCCTACTTGTGAAGATCTACCCCGAGTAAGGCTAGCCCTCCGTGGGCGTGAGCCATGATGGCATAGACAAGGTTGCTTCTTCGTGGACCCTTCGTGGGTGGAGCCTCCATGGACTCTCGCAGCCGTTACCCTCCGTGGGTTGAAGTCTCCATCAACGTGGAAGCACGATAGCACCACCTATTGGAACCACGAGAAAAATCACCGCGTCTCCAAAATTGCGTTTGCTCTTCTCCACCTCTCTTTACTACATGTGCAATTTACTTTCCGCTGCCTATACTCTAGAATTGCATGTGTAGGGTGATGCTTGACTTGATCATAACTGTGAATCTGCCAAAATCTTGTCTTTGTCAAAAGGCATAACTTTTATATTGTCAAGTAGTCTAATCACCCCCCTCTAGACATACTTTCAATCCTACAAGTGGTATCAGAGCCAGGTTTCCATTGTATTGGTTTCCATTGCATTGGACTCCATAAGCTTGGTTTCACAACCTAGGAGAGTATGGCGTCTAGTGAGGGTAATTTTCGTAGAGGTCCTTACTTTGATGGTACAAATTTTGCTAGTTGGAAGCATAAAATGAAAATGCATATTCTTGGCCATAACCCAGCCGCATGGGGCATTATTTGTGTTGGTATGCAAGGTGAATTCTTCGAGGAAGGCAAAGTTCCGGATCGTGAAGCTACAATGGAAGAATTGCGGATGTTGCAAAACAATGCTCAAGCTTGTGACATTCTCTTCAATGCCTTGTGTCCCGAGGAGTTCAACAAAATCAGCCGTCTTGAGAAGCAAAAGAGATTTGGGATACTTTGGTTGAAATGCACGAAGGTACCGAGTCCGTGAAGGAATCAAAGCTAGATGTTCTTCAAGGTCAACTTGACAAGTTCAAGATGAAGGAAGGTGAAGGAGTCGCTGAAATGTACTCTAGGCTTGCTCTCATCACAAATGAGATTGCCGGCTTAGGAAGCGAAGAAATGACCGACCGATTCATCATCAAGAAGATTCTCAGAGCTTTGGATGGAAAGTATGACACCGTGTGCACTTTGATCCAAATGATGCCAAACTACAAGAATCTCAAGCCAACCGAAGTCATTGGAAGAATTGTTGCTCATGAGATGACACTTAAGGATAAGGAAGAGCTTCACAACAAGTCAAGTGGTGCTTACAAAGCTACAAGTGATGCTTCCACAACCTCAAGTGACAAGCTAGTTTCCAATGAAGAGATAAGCCTAATGGTGAAGAACTTCAACAAATTCTACAAGAGTAGAAGCAAAGAGAGAAGCTCAATGTCTAGATCATATGATGAAAAGAGATCTTCTAGTCGTGATCTAAACTGCTACAATTGTGGAAGACCCGGACACTACTCAAATGAGTGTTCGGCTCCCCACAAGAGAAGAGAAGAATCTCCAAGAAGAAGAAGCTCAAGAGATGAGTCACCTCGGAAAGAGAGAAGGAGTAGAGATGATCGTTATGAACGAAGACCCTCTCGGAGAAGCAAGGATTCGGAGAGGAAAGACAAGTCATCAAGGAGCTACACAAGAAGAAAACATCAAGCTCATGTAGGTGAATGGGTCTCCGGCTCCGACTCTGACAATCAATCCGAAAGAAGCTATCACTCCAACTCCGACTACAGTCAAGATGAAGGTGTTCCCGGTCTTGCTCTCGTGTCCTCCAACTCCAACTCCTATGACTTATTTGATTCACCAAATGAGGGAATTGGAAGATGCTTCATGGCTAAAGGCCCCAAGGTATCACACCCTGAATTCATTGACTTTGATAGTGACGAGGATGACTTGCTTGGTGAAGATGAGCTCTTACATGATAAATCTAGTGAGCCTAGTAATGATGAACATGCTAGTAGTCTTTATAGTCGAGAAGAGTCGAATGACAATGCTATGAAGGAGATTGAGCGTCTAACTAAAGAACTAAACACTCTCAAGTTAGCTCATGAAACAACTCAAGAAGATCATAGAGAGCTCCTAAGATCTCATGAGAAGCTACGATTCGAGAAGCTCACTCTAGAGCAAGAACATGAGTTTCTAAAAGCAATCAATGACGATCTTCGAAAGAAGAGTTCTTCATATCTTGCCAAACGACTTCTCTTGTCTAATCTCTTGCCACGATTGAAATCTTCCTGAACACCAGATTAGTTCGTTTGGACTAGATTTGAGTAAAAGTTTTAGGGTTAGGTTTCCGCCGAACACATCTCGGTGAGACCGATTTTACATTTTCGGTATGACCGATTTGGCCTATGGCCATTGACCTTTGCACCTTCGGTCCAACCGAAGTTGTGCAAATCGGTGTGACCGAAATGACGATTCTGTGAAACCCTAGTGTTTTCGGCAGGACCGAAACCCACTTCGGTCCAACCGAAAGTGGTGTGAATGCTTCTGTTTGAACACTTCGGATTCACCGAATTTTTAACTCGGTCTGACCGAAATGTCTTCTGTGAAAACCTAATACTAGAATTTGAACTCAATTGTTTGCAAAAACTTCTGCAGTTTGTGATAACTCTTCCACTCTGCCCACACCTTATCTATTCACAGGTTGTCACCATGTCGATGCCAAAGGATGATCGAACAGGTCGAGTCACCTATTGCAGATATTCCAGAGCGTGCACTAGTCCCGATCCCAAAGAGCTCATCGATGATGGTGAGAGGAGTACACCAAGTGGTTTACCTCCTGCAGCCACCAGAGCCAGAAAGAAGAGGAACTCAGATGATGAGGATTCTGATTTCGTTGTTGAGGAAGAGGTCACCTCAAAGCCCAAGAGAAAAGTTGTTGCCAAAGAGCCACAAGGTCAGCAAACTAAGAAGGGCACCAGAAAAGTCAAGCAGTCAACTGTTGCCAAGAAGCTGAACTTGGAAGAGGCAACTGCAAGCAAGGTGAAGAAAACTTCCAAGAGGAAGAGGTTAGTGCATGATGATGCAAAGAAGAGAAGATGAGGATGAGGAAGCACCCCAGCCTCCTCGAAGCCTAAGCTCATGGGTGATGCCATCGTGGCCGGAGCCACTTCAAAGCCCAAGCAATCCGCTCCAACTAAGGCAGCTCCAAAGAAAGCCTCACGCCAAGCCCAAGAAGACAATCGAAACATTCCAAAGATCTCGAGAAGAACAAAGATGATGTGCCACCACCGTGTCGATGATGAAGCACCGCCTTGTGAAACTTCGATGTAAACTGCCACTACATAATGATGTTCATCCTCAAGCTGAGAACATGAAGGAAAGGAAAGATAGAGGTCTCAGGTTATGGAGACAATCTGACCCATATGCCGTGAGGAGAAGAACTGCTGTTGATCCCAGATTTCACACCTGAGAGTAGCAGGACTTCTATGAGACCGTGCTGATGGACAAGAAGCCCATAGTGGCGGACACTCGATATGTTGATTGGAAGTACATTGACAAATAAGAGCACAGATTTCTTTCCACATGTGCATGAAAGCTTCACTGCATGTGGTGTTGCAGAGTTTGTAGGTCAGAAGTTGACAAATTGGAACGATGAGATGATTATGCAATTCTATGCCACAGCTCATTTCTATCCTGATGGAAAGATCACATGGATGACTGAAGGCCAAAGATTTTCTTCAACTATTGAAGAATGGGCAGAACTTCTGAATGCTCCAGTGCAAAGAGAGGATGATATTGATGTATATGGGATTCCAAAGAAGAATCATGAATCCATGAAGAACATGTACAAAGAGGTTCCAAATAAGGATTTGGGAATCGAAGCTCGGCTCGAGCAGTACTATCTCCAGGCAGGTCTACCTACCACTAACACTATTCTCGAGGCATACCTTGATGCCCAAGTCGGAGATCATCGCATGATCGAGGATACTCTATCAACATGCTGCATATACTTGATGAGAGAGCACCTTTCAAGGTGATGGACTTGATAGTTGAGACCATCAAGAGGACCGCAATGACCGAGAAAAGGTCATGTGGATTTGCCCGCATATTCAGATGCTTATCAATGCCAAGTTTGGCACGGGCACATACTTGTTGGATAGAGAACACTTACCACCGCAGCCTGAGCATGAGGATAATGTTGTTGTGATGGATGAGGAGGATCCAACATCGCTTGAAGGTCAAGCAAAGATTGAAGCTGCCAAGAGAGCCAAAGTCGACAAGGAAGCAGCAGCAGCAGCAGCTAAACCAAAGAGTGTCGGAGAGCAGCTCCTTGAAGCTACCCAAAGGATTGAACAACGCCTGCCAAGATTATACGCCTCGTGGAGCCTAGAGAGGATTGTTGAAGACAAGATCCACGCTCTGGATGTGAAGTCGATCAAGTGCAAGTAATCACAACAAGCTTGAGGCGGACATTGAGGAAGCAAAGAGGAGAAGGAAGAGCTTATGCGTGAGATGCGGGATGACTTAGTCCAGATGCTTATCAGCAGATCGCCCGGTTCCTACAGACCCGATCATTGCTATTCCAAAGGATGACACCAGACTACAGCTTGACCTCCCACAGCTCCATCGGTTGCTACAGCTCCAGCTCCAAAGGACCACTCCTCCAAAGACAAACATCACCAAGTCTTCGCAGATGTGCCATATCAACTCCAACATCAACCTGACAGAGCCGCCAAAGAGTCCCCAGTGGCGCTTAGCTCTATGCTGTTTGAACTTTTGGTAACTTGTTGCCAAAGGGGAGAAATTGTATAGATCATAGGACTTCGAGAGAGAGTGATGTTATCTTTGCGCTTTTGCTCTTTCGTTCTTTTGCGGTTTCTTTGAGATACTTTTGGTTTTCAAACATTCAGTGTGTTTGATACTACGTTTGATCCTACTTTAATGAGTGCTTGGTCGCATTATGCTTTAATGTGTGCTTAATGCTTATCATATGCTATTCTTATCTTGTATGACCATTTACTCATGTCTTGGTGATTGGGTGCATGCTGTTCATTCTTATCATTTTGTGCGCTCCACCAAGATGTATGTGACATGGAAGAGTGACCCATGATCCTAATCGATTGTGCATTTGCATTCAAACGCAAATATTAAATAATGCACAAATTTAGGGGGAGCTCTTGCTTATCACATACTTCTCAAAGCGACGATATTATTCATTGATTATATCCTTTGTCGAAGCTTTGATCTATATGTTGTCATCAATTACCAAAAAGGGGGAGATTGAAAGTGCAACTAATCCCCGGGTGGTTTTGGTAATTAATAACAACATATATATCATTGAACTAATAGTTACATGAGAATCATTTCGAAAGTTCAATGATATGGGTATGGCAAGGATCAAGAAGTGGACCCTCAAAATGCTAAGGCAAGCATTGGCAAAAGCTCAAGACTCCATTTTTGGTTTAGTGATCCAAGATCACATTGAGTCCATAGGAAAGCCAATACTATTAAAAGGGATGAGGTTATGATAATGATCCGGTTGCTCAAAGTGCTTAGTGATACATCTCCTAAACTATCAAGCAACTCTCACCGCCTTATACACTCATAAGTAATCTCGGTCCCACCGATATTCCAAACTCACCACACCGAGATGAACCACCTCAGCCATAAAGCCAAACCCTAGAAATCTCGGATTTTCCGATTCGAACTCGGTCTCACCGAAACTTGAGTTGCCAAGCTTCAGAATCATACATCATCAAATCGGTGTCACCGAGATGATGAAGTCGGTCCCACCGAGATTGGCAAGCTCCTGTCTTTGCACGAATCGGACTAACCGAGATTGTATTTTCGGTCCCACTGAAAATCCCAACGCTCACATGATTTGAACTTTCGGTCTCACCGAGTTGTCAACTTCGGTCCCACCGAGATTGGTCAAATGTGTGTAACGGTTGGATTTTGTGTGGAGGCTATAAATACCCTCCACCCCTCTTCATTCGTGGAGAGAGCCATCGAAAGAACTACCACTCCTACCTTACATTTCGAGAAGAGAACTACCTACCCTTGTGTTGAGATCAAGTTGCTCCACTCCCACCATATGAAGCTTGATCTCTAGCCTTCCCAAGTTGCTTTCCACTCAATCCTTTCTTCCACCACAGCCAAATCAGTGAGGAGAATTGAGTGTTGGGGAGATTATCTTTTGAAGCACAAGAGCAAGGAGTTCATCATCATCAACACCATCTATTACCTTTTGGAGGGTGGTGCCTCCTAGATTGGTTAGGTGTCGCTTGGGAGCCTCCGTCGAGACGTGGAGTTGAACCAAGAAGTTTGTAAGGGCAAGGAGATCGCCTACTTCGTGAAGATCTACCCCGAGTAAGGCTAGCCCTCCGTGGGCGTAGGCCATGATGGCATAGACAAGGTTGCTTCTTCGTGGACCCTTCGTGGGTGGAGCCCTCCATGGACTCTCGCAGCCGTTACCCTCCGTGGGTTGAAGTCTCCATCAACGTGGAAGTACGATAGCACCACCTATTGGAACCACGAGAAAAATCACCGCGTCTCCAAAATTGCGTTTGCTCTTCTCCACCTCTCTTTACTACATGTGCAATTTACTTTCCGCTGCCTATACTCTAGAATTGCATGTGTAGGGTGATGCTTGACTTGATCATAACTGTGAATCTGCCAAAATCTTGTCTTTGTCAAAAGGCATAACTTTTATATTGTCAAGTAGTCTAATCACCCCCCTCTAGACATACTTTCGATCCTACAGAGGGCCTCAAGGTGGTGGTATGAGGGTACTAGAGTGGCTAGGGAGAGAGGAGAGGATCGGGATAGCCCGGTTTTAGGCGGAGCCCAACGGCGGAGCTCCGGCCATTGCAGTGGATGGAGGGCATGGGGAGAGATGTGAGTTGGTCCATGGGGTGCACAGGAGAGAGGGGAAGCAAATGGAGCAGAGAGGGAGGCCAAGGACTGCCTTAAGTAGGAGGGGGCGAGGTGCACCGTGGATAGGGCGCTCGGCGAGCTCCTAGCCGTTGTTGGAGGCCACGGGGGCGCGCGTGGGCATGTCTGGGGTGCTCGTGGGGTTGGTCTAGGGCGAGAGGAGGGGAGAGAAGAAGCAGGGGAAGGGCCAGGGTGCCACACGTGTGAGGCGCTCCATTGGCGCGCTCGGGCGGCCTCTGTTCGCTAGCACGGAGGCGCGGGGAGGGGGAGAGAGAAGGGGGCCGACCGTGTAGCGTGTTGCGGACGCCGAGGCGTATCGGCAGGCACGCGGGGGAGGCCTGAGGTGGACGGGAGTGCAGCGGCAGGGCTCGGCCGCTACTGTAGAGCGCTCCAGAGCAGGCTTTTCGCCGGCATGAGCGCGTTTTGCGCGCTCTGCCGTGTCCACTTGCGTCTGGAGTGTGCTGGGTGATGGGCTAAAGCCTGGGGAGAGCCTTGGATGCTCTGTAGTGCCAAGGAGGGAGAGAGAGACTGAGAGAGAGGGAGAATGCTGTTGCCCAGAGAAGAAAAATGGGGTTCTAACCCCCTTGATCATGGCTCCTCGGGCAGGGAAAGATGCAGGTGGTAGAGGGGGACCAGATGAGGCTGTGGGAAAAAGTTTAGCTCATGGAGATTAGTGGAAGTGGCCAAAACAAGCATTTCAATTTTCTGCCAAAAGGTGTTTGATGGTGGTTTGGGCAAGTAGATGATTTGCATCTGCCATGAGACTCCATAGGGTGAAATGACACATATCATTAGGGCCTTCCACCAATCTGGAGCTCATTTGAAGAAAGTTGACAATGCAACTTTGGTAAACCCTAGAAATTAGCAGAAATGAACTTGTGTAGATTTAGTTGAGCAAATCACTTATCCTTGATGCACCACTTCGTGTAGTGTCATCATTTTGAGGATTTGAACATGTACACAAAAATTGAGATCAAAAGGAGAAAGTTTCCAATGTAGAGTTGTTCAAATTTGGTTCTGGACAGGAAGGGTTTTGGGGCACTTTGATCAAGTTAAATTGTTCTCCAACTTGTGCCACTTGGTCTAGATGAATTATTAGACCATTTGAGCATGTTCACAAGGTTTGAGAACATTTGGACATGTTTGGCAATGTAAAGTTGCTCAAACTTCAAAATGGACAGAAATGGTTTTGAGGGGATTTGATGATGTTACCTTGTTCTCCAAGACATGAGACTTGGCAAGATCACCAAATATGTCATATGTGACATGATAGAATTTTCTTGGAATTTTTGGAGAATATATCCTTTGTAAATATTTCAAAAGCTTGAAATATTTAGAAAGGGTTTTTGAGGTATTTGACCAATATTTTGAACATGACCATTTGTTGAAACTCTTATATATGGACAATATATGTCCACTGAGTTTCCCTAATTTTTGTCAAATATTTTTGAAACAATAAAATAATTTTTCCCTATTAAAGACCATTTCTGGCCTTAAGAAAAAGCTTTTAAATAAAATAGTAAAATAACTTTTAAAATTATATTTCTGTGGTTTCTGGGTATCCTATATCTAATAGGAGTCAAATATATTTTTGGAAAGATTTTTACTGCCCTTAACTAAGTACTTGCAGTGCAAACCTCAATTCAGGGGTTTTTGAAAAACTAGTTTTTGAAAATACTATTTGGCCAAATTATTTTTGTAAGAAGTCATTTTTATGTCCTATACACATGGCATGATCATTGGTTCAAGAGTTTGGGGCAAGGAGATGAAGTATAGGAGTTGGAGGATTTATTTGATTTTTAGAGCACTTGCAAACAACAGTCAACCATTCCATCAAAGCAAAGACAAAACACTCAAAAGTTCTTGTCAACCCACATTTTAGCATTATTTATTGACTTAAGTGTTGTGGCATGAAAATCAGGGTGTGACAGACCTACCCCCCTTACAAGAATCTCGTCCCCGAGATTCCCAGACTAGGCGCGGGAAGGGATACAGAAACTTGGATCTGGGGTAGTCTTCAAGTCTTCATGTTGCTTCTGCTTCCGTGTAGTGCTCCATTGAATCTTGAAGTACCTAGTGTTGTAACTTCGTGTATGACGTGCTGCCTGGCCCAGGTTGCTAATGGTCTCTCAAATAGGTCTCGGTGATCGATGTCCTTGTTAGTGATTGGGCTAGTTAGGAAGTCGAAAACACTTCCGGAGTTGTGTCTTGTGAAAAAAACATTGTGCACAGTGGGCGAGTCAGGTGGTAACTCCAGCTGGTAACTGTCTTCTCTTCGTCTCGTAGCGATCTCGGAGGGGGGGTTGTTAAATCTTGGAGTGATCTCGAAGAAGGCCGATGAATCTTGGGGCGAGCTTTCCTTTGACATGGAAGTGTTGGGTTCCTTTGAGAGGGGCGACCCAGAGATAGACATGGTCTCCAACTCAGAAGTTCATGTCTCTACGACGTGAGTCTGCGTAGCTCTTCTGTCTTGACTTGGCAGTCTTCAAACGCTCTCTGACAAGCTGGACTTGCTCTTCTGCTTCACGAAGGATATCAGGCCCAAAGACAAATCCTTCTCCGGTCTCTGACCAATTGAGGGGTGTGCGGCACTTCCGTCCGTATAACACTTCAAATGGTGCCATCTGAAGGCTTGACTGATAACTATTGTTGTAAGAGAACTTGGCGAAAGGAGGTAGTCTTCCCACCTAGCTCCATATCTTTGAGACACGTGCTCGGAGCATGTCTTGAGTATCGATTTACTGTTCATCGACCTCCGATGCGTGGGTGGAAGCGATCTTTGAAGGACAACTTGGTCCCCATGGCCTCTTGGAACTTCTTCCAGAACCTTGAGGTAAGCTGG
Organism: Aegilops speltoides; assembly: GCA_021437245.1. Taxonomy (NCBI): domain Eukaryota; kingdom Viridiplantae; phylum Streptophyta; class Magnoliopsida; order Poales; family Poaceae; genus Aegilops; species Aegilops speltoides. Next base: position 143,063,127 of record CM038141.1, read on the forward strand.
GTTCCTCGATCTGACACAATCTCCTTGGGAACACCATGAAGGCTCACGATTCGGTTGATGTAGAGACTGGCTAACTGGTTCCCCTTGTAGGTCGTCTTGACCGGAATGAAGTGGGCCACCTTGGTCAAATGGTCAACAATGACCCATATGGAGTCATGTCCCTTGCTTGACCTGGGTAAACCGGTGATGAAGTCCATCCCGACTTTGTCCCACTTCCATTCAGGCACCTTGAGGGGTTGCAACAATCCAGCGGTTTGCTGATGTTCAGCTTTGACTCTCTGGCATACGTCACACTTTGCAACATAGGTGGCAATCTCCCTTTCATCCCGTGCCACCAGAATCTTTTCTTCAGGTCTTGATACATCTTGGTTCCTCCACGATGGATGGAATACCGGGTGTCGTGAGCTTCTTGCAAGATCAGGTTCTTGAGCTCAATCTTGTTGGGTACGCAAATGCGATTCCCAAACCACACGACTCCTTGCTCATCTTCTTTGCCTCGTGTTCAATTCCCTTTGAGTGAAAATATACTTCAGACTTTTGTGATCCTTATATATCTCACATCGCTTCCCTAAGAGGTAATGTCGCCATGTCCTCAGGGCATGAACCACTGCTGCTAGCTCAAGATCATGAGTAGCATAGTTTTCTTCATGATGCCGTAGTTGCCTTTGAGAGGAGTGGCTTGCAGATATGCACGGTCTTCAACGCGGAAGCTCACTCCTTGACGACGGTGGTTGGTATAGTTCTTCCTCCTTGACATGGCGGTCTTCGGATGTTCCCTAACCAGCTGATCACCTCTTCTTTCGTCTTCATGTGGGCATTCATGTCCTCAAGTAAGGATGATGATTTACTTGCCCAAGTACTCTATGAAGTATTTGGGGTACGTAGAGTGGGCTGAGGCATTGGTGAGGGTCACGGTTGAGCATTGGTCAAGGTCTTATTGATCTAGAGCCAAGGCCCAAGGTCATGATCCAACCGTGTTGTGGCTTGGTAGGACATAAGGGTTTCAAGGATTCTAGTGTGCGAATGAACATTTATCATCCTATCTTTAAGCACGGTTTCTGAGATGCCAATAGTCTATCTAGTCCTTTAAACAAATCACATCATATCACTGATAGCATCATTTTGTATAGGCCAACTCCAATCATCACTCATGCTATTCATATCCTCATGACTCCCAAGAGGAGGTCTAACAACATCATATATGTCTATGATCCCCAAACTCAGGTGTGTGTGGCCACCCCTAAAAATCCATGGGTAGAGCATACAAGCTTCCAAGCTGGAATAAAACAGGACAATACATGTCACACCCTGCATTTTGTAACATTGCATTTTCATTATAAAGCATGAAAATTTGGACCAACAAAAACTTTTTGCATTATTTGGCTTTTATTTGGAGTTGGTTTTCTCTCTGTGTTTCTTTTCAAGTGCTTCTTAAAGTCAACTACTCTACCCTCTATATTTCATCTCCTTACCCCAAGCTCCTGACCAATGACCATGCCATGTGTATAGTGCTATATAGAATTTTCTTACAAAAATAATTTGGCGAGAAAGTATTTTCTAAATTTAGTTTTCCAAAACCCCGAATTGAGGTTTGCCTTTGCAAGTACTTGATCAAGGGCAGTAAAATCTTTCCAAAATATATTTGACTCCTATTAGATATAGGATACCCGAAACCACAAAATATAATTTTAAAAGTTGTTTTACTATTTTATTTAAAAGCTTTTTCTTAAGGCGAGAAATGGTCTTTAATAGGGAAAAATTATTTTATTGTTTTAAAAAAATTTGACAAAAATCAGGGAGACTCAGTGGACATATATTTTCCATATATAAGAGTTTCAACACATGGTCATGTTCAAAATATTGGTCAAATCCCTCTAAAACCCTTTCTGGATATTTCAAGGTTTTGAAATATTTACAAAGGAAATATTCTCCAAAAATTCCAGGAAAATTCTATCATGTCACATATGACACATTGGATGATCTTGCCAAGTCTCATGACTTGGAGAACAAGATAACCTCATCAAAACCCTTCAAAACCATTTCTGTCCATTCTGAAGTTTGAGCAACTTTACATTGCCAAACATGTCCAAATGTTCTCAAACTTGGTGAACATGCTCCAATGGTCTAATTATGCATCTAGACCAAATGGCACAGGTTGGAGAAGAGGAAATCTTGGTCAAAGTGCCTCAAAACCCTCTCTGACCAGAATCAAAATTGGACAACTTTGCACTACCAACTTTTTCTCCAAGACCCCAACTTTGGTGAGCCTGATCACATGACCAAATAAGGCCACCACACCAAGTGGTGCATCAAGGAGAAATGATCTACTCCACTGGATCTACACAAATCCATTTCTGCCCATTTCTAGGGTTTGAAAGAGTTGCATTGGCAACTTTGTCCAAATAAGCTCTAAATGGGTGGAAGGCCCTAAATATATGTGACATTTCACCCTATGGAGTACCAAGGCCAGTGGAAGTCATTAGCTTATCCAAAACTCCATCAAACACCTTCTGGCAAATAACAAAAATGCCTATTTTGGCCACTTTCACTAATCTCCTTGAGTTCATCTTTTTACCACAACCCCTCCTCGTTCCCCTCTGTCACCTAGATGCTTTTCTACCCGAGGAAGCAATGTGGAAGAAGGGGGAAACCACATTTGTCCTTTCTGGACAACATTTTCCTCTCTCTCTCACAGCCTCTCTCTCTCCCCTCTGCACTCCAGAGCATCCAAGGCTCCTTCCTAGTTTTGCCCACTCCCACTGTAGCTCCCAGACACGAGTGGACGCGCGCGCGACGCGGGAAAGCCGCGGATGCCGGCCAAAGTCGCGCTCTGGAGCACGTCACTGCGCTCCCGACCGTTGACGCCGCGTCCCCGAACGCCTCGTGCTACCCCAGCGCCCGATGCCCTCGGCGTCCGTGACACGCCACCGTGCAGGCCCCTTGTCTCTCCTCTCTCTCACCTCCTGCAACGCGTGCCCGACGCCGCCTGCTCGGCCAATGCCCGACCTCACAGCGCGGCGCGGTGCCTCTCCCGCTCTCTCTCCTTCTCCCTGGCGCCCTACTCCATCCCCACGAACGCCGTGGACAGCTCCATCTCTTCTCCAACGGCCTCCAGAGCCGATCCCGCGGGCGCCCGTAGGCCACGCCTACGGTGAACCGCGGCCAGCCTATATAAGGCAGCCCCGAGTCTCTCTCTTCCTCCCTGTCGCTCCTCCACACACCCAATCGACCTCCCGCATTGCTCTTTCCTCTCCAGAACCACCCGAGCTCGAGATCGAGCTCGAGCTCCGCCACCTCGGCTCGTCGGCGTCCGCGCGATACAGGCCTTCTCCGCCCCAGCTCTCTCTCGATCTGGAACCGCAAGGCGCCACTGATTCTTTCCCCTCTCTTTCCCCCTTGTTTTGCAGCCGGAAACGGCCGGAGCCACCGACGCCCGAAGCACCTCCGCCGCGTGACCTCGTCGCCGGCGAAGCAGGCCACTCCGGCGACCGTCTCCACCACCACCAGAACCGCGACTCCACCCTGAGTCCAACGGTAGCCCCCGCATCCCTTCCCGTGCCTTGTATCACCGCCGGCGAGCTCGCCGTCGCCTCTGGCCGGAGGTAGACGACGGCCGCCGGGCGCCCCGTCGGCCTCGCCGACAGTGGGATCCACCGTCGGGTTTAAAAGCGTCTGCAGCACAATACCGACCCGCCGTCGGTTGAAGGCGTATTTCGCCTTTACGCCTTCGACGTGGCGGCCGCGTGGGCTGGTTTTCCCCTCTGGGCCTGCTGCTGCTGTGGCCTCTCGGCCCAATGTACAGCCCGTTTTTTTTTCTTTTTCTGTCTTATTTCCAAAAATTCCACAGGACAAAATATTTGTCCAAATGAATTGATTCCAATTTCTAAATTCCTAGAATATTGCAACCTATTTAATGGTGCAACCTTCATTCTGATCCAGCAACCTTTCCTTTTCTGTAAATATTTAAATGTGATTTTTAGCATTTAAACATGCCTTTGAAAATCCATATCTCCTATTCTGCTACTCCAGAACCAAAACCAAAAGTTGTCCCCTTCCTAGCTTTCCTCCTAGTATTTTACAAAAATAAGTTGACATTTTTCTGAGCACTTTGACTTTTCTGTTTTTATTAGTGTCTTATTTTCCCGTTGTTTTCTTGCGACGTTAGATCCCGTATTTGACGAGGTAGCTGAGGAAGAAGGAGGAGCAGGGCCTGAAGACTTTGAAGATCAAGCCAACCAAGGCAAGCAGCCCTTTGACCATGACTATGAAACCCCTTTACATGCATGTCATATATAGCTCTTATTATTGTTGCTTCGGAATCATGGTGGGAGGGTGAACCACGTGGGATGGTTGCCTCCGTTATTCACTCGTTGATACTTGCATTGTGCATGGCCCTACCTTCTTATGAGGGTTATGCCGGTGGGAGTAGATAGGGTGCTAAGTAGTGCTATGCAAAAAGGGACGGGGATATGCATGGTGATGGAGGCAAAAATATTTTCAAACGACTTTTGAAAACCCCATCGGGTGCCACTTATGCCCGAGGGAGAAGATGAGATAGGTAACCACTTGATGACGAAGTGGTGTACCGAGGCTAGTGTGTGTTGTTTTCGAAAACGGATTAGATTTAAGATTTGATGACTGTCCCAACCTTACATGCGCGACCACTCTACCCTTATATGGGAAAGGGCATTGTTGAGTACCTAGATCGATACTAGCTTGGAGCCCGCATTACTAGTGACGGGGGAGAGTTGGTGCTCTCTCTTGGGACGGGGTCGTGCCAGGTAGGGCGGCCATGACTATTTTCACAGGGCACCGGACACACCGTTGGTACCCCGTGCTTGTGGTATGTGACGAATATGGGAGCGAGGCTCCGCAACTTTATGATGTGAAATGTTGGCACGGGGGTTACTACCAATCGAGTGGACTCCATGTTAGTGTCGTCTAGGGAAAGGTGGTGATCGGGTGCTTACCCCGGGTACTTGAGGTACCGCGGGTCGTGGATGACACGGAAGTTCCCCGGATCTAGTGGGTAAAGTGTGCAACCTCTGCAGAGTGTAAAACTATTCGAATAGCCGTGTCCACGGTCAAGGACGGTTGGGCGGTGCTGCTTAAACTATGTCCAGGGTTTTCAACCAGTGTGTGTGAGATGATGGAGATGTCTTGGATCAAGTCAAAGGACTTGACACGATTGAGATGGGTTGGTGCCCACTCTGTTTATGATAAATGGGTTGGTGCCCATTCTATTTATGTTGATATCTGTGACCAGTTCTCATGGTTACTTGAATTCTCTTGATGCATGCTTTATAGGATGTTGAACATGTCATTGCACTCAAAACTAGCTTTATGCAAAATCTACCTATGTTATGCATTGTTGTACCTTGAACCAAAACATGGGTTGCTTGCGAGTACATTCAAAGTACTCATTGGCTTGCCACTGGTTATTTAATTGACCAGGCATGGAAGAACCGGAGTTCGAAGAAGAGTTCTTTGGAGACAATCATGCGAACTAGGGCGTTTCCAAATGAGAATGCCCGTAGGGTTAAGGCAGATGGCATGGGTTCTACTTATCGGCATTTATTTCCGCTGCTATGTTTCATTTGGTGTTCAGCCCTTAAGGCTTTATCGATGTAAGACTTGACCATAATGGTCACAATTTGTGTAAGACGGTATGTATGGATGTAAGACTCTTGTTATTCAGCTTCTGTGTGTTCAGTGAGCATTGATCTCTGGGATCACTGTACACGTGCATTCGGTGATCTCGACTTATAAGTCGGGGTCCCCACAATCCAAGTGCTCATCCTATTCCTCCAAGGTCCATGCTAGCGCATCTCTGTATTAAGGAAACACGTCATATGCCACTCCAAAATCTTGTTTCCTTTTCTATGAATCAACTCCAACAACCTGCTAACTTCCATTAATCACTACATAATCCATTAATTCTACAAATCCAATGCCTATGCTGGTGTTCCACATGATCTCCTAAAGTCCTTATAATCCCCAATACTTGAAAGGGCTGCCTTACTATAGTTAGTCCACCAATTCCCATTATTTTGTTCTAATAAAACTCCAAGGTCAAGCTCACAAAGATGCCTAAATAACTCCGACAATTAGCCCAATCTCCTAGTTTATCGTCCACCGAGAAACATGGTATCTTGATCGAGATCATCAGTCTAAATCCAATTTACTCCGAACCATGTAGACATACTCAGCATCTATATTCAACTAGGATCACCTATTTAAACCCAAATCTTGTGTCCAACGAGAAATCCTACATGTTCCCCCAAGTCATTTACGTAATATCAACTGTCTCCTATCAATATCCCATGGCTAAGTTAAATCCAAATACTTCCAAGAATTTTAGCTTGCGATCATATTTGTCCTATAAATCCAATTCACTCATGGGTAGTGAAAGCTACGCTACTCTATAATCATGATCCCACCAAGTTCATCTACCAACATGAAAGCCTTATAATCCACCAAAGAGTCTCAGATAGTTCCTCAAAGTCATTGATATAAACTCATCAAGTCATTTGTCCTCTATCCCTATATCCTTGAATTGGTCTCCCTATGGCATCGTCAGTTTTGGTGCTATCTTAGGAAGATAATGTGCTCATTCACTATGTCCACTAGTTCCATAATGAACCCAGTGACAAGCAAGGTTACGGAGGCTTAACAGATTCTCTTGCAATTCCGTAGGTTAAGCTTAGGGTTAAGGTTTCGAGCTGGGGTATCTCGTGAAGTCTCGAAGAGTCTAGGAATGGGTTTCTAATCTTGAGGGTTAAACATAATTCTACGGAGTTGCATTTGGTCGAGGAGGCTGTAGCAAAAGTCTTCAACGCTTGTTGGTCGCTGAGGTGGAATCCTTGGTGCATATTGTCTTGCTTGTCTTCAGTTGAGGAGAGAGATGAGAGGGGAAAGTTGCATAGAGGAGGGGAACACCTAAAGGGGGTTCTATAGTTCAAGTGCGAACAAACAAGTGCCAAAAAGGCCAAACACAAACAACAAAATAAGGCAGGTGATATAGTCGCGTACTTGTTGCCTAGGGCAAAAAGGGCGACTGATACCAAAACACAACAAAATAAAAACAAGCAACACACAATCATGGTTCTATTCGAACCATCATACGAACTTGACTGTGCATAGGGGGTACACGACTCATCCAACCCTAGGGGTTCTCGGACTCAGTAGTCGTGCCTTGTGCCTCATGCAGTCTTCTGAGTATTCCTCAGGTGTTGCTACGTCTCTTGTAGTTGTTCGATGAAACAATCCGGGTTGAGCCTGAAGAGTCTTCAACAACTTCTTGCCTGTTGAAGTGATGGGGTGAAGGTGGCTCCTCATAACTGGCATTGACTTGGTCTTCTATTGTCTTCTTAATCACGACGATCCCTTTTTGTCTTCTAAGCCGTCGATGGTACCAGGTAGGTAATCCTTTATGCAAGGACATTATCAAGGCGTAATAGAGGTCCATCATGTCGGTTACGTTGATGACAACTTCGACACCAAGAGCGGGGGATGAGAAGAACCGTTTTCCTGCTCACTATGGTGAGGCGGACCAAATGGCTAGGTTCTCATCCATCGGTGGTTCCCGATACAACAACGGTAGTGACAGGGTTACTCTATTAGCGATGCATATCATGTTCTTGCATATCCTATGCCCTAGTCGTCGTAGGCTAAGGTTGCATCATCTTGGAGCAGTGTCAAGGGTGTCGCCATCTCCTGGGTCTTCAGGTCCTCATTCCTCGAGGATGTGTCTTCTGTTGGTATCGTCTTGTTGTGATGTCGCCAATCTTGTGTTAGGAGATGTGGGTGAGCGTCGGCAAGACATCTTCCTCCTAGATTATCCACGAGGATTGCAAGGAATCCGATGGTCGAGGGCATAAGGGTTACAGCGACCAAAGGTTTGAAGGGAAGAGGAAAGTATATCTTAGTTTTTGAAAAACTGAGAAGAGAAGAGAAGTATAGATTGTTTTGAAAACTAGTAGTAGTTTTGGAAATGTTTTTAACCTAACTAACGACCATGCTAACTAAGGCTTCCTACAATTAGGATGGCTCTGATACCAGCTCTGTGGGGACCCCGACTCATAAGTCGTGATCACCGAATGCACATGTCTGATGATCCCGAGATCAATGCTCACTTGAACACACGAAGCTGAATAACAAGAGTCTTACATCCATACATACCGTATTACACAAGCAGGACCATTATGGTTGAGTCTTGAGTATAGCATCGCGTGAAATCTTAAATCGATAACTTGGACCCATGCCATCCGCCTTAACCCTCACAGGCATTACATTTGAGAAGCGTCCTAGCTTGCATGTTAAATCACAAGTATTCTTCATCATATCCTGTTCTTTCATGCACGCCAATAAAATAACCAAGTGGCAAGCCAATGAGTACTTTGAATGTACTACTTAAGCAACCCATGTTTTGGTTCAAGATACAATAATGCATGATATAGGTAAATTTTTGCAGAAAGCTAGTTTTTCTCATGCAAGTATGATCAACATATATCAAGGGCATGACTGTGTCCGCAACAAGTATCAGGAGGTTTCAGACATCATCATCAAGAAAGAGTTATAAACAACTCATGCTCAAGCTCATCGTGACTTCCTCACGAGTCGCATCATCGTGTTTTTTTCAGAAACATATGGACGTAGTCTAAGCAGCACCGCCCAACTGTCCTTGACCGTGGACACGGCTATTCGAATAGTTTTACACTCTGCAGAGGTTGCACACTGTACCCACAAGATCCGGGGAACTTCCATGTCAGCCACGACCCGCGGTACCTCAAGTACCCGGGGTAAGCACCCGATCACTACCTTTCCCTAGACAACACTAACATGGAGTCCACTCGATTGGCAGTAACCCTCGTGCCCAACATTTCACATAACATTTCCGTGGAGCCTTTCTCCCATATTTATCACATACCACTGGCACGGGGTACCAACGGTGTGTCCGGTGCCCCATAAAAATGGTCATGGCTGCCCTACCTGGCACGAACCCGTCCCGAGAGAGAGCACCAACTCTCCCCCGTCACTAGTAATGCGGGCTCCAAGCTAGTATCAGCCTAGGTAATCAATAATGCCCTTTCCCATATAAGGGTAGGGTGGTTGCGCATGTAAGGTTGGGACAGTCGACAAATCTTAAATCTAATCCGTCTCTGTAAACAACACTTTCAACAAGCCTCGGTACACTACCTCTCCACCAAGTAGTGACCTAGTTCATCATCAACTCCCAGGGGCATTAGTGGCACCCACTGGGCTATTTGCAAGTATGTCAAACCACACTTGGTTTCTTTCCATGCATAACCCTAACCCATTTTGCTCAGCCAACAACTATAGCATATTTCTACAACCCACCAACACAACTCTCAACAAGGATAGAGTCATGATCAATGCAAGTATCAATGGGGTATGCAACAAAGGCAAACCTAGCAAGGTTGCCATTCAAGATATCATGCATTCAACAATCACGGAAAGAAATGTTGCTATGATAAAAAGGGTTCATCATGGTCAAAGGGCTGCTTGCCTGTTTAACAAAGTCTTCGAGGTCTTCAAATACCTCTGGTCCAACTCCGAGCATTGCGTCTACTTTGTCAACTATCGTTGAAAGCAACCATAATAAGCAACACAACAAGGCAGGAGATAAAAGTGCTCTAAAAATATGAGTTGGACTTTTCTAGGATACTTCTGGTCATATGAGGGATGACCAAAGTGGTTTCATTGGGATTCGATGAATGGATAACTTTGAACATTTTGATATGGTGGAATCAAGGGGTTTATGGATTTGCAAGAAGTGTACAGAAATATATTTTTGAAAAATGAGCAAAGGCACCCATTTAACAAAGGATGGTTTTAGAAGCATCTAGGAGTTGGTTTCACTGGATTTGGAGTTCAAAGGAATTTCCTATGAATTTGCAAAGTTGACAAATATGAAGAAATGGCCCAATAATTTATGTGGTATAGAAAGTATTAAGAAAAATGTTCATAAAATAAGTTATGAACTTAGAAGCATCTAGGAATTTGAATCATGGCATTTGGATAAATTTTGAGCCTTCATGATTTTCTAAAGTTTATGATGAAATGGAAATATGGGATTTGATAATTATCTGTGAAGAAAATCTTTATGGAAAAATGTGCAAATTGCACCATGTGATAGATCAGAATTTATGAACTTACGAAATTAGAATCATCAAATTTGGACTTAGAATAAATAATCTATGGATTTTAGAAACTGTCTGAAAAAGAAAAAGGGAAAAAGGGTTTTACCCAAATGGGTTTGATCTGGCGGCGGCAGCCAAGACCGGCGAGGTTTAGCAGCAGCGCCATCGCCCAGCCAAGCGGCTCGCCGCGCGCTGTATGAGAGGCTACGTCGGCGGCTTTGAAGTGCGCCAGCAGGGAGGCGGATCCGGCGGCCGTTCCACTTAAACGGACGGGCCCGCCCGCTGGTCGCCGACGTCGCGGGCCCCAATGGCAGTCGTCTTCCTCCTCCGCGCGCTCGCTCGCGCGGAGGAGCGGCTCCGCCGGCGATTGCGGGGCTCTGAGCGTCTCCGGCGACGATCCGCCTACTGGCGTACTCAGGAGGCCACGCCGCACCCATCCATGTGATGCACGCACGCCGCGGAGGGCTGCAGCAGCGATGGTCTGGGTGGCCGCGGAGGAGGCTTTCGGCCATCTTTGGCCACGAGTGCGTGGTGTTCCCGTGGACGAACGACGTTGATGGAGGGCCTCAAGGTGGTGGTATGAGGGTACTAGAGTGGCTAGGGAGAGAGGAGAGGATCGGGATAGCCCGGTTTTAGGCGGAGCCCAACGGCGGAGCTCCGGCCATTGCAGTGGATGGAGGGCACGGGGAGAGATGTGAGTTGGTCCATGGGGTGCACGGGAGAGAGGGGAAGCAAATGGAGTAGAGAGGGAGGCCAAGGACTGCCTTAAGTAGGAGGGGGCGAGGTGCACCGTGGACAGGGCGCTCGGCGAGCTCCTAGCCGTTGTTGGAGGCCACGGGGCGCAGCGTGGGCATGTCAGGGTGCTCGTGGGGTTGGTCTAGGGCGAGAGGAGGGGAGAGAAGAAGCAGGGGAAGGGCCAGGGTGCCACACGTGTGAGGCGCTCCATTGGCGCGCTCGGGCGGCCTCTGTTCGCTAGCACGGAGGCGCGGGGAGGGGGAGAGAGAAGGGGGCCGACCGTGTAGCGTGTTGCGGACGCCGAGGCGCATCGGCAAGCGCGCGGGGGAGGCCCGAGGTGGACGGGAGTGCAGCGGCAGGGCTCGGCCGCTACTGTAGAGCGCTCCAGAGCAGGCTTTTCGCCCGGCATGGCGCGCTTCTTGCGCTTCTGCCGTGTCCACTGCGTCTGGAGTGTGCTGGGTGATGGGCTAAAGCCTGGGGAGAGCCTTGGATGCTCTGTAGTGCCAAGGAGGGAGAGGGAGACTGAGAGAGAGGGAGAATGCTGTTGCCCAGAGAAGAAAAATGGGGTTCTAACCCCCTTGATCATGGCTCCTCGGGCAGGGAAAGATGCAGGTGGTAGAGGGGGACCAGATGAGGTTGTGGGAAAAAGTTTAGCTCATGGAGATTAGTGGAAGTGGCAAAAACAAGCATTTCAATTTTCTGCCAAAAGGTGTTTGATGGTGGTTTGGGCAAGTAGATGATTTGCATCTGCCATGAGACTCCATAGGGTGAAATGACACATATCATTAGGGCCTTCCACCAATTTGGAGCTCATTTGAAGAAAGTTGACAATGCAACTTTGGTAAACCCTAGAAATTAGCAGAAATGAACTTGTGTAGATTTAGTTGAGAAAATCACTTATCCTTGATGCACCACTTGGTGTAGTGTCATCATTTTGAGGATTTGAACATGTACACAAAAATTGAGATCAAAAGGAGAAAGTTTCCAATGTAGAGTTGTTCAAAGTTGGTTTCACTGGATTTGGAGTTCAAAGGAATTTCCTATGAATTTGCAAAGTTGACAAATATGAAGAAATGGCCCAATAATTTATGTGGTATAGAAAGTATTAAGAAAAATGTTCATAAACTAAGTTATGAACTTAGAAGCATCTAGGAATTTGAATCATGGCATTTGGATAAATTTTGAGCCTTCTTGATTTTCTAAAGTTTATGATAGAAATGGAAATATGGGATTTGATAATTGTCTGTGAAGAAAATCTTTATGGAAAAATGTGCAAATTGCACCATGTGATAGATCAGGAATTTATGAACTTATGGAAATTAGAATCATCAAATTTGGACTTAGAATAAATAATCTATGGATTTTAGAAACTGTATAGAAAAGAAAAAGGGGAAAAAGGGTTTTACCCAAATGGGCTGGATCTTTCTTGTGTGGCCTTGACCAGGCGAGTTTAGCAGCAGCGCCATCGCCCGCCCAGTGGCTCGGCTGCACGCGCTAGAGAGGCCACGTCGGCGCTTCGAGTGCGCCAGCGCGGGAGGCGGATCTGGCCGAAGCCGTTTCCACTTAAACGGACGGGCCCGCCCGCTGGGTCGCTGACGTGCGGGCCCCAGCGGCAGGTCGTCTTCCTCCTCCCGCGCGCGCTCTGGCCGCGAGGAGGAGCGGCTCCCGCCGGCGATTGCCGGGGCTACAGAGCGTCTCCGGCGACGCTCCGCCCACCGGCGTACTCAGGAGGCCACGCCGCACCCATCCATGTGCTGCACGCACGCCGCGGAGGGCTGCAGCAGCGATGGTCTGGGTGGCCGCGGAGGAGGCTGTCGGCCATCTTTGGCCACGAGCGCGTGGTGTTCCCGGGGACGAACGACGTTGATGGAGGGCCTCAAGGTGGTGGTATGAGGGTACTGGAGTGGCTAGGGAGAGAGGAGAGGCTCGGGATAGCTCGGATTTAGGCAGAGCCCGACGACGGAGCTCCGGCCATTGCGGTGGATGGAGGGCACGGGGAGAGATGTGAGTTGGTCCATGGGGTGCACAGGAGAGAGGGGAAGCAAATGGAGCAGAGAGGGAGGCCAGGGACTGCCTTAAGTAGGAGGGGGCGAGGTGCACCATGGACAGGGCGCTCGGCGAGCTCGTAGCCATTGTTGGAGGCCACGGGGGCGCGCGTGGGCGTGTCTGGGGTGCTCGTGGGGCTGGTCTAGGGCGAGTGGAGGGGAGAGAAGAAGCGGGGGAAGGGCCAGGGTGCCGCGCGTGTGAGGCGCTCCATTGGCGCACTCGGGCGGCCTCTGTTACGCTAAGCGAGGCGCCTTGAGGGGAGAGAGAAGGGGCCGACAGCGTATGCATGTTGCGTCTGAGGCGCATCAGCGCGCGTGGGGAGTCGAGGTGGGCGGGAGTCTGGCGGCAGGGCTCGGCCGCTCATGGCAGCTCAGGCAGGCTTTGGCGGCATGAGCGCGTTTTGCGCGCTCTGCCGTGTCCACTTGCGTCTGGAGTGTGCTGGGTGATGGGCTAAAGCCTGGGGAGAGCCTTGGATGCTCTGTAGTGCCAAGGAGGGAGAGAGAGAGACTGAGAGAGAGGGAGAATGCTGCTGCCCAGAGAAAAAAATGGGGTTCTAACCTCCTTGATCATGGCTCCTCGGGCAGGGAAAGATGCTGGTGGTAGAGGGGGACCAAATGAGGCTGTGGGAAAAAGTTTAGCTCATGGAGATTAGTGGAAGTGGCCAAAACAGGCATTTTAGTTTTCTGCCAGAAGGTGTTTGATGGTGGTTTGAGCAAGTAGATGGTTTGCATCTGCCATGAGACTCCATAGGGTGAAATGACACATATCATTAGGGCCTTCCACCAATTTGGAGCTCATTTGAAGAAAGTTGACAATGCAACTTTGGTAAACCCTAGAAATTAGCAGAAATGAACTAGTGTAGATTTAGTTGAGAAAATCACTTCTCCTTGATGCACCACTTGGTGTAGTGTCATCATTTTGAGGATTTGAACATGTACACAAAAATTGAGATCAAAAGGAGAAAGTTTCCAATGTAGAGTTGTTCAAATTTGGTTCTGGTCAGGAAGGGTTTTGGGGCACTTTGATCAAGTTAAATTGTTCTCCAACTTGTGCCACTTGGTCTAGATGAATTATTAGACCATTTGAGCATGTTCACAAGGTTTGAAAACATTTGGACATGTTTGGCAATGTAAAGTTGCTCAAACTTCAAAATGGACAGAAATGGTTTTGAGGGGATTTGATGATGTTACCTTGTTCTCCAAGACATGAGACTTGGCAAGATCACCAAATATGTCATATGTGACATGATAGAATTTTCTTGGAATTTTTGGAGAATATATCCTTTGTAAATATTTCGAAAGCTTGAAATATCCAGAAAGGGTTTTTGAGGTATTTGACCAATATTTTGAACATGACCATGTGTTGAAACTCTTATATATGGACAATATATGTCCACTGAGTTTCCCTAATTTTTGTCAAATATTTTTGAAACAATAAAATAATTTTTCCCTATTAAAGACCATTTCTGGCCTTAAGAAAAAGCTTTTAAATAAAATAGTAAAATAACTTTTAAAATTATGTTTCTGTGGTTTTTGGGTATCCTATATCTAATAGGAGTCAAATATATTTTTGGAAAGATTTTTACTGCCCTTAATTAAGTACTTGCAGTGCAAACCTCAATTTAGGGGTTTTGAAAAACTAGTTTTTGAAAATACTATTTGGCCAAATTATTTTTGTAAGAAGTCATTTTTATGTCCTATACACATGGCATGATCATTGGTTCAAGAGTTTGGGGCAAGGGGATGAAGTTTAGGAGTTGGAGGATTTATTTGATTTTTAGAGCACTTGCAAACAACAGTCAACCATTCAATCAAAGCAAAGACAAAACACTCAAAAGTTTTTGTCAAACCACATTTTAGCATTATTTATTGACTTAAGTGTTGTGGCATGAAAATCAGGGTGTGACACACAGTTTGCTATCTTATCAGTGCATAATGACCGATTTGCCATTGTGGTGACCCCTTGATCTATAAAAGGAGGCCCGTGGCAACCGTAGAAAGGGTTGGAAACTGGAACACCCACACGCTCGTACACACGTAGCCACGATCGCCCATAGGCAACCCCTGCCGGGCAAGTGTATTGCGCTCCACCACCATTCTTCCACCATCAATCCACCAAAGTAGGGTAGGGTTTTACACCTCACGGCGGTCTGAACCTGGGTAACATTGCTCATGTGATCTCCGCCGCGCTGCCCCACGCTCCCCTGCTCTTTGTGTAATGCGACATCCCCCCTGTCGAACCAGCAAGGAACCCCTAGTCCCATAGGTGGCCATGGTTTCCCACGACATCTTTGGCGTGCCAGGTAGGGGGATCACTTGCGTGAACCAAAAAGCATGGGCAGCACGCCCTGTCTGTGGAAGCCCGCTCGATGCTTTTGGCATCCATAACGTCTACGAAGAGATGAAGGCCAAGCAGAGTCGTCCCCAGGCCCGCGCTATTTCGTCACCACATCCTACTATAGCCATAGCTACGACGGAGATTTTGGCAGAACGACGATGTGCTCCCCTCGGCGACCCATGCGGCATGCCCGTTGTTCGGGCGTCGTTCAAGGGAAGGGGGCAATGCGCGCGACGGCAAGGTCCCTCTTTTACATCCCGTCCCTTCGTAGCAATCGAGCCATCTTGGCCCTGGCGTCATCAATGTTGATGATTTCTGCGCGATGCTCGGTCCAGTATGTACCCTGTTTTGGGAAGTCCTGAGTGAAGCGCAAGAATGAATCCATTGGATGAAGCCTCGTCCAGCATGCTACGGCAAGGCCGTCTGCGTGGTCATGATCCACGCGACAACCACCACCTAGATGTTTCGAAGAGGAAGGGGAAAAGGAATGGAGGGCTAGAAGGGCCCGGCACCATACCCCACTACCTGCCAGGCACACCTGGCGTGTATCAGTCTCTGCCGGGAACAAGAAAGTTACTTATTCAGCTTCCTCTCCTCCGGACGTCGCGTGCAAACGAAGCACGTGTGGCCCGGCAGACAGAAAAGGGACTGATAACAAAAAGCTAATTCCATGTCATCTTTTCCTGTTGGTGTATTTAGATTTTTTTTTGTGGTTGTTTACCCTCTTTGACTTTAGCAAGCGTTGGTACTGTGAAAACATTAATGTGATGGAACCTTGGCCAGTTTCTTTGATTGCACCATCGTCCTGTCCCGAGCCATGCTCGCAGGGTGAGATGCTGCATCGAGAGATGCCTAAGAAAAACCTGCCGGGACGCATCCATGCCAAGATGAGTGTTAAGGGCCAGAGCCTTACGACAATCGCGGCAATATGATACCAGCAGGCATCCAGAATACACATAGGAATTGATCATCCGAACGCAAGCATATAAAGTTCAAACTAATAAACACGCATTTGAAATCCAATGGAGAATATCAGTTCAATACAAACACAGGAGACATAGTACCTAAACACAGAGCATACATCATGTCTTATTATAGGATAACATAGGGGCAACAGTGGCCCGTTACTTGGTCTGGCGGCTGGGCAAAGCAGTTTCAATATGGAGGACCGTGGCGGCCCGGGAAGCATCTTTTTCCTTGGCAGCTGTGACATCGGCACCCGCTGGTGGCTTCCTGAATCCGTCATCAAGATCAAGGTCCGGGTGGCGGCAGGCGATATTGCTCAAGACCAGGAAGATGGCGTCATGGGCTAGCTTCCAGGACTCAGTCGCGAAGCGCTCAACCTTCCCGTCTTCATGCACCTTCAGCTTCTTGATCAACTGATTGAAGAAGACTCCCAGCTTGGCACTTGGTACCTCATGCTTGCTGATCGAGAAAGTTGGGCCATCCATACCCATCGCCACCACCTGAGCACCAAGACGCTCGGTGACGTTGATCAGGATCTTGATCCAGAGGCCGACCTGCTCGGACTGATTCTTCAATTTAGCCTCCGCATCTTTCTGGAGATGCTTGGAGGTATCCAGATCCTTGGACAGCAGCTATTGGTGGGATTCGGTAGACTCTGCCATGCTTTCCAAAGACCCGATCCTAGCCTTCATGTCGGCGATGGTGCTGTTGGCAGTATCGAGACTCAGGGTCTTGGAGGAGAGTTGCGACTGCACGTCGTCCAAGAGAGCCTCCGCCTTCTGTGCTTCTTCTTTGAGGACCTCTATCGGCGTCAAAACCGGCAGATCTCAGGTAGGGGGTCCCGAGATGTGCGTCTAAGGCTAATGGTAACAGGAGTCAGGGACGCGATGTTTTACCCAGGTTCGGGCCCTCTCGATGGAGGTAATACCCTACTTCCTGCTTGATTGATCTTGGTGATATGAGTATTACAAGAGTTGATCTAGCACGAGATCATAGAGGCTAAACCCTAAGAGCTAGCCTATGATTCTGATTGCTGTTGTCCTACGGACTAAACCCTCCGGTTTATATAGACACCGGAGGGGGCTAGGGTTACATAGAGTCGGTTACAAAGAAGGAGATCTAACATCTGAATCGCCAAGCTTGTCTTCCACGCAAAGGAGAGTCCCATCTGGACACGGGGCGAAGTCTTGAGTCTTGTATCTTCATAGTCCAACAGTCCGGCCAAAGTATATAGTCCGGCTGTCTGGATACCCCCTAATCCAGGACTCCCTCAGTAGCCCCTGAACCAGGCTTCAATGACGATGAGTCCGGCGCGCAGATTGTCTTCGGCATTGCAAGGCGGGTTCCTCTCAAAATCCAGAGTACTTGTTGTAGCGAACAGTGTCCGGCTTCCCATCAATGTTGTATTCCTTGGCTTCTGTGCTTCAATAATGGCCATCTCCATGTGTCGAGCGAATACGAGGAGCCGAAGCATTTTTACATTTGCCACCCCGACCCTGCAGGCAAACCGTCTATTTGAAGAGACGGGCATCCTCAAATCAAATCTCACCTCCTTCCCTCAAGCAGGCATTCAACAGAGCGCATCCGGAAAAAACCATTCCATCATGGCCGGTCGCCGAGCTCTGCTTCTTGCTCCCTTAGCTCTAAGCCAGGCGATTGGGAAAAATGTTCTGTCCCCCACAGCCATTTAGTAGAGTTGCAGATCCAAGGGTTTCTTCCACTGGCGTACATGGTCCCCGTCCGAGCCGGACTAGCCACCTACAATGGCGGGGCACAAGCGGAGAGATCTCATAACCCATCTCAGGGGGAGCGGGTATGCTTCATCCCATATTTGCTAAGAGGCGTCGGGTTTCCAATCCACCCATTCCTCCGTGGGCTTCTCGAGTTCTACGGCCTCCAGATTTACCCCCGCCTCCGTGCTGCATATCACATGATACGTTGCCCTCTGTGAATTATTCCTGGGCTGCGAGGCTCACTTCGGGTTATGGAAGAAGTTATTCTTCCTCGTCCCTCGTAATCAAGGGGGATCTATATATCAAGTGGGCGGAGCCGAAATATGGCGCGTCGCCCAGACCGAATACCTGTCCGGCACTCCAAAGAAGGCATCTGAAGACTGGCCCTCATAGTGGTTTTATGTAGATGACGTTCCCCTTCCGGACCCAATCCGGACGGGCCCTCCTGAGTTTAATAACGATCCGCTGAAGAAACGCCAAAGTTGGCGCCCTCGGAGCCCCCAGGAGGAAGATGCCAGAGAAGTCCACTTCCTGATGAGCAGGATAAAGACACTGGCCCAATCAGGACTGACAATAGTCGAGGTTATATCTATATGCATAAAGTGGGGGGGGGGGTGCAGCCACATCAATATCGGGGGAAGCCCATGTGGCACTTCAATGGGGAAGATGATGCCACCCGCTGCGGTCGTAAAGGTCCGGACTCCGCCATTGCTCTGGCGAGAATACTGTCCGATTTATATAAAGGAGAAGAAGAGGAGTTCCTTCGTATCAAACCGCGGGATGGATTTTCCATGTACAACTCCCCAAGCTGGGTAAGCCGTTACTCTTTACTCAACTCTATCCATTCTTGCGCCCTTCATCACAATCATTTACCTTGATATTTCTAAGCAGGAACTGAGGAAGGTCGTGAAAGAGTTCAACAGCCCCTCTCCGCAGCCAGAGGATCCCGGCCGGGCCCTCGCCCCCGGACTTGAAGAAGATCTGGATATATCTGTGGAGCTTGTCGACGGGACATTTTATCAGGCCAGCTGTGACGGCGCCTTGGTGGCTATTATCGCCGATTATCCCGGACTGCTCCCTGTGTCGCATGTAAGCAAAGCCGAAGCCTTAGCCTCTGAAGAGGATTCCTTTCTTATACCATGCCTTATGCACAAATATCGTATTTTTATAGAGACGATCATCGGAATGCGGTGCCGAGCCCCTGGGGGCTCGTCAGCAAAGGGCCTCCGGGACAGGCAGTCTCAAGAGGAAGGCGGTTAGGGTCGAAACACCATTGCAGAGGTATAGTTAAAATCTTCTCGGTGATTATCATGTTTGAAATGTAATAACGTCCATCGTGTCCTGGTAGAAAGAGTAGTCGCCAGACTATATCCGGAGACCCTGCCGGTTACGCCTCCACCAGTCGGATTACAGAACCGGCTTCAAGAGAGGAGGCCAATTCGTGGCCGATGCCAAATTGTCCTCCGACAGAGGATGCGTATAGGCTCTCCGCCACAAATTCCAAAGTAGAGAGCGCCATGAATCACCTACGCCGACGGGTCGTACTTCGCAATGGTGTCTTTTCCGAAGAGGCATTCAATGCCTTCAATTCAGGAGATGCATACATCCGAGCTGCCCAAGATGGACTCGCCCGAGCGACGGACTAGTATGCAAAAGATAACGGGTAAGAAAATTTGATAAGCATGTATGTCAGTAGCCCCTAAGACTTGAAACAGTTGGAACAACTGATTTAAGGATCATTGTATGCACAGGTTCTTGTAGAGAAGAATACCCATTTGTCTCGAGAGCTAGAGTTGTGCAAGACCCAGCTGAGGGCCGCGGTTGCCAAACTAGAGGAATCCCAGAAGGCCTCATCTGGTAACGCGTGTCTCAATAGAGAAATTTCAAGGACATATACCAGTTAGTATTTGGCTTGCTTTGTAAGTCTAATAGAAAATTCTGCAGACAATCCCGGGGAGAATCCGGAGATTGGAAAAGATAGTGAGTCACATCTCCAAAGACACCTAAAGGCTGGCGAGCGTGTGCTTACGTAGGTTAGGCAGGAGAAAAATAATTTCCAAGATGCCAACATCCGGCTGGGCGTCGAGCAGATTTTCGAGCTCAGCTTGCGGACTCCGTGAAGGAGAACATGAGGCTTCGTCGCGGCATTTATGGTAAGTGCTTAAACGAACTGCAATACAGTTTGGTGAGGAAGCGTATTAAAAGAGTTTATGTTTGTAGGTATGCTGACGGGCCGTCCTGAAGAGGATATGCCCAGGTCCGCAGGCGATTTTCTGCAAGATCTCTCACAACTGCACGGACGAGCTCGGTAGGTGATGCAAGGTATTGCGCAGGCCTTGTGGCCATCCGCTTCGCTGCCAGGAGGCATGGGGGAGCTCGTGGATATGCTCAAAGGAGCACGGTGGCGCTTCCGGTTATGGTAGGTATCAGTCTGCCGACAAGGTGCAAGGGAAGCCTAGCCATGGTGAAGACGCGATACGCCAAGGCTGACCCGAACCATATGGCCTAAGTCGGACCGGTGGGGCCAGATGGGCAAGAGATTCCCGTAAGTCTGGTGTATGACCAAGAAGCGTTAGCCGCAAATTATTCCCAACAGGATTGTAGGCTAGATAGCCTGTTGGATGGTATAGAGGAAGAATATAGCTAGTCCAAGTGACTATGTAATTCAATGGACATATGTAGTCCCTAGCCGGATTAAAAATCATTTGTCATGGCGGACCTTCTCGCTTCAGCCCCCGGACCCGACAGTCCGTGGTGTAAAACCGTGGTATGCGTGGAAACCAGGCGTAGGGGTCATAAGTGCTTGAACAGACAAGTACCCAACCAATTATGTTATATTACATGGTGTCAGTGTACTAAAGTAGGGGTACCTTAGTACCCCAAACTTGTGCACGGCGATCATGGCGTCAGCGGCAAGGCTTGCAGGGCGTCCGCCAAGACCCTTCACTATTCATATTACTGCCATTCAAGAACAAAGTGTTAACCGAGAAGACAAGGCCCCGGCAAGAGAAGCTTGCCGGGAAGGACAAGACCCCGGCAAGAGGAGCTTGCCGGTAAGGCCAACCAAGGCACTTCAGAAAACTTGCCGCGACGCACCGCGTGTCCCGGCAAGACCCGGCGAGCGGCAAGCTTGCGGGTGCAACAAGACAGAGACCGCGGCAAGGTACTTGCCGCGGCGAAGCCACCACTCTGCGCCCATGCTCCAGCTCACCCGACAACGTGTCGCCCCAAGATCGCTCCTGGCGCACGTGTCGGGCGGCTGTGCAGCCAAGCGGTTCGAGGTGGCGGATGGAGCTGACAAGGAGGCCATCGTGGTGATCGGTGGCGCTCCTAACGGTCGCTTCCTGCACTGTTTGGGCGACCGGACGGGCATTAAATGCCCTTGTCCCCTGCCGTTAGAGTTAGGTAGGGGGCACTGTTGATAGTGGTTGTACCAACCCCCGTTTTTACTTTTTTACCCCTCTTTCTACGCTGCCACCTGTCGGTGACCCCTTTAGACTATAAAAAGGAGGCCCATGCGCACGTAGAGGAGGTTCGACTCATTCGAAACCACAACACTCCTACGCTCTTGAGCAAGAACAGAAGAGAAACACAAAGCAGCAGTAGGAGTTTTATCTCTCCGGAGAGCTCCGAAGCTGGGTAAAATCCCCCGCGTGCCTTCGCCTCGATCTGCTCTTCGTGCGCCCTCCGCTCCCTGCCGGACCGAGAAGGGGCCCTGCCCCATAGGTGCTCGTTTCCCCACGACATCTTTGGCGCGCCAGGTAGGGGGGCGTCGAGGTCGTGCGTACCTGATCCGGCGTCTGCGCGCTACATCAGCATCTTCATCGACATGCCACCGAAGAAGAAGGCTTCGGAGGTGGCCGCTCCATCTGCGACTATCCTACCGCCACCGGAGCAAACAGGCGGTGGGGTGGAAGCCGGCGGAGGAGCGGGCGCCGACGGTGGGACTCGCGTCGTCACCCGGTCCAAAGACAAGGCCCCGCAAGCTTCAACGTCTGTACATCCACCGCACCCCTCCCAGGAGGTACAAGATCGACAACGCCACGGTGCTCCTAGCACCGTGCTCGCGTTGGAACAAGGCCAAGCTGGCGGATCGCGGGACGCTCAAGGCCAGCACGCACGCCAACACGCCGGCACGAAGCGCAAAGACGGTCGCTGGGCGAGATGCTGCTCCTTCTAACACCGTTAGAAGTTTGAGCATATCCGCACTCGCCGCCGCCACCGCCGCCTAAGACTCCAGAGGAAGCGTTGGCTCGAGCCCAACTGCTACTAGACTACCCTCGGCGCGAGCACAAGATCGACGACTGGAGGATGACCATTCAGAGCCTCATCGGCTTTGCCAACGGCGACAAGCCCCGGCAACCGAGCGCATCGAAGCCCCGGCAAGACGCCCAGGCGCAAGCCGACGCAGGCAAGACCGCTGGGGGTGCCACCACCGTGCACTCCCCGCCCCGAAGGCCAAGATCGCCGACTCACCGGACCAACCTCGACACCTACTCCACCGCGTCGTCGGACCCGCGAGCTCGCCGCGATCAACGCCACGTTCTCCAAGAACGACGACACGAAGACGCTCGTACTCGCATCGAGCGCAGAAGAGAAGCGCGGCGTCAATCTGACTAGCGCTACCGGGCCCACTGTCGATATGCATGCGCCGAGGAACGAGCGACTTGTCAGTCGCGGCGAGTTGCCTGCGTTCACCCGTGAGCTGCGGCAAGTCCATGGCCCATACCAAGAACTTCAAGCGAGCGTGCGAGAAGTATGATGGCAGGGTACATCCGTCGGAGTTCCTCGGCGTCTACACCATCGCGGTGCGAAGCTTACGGGGGCGCGACGAGAAGATCCTCGCCAACTACTTCCCGCTGGAGCTCAAGCCCAACGTCAGATCTTGGCTCATGCACTTGCCGGACAACTCCATCTCTTCGTGGGCGGACCTGTGCCATCAGTTTGTCGGCGCCTTCACCAGCGACCACAAGCCTCATGGCCAGGAAAGTGACCTCCATCTGCTCGCCCAGAAGGAAGGAGAACCCTGCGCAAGTACATACAGAGATTCAGCCAGGTGCAGCGCAACATCCCAGACATCCACCCCGCCGCGGTTATCAGCGCGTTCCATCAAAACGTGCGTAACCGCAGGATGAGGGAGGAGATGGCGATGTGCAAAATCAGAGATGTCAGCGAGTTATATGCTCTGGCCGACAAGTGCACACGGGCTGAAGAGGGGAGGAAACTCCCTGGAGAGAACATAGGAGCAGAAGGATCTGACAGTGAGGATGCCCCTCCGGCAAAGAAGAACCGAAGGCGGAATAACAGAAAGAGAAAGGCTAAGGATGTGCTAGTTGTTGAGCAGTCCGGCGACGGAGGCGGCGCCGACAAGGCCAAAGCTGGTGACTCCGGCGAGGCTGTGGTGGCCGCCGACAAGCAGGACGGCTCCGGCAAGCAATCTTGCAAGATCCATCGCACCAAGGGCCATGACCTCCAAGCATGCAAGAAGGTTGAGCAGATGGCGAGCTACGTAAAGCTGAATATGAGCGTCGCGACAAGGAGAAGGCCCGGAAGGTGGCGGAGGATCCGGCAAGCGTCCCGCCGGGGAGGGCGCCACGCAAGGCCAAGCAGCGCCGAGAGACAGACCTCCCGTGGCGCGACAAGGACGAAGACGAAGATGAAGATGATGAGATGGAGGAAGATGAGACCGACGAGCAAGAGTTTCAGAAGGCAATGGAGGTTTTGTGCGTTGACGGTGGTGCTTCTCTGCACACCTCGCACCGCCAACTCAAGCAATGGGTGCGGGAGATAAATGCAGCAGAACCATCAGTCGAATCGCGCAAGCCCCTGAAGTGGTCCAGCACGCCCATCGTCTTTGATGTTGAGGATCACCCTGATCGCATCACTGCGGTCGGGTGCTTGCCGATGTTGGTTTCGCCAACCATCCGCAACCCCAAGGTCACGAAGATGTTGGTTGACGGCGGGGCCGACCTAAATCTGATCTCTTCCGCGGTGCTCAACAAGCTCCAGATCCCCGACAGCGAGCTTGAAGAAACTGGTACCTTTCAAGGAATCAACCCGGGAAGGAGCAAGCCCAAGGGGAAGATTACACTTCCAGTGACGTTTGCTAGCGAGCTGAATTTCAGGACAGAGAGAGTCACATTTGATGTTGCTGATTTCCCATTACCCTACAATGGGATACTTGGCCGTCCAGCACTCGCCAAGTTCATGGCAGCCTCTCACTATGCTTACAATGTGCTGAAGATGCCTGGTCCGATAAGTGTTATTTCTGTCCATGGCGACAAGAAAGATGCGCTTATCTGCACCGACAAGATCTACCGGGAAGCAGCAGCTGCAGCAGAGCGCAAACCACTTGCCACTGAAGCTCCCGGGGGGAAGAAGAAGATCAAGTCCGGCAAGAGTAGCTCTGATGCCCACTCCGGCAAGCGCACCTCTTCGGAGTGCTGCGCTACCGTCGAGGACGCACCATCGAGCTCCACCGGCAAGTGCAAGAAGGCAAAGACAGCTGCACCAGAGACCAAGAAAGTGGCCGCCAAGGAGGACGGCACTGGTGGTACCTTCACCATCAGTGCCACGCTTGATCCTAAATAGGAAGCGCGCTTCGTTGCTTTCTGCGGCGAATGTCGATGTGTTTGCATGGCAACCATCGACATCCCGGTGTTCCTGTGGAAGTAATTGAGCACCACCTTGCCGTCTGCCCTCACGCGGCCCGTCAAGCGAGAGTTAGGAAACAAGCGAGAGGCGACAAGAGTTCATTGCTGAAGAGATCAAGAAATTGGAAGCAGCAGGCCTGGTCCGAGGAGTACTCCATCCAACGTGGTTAGCCAATCCAGTAGTCGTGCGTAAGGCGAACGGGAAGTGGAGGCTTTGTATTGACTTAACTGACGTTAATAAAGCTTGTCCCAAGGATCCATTTCCCTTGCCGTGCATTGACCAGATTGTCGACCCCGCGGCAGGATGTGATCTGCTTTCATTCCTTGATGCATACTCAGGATATCATCAGATCTTCATGGCAGAAGAGGATGAAGAGAAAACCGCATTCATTACTCCATGTGGCACATACTGCTTTGTGCGGATGCCTTTCGGACTAAAGAATGCTGGTTCAACATTTGCAAGAGTAGTCAGCCATGCTTTTGAGCCACAGCTGCACAGAAATGTAGAAGCATACATGGATGACATAGTGGTCAAGAGCAGAGACAGAACAACTTTGATACAAGATTTGGATGAGACTTTTGCAAATCTGCGCAAGATTAATCTCAAGTTGAACCCCGAGAAGTGCGTGTTTGGAGTCCCCTCCGGCAAGCTTCTCGGGTTCTTTGTATCCCAGAGAGGGATTGAAGCCAACCCCGACAAGATCAAAGCCATCGAACAGATTGAAGCCCCGAAGCGCGTCAAGGATGTGCGAAGACTTGCCGGCTGTGTTGTTGCTCTCAGTAGGTTCATTTCCAAGTCTGCTGAACGCGCCCTGCCGTTTTTCAAAATTTTGAAAAAGGCAGGTCCAATGAAATGGACTCCGGAAGCGGAGGCTGCGCTGCAGGACTTGAAGGGATACCTATCCTCCACTCCAATACTTGTCGCACCTAAGCCACAAGAGAAGTTGCTGCTATATCTGGCGGCAACCAATCAAGTGGTTAGTGCTGCGTTAGTAGCGGAGAGGGAGGCGGATGATGAGCCAGCAATCGTGGCAAGCGAGTCCAGCGACAAGCAGGGGGCTTCCCCGACAAGTTCTGGCTCCGGCAAGGATGGATCTGCGCAGCCACAAGAAGAGAAAGTTGGTTACTGGCGACTACTTTCCGGCAGAGCTCCCCGAAGCCGCCGTCAAGAAAGTCCCCAGGATCAACACAAAGAGTGTTGAGGAGCAGTCTGCTCCGACAAACCCCGGGGTTTGTTCCGTTGAAGCAGACGCTCCCGACAAGCTTAGCTCCGGCAAGCTTGCCGGGGAACGTCAAGCCCCGGTTGAACTACAGGTTCTTGCCGTAGAAGCCGATGTTCCCGCAGCAGCATTTGTGCCTTTGGTCCTTGTCGTCGAGCCACAAGCTCCGGCATGGGCACAGTGATGTGGACTAGGCGACGTTCAAAGAAGCATAAGCCTTGCCAGAACACAAAAGACAGAAAAGCTAAGTTGCCAAAGTTTGAGCACAGTCAGTTTTTAAATTTTTAAGTTATACTCCTTGAACGACCGTGCCTTGTATGGAAAACCTGTGCGCGGAGGAATCGGCTCGTGGCTAAGTTGCGCCCTTATTTTGTTTCGAGTCCGCTCAACAATGAAAGAGTGCTGCAACTAGTCCCGACGAGGTTTCTTGCCGGAGGCAACACCGCCAAAGAAGTTGCTGATGTTCCGCGACTCAGCGCTCATGCAAGCGTGTTCTTGCCGCAAGTTCCCTAAAAGCGTAGGGTAAAAACATACAAGGGATGGAACCGAATAAAGGAAGTAACATAGCAGATAGTGCCCAGGATAAAGTTATATTACAATAAATAACTTGCCGCGCTCTAATGGATTGTTCCTATGACATATCTAGCAGCGGCAAGAAAAAGGAAAAGAAGGGCGCGCCAGCACCTGGGCCCCGGCAAGCCAGTGTTGCTGGCGGCTGCGAGTACCAAGATTCATCCACGGCAAGCCAGAGTTGCCGGGGGCTGCGTTACCAGATAAGTTTTTCGTCCCTCATCATGCATCCTCTTATGGGCTGGGGAATGCGAAACCGTGTTTCTTCCCGAAAACTGCCGTGCTCCCTCAATTCTAGGCCCTCGGGCTCGTTCCCGGGGCCAAGCTTGGTCGTAGTTGTGGCAGCAAAGGGACGAAATGGGGAGGCCGCACCCACCTTGTTCCCACCTCCGTCAAAGGCATGCGAAAGGTCGAGTGACGTGGGAAGGCGGCAGGGCCTGTTGCCGGGAGATGAAATGTCTGTCCGAGGGATACCAAGGATTTGCTCCTTGGCGTGGGTTCAACCCGCGAGACAAATAACCGGGCAGGCATCCTCTTTTCATTAAAAAACATCCCACTCAGGTACAGTCCATAAAGGATGAAAAACATGAAAGAGAGGATTACAAGTTTTAGATGCAGCTAAGGCCCGAAGGCTTACAAATTTAAAAGATAAGATGCCCGTAATCCCTTTCCTGTCCCTCTCTTCAGGAGGTAGGTCAAGGAGGCGAAAAGGGCAAAAGGGGCGCCTAGGCGAGCTACAGGTGCCAGAAGACACCAAGAGAACATCCCGGGGGCCGTTCGGAGGCTGGACGGTGATGGCGGCGCCGGAAGCGGGGCTCGAAGACGGGGCGGCAGGACGTCAGCACGCTGTCGAGGGCACTATGCCCTTGTACTCCGATTTGACGGCCTTGTCGCCAGCCCTCTTCCCCTTCCGCAGCCTCCCTACGCCAGCCGCCCAAGGAGACGACCCCGGGGAGTTCAAGGAGCCGGCGACACGGATGATGGGGTCACCGGTGACGCACGAAGCGGTGCCCGACACCTAGTCGGGCCCGCCATCCGGCCGCCCGCTACCCTCGTCGTCGCTGTCGCTCTCCTCCTCGTCACTCTCGCTCGAGGGGGAGCTTTCGCTATCGGAGGAGCTGTCCACGCAGGACTTCGCCCGAATACCGAAGTCCCCGAAGACCTTGACGGAGAGAAGATCGCCCTCCATTAACTTAAAATGGAGGGTAAACCCCGCCATCAAGCTGTGGGTACGGGCGAACGTCTTCCACCCACGATCAAGATACATCACATTAGGGGCTGGGAATACAACGCGGACTCGCGTGCCGCTGATCCCACAGCCCCTCATGTGCAATCTCAGTGTCTCGGGCGGGTCCAACTCCATCGCGCTCGCGAACGTAGCTGGAAGCCAGAGGTGACGACGAGGCGCCCGGCGCAGCCTGACGAAGAACTCGCAAGGGTCGTCCCCTGTATGGACCGCCGCGGGAAGAGGAACCGCCGGCGGAGGCGAAGCTGGCGCGCCGCCCCATCCGCCTCTTCCCCGAGCGCCTCGACCTCGTCCTCGACCTCGTCCACGACCTCGCCCCCTCCCTCTTCCCCTTATGGCTGGCTCTGCCACCACGGGCGTGGGATAGGGAGGGATGCGCTGTCTAGCGGCGACCCTCGCCGCCACCGATGAAGGGCTAGGGTTACCTTTCTCCATGGCGAATGAGAGAAAGGGGAGCAGAAGCTGAAGAAAGGAGAAGATGAGAGAGTGCGGGCTTCTGCGCTCCCCTCCCGCTCTTCTTAAAGGAGCGGAGTGGGGGCTCGGTCGCCCCGCTCAGCAAATCAGAGCATGGGAAGAGCAGGGAGTCAGGGCCGACCCACTGCCTCTGCTCGCAATGGCCCATTCTCCCGCTCCCACCGTCCGCAACTCCAAGTGCATGGGAGCCGCATGGCGGGGATGGAGAACCGAGGCGAATGTTACACATTTCCTGGAATTAAGTATTGCCCACGATCTCTCCCACGATGCCGCGATTGACGCATGCCGTTACGAGAGGACGCGGTGGATACGGAGTGGATTTGGTTTGGACCCAGGCCGCGCGTGCCCGTGCCTGTTTTGGGCTGGCCCAACAAAGACTCGGCACCGTGTATGGCCCGAGCCGGGGCTCTGTCGGTGCACTAAAGTAGGGGTACCTTAGTACCCGAACTTGTCTGCAGGCGATCGCGGCGTCAGCGGCAAGGCTTGCCGGGCGTCCGCCAAGACCCTTCACTATTCATATTATCGCCATTCAAGAACAAAGTGTTAACCGAAAGACAAGGCCCCGCAAGAGAAGCTTGCGGGAAGGACAAGACCCGCAAGAGGAGCTTGCGGTAAGGCCAACCAAGGCACTTGAAAAACTTGCGCGACACACGCGCGTCCGGCAAGACCCGACGAGCGGCAAGCTTGCGGGTGCGACAAAACGAGACGCGGCAAGGTACTTGCCGCGGCGCGGTTACCCACTCTGGCATGCGCTCCAGCTCACCCGACGACGCGTCGCCCCAAGATCGCTCCTGGCGCACGTGTCGGGCGGCTGTGCAGCCAAGCGGTGTGAGGTGGCGGATGGAGCTGACAAGGAGGCCATCGTGGCGATCGGTGGCGCTCCTAACGGTCGCTTCCTGCACTGTTTGGGCGACCGGACGGGCATTAAATGCCCTTGTCACCTGCCGTCAGAGTTAGGTAGGGGGCACTGTTGATAGTGGTTGTACCAACCCCCGTTTTTACCTTTTTACCCCTCTTTCTATGCTGCCACCTGTCGGTGACCCCTTTAGACTATAAAAAGGAGGCCCATGCGCATGTAGAGGAGGTTCGACTCATTCAAAACCACAACACTCCTACGCTCTTGAGCAAGAACAGAATAGAAACACAAAGCAACAGTAGGAGTTTTATCTCTCCGGAGAGCTCCGAAGCTGGGTAAAATCCCCCGCGTGCCTTCGCCTCGATCTGCTCTTCGTGCGCCCTCCGCTCCCTGCCGGACCGAGAAGGGGCCCTGCCCCATAGGTGCTCGTTTCCCCACGACACATGGGTTGTAAGAAACATCTTCCAGAGAGAATAGTTCCGTTAGGGGTTCCTTTCCCTGGGTAGCATGCATCGATGTGCATGTCCGAATTGCGAACAGAAACGCATGATACAAAACATCTGGGGATTTATGTTGTAATAAAAGAAAAAAACATCTTTTGTTCACCGACCGAATATTCCCTTAAGAACGCTAGCTTTCGGCTTCACCCAGTCTAAGGTACACATCCGGCTGAACCGGCAGTAACAATTGCAGAGGTGCTCCCCTTATGCCCTAGCCGAATTAACGGGAACATAGGGCATAAACACAAGAGCCAGGCAACCCAGCATGGCCAAATCTTAAGTCATATCGATGCATATAATGGTGAAGAAAAGGCACATATGGAAAAAGGACGCATATGTGTAGGTAGGAAGCCATAAAAGTAATTATATTTAGCTTCCGTACAGGAAGCCCCAGGTATGGTGAGCACACATAGTGCGGCCGGAACGATCCGATCATCCACACTGTATTTGATACTTTGTGTGAAGAAGGTAAAAAGGGCAAGAAAGGAAAAAGGGAGAACATAATTCAAAGAGCAGGGGTATGGAGACGAACACTGAGTTTGGCACTAGGCGTAGAATCTCCGGAGTCTGGCCGCGTTCCATGGGTTCGGCTCGAGTCTGTTATCGGATGCATTGCGCAGACGGTACGCTCCTCCGGTGAGAACTTTATCAATGATGAAGGGACCCTCCCACTTGGGTTTGAGCTTGTCCTTCTTCTCCTCCGGTAGGCGTAGAACGAGTTCGCCAACGTTATAAGTTTTGGCCCGCACTTCTCTGCTTTGATACCGTCGAGCCTGCTGCTGATAGAATGCGGAGCGGGCTTTTTGCGCGCGCTCCTCCTCCAGGGCATCTAAGTTGTCCTACCGATCTAGCTCGGCTTCCTTCTCTTCGTACATGCGCACGCGAGGTGAGTCATGGATTATGTCGCAGGGTAGTACTGCTTCTGCGCCGTACACCATAAAAATGGTGTATATCTGGTAGTACGATTCGGCGTGGTCCGCAGCCCCCAGAGTACGGAGTCGAGCTCCTCGACCTAGTGCTTGTCCGATTCTTTCAAGGATCACACTAGTCTGGGTTTGATGCCGCTCATGATGAGACCATTTGCACGTTTGACCTGGCCGTTTGTTTGGGGATGATAGACGGAGGCGTAATCGAGCTTAATGCCCATGTTGCCGCACCAAGTTTTCACTTCATCGGCAGTGAAATTTGAGCATTGTCAGTGATGATGCTGTGGGGGACACCGTAACGGTGTACGACCCCTGATATGAAGTCTATCACTTGTCCGCGTTCGGCCGTTTTAACTGGTTTGGCTTCTATCCATTTGGTGAACTTGTCCACCATGACCAATAAGTATTTTTTTATGGCTTCCCCCTTTAAGAGGTCCGACTATATCCAGCCCCCAGACCACGAAGGGCCAAGTTATGGGGATTGTTTGGAGAGTGGTAGGGGGCATATGGCTCTGATTGGCGAAGAGCTGGCAACCGATGCAATGTTGGACAAGGTCCTGTGCATCTGCCTAGACTGTCGGCCAATAAAAACCTATACGAAAGGCTTTGCTGACAAGTGCCAGAGCCGCAGCGTGGTGCCCGTCGAGTCCAGCATGGATTTCAGCCAAGACCTACCGCCCCTCCTCTTCAGGGATGCATCTTTGGAGCACTCCGGTGGCACTTTTCTTATAGAGCTCTCCCTCATGGACTTTGTAGGCCTTGGAACGCCGCACAATACAACGTGCTTCATTTTGGTCCTCGGGGAGCTCTTGCCTATTTAGGTAGGCCAAGAAGGGCTCGGTCCATGGGGCGATGACAACCATGATTTAAATGGGCGAAGGTGTTATTTGATGGCGGAGCCCCGATTCGTCGATGGTTGAGAATCTGGGGTTGTATTCGAGAGCCGATCAGGTTGCGGACTCCCCTTCCCATAGCACGGATGGTGAGGAGTCTGGACTAGGGGTGTCCGGACAGCGGACTATCATCGTCCACGGGACTCCAAGACTACTGAAGATACAAGATTGAAGACTCCGTCCCGTGTCCGGATGGGACTTTCCTTGGCGTGGAAGGCAAACTTGGCAACACGGATATGTAGATCTCCTACCATTGTAACCGACTCTGTAACCCTAGCCTCCTCCGGTGTCTATATAAACCGGAGGGCTTTAGTACGTGGACACAACATACATCACAACAATCATACCATAGGCTAGCTTTAGGGTTTAGCCTCCTTGATCTCGTGGTAGATCCACTCTTGTACTACCCATATCATCAATATTTATCAAGCAGGACGTAGGGTTTTACCTCCATCAAGAGGGCCCGAACCTGGGTAAAACATAGTGTCCCTCGTCTCCTGTTACCATCCGCCTAGACGCACAGTTCGGGACCCCCTACCTGAGATCCGCCGGTTTTAACACCGACATTTGTGCTTTCATTGAGAGTTCCTCTGTGTCGTCGCCGATAGGAAGGATGCCTCCACCCGTATTCAAAGACGGTATTTTCGCCAAAGGGGCCTTGGCCGTCGGCCAAACTATCCGGCTAGGCGGTTTTCTTATGACTGCCTGTCCGGCCACTGCTCCGACAATGACTTCCCAAGTCGTCAAAAGCAATCTCCGTGTCAACTCGGAATTCGCCGAGCGGCTGGATCCAATAGAGCTCTCGTCTGTCAACGAGCTCTTGGATCGCATCGCCGCCCTGGGAGTCGCTATAGACTACAATCAGATCGGGCTTAAAACCGATCTGAGAGAGATTAACTCTCCCCAGGCCACCCACCACGTCGCAGTGGTAGAGGAACAATGCGGCGACTGTTCGCCTATATTGAAAACTAGTCATGTCCGGATTCCCGAACCCTCCATGCCGGGTTTCCGCGGAGGGATGGACTTTGATCGAGCATTGCACTTAAAATCATGCATCGTTCCGGACTCGCTGGATCGTGTCCAGCAATCCAAGCTTCCGAATTCGGAAACTCCTCGGCCTTTAAGCCCCAAGACGGGCAGGGATCCGGATTTTAGTCCACCCACCCGCCCAGACATATGCGATCTATCTCTAATATGGCAAGAGCCCGCTGAAACAGTACATCACTACTGGGCCAGGTTCCTCCTGGTTATGGACAGGATAAAGGACTGCCAAGAGGAAAACGCAATCTCAATCTTTTGCAATAATTGCACGGACAAGGGAATATTGAACGCCATCGGCCATCGTAAAATTATACGCTTCACCGATCTGGCGTCCATAGTACGAAAGTACTGTGCGATGGAGAGTTTTCGGAAAACCGAAAATCAATTTTGGGATAATCCGGCCCCGAATACAACCCCAGTTCGCAACAAAAGGGTGCATCACACTCAGGCCCCAGATGCAAAAAACAAAAAGCAAAAACCCCATAAAGGGCACGGAACCATACTGGAGGGATGGCCTAATGGACCTCGTAAGCTTCATAGTACGAGGAGCCGTCCCAACACATAGCCTTCGAGCATGTTGGATATTACGGCAAGTGGCCAAAAGTGGCGAGGAGCTTCTAGCCCCGAAAACCACTCCAACAATACCGCACAGATCAGCAGTCTTGAGACCTTCGCATCAAACAATATGCGAAAACGAACAATCCGCGGCCTCGCCGAAGTCTACCAAGTAGCAACAGCAAATCCGCGGCCTAGCCGGGAAGCGCGCTGCACCAGAAAAATCACACTCGATGTGGTGTTCGGCTCGCCGGACAATTACAGATCCGAAGAAGTCACGTTCCAAGTGGCCCCGTTCAACAGCGGATATCACGCTATATTAGGACGAGAGGCATTCACAATTTTTCAAGCCGTACCCCATTACGGGTATATGAAGCTCAAAATGCCTGTGCCCGGCGGAATAATCACTCTCGCTAGTGATCCAGACATAGCACTCCGCGCCGAAAAGAAGACAGCCGCACTAGCCCTGGAGGCACTATCCGAGGCCCTAGCGACAGAAGAACTCACCACACAAGGCTTCACGGTAAACAGGGGCGATGTGATACTTGATAAAGATCCAAGTCCACCTCCTTCAAACCAGCAGATGAAATAGTGAAATTCCAGGTCCATCCAACGGACCCAACAAAGACGGCCTCCATTGGGGCACAATTAAACCCCGAGGTAGACGCCGCACTGCGCGAATTCCTTTGGGAAAATTGGGACATTTTCGCCTGGCATCCTTCGGACATGCCCGAAATCCCACACAGATTGGCAGAACACAGCCTAAACATCCTAAAAGGATTCAAGCCGGTCAAACAGGCTCTTGAACGATTTTCCGAACCCAAAAGATAGGCAATGGGAGAAGAGCTAGCCAAACTATTGGAAGCCGGATTCATTAGAGATATCAAACATCCGGATTGGCTAGCAAATCTGGTAATGGTACCAAAGAAGGACAAATCCTGGCGCCTATGCGTCGATTTTAAAGACCTCAATAAGGCTTGCCCAAAGGATCCCTTCCCCCTCCCCCGCATCGACCAAATTATCGATGCTACCGCAGGGCATGATTCATTGTGCTTCCTCGACGCATACTCTGGCTATCATCAAATCAAGATGGCGGAAGCAGACCAAGTCGCAACGGCATTCATCACTCCATACGGACCATTCTGCTTCAACACGATGCCCTTCGGACTTAAAAATGCCGGCGCAACATATCAGCGCATGATTCAAACATGTCTGGCTACCCAGATCGGCAAAACAGTCGATGCATATGTAGACGACGTAGTCATCAAAACAAAACACGTCGAAACTTTAGTAGATGATTTGAGGCTCACATTCGACAACCTCCGAGCATATGACATCAAGCTGAATCCGAAAAAATGCGTTTTGGCGCATCACCGGAAAGCTCTTTGGGCTTCATTGTATCCGTAGAGGAATTGAAGCAAACCGGCTAAAATCCGAGCTCAGTCACAGTTGCATATCCCAAAAGACCTCAAACAAATACAAAAATTAACAGGATGTGTGGCAGCTTTAAGCCGCTTTATATCCCATCTAGGAGAAAAGGCACTGCCCCTCTATCGCCTCTTCAGGCGCCAACACTTCGAGTGGGCGGATGCTGCCATTCTTGGACTCGAAGAAATAAAGGCCATATTGGCAACAAATCCGGTCTGGCTGCGCCTAACTGGACGAACCAATGGTGTTATACATCGCAGCAACGCATCAAGTTGTAAGCGCGGTACTCGTCGTCGAGCGAGAGATGAAGGGCATAAATTCCCTCTTCAAAACCAGTGTATTATGTATCCACCGTGTTAACTCCACAAGTCCTGTTACCCACACTATCGAGAAGATAGCGTATCACGGTGTTCATGGCATCCGGAAGGTCCGACACTACTTTCAAGAGTGTTCGATAACAAAGGCCTCAAGTACCACTCAATGACATCATAAATAACATGACGCGAACGGGCAGGATTGCAAAATGGGCCATTGAGCTCCTACCATTTGATATAACTTACAAACCTCGGCGAGCTATAAAGTCACAAGTTTTGGCTGACTTCGTGCGAATGGAATGACCGAACTCCCTAAAGAGTACGGCATACTCAATTGGACTATGCACTTCGACGGCTCCAAAATGTTGGCGGATGAAGGTGGCGTCGTCTTGACGTCCCCAACCGGGACACAGTCCAAAATCGTACTTCAAATAATGTACACGGACTCCAACAACGTAGTCGAATACGAGGCCCTCCTACATGGTCTCCGGATGGCAATCTCCATGGGCATTCAACGCCTAGAGGTGTGCGGGGATTCAAACCTTGCAGTATCCCAAATAAACGGAGACTTTGACGCCAAGGATCCGGCAGCATATCGCAACGCTGTCCTAAAAATGTCGGCTCGGTTTGAAGGACTTGAATTCCATCACGTAGCCCGAGAAAATAACCAAGCAGCCGACGTACTGGCACGCATCGGCGCAAAACGTGACGCTGTCCCTCCAAATATCTTCCTGGAACGGCTCTTCAAGCCATCCGTACTATGGGAGGGGAATCCAGAAATGACAAACCGGAAACAACCGCGCCAACCGGCGATACAGCCGATGACATAACACCTTCAGCCCACGACATAATGGCAGTAATTGCCCCGTGGACGGAACCATTCCTAGCCTATCTGCTAGACAGAACTTCCGAAGACCAAAATGAGGCCCGCTGCATAGTCCGGCGATTGAAAGCCTACAAGGTCCATGAGGGAGAACTTTATAAGAAAAGTACAACCGGAGTCCTTCAAAGGTGTATCTCCGAAGAGGAAGGGCGAAACCTCATGGCTGAAATTCATGCCGGACTATGCGGACACCACGCAGCAGCCCGGGCCCTTGTAGGAAAGGCATTCCGTACAGGATTTTATTGGCCGACGGCCCGGGCAGATGCCCAGGACTTACTCTATAGATGCATCGGTTGTCAGCTCTTTGCTAATCAGAGCCATATGCCACCCACCGCCCTCAAAACTATACCCATTACCTGGCCGTTCATGGTCTGGGGGCTTGATATGGTTGGACCCCTTAAAGGGGGAACCCACAAGCAAAGGTACCTATTGGTCATGGTGGATAAATTCACCAAATGTATAGAGGCCAAACCGGTCAAAACGGCAGAGTCCGGACCAGTGATAGACTTTATATCCAGGGTGGTACACCGTTACGGAGTCCCCCACAGCATCGTCACCGACAACGGCACGAACTTCACGGCCGACGAGGTTAAGTCATGGTGCAAAAGTATGGGCATCAAGCTCGACTACGCTTCAGTCTATCACCCTCAAACCAACGGTCAAGTGCAGAGGCAGTCCTGCCCTGCGACATTATTCATGACTCACCTCGAGTGCGCATGTACGAAGAAAGAGAGGCCGAGCTGGATCGGCAGGACAGCTTGGATACATTGGAGGAAGAACGCGACGTCGCCAAGGCTCGTTCCGCATTCTATCGGCAGCAGGCCCGAAGATATCAAAGCAGAGAAGTACGAGCCAAGACTTACAACATTGGCAAACTAGTTCTATGCCTGCCGGACAAGAAAAAGGACAAGCTCAAGCCCAAATGGGAGGGCCCCTTCATTATCGATCAAGCCCTGACCGGCGGAGCGTACCGTCTACGAAATGCGTCCGATAACCGACTCGAGCCGAACCCATGGAACGCAGCCCGCCTCCGAAGATTCTATGCCTAGCGCCGGACTAAGAGTTCGTCCCCTTCCTCCGTTCAAATTTTTACACTTCAACTGTCTTTTGTTTCTCTTTCTTCCTCTAACCTTTTTACTAAAAAGCCCCTTCGGGCCTACTTCCGCATTGTTCGCGTACACTTGATGTGCCATCCGCACTCATTATACAGGGGCTTCTTTTCCGAGCTCAATTATAAAGGATTCATGCCCAGCACATGTGTCAAGCTTCCACATGTACCTTTTACTCACCATTATATGCATCGATATGACTTAAGTTTTGGCCAAGCTGGGTTGCTGGCTCTGTGCTTACCCCTCGTTCCCGATTGTTCGGCTAGGAGGTAAAGGAGCACCTCTGCGATTATTCTTGCCGGTCAGCCGATGTGTACCTCGGTAGGTGAAGCCGAAAGCTAGCGTTCTTAAGGGAATATTCGGTCGGTGACTTGAAAGATGATTTTTACCTACTTATTTATCTGCCCCGGATGTTTTTTCTTTTTTCGCAGTCCGACATGCACTTTAGGGCATGCCTCCTGAGAAAGGAACCCTTAACGGAACTATTCTCCTGGAAGATGTTTCTTACTAACCATGTAATATAACATAACTAGTTGGGCACTTATGCGATAAAGCACTAATGACCCCTACGCTTTGGTCTCCATGCATACCCTCAGTTGTTTCTTAACCAAAAGGTATTCGGACACACTCCGGACTCTAGGGTCCCGAGGTTGAAGGGAAAAGGTCGGCAAAGACAAGCGATCTACAATCCGGCTAGAAGGCATTTCACATGTCATTTTAAAGAAATACATTGTCAAATTCTTGATTGTATTCCTCCTCAATCCCGTCTAACGGTCTGTCTAACTTACATCCCGTTGGGAAAATTTAGCAGCCAACTCTACTGGCTATATACTAAACTCACAGGGATCTCCTTCCCATCGGGCCCCACCGGTCCAACTTCAGCCATGTGGTTGGGATCCGCCTTCTTATAACGCGTCTTCACCATGGCCCAAGCCTCCCTGGCACCTTGACGGCAAGCTGAAATCTTCCACAAGCGGGCGCTGCCGCACTCCTAAAGCTTCTCCATAAGCTCCCCAAGGCCCTCGGGTAGGGAGAGGGCTGGCCATAAAGCACAGACGAGCGCCGCTCATTGCTGCCGAACTTCGTTCGAGCAGTTGCAACAGCTCGGGAAGTTGATCACCCGTTGATATGGGCACCTCCTCTGCAGGGCGACCTGTGAGCATACCTACAAGACACATTATGTCAATTTACTTCTTCGCCGAACTCTTTTTTTAAAGGAGTCCGCTCAAGCACTTACTATAAATGCCGCAACGAAGCCGCTGATTCTCCTTAACGGAGCCGGACAGCTCAGCTCGAGCGCCTTTCAGCTCTTCTCCAAGCTTGGCGTTGGCGTCCTGGAGCTTGTTCCTTTCTTGTTGCACCCTATTCAGCACCCTCTCGCCGGCCTTTAGCTGGCGCAGTAATTCTTGCCGGTTCGGATCTTGTCCGGCAGCACCTGCAATGTCATTATTAGACTTGCGCGCACGCCGCACAGTGCTTATATTAATTAATAAAAATGTGTTACCAGGAGGGGTCTCTGCGCTTCCTCCTGCGGCAGCAAGTCTTGACCTCAAGCTGGGCCTTGCATTCTTGTAGCTCTGAGACAATTGGGCATTCTTCTCGGTAAGAGCTCAGCATTTCAAATGATCCTTAAATCAGTTAACATAACTACTTTAAGTCTCGGGGCTCTTGGTATATATAACCATTAAAATTCTCTTACCGTATGTCTTTTACATCTTGCTCCGTGGCTCTGGTAAAACCGTCTTGAGCAGCACGGAGTGCGCGTCCCCTGCGTTAAAGGCGTCCAATGCCTCAGGGGAGAAGCACGCTTCACGAAATACTGTCCGGTGGCGCCTGTGGTTCATGGCGCTCTCCACCTCAGACTTGGTGGCGGACAGTCGGTCGGCATCCTCCGTTGGAGGAGTATCCAGCCCGCGCCTTGCGCTTGCCTCCCCCTCCTGACCAGGCGCTGGAGCCTGGCCGGTATAGGCTGGATTGGTAACCTCTACGCCCGCAGTCCGGCGGGCGCTTTTTCTCCTATAAAGGATCATGAGCACTCAGACGCTTCCTAGGAACGTTGCTCTGAATATTTAAAATACGAGCTATACCTTTGTGGCGATGTTTCAGTCCGTACCGTGCTCCTTTTCCGCCTGCTGGTCCGGATTGACCTTTGTTGGTCAGCCGCCGCGGGCTCGGCTTCCCGCCTTGAAGGTGCTTCCTGTAAAACACCATCGTTCGCGAAGGTCAGAAATGGGCAAGGAAGAGATAATGGTGTCCAAACCTCGGTCACAATCACCTAGGAAGCCGGATATAGTCCGGGGTAGTCCGCCGTAATGGCGACCAAAGCATTGTCCATGCTGAGCTGGTGAAACACCCCGTCGATCAGCTCCACCTTGATATCCGGATCCTCTTCGGAGGCCGGATCCAGGGATCTTTCTGGATCCTCGGGCTGCGGAGCGGGACTTACCATGTCCTCCACAGTCCGGCGTAGTTCCTGTGCCGAAGACATAATGTAAGAAGCCTAAACTTCGAAAGCATGGGTTGAGCCCTTAAAATGTTAAACACCCAGCTTCTAGGGTTGTTCATGGAAAACCCATTCAAGGGGTTCGTTCGAAGGAAATCCTCCTTTTCCCCCTTGTACAGGCCGGACAGGATCTGCACCAGGTCCTCGGTCGAATCCGGTCCTTTGCGGCCGTGGCGGGTGGCGTCGTCCTCCCCGTTGAAATCCCACATGGGGTGGCCTCTGTATTGCAATGGCTGTACCCCCCGCATGATGCATGTTGCCATCACTCCAATCATGGTCAACCCGGAATGGGCCAGTAATCTTATTCGGCCCATCAGGTAATGGACGCTCTTGTCTTCCTCCAAACGGGGGCTCGGCGGGCGCCAGCTGAGGCGTTTCTTCAGAGGAGCATCACTGAACTCCGGGAGGCCAATCCGGACTAGGTCCGGCAGCGGAGCGTCTTCTATATAAAACCACTCTGAAGGCCAGTCTTCGGACACCTTCTTAGGGGTACCGGATGGGTATCCCGTCCCGGCAATGCGCCATATTTCGGCGCCACCCACTTGATAAATGGATCCCTCATGAGAATGGGGTACGAGGCAGAACAGCCTCTTCCACAGTGCAAAATGGGGCTCGATGCCCAGGAATAGCTCGCAAAGAGCTACATAGCCCGATATCTGTGACGGGCGGGCGTGGGTGATGGAGCTGAGTCCGTAGAACTCCGGAGCCGGCGGAGAAACGGATGTATTGGAAATCCGAGTCCCTTTATCAGATAGGGGACGAAGCATACCCGCTCCCCTTTGTTGGGACATGGGGTAGCCTCCGCTTGCTTCCCACCTTGGTAGGTGGCCAGCCCGGTTCGAACCGGGACCATGAAGGCCGGAGGCAGATATCCCCCCGCTTGGAGCTTCACTAGCTCGTTGTGTGGAACAGAGCACCTCCTCCAATCCCCTGGCGGTGGGCTGGGAGCGCGAGAAGAGGAGCCGCGTCGACGGTCCATGATGGAATGGATTTTTACGTCAAGGAGGATGATGTGGTTTGGATCTGGATTTTTGCCTCTTTTGTAGGCGGATGACTCGCACGACTAGGGGGTGAAACATAAAAGACACCCTGGCTTTTCGCATTCGTGCGACGCGTGGAAGAAGGCCATTATTGGGCATAGAAGCCAAGAAGCACAGTATTTATGATGAAGCCGGACACTGTTCGACAGGTACATGGAACTTGAAGGGAGAACCCGCCTTG
Organism: Aegilops speltoides; assembly: GCA_021437245.1. Lineage (NCBI taxonomy): Eukaryota > Viridiplantae > Streptophyta > Magnoliopsida > Poales > Poaceae > Aegilops > Aegilops speltoides. The sequence goes on from CM038141.1 coordinate 143,103,499, forward strand.
CAACGCCGAAGACTATATAGCGCTGGGCTTATCGTCATTGAAGCCTGGTTCGGGGCTACTGAGGGAGTCCTGGACTAGGGGGTGTCCGGACAGCTGGACTATCATCGTTCGCCGGACTCCAAGACTACGAAGATACAAGGTTGAAGACTCCGTCCCGTGTCTGGATGGGACTTTCCTTGGCGTGGAAGGCAAGCTTGGCAATACGGATATGTAGGTCTCCTACCATTGTAACCGACTCTGTGTAACCCTAGCCTCCTCCGGTGTCTATATAAACCGGAGGGCTTTAGTCCGTAGGACACAACATACATCACAACAATCATACCATAGGCTAGCTTTAGGGTTTAGCCTCCTTGATCTCGTGGTAGATCCACTCTTGTACTACCCATATCATCAATATTAATCAAGTAGGACGTAGGGTTTTACCTGCATCAAGAGGGCCCGAACCTGGGTAAAACATCGTGTCCCTCGTCTCCTGTTACCATCCGCCTAGACGCACAGTTCGGGACCCCCTACCCGAGATCCGCCGGTTTTGACACCGACAGATGGCTTGAACAGCTTTTCCAGGAATATATTAGGTGGGACGGGGTCGCGTTTAGCGCTGATGCGGGCAAGGATATCCGCCGCTTGATTGTTTTCTCGGGCCACATGGTGGAATTCGAGCCCCTCGAACCGAGCTGACATTTTGAGGACGACATTACGGTAGGCTGCCATTTTCGGATCCTTGGCATCGAAATCTCCGTTTATTTGTGATATTGCGAGGTTCGAGTCCCCACGCACTTCTAGGCGTTGTATGCCCATAGAGACTGCCATCCGAAGACCGTGCAACAGAGCCTCGTATTCGGCTGCGTTGTTGGAGTCTGTGTATAATATTTGGAGTACGTATTGGACCGTGTCTCCGGTGGGGGATGTCAGGACTACACCTGCTCCCAATCCGGCCAGCATTTTAGAGCCGTCGAAGTGCATGATCCAACTGGAGTACGCGCCGTACTCTTTAGGGAGTTCGGCTTCTGTCCATTCGGCGACAAAGTCGGCCAATACTTGCGACTTAATGGGCCGCCGTTGTTTGTATGTTATGTCAAACAGAAGGAACTCGATAGCCCATTTAGTAATCCGTCCCGTGGCGTCGCGGTTGTTTATTATGTCGTTGAGTGGTACTTCGGAGGCCGCCATAATCGAACATTCTTGAAAGTAGTGTCATAGCTTCCGAGATGCCATGAAGACCGCGTATGCTATCTTTTGATAGTGTGGGTATCGGGATTTCCATGGAGTGAGGACAGTGGACACATAATATAACGACTTTTGGAGCGGGAACTTGTATCCGTCTACTTCTCGTTTGACGACGAGCACTGCACTTACAACCTGATGTGTTGCAGCTATGTATAATAGCATAGGTTTGCCAGTATTTGGCGCGGTCAGGACTAGATTGCTGGCCAATAGGGTCTCTATTTCATCCAGTCCGGCCCTGGCCGCATCCATCCACTCAAAGTGTTCGGTGCGTCGAAGAAGGCAGTAAAGAGGTAGTGCCTTTTCTCCCGGGAGATAAAGCGGCTTAAGGCAGCCACGCATCCAGTTAGTTTCTGGATATGCTTGAGGTCTGTTGGGATAACCAATTGCGACAGAGCTCGGATTTTCGCCGGATTTTCTTCGATTCCTCTATTAGAGACGATGAAGCCAAGCAACTTCCCGGAGGGTACGCCGAAAACACATTTTTCCGGGTTGAGCTTGATGTCGTATGCTCGGAGGTTGTCGAACGTGAGTCTCCAGTCATCTATTAGAGTTTCGACGTGTCTTGTTTTTATGACCATGTCGTCCACGTATGCCTCCATTGTTTTGCCGATTTGCTTCTCCAGGCATGTCTGAATCATTCGTTTATAGGATGCGCCGGCATTTTTGAGCCCAAAAGGCATAGTGTTGAAACAGAAGGGGCCATATGGCGTTATGAAGGATGTTGCGGCTTGGTTGGATTCCACCATCTTTATTTGATGGTATCCGGAGTATGCGTCGAGGAAACATAGTGAGTCGTGTCCTGCGGTGGCGTCGATGATTTGGTCAATACGAGGGAGGGGGAAGGGATCCTTGGGGCAGGCCTTGTTGAGGTCTTTGAAATCGACGCATAGGCACCAGGATTTGTCCTTCTTTGGTACCATTACCAGATTTTCCAGCCAATATGGATGTTTTATATCTCTGATGAATCCGGCCTCAAGTAGCTTGGCTAGCTCTTCTCCCATGGCTTGCCGTTGGCTCTGAGAAGCGCCTAAGAGTCTGTTTGACTGGCTTGTATCCTTTCAGTATATTGAGGCTGTGTTCGGCCAGCCTGCGTGGGATGCTCGGCATGTCTAGAGGATGCCAGGCGAAAATGTCCCAATTCTCGCGTAGGAAGTCTCGCAGTGCAGCGTCCATTGTGGGGCTCAACTGTGTCCCGATGGAAGTTGTCTTTGTGGGATCCGTTGGATGGACTTGGAATTTGACTATCTCGTCCGCGGGCTTGAATGAGGTGGACTTGGGTCGTTTGTCGAGTATCACCTTGTCTTTGTCCACTGTGGCACGCAGTGTTGTTAGTTCTTCGGTCGCTAGGGCTTTGGATAATGCTTCCAGGGCCAGTGCGGCGGTTTTATTTTCGGCGCGGAGTACGACATCCAGATCACTGGCTAGAGTGATGATTCCATTGGGTCCGGGCATCTTGAGCTTCATGTACCCGTAATGGGGTATAGCTTAAAAGCTCGTGATTTCTGGACCACTGGGAACGTGATTTCTTTGGACCTATAATTCTCCGGCGTGCCGAATACCACATCCAGTGTGATTTTTCCCGCACATCGTGCCTCTCGACTAGGGATGATTCCCCTGAAGGTCATGCTGCTTTGCTCAATGCGGCTTTTATCAATTTCCATCTTGTTGAGGGTTTCTTCATAGATCAGGTTTAATCCGCTTCCGCCGTCCATGAGTACTTTAGTGAGCCGTAAGCCGTCCACGATTGGGCTAAGGACCAAAGCGGCTAGTGCCCAGACTATTTGGAATTGAGGTTAAATCGCAGCCTCAAGGTTATAGCGAGTGTCGCCCTCTGATTTATTTTGCCACGCGCAAACTTCAAAAAACGATAAGCTCGCTTGCGCCTATTATTTGAGGCGAAAGTCTCGAAGACTGCCAATACCACATTGTTGTCTTCGGCGGGACGTTGCTCTGCTTTACGGTTTACAAGAAGATCCTCGCCGCTTTTCGCTACCTGCCGGAGTACCCAACATGCTCTAAGGCTATGCGTTGGCATGGTATCCGGCATGCTGTGAATTTTGCATGGCCCATTGAGCCATTCTTCCAATACGGTTCCACGCCGTAGAGCAGGCTTTGGTTTTTTGGGAATTGGATCGGGTAACTTACGAGAGTTTGCCCTTTTAGTTCGGACGAAGGGTTTAGTGAGAGCCGGATTATCCCAGAAGTCGGTTTGGGTTTTCCAGGCGCTTTACATCGCACAGTACTTCTGAACTATGGCTGCTAAGCCAGCAAAGTGTACTATGTCACGGCGACTTATAGCAATGAGGATCCCTTTGTTCGTGCAATTTTTGTAGAAAAGTGAGATTGCGTCTTCCTCGCAACAGTCCTTGACCCTGTTTATCACAAGGAGGAATCTGGCCCAGTAGCGATGTACTGTCTCTTGGGGCTCTTGTCTGATATGGGAAAGACGGCATAATTCTGGGTGGGCGGGCATAGTTAGGTCCTGACCCAATCTAACATCCAGGGGCAGAGGAGCTTCCGGGCTCGGCAGCTCGGACTCTCGGATGTTGCCCAATTTTTCTAGCCCGTTGCCTGATTCTAAGATCGGGTTCTGGGTCACATCCTCCCGCGAACGGGTATCCGACTCAGAGAGCTCGGTAATCCGGACATAGTTCGTCCTCGAAGTAGAGGGATAATCCATGTGTGGCTCTTCCATTAACGCTATCTCATGGGTGACTGGTGGGGATTTAATATCCCTTTGGTCAGGTTTAAACCCAATCCGATCGTAGTCTGTAGCGACTCCCAGAGCGGCGATGCGATCCAAGTGCTCATTAAGGGAGGAGAGCTCCATTGGATCCATCTATTCGGCAAGTTCTGAATTGATGTGGAGGCTGTTTTTGATGACCCGAGAAGTCATCGTCGGCGCGGCAGCTGATCGGGCGGTCATGACGAAGCCGCCTAGTCGGAGACTTTGGCCTACCGCCAGGGCTCCCCCAGAGGTTATGTTGTCCTTGAAAAAGAGACGAGCCATAAAGCCTTGTAGCAACGACACAGAGGAACTCCCAATGAAAGCACCAATGTCGGTGTCAAAACCGGCGGATCTTGGGTAGGGGGTCCCGAACTTTGCGTCTAAGGCTAATGGTAACAGGAGGCAGGGGACACGATGCTTTACCCAGGTTCAGGCCCTCTCGATGGAGGTAATACCCTACTTCCTGCTTGATTTATCTTGATGATATGAGTATTACAAGAGTTTATCTACCACGAGATCGTAGAGGCTAAACCCTAGGAGCTAGCCTATGATTCTGATTGTTGTTGTCCTACGGACTAAACCCTCCGGTTTATATACACACTGCAGGGGGCTAGGGTTACACAAAGTCGGTTACAAATAAGGAGATCTAACATCCGAATCGCCAAGCTTCTCTTCCACGCAAAGGAGAGTACCATCCGGACACGGGACGAAGTCTTGAGTCTTGTATCTTCATAGTCCAACAGTCCGGCCAAAGTATATAGTCCGGCTGTCCGGATACCACCTAATCCAGGACTCCCTCAACCTCCACCTCCTTGGCATTCCCGGCAAGATCTTCCTTCAACATAGCCACCTACTGGTCGAGATCAGTCTTGGCGGCAGACACGGCAACCAGGTCATCGGTGAGCTTCTTCAGCTGGGCAGCAGTCGGTGGCAATGGCGTCTAGGCCAGCTCCGTGCTTGTCCTCCAGGTCTTTGGTGCGCTGGCGCACAAGAACCTCTAGATCGTCATCCTTAGCGCAAAGAGTGGATTCAAGTTTCTACTCCTAGAGGGAGATCTCTTGCTCTCTCGCATCCAGGGATGCCTTGCGGTCCGCCAGGCATGCCTCGTGGCCCATGACACCTTCCCACATCATCAGGAGCGTTTCTTGCTGCCTCGGGAGCACCTTGAACTGATTATCTTGCCACTCGCGCAACTCCAGACATTTGTCTTTCAGCTTCTGATTCACTCTACTGGCAGACTCGCGCCATTTCTTGAGCGCGTGCCACTTCTAGTTGTGTCGGGCCTACATCTCCTTCATGCTCATCGCCATGGACTCCAAGAAGGAAAAGTCCATCGCGACGGCACCTGAGTCGTCGGCCTCTCCTGCTTCCGGGTACAGCAGTGCCAGGAGGCGTTGAAGCTCCTCGTCAAGCTCTGCGCTCATCGTGAAGGATGGGCCAAGGGCTCCAGTTCCAGGTAATGAAAACACCATGGCCAGTGTATTGGAGGAAGGAGGCGGAGTGTCTGTAACGATTCCAGGGGAGAGAAGTGGATCCATGGTTTGGAGGGGGACTTTCACCTCAACCACCACCTCCTTTTCCGGGGCCACCTTTGAAGAATGCTTCACCACCGCCAAGGTATTCAGGGCATTACCGGCAGCAAGGTCCTGTCCCTCCGTGGCAGAAATCTCAACAGCCTCGTCCGCGGCAGCCTTGCCTATGTCGACCGCCACCTCCAGTGGTTCTAGCTCTTCGGCTTGCAGGCCTGCGGATGAGAAGAACGGAGGGAAACGAAGAAATGGAAGTTTGAAGTGATGAAGAAATCAGAAGAAGTAATCAGGACAAAAAGGAAAAGGAACATAAGTGGAGTACATGGAGAAGTCTGTCGGTAGGGACCTCAGTTTTCCCGACAGTACCCATTGCCGGGCCATGCACTTCACCTCCTTCCGCGGCAGCCACGGTAGCCCTCTGCACAGTTTCACCCACAAAGGGCTCTGCCGGGGGTTCTCCAGATCGATCGGTGGAGGAGACATGCCCCTCCAGGAGGGGCTCACCTTGCATCATCTCACCACCGCCACCAGGGGAAAGAAGCAAGCCCCCACTTCCGGGCTGAGGGCTGGACTAGGGGCTCGGCACGGGCTCCCCCGTGTCGCTCTCCGCCAAGGCTGGGCTCTCCACGGCCTTCAACGACCCAAGGCGCGAGAGCCTCTTGCGGGGATGATGGATGAGGGTCTCCGTGTCCTCCTCCACTTCCCTGGTAGCACCGGCAAAAAAGAGGTTAGTTAGCAAGGGTAATCAAACATGCCGAAGCTATTCATGAAAGGAAGAATCCTCCTTACTCTTGTTCAATAAGCATGGAGTTCAAGTTGAACTCCACGGGAGGCGAGGGCTCCCTTCCTCTCTTCGGAGGTGGAGGGGTGGAACTCTCTGGCAGCTTCGGGGCTCGGCGTGGCGCCGAGGGCTCCGGTGGAGGCGAGCTCTGCGAAGAACTCGAGCTCGAGCTGGAGCCGGAATCAACTTCCACGTCCGATGATCGCCCGACGGAGGAAGTCTCGATCCGGGCAAGGCGAGGGGATTGACAAAGAGCTACCTCCCCATTGGTGACCTTGGTGGTGGTCTTTTTCACCCTCTGGGCGACTGGCACCGGATTGGGGGTTGCTGCCCCCCCCCCCGATTACTAGCGCGCCTACGAGGGCGCTAGTTCGAAACTAGCTCGGGGCTTGAGGCCCAGCTGCCAGCCACTCCTCCTCGAGCCCTGCCACCTCGCCAACCTCCTCCTCCTCCTGAAGCTTCGTTGCCACTGCGGCCAAGGCATCAAGCCCGACAAGGTTGTCCCCGGTAAGCTCTTCCCCGGTAACCCCTTCTGTGGCTTGCGCCTCGCTGCCGCCATGAGAAGAACTCTCATCCTTAGCCTTCCCCTTGCCCTTCCCCGCCTTCGCGGCCCTTGCCACCTATGCAAGGCGGGCCGCCTTGTCCTCCTTGAACCTCCTCAAGATATACACCACCTCCATAGAGGAGGTGCGTTTATACATCCCAGCCTCAACCTTGGTGGCCTTCTCCACCAAGGTGCTCGACCACTGGAGCTCTTCATCAAAAGAGGGCAGCTGCCAATCACTTGCCACCCCTTGAGCATTGTAGTCTGGCATCCACTTCAGTATCTGATCCCAGGCTGAATTGACATTCAGAGGGATAACGGCTGTCGGGAGTTTGAATAGCTCGACGCGGCCGAACAATTGATCACATAACCAGGCGTGGCCATAAACTGACAAGTTGTTAGCCAATCCTGGGAGCAACCTCATCCTATCCGTAGCATCACCATACAACCAGGTGGATATGTCCCTCTCTTGCAACGGCGAAATACGATGGGGGAGAAAATTTGCCCCCACATGCTCAATTGTTAGCCCGACAGCCTTCAGACGGGTAATCTAGTTGATTGCTGGGCGTAACCTATCTTCAGTGAGGCCATAAGTGATCCATTCTTTGCCGCGCTAAATCAATTCCGTCTGTGCTTCAGAGAACTTATGGGCTTCTTCATCCTGGATCCAGCACCAGTCCCCTCTCCACTCATCCCACCTCTCACGCTACCTTCCAGGGATATAATCCCACAGTTTTCTTGCCACCCGTGGCATCCAGCAAATTCTCCCGGAGCGGTGGCCCTTGTTCTCCACCTGCGGGACAAAATAATGATGGAATAGATCCACATTGGGGAGACTCCGATGAAGTTCTCGCACAAATGCGCGAAGATGGCCGTGGTCGCCATTGCATTTGGCCTGAAATCGAGCAGGTGGAATCCATAGACGGTCATGATTGCCTCAAAGAATTCAGAGAAGGGGGCATAGAGGCCACAGATGAAGTAAGCACAGAAGAATCAAAATGAGTCTGGTGGATCTTCCTGCCCATCCGTGAAAATTGTGGGTGCTCTATGCCCTTTCGGGACATGCCTTCCCCACAAATATTCATACCTCGCTTGAAGAACAGGGCCGGTCAAGGTCGACGGAAGGAAGAAGACGAATTCCCTCCGCTTCTTGTTCAGCTTTGCTGCCCTCTTGGTCCCCTTGGCGGCTACTTCCTTCACTGCGACCACCTTCTTCCCTTTCTCTGCGGGCTTCTTCCTCTAATGGGTATACTCTGCAGGCCGCCCAAGGTATTCTCTACAAGTACTGAAATTATTGGTAACATATAGTTTTGTGATAAGATAATCTGTAATGGGTAACAAGTAACAAAGGTGCAGCAAGGTGGCCCAATCCTTTTTGCAGCAAAGGACAAGCCTGGACGAACTCTTGTATAATACAAAGTGCTCCCGAGGACACATGAGGATTATGTCAAGCTAGTTTTCATCATGCTCATATGATTCGCGTTCCGTACATTGATAATTTGATATGTGGGTGGACCGATGCTTCGGTGTTGTCCTTACTTGGCCAAGCCTCCCACTTATGATTAACCCCTCTCGCAAGCATCAGCAACTACGTGACGGTGTAAACAGACAGGGATGTATATTTTCCCCTGACTAGTGCATGGACCGCACCGGGCCATGCGAAGTGCAAGAGACCAAGATCTTCGAGGTGCCAACATGCACAACAAGAGGATCAAGGCCAAGCGAGAGAAGTGAGATACCCCCAAGAGAAACCCCTCCCTTGCCGAGCAAACGAGCTTGGCGAGGGCGGAGCCACTCCCGAAAGAGAACGCCCAAGACGCCCCGGTAGGGCCTGCCAGGACTCATGGAGGCCAGATACCACCTCACCAACCACTTCACCATGACCCACGTCGTCAATCAGTGCGGTGTCAAGCCGCAAAGTGATTAAGTGACAGCCATTCGCCACATGGCGGCCTCTTTCTACAGGATAACCTACAGACAACACCTGTACTGCGACGTGTTGAGCGAGCAGGCGTGAAGCTGGCAAATTAGCCCGGCAAGGCTTGTCGGGCGAACAACGATGTGACGTTGAGCAGCGCATTTAACGCGCTCTGTCAGCCTGCAGACTTGGGTATGATAGCACTGTTTGATATCTTATCAGTGCATAATGACCAATTTGCCATTGTGGTGACCCCTAGATCAATAAAAGGAGGCTCGTGGAAACCGTAGAAAGGGTTGGAAAGTGGAACACCCACATGCTCGTAAGCGCGTAGCCATGATCGCCCATAGGCAACCCCTGCTGGGCAAGTGTACTGCACTCCACCACCATTCTTCCACCACCAATCCATTAATGCAGGAGTAGGCTTTTATGCCCCACGGCGACCCGAACCTGGGTAAATTGCTCGTGTGATCTCGCCCGTGCTGCCCATGCTCCTCTGCTCTTTGTGCAACGTGACATCCGCCCTGCCAAACCAGCAAGGGACCCCTAGTCCCATAGGTGACTGTGGTTTCCCACGACACTACGAAAGAAGAATTAAGATAAATCTAACCATAGCATGAAACATATGGATCCAAATCCCCTTACGAAGCAACGCATAAACTAGGGTTTAAGCTTTTGTCACTCTAGCAACCCATCATCTACTTATTACTTCCCAATGCCTTCCCCTAGGCCCAAATCATGGTGAAGTGTCATGTAGTTGACGTTCACATAACAACACTAGAGGAAAGACAACATACATCTCATCAAAATATCAAACGAATACCAAATTCACATGATTACTTATAACAAGACTTCTCGCATGTCCTCAGGAACAAACATAACTACTCACAAAGCATATTCATGTTCATAATCAGAGGATTATTAATTATTATTAAGGATCTGAACATATGATGTTCCACCGAATAAACCAACTAGCTTCAACTACAAGGAGTAATCAACACTACTAGCAACCCACAAGTACCAATCTAAGGTTTTGAGACAAAGATCAGATACAAGAGATGAACTAGGGTTTGAGAGGAGATGGTGCTGGTGAAGATGTTGATGGAGATTGAACCCCTCTCGATGAGATGATCATTGGTAATGACGATGGCTTCGATTTCCCCCTTCGGGAGGGAAGTTTGCTAGGCAGAACAGCTCCGCCGGAGCCCTAGATTGTTTCTACCCAAGTTCCGCCTCAAGATGGCGGTGCTTCGTCCCGAAAGCTTCCTCTTGATTTTTTTCCAGGTCAAAACACATCATATAGCAGAAGATGGGCACCAGAGGCCTTCCACGGGGCCCACAAGGCAGGGGGCGTGCCACCACTCTTGTGGCTTCCTGGTGGGGCCCCTCTAGTACTTTCTTCGCCCAATATTTTTTATTAATTCCAAAATGACTCTCCATAAATTTTCAAGACTTTTGGAGTTGTGTAGAATAGGTCTCTAATATTTGCTCTTTTTCGAGCACAGAATTCTAGCTGTCGACATTCTCCTTCTTCATGTAAACCTTTTAAAATAAGAGAGAAAAGGCATAGGTATTGTGCTATAATGTGTAATAACAACCCATAATGCAATAAATATCAATATAAAAGCATGATGCAAAATGGACGTATCAACTCCCCCAAGCTTAGACCTCGCTTGTCCTCAAGCGAAAGCTGATATCAAAAAATATGTCCACATGTTTAGAGATAGAGGTGTCGATAAAATAAAATACGGACATGAGGGCATCATGATCATCTTTAGATCATCAACATATATTATCATACAATTTCTTATGCTAAAGTAACAATTCGTTCACAAGGTGAAGTATGAATCAAAAACTTTATTGAAAACTAACAAACTATGATCTCAGTCATTAAATCAATTGCAATTTATCATAACATCGGAAAGAGTAAATACAAGAGCTTTTCAGCAAGTCCACATACTCAACTATCATTTAGTGTTTCACAATTGCTAACATTCACGCGATACGTATGGCTTCGAAGCCAGAGTCGGACACACAGAAAGACTGGGGCTTATAGTTTTGCCTCCCAACCTTTTACCTCAAGGGTGATGTCAACAATAATACTTTATGACAACCTACATTCGAGTGGATATAAATATCTAGTTTCTCCAACACATAGTGCTTGCCAAAAGGAAAAAAGTGTAAAAAGGAAAGGTGAAGATCACCATGACTCTTGTATAAGGGTAGAAGATAAAGGTAAAAGACATGCCCTTCGCAGAGGGAAGCAGAGGTTGCCATGTGCTTTTATGGTTGGATGCACAAAATCTTAAAGCAAAAGAACGTCACTTTATATTTCTGCTTGTGATGAATAACTTTATTATGCAGTCCATCACTTTTATTTCTTCCATAACACAAGTTTGTATAAAGCTTATTTTGTTCATACTAATAGATCATACATATTTGGAGAGCAATTTTTATTGCTTGCATCGATGATAACTTACTTGAAGGATCTTACTCAATCCATAGGTAGGTATGGTGGACTCTCATGGCAAAACTGGGTTTAAGGGATGTTTGGATGCACAAGTAGTATCTCTACTCGGTGCAAAGGATTTGGGTAGCATAAGATAGAAAAGCAAGCTCGACATGTCGGAGGATCCATGACAATATAACTTCTATTCGGATATAAGAAAACATAACCCATTACGCTGTCTTCCTTGTCCAACATCAACCTTTTGGCATGTCATATTTTAATGAGTGCTCACAATTACAAAAGATTTCCAAGATAGTATATTTATATGTGAAACCTCTCTTTCTTTATTACTTCCTATTAATTGCAACAATGACCAAAAATATGTTTTTCAACTCTCAACAAATTTTATTCATCATACTCTTTATATGTGAAGCCATCACTCTCCATTAGATCATTATATGACATTTTTATTATTTGTCTTATTTTATTCCCTCAATATCATAGCAAGAAAGCAAAGCCCTCAACTCAAAACTACTCTTTATTATATATAACTCACGAACTCTATTACATAGATAGATCTGAAAACAAAACTCAAAGCTAAATCATACTAAAATTTTATTCTACTAGATCAAGACATAACCAAAAGGATCAAACTAAGAAAAATGATAAAGGTAAAGGTGTGATGGTGATACGATGCCGGGGCACCTCCCCAAGCTTGGCAGTTGCCAAGGGGAGTGTCCATACTCATGTATTTAGATCTCTTTCTTCGGAGGTGGTGATGATGGAGTTGTTGATGATGAAAGAAGCTTATCCTCTGTCTTCCAAGGCATAGGTTCACCATCATAAAAAGATGAACGAGTCTCCGGGATCCTCAAATCTATAGGCAAACTCATCTTCTTAAATGTCTATTCATACTCATAGTTTTGGTTTTGCAGGTCATAGATCTAGGCTTGGAGATGCTCGATTTTCTCATGAAGCTCGAAGATGGCCTCCCCAATGTTCTTGGCATCCAACTTGTGACCATTGGTAAATTCAGTGATCATCATGTGATTGGTGTTGAGTCCATGTTCCACCATCCCTTGGCACTTAAAGACTTGTTGCTCCATTGCTTCGAGACTTGTCTCCATGCTTCTGGTCTTCTTTGGCCCTTCAACATTGCAGATGTGCAGCACTCCCTCGTGCATCCCAATGGTTTTAGGGTGTTGCAACACCTCCATGGGGTAAGGATTTATGAACTTCTCGAAAAACTTGACCTAGGGGCGCTTGGAGACGTCATGGCGATCTAGATCTATCAGAAAAAACTCGAAACAAGAACAGAGGATTTGGTCATGGTACGGTGGTCAAAACCTTCGGAAGATTATATAATGAATTTTTACCGACCAAAAGAAGTATTGTGCAAGAAAACAGAGTCCATAAGGCACACGAGGTGGCCGCAAGGTACAGGGGCACACCCAGGGGTAGGGCGTGCCCCCCTACCTTGTCGCTTCCTCGTGCACTCTTCGGACTGCTTTTAATTTTCCTAAATTTTTAAATATTCAAAAACGGAGAAACATTGCCATTAGAAACTTTTTGGAGTTGGTTTACTTACCGTATCACATACCTATTCCTTCTCGGAGTCTGAAACATTCTGGAAAGTATCCCTTATGTACTCCTCGGTGTTATGGTATTAATAATATTTGTCTCAACATTCATGGGAGTAATAATGTTTGATTCTTTGACCGTCTACCACCTTTGGGTTAGTGCCTTCGGCTTTGTTAATCTTGATGGCACCGGAACAATAAACCTCCTCAATAATATAAGGACCTTCCCATTTAGAGAAAAGCTTTTCTGCAAAAAATCTTAAGCAAGAGTTGTATAGCAAAACATGATCACCTACATTAAACTCACGCTTTTGTATCCTTTTGTCATGACATCTTTTAACTTTTTCTTTAAACAACTTGGCATTCTCATAGGCTTGGGTTCTCCATTCGTCAAGTGAACTTATGTCAAATAACCTCTTTTCACCGGCAAATTTGAAATCATGGTTGAGCTCTTTGATTGCCTAATAAGCATTATGTTCTAGTTCGAGAGGTAAGTGACATGCTTTTCCATAAACCATTTTATATGGAGACATAGCCGTAGGGTTTTATAAGCAATTCTATAAGCCCATAATGCATCATCAAGTTTCTTAGACCAATTCTTTCTAGATCTATTAATAGTCTTTTGCAAAATCAATTTAATCTCTCTATTGCCCAATTCTACTTGACCACTAGACTGAGGATGATATGGAGTTGCAATTCTATGGTTGACATCATATTTAGCAAGCAATTTACAAAAAGCACCATGAATAAAATGTGAACCACCATCAGTCATTAAATATCTAGGGACTCCAAACCTCGGAAAAATAACTTCTTTTAGCCTTAATAGAAGTGTTATGATCAGCACTACTAGTTGGAATAGCTTCTACCCACTTAGTAACATAATCAACAACAACCAAAATATGTGTATACCCATTAGAGGAAGGAAAAGGTCCCATATAATCGAAGCCCCAAACATCAAATGGTTCAATAACGAGTGAATAATTCATAAGCATTTCCTGACGTCTACTAATATTACCAATTCTTTGACATTCATCACAAGACAAGACAAACTTATGAGCTTCCTTGAAGAGAGTAGGCCAATAAAACCAGATTGTAATACCTTGTGTGCAGTTCTGTCTCCAGCATGGTGTCCTCCGTAAGCCTTGGAGTGACACTTGCGTACGATCTGTTCATGTTCATGCTCAGGTACACAACATCTAATAACACTATCTACTCCTTCTTTATAAAGGTGTGGGTCATCCCAAAAGTAATGTCTTAAATCATAGAATTTCCTTTCTTTTGCGGGTATGTGAAACTAGGTGGTATAAATTTAGCACCAATGTAATTAGCATAATCAGCATACCATGGAATATTAGGAGAAACATTTATGACAGCTAATTGCTCATCAGGAAAGCTATCATCAATACGCAGTGGGTCATCAAGAACATTTTCTAACCTAGACAAGTTGTCTGCAATGGGGTTCTCAGCTCCCTTTCTATCAATAATTTGCAAATCTAATTCTTGCAGCAAGAGAACACATCTAACAAGTCTAGGTTTAGCATCTTTCTTTTCCATAATATATTTAATAGCCGCATGGTCAGTGTGAATAGTTACTTTGGAATCAATAATATAAGATCTGAACTTATCACAAACAAAAACAACTGCTAAAAATTCTTTTTCAGTACTAGCATAATTTCTCTAGGCACTGTCGAGAGTTTTACTAGCATAATGAATAACATTCAACTTCTTATCAACTCTTTTTCCTAGAACAACACCAATAGGATAATCACTAGCATCACACCTAATTTCAAAGGGTAAATTCCAATCAGGTGGTTGAACAATAGGTGCAGAAATCAAGGCTTTCTTAAGTATTTCAAATGCTTCTACACAATCATCATCAAAAACTAAAGGAAAATCTTTTTGCAAGAGATTAGTGAGAGGCCTAGAAATTTTAGAGAAGTCTTTAATAAACCTCCTATAGAAACCAACATGGTCAAGCAAACTTCTTATACCTTTGATATCTTTAGGACACGACATCCTTTCAATAGCATGTACTTTAGCTTTATCCACTTCAATACCTATTTCAGAAATTTTATGCCCCAAGACAATACCTTCATTAACCATAAAGTGGCACTTCTCCCAATTCAAAACAAGATTAGTTTCTTCACATCTCTACAAAACTTGATCAAGGTTGCTTAAGGAATCATCACAAGAAGTTCTGTCAACGGAGAAATCATCTATGAAAACCTCAACAATCTTTTCACAAAAGTCAGAGAATATAGCAGACATACATCTTTGAAAGGTAGCAGGTACATTACATAATCCAAAAGGCATAGGTCTATAAGCAAATTAACAAAAGGGCAAGTAAAAGTGGTTTTTTCTTGATTCTCTTTTGATATAGGTATTTGAGAAAAACCAGAAAAACCATCTAAAAAGAAAAAATGTGTATGTTTGGACAGTCTTTCTAGCAATTGATCAATAAAAGGTAGAGGGTAATGATCTATTCTAGTAGCTTTGTTTAATTTGCAAAAATCAATTACCATTCTATAACCTGTAACAACTCCTGAGGGATCAATTCATTCTTATCATTATGAACAACAGTAATACCTCCCTTCTTGGGGACACAATGAACGGGACTCACCCATCTACTATCAATAATAGGATAAATTATACCTGCCTCTAGAAGCTTTAGTATTTCATTTCTTACCACTTCTTTCATCTTAGGATTTAACCGTCTTTGATGATCAACAACTGGCTTAGCATCAAGCTCCATATTGATTTTGTGCTGACATAGAGTGGGAATAATGCCCTTAAGATCATCAAGAGTATATCCAATAGCCGCACGGTGCTTCTTGACAGTTTCCAATAATTTCTTTTCTTCATGCTCTTAAAGGTTAGCATTAATAATAACAAGATATATTCTCTTCTCATCAAGATAAGCATATTTCAAAGTATCAGGTAATTGTTTAAGCTCAAACATGGGATCACCCTTGGGTGGAGGAGGATCGCCAAGGATTTGAACAGGCAAATTGTGTTTCAAAACAAGCATTTGGTTAAAGAATATTTCATCTAATTCCTTACTTTCATTCATAAACATATCATTTTCATGGTCTATCAAATATTGTTCGGCAATAGCACCCACATCACATAAGCCATGAGAACAATGATCTCCTATTTTAGCAGACACAACAGGCATGCCAACAACAGGTCTATGTTTATGTTTAATATCGGGTTCAGCAATTCTAGCAGCTTCATCATAGAATGGATAACATGCCCATCAGTATTTTGAACCAAGAGATATTTAACCATAGAAATAATAGGTTCAACTTTAATTTGTTCAGGGGTGTAGGTGTTCTAGTATAACTCATACGAACCACAGTTGAAGCTTTAGCATGTTCCTTTATTCTAACAGGGAAGGTGGTTTCTCAATATAAGCAGTAGGAACAACATGATCAACACTATAAGTAATAGTTTCTTCTTCAACTTTAATAGGTTATACTACTTTTACTTCAATGGCAGGATGATATTTAAACCACTTCTCTTTAGGGAGATCAACATGATTAGCAAATGATTCACAGAAAGAAGCTACTATCTCAGAGTCAAGTCCATATTTAGTGCTAAATTCACGAAAAGCATCGGTATCCATAAAAGATTTAACACAATCAAACTTAAGGTTTATACCTAACTCATTACCTTCGTCGAGTTCCCTATCTTCAGATTTGTGCTTTATTCTTTCCAATAAACCCCATTTGGATTCAATAGTCTTCTTCGTAAAAGAACCAGTATAAGAAGTATCGAGCATGGATTGATCATTATGAGAAAGCTGAGCATAAAAATTCTTAATAATAATTTCTCTTGAGAGCTCATGATTGGGGCATGAATACAACATTCACTTAAGCATCCTCCAAGCTTGAGCGATACTTTCTCCTTCACGGTGCCAGAAATTATATATATAATTCCGATCACGATGAACCGAATGCATAGGATAAAACTTCTGATGAAATTCCAATTTCAATCGGTTGTAGTCCCAAGTTCCAATATCATCACATAGCCTATACCATCTCAATGTATTTACCTTCATAAATAAAGGGAAGACCTTCTTCTTGACTTCATCTTCAGGCAAACCTACAAGCTTAAATAATCCATAAACTTCATCCACATAGATTAAATGCATATCAGGATGTAATGTTCCATATCCTACATAAGGATTAGCCAGCAATTTCTCTATCATACCCGAAGGAATTTCATAATAAATATTTTAAGTAGGTTTAGTAGGCTGAGGAGCAACTCTTTTCTCTACCATTCAAGGTGAAGATAACCCTAACAAGCCCCTCAAAGGATTATTTTCCATAGGAGCAAGTGACAATAAATTTCAGCACACTATACAAATGAATCATTACCAAATTCCACTTACCAAAGGCACTTCACTCCCCGGAAATGGCGTCGAGAAAAAATCTTGATGACCCACAAGTATAGGGGATCTATCGTAGTCCTTTTGATAAGTAAGAGTGTCGAACCCAACGAGGAGCACAAGAAAATGACAAGCGGTTTTCAGAAAGGTATTCTCTACAAGTACTGGAATTATCGGTAACAGATAGTTTTGTGATAAGATAATTCGTAACGGGTAAAAAGTAACAAAAGTAACTAAGGTGCAGCAAGGTGGCCCAATCATTTTTGTAGCAAAGGACAAGCCTAGATGAATTCTTATATAATGCAAAGTGCTTCCAAGGACACATGGGAATTACTGTCAAGCTAGTTTTCATCATGCTCATATG
Organism: Aegilops speltoides; assembly: GCA_021437245.1. Lineage (NCBI taxonomy): Eukaryota > Viridiplantae > Streptophyta > Magnoliopsida > Poales > Poaceae > Aegilops > Aegilops speltoides. Next base: position 143,121,009 of record CM038141.1, read on the forward strand.
ATTCACGTTCGTTACTTTGATAATTTGATATGTGGGTGGACCGGTGATTGGGTGCTGTCCTTACTTGGACAAGCCCCCCACTTATGATTAACCCCTCTCGCAAGCATCTGCAACTACAAAAGTAGAATTAAGATAAATCTATCCATAGCATGAAACATATGGATCCAAATCAGCCCCTTACAAAGCAATGCATAAACTAGGGTTTAAGCTTCTGTCACTCTAGCAACCCATCATCTACTTATTACTTCCCCATGCCTTCCCCTAGGCCCAAATCATGGTGAAGTGTCATGTAGTCACCGTTCACATAACACCACAGAGGAAAGACAACATACATCTCATCAAAATATCAAATGCATACCAAATTTCATTATTACTTATAACAAGACTTCTCGCATGTCCTCAAGAACAAACATAACTACTCACAAGGCATATTCATGTACATAATCAGAGGAGTATTAATTATTATTTAGGATCTGAACATATGATCTTCCACCGAATAAACCAACTAGCATGAACTACAAGGAGTAATCAACACTACTAGCAACCCACAGGTACCAATATGAGGTTTTGAGACAAAGATCGGATACAAGAGATGAACTAGGATTTGAGCGGAGATGGTGTTGGTGAAGATGTTGACGGAGATTGACTCCCTCTCAATGAGAGGATCGTTGGTGATGACGATGGCTTCGATTTCCCCCTCCGAGAGGGAAGTTTCCCTGGCAGAATAGCTCCGCCGGAGCCCTAGATCGGTTCTGCCCAAGTTATGCCTTGAGACTGTGGTGCTTCGTCCGAAAGCTTCCTTTTGATTTTTTCTAGGTCAAAATACATCATATAGCAGAAGATGGGCACCAGAGGCCTGCCACAGGGCCCACAAGGCAGGGGGCACGCCCAGGGGGGTAGGGCGCTCCCCACCCTTGTGGCTTCATGGTGGGGCCCCTCTGGTACTTTCTTCGCCCAATATTTATTTATTAATTCCAAAATGACTCTTCATAAATTTTCAGGACTTTTGGAGTTGTGCAGAATAAGTCTCTAATATTTGCTTCTTTTCTAGCCCAGAATTCTAGATGCTGGCATTCTCCCTCTTCATGTAAACCTTGTAAAATAAGAGAGAAACGACATAAGTATTGTGCTATAATGTGTAATAACAGCCCATAATGCAATAAATAACAATATAAAAGCATGATGCAAAATGGACGTATCAGTATGTAAAAAATGAAAAATTATGGAGGATGTTACAGGGCTTTAATGCATCGGGTGGTTGACGCACGTCTATTCCCTGTCGCACGTCTACACCTCCGTGCTGTTGACCAGCTCTGCCTTGTCGATGCCAAGGGGTATGAAGACGGCCGACTACTCCACGTAGGTTGTGCTTGACACATCCTGGATGTGGGTCCCCTTACAAGGCTAGGGCCATAGTGACAACCTGAAGCTGCTGAAATTTACCTCCTGGCAGGCCTTTATTATGCCAAAGAGATCGCTAGGTGTTGGTTGTGTTCGGGTAAGCCAAGATGACACGCCCTTTCTTTATGCTTGTAGTGCAAAGTTATGTACTCTAGGTACATAGTCTACTATCATGAGACAGGAGCTGGGGAGTGTGTATCCTTATTTAGGGTTCACGCGATTGCGTCCTGGAGCCAGAGTGAGGATGCGGACACGCTTCAAAGAACTTGATAGTTCTGGCCGAGTAGACCGTGGGGCTACTTCCTCGACTACCTGGGAGTCGGGTGCATAGGTTGCTCTTTGCTCCTTTGTACAGAGGGAGTGCTCTGTGTTACCATTAATGGCGATAACGCCATTGGGCCCCGGCATTTTCAGCTTTAGGTAAGTGTAGTGCGGTACCGCATTGAAGTGGGCGAATGCAGTACGACCTAGCAATGCATGATAGCCACTACGGAAGGGGACTATATCAAAGATCAAGTCCTCACTTTGGAAATTGTCGCGGGAGCCGAAAACAACTTCTAGTGTTACAGTGTCCGTGCATTGGGCCTCTATGTCGGGGATGTCACCCTTAAAAGTGGTGTTACTGAGCTGGACCTTGACGAAAATATGCCCATCTTCCTGATCGTGTCAGCATAGATCAAGCTCAGGCTGCTTTCGCCATCCATGAGGATGTGGGTTAGGTGGAACCCATCAACAATGGGATCTAGGGCCAGAGATGTTGACCCGCCAAGAAGGATACTGGTTGGGTGGTCCTTTTTGAAAAAGTGATCGGGCAAGCCGACCACGGGTTGAATTTTGGGGCTACATTCTCCAAGGAATAGACATCCCGAAGTCTGCGCTTCCGCTACCTCTCGTGGATATGTGTGGCGTAGATCATATTAATGTCCTTGACATCGGAGGGAAACTGCTTCTGGCCGCCATTGTTGGGCATGTGCGGTTCGTCCTCGTCATCGCTTCGAGAGCAGCCTTTGCAAGACTCCTCGGATACTGCCTTGCCAGCCTGTTTGAACACCCAACAATGTCAATTGGTGTGGTTGGCGGGCTTTTCTGAGGTGTCGTGAACCTGGCGGGATCTATCAAGTATCTTATCCAATGCGCCGGGCCATCCTTGTTCCCTTTAAAGGGCATCTTCTTAGGTCTGCCCCGTTGGCCGCTAAAACCTGCATTAACTGTTGGGTCCTCAGCATCGCGGCCATTGTTCTTATTTTAGCTCTTGTTTCTATTGCGCCTAGATTTTCCATTGCCCTCACGTGCTTCTAAGGTGCCAGAATCGCTCCTGTGGGAGCTGCGGGCCAACCAGCTGTCCTCGCCCATACAAAAGCGGGTCATCAAGGAGGTAAGGGCCGCCATGGTTCTCGAATTGTCCTGCCCGAGCTGATGGTTGAGCCATTCATCCTATATGTTGTGCATAAAAGCAGCGATTGCCTTGGCATCAGGGCAGTCGACAATCTGATTCTTTTTAGTTAAGAATCAATTCTAGAATTTCCAAGCGGATTCGTCCTCCTTCTAGACCACATGGCTGAGGTCGTCGGCATCCGGGGGCCGAACATAGGTACCCTGAAAATTGGCCCTAAAAGCCTCCTCGAGCTCCTCCCAGCTTTCGATTGAATTTCTAGGCAGGCTGTGAAGCCAATGCCTTGCTGGTCCCTTGAGTTTGAGGGGCAGATATTTTATGGCATGGAGGTCATCTCCTCGGGCCATGTGGATGTGGAGAAGGAAATCCTCTATCCATACGATTGGGTCAGTTGTCCCATCGTATTGATAGATATTGATGGGTTTGAACTCTTCTCGAAAGTGGTGCTCCATGACTTCATCTATAAAGCATATAGGATGCGCTCAAAAATGAGCCGCGTCTGGTTGAGCATGAGCCATTGCTCTACCTAGTACATGTTCTCGAGTCCATTCGTGCTTGTCCAGCCAAGCGTCATAGCTGTCCAGACTGGCTGGTGAGTGGCTCTATGAGCCATAGATGGATCGGGAAGGAGCTTTATTGGATTGTAATTTATCACGTTTGTTGAAGGTCTCGGGGTGCACGACCACAATCTTGCCGTGAGGGTGGGTTTTAACATGAGGTGCCCTAGGTGCCCCTATTGGCCGATCTCGCCCACTAGGGCGTCGGGCAGCCTAGCTTGCATGGTCATGCTTGAGTGGCTAATTATCTGCGGCCTCGTTATCGAAGTTAGGTAACAACCGCCTTTTCAAAAATGATTTGGGGGGGGGGGTGCGTGCCTCAAGATTTGGGGTCTGCTTTGAGCATAATGATTTTTAGCCATTTGTCATTGAGTGCATTCTTGTTGGTATACAGCTCCTGCTGCTTCTTTTTCATGATTAGTGCGGTCATGATTGGTTGTCGTTGGAACCGTGCTTATTCAGACGGGTTCATGTGTACGAGAAGTCTTCGGGTCCGAGGCTTGCATCATCTTCGGACTCCGGTATATAATCCTTGTCCGATCCATCATTGAATGTGCCCATGTTGTCGAGGTTTTCCTCCTCGGGTGTTCGAATGGGCCTGTTCAGTTGGGCAGGTGAGACTTGATTGTCCTCTCCCAAATTTTCGTTGGCTTCGGGGGCAGCACCATTATCGATGGCGCCCAAAGTGCTGGTCCCACTCCTACTTCCGTTGGGGCAATTAGATCTCTTTTTAGATCGGCGACGCTTAGGTTTTTTGTTAGGTTTCCCCTTAAACTTGTTTTTTGGAGTGTCGACCATGTAGATGTTGTATGTAGACGTTGTGGCCCACTTCCCTGTAAGGGGTATGATACATCTCCAACGTATCTATAATTTATGAAGTATTCATGTGATGATTACAATATTTTATATGATTTTGGTATGATTTGATTAGAACTAACCTGGACTGACGCTGTTTTCAGCAAAACTACAGTGGTTTCATTTTTTTGTATAAATAAAAGTTCTCCGAATGGGCAAAAATTTACGGAGATTTTTTATGGACCAAAAGAGACCCCCGAAGCACCGGAGCTTGGCAAGGAAGTGACCGAGGAGGCCACAAGCCTAGGGGCGTGCCCACCCCCTAGCCCTCCCCCCCGGTAGTTTCTAGGTGACATTAGGGTTGATTGATGTGTATCATATGGTGTTATTTTAGTCAAAACTCTAGGGACGTTTGTGACACTTATAGGAATAGCTCAAAAGATTGATTAGAGAGAATAACTTTGAGGTGGTTTTGTACCCTACTGTCGGCGTTCTGGGAACGGGGGTCCCCAGACTTGCCTGCCTGCGGCCTGCGGCATGGCTCAAGTGGGGGCCCAGTGCAGCCCAGCTTCATCAGCTCAAGCTCAAGACCCTCGCGAGGGGCAAGCCTCGCGGGGCGGACGACAGGAAGCTTCCTTAGGAGCAGCCTCATCAGGCAGGCTCGCAAGGAGGCAGAGAGATCAAGCCAAGGGCACCTCGCGAGGAGCCCGTGACGCAAGCCATGACGATCGAGACCAGGCGGGCGCCAGGCGGGCGCCGGCCTACGCAATGTCCTTGTTTCCCATTCGGTGCAAAGGGGGCAAGCACAGGCCAAGGCATCAGGCGAAGGTTACCGTTTCGGTGCAACGAGACCAAGACCCGCAGAACGGCAGGATGGAGGTCATCGTGGAGCCCAAGACGTCGTCATCGTCAGAGCCTTTGGCAGTCGAAGACCGACTTTAGTCAGGATAAGTGTACTAGATGTTCCCCTTCAAAATGGCCAATTGTTGGCGCCCTTCCCGCTCATTATTTGGGAAGAGGCCCAGGGCCTCCCTCTATAAATAGAGCTAGCCACCACAGGGCAAAGGGGGACGGATCGATCAGAGAGAAAGAGAGAGAGAAGTGACTGAATTCACCCAAGCTGTTCATCGCACCAGCTCAAGAAAAGCCCCTCGCGAGGCTGTTCTCCCTTTGTATTGTTTATCATCGGCCCCTGAGGCAATCCACCACACCACACACTGGAGTAGGGTATTACACCACAATGGTGGCCTGAACCAGTATAAACCTAGTGTCCCTGGTGTGTTCTTCTTTCTAGCTTAGATTCCTTGCGAGGCCTCGAGACGTGAGCTGGTAGGGGAAAGATCTTCGTGTGCACCCTAGAGTTCGAACCTCAAGGGTCTGCCGGAACCCAAAATCTGACATTTGGCGCGCCAGGTAGGGGTGCACCGGAATCTTTCTTCCGCTGGTCACGTGTGATCTTCCGTCGTGTCCATGGCTGACGCTCGCCGAGCTCGCGCCGAGCATCGGGCTGCTCTCGCCACCCGTGTCGCCCAGACGGCGCCCGTCGGCGGACGCCCCCGTCGTTCCCCATCGCCTGCCGCCAACGCCGCCACCGGCCCGGTGGGGAATGAGCAGCAGGCCTCGTCCCTGCATCCTTCGGTGCGGCGGGAAGGCCGCACCGCCAACCCGTTGCTGACTCCAGCCGGTTAATTGTCCCACACATGTCGTGCCCCCACGGACGCGCATGCTATGCTGCTCCTGGCGCGTGAGCTCCTGCACTAACGTCCTCTCGACGACCTCTACAAGGACTGGCTCGCCCGCATCACCAAGCTCGTCAGCGCCGTAGGGGGCTCTCCTTTGCCATCTCTCTTGCTGCCTCGTCCTCCATCCTGCGTAGGAGGCGAGGATCAGGAGGTGCCTCCGCCACCTCCTCCCCTAGAAGGCGCCCTGGCTCTGAGGCGCGCGGCCCCAAGACGAGACCCTCCACGTCCAGCGCCCGCGCGACAAGAAAGGAGCTCCCAAGAAATCCCTCGCCCCTAAGAAGGTGCCCGCGTGCTCCCAGCACCGATGCGCCATGACCGCATCCCTACACCACCGCGTCAAGACCCCACGCTGCTCCAAGCGGTGGCGCATTGGAATTTCCAGGAGCAAGCCTAGCATCAGCAGAGAGCTCCGGTGGCCACCGCAGGCTGCCGCGCCTTCACCCCCGAGCTATGCAGTGTCGCATGGCCAGGTAAGTTCAAGCCTGACCTGCCCCCTCGCTATGACGGCACTGCAGACCCCGCGTAGTTCCTACAGCTCTACAAGCTGGGCATCGAAGCCGCCAATGGGGACGAAAAGGTCATGGCGAATTGGTTTCCCATGGCGCTCAAGGACGGTGCCCGCACCTGGCTCCTGAACCTAGCTCCTGGCATGATCTCCTCCTGGGACGAGATGCGTACTCGCTTCATCGCCAACTTCCAAGGCACTCGCGACCGGCCCCCGGCCATGAGTGACCTGCGCCGCATCAAGCAACAGCCAAGAGAGACCCTACAGAAGTACATCCAGCGCTTCAACAACATTTGCCTCAAGATCCCCAAGGTGACTGAGGAAGCCATCATCTCAGCCTTCTCCGATGGCGTGCGTGACATCAAGATGAAAGAGGAGCTAGCAATCTATGAAGACCTATGGACATCCCTGGAGCTGTTCGACTTGGCGACCAGGTGCGCCAGGGTTGAGGAAGGGCGCCTCTCCCTCCTTGAGCTTCCGGCTACCGATCCAGAAGAGAAGAAGCCCAAGGTCAAGGACGTGAAGCGTAAGGGAGCTGCTGTGCTCGCATCAGAGCCAGACACCAAGCGAGGCAGGGATCATCCTGAGTCATCAAAGGGTAGCCGGTACTGCGTGTACTACGACCTCCACACCCACAACACCAATGAATGCCAAGAGCTCAGGGCCGTGCGAGATTGGCGTATCGGCCGACGCCCCGAGCGCAACGACCGGGGCTATGGCCGAGGAGGAGGAAGAGGTGGAGGACGATGGGAAGACCGTGGCCCTCGCAAAGGGTGGCGTGACCGACCTCGCGAGGATCATTGGCAGGACCAGCCTCGTGAGGGAGGTTCGAGGGATCATCCTCGTGAGGATCGCCCGCACGGCAACGCAGGCCTCCCTCCTCTGCCACCACCGCCAAGGAGGAATGAGTACCAGCATCAGGACGAGGGGGCTGGGGGCTTCCAGGAGCCGCGCGCAATCGCTTGCATCCTGGGTGGCGCCCAGGCCCCAGCCTCACAGTGCATCTTCAAGCAGTTCGCTCGCGAGGTGAATGCTGTCCTCCCCAAGCTTGAGTCCACGCGCCCTCTCAGGTGGTCTGCATGCGCTATCACATTTAGCTCAGCGGATCAGCTCAAGTGCGCAGCAACGGCCGGAGTCCTCCCGATGCTTTGCTCCCCAGTCATCAGTAATGTGCAAGTCACCAGGACCATCATCGATGGCGGAGCAGGACTCAATGTCCTATCCATAGAGACATTCAACAATCTCCAAGTGCCATATGATCAGCTTCAGCCGACCAAGCCTTTCTCAGGAGTCACTGATGGTTCCACTGTTCCGATAGGGCAGGTTCGCCTTCCAGTCACCTTTGGGCAGCGCAACAACTACCGCACCGAGCTCATTGACTTCGACGTTGCCCACATTCGCCTGCTCCATCCTCGGGTACCCAGCCCTGGCCAAGTTCATGGCAGTGACTCACCATGGCTGCAATGTCCTCAAGATGCCAGGAAGCGGTGGAATCATCACAGTACCTTGTGAGGAAAGGGATGCAGTGTGTTCTCTTGAGCATGCCTTCCAAGCCGCGGCAATCGAAGACCCAGATCACAGGACGGGAGACTTCCAGAGGCGGTCCCTAAGAAGAAGAAGGCTTCACCTGGCCCAAACCATCAGGAGGCAGGTGCCTCCGGAGGCGTTGCACCAGGATCTGCGCCCGTTTAGGGGGCGCCACCCTCTGTCGCATAGGAAGGCGCGCCCGGCGCCCTCCTCGGGCAGGGCTCAGGGGCTCTTTCTTGGAGAGCCACCGACTTTGCCAAGGTCACGAGGAAGGCGCTCGGGCACCACTTGGAGGCGTGCTTCAAGGCACGTTTCCCTCAGGAAGGTATGAGGCAAGGAGGGCCAAACCTTCAGGAGTTCATCGCGAGAAACACTCAGGAGCTACATGAGTCAAGAGTCATGCGCGGCAACCGCCGCTTGCCCTCCGTAGCCCCACATCCAGGCGAGGATGGTGGGCTCTTGCGTCTGCATCGGCGTGCAGGCTCAACCGAGCAGCGTCTCGAGGCGCCTCGCTGCACGCGTGGGGCGTTGCGAGGGTCCACCTCACAGCTACGTTCGCATGCCTTTCGGCCTGCCGACCACGGTCGCCGCTCATCAGCGCCTACTGAGGAGCATTCTGGAGGCTCAGGAGGTCAGGCATCACGCGGTCTTGGCGGAGATGGAGATGGCCCTTGAAGATCCACCTGTGCCCCCGGAGCCTCCCGAGGCTCCAGGCCCCGAGAGCTCATGAGGGTCAGCCTCCTCACCACGCGTCGTCCGCTACTTCAACATCACTTCATCTCCAACGGTATCAGGTGACATCTTTCAATGTTCCATTTTCAGCTGGGAGCGCCCTCAGGGCTGCATCATGCCTAGGTCGCGTGGGTCCGTCCCTACGGCATGTATCCATTTTTCTCATGTTCTTTGCTTACCTTGTTGGGGGTGCCCCTCGGGCTGCATTATCCCCAAGCTGCTCGGGCCTGACCCAGTGGCGTTTGCTTTTTCCGCATCTATCTGAAATGGATTTGCTCCTTCACGCTTAACCTGATTCCCATGGTTATCATCTGCTGCTTATCATGGACCTCTCCACTCTCATGCAAACGCTTACACGTTAAAAGGGGGTGCCTGAGCATCGCGACTCATGGGCTCTTACTGGCTCTCCAGCCCTCACCCCCTGGCCTTGACCCACGGCATCGCGACCTGTCATACCAGCGGCGGCTGAGCTCGCTTGACGGTCGGGACCTGAGGACGTAGAGCATTTGCATTCTAACTACCTTGCAGGAACACACCGTTGATAAAGGCCCATAGCCATGCGCAACCCGCCTCGAGGTAGGGCCCCGTGAGTCCCGCGCTGGCTCACGGGTGCCCAGATACTCCTAGCCCTACCGTGTTGGCCACGTGTCAGGGCGGGGTTGTACACGCCCTAGGGACTCCTCCCGGAGGGGAGCCCCCTCCCACACACCAGTGGAAGAATCATGCTCCGCGCTGGCTGATGACACTGCTGAGGAGCGGCTATGCCCGTACACATACGGAAGCAGTATGCTCTGTGCTGGTGATAAACAGCTGAGGGCGGCCCACAGCCGTATCAACCTCAGGGAGCCTAGAGCTCTGTGTCCGGCACTGTCGCAACGCCTCCCCTCGGGAGTGCCGCGCGAGGGGGCTGGACACGGGTGCTACGCCCGGGCCACGCCCGAGCGCACGCCACCCAGCCAGGTCCCTCGAACCTGGTCGTCGCGCGCCCCTCCCCGAGCGGAGCCAAGGTATGAAAACTCGTTTGAACGTCAAGGGGGACTCCTGAGCATCGCGACTTAGGAGCCTAACTTGTCATGTAGCCCCTCACTCCTTAGTCCCGTCCTGGTTTCCGGTCGGGGCTAACAGCGGCTGAGGTATGCGCGGGGCCGGGCCTTGCCGACGTAGAACGACAAATCCACTCCTATGCCTCCCTTCCCTACTTGTTGTTCGCGCGTCAAGGGGGACTCTTGAGCATCGCGACTCAGGAGCCTAACTTGCCACGTAGCCCCTCACTCCTTAGTCCCGTCCTGGTTTCCGGTCGGGGCTAACGGCGGCTGAGGTATGCACGGGGTCGGGCCCTGCCGACATAGAACACAAGCAAATAGGAGGGGAAAATGCAAATTCCAGGGAATTCAAAAGAAAATTTTACAAACCATAGATTGTTTCACAACGCCAAACGCAAGTTTGAACGCCTCTACGAGGCATGGTGCATGTTATAGGAGTAAAAATAGGACAGAAGCCTCGAAGGGATCACTTTCCAGTGGCGCCGCCGCCTGTGGTGGAGTCACGCTGGGCGGCTCCACCTCCTGAGGCCGCAGAGCTAGCGACACCGGGCCCGGGCAAGGTGCTGAAGGCGCGGAACCTCCCCAGCAACACCTCAGTTGCCGCCATGCAGGACCGGCACTCCGTCAAAAACTACTCCAAATCTACAAGATAAGTCACACAAAAACTGAATCGGCTCAGCGCTAAACCCTCGCCTACTGCAGCTCTATCATGGCGACGTTGCCTGCCATTCTTGCCCAGCGGAGGCTGCTTGAGCGCTAAAGGGGACCTCCTGAGCATCGTGACTCAGGGGCTCCTTGTCACGCCCAATATGCGATACTATCCTAAAGAGACTCGAAGGTCCCACCAAGGATAGAACCGCATATTGAAACGCTTTTGCAAGGTGGATATCATTACATCAACATTACATAATAGATGGGGATACATACAAGGCATACAAATGCCACAAGAGTACATCAATACAACATACATAAGATCAACATCCGGCTACGGATGAAACATAAACAGAAGCTCAAACAATATCCACCACGCTAGCCGGGCTGCCGACACGAACCTATCCCCGATCGAAGAAGAAGCGGAAGAAGAACTCCAAAACAAGCAAACATCGCTCTCACGTCATGATCATCGCATAACCTGTACCTGCAACTGTTGTTGTAGTAATCTGTGAGCCACGAGGACTCAGCAATCCCTTTACCATGGGTATCAAGACTAGCAAAGCTTAATAGGTAAGGAAGGGGTAAAGTGGTGAGATTGCAACAGCGACCAAGCATATATGGTGGCTAACATATGCAAATAAGAGCGAGAAGAGAAGCAACGGAACGGTCCTGAATCTAGCAATGATCAAGAAGTGATCCTGAACTCCTACTTATGTCAAACATAACCCAAAACCGTGTTCACTTCCTGGACTCCGCCGAAAAGAGACCATCACGGCTACACACGCGGTTGATGCGTTTTTAATTTGGATCTGGTGTCAAGTTATCTACAACCGGACATTAACAAATTCCCATCTGCCACATAACCGCAGGCACGACTTTCGAAAGATAATACCCTGCAGGGGTGTCCCAACTTAGCCCATCATAAGCTCTCACGGTCAACGAAGCATATTCCTTCTCCCAGGAAGACCCGATCAGTCTCGGAATCCCGATTTACAAGACATTTCGACAATGGTAAAACAAGACCAGCAAAGCCGCCTGATGTGCCGACAAATCCTGATAGGAGCTGCACATATCTCGTTCTCAGGGCACACCGGATAAGCGAAGCGTACAGGTACCGACGAATCCAAGTTGCCAAGGAATCGTCCCGCACGATGCTCTAGTTTGGACCAACACTCGGAGGAGCACTGGCCCCGGGGGGGGGGGGGGTAAAATAGAGATGACCCTCGGGCTACGGAAACGGAAAAGGGCTAGGTGAGGCAAATGGTAAAACCAAGGTTGGGCCTTGCTGGAGGAGTTTTATTCAAAGCGAACTGTCAAGGGGGTCCCATAAATCACCCGACCGCGTAACAAATGCAAAATCCGGGAACGTAACACCGGTATGACGGAAACTAGGGCGGCAAGAGTGGAACAAAACACCAGGCATAAGGCCGAGCCTTCCACCTTTACCAAGTATATAGATGCATTAACTAAATAAGAGATATTGTGATATCCCAACCATAATCCTGTCCACCATGGAGCAATCTTCAACTTCACCTGCAACTAACAACGCTATAAGAGGGGCTGAGCAAAGCAGTAACATAGCCAAGCAACGATTTGCTAGGAAGGGTGAAAAAGGTTAGAGGCTGACATGGCAATTTGGGAGGCTCGATAGAACAAGTGATAGGTAGCGCAGCATAGCGATAGAATGAAGCAACTAGCATAGCAATGATAGTAGTGAGATCCAGGGTAGTGGTCATCTTGCCTGAAATCCCGCTAGGAAGAAGAATGAGTCCATGAAGAAGACGAACGGGAGTAGTCGAATGAATCCTCACAATCGCAACATTACCGGAACTAAGAAGCAACACCGGAAAGAAACAAACAACATGGTAAATGCACAAACATAAACATGGCATGATGCACAAAACAAGTATGATGCATGTCCGGTTTAATGAGGCATGGCATGGCAAAGTGCAACAAACAATACTACAAGTTAAGTGGAGCTCAATATGCACGAGTTGCATATTGACAAAACACCACATAAATTATTTAGTTCTCTCTCGGTTATGCTACTCATCAATATTAAATGTTGTTAAACATGGCAAGGGGTGAAGCATATGGAAACTAACTATTTAGGCAAGTTTAAATGAGGCCGGAACAACAAACAACAATTCCGGAAAATCCCCATATGCAAATTATGAATTTGGTACTGTTCTGCCCTAAACAATATTTTAAAGTTGTTAAACAGGAAAATAAAGTGGACCAAGTTAAACTAGGCATTTTTCCACCCCATTTACATATAAAGAACATTTAAAACCGAGCTACGGTTATTTAGTTATGAAATAAAACATTTTAGCATGGCATTATGCAAAATAAACACAAACAACATGTTAAACAGTTTAAACATGGATGAAAGTGGCATATTATTAAACTACACAAATTTCTGAGCATTTTACATGTTAAAATCATTTTAATCCGATGCATGGTTAATTAGTTATTACATGCATGAACATGAGGGGGTTTTCTGTAAAACAGGTAAATCACTAGTTAATAGCTAAATTCGCAGATCTGGAAAAAAACGTATGTGAGCTGAATCTGGCTGGCCTGATAGGTGAAAAAAAACAAGAGGAGAGGCGCTGGGGTGTGGCCTAACCCATGGGCGGAGGCCCAGCCGGTGGAAGAGGCCTCGCAGGCCTGGCGCGGCCTTCGCGACGCGGTCAACACGTTCGTTGCAGGAAGCAGGGCGCGGTTCTCTTCTCGACAGGGAGCAGAAACAGAGCAGCGGTGGCGCGGGCAAGTCAGCGGGAGGACGGAGCAACGGGAACGGGAAGATATCGCCGGATCTGGGCGACGGGGGCCTATCTCCGTTGATGGTGGCGCCGACTGGTGCTTCTGTTTGAGGCAAGGACAGAGATGGGGATTAGAGGGGAAGAAGCAGAACACGAAGAAGAGGAGGCAGGGAAAGGAGAAAACACAGGAAGGAGGAGGAGCGGGGGCGGCGACCTGCTGGTGCTGCTCGCCTGCGGGACGACAGCGAGGGCGGAGCAAGGCGGCGACGTGGGCGACGAGATGGAGGCTGCAGACGGTCTCCTGGTGGGGGGAAACAAGGGCGACGAACAAGGCGGCTCGGTTCCCTGTTGCAACAGAGAGAGAGAGAGAGAGAGCATTGAGAAAGAGATAAGAGAGAAATGGGAGAGGAAGAAAGGGAAGGTAGGGGCGGCGGGGCTCATCTGCAGGTCAAGGTCGTCGGTGGGCAGGCTTGTCGAAGTGGTGCGGTGACGAGGGGCTCGTGCTCTTAAACGGGAGGACGCTCGAGCCTCGAGAGCAGAGGGGGTGGCGGTGGAGGCTTGTGGGAGGAGGCAGCAGGTGAGGTGGAGTTGGATCGAGAGGAGCTTTGGTTGGCCGGGCGAGCAAACCGAGGAGGAACAGAGTGGCGGCTATGGGATGGGGATGGATCTGGGAGGATCCCGATGAAGATGCAGGAGAGAGTGGCGGCGGCGGCTAGGAGGATCCCTAGAAATTAGGGATTGGTCCAAAATGGACTAGGGGTAGACTATATATATATGGGAAAAGAGAGGAGTTGGATCATCCGATCAAAATCCGACGACCGAGAAAAGATAGGTTAGGAAAGTCTAAATAAGAAATGGAGATGTTTTGTAGATGTTTGGGGATGATTTGAACCCATCGGTAATGAAAGCCCGGGTCGGGTTCGGGGAAGTTTTCGGACGCGCGCGAGAGGCTTGAGCACTGTACAAAGGGGTCAAACGGTCAGGCAACAAAAGAACGGTTGGTCTAAGAAAGGTCACGGAGGCGAGGAAGAAGCGGCAACAACTAACGGCTACGAGTTTTTATGAAAACATGCAGATGCAATGCGAATGATGACATGAGATGAAATGCATGACAGGAACAAAATGCAAAACAAAAGACAAAACCCAACCATGAAGGAAATATCAAATCGCATCACCAGAAAAAGCAAGAGTTGGAGTTATGAATATGGAAAGTTGTATCCGGGGCGTTACAACACTCCACCACTACGAGAGGATCTCGTCCCGAGATCTAGGATGGCACCGAAGGGAAAAGGAAGAGGAAGATAAGAGGTAAAACAAAGTTGCTTCTTTGACAAACGAGTGAAACCACGATCCTTGAGAGGTTGAAAAACTTGGAAGAAAGAACACAACGGAGTTGAACACAATCGAGAGCACTGCGGTAGAAAATAGGAACAAGGAACACCATGTGTACCTTGGAGGTTGCAAAGCTATGAATGGCGAGTACAATGAACAAGAAGGAATTGAAACCACTCTGGTTGAAACGAGATAAGAATGATATAATTTTGACAGCACTCTGATTGTAATTGGAAGGAATTGAACATGAACTTGACAAGATGAGAGGATACTTGATGAAATCAACAACACACTACCTCCGGAGCTATTGAAAGAATGACACAAAGGGGTAAGAAAGATTTCAGGCAGCACTCCGGTTGAGAAGGGGGGCAAAACTTGATGAGATGAAAGAACTTGAATGAGAACACAACACTCCGGTTAAATGTATAAGCCAGAAAAGAAGATGATCCTCACCAAACAAGGTGATGGGTGAAGAGCACAACATTGCAATGCCTCCATAACGAAAGAATAGAAGTTAGACCGTTAGGATAAAGGGACGGAGAAGAAAATGACAACTTTTGCCAAAAGTGAACAAGGAAAGCATCCTTGCAAAGAAGAATCGAACGGAATTGTTGGAAAATCAACAACGAGAACCACAAGCTTGTTGTGGGCTTATGGAAAACATCTCAAAATTATGAGGTAACAACCGGCCACTAACGGAAACAATTGCTTGCTTGAGATCAATGAAAAGATGAAAACTTCTTCCACCAAGAGGATAAAGAGCAAGCTTGGGTCATGCGTAATCACCACAAATAGCAACATTCCTTAGGGAAGGCTTTAGGTGAAATATAACCCAATATAACTCCAACAAAAGATTGATTGGTTGAAAAGATCTCTTGAACAAACAGAAAATGATGGATTTAAATATGTCAGTCTTGAAAACTTGTGAATCATGAAACACGAAGGAAAATTATCAAGAATGGCATAACACCGCCTCAAAAGATAAGGTAGGAAGAATTGCACTTTGGATGCAAGATGAAGAATGCTTGAACTCCTCAAAACAAAACATGTGTTGGCCACCATGTTTAGTTTAGAGTATAGCTTGGCGGATCATAACTCCAAGAAAAATCTTGAAGAACAATTGAAGAATGAAAAGAATCCTTGACGAACCACCGTGTAGAGCCTCCATGAAGAACTCCGGTAATAAAAGGATGATAAAAAGAAAGAGAAGTTGAAAACACAAGGTGAAGCCTTGCACTGATTTAGATGGAGCTTCGCGACGAGATAATGCGGAAAACTTGGAACTCCGAAAAAAGAATAGATGAAACACTAGAACCGAGCATTTATTCCTCAAGAACAAACTCCAAAGGAAAATATTAATCACTTGGATGAAACAATAATAAGAATTACGTTATGCCTATCCTTCACCAATTTAAATTGATGACAAGCAACGGATTTGGCATACTACTTATTCTCGTAGAAAGGATTAAGAGGGATATAGCGTAAACTTGAGAAGGTATTGATGGAACCACTGGTGGGATTTGGGAACAACGAATATTTGATATGATAATGAAGGAAGTGAAATCTTGAACGAACCACCGTAAGAATTCAAAATGAAAGTAGCAAAGGCACAATTCACCGAGAAGAGTTGGAAAACGAATGAAGATACTTGAGGGGATTTAGATACCTGAGAACGAAGAGATCATGAACTGATTAGAGGATATTTGAATGATTCACTAATAAGATTTGGAGAACAATAGCTACACGCTGAGAATGAAGAATTATGGCATGAAGCTAGAACCATGAAACTTCAAGAGAATGGACCAAGATTTTAGGAGAAATCTCTTCCTCGGTCTTCAAGTGTTGAGAAAGACGATGAGAAACACCACCATGAGTTGTTGAGACACTCCGGGAGGATTAAAAGAAAAAGGTTGAGCCAAAGATGAAAAGAATTTGAAAACGATCTTGAAAAACATATGACTGATGAAATTCATTCTTACGTCAAACTTCAAAAAGAATTTTGGGAATATCTCCGGGAAAATTAGAAGAGTTAGGTAAGATCCTGGGAAAAGACCTGTGGGCCCACTCAAAAGATACACCTTTGAAAAATTACTTGAAAGGGAAATTGCACCGGTTGAATTAAATGACTTGAATGAGATAACAACCTCGAAATAACTTGAACGGATTTTTAATGGAAACTAATCTTTCGAGATATCTTCAGCACTCCGGAACAAATGAATAGGAAGAAGTGAATGATTAAGGGGTGCATCGGCATGATAAAGCATTAGAAACGAGGAAAGGAATATGATGAATATCGAAAGCTTGAATTGGATCCACCGGAGAAGAAACAACAATGAAGGATGATGAACTTGAAACTATTGAGCATCTTCAAGGGAAATCACCGGATAAGAACATTGAAATAAAAGAATGAAGAGACTTCCCACAAATAAAAGGATACATGATTAAGAAATATGAGTCCTTGAAGAAAAAGGGTGGGAGGGCGGGAAAATAAAGGCAACTTGGGGACGGATGAAACGGATACCGTTGAGAAAACTTAGAATTGATCTCACAAATGTTGAAATGATCGGATCCACTTGAAGAGAAGCACACCGGTTGACAAAGAATTAACATGACGACCTCAATGATCAAAAAGGATAAGTATTCACATAGCAATATGAGAACACCGTTTAGGAAAGGTATGGATTCAACATTTGACTTTGAAGCAACTCGAATACCACAAATAAAAATAAAACAAAGGATTTGGCTTGCAGAATAAGCCGGAATAAATACATATGATAGAGATTTAACCAATCCCATATCATGCATCTGGCGGAAAGATATTCTAGGAGCTACTTGAATTCCCACCTATAAAACTCCCGAAACTTTCTGGTTATGCAATCTGGTGTTGGGGATACAGGGGAAGCAATATATCTCACCCAAACTAACAATCCCTACATCCAGCTGTGTCCATCCGTCAACACATAACCAAGAAAACTCCGGAAATCGTGTTCCTCAACCTTTGAAAAGCATCCGTTATACGAGTTATGGCAATACTCCCGAACTCCCCAGTACTGGGTGACGTCGAGGTTATCTCACCAACAACTGCATAAAAGAGATTTTCGATGTCGGCAAAACTCAGGTATTCCAGAACTGCAACGATAAAATTATGACGACAACACCTCGGAGCTCAACTCCCCGGGACGCTGCCACAACCCCTAAATGACAGGAGGCACCAAGAACAATGTTCTCGTCATAAGAATATCGGAATGATCCCAAGATACCCGCGAGATCCTAAAATTTTTTGAGAAAAAATTGAGGAGAGGAAAGATAAAACATCTACGTCAAGAGTCCTCACCAGAGCGAAGAAGGGGGCTGAGGAGTAAAAAGAATCCTACTCTACGATATATATATAATCCTAAGACTCAAAATAGTTTTCTTCTAGAATCAACAACGACCAACAATCAAGGGGGCTCCTATGGTCGGTCGAGGCTCTGATACCAACTTGTCACACCCAATATGCGATACTATCCTAAAGAGACTCGAAGGTCCCACCAAGGATAGAACCGCATATTGAAACGCTTTTGCAAGGTGGATATTATAACATCAACATTACATAATAGATGGGGATACATACAAGGCATACAAATGCCACAAGAGTACATCAATACAACATACATAAGACCAACATCTGGCTACGGATGAAACACAAACAGAAGCTCAAACAATATCCACCACCTAGCCGGGCTGCCGACACGAACCTATCCCCGATCGAAGAAGAAGCAGAAGAAGAACTCCAAAACAAGCAAACATCGCTCTCGCGTCATGATCATCGCATAACCTGTACCTGCAACTGTTGTTGTAGTAATCTGTGAGCCACGAGGACTCAGCAATCCCATTACCATGGGTATCAAGACTAGCAAAGCTTAATAGGTAATGAAGGGGTAAAGTGGTGAGGTTGCAACAGCGACCAAGCATATATGGTGGCTAACATACGCAAATAAGAGCGAGGAGAGAAGCAACGGAACGATCGTGAAGCTAGCAATGATCAAGAAGTGATCCTGAACTCCTACTTACGTCAAACATAACCCAAAACCGTGTTCACTTCTCGGACTCCGCCGAAAAGAGACCATCATGGCTACACACGTGGTTGATGCGTTTTTAATTCGGATCTGGTGTCAAGTTATCTACAACCGGACATTAACAAATTCCCATCTGCAACATAACCGTGGGCACGGCTTTCGAAAGATAATACCCTGCAGGGGTGTCCCAACTTAGCCCATCATAAGGTCTCACGGTCAGCGAAGGATATTCCTTCTCCCAGGAAGACCCGATCAGTCTCGAAATCCCGGTTTACAAGACATTTCGACAATGGTAAAACAAGACCAGCAAAGCCGCCTGATGTGCCGACAAATCCCGACAGGAGCTGCACATATCTCGTTCTCAGGGCACACCGGATAAGCAAAGCGTACAGGTACCAACGAATCCAAGTTGCCAAGGAATGGTCCCGCACGGTGCTCTAGTTTGGACCAACACTCGGAGGAGCACTGGCCCGGGGGGGTAAAATAAAGATGACCCTCGGGCTCCCGAAACCCAAGGTAAAAAGGGCTAGGTGAGGCAAATGGTAAAACCAAGGTTGGGCCTTGCTAGAGGAGTTCTATTCAAAGTGAACTGTCAAGGGGGTCCCATAAATCACCCGACCGCGTAAGGAATGCAAAATCTGGGAACATAACACCGGTATGACGGAAACTAGGGTGGCAAGAGTGGAACAAAACACCAGGCATAAGGCCGAGCCTTCCACCCTTTACCAAGTATATAGATGCATTAATTAAATAAGGGATATTGTGATATCCAAATCATAATCCTGTCCACCATGGAGCAATCTTCAACTTCACCTGCAACTAACAACACTATAAGAGGGGCTGAGCAAAGCAGTAACATAGCCAAGCAACGGTTTGCTAGGAAGGGTGAAAAAGGTTAGAGGCTGACATGGCAATTTGGGAGGCTCGATAGAACAAGTGATAGGTAGCGCAGCATAGCGATAGAACGAAGCAACTAGCATAGCAATGATAGTAGTGAGATCCAGGGTAGTGGTCATCTTGCCTGAAATCCCGCTAGGAAGAAGAACGAGTCCATGAAGAAGACAAACGGGAGTAGTCGAATGAATCCTCACAATCGCAACATTACCGGAACTAAGAAGCAACACCAGAAAGAAACAAACAACATGGTAAATGCACAAACATAAACATGGCATGATTCACAAAACAAGTATGATGCATGTCCGGTTTAATGAGGCATGGCATGGCAAAGTGCAACAAACAATACTACAAGTTAAGTGGAGCTCAATATGCAACGAGTTGCATATTGACAAAACACCACATCCATTATTTAGTTCTCTCTCAATTATGCTACTCATCAATATTATATGTTGTTAAACATGGCAAGGGGTGAAGCATATGGAAACTAACTATTTAGGCAAGTTTAAATGAGGCCGGAACAACAAACAACAATTCCGGAAAATCCCCATATGCAAATTATGAATTTGGTACTGTTCTGCCCTAAATAATATTTTAAAGTTGTTAAACAGGAAAATAAAGTGGACCAAGTTAAACTAGGCATTTCCCACCCCATTTACATATAAAGAACATTTAAAACCGAGCTACGGTTATTTAGTTATGAAATAAAACATTTTAGCATGGCATTATGCAAAATAAACACAAACAGCATGTTAAACAGTTTAAACATGGATGAAAGTGGCATATTATTAAACTACACAAATTTCTGAGCATTTTACATGTTAAAATCATTTCAATCCGATGCATGGTTAATTAGTTATTACATGCATGAACATGAGGGGTTTTTCTGTAAAACAGGTAAATCACTGGTTAATAGCTAAATTCGCAGATCTGGAAAAAAAACGTATGCGGGCTGAATCTGGCTGGCCCGATAGGTGAAAAAAAAACAAGAGGAGAGGCGTTGGGGTGTGGCCTCACCCATGGGCGAAGGCCCGGCTGGTGGAAGAGGCCTCGCAAGCCTGGCGTGGACTATGCGACGCGGTCAACACGTTCGATGCAGGAAGCAGCGCGCGGTTCTCTTCTCGACAGGGAGCAGAAATAGAGCAGCGGCGGCGCGGGCAAGTCAGCGGGAGGACAGAGCAACGGGAACGGGAAGAGATCGCCGGATCTGGGCGGCGGGGGCCCATCTCCGACGATGGTGGCGCCGACTGGTGCTCCTATTCGAGGCAAGGACAGAGATGGGGATTAGAGGGGAAGAAGCAAAACACGAAGAAGAGGAGGAAGGGAAAGGAGAAAACACAGGAAGGAGGAGGAGCGGGGGCGGCGACCTGCTGGTGCTGCTCGCCTGCGGGACGACGGCGAGGGCGGAGCAAGGCGGCAACGTGGGCGACAAGATGGAGGCTGCAGACGTTCTCCTGGCGGGGGAAAACAAGGGCGACGAACAAGGCGGCTCGGTTCCCTGTTGCAACAGAGAGAGAGAGCATTGAGAAAGAGAGAAGAGAGAAACAAGAGAGGAAGAAAGGGAAGGTAGGGGCGGCGGGGCTCATCTGTAGGTCAAGGTCGCCGGCGGGCAGGCTTGTCGAAGTGGTGCGGTGACGAGGGCCTCGTGCTCTTAAATGGGAGGACGCTCGGGCCTCGAGAGCAGAGGGGGCGGCGGTGGAGGCTTGCGGGAGGAGGCAGCAGGTGAGGTGGATTGGATCGAGAGGAGCTTTGGTTGGCCGGGCGAGCAAACCGAGGAGGAACAGAGTGGCGGCTACGGGATGGGGATGGATCTGGGAGGATCCCGATGAAGATGCAGGAGAGAGTGGTGGTGGTGGCTAGGAGGATCCCTAGAAATTAGGGATTGGTCCAAAATGGACTAGGGGTAGACTATATATATATGGGAAAAGAGAGGAGTTGGATCATCCGATCAAAATCCGACGACCGAGAAAAGATAGGTTAAGAAAGTCTAAATAAGAAACGGAGATGTTTTGTGGATGTTTGGGGATGATTTGAACCCATCGGTAATGAAAGCCCTGGTCGGGTTCGGGGAAGTTTTCGGACGCGCGCTAGAGGTTTGAGCACTGTACAAAGGGGTCAAACGGTTAGGCAACAAAAGAACGGTTGGTCTAAGAAAGGTCATGGAGGCGAGGAAGAAGCGGCAACAACTAACGGCTACGAGTTTTTATGAAAACATGCAGATGCAATGCGAATGATGACATGAGATGAAATGCATGACATGAACAAAATGCAAAACAAAAGAAAAAACCCAACCATGAAGGAAATATCAAATCGCATATCCGGAAAAAGCAAGAGTTGGAGTTATGAATATGGAAAGTTGTATCTGGGGCGTTAAACTCCTACTGGACCTATTGGCCGCTCACCTCTTGGCCTTGACCACGGCATCGCGACCTGGCATACCAGCGACGGCTAAAGCCTGCCTGGGGACCGGGACCTGTCAGCGTAGAGCACCAAGCCCTCGTGAGGAAAGAAAGGGGAAGCCGAGCTGGGACAGGACAAGCATCTCGCATCAATTCATAACAAGGATATAATATTGACAAAAGACATGGCCAGCGCCTTACATACCCCCATGGGTGTCACTTCGATTCCTCGTAGGGAACAAAAGGTGCTAATCCTAAGTAACGCAAACTACGTGCGCCTCCGCAGGAGACGCCATCATCAACAGTGGGCCATCAGGCGCCGGCGCCAACCCCATCACGATCAGTGGCGTCGGCGGCCTGATGCAGCTGCCCTGCTTCGGGCGCGACGTGAGCTCGGGGGCTCGTAGCTGTCGTCGCTCATCTCTGGAGTCACGTGAAGCTCGGCAGAGTCGCTAGACACTCCGGCTCCTTCGCTGCTGCCTGAGGAGCTGCTGGGGAAGCGGTTGGCAAGCCTGGTCCTTGCCACTCCAATGCCCCGGCCGCCTTCCTTGGGGCAGCATTCCAGCCGGCGTCCTTCCGCATCGAAGACCTTGAAGAACATCAAGGAGGCGCCATTGTATTCGAGGTGGATTATGAGGGCGCCCCCTGTCTGGCAGACCCGGGCGATCTCGCCCCAGCCTCGGGTCGGGAAGACCTTGCCCGGGGCAACAACCTCGACCTCCGCCCCGGTTGCGGGAGTGCTGCAGTCGGCGTGTTGCAGCCAGAGCTCCCGAGCCCTCCTCGGCGGAATTTCGAAGGCGAAGGAGGGAGGAAGAAGAATCCAAGATCGAGGAGGCATGGCGGCATGAAGCACAAGCCCGCAAGAGGAGCTGTAGGATCGAAGAAGGTGAGAGTGTCTAGAGGGGGGTGATTAGACTACTCGACAAGATAAAAATTATGCCTTTTGACAAAGACAAGTTTTTGGCAGATTTTGCATAACACACAAGTCAAGTAGCATACTACACATGCAATTCTAGAGTATGGGCAGGGGAAAGTAAATTGCACAAGTAATAAAGAGAAGTGGAGAAGATCAAACGCAATTTGGAGACGCGGTGATTTTTCTCGTGGTTCCGATAGGTGGTGCTATCGTACTTCCACGTTGATGGAGACTTCAACCCACGGAGGGTAACGGCAGCGAGAGTCCACGGAGGGCTCCACCCACGAAGGGTCCACGAAGAAGCAACCTTGTCTATGCCATCATGGCTTACGCCCACGGAGGGCTGGCCTTACTCGGGGTAGATCTTCACGAAGTAGGTGATCTCCTTGCCCTTACAAACTTCTTGGTTCAACTCCACATCTCGACGGAGGCTCCCAAGCGACACCTAACCAATCTAGGAGGCACCACCCTCCAAAAGGTAATAGATGGTGTTGATGATGATGAACTCCTTGCTCTTGTGCTTCAAATGATAGTCTCCCCAACACTCAACTCTCCTCATTGATTTGGCTGTGGTGGAAGAAAGGATTGAGTGGAAAGCAACTTGGGAAGGCTAGAGATCAAGCTTCATATGGTGGGAGTGGAGCAACTTGATCTCAACACAAGGGTAGGTAGTTCTCTTCTCAGAAATGTAAGGTAGGAGTGGTAGTTCTTTCGATGGCTCTCTCCACGAATGAAGAGGGGTGGAGGGTATTTATAGCCTCCACACAAAATCCAACCGTTACACACATTTGACTAATCTCGGTGGGACCGAAGTTGACAACTCGGTGAGACCGAAAGTTCAAATCATGTGAACGTTGGGATTTTCGGTGGGACCGAAAATACAATCTCGGTTAGTCCGATTCGTGTAAAGACAAGAGCTTGTCGATCTCGGTGGGACCGACTTCATCATCTCGGTGACACCGATTTGATGACAGAAGGTTACAGAAGCTTGGCAACTCAAGTTTCGGTGAGACCGAGTTCAGAATCGGAAAATCTGAGATTTCTAGGGTTTGGCTTTGTGGCTGAGGTGGTTCATCTCGGTGTGGCTGAGTTTGGAATATCGGTGGGACCGAGATTACTTATGAGTGTATATGGCGGTGAGAGTTGCGATAGTTTAGGAGATGTATCACTAAGCACTTGAGCAACCAGATCATCATCATAACCTCATCCCCTTTAATAGTATTGGCTTTCCTATGGACTCAATGTGATCTTGGATCACTAAACCAAAAATGGAGTCTTGAGCTTTTGCCAATGCTTGCCTTAGCATATTGAGGGGTCCACCTCTTGATCCTTTTGCCATGCCAATGTGATTGACCTTCTGAAACATACTTGATAAAAGCATTAGTCCAACCACAAAGTATGTTGTCATTAATTACCAAAACCACCCAGGGAGCAAATGTGCTTTCAATCTCCCCCTTTTTGGTAATTGATGGCAACACACAAAACAAGACATCAAAGCTTATTGAAAGAAAGATAAAATTATCACGAAAGCTTTGACAAACATGTAGTACACAGGCTCCCCCTACAAGTGTGCAATATTTTCATAAATTATGGTTTTGGACTACCACAAGCACACAAGAGAGAAAGGCAAGATGTGCTACATGCAGCTTGGCTATATGCATCAGAGCAGATGAAAAGAGGTAAGTGATAATGCATATGTGCATGGTGATTTCCTGCAAACAAGTATTCACAAGCAAGTCACCATCATGCACATTCTGCAAAGTGCATATACTTACCTTGAGGTTCCTTGGCATTGTACCTGAAGAAATAAACTTGGGAAAACAAGGTTAGATAACACAAGAGTATTTCTTCAACCAACAGTAAGAACATCAAGAGTACCAAGCTAGGGATGACATCTATAAAGAGTGTCTCATATTGAGCACAAGCTTGAATCAGCAAACATGTCTCCAAAACTAAAAGATTTTCAATGAACTCTGAGAGATATTGCTTTCCATAAGATATCAATTGTGAAGGTTCCTCTCCCTTTGAGTTGTCTCAGATCAAGGGGTTTGATTGAAAGAGCAAAATCAAAAGAATGATGCCAAATGTAATATCCAATGTGGAACATGGCAAAGCTTTGATGTGATTCTCTCCCCCTTAAGGTAAGATTGCTCTTCTTCTCCCCCTAAATCTCCTCTTCTCCCCCTAAGTCTTCTCCCCCTTTGACATCAAGTGCCGAAAAGGATAGCAAACTAGGAAGGTCAGTGAAGATGGAAAGAAGTGGGATCCTTAAGAATCACAACTGGGCAGTAAGAAACATGTATAGAGAATCATTGAGTGGAGCTGCAGAAGATGATATCCTGAAAGAAAAATCGGTGACACCGATATAAGATGGATCGGTGGGTCCGAAAGTCAGGGACTTAAGGCAGATCCTTTTCGGTCAGACCGAAATATTTAAGTCGGTGACGCCGAGTTTAATTCCAAGGAAATACAGAAATAATTCAGCTCACTTTGCAAGGAATGTTTCAAAGGATTTGCAATGAATTTGTAAATGATTTTCAAGGAATTGATCAGAGCCAAAAGGATATTCACAAAGACAGAAGAATAGAAATGAAAAAGATTGCTAGATGAAGTTTTTTTTAAAAAAAATGAAAACTCAATGAGAGAACATAAGAGAAAATAGATAGACTCCAAAAACATATGTACTTCATCTAGATAAGGGTCGGCGACAAGGTCACCTATGTTTGAGTATTTTGACTTAGGAGTCAAATGAGAACATTTGATCATAGATCATACTCTTCGTTTAAGCTCAAAATGGGGTTGCCATTTTTCGATTAAGCATTTGATGTGATCACATCTTATAAAGCTGCTTGTACTCATGACTTTGAGCAAAGCTCCTTAAAGATGTGAGGAACATACCTTGGGCTTGTTGTTGCTTTGCTCATGTAGGTGGACTTGGTGTAGGTGCTCATGGAATGTGAAGTTAGAGCGCCATTTCCACTTGTGTAGTTCATCTTCCTACATGGGTTAGGCAAGCAAGGAAATACTCAAGAATATCCAAGATGACAAGAGTGAAATACTAGATGTATAAGATGTCAAAAAGGATATGTGGAATTTTGTTCCTTGAACTCAACATCCCAAAGGGCTAGATACTTGGTTAATGACAAGATTACTCATGATTTGAGTGTGTGGTAATATAGTGGAATGTAGATCATCCAAGTTCCTGCAAGGAGTTAGATGCGATACAAGGGGGCAAATGTGTCCAAGACATATGATCATCATCATAAGAGAAATATCAAGGATTAGTCAAGTAGGCTCATGCCTTGCATGCATCAATGGAGTTTTCACTCCAAGTTTGAAGCATCAATGATGTTCAACTCACTCCTTAAGCGACAAAACACCTTCTCATCAAGAGGTTTTGTAAAGATATCAGCGAGTTGTTTGTCAGTACGAACATGCTTAAGATTGATGTCACCCTTGGCATTGTGATCACGAATAAAATGGTGACGAACTTCAATATGTTTCGTTCGAGAGTGTTGCACGGGATTGTGTCCAATCTTAATCGCACTCTCATTGTCACAAAGCAAAGGAACATGTCTCACATGTATCCCATAATCCTTAAGCGTTTGTGTCATCCATAGCAATTGAGCACAACATGAACCAGCAGCTATATATTCTGCTTCGGCAGTGGATAATGATACCGAATTTTGTTTCTTGGAGGACCAAGATACAAGGGATCGTCCAAGAAATTGACACGTACCCGAAGTTGACTTTCTATCAACCCTGTCACCGGCATAGTCCGAGTCGGAATAGCCAACAAGATCGAAAGAGGCCCTCTTAGGATACCAAATGCCAAAGTTTGGTGTGTGTATCAAATATCTCACAATTCTTTTAACAGCTTTAAGATGACATTCTTTAGGGGCTGCTTGATATCGAGCACACATGCATACACTCAACATTATGTCAGGACGAGAAGCACAAAGATATAGTAGAGAACCAATCATAGATCGGTAAACCTTTTGATCAACGGGTTCTCCATCTTTTGTCAAGTCATTATGTCCACTTGTAGGCATGGGGTTCTCATACCTTTGCTTTCTTGCATGTTGAACTTCTTGAAGAGATCCTTGGTGTACTTTGTTTGTGAGACAAAGGTACCCTCCTTAGATTGCTTGATTTGCAACCCAAGGAAGAATTTGAGTTCACTCATCATGGACATCTCATACTTCTCCGACATGAGCTTTCCAAACATCTCGCTAAAATGAGGGTTAGTTGAACCAAAGATAATATCATCAACATATATTTGGCACACAAATAGTTCACCATCAACCCTTTTAAGTGAATAGCGTTGAGTCTATTTTTCCAATCTCAAATCCTTTTTCAAGAAGAAAGCTAGTCAAGCATTTGTACCAAGCTCTAGGAGCTTGTTTAAGACCATAAAGAGCTTTGTGCAACTTGTAAACATGATTAGGCTTTTTAGGATTCACAAATCTGGGAGGTTGTTTCACAAATACTTCCTCCTCAATTTCACCATTTAGGAAAGCACTTTTAATATCCATTTGATAGAGAGTAATATCATGGTGATTGGCATAGGCAAGAAGAATGCGAATGGACTCAAGTCTAGCAACGGGGGCATAGGTCTCACCATAGTCCATACCTTCGACTTGTGTGTAACCTTGAGCTACGAGACGAGCCTTGTTGCGGATGACTTGTCCATATTCATCTTGCTTGTTCCGAAACACCCATTTGGTTCCAATGACGTTTTGATCATCCTTGGGCTTCTCTACCGAAGTCCATACATTGTTCCTCTCGAAGTTGTGTAGCTCTTCGTGCATAGCGTTCACCCAATCCGGGTCTTCAAGTGCTTCCTCTACCTTCATAGGTTCAATACTAGAGATAAATGAGTAATGCTCACAAAAGTTAGCTAAGCGAGTTTTAGAGCGAGTAATTCTCCGGTCGATGTCGTTCATCATTTGTTCCACGGGATGATTTTCTTGACTCTTGCTCGGACTCGGGATAGCTTTTGTTGAGGTTGTGGCTGAGCTTCCTCATCATCCTCATCTTCCTCTTCTTCTTCATTGTTGTTGGTGTTGTCTTGAGGCGGTGGAGAAGGAGGTTGTGGTGGATCTTCTTGTTGCACTTCCTCATCTTGGTGAGTTCCACTTGTGGAGGCCTCCATGTTGCCTTGAGGTTCATCTTGCCGTGAGGTAGGGGGCTCCACATATGTAGATGAGGTACTCTCCTTCACTTCCATGGGACGGATCTTTCCAATAGATAAATCTTGGATGGCTTCCGATGGGTCCTTGTCTCCTACATCAATAGGCATTTGCTCTACTTGCGAGCCATTAGATTCATCAAACTTCACATCTACCATCTCTTCAACCTTTCGGGTGAAATTATTGTAGACACGGTAGGTGTGGGAGTTTGATCCATAACCAAGGAAAAAGCCTTCATGAGTTTTAGGAGCAAATTTAGACCGACGATGCTTATCAAGGATATAGCATTTTGAACCAAAGACACGAAAGTATCCCACTTGGGGTTTGTTACCGGTGAGGAGCTCGTATGAAGTCTTGCCGAGAAGCTTATGAAGATAAAGCCTGTTGATAGCATGACAAGCTGTCTCGACGGCTTCACCCCAAAAGTGCTTCGGTGTCTTGTATTCATCAAGCATCGTTCTCGCCATCTCTATGAGCGTTTGGTTCTTCCTCTCAACAACTCCATTTTGTTGAGGAGTGTACGTAGCCGAGAACTCATGTAGAATCCCTTCCTCATCGAGAAAAGAGTCTACATTGGCGTTCTTGAACTCCGTTCCATTGTCACTCCGAACTTTCTTGATCTTCACCTCAAATTGATTTTGGGCCTTTCTGGCAAAGGTTTTGAAGATTCTCTGAACCTGTGATTTGTCATCAAGGAAAAATACCCACGTAAATCTGGAATAATCATCAACTATAACTAGACCAAAGGAGTTACCACCAAGGCTTTTGTAAGCATTGGGACCAAGAGATCCATATGAAGAAGCTCAAGCGGTCTCCTTGTGGTCATGATGTTCTTCACGGGATGACTTCCACCTACTTGTTTTCCTGCCTGACAAGCACTACAAAGTCTATCTTTGTCAAAGAAGACATCTTTAACACCAAGAATATGATCACCTTTGATTAGCTTGTCTAGATTACGCATACCAACATGTCCAAGCCTTCTATGCCATAACCAACCTTTAGCGGATCTAGCAATGAAGCAAGTTCTAGGTTGGGCTTTCTTAGTGAAATCAACAATATATAGATCACCTCTACGGATACCGGTAAATACCATGTTATGATTGTCACGACGAAAGACTTGGCAATCTACTTCGGTGAATAGCACATTGAATCCAAAGTCAGCTAATCTAGACACAGAAAGTAAATTGTATCCAAGTGATTCAACAAGCATGACATTTTGAATAGAGCTATCATGAGATATGGCCACCTTACCAAGGCCAAGTACCTTATCCTTGGAGTTGTCTCCAAAAGTCACATACTTGCGTGGACCATTGTTCTTTGCAAGCTCTCGAAACATGTCTTCGTCTCCGGTCATGTGATCGATGCATCCACTATGAAGAATCCACTCTTTTCCGCCGGATATGTAGTCTCTCAGATTTGCCATAAGATTGAGACTCTTCATGATCTTGTCTAGCTTGGTGTCCGAATCGGAGTAATCATCATCATGCTCATGCTCATCATCATATTGACCCATAGATTGTTCATCATCAATACCTAGGTCAATTTGACAACAACTTGCATTAGTTTTGTCAATGTGACAATAATCATCGGAATGCAATACAAGAGCATTTCTAATTAGAGCATTGATAAGACAAGGATCACCCTTCTTTTCATAAGATCACGAAGCTCAAAGAATCATTTATCAAAGTTGGGATCATTGGGCGCATCATATCAAATTCAATAGTCTTGTATAGAATTTCATCAAGACCTCTCAAAGAGTAGTCCGGATAAAGTTCTTCCAAGAACTTCCACATAGCATAAGGCGCACTCAAAGTTTGTAACGAGCTTAAGCAAGTTATCGGGCAAACCTCTAATGATAAGATTTACAGTTCTAAGGTTACGAAGCAAATCAAGCTCTTCATCCATGGTAGGGTGCAAGGGGTCAAATGGAGGCACATATGGGGTTTCAACATATTTGCAAAGTTATACATCTTAAAGATAATAAGCATTTCAATCCTCCACGAGTTATAGGACACTCCATCAAGAATAGGCACTCTATGGCTAACACTCCCAAACGTAGACATGTCCATCTTCCTCCAATGGTGTGTAAACCAAAGCAATGGAGACCAATGCTCTGATACCAATTGTAGGATCGAAGAAGGTGAGAGTGTCTAGAGGGGGGGTGATTAGACTACTCGACAAGATAAAAATTATGCCTTTTGACAAAGACAAGTTTTTGGCAGATTTTGCATAACACACAAGTCAAGTAGCATACTACACATGCAATTCTAGAGTATGGGCAGGGGAAAGTAAATTGCACAAGTAGTAAAGAGAAGTGGAGAAGATCAAACGCAATTTGGAGACGCGGTGATTTTTCTCGTGGTTCCGATAGGTGGTGCTATCGTACTTCCACGTTGATGGAGACTTCAACCCACGGAGGGTAACGGCTGCGAGAGTCCACGGAGGGCTCCACCCACGAAGGGTCCACGAAGAAGCAACCTTGTCTATGCCATCATGGCTTACGCCCACGGAGGGCTGGCCTTACTCGGGGTAGATCTTCATGAAGTAGGCGATCTCCTTGCCCTTACAAACTTCTTGGTTCAACTCCACATCTCGACGGAGGCTCCCAAGCGACACCTAACCAATCTAGGAGGCACCACCCTCCAAAAGGTAATAGATGGTGTTGATGATGATGAACTCCTTGCTCTTGTGCTTCAAATGATAGTCTCCCCAACACTCAACTCTCCTCACTGATTTGGCTGTGGTGGAAGAAAGGATTGAGTGGAAAGCAACTTGGGAAGGCTAGAGATCAAGCTTCATATGGTGGGAGTGGAGCAACTTGATCTCAACACAAGGGTAGGTAGTTCTCTTCTCGTAAATGTAAGGTAGGAGTGGTAGTTCTTTCGATGGCTCTCTCCACGAATGAAGAGGGGTGGAGGGGTATTTATAGCCTCCACACAAAATCCAACCGTTACACACATTTGACTAATCTCGGTGGGACCAAAGTTGACAACTCGGTGAGACCGAAAGTTCAAATCATGTGAACGTTGGGATTTTCGGTGGGACCGAAAATACAATCTCGGTTAGTCCGATTCGTGTAAAGACAAGAGCTTGCCGATCTCGGTGGGACCGACTTCATCATCTCGGTGACACCGATTTGATGACAGAAGGTTACAGAAGCTTGGCAACTCAAGTTTCGGTGAGACCGAGTTCAGAATCGGAAAATCCGAGATTTCTAGGGTTTGGCTTTGTGGCTGAGGTGGTTCATCTTGGTGTGACTGAGTTTGGAATATCGGTGGGACCGAGATTACTTATGAGTGTATATGGCAGTGAGAGTTGCTGATAGTTTAGGAGATGTATCACTAAGCACTTGAGCAACCAGATCATCATCATAACCTCATCCCCTTTTAATAGTATTGGCTTTCCTATGGACTCAATGTGATCTTGGATCACTAAACCAAAAATGGAGTCTTGAGCTTTTGCCAATGCTTGCCTTAGCATATTGAGGGGTCCACCTCTTCAGTCCTTTTGCCATGCCAATGTGATTGACCTTCCTGAAACATACTTGATAAAAGCATTAGTCCAACCACAAAGTATGTTGTCATTAATTACCAAAACCACCCAGGGAGCAAATGTGCTTTCAGGAGCCCTCGGCGTGGACTCCAAGAGGAACGGCGTGCACCGCCCTAACTCGCCGGCGGCACCGTCGTTGTCGCTCGGCGCTTTCTTCTCCAGGGCCCTCGATTCGGGCATACAAGGGCAGCGGCAACCCAGGCGGCGGCCGCACGTACCAAGGCCTTGATACCTCCTGCCGAGCACCCGCATCTCGGCGGCAGAGGACTAGCTGTTTCTTCGGCGGAAGCGGGTCGGGACCCTCTCGGGGGGCCTTTCCCTTCTCTTCTGCAGAAAACCGGCGGATTGGTGCCATTGGCGTAAGGTGGATCAAGGGCGAGGAGGAAGAAGAAAAGGAGTAGCAGGAAGGGATGGACTGGAAGGGCTCGCGCCGTTCCGTACTTATAGCCGGAGGAGGCCAACCGTCGGCCACCAGATCGCAGGTAATCATGACCCATTTTTGCGTGCAGGGACTTGTCAAGGTGTGCGGGCGCCGAGGCGTCGTGGGGAAGCGGAGACGCCCATGTCCAATCAACCGCCACGCGGCGCCCAAGGCCGCAGGGTATTGGGGCCTGCGGTGCTTCCCACTTGCCCCTTCGCTTCTCTGCTAAGCCAAGTCCGAGCGCGCCTTGGGCCCGGGGGCTACTGTCGACATTCTGGGAATGGTGGTCCCCAGACTTGCCTGCCTGCGGCCTACGGCGTGGCTCAAGTGGGGCCCAGTGTAGCCCAGCTTCATAAGCTCAAGCTCAAGACCCTCGCGAGGGGCCAAGCCTCGCGGGGCGGACGACAGGAAGCTTCCTCAGGAGTGGCCTCATCAGGCAGGCTCGCGAGGAGGCGGAGAGATCAAGGCAAGGGCACCTCACGAGGAGCCCGTGACGCAAGCAATGATGATCGAGACCAGGCGAGCGCCGACCTGCGCAGTGTCCTTGTTTGCCCTTAGGTGCAAAGGGCGCAAGAACAGGCCAAGGCATCAGGCAAAGGTTACCGTTTCGGTGCAACGAGACCAAGACCAGCAGAACGGCAGGATGGAGGTCATCTTGGAGCCCAGGATGGCGTCATCGTCAGAGCCTTTGGTAGTCAAAGACTGACTTTAGTCAGGATAAGTGTACTAGATGTCCCCCTTTGAAATGGCCAATTGTTGGCGCCCTTCCCGCTCATTATTTGGGAAGAGGCCCAGGGCCTCCCTCTATAAATAGAGCTAGCCACCATAGGGCAAAGGGGGATGGATCGATCAGAGAGAAAGAAATAGAGAAGCGACTGAACTCAGCAAAGCAGTTCATCACACCAGCTTAAGAACAGCCCCTCACGAGGCTGTTCTCCCTTTGTATTGTTCATCATTGGCCCCTGAGGCAATCCACCACACCACACACTGGAGTAGGGTATTACACCACAATGGTGGCCTGAACTAGTATAAACCTCGTGTCCCTTGTGTGTTCTTCTTTCTAGCTTAGATTCCTTGCGAGGCCTCGAGATGTGAGCTGGTAGGGGAAAGATCTTTGTGCGCACCCCAGAGTTCAAACCTCAAGGGTCTGCCGGAACCCGAAATCCGACACCTACAAGCAATTTCATCTTATGTTCTCCGCGATAGGAACATTGGGGTGACTCTTTGTCGCACGTTGAGGGATTGACATATGATTTAATTATGTTATTATTGTTGAGAGAATTTGCACTAGTGAAAGTATGAACCCTAGGCCTTGTTTTCAAGCATTGCAATACCGTTTTTGCTCGCTTTTGTTACTAGTTACTACTACTTCTTGAGCTTGCGTTGGTTTTTCCTTGAAGAGGAAAGAGTGATGCAGCAAACTAGAGATAAGTATTTCCCTTAGTTTGAGAACCAAGGTATCAATCCAGCAGGAGGTACAAGCAAGTGTTCAATCTATGCACCTGCACAAACAATAAAACACTTGCACCCAACGCGATAAAGGGGTTGTCAATCCCTTCACGGTCACTTGCAAAGATGAGATCTAATAGAGATGGATATAAAAGATTACTAAAACATAAAACAAAGTAAATGTAAATAAAACTCAGCGAGATATTTTTGGGTTTTTGGTTTGTAGATATGAAAATATATGATGGAAAATAGACCCGGGGGCCATAGGTTTCACTAGAGGCTTCTCTCTTAAAGAAATCATACGGTAGGTAAACAAATTACTATTGAGCAATTGATAGAAGAGCGCAAAGTTATGACGATATCTAGGTAATGATCACGAATATAGGCATCACGTCTGTGATAAATAGACCGACTCCTGCCTCCATATACTACTATTACTCCACACATTGACCGCTATCCAGCATGCATCAAGAGTATTAAGTTCATAAGAATGGAGTAACGCTTTAAGTAAGATGACATGATGTAGAGGGACAAACTCAAGCAATATGATGTAAACCCCATATTTTTATCCTTGATGGCAACAATACAATATGTGCCTCGCTACCCCTACTATGTCACTGTGTCAGGACACCGCAAGATTCAACCCAAAACTAAGCACCTCTCCCATTGCAAGAAAAACCAATTTAGTTGTCCAAACCAAATCGATAGTTTGAAGAGAAATACAAAGATATCTTATTCATGCATAGAAGAGTTCAGAGAAGACTCAAATAATATTCATAGATAATCCGATCATAAATCCACAATTCATTGGATCTCAACAAACACAATGCAAAAAAAAGTATTACATCGGATAAAACTCCAAGAACATCAAGCAGAACATTGTATTGATGTTCAAAGAGAGAGCAAAAGCCATCTAGCTACTAGATATGGACCGATAGGTCTGTGGTAAACTACTCATGCATCATCAGTAGGCGACAAGGTTGATGTAGAGGCCCTCCGTGATCGAATCCCCCACCGGTCGATCGCCAGAAAGGGCCCCAAAATGGGATCTCATGGGAACAGAGGCTTGCAGCGGCGGAGAAGTATTTTGGTCGATGCCTCTGATGGTTTGCAAATATTTGGAAATTTATAGTACAAAGATTAGGGTTGGGGGACTCCCGAGGGGGCCACAAACCGGGGAGCGCACCCCCCTGGGGTGCGCCCTGAGGGCTTGTGGGTCCTTGGGACTCCTCTGGCCCCCTCTCCAAGCTACGTGGGTGTCTTCTGGTCCAAGAAAAATCACCGTGAAAGTTTTATTCCGTATGGACTCTGTTTGATATTCCTTTCTAAAAAAGCCAAAAACAAGGAAAAAAACAGCAACTAGCACTAGCACTAGGTTAATAGGTTAGTCCAAAAAAATGATATGAAGTAGTATATTAACGCATATAAAACATCCAAAATAGATAGTATAATAGCATGGAACAATAAAAAATTATAGATACCTTGGAGAAATATCAAGCGTCCCCAAGCTTAATTCCTGCTCATCTCGAGTAGGTAAATCATAAAAATGGAATTTTTGATGTGGAATGCTACCTAACATATTTATCAATGTAATCTTTTTCATTATGGCATGAATGTTCAGATCCTTAAGATTCAAAACAAAAGTTTAATATTGACATAAAAATAATAATACTTCAAGCATACTAATAAAGCAATCATGTCTTCTCAAAATAACATGGCCAAAGAAAGTTATGGATATGCTCCATCTTCCACACACAAAGTATTTCTCATGCACAACCCCGGTGTTAGCCAAGCAATTGTTTCATACTTTTATGTTGTCAAACTTTTTTAACTTTCACGCAATACATGAGCGTGAGCCGTGGATATAGCATTATAGGTGGAATAGAATATGGTGGTTGTAGAGAGGACAAAAAGAAGAGAAAGTCTCAAATCAACTAGGCAAATTAATAGACTATGGAGATGGCCATCAATTGATATTGCTGCAAGTGAGTAGGGATTGCCATGCAACGGATGCACTAGAGATAAGTTTATGAAAGCTCAAAAAGAAACTAAGTGGATGTGCAACCAACTTGCTTGCTCACTATCTGTGTTCTGGATATGGGGGTACCCAGACTTACCTGCCTGCGGCCCACTGTGTGGCTCCATCAACGGCCTGGTACGGCCCAACTTCATCGTCCACAATTCAAGACCCTCACGAGGGGCCAAGCCTGGCAAGGCGGGCTAAGCCAAGACCTCCAAGGGGATCGGCCTCCTCAGGCTGGCTCCCGAGGAGCGGAGATTTCTATGCAAGATGCACCTCATGAGGCTCAGCTGACGTAAGCCATGACGGTCGACGCCGGGCGGGCGCAGAGTACCAGCTTCCTCTTTGGTTCAAAGGAGGAAAGCAGCAGGAGTGAAGCCCCGAGGAATCAGCCAAAGGTTTCCATTCTGGTGCAACAAGACCAAGACCACCAGGACGGCAGGACGGAGGTCATCACCGAGCCCACCGTAGCATCACGACTAGGGGCTTTTCCAGGCGAAGACCACTTGAGTCGGGATAGGATGTACTTCTTGTCCCCCTTCACATCTGGCCGTTGTGGGATCCCTTCCCACCAACATTTGGTTAGAGGACCAAGGCCACTATAAATAGGACTTAGCCACCACCATAGAGGGGGGCGAATCCATTCCTCCCTCATGATCCCACCTGCACACTTGAGCTTAAGAACACCTCAACTCCTGAGGCAGTTCATCCATTGTACTAGTTCATCGTCAACCCCTCGAGGCAATCCACCACAAAGCTGGAGTAGGGTATTACATCGCAAGGTGGCCCGAACTAGGATAAACATCATATCTCTATGTCCCTTTGAGCTCGACGCGCTAGCCTGCGAGGATCGCAAGTAGGTAGGCTAGGTAGGTTGAGATCTCCGCACGCACCCCAGAGTTCAAACCTCTCAAGGGTTTGCGGAACCTGAAATCCGACATTTGGGCGCCAGGAAGGGGTGCTTCGGAGATCTACTGCTCCGTCCGCCACATCCCTAAGTCGGCTCCGATGGCAGGCGCTCCCTCGTCGACTAGGTCGTCGTGCACCTTCGGGAGAGCCATGGGCCTCCGCGCTTTCACCCTCGTCCCGTGACAGGTGGAGTGGCCACCCAAGTTCAGGCTGAAGATGCCGCGACGCTACAACGTTACGACGGATCTGGCTGGCTTCCTCGAGGCATACGAGGATGCAGTTTGGGCGGCCGGTGGGGACGACAAGGTGATGGCCAACTGGCTCCCCATGGCCCTCGTAGGCGCACCGCGCGCCTGGCTGCTCAACCTGTCGGAGTCCTCAATGGCCTCCTAGGAGGAGCTGCGCGGCCTCTTCATCGCGCACTTCGTGGCGCCAGAGGCCCCCTTCGTCGCGGCTCTCCTCGGTGGCTCGCAAGCACCACCCTCCGACCGCCACATCAAGCAGTTCTACCGCCAAGTAAGTGCCGCCCAGGTGAGCTTGGGGGCTCCCGGGGCTGGGCGGCACCTAAGGCCGACCTCACCTTCGGCCCAGAAGATCATCCAGCTACCACGGCAGGAGCAGGCGCGCTCCCGATGCTCTGCACCCCCACTATCTGCAACATGGCGATCACCAAGACCCTCATCGATAGTGGAGCTGGCCTCAACATGCTCTCCGTGGAGGCATTTGGTTTGCTTCACATGCCACACGGCCGACTCCGCCCCACCAAGCCCTTCTCCAGGGTCGGCGATGGCTCCACCAGCCCCCTAGGGCAAATCCGCATCCCCGTCACTTTTGGGACCCGTGAAAACTACCTCACAGACCTCTTCGACATCGCCCGGATCGATCTGCCATACAACGCCATCCTTGGGTACCCAGCCCTGGCCAGGTTCATGGCGGCAACTCATCCGGTCTACAACCTCATGAAGATGCCAGGTAGCAGCGGTGTCCTCACGGTGGCAGGGGACACAATGGACGCGCTGTAGGCCCTCAAGCTCGTCTTTAGGACTGCGGTGTCCATGCAGCTAAGCGAGAAAGAGGGCCCTGAGGCTCCGAGGGCAGCACCAGCCAAGAAGAAGCAGATGTTTTCCCAAGATCGAATCTAGATGAAGCAAGTGCCAGTTGATGAGGATGGGGCGTCATGCGCCACCTTCACCATAGGAGCTAGCCTCCCCCAGGACCAAAAGAAAGAGTTGGTCAGCTTCTTGCGTGCCAACAAGGAAGTTTTCACATGGGAGCCCAAGGACCTGGTCGGGGTTCCAAGGGGAATAATTGAGCATCACCTGAGGGTATGCCCAAACGTGCGCCCTGTAAAGCAGAAGGCCTAACGATAGTCCACCGAGAAGCAGGCGTTCATTGTCCGAGAAACCCACAAGCTCAGGATGCTGGATTCATTTGGGATGTGCAATACCCGGAATGGCTGGAAAACCTAGTCATCGTCCCCAAGAAAGGAGGGAAGGAGCGCATGTATGTTGTAACGCCCCGGATACAACTTTCCATATTTGTAACTCCAACTCTTGCCTTTTCCGGAGATGTGATATTTTATTTTTCTCCGTGGTTGGGTTTTTGTCTTTTGTTTTGCATTTTGTTCATGGCATGCATCTCAGCTCATCGCATCATTCGCATTGCATCGGCACTCTGTTGCCGTCATATTTTAAAACCTGCACCCGTTCGTAGTTGCCGTGTCCCCCCTTGCTTTTGTTGGCCGCCCCGAGACCGATGTGCCAGTTGTCCTCCGCTTATTCGATGTTGTTGCTTTGGCATTAAGCTTGCGTGTTGCATCTTGCCATGTCATCATCCGCATTGCATCATCATGTTTTCAAAACTTGCATCCGTCCGGTCTCTTAGTTCTCTCCGTTGTCCGTTCGAGACCAACCACACTTGCAGCGCCCGTAGCACGTCCGAAATATATTTTATAAGTGGCATAAAATGTTCTCGGGACGGGATGCAACTTGTCGTGCGGTCATATTATAGTGTAGACAGACCGCCTGCCAAGTTTCATCGCATTCGGAGTCCATTTGACAGCCCAACCGTTAAACCTACAACCGCAATATAGTCGGTCTATACGTCGGACGTTTTCGGTCTCCGAAAACCCTGCCGGGCTGCTTTCCTATTCTCTTCTCTCAGCCCGAGGACTCATCTACACAGCCCGCCAACCCCTCACCTAAGCCCCCTCTGATCCGGACCATTGGATCGTGATCCGAGGGTCCGAAACGGAGCAAAAACCCCCAACCCTAACCCCCTCTTGCTATAAATAGCAGCCCTCCTTGCCATTTTGTCACCCCTAGACTCCTTCCTCGAATCCCGCGCCCCCAATCATCAGCCACCGCCTCCTCCCACCCTCTCCTCGTAATCCGGCGCCGGCCACCTCCTCCCCGCCACTTGGCACCGTCCCATAGGCCGCGCCGCCTCAATTGTCACAGAGCTAACCAACCAGGGCGCCACGCGTCCTCCGCGCCCCGCAGCCCCAGCGCCGCCCAGCCGCCAGAGCCAGCAGGAGGCCCGCCATGAACCGATCTGGCCCGGCTCCCGCTTCGCTGCGCCCGGCGCCTCCTTCAGAGCGCCCGCTGCGTGGCCGTCCGCCCGCTTCGCCCGTCTGCGCGCCACATAGTCGCGCCGCCCGGCCACCGGGCAGCCCCGCGCCGCCGGACCCAGTCCCGCCGCCCTCTCTCTTCTTCCTTTTTCCCTCTCTCTCCCTCATGGTCTCTCTCTCGCAGATCCTCGCCGCCCCATGAAGCTTCGCCGTCCGGCCTCGCCCGTAACGAAACGAGCTCCCGAGCGAGATCCACTCGTTCCGACCGGATCCCGCCCGGCTCCCTCCGCGCCTCGCCGGGCGTCCTCCCCTCGCGGAGTGGCCCTCGTCGCCGTTGCCCGGTCGAGCCGCGTCGTCCGCTCGTGCCTCGAGTGCCGCGTCGCCCGCGCGAGCCCTCGCCTGCTTCCCCTTCGGCCTCGTGGCCCATCCCAGCCAGCGTCAGGCCTGCCCAGCCTCCTCTGCCTCCCCGACCGGGCCGAAGCCCATGGGTGAGCAGCCCCCTCCAGTTTCCCCTCCTGTGCACTGCTGGCCCAGCCAGATTCGGCCCGTAGAAGTTTTTTTCCAGTTCTGCGAATTTAGTTATTTAACCAGGGATTTACAGTTTTACAGAAAAACCCCAAAACTTCATGCATTAATAACTCCACAACCATGCATCGGATTAAAACAAACTTTATATGTAAAATGCTTAGAATTTCATCTAGTTTCACAATATGTCACTTTCATCCATGTTTAAAATGTTTAAAGTGCTGTTTGATTAAATTTGCTCAAATGCCATGTAAAAATGATTTAATTCATAACTAAATAACCGTAACTCCGATTTTAATAAACTTTATATGTAAATGGGGTGGAAAAATGCCTAGTTTAACATGGTGCACTTTATTTTCCTGTTTAACAACGTTAAAATATGGTTTAGGGCAGAACAGTAGCTAATTCAAAATATGGACATGAGGATTTTTCGGAATTGTTGTTTGTTGTTCCGGCCTCATTTAAACTTGCCTAAATAGATAGTTTTATTATGCTTCACCCCTTGCCATGTTTAACAACATTTAATATTGTTGAGTAGCTTATAACGAGATCAAACTAAATAATTGCATGTGGTGTTTCGTCAATATGCAACTCGTTGCATATTGAGCTCCACTTAATTTGTAGTATTGTTTGTGCATATTGCCATGCCATGCCTCATTAAACCGGTCATGCATCATACTTGTTTGTGCATCATGCCATGATTATGCTTGTGTGTTTACTATGTTGTTTGCTTCTTTCCGGTTTGCTTCTCTCGTTAGCCGGTTTCGTTCGGAGTTGTGAGGATTCGTTCGACTTCGTCCGTTTGTCTTCTTCATGGACTCGTTCTTCTTCCTTGCGGGATTTCAGGCAAGATGACCGCTACCCTGGATCTCACTACTATCATTGCTATGCTAGTTGCCTCGTTCTTTCGCTATGCTGCGCTACCTATTACCTGTTTGTCCAGCCATCCCAAATTGCCATGAACCTCTAACCTTTGACACCATTCCTAGCAAACCATTGATTGGCTATGTAACCGCTTTGCTCAGCCCCTCTTATAGTGTTGCTAGTTGCAGGTGAAGTTGAAGATTTCTCCAAGGTGGACAGGGTTTTGTTGGGATATCACAATATCTCTTATATTATTAATGCATCTATATACTTGGTAAAGGGTGGAAGGCTCGGCCTTATGCACGTGTTTTGTTCCACTCTTGCCGCCCTAGTTTCCGTCATACCGGTGTTATGTTCCCGGATTTTGCGTCCCTTACGCGGTCGGGTGATTTATGGGACCCCCCTGACAGTTCGCTTTGAATAAAACTTGTCCAGCAAGGCCCAACATTGACTTTTACCATTTGCCTCACCACCACCTATTTTTCCCTTGGGAGTAATTAACCCAAGGGTCATCTTTATTTTAGCCCCCCCGGGCCAGTGCTTGTCTAAGTGCTGGTTCGAACCGAGTAGACTGCGGGGCCCCCTCGGGGCAACTCGAGGTCTGGTTTTACTCGTAGGATGTCTCATCCGGTGTTGCCCTGAGAATGAGATATGTGCAGCTCCTATCGGGATTGTCGGCGCATCGGGCGGCTTTGCTGGTCTTGTTTTACCATTGTCGAAATGTCTTGATGTACTGGGATTCCGAGACTGATCGGGTCTTCTGGGTGAAGGTCTATTCTTCGATGATCGCGAGAGCTTGTCATGGGCTAAGTTGGGACACCCTGCAGGGTTTAAACTTTCGAGCCGTGCCCACGGTTATGTGGCAGATGGGAATTTGTTAATGTCCGGTTGTAGACAACTTGACACTTGATCCGAATTAAAACGCATCAACCGAGTGTGTAGCCGTGATGGTCTCTTCTCGGCGGAGTCCGGGAAGTGAACACGGTTTCTGTGTTATGTTTGACGTAAGTAGGTGTTCAGGATCACCTCTTGATCATTGCTAGCTTCACGACCGTTCCGCTTGTTTCTCTTCTCGCTCTCGTTTGCGTTGGTTAGCCACCATATCATGCTTAGTCGCTGCTGCAACCTCACCACTTACCCCTTCCTTTCCCATTAAGCTTTGCTAGTCTTGATACCCATGGTAATGGGATTGCTGAGTCCTCGTGGCTCACGGATACTTCAAAACCAGTTTGCGGTGCCTATGTTACCGAAAGGTGTGCGCAACCAAGCTCAAGGAGGAGCTCGATGAAGATCTTGCCCTTTGTGATGTTTCGTTCTAGTTGATCGATAGTGGAGCCCAGTTGGGGTCGATCGGGGACCTTTTGTCGCATTTGGGGTTCTTCTTTTATTTTGGTTCCGTAGTCGGACCTTGATTGTATCTGGATGATGTAATGCTTTATTCATGTAATTGTGTGAAGTGGCGATTGTAAGCCAACTATGTATCTCTTTCCCTTATGTATAACATGGCTTGTGTGAAGATTACCTCACTTGCGACATTGCTTTCAATGCGGTTATGCCTCTAAGTCGTGCCTCGACACGTGGGAGATATAGCCGCATCGAGGGCGTTACAAGTTGGTAATCAGAGCCTTCCCCAACCTTAGGAGCCCCACTGCTTGATCGTTTTTAGTGGCCGAGTTGTGTCTAGAAAAAATGTTTTGAGTCATTTAGGATTATACATCGGAGAGTAGGATTCTTTTTACTCCCCAGTCCCTTCGACCTTCTGGTGAGGTATCCTGACGTAGAGTTTTGACTCTTCTCTTCTCAAATTTCAATAAAAAAATTTTTTAGGATCACGCGGGTATCTTAGAATCGTTCCGATGGTTTTATGATGACAACATTGTCTTGGTGCCTCGACATTTAGGGGTTGTGGCGGTGTCCGGGGAGTTGAGCTCGAGGTGTTGTCATCATAATTTTATCGTTGCAGTTCTCGAATACCGAGTTTAATGCGCCGACATCGAAAATCTCTTTTATGCGTTGTTGGTGAGATAACCCCGCTAACTTGATCTTGAGGTGAGTGCGGGAGTATTGCCATGACTTGTATAACGGATGCTTTTGAAGGTTGAGGTAGCGATTTCGAAGGTTTCTGGGTTATGTGTTGACGGATGGATACAGCTGGATGTAGGGATTGTTAGTTTGGGTGAGATATATTGCTCCCTGTATCCCCAACACCAGTTGCATAACCGAAAAGTTTGGGAGTTTTATAGGTGGGAATTCAAGTAGCTCTTAGGATATCTTTCCGACGGATGTATGATATGAAATTGGGGTTCGGCGTCTAGTGGTCCGCCTATTCACGGTTGGTTTCTGATGGTCTCGTTGTGTCTTAAAGAGTCCTTGGCTATGCCGACTGGGGCGCTTCGTATGTCATGTGCCTTGCCTTGTACATGATGGTGCTTGTCTGATTGAGCCCGTGTAGGCCCCACCACGAAAACTTGGACGAAATCTCTATCATATGTTTGTTCCGCTTATTCGCAAGCCAGTCCTTTGTTTTGTTTTGAGATGTGGTATTGAGTTGCTTGAAGTCAAATGTTGAATCCATACCTTTCCTAAGCGGTGTTCTCATATTGCTATGTGAATACTAATCCTTTTGATCATTGAGGTTGTCATGTTAATTCTTTTCCTACCGGCGTGCTTCTCTTCGAGATGATCCCATCATTCTCCCCATCCGCAAGATAAATTCTAAGTTTTCTCAACGGTGTTTGTTTCGTTCATCCCAAGTTGTCTTTGTTTTTTTTCCCTGCCCTCCCACCCTTTTTCTTCAAGGACACAGATTTCTTAATCAAGTATTCATTTATTCATGTGAAGTCTCTTCATTCTTTTCAATCAATGTTCTTATCTGGTGATTTCCCATGAAGATGCTCAACAGTTTCAAGTTCATCATTCTTCATTGTTGTTTCTTCTCCGGTGGTTCCAATTCAAGCTGTCAATATTCATCATATTCATTTCCTTGTTTCAAATGCTTTCTCATGCCGGTGCACCTCTTAATCATTCACTTCTTCCTATTCATTTGTTCTGGAGTGCTGAAGATATCTCACAAGACTTGTGTTTCCATTCTTAATCCGTTCAAGCTATTTGGAGGTTATTATCCCATTCAAGTCATTTAATTCAACCGGTGCAATTTCTCCTTAAAATCATTTCCAACGGTGTTTTCTTTTGAGTGGGCCCTAACCCACAGGTCTTTTCCCAGGATCTTACCTGACTCTTCTAATTATTCCGGAGCTATCCCAAATTCTTCTCCAAGTTTGACGTAATAATGAGTTATCATCAGTCAAATGTTTTTTTCTCCAAGATCTTTCAAATTCTTTTCATAGTTGGCTCAACCTCTTCGCTTTTGATTCTTCCGATGTGCCTCAATAATTCTTGGTGGTGTTTCTCGTTGTCATTCTCATCATTTGAAGACCGAAGAAGAGTTTCTCTTAAATCTTGCTCCATTCTCTTCAAGCTTCATGGTTCTAGATTGATGCCATTCTCTCATAATTGTTTCGATTGTGAGAATTCTTTTCACCCATCCGGAGCATTTCATGAGTTGTTTCTTTCCTCAGAAGGCCATCATGTCATAATTCTTCATTCTCAGCTTTCAGCTCTTGTTTTCCAAATCTTTATCAGTGAATCATTCAAATACCCTCTAATCAGTTCATGTTCTCTTCATTCGCATGTATCTAAATCCCCTCGAGTATCTTCATTCGTTTTACAATTCTTCCCGGTGAATTGTGCCTTTGCTACGTTCATTTTCAATTCTTACGGTGGTTCGTTCAAGATTTCACTTCCTTCGTTATAATATCAATTCATTTGTTGTTCCAATCCTACCGGTGGTTCGTTGAAGACCTTCTCAAGTTTTGATATATCTCTTTTCATCCTTTCTACGGGAATAAGTAGTATGCCAAATCCGTTGCTTGTCATCAATTTAATTGGTGAAGGATAAGCATAACATAATTCTTATTCTTGTTCATCCAAGTGATTAATTCTTTATTCCGGAGGCCCTTAAAATTCTCGGTTTCATTTGTTTCATCTTCTCTTTTTCCCGGAGTTCCAAGCTCTAATTATCACAGAGATCCATCTAAATCATTGCAAGGATTCACCTTGTGTTTTCAACTTCTCTTTCTTTTCATCATCCTTCTATTACCGGAGTTCTTCATGGAGGCTCTACATGGTGGTTCATCAAGGATTCTTTTCATTCTTCAATTGTTCTTCAAGTTTTCTCTTGAAGTTATGATCCGCCAAGCTATACTCTAAAATAAACATGGTGCTCAACACATGTTTTTTGTTTTGAGGAGTTCAAGTATTCTTCAGCTTGCATTCCAAAGTGCAATTCTTTCTACCTTATCTTTTGAGATGGTGATATGTCATTCTTGATGATTTCCCTTCGTGTTTCATGATTCCCATGTTGTCAAGAATGAGGTATTTTAAATCCATCAATCTCTTCGTTGGAGTTATCTTGGT
Organism: Aegilops speltoides; assembly: GCA_021437245.1. Lineage (NCBI taxonomy): Eukaryota > Viridiplantae > Streptophyta > Magnoliopsida > Poales > Poaceae > Aegilops > Aegilops speltoides. The sequence goes on from CM038141.1 coordinate 143,165,699, forward strand.
ATAGATTTCACCTAAAGCCTTCCCTAAGGAATGTTGCTATTATGGTGTTTATCAATGATCCAAGTTTTGACCTATCCTCTCGGCGAAAGCAGTTTTCATCTCTTCATTGATCTCAAGCAAGCAATTGATTTTGATAGTGGCAGAATTTCACCTCAAGTTTTGAGATGTTTACATAAGCCCACAACAAGCTTGTGCTTCTCGTTGTTGATTTTCCAACAATTCCATTCGATTCTTCTTTGCAAGGGTGCTTTCCAAGCACATTTGTGGCAGAAGTTGGCATTTTCTTCTCCGTCCTTTTATTCCAATGATCTATCTTCTATTCTTTTGTTCCAGAGGCATTGTGATGTTGTGCTCTTCACCCATCACCTCGTTTTTTTTATGAGGATCGTGTTCTTTTCTTGCTTATCCATTTAACTGGAGTGTTGTATCATCTCTTCAATATCTTTTCACCTCATCAAGTTTTCTTCTCTTTTCTACCGGAGTGCTGTCCAAATTCTGCCATTATTGTTCCTTGGCTATCTCATTATAGCGATGTGGTCATATTCTTTTCGTTCGTGAAACTCTTGATTCATGTCTTTCAACCTTCAAGTTCTCGTAATACTCCTTGTTCATCTTATCTACCAGATTGTTTGCAATCTTGTTCATCTCTGGTATACTCTTTCTTTCAATTTGCTCAACCTTTCAAGGTTCTTTGGTTTCACTCATTGGTCAAATAAGCAACTTACTTTTACCTCTTCTCTTCCTCTTCCTTTTCCCTCCGGTGCCATCCTAGATCTCGGGACGAGATCCTCTCGTAGTGGTGGAGTGTTGTAACGCCCCGGATACAACTTTCCATATTCGTAACTCCAACTCTTGCCTTTTCCGGAGATGTGATATTTTATTTTTCTCCGTGGTTGGGTTTTTGTCTTTTGTTTTGCATTTTGTTCATGGCATGCATCTCAGCTCATCGCATCATTCGCATTGCATCGGCACTCTGTTGCCGTCATATTTTAAAACCTGCACCCGTTCGTAGTTGCCGTGTCCCCCCTTGCTTTTGTTGGCCGCCCCGAGACCGATGTGCCAGTTGTCCTCCAGTTATTCGATGTTGTTGCTTTGCCATTCGCTTGCGTGTTGCATCTTGCCATGTCATCATCCGCATTGCATCATCATTTTTCAAAACTTGCATCCGTCCCGGTCTCTTAGTTCTCTCCGTTGTCCGTTCTGAGACCAACCACACTTGCACGCGCCCGTGGCACGTCCGAAATATATTTTATAAGTGGCATAAAAATGTTCTCGGAACGGGATGCATCTTGTCGTGCGGTCATATTATAGTGTAGACAGACCGCCTGCCAAGTTTCATCGCATTCGGAGTCCATTTGATAGCCCAACCGTTAAACCTACAACCGCAATATAGTCGGTCTATACGTCGGACGTTTTCGGTCTCCGAAAACCCTGCCGGGCTGCTTTCCTATTCTCTTCTCTCAGCCCGAGGACTCATCTACACAGCCCGCCAACCCCTCACCTAAGCCCCCTCCGATCCGGACCATTGGATCGTGATCCGAGGGTCCGAAACGGAGCAAAAACCCCCAACCCTAACCCCCTCTTGCTATAAATAGCAGCCCTCCTTGCCATTTTGTCACCCCTAGACTCCTTCCTCGAATCCCGCGCCCCCAATCATCAGCCGCCGCCTCCTCCCACCCTCTCCTCGTAATCCGGCGCCGGCCACCTCCTCCCCGCCACTTGGCACCGTCCCATAGGCCGCGCCTCCTCCATTGTCACACAGAGCCAACCGTAAAGGCGCCACGCGTACTCCAGCGCCCCAGCCCCAGCGCCGCCCAGCCGCCCGATCCATGGGAGGCCCGCCAGAACCGATCTGGCCCGGCTCCGCTAGCTGCTGCCGAAGCCTCTCCCGCCAGCGCCCGCTGCGTGGCCGTCCGCCCGCTTCGCCGTCTGCGCCGCCCCTCGCCACAGTCTCGCCGCCCGGCCACCGGACGGCCCCGCCGCCGCCGGACCCCAGGTCCCGCCGCCCTCTCTCTTCTTCCCTTTTCCCTCTCTCTCCCTCATGGTCTCTCTCTCTCGCAGATCCTCGCCGCCCCATGAAGCTTCGCCGTCCGGCCTCGCCGTAACCGGGAACGAGCTCCCCGGAGCCAGATCCACTCGTTCCCGACCGGATCCGCGCCCCCGGCTCCCTCCCGCGCCTCACCGGACCTCCTCCCCTCGCCGGAGTGGCCCTCGTCGCCGTTGCCCGGTCGAGCCGCGTCGTCCGCTCGTGCCTCGAGTGTCGCGTCGCCCGCGCGAGCCCTCGCCTGCTTCCCCTTCGGCCTCGTGGCCCATCCCAGCCAGCGTCAGGCCTGCCCAGCCTCCTCTGCCTCCCCGACCGGGCCGAAGCCCATGGGTGAGCAGCCCCCTCCAGTTTCCCCTCCTGTGCACTGCTGGCCCAGCCAGATTCGGCCCGTAGAAGTTTTTTTCCAGTTCTGCGAATTTAGTTATTTAACCAGGGATTTACAGTTTTACAGAAAAACCCCAAAACTTCATGCATTAATAACTCCACAACCATGCATCGGATTAAAACAAACTTTATATGTAAAATGCTTAGAATTTCATCTAGTTTCACAATATGTCACTTTCATCCATGTTTAAAATGTTTAAGGTGCTGTTTGATTAAATTTGCTCAAATGCCATGTAAAAATGATTTAATTCATAACTAAATAACCGTAACTCCGATTTTAATAAACTTTATATGTAAATGGGGTGGAAAAATGCCTAGTTTAACATGGTGCACTTTATTTTCCTTTTTAACAAAGTTAAAATATGGTTTAGGGCAGAACAGTAGCTAATTCAAAATATGGACATGAGGATTTTTCGGAATTGCTGTTTGTTGTTCCGGCCTCATTTAAACTTGCCTAAATAGATAGTTTTATTATGCTTCACCCCTTGCCATGTTTAACAACATTTAATGTTGTTGAGTAGCTTCTAACGAGATCAAACTAAATAATTGCATGTGGTGTTTAAATCAATATGCAACTCGTTGCATATTGAGCTCCACTAATTTGTAGTGTTGTTTGTGCATATTGCCATGCCATGCCTCATTAAACGGTCATGCATCATACTTGTTTGTGCATCATGCCATGATTATGCTTGTGTGTTTACTATGTTGTTTGCTTCTTTCGGTTTGCTTCTCTTGTTAGCCGGTTTCGTTCGGAGTTGTGAGGATTCGTTCGACTTCGTCCGTTTGTCTTCTTCATGGACTCGTTCTTCTTCCTTGCGGGATTTCGGCAAGATGACCGCTACTACGATCTCACTACTATCATTGCTATGCTAGTTGCCTCGTTCTTTCGCTATCTTTGCGCTACCTATTACTGTTTGTCCAGCCATCCCAAATTGCCATGAACCTCTAACCTTTGACACCATTCCTAGCAAACCATTGATTGGCTATGTAATCGCTTTGCTCAGCCCTCTTATAAGCGTTGCTAGTTGCGAGTGAAGTTGAAGATTTCTCCAAGGTGGACGGGGTTTTGTTGGGATATCACAATATCTCTTATATTATTAATGCATCTATATACTTGGTAAAGGGTGGAAGGCTCGGCCTTATGCCTGGTGTTTTGTTCCACTCTTGCCGCCCTAGTTTCCGTCATACCGGTGTTATGTTCCCGGATTTTGCGTCCCTTACGCGGTCGGGTGATTTATGGGACCCCCTGACGGTTAAGCTTTGAATAAAACTTGTCCAGCAAGGCCCAACATTGACTTTTACCATTTGCCTCACCACCACCTATTTTTCCCTTGGGAGTAATTAACCCAAGGGTCATCTTTATTTTAGCCCCCCCGGGCCAGTGCTTGTCTAAGTGCTGGTTCGAACCGAGTAGACTGCGGGGCCCCCTCGGGCAACTCGAGGTCTGGTTTTACTCGTAGGATGTCTCATCCGATGTTGCCCTGAGAACGAGATATGTGCAGCTCCTATCGGGATTGTCGGCGCATCGGGCGGCTTTGCTGGTCTTGTTTTACCATTGTCGAAATGTCTTGATGTACCGGATTCGAAACTGATCGGGTCTTCTGGGTGAAGGTCTATTCCTTCGATGATCGCGAGAGCTTGTCATGGGCTAAGTTGGGACACCCTGCAGGGTTTAAACTTTCGAGAGCCGTGCCGCGGTTATGTGGCAGATGGGAATTTGTTAATGTCGGTTGTAGACAACTTGACACTTGATCCGAATTAAAGCGCATCAACCGAGTGTGTAGCCGTGATGGTCTCTTCTCGGCGGAGTCCGGAAGTGAACACGGTTTACGTGTTATGTTTGGCGTAAGTAGGTGTTCGGGATCACCTCTTGATCATTGCTAGCTTCACGACCGTTCCGCTTGTTTCTCTTCTCGCTCTCGTTTGCGTTGGTTAGCCACCATATCATGCTTAGTCGCTGCTGCAACCTCACCACTTACCCCTTCCTTTCCCATTAAGCTTTGCTAGTCTTGATACCCATGGTAATGGGATTCTTTGAGTCCTCATGGCTCACGGATACTTCAAAACCAGTTTGCGGTGCCTATGTTACCGGCGGTGGCGCAACCAAGCTCAAGGAGGAGCTCGATGAAGATCTTGCCCTTTGTGATGTTTCGTTCTAGTTGATCGATAGTGGAGCCCGGTTGGGGTCGATCGGGGACCTTTTGTCGCATTTGGGGTTCTTCTTTTATTTTGGTTCCGTAGTCGGACCTTGATTGTATCTGGATGATGTAATGCTTTATTCATGTAATTGTGTGAAGTGGCGATTGTAAGCCAACTATGTATCTCTTTCCCTTATGTATAACATGGCTTGTGTGAAGATTACCTCACTTGCGACATTGCTTTCAATGCGGTTATGCCTCTAAGTCGTGCTTCGACACGTGGGAGATATAGCCGCATCGAGGGCGTTACATATGTCGACTTCACCAACCTCAACAAGGCTTGCCCTCGGGATCCCTTCTCGCTTCCACGCATCAACCATATCGTTGACTCCACCGCCGAGTGTGACCTGCTGTGCTTTTTGGATGCCTTCATGGGATACCACCTGATCAAGATGGTCGTGCAAGATGTGGAGAAGACGGCATTCCTGACCCACTACGGGGTCTACTACTACACCTGCATGCCTTTCGGACAGCGCAATGCTGGGGCTACCTTCCAGCGGCTGATGCGAATCACCCTGGGCCGGCAGCTCGGGAGAAACGCTCAGGCTTACATCGATGACATAGTGGTGAAGTCTCGGGAGGCGAAGACCCTGATTGAGGATCTGAGGGAAATGTTTGCCAGCCTACGCAAGGTGGACCCGTGGCTCAATCCGGAGAAGTGCGTGTTCGGGGTTCCCTCTGGCAAGCTGCTGGGTTTCCTAGTGTTGCACAGAGGAATCGAGGCCAATCCGGAGAAGGTCAAGGCCATAGAAGATATGAGCCCTCCGCAGATGCTCAAGGAGATGCAGAAGCTGGAGGGTTGCCTGATCTCGCTAGGGTGCTTCATCTCCAAGCTGGGGGAACGCGCCCTCCCATTCTTCAAGCTGATGAAAAAGAAGGGGCCATTTGAGTGGACCCCTGAAACTGATGCGGCCTTTCAAGACCTCAAGATATACCTGACCAGCCGCGCGCGGTGATGGTGGCGCCGCGTCCTCTCGAGCCTCTGGTGCTCTATTTTGTTGCCACCCCTCACTCCGCCAGTGCCGCTCTGGTGGCGCTAAGAGAAGAGCGCACGATCAAGGACCCTCAGCAGGGCGCCCGGTCACCAAGCGAAGTGCAACAGCCTCAGGATGGTGCTCCTGAGGCCTCAGCTGATCCGACGGCCATGATCCCTCCTGAGGCTCAAACCGACCCTTCGGCCAGAGGGGCTCCCGATGCTGAGGCTCGCAAGGCCACAGTCGAGGCGGCAAGTGATGGGACCCCCCAAGGCCAGCATCCTCACGAGACACAATACCTCACCAACACCTCCTCCCTCATCGAGCACTAGGTCTACTTTGCCAGCACGGTGCTATGGGAGGCACGGGTGCGCTACCCCATGCCCCAAAAGCTTTTGCTCGCACTCCTCATCGCCTCCTGAATGTTGCGTCACTACTTCCAAGGCCACCCCATCAAGGTCATTTTAGCCTACCCACTGGAGAGGGTGCTCCGGAGCCCTAATGCCGCCCATCGGGTTGCAGAGTGGAACATCGAGCTTCTGTCATTCCAGCTCGAGTTCAGCACCACCAGGGTCATCAAGCGCGCGGCCCTCGCAGATTTCATGGTAGAGTGGACTGATGTCCCTGACCGTGGAATATGCGAGGATCGATCCCTCTTGCCTGGAGATGAGGCACCAGACAGGTGGATCATGTACTTCGATGGCGCGTTCTCGCGACAAGGCGCGGGGGCTGGAGCTGTCCTCATCTCAACCACCAAGGACAAGCTCTACTACGTTGTACAACTCTGTTTCCAGCAGGGCGAAAAGGTCTCCAACAACATCGTAGAGTACGAGGGCTTGCTCGCCGGCCTCAGAGCCACGGCAGCACTGGGGGTGAAGCATCTCACCATCAGGGGCGATTCCTAGCTCCTCATCAACTTCTTCAATGAAGAGTGCACACCCAAGGACGAGCACATGGAGGCATACCTAAAAGAGGTACGCAAAATGGAGAAACGGTTCCTGAGCTTGGAACTGCAGCACGTGCCACAAGGAACGAACAAGGAGGCGGATGACATTGCCAAGAGGGCATACTGGAGGCTACCTCAGGAGCCAGGGGTGTTTCAAGAACGACTCTTCAAGCCATCGGCGGCTCCCCCCCACTGCAGCACCAGTACCACCTCAGGAGGACCTACCCCAAGCACCAGCAACAGGTGCCCCGGCATGCGGCCCACCCTCAGGGGCCCGCCTGCTCCTCGCGCTCGAGCCTCAGGAGGGGTGCTCGACCGAGGAGTTCAACACGTACCTGCTTCAGGGGACTCTACCGAAGAAGGAGGAGGATGCCGAGCGTGTGGCTCGTCAGGTCAACGCGTACTGCATCCGTGACGGTAAGTTGTACCACAAAAGTCCCAATGATGTTTCTTTGTGATGCATCTCTAGGGAGCAGGGGCTCGAGCTGCTGGCAGACATACATGATGGGGACTGCGGACACCACTCTTCGTCACGCACCCTTGTGGGCAAGGCGTTCCGCAGTGGCTTCTATTAGCCAACAGCACTCAACGACTCCACTGAGTTGGTGCGCTCCTGCAAAGCATGCCAGTTCCACGCCAAGTAGATCCACCATCCACGCAAGGCCTCCAGACTATCCCTCTCACGTGGCCGTTCGCGGTCTGGGGGCTGGATATCTTGGGGCCGTTTCCTCAAGTGCCAGGGGGCTACCGCTACCTCTACGTTGCCATCGACAAGTTCACCAAGTGGGCGGAGGTAGAATCGGTCCGCACCATCCCAGCTGGATCAACCGTCAAGTTCATCAAAGGCCTCATGAGCCGGTTTGGGGTCCCTAACAGCATCATCACCAACAACGGATCGCAGTTCACTAGCAACCTTTTGAAAACATACTGTGCTAACCTTGGAGTGCAGATATGCTACGCCTCAGTGGCACACCCCAGGGGCAATGGCCAGGCTGAGCGCGCCAACGCAGATGTCTTGAGGGGCCTCAAAGGGCAAGGACCTTCAAGAAGAAGCTCGAGGCCTACGGCAGGGGCTGGTTTGATGAGCTACAGTCCGTGTTGTGGTCCATCCGCACCACCGCGACCAAGCCAACGGCGAGATGCCATTCTTCCTCGTCTACGGAGCTAAAGCGGTTCTCCCACATGAGGTCAAGCATCGCTTCATGTGGGTCCTGGCGTTCAACAAGGCACGTTAGGATGCCACGCGGGGGATGGATCTCGTGTTGGGGAAGGAATGCCACTGTCAAGTCTCGCTCCAAGCGGCAAGGTACCAGTAGGCTCTGCAGCGATACCACTGCTACAGCATCCCCTCCAGGATGTTGGAGGTGGGCGACCTCGTCCTGAGGTGGGTGCTCTCCGGGGAGGGGCTGCACAAGCTCTCTCCCTTGTGGGAGGGCCCGTTTCGGATTGCCCGTGTCTCCAGGCTTGGCGCCGCGCGCCTGGAGACAGATGACAGTGTCCCCATCCAGAAAGCCTAGAACATCCAGCACCTCCGGAAGTTCTACCCATGAAGCAAGGCTCCGGCCTGTGAAGGTCTCTGCTCATGACACTCTCACGTAATAATGAGTGGGGCTGTACACGCCCCGGAGTCTCCTAAGAGCCACCCTGGGGCCTCACGGGGGCTCCCTCCCACGTCCTAGTGGCGGCACTTAGCTCCGCGCCGGTGAGAAGACTAGACTAAGTGTCGGACACTGCTGTTCATTTGCTTTCCGAAGTTGCTTGCAATCTTTTAGTGATCTTTAATTGAGTTGGTGTTTTCGTGCTTTGGTTCGCCAAGTTGGATTTTCTCTCCTCTCATTTTATTCATTCTTAGCCTGGGCCAGGAAGGAGTGGAAGTTGCCTGTCGCTCTTCCTCGCGCGCCTCGCGTGTGGGGGCTAGGTAGGTGTGTGTGCACCAAAGGCTCGCATAAGCACACCTCGCCGATCCCCATTGCCCAGTGTTTCGGCTTTATGCTCGGGAGGTGCCCTCGATCAAGCTCATGGGCACCACCACCCCCTCATGTTTGTGCCCCTCGGGAAGTGCGACATGGTGCATTAAGCCATAGCTAACCTACGACAGGGGGCTCGCGCAAGGAGGAATGAGGCACTCGATAGGTTTCCTTTTTCTCTAAACAGCCCTTTCAGCAGATCTACAGCACCTCCCGAGGCCTTAAACGCCTCCCGAGTCACCAGGAATGGGGGCTTCGCCAGATGTCAGGGGTCTCGCCCTCCTGAGGTGGGAAGCTACCGCAAACATGTCAAGCTAAGTTATCCTACCCTTTCTTACCCAGAATACAGACATCATGGCACATCATTAATATAAAAAACATTGCATAAAGGGGCATAACTGCCATAGTTCATTACACACCCCAGTGGAGCACCCTACTTTTTTTGAATAGCAGCAGAAAGGATAGGTCAAACAAAAAGCGGCCTGCAGGGCCGTGGCAGGTCTTGAGTCCAAGTTCGGTGGCCCTGAGCTCAGGTCGGGCTCTCCTCCTGCTTCATCGGGACCTGGCGGTGAGACGATCCGCTGCCTCCCTTGATCTGAGCTCGGTAGAGCAGAGGCTGATCGTAGCCACCGCTACTCGAGCTTTCGCTCGAGGAGGAGCTGCCGCTGCGGGAGGAGGAGTGGACATTGTCAAGGCTAAGCTCACCCCCGCCGCCGATGCGGCCGACGTCAATGCCAAGCTCATCGTCGCTGTCGTCTTCTGGGCAGCACCCCACGCGGCGGCCGTCCTCCCTGAACACCCTCACGAAGAGGGTCGCCAGGCCGTCGTACTTGAATTGGAGGATGCATCTCCCGCTCAGGCCTATGGCGGGGGAGAAGGCCTGCTAGCCGCGGGTCAGGACCATGCTGCCCGTGGCGGCGACCTAAGTCCCCACCCATGAGGCCCTGCTGCAGCAGCCGACGGCCTGCAGCCAGAGGTCGTTGATCTCCAAGGACGGCAGCTCATCAGAGAAGAAGCGCAGAAGCCGGAGCGAAGTGCTGGCTGGCCTCTCCGACCACACCACAAACTCTGGGAGCAGAGCGAGGAGAAGCGTGTTCGGGGAGGGCGAGCAACCACAGCAGACCTCCCCTCGCCGCGGGGGCTGCCCCGGGGTCGGTGCCCCCGCCGCAAGAAGAAGCACCGCCACCGACGCCAAGGGAAACACCGGCCCACGGGGATGCACGCCCGCGCCCTGCTGCTAGAGTCGCGGCATGCTTGCAGGGATGGCCGCGACCCCTCTTGGGTGATGGAGAAGCTGGCCCCTCCTTGGGAGCCTTTCCCTTCTTAGCAGCCGAGAACCTCCTCGTCGGTGCCATGGATGCTGCAGCAAGATGAAGAAGGAGAAGGGACGAGCAGCGAAAATACGGAGGAAGAGATGAGCGAGAGGGGCTCTGCCCCTCCCCTCATTTATAGCCAGAGGGATGCCAACTGCCGGCCTCCATGACATCGCGCAATGATGATCCTCTGCATGCAGCATCGACTCGCCCAGTCGAACAGATTTCAAGGTAGTGTGGGGAAGTGGAGACGCCCACGTCCCATCAATTGCCAAGCATCATCCAAGGCCGCAGGCGGTTAGGGCCCGCGGTGCTCCATACTTGCCCTTTGGCTTCGCCTACAAGCTAAGTCCGAGCGCGCCTTGGGCCCGGGGGCTACTGTCGGCGTTCTAGATACGGGGGTACCCAGACTTGCCTGCCTGCGGCCCACTGCGTGGCTCCACCGACGGCCTGGTACGGCCCAGCTTCAGCGTCAACAACTCAAGACCCTCGCGAGGCGAGCGACGCCAAGACCACCAAGGGGATCGGCCTCCTCAGGCTGGCTCCCGAGGAGCAAAGATTTCTATGCAAGATGCACCTCATGAGGCTCAGCTGACGTGAGCCATGACGATCAAGGCCAGGCGGGAGCCAGGCGGGTGCCAGCGGGTGCAGAGTATCGGTTTCCTCTTTGGTGCAAACGAGGCAAGCAGCAGGCGCGGAGCCCCGAGGAATCAGCCAAAGGTTTCCATTCTGGTGCAACAAGACCAAGACCGCTAGGACGGCAGGACAGAGGTCATCATAAAGCCCACTGCAGCGTCACAACCAGGGGCTTTTGCAGGCGAAGACCACTTTAGTCAGGATAGGATGTACTTCTTGTCCCCCTTCAAATCAGACCGTTGTGGGATCCCTTCCCACCAACATTTGGGAAGAGGACCAAGGCCACTATAAATAGGACTTAGCCACCACCATAGAGGGGGGCAAATCCATTCCTCCCTCACGATCCCACCAGCTCACTTGATCTCAAGAACAACTCACCTCCTAAGGCAGTTCATCCACTGTATTAGTTCATCCTCAGCCCCTCGAGGCAATCCACCACAAAGCTGAAGTAGGGTATTACACCGCAGGGTGGCTCGAACCAGGATTAATTGTCGTGTCTCTCTGTCTCTTTGAGCTCGACGCGCTCGGCTGCGAGGATCGTGAGTAGGCAGGCTAGGTAGGTTGAGATCTCCGCACACACCCCAGATTTTGAACCTCTCAAGGGTTTGCGGAACCCGAAATCCGACACTCACCAAGTCCTAGGGACATTGAGGAAGCCCATCATTGGAATATACAAGCCAAGTTATATAATGAAAATTCCCACTTGTATATGAAAGTGAAAAAATAGGAGACTCTCTATCATGAAGATCATGGTACTGCACAAGTGTGGGAAAAGTATAGTAACATTGTCCCTTCTCTCTTTTTCTCTCATTTTTTTCTTTTTCTCTTTTTTTTTTTGGCTTCTTTGGCCTCTTTTTTCTCTCTAAAGTACGGAGACTCATCCCAACTTGTGAGGGAATAATAGCTTCCATCATCCTTTCCTCACATGGGACAATGCTCTAATAATGATGATCATCGCACTTTAATTTACTTACAACTCAAGAATTAAAACTTAATGCTAAAACGAAAATATGACTCTATATGAATGCCTCATGCATATGAGACCAATATGACAATGATGGTGTGTGTCATAATAAATGGAACAGTGGAAGTTGCATGGCAATATATCTTGGAATGGATATGGAAATGCCATAATAGGTAGGTATGGTGGCTATTTTGAGGAAGGTATATGGTGGGTTTAATGCACCAGCGAAAGTTGCGCGGTACTAGAGTGGCTAGCAATGGTGGAAGGGTTAGAGTGTTTATAATTAATCCATGGACTCAACATTAGTCATAAAGAACTCACATACTTATTGCAAAAGTTTATTAGCCATTGAAACAAAGTACTAATACGCATGCTCCTAGGGGAAGGGTTGGTAGGAGTTAACCATCGCGCGATCCCGACCTCCACACAAAGGATGGCAATCAAAAAATAGATCATGCTCCGACTTCATCACATAACGGTCAACCTTAAGTGCATGCTACGGGAACACAAACTTTAACACAAGTATTTCAACCAATACACAATTACTCACTAGCATGACTCTGATATCACCATCTTTATATCTCGAAACAAATGCAAGGAATCAAACTTCTCATATTATTCAATGCGCTTTGTATGAAAGTTTTTATTATATCCCTTTTGGATGCCCATCATATTAGGACTAAATTCATAACCTAAACAAATTACCACGTTGTTTAAGACTCTCAAATAATATAAGTGAAGCATGAGAGTTCATCAATTTCTATAAAATAAAGCCAATGTCGTGCTCTAAAAAGATATAAGTGAAGCACTAGAGCAAAACTGCTAGCTCAAAAGACATAAGTGAAGCACGTAGAGTATTCTAATAAATTCACGATTAATGTGTGTCCCTCTCAAAAGGTGTGTACAGCAAGGATGATTGTGGCAAACTACAAAGCAAATACTCATATCATATAGGACGCTTCAAGCAAAACACATATCATGTGGTGAATAAAAATATAGCCTCAAGTAAATTTACCGATGGATTGAAGACAAAACAGGGGATGCCATCCGGGGCATCCCCAAGCTTAGGCTCTTGCCACTCCTTATTCCGTTGTCCATCAAATCTTTACCCAAAACTTGAAAACTAACACAAAATTCAACAGAAAGCTCACAAGCTTCGTTAGTATAAGAAAAGCAAATCACCACTTTAGGTACTATTGTGAACTCATTCTAAATTTAATATGGTGTTATATCTACTATATTCCAACTTCTCCATGATTTATACACCCCGATACTACCCATAGATTCATCAAAATAAGCAAAGAACACAATAAAAACAGAATATGTCTAAAATAGAACAGTTTGTAGTAATCAGGAAACTTCGCATACTTCTGTAACTCCACAAATTCTTAAAAATTAGGTCAATATAGGCAATTTGTATATCAATCTTGTGTAAAAATTCAGATCAAAAGCATGCTTCTGTGAATTATTAAAATTCTGGCAACAAGCTCATAATTTCTGTTTTTCAGCAGGATCAAATCAACTATCACCATAGACCATCCCAAAGGTCTTACTTGGCTCAAACACTAATTAAAACATAGAAACACATCGAACCAGAGGCTAGATTATATATATATTGGAAAACAGGAGAAAAAAAGGTAAAAACAAAAATAAAATTGGGTTGCCTCCCAACAAGCGATTTTCTTTAAAGCATTTTAGCTAGGCATTGGTAATTTTAATGATGCTCACATGAAAGATAGTAATTGAAACACGAAGAGAGCATCATGTAGCATGTGAAAAATAGGTTTAAGTCTAACATACTTCCTATGCATTGGCATTTTGTAAGCAAACAAATTATCAAGACAAGCAAAAACTAGCATATACAAGGAAGAAGAAAGAAACCATAGCAATCTCAACATAACGAGAGGTAATTTAGTGACATGAAAATTTATACAACCATATTTCCCTCTCTCATAGTAATTACATGTGGGATCACATGCAAATTCAACAATATAGCTATCACATAACATATTTTCTACATGATCCACATGCATGCAAAGTTGACACCCTTCCAAGATAGTGGGATTATCATCAAATAAAGTCATGACCTCTCCAAACCCACCTTTATAAAAAAATTCATAAGATTGAACATTCTCCAAGTATGTAGGATTATAGGATTATTTTTATCTAGAGTTGACTCTCTTCCAAGCCTAATTTCAATATTATCGCAAACATATTCATCATGAGGCTTAAAGAAATTTTGAAGATCAAAAGAAGAATCACCCCAATCATGATCATTGCAATAAGTAGTTGACATAGGAAAATTAGCATCCCCAAGCTTTGGGTTTTGCATATCATTAACACAATTGACATTAATATAACTTATAATAACATCATTGCAATCATGCTTTTCATTGAAGGAACTATCAAGTGTGGGTGCAATAGCAATAATTTCATGTTTAACATAAGGAACTATAGCAAGTTCATCTCCATATGCATATTTAATATTGGCATCATGGCCATAAGAATAGAAAGCATCACTTTCATCAAGGGGGAATATTTCAATCAAATCAATGGAATCATAATTATCTATAGATTCATGCATATCATTACTTTCTTCCAAAGCAGCGGACATTCTCCCACATTCTTTAATATAGGCATTAGAAGCATAGTTTTCATAGCAATATTTAAGTATGTCAAAATTTTCAGATTTATAGAGAGTAATATCATGCTTTTCAATCAAAGAAGCTTCATAAGCACCCTTAAAAGTGACAAATTCTTCAATTTGTTCGATATCATAGTAACTATAAACACCTTTGGCATAAGAAGATACGCTTTCATTATCATTAAACCAACATAGGTAGGGAAGGTGTTTCTTAGGGTTCTCCGAGCAACAAGTAAAATCATAACTTTCACATAGATTCCAAGCATAGCGTAGTAGACAATTTATTTGATTTCATAAAAGTCCCCCTTTTTAAACAAACGGTGACGCACAAAATGAGCATGCTCATCTAATGGTTTTCCCTCAACTAAACTAGTTGGGGTTTTAGCACTAGCATATTTGGATCGAAGATGATTCAAGTAGAAAACTTTAAGTGAATCCATATCAATAGATTTTTAGCAAGCAACGATGCAAGCAAATAGAAGGCACATCGCAACACAAGCAAAGATAGCGAACAAGCAAAAGGGCATACAGAAAGACGAACGGAAAGAGGGTGAATAAAAGGCTAATATTTTTGTATTTTTCTAAAACATTTTAGAGGTGGGGGAGAGGAAAACGAAAGGCAAATGGAAAATAATGTAATGCAAGAGATGAGAGTTTATGATAGGTACTTGGTAGGCTTGATGTAGAACCTCCCCAGCAATGGCGCCAAAAATTCTTCCTCCTACTTCTTGAGCTTCCGTTGGTTTTTTCCTGAAGAGGAAAGGGTGATGCAGCAAAGTAGAGATAAGTATTTCCCTCAGTTTGAGAAAAAAGGTAACAATCTAGTAGGAGGTACAAGCAAGTCTCCAATCTATGCACCTGTAAACAATCAAACACTTGCACCCAACGCGATAAAGGGGTTGTCAATCCCTTCACGGTCACTTGCAAGGATGAGATTTGATAGAGATGGATTTAAAAGAATACTAAAATGTAAAACAAAGTAAAAGTAAATAAAACTCAGCGAGGTATTTTTGGCTTTCTGGTTTATAGATTTGAAAATATATGATGGAAAATAGACTCGGGGGCCATAGGTTACACTAGAGGCTTCTCTCTTGAAGAAAGCATACGGTGGGTAAACAAATTACTGTTGAGCAATTGATAGAAAAGCGCAAAGTTATGACGATACCAAAGGCAATGATCACGAATATAGGCATCATGTCCATGATAAGTAGACCGACTCCTGCATGCATCTACTACTATTACTCCACACATCAACCGCTATCCAGCATGCATCTAGAGTATTAAGTTCATAAGAACGGAGTAACGCCTTAAGTAAGATGACATGATGTAGAGGGACAAACTCAAGCATATGATGTAAACCCCATATTTTTATCCTTGATGGCAACAATACAATATGTGCCTCGCTACCCCTACTATGTCACTAGGTGAGGACACCAGAAGATTGAACCCAAAACTAAGCACCTCTCACACTGCAAGAAAAACCAATCTAGTTGGCCAAATCAAATCTATAGTTTGAAGAGAAACACAAAGATATCTTAATCATGCATAAGAGAGTTCAGAGAAGACTCAAATAATATTCGTAGATAATCTGATCATAAATCCACAATTCATCGGATCTCAACAAACACACGGCAAAAAAAGTATTACACCGGATAGAACTCCAAGAACATCGAGGAGAACATTGTATTGAAGATCAAATAGAGAGAGAAGAAGCCCTCTAGCTACTATCTATGGACCCATAGGTCTGTGGTAAACTACTCACGCATCATTGGTAGGGCAGCAAGGTTGATGTAGAGGACCTCTGTGATCAAATCCCCCTCCGGCAGATCTGGAAAAGACCCCAAGATGGGATCTCACGGGACCAGAGGCTTGCGGTGGTGTAAAAGTATTTTGGTGGATGCCTTTGATGGTTTGGGAATATTTGGGAATTTATAGTGCAAAGATTAGGGTTGGGGACTCCCGAGGGGCCATAAGCCAGGGGCGCCCCCCTAGGGCGTGCCCTGATGGCTTGTCGGCTCCTCAGGACTCCTCCGGCCCCCTCTCTAAGCTACGTGGGTGTCTTCTGGTCCAAGAAAAATCATCGCAAAAGTTTTATTCCGTTTGGAATCTGTTTGATATCCCTTTCTGAAAAAGCCAAAAACAAGGAAAACAACAACTGGCACTGGGCACTAGGTTAATAGGTTAGTCCCAATATTGATTAAAATAGTATATCAATGCATATAAAACATCCAAAACAGGTAATATAATAGCATGGAACAATAAAAAATTATGTATACATTGGAGACATATCAGTTACCTTGCTATTTTTATATTTTTCATATTACAATAACCAGTATCTAGTATCCACATTACACTTGTATCACCATATCTTCACAGAACTAGTTCACCTATACAATTTACCATTGTATTCGGTGTATTGGGGACATAAGAGACTCTTTGTTATTTGGTTGCACGGTTGTTTTAGAGAGACCATCTTCATCCTATGCCTCCCATAGATTGATAAACCTTAGGTCATCCACTTGAGGGAAAATTGCTACTGTCCTACAAAACTCTGCGCCTGGAGGCCCAACATGAGTCTACAAGAAGAAGGTGGGGTAGTAGACATCAAGGTATGGCAGCGAGTGATTCTGCTCCGGAATCACGACTGACGTCTTCGTCCATGTTGGTGGCATCATCAGAGCCGTAGTCGAGCATGTCAGTCAGGACCTCAACCGTGGCGACTAGGTGGGTGGTGGGCGGGATGAAAATTTCCAGATCGTCAGCTTTACATCCGATATTATCGTAGACGGCAGATGAGGCCGCCATGTTTTGTATTCAATCCAGCACATCGTTGATTTGTGAGATCTCCTCGGTATCCAAGACCTGGGCATAGGTCGAGATGATATGGAACATTTTTTTCTGGCCAGTTGATGTGGCGCCGACCTCCTGCTCACCCGGAGTTGTTACGTCGGTGGCGGGAGCAGTTACTGCATCGCTTACTAGTGGAGCGATCGGTCTTGCCGGGTATGAAGATAAGCTCAGCGCCGAAGAAGCATCTAAGGGCCCCCTTCTTAAGCCGGACGTGCTGACCACCAGATCTACCTCTGTGGTCGGCTTTGGGAGGAGAACGAACTTGAGGCCCCCATTATGGTCCGGCTCCAGAGCGATGGTGCAAGAGGGCGCATGCTAATCCGAGGTCCACCCTGCGAGGACCAGATATCCTCGAGCGTCCGCGGTGTACTCCTGGCTTCTGGACGTGATGAGGGGTATCTAGGATTACACATGGTTGGTTGCCATCTAAGGATTTACATGCCGAATATAGTTCAATATGCTTGAAGTACAGTCCAAGTCTTCGGTCGCCGCACTCTGAAGGCCTCCAGAGACTTGCTTCCTTATTGGGCTGGTAGTTCGGCCCATACATTACTCCGGCCAGGCTAGGACCCCCTAATCCAAGACACCATCACCAATACTTGTGGGTTATCAGGTAGCAATAGGCACCGTTCACTGAGAGGCAACCCAGCCAGCTATGTCTCGCATGGGAGCTTTATGCAACGCATTGATCAATTGGCTTCAGTAAGCAGTAGTAGCGATCGATCGCTTGGGTTTAGTTGGCGGCGAAGGAATCGGTCGGGTTCAGTTAGTTGCGAACAAATCAGTCGGGTTTAGTTAGCAGTGAAGGGATCGATCGGCTTCAGTATGTAGTGGATGTCGGTGTAAAAACTGTCGGCATTCTGGATATGGGGGTACGCAGACTTGCCTGCCTGCGGCCCACTGCGCGGCTCTATCGACGGCCTGGTACGGCCCAGCTCCAGTATCAACAGCTCAAGACCCTCATGAGGGGCCAAGCCTCACGAGGCGGACGACGCCAAGGCCTCTGAGGGGACCGACCTCCACAGGCTGGCTCCCGAGGGGCGGAGAATTCTATGCAAGGTGCACCTCACGAGGCTCAGCTGATGTGAGCCATGACGAGCAAGGCCAGGCGGGCGCCAGCAGGCACAGAGCGCCAGTTTCCTATTTGGTGCAAAGGAGGCAGGCGGCAGGCGCCAAGTCCCGAGGAATCAGCCGAAGGTTTCCATTCTGGTGCAACGAGACCAAGACCGCTAGGACGGCAGGATGGAGGTCATCGCCGAGCCCACCACTGCGTCACGACTAGAAGCTTTTCATAGGCGAAGACTACTTTAGTCAGGATAGGATGTACTACTTGTCCCCCTTCACATCTGGCCGTTGTGGGATCCCTTCCTGCCAACATTTGGGAAGAGGACCAGGGCCACTATAAATAGGACTTAGTCACCAAAGAAGGGGAAAGGACGAACAGAGCAAAACCAAAGCCCCTCACCAGCTCTCTCGAGCTCAACAATAGCTCACCTCCTGAGGCCAGCTCATCCACTATACTAGTTCATCCTCAGCCTTTCGAGACAATCCACCAAAATGCTGGAGTAGGGTATTACACCGCAAGGTGGCCTGAACCAGGATAAACTATTGTGTCTCTCTGTCCCTTTGTGCTCTACGCGCCAGGCTTAGGAAGATCACGAGTAGGCAGGCTGGGTAGGTTGAGATCTCCACACGCAACCCAGAGTTCGAACCTATCAAGGGTTTGTGGAACCCGAAATCCGACATTTGGCCCGCCAGGTAGGGGTGTGTTGGATCCTCTCTTCCGTTGATCAATCCACTGCCACTCCGACACTTCCATGGCTGACGCACATCGGGCACGTGCTAAGCGCCGGACCGCGGTTGCCGCTCGTGTCGCTCAGATAGCTCCAGCGGGCGACAGTTGTCCTCATCGTCCCCCGTCACTGGCAGCCAACACTGCCATGGGACCTGCTGGCCATGAGCAGCAAGCTTAATCACTGCACCCCTTGGTGCGCCATGACGGGCGCATCGCCACTCCGTCGCTGACCCCGGCTGCATCGTCCTCCCACATGCGTCGCGGCCCAGTGAACGCGCAAGCTACTCTTCTCATGGCGCGGGAGCTCCTCCGCTACCGCCCAGTCGACAACGTCTACGAGGAGTGGCTCGAGCGCATCGCCGAGCTTGTCAACGTTGCCAGAGACTCCACTGCATCGGCTAGCTCGCTACCTCAGCAGCCGCCTGCCGCGGCGACGTGGCTCACGGGGCACCTCCACCACCTCCAGCCAAGAGTGCCATCATTGAACCAAGGCAGGTGGCATCGCGGCGCGACCCGCCACACCAGGCAACCGCGCGTGAAGAGGCGAGCTGCCAAGTGGTGCAGCGGCCCCAAGAAGATGCTCGTGTGCTCCCAGCACCCCCACACCAAGACCGTGTGCCGCCTGTGATGAAGGTGGCGCGCGGGCACCAAGACCAAGCTCCACCTCTCTGACGGGCTCCCGTGACCATAGCAGGGTGCCGCGCGTTCACCCCGGTGATTCGGAACATCGTCTGGCCGGGCAAGTACAAGTCTGACCTGCCCCACGCTATGATGGCACTGACGACCCCGCCGACTTCCTGTAGCTCTACGAGCTGAGCATCGAGGAGGTCAGCGGCGATGAGAAGATGATGGCGAATTGTTTCCCCATGGCCCTCAAGGATGGCTTGCGCTCCTGGATCCTGAATCTCTCCGTGGGATCTGTCTCCTCCTGGGACAAGATGCGCGACCGCTTTATCGCCAACTTCCAGGGCACACATGACCGCCCGCCGGCCGCGGGTGACCTGCGACACATCAAGCAGCAGCTAGGGGAGACCTTGCAGAAGTACATCAGCGCTTCAACAACATTCGCCTGAAGATCCACAAGGTGTCGGATGAGGCGATCATCTCAGCATTCACTGATGGCGTCCGCGACGTCAACATGAAGGATGAGCTCTCCATTCACAAGGACCTCTGCACAGCCCTGGAGATGTTCAACATGGCAAACAAGTACATGAGAGCCGAGGAGGGGTGCCTCTCCCTCCTCGAGCTCCCTGATGCTGACCCAGAAGACAAGAAGGCCAAGGACGTGAAGCGCAAGGGACCAGCTATGCTTGTAGCCGAGCCAGAGATGAAACGCGGCTGCGACCACCCCGAGTCATCCAAGAGCAACTGACCGTTCTGTGTCTTTCACAATGTCCACAGCCACAACACCAATGACTACAAGGAGCTCAGGGCCCTCCGTGAAGGGTGCTTTGGTCGATGCCCCAAGCACAACGATCAAGGCTACGGTCGCGGAGGTGGCCGAGGCGGAGGACGCTGAGAAGTTCGTGACCATCGCCAGGAGTGGCAGCCTCAGGAGGACCGCTGGTAGGGCCAGCCTCGCGAGGGTGCCTGGAGGGACCAGCCTCGCGAGGACCGTCCTCAGGGCAACGCTGCCCTTCCTCCACTGCCTCTACCACCAAGAAGGAACAAAGATCATCACCAGGATGAGGGGGCTGGGGGCTTCCAGGAGCCTCGAGCCATCGCTTGCATCCTTTGCGGCTCACAGGCCCCAGTCTCTCACCGCATCTTCAAGCAGTTCGCGGCTGAGGTGAACGCAGTGCTCCCCAAGCCCGAGGCAACTCGCCTGCTCAGGTGGTCCAAATACGCCATCACCTTCAGCTCCTCTGATCAGCTCAACTGCGCGGCCACTGATGGCGTGCTCCCAATGCTCTGCTCGCCTTTCATCAGCAACGTGGTCGTCACCAAGACCCTCATTGATGGTGGAGCTGGGCTCAATGTTCTCTCTGTCTAGATGTTCAACAGACTCCAAGTGCCATATCACAAGCTTTATCCCACCAAGCCGTTCTCAGGAGTACCCGACGGTTCCACGCATCCGACAGGGCAGATCCGTCTCCCTGTCACCTTCGGCGAGCATAATAACTACTGCACCGAGCTCATCAACTTTGACATCACCGACATCTGTCTACCATACAACGCGATCCTTGGGTACCCAACACTGGCCAAGTTCATGGCAGCAACGCACCACGGCTAAAACATCCTCAAGATGCCAGGGAGCGGCGGCATCATCACAGTCGCCTGCAAGGAAAAGGATGCGGTATGCTCCCTCACGCGTGCCTACTGGCCTGCAGCAGTTGAGAACCCTAAAGACGAGGGCGGTGTCCTCCCTCCTGAGGTCGCCCCCAAGACAAAGAAGCTGCAGCTGGGTCAAGGATCTCACGATAAGGAATCACCCGACAGCACTGCGCTGAGCCTCGCGTCCTTGGATGGGGCGCCTTCACGTATTGCATAGGAAGGCATGCCCGGCGCCCCTCTCAGGCTGGGCTCGGGGGCTCTACTCTGGAGGGCCTTAGACCTAGCCAACGTCGCGAGGGAGATGCTCGGGCTCCATGTGGAGGCGTGCTTTAGGTGCATGCTTCCCAGGAGAAGGCGCAGGATGTAAGGCGCCAGGCGCTCGGGAGTTCATCAGCAAGGCAGTCGAAGACATTCAAGACGCAAGGGTTCTGCAGGGCGATCACTGCCCACCGCGGGCTGAGTCTCATTGCCCTGGAGAGGGTAAGGAGTTCCTCGTCTGCATCGACATCACAGGGCTCAACAGGGCCGCATCTCAGCAGCTCTTCTGGCCGTTCCGTGTCGGCCGATGCAAGGGCCCACCTCACAGCTATGTTCGCATGCCCTTCGGCTTGCCGGGCACGGCTGTGGCATTCCAGCACTGCATGCGGGATGTCCTGGCGGCTCGGAAGGCTAGGCACCAGGCGATCCTGGTAGAGATGGAGATGCATCTTCAGGAGCCCCCAGGCCCCCGGAGACTCCCGAGGCTCGGGGCCAAGGCGGCTCGTGAGGGCTGGCAGCGCGCATCTTCTGCTACCCCAACATCTCTTCGGCAACGGTGGCAGGTGACATCTTTTTGGTTCATTCAGTTTGGGGGCGCCCCTCGGGCTGCATTATCCCCAAGTCGTGTGGATCCATCCCTGCGACATGTATCTCTTTTGCGTTTGTCAGAACTAGTTTACCTTCCCTCATGAGCTGCATTGAGTTATCAACTGCCTGACCGGCACCTCGTCGCCAAGAACGTCTCGCGCCCTTACGAGCCCACCCACGACCGCCTCATGATTGAGGACTGGCACGACGTCTGTGCTCCGGTCCGTCCCTGCAGCATCGCTAAACCCAACAGGCTAAGCTCTGGCTCACGGGCTAGCCCCCGTGTACGTCACATCCCATGGCCCTTGGTGCCTTGTTCTCGCATGAGCTAATCACAGCAGCAGACGAGTGAGGCGCGACACAGTGCCTCGTCACCATAGGAGCGCTGCGCTGTTATTTTCTTCAGGATCTTTGCATGAGAAGACTGGGCACGGCGTCTATGCTCGGGTTCGTCCCTGCAGCGTCGATAAACTCAATGGCTGAGCTCTGTATAGCAAGCCGGCCCTATTCACGTCACCTCCTGGGGTTGTTGGTGTCTGGCCTTCTCATGTAATAACCTCAAGAGACTCACTCAGCGCAGGTTGCCTAACCATCTTGCAGGACTGACACAAGAGTTCCCGATCAAATTCAGGCGCAACCCGGCTTCATGTAGGGCGTCGTGAGTCCCACGCTGGCTCACGAGTGCCCATACACACCTCCTCCAACCCTACCGCGCAAGCCACGTGTCAGGGCGTGGTTGTACACGCCTCGGGGTATCTTCTCAGAGGAAACCCCCTCGTACGCACCAGTGGAAGGACCATGCTCCGCGCTGGCGGTCGACACTGCCGAGGAGCGGCTATGCCCACGCAATAGCGGAAGTGCCATGCTCCGCTCTGGTGATAAACACCTGAGGGAAGCCTCATGGCTGCGGTAACCTCAGGGAGCCTCGCTCAGTGCTTAGCCTAACCGTGTTGTTCTCCCTTGGGAGGGTAGTGTGAGGGGGCTAGGTACGGGGGCTATGCTCAGGTCACGCCTGGTGTATGCCACCTTGCCAGGTCCCACGGACCTAGTCTTAGCGCACCCCTCCCGACCAAGATCTCGGTGAGGAGAGGTATGGTGTGTCTGTTAAATGCGTCAGGGGACTCTGAGCATCGCGTCTCGAGAGCCTAAGCGGCCCACGTACCACGAGGAGTCTGGACTACTGGGGTGTCGGACAGCCCGGACTATCATCGTCGGCGGACTCCAAGACTATGAAGATACAAGATTGAAGACTTCGTCCGTGTCGGATGGGACTTTCCTTGGCATGGAAGGCAAGCTTGGCGTCTGGATATGTAGATCTCCTACCATTGTAACCGACTCTGTGTAACCCTAGCCCCTCGGTGTCTATATAAACCGGAGGGTTTTAATCCGTGGGACACACAACCATTACAACAATCATACCATAGGCTAGCTTCTAGGGTTTAGCCTCCTTGATATCGTGGTAGATCCACTCTTGTACTACCCATATCATCAATATCAATCAAGCGAGGGTAGGGTTTTACCTCCATCGCGAGGGCGAACACAGGTAAAACTGTCGTGTCCCTTGTCTCCTGTTACCATCCGCCCAGACGCATAGTTCAGGACCCCCTACCGAGATCCGCCGGTTTGACACCGACATTGGTGCTTTCATGGAAGTTCCTCGTGTAAATCAGCGATAGGCTTGATGGGTTCTTCAATCAACAACAACGCCGTCGGTGAGACTTTTCTCCCGGACAGATCTTAATATTGGCGGAGTGCGCTACGGGCCAATTCACTTGGCCATCTGGAGCGAGCGAATCAGCTCGCCCTGGCCATCGAGTCAAGTTTGGAAGCCTAAACTTCACGGCCCGGCGTCGCGGAGACTTGATCTTGACGGATCCGAGCCACAACCAAAGTGCCGCCTTGTCACGTTGCGCATGATTTAGCTCTCCGCGGACGGTGCCACAGAGGCCGCTGCGAAGTCTGCCATGACCCATAGTTCGGGCGGACCCGCGGTCGAGGGCGGTGGCTGGACACGCCTCGGAAGCTGCAACTTCTATGGCGATGGGCGAATCTTGACCTTGTCCTTATAAAGCTCGTGACTCAGGTGCGGACTCCTTGCGGACTCTGAACCTCCTGCGCCCCCCAATCGAATCCGATTGGGCGCCGATCATGGAGTTCACCGCGCGGACATCTTCGGCACTCACCCTTTGGCGACATCCTAAATTAGCCAGCATCTCTCGTGTCGGAGAACCCTGGCTGGACTGCGGTCGGGATGGCTGAGATCCGGACGGCGAAGAAATTCAAAGCCCACCCACCACCACTTTGTAGCCCAGCGTCGGCGATCTAGCAGACATGCTGAACTACGACTCGAAGACATCGGCGGTATGGGCGGCGATCTTGGAGACTACCAAGAAACAGCGTTTATCGAGCATTGGAAGACCACCCCAACCCATGATGTATATATGGTGGACACCCCAAAAGGAAGCGATAACAAGGAACAGCGGGACGCAGCAAAGGATAATTCTGCCGACAAACAACTAAAACGGCGACGCAGACGCCGCCCTAAGTCCCGTCTCGACAAAAATAACACTCCTAATGACCTAGCAATAGAGCAGGGCAAACCAGTGGATGACGAACATGCGACCAAGCAACCATCCGAACAGGACGAATCGGAAAATCAATCCAAGCCCGACGAAAACAACAGTCCAGACGATCTCACACCGGACACACCACCGGAGCATAAGAAACTTCACAAAAGACTTGTCGCCACTGCAAGAAGCCCGAAGAAGGAAAAATGGAAGCTCTAAACAGCGGAAGACATACTCAGAATGAGGTGGAGCAAAGTACTCAAGACCGCGGACAAATATGGCAATGGCCACAAGCGAAAAACTACCGAAGCGCAAGCTGCTGCTGCTAGAATTGACGAGGAGGCCATAGAGTCCCCACGATCAAAAAGCAAAGAGGCGCTGGCGGATAGGCGACAGGATAGCGAGGCCAAAAGAGATAAGTGGCGCCACACACAATCCGACTCATGATCCTCGGAAAGCAGGCGGCTCGGTCGGGGTCCATTTATGGGCCAAAAAGAGGCCCCAGGAAGCAACACAACCGCCGAGTGTTGAAGACAATAGCACACCCAAATACAGAGGTGCCACACCCTATGTTTCACCGATGAGGTCTTTGGATCATGAATTTCAGCGGGGTTTAAACCCGTAAACATAGAGGCATCTGACGGAACAACAGACCACAGAGTGCGGATTGAGGACTACATCCTCCACATACACATGGCGAGAGGAGATGATCTCCATGCCATAAAATATCTACCCCTCAAGCTCAAAGGGCCAGCTCGGCATTGGCTCAAAGCCTCCCGAGAAAATACTATTGGAAGTTGGGAAGAGCTCGAGGACATGTTTAGAAACAGATTTTCAAGGGACTTATGTCCGCCCTCGGGATCTGAGCGATTTGAGTCACATAACTCAACAGCCGAGAATCGGTCATAAATTCAGAGCAGGCTCCTTACCAAAAGAACCAAATAGTCATTGTCCGGGACCTTGAAGCTTTAGCAGCTTTTAAACATAATGTCCGAGACGAATGGCTCGCTTGAACACCTCGGCCAAGAAGAAGCGAGAACAATGGCCGCTAACAAGCCTCATGACCGCTTTTGCATGGGGGAAGACAGGCTGGCTAGCAAGATGCAGCACCAGCGACCAGTACATCGAGATCGAGAGATGGAAATGGAAAATTACGGCCTTGAAAGGATCAATGCGAAATAAAGAAAATGCCCAAAGAACACGGCGGTCGGCGCCCGGTTCAAAAGCTTCATGGCGAACAACAAAACACTGCCTCTTAAGGACAACGGTGGCCAGCTATCAACAAACAAAATTTTGGATCGGACATGACAAATCCACAGTACTCCCGGAAGGCCTGCAAACCACACCCACCGAGATTGTTGGGTTTTCAAACAGTCCGTCCGACTCAACGCCAAACACAAGGGGCTCGACGTACCAAGCGAGGATGATGACGAACCCCACCAGCAGAGCGCCGGAAAACAAAAGACTTTCCCACAAGAAGTCAAAACAGTAAACTCACTTCATGTGATAGTACGGAACAACAGTGCGGCACCCGCCAAATTAGGTATCGCACGATCCACCCCAGCGGAACCTCGAGATTGGATGTCAAAACCAATTACTTTCGACCACCTGGACTATTCGAAGTATTGAAGCAGGATGGACTGCCCGATATTGGATCCTATAATCGACGGACTACAATTCACAAAAGTCACGATGGGCGGCGGCGGTGATTTAAACCTGCTATATCCGGACACAATCCGCAAGTTGGGGATAGACCCTACTAACATCCGACATAGCCGCACTTCCTTCAAAGGTGGCGCCAGAGCCCTTCGCCAAGTGCGGGCTCCATCTTTGCTAGAAGTTCTGTTGGTCACCCGACAACTTCCGAGCAGCTAACCTTTCATGTCGCCCCATTCAAAAGTAGCCATCAAGCACTATTGGGACGTGAAGCTTTTCTCCGCTTTAATGCAATTCCACACTACGCGTCTCTTACACTTAAAATGCCCGGTCCACGCGGCATCATCTCATTAAAAGGTCGTTCAAGACCCCGGAAACGGCTAGACGAGTCCGGCATAAATAAGCTAGGGGCTCCCTAGCCGCACACCCCTTTACAAGGGGCTGTACATATGAGCTAATGTATGCTCAGCTTTATTCATTCATTCATATTTCAATTTTTAATTCATTTTTTTGCACGATTACTTTTTAAAACTAAGTTCCTCTCTTTTACATATGAACAGCGTGTTACACCCGTCCAGGATGCAGCACAACAGAGACACAGGCGCCTACGTAAACCTTTCTTACTGTCTCTTGTTGCTATATATCCCCTGGTTTCTCATTACAACCAGAGAGGAGACTGATGTTTTGGCATCGGCCGTGTCAGAGGACCTTGCGTGTACCTGGACACTAGGGGCTTAGGGCATTGTTCTGCCTGCTATCATAAAGACCGAATACCTTAGGGGTGTTGGCGTCTCGAGTTAGGCCTTATATGCATCAGCTCCGAATCATGTCTTTGGTCGAATGTTGGGTTTGCCCGGCTCCTGTGTTTTGCTGCCATCGTTACGTATCGCCGGCTAGCAGCGGCACCAGGAGAACTCTGCGATTGTGCCCGGTTGGCGGGCGAGCACCTCGATGAAAGCGAAAACTAATCTGTTATGATACTGCGAGAGACTGATCGACCACTCGATCGACTACCGGAATGTTTAGAATTCCTCGCTTTGGCGAAGGACCGCTTCGGTCGAGCACATCTGGCGCCCGAATTGAGAGTGCGGTGCCCCTAGGGGCTATATCGTAGCCCCACCCTCGAACTCTTATGGCCAAGTGAAAGTGATAAAGCATTATAGTCCGGTTGCCTCGTTTGCTACACTACCACCTCCTTCATAGGACCGAGACGTCGGATTAAGTGTGAAAATGCGCTATTTTTGCGAACACCCCCGCACCTTGTGCGTGGGGGCTAAAGCCGACGACTGCCATCTTTCAGGTTATACACACGTATACATAAACGGCCGCAGAGGAGATATTTTAATACTTGAACGCACAAGTACCAAACAGCGCTTACATCATAAACATCGTTTTACAAACCAAAACGTTCATTTGAACGTGACATTTTTGAAACCTTTGCAACTCTATTACCACGAGCACCACAGAACTTCCCCAAGATAGTGCTCGGCGGGTAACGGCTCTCGTCCGAACCACAGGTCGCAACAATGGAGGCATCCATCTCTGTCAATGTGTCTTCACGGGCAAGGGCCATCCGTGCACCATCTATGCAGGCCGACCGCTTCGCGCCTTGATATGCGGCACCGCCCCAAGAAATTGCTGCAATAAGCCAAAATAACTCTTGGCTTGGGCCTATCCGGCGGACATGAGTCACGATATCCGTCATGGCAAGTCCGGACAATCTATTCAGCTCAGCCCACTCGGCCACCGATCGGTCGGCGAAAGTGAGCGCTCCGGACTATGGAATTGAGACCAAAACAGCTCTTCCGTCTTGTGATCGCCGACCGGAAGTGCTGGCGGCATCTGCCGCACTTGCCGCTAAGTCCATGTAAGGATCCTCCGGATGCTACAGCTGGCCAAGCTGAGCATACTTTGGATCTGTAAACCTTCGGCGCAGCAGAAAGGGCTTGCCAGCCACAATGTCTCCGGCCTGGTGCAGCTCCTCCTTTATAGCCCGCATTGCGAGCGGGCATCCTTGGCCGCGGTGGCCTTCCCGGTCCTCTCGCTCCGCTAAGGCGCTCCTTTTCAAGAACCTCATTGCGGTCGGTAGCATCTTTTAACTTCCGGCCATTTAGGCCATATCCTCCCTACTTGGTGTGCAGCCCTTTTACGCTTGTAGCTCTTGACGCCCTCGAGGCAACCGCATCACTCCTTCTGGCTTGCTCCTTGGCTTGAGCAACTTCTGCCCGAAGGCTCTCCACAGCAGCGGCACCATCTGCATTTAGCACACATGTTGTAAGGAGTGGGCTTTGGCTCCCTTACTAGGTGACCACGGAGAAAAAACCTACCTTGCGACTCGTCAAGTCGTTTATTGACCAGCGCGATGTCCGCATCCGCAACGTCGAGCTGCCGCTTTAGTTCGGCAACTCCATCAGTCCGGCTAGCCACCGAACTATCCGCCACCTGCTTAGGAAAGGCAAAAATCAATACCTGGGATTTTTGATCCTTGGCACGCTGTCGTTCTCAACACCCTACCGAGTCTCAGGGGCTACTATCTATACAGGGTGCACTTCATGTGTAAAACTGTCAAAGGGTATGTCATTTTTATGTACCTCAAACCCTTGACAAACTCACGACGCGGCATCACGCAATCCACCTTGGCGGATGAAATTCTTCCAATCACCGTACTCATCGGTGTCTGGTGACCTTGAATGGGCGCCCTCTCAGCGAGATCCTTCAGCTCCCGGCCGCACACGGTTGGTGCGAACTATTAAGCCCTGCCGGACTCGAGGATACCCTCGTGATGACACTTCAGGCTCGTCCGCCCTATCCGATGGCACGGCGGATGGAGGCGTCTCGCTCTCCATCATCTCCAGACGGAGTTCCCCCAAAGACGAGCTCATCTGAGAGGGACGGAGATCTGAACTACAAGGTAAAAACTTAAGTTATCCTCAGAAGCACAAATAGGGGCATCCCTTATTACAAAACTCCCTTTTTTTCTACTTACGGCTCGCTGGAGGGCTGATTCTTTAGGGGAGGCTGTGCGGCCGGAGCCTCTCCGGACGCAGGACCCTCTGGTGAAGTTCTCTTCCCCCGCTTCGGGGCTTTGGCCTCCGGGTTTTCGGAGGCGGTCCTCTTCTCCCCCTGGAAGGAGCGATTCTCGATTCCCCCTTCCTCAAAAGCCTCGTTGGTTGAGGCGGTAGTTCCTCCGTTCTCCCCTTCGCCTTCCTCTGAAGGCACAACCTCCAGCATCCTGACCAGCACGGGATCCGGCGCGGTCTCTAGGAGGGGGGCCGGACACCGTATCAGTTTTGCTTGCGCTATCCACTCCTGTTTAGAGGGCAGCTGGTCAAAAGGCGAATCATAGAAAGGCAAACAAACGGTATGTCCGGACACGGAGCTACTTACTTGTGTATCCGGGCGATGGCAGCTCAGGCCAGCGTCCTCGGCCAATTCCGGACACACCTCTTGTGATCTGAAGAACAATTTGTACATCTCCACGGGTGTCGTACCCATGAAGTGTTGGAGAATTCGTGGTCCCTCCGGATTAAACTCCCACAACCGGAGAGGGCGGCGCTTGCAGGGCAGGAGACGCCTAATCAGCATGACCTGCATCACCACGACCAGATCGACCTCCCTCGCTTGGAGGTCTCGAATCCGGCCCTGCAATAGGGGCACGTCCTTTGATAGCCCCCAGTTGGGCCCTTGGCTGATCCATGACATCAGCCGCTGTGGAGGGCCTGGGCGGAAGATGGGCGGCGGCTTACACTGCTTGCCCACAGGCGGTTATGTAGAACCACTCCTGCTGCCTGGCCAGAGCTCCTCTGGAAAGAGCCCTCGGGCCATGGGCGTCGGCCCTTCTCTCAACCGCCCGCCGCGCATTTCTGCTTGGCGCCCCTCGATCATCTTCGGCTTCACGTCGAAGGTCTTAAGCAACAAGCCGAAGTGAGGGGTGACACGGAGGAAGGCTTCGCAGATGACAATAAATGCAGAAATATGGAGGATGGACTCCGGAGCCAAGTCGTGGAATTCCAACCCATAGTAAAACATGAGCCCTCTCACAAAAGGATCCATCGGGAAGCCTAAACCCCGAGGGAGGTGGGATACAAACACGACATACTCGCCGGGCTCGGGGGTGGGGATGACTTGCCCCTCAGCGGGCAACCTGTGCGAAACGTCGTAAGTCAGGTACTTGGCCTCTCGCAACTTTAGCACGTCTTCCTCCGTGACGGAGGAGGGCATCCACCGGCCTTGTAGGTCGGAGCCGGACATTGTTGAAGGTCCGAAGCACTCAAATCTGAGGCTCTCAGTGTTGGAACTCGGGGTGAGGAATAGATTCGATTGAGGATTGAAGAAAATATACAAGCCTTGGTCCCATTATAAAGAGGGAGAATACCAAGGGCCATCCCCGTGACCGTTCGGGACTCGCCTCCGATATAGGGGCGTGGCGGCAAGCGCGGTTGGGTTACTACGTCCGTATTGATGGGAATCCGGAATAAGGGAACACGATCTCTGCCGACAAGGCGTGCCAAGAAACCGCTTAGCTAAGCGCTTATTTGGGGTGGTATAAGAAAAAAGCGATTCAAGTAAAGGTTTGGTGGTGGTATGACATCATGCCACAAAATCGTCAAGATTGAACTTGTGTACATGTCATTCTCTCTACGGTGGAATGTGGAATTTATTTTGCGAGCGGACACTATCTGGTGTTCACAATCTTCTATGAATTATTCGGAGGAACCCGCCTTGCAATGCCGAACAATATGCGCGCTGGACTCATAAATCCTTTGAAGCCTTGGTTAGAGAGCTCTTGAGAGTCTGGACTAGGGGTGTCCGAGACGGTCGGACTATCATCGTCGGCGGACTCCAAGACTATGAAGATACAAGATTGAAGACTTAGTCCCGTGTCCGGATGGGACTTTCCTTGGTGTGGAAGGCAAGCTTGGCGATCGGATATGTAGATCTCCTACCATTGTAACCGACTACTGTGTAACCCTAGCCCCCCTCCGGTGTCTATATAAACCGGAGGGTTTTAATCTGTGGGACACACAACCATTACAACAATCATACCATAGGCTAGCTTCTAGGGTTTAGCCTCCTTGATATCGTGGTAGATCCACTCTTGTACTACCCATATCATCAATATCAATCAAGCGAGGAGTAGGGTTTTACCTCCATCGAGAGGGCCGAACACAGGTAAAAACTGTCGTGTCCTTGTCTCTGTGGGATGGCAATGGGTAGGGTATGGGGCGGGTAGAGCAATACCATATCCATACCGTGTAGTTAATGGGTACAAAGTTCTATCCATACCCGTACCCATGGGTATGAAACTTTACCGTACCCATACCCGACGGTACCCATACCCATTGGGTACCCAATGGGTAGATCAAATAGTACACAAATTATTCACAATTTTACATTCATCGATGACACATAACAGAAAAAGTATTTATCTCAAGTTCTCAACTCAATAAAAGATAGATGAGGGCATAACAATTATCTCAATTCGAATTGGCAATTGGTGACAACTTTAAAATAGGTTTTACAAGCTCACAACACACTTCACGGGTAAGGTCAGTATAAATGGGTAGGGTATGGGTATATCCATGGGTACAAGGCAATACCCGTGCCCTACCCATTATTTAATGGGTAGGGTATGGGTACTACCCATGGGTATAAAGTTGTGCCCATACCCTGCCCATGCGGGTACGGTATCCGCGGGTACCCATACCCATGGGTAAAATTGCCATCCTTAGTCTCCTGTTACCATCCGCCTAGACGCACAGTTCGGGACCCCCTACCTGAGATCCGCCGGTTTTGAGACCGACATACCCCCTCACCCCTTGGTCTCTTCCTGGCGATCTGGACGACCCAACGGCGGCTATGCGCGGGGCCGAGCCCTGCTGACGCAGAACACCAAGGCCTAACTCTCGTCCTTCCCTTCCCAAGTCGTTCGTACATCAAGGGGGACTCCTGAGCATCGCGTCTCAGGAGCCTAACTAGCTACGTAGCCCCTCACCCCTTGGTTCTTGTCCTGGCGATCCGGACAACCCAACGGCAGCTGAGGTATGCACGGGGCCGGGCCCTGCCGACGCAGAACACCAAGGCTTGCTCTCGCACCTCTTTTCCCGAGTTGTTCACACGTCAAGGGGGACTCCTGAGCATCGTGTCTCAAGAGCCTAACTGGCCACGTAGCCCCTCACTCCCTGGCCTTGTCCTGGCAATCTGGACGAACTAGTGGCGGCTGAGGTACGCACCGGGTCAGACCCTGCCGATGCAGAACAACAAAGCAAACGGAAGAAGTCGAGGAACCATAAGCTAGTTATTACAAAACATATTGTTCCAAGCATTAGTTTTAACGCCTCCATGAGGCATGCTACACGCTACAGGATAAAAGCAGGAAGGAGCAGCACCACCAAGCCACCTCTTCAGCCCTAGATGCCGCTGTCACCCGCCTGTGGAGCCTTGTCAATAGCAACGTCGCCCTTCCCCTCGGCTGCAACCGCAGGGCCGACGACAAGGAACTTGTCTAGCAGGGCGTTCACCGAACTCTTCACGGCTTCAGCAACAGCGTCGCAGGAGTCGAGGCCACGGGCTCAAGGAAGGTGGCGAAATTGAAGCTGGTGTCCCCAAGATAGAGATGGCTGAAGGCGCGTGTCAAGGCTGAGGAAGAAAGCAAGCGAGCCTTACCTTCCGCTATGGAGCCAAACCCATCGACGACGTCCTCGAGCCCATCGATGACCTTAGGAAGCAAGGCTGCAGGGCTCTCCTTTGGGGTCACCACCGTTCCCGGTGAATCACTCCCAAAGAGTGCCTGCCGAGCCTTGTGAAACCTCGCCTCGAGGGAGCCGAGGGTGTTGTGCTCCATGGCGGCCGCCTCCTTGGCCTCACCAAGGGACACCTGGGCCGCTTCCGCTTCCTCCTTCAACCTCTTCAGGCAGTCGTGCTCTATGGCCTGCTCCTGGGCTGCTTGCTTCAGCTCGGCGTCGCGGCTGACGACGGCAGCCTCTTGGGCCTTCAGCTTCTCCTCTCGCTCCTGGAGCTGGCTAGCCTGGGCAGACTGCTGACCCTGGAGAGCCTTCAGCTCGGCTTCCATTGTGCGGCACCGCTCCTGGGTGTCCTTGGCTTCCTGCTGTGCCAAGTCACGCTGGGCAGCAGCTACGCCGGCCACCTTCTGGGCCTCCTCCGCAGAACTCCAGGGCGCCCGAACAGATGCATCGGCCTGGAGCCACCCTCAAATCAGCCCCAGGTGCCCCAACTCTGCGTGTCAGTCCTTCAAGATCACCCTGGGGATGGTCCAATGTGGCTTGGGCCTCCTCCAAGGCTCCAGAGGTGGCTGGAGCGCCATGGCCCAGCAGCACGGTGGGCGGAGGTGGAGATGTTCTCGGCGCCAAGGTAGGTGAAGCTGCAAAGACTGGAAGGCCTGGGGGCTCCAGAGGCCTCGCGACCTTAGCAGTCACGACAGAGGCGAATGCTGCTAGAGTCATCCCTGCCGCTGACGCCGGCTCCTTTCGAGGCTGGAGCTGCAGGTGCCACAGCGCCCCTCTTCGCCAAAGCTGCGGGCAGCCACCTCGACATGCTCGACCACGGCGACCTCATCGTTCTCCTTCTTCTTCTTCGATGATGATTGCTGCCTAACATCAAACGAAGACACTAAGCATCGCATCAAGATTCAAGAGCAAGGCTAAGAAAAAACACTTACTGGCCTGAAGCGACATAGGTCCTCTTCAGGCTCATCGGTGGGGGCTTCGCCGAGGCAGCTGGAGCTGCGCTCTTGGGAGCAGGAGAGCACACGGTCGGCACCGCTCAGGATGATGCCGGCGAAGGTGGAGTGCTGTCTGGAGGGATCAGCGCAGTCCTGCCCCTCCTCACCATCGTCCGCTTTGGCTGCCTCATGGAGGCCACCCCAAATCTCGTGGTGACCCCAGTAGGACGAGCCAGCTCCATCACTGGATGCGCGTCCTCGTCGTCGTCATCAGAGAAGTTGTGGACGAGCTCTCCCTGCTTCGGGGCAGAGGATTCCGCCTCCCCCTCCTCCTCCTTGGTGGCCTCAGAGGAGCGGTCACCGGGGGACAGGTTCACCAAGGAGGCGGCCGGCGTGGCAGGCCCCGTCGGCACGGACCCGAACTCGTTGAAGACAGGCATGGCAGCTACGATCTTCTCTCCGTCGTCTTGGCGGTACAATGGGAGGCAATTATTTGGAGGGGTGATCGGGTCCTTCCCAGTCAAGGAGCAGCACCTTGCTTAGCTCCTCCTCAGGAAGGCCGTCCTGGCGCAGGCGGATCTTGTCATCGGCACCCCCGAGCTTCCACAAAGGGTGGGAGCGATCCTGGGGCGGCGCCAGGCGCTGCGGCAGGATTCCCTGATGATCATGGCCCTTGTTAGCTTCTCGGCCTTCAGGTCGGCCTCCATCTTCCTCATCAGTGGCCTCAGATGGGGATCGGTGATCTTCTTGGAAAACCACCCCTTCTTGGAGGTCGGGAGCCCGGTCGGCAGCTCCAGCTGGTCGTGGGAGCACTTGGCATCCATGAGGACCAACTTGTTCCGGGCGTCCTCTACCTTCTTCCCGGCGCGGGAGATCGCGTTGCTGCCCCGGGCCACAACAAAGCCGACACACCCTGTAGGTCGGTCGCCAGCCAGGCGGAGGTAGAAGAAGTGGCAGAGCATGGCGGCGGAGGGCATCACCCCCACGAACGCCTCGCAGTAGAAGGCGAAGATGGAAAAGAGGAGGACAGAGTTGGGATGGATATGGAGCGCGTGGAGGCTGTAATGATGGAGAACAGCATAGAAGAAACGGGAGAAGGGAGGAATCAGCCCCGAGCAGACGCTATGCAGGAAGAAGGGATAGAAGGTACTGTCCTCGGGCTCCGGCATGGCGGAGGCAACCCTGATCGCAATCTTCCCCCACTCGCTATCATCGCTCACCGTTAGGAGAAGCGCAGTCTGGAGCTTCTCCTCAGTGACGGAGGGCATGATCAGTGCCGGCTTGAACCAGGCGGGTTTGGCAGCCGGGCCTGGAGCTTTGGATTTCTCAACGGCCATCGGGCAAAAGGTTGGAGGGAAGAATCGGAAGATCTGGAGAATTTCTTTGCCGCTGGGAGAAAGGGATCTAGAGCAAGACGAAGGGGAGGCAATGAAGGCACAGTGGCAGGTGGCAGCCCTTTTGTCAGACAGAAACGGTTGCCGAGGTAGCGTGGTGAAGTGGAGATGCCCACGTCCCATCAATCGCCATGCATCGTTCAAGGCCGCAGGCGGTTAGGTTCCGCGGCGCTCCACACTTGCCCTTTGGCTTCGCCTAGAAGCCAAGACCGAGCGCGCCTTGGGCCTGGGGGCTACTGTCGGCGTTCTGGATACGGGGGTACCCAGACTTTCCTGCCTGCGACCCACTGCGCGACTCCATCGACATCCTGGTATGGCCCAGCTCCAGCATCAACAACTCAAGACCCTTGGAGGGGCCAAGCCTCGCGAGGTGGATGACGCCAATACCTCGAGGGGATCGGCCTCCTCAGGCTGCTCCCGGGGGGCGGAGAGTTCTATGCAAGGTGCACCTCAAGAGGCTCGGCTGATGTGACCCATGACGACCAAGGCCAAGCCGGCGCCAGGCAGGCGCAGAGCGCCAGTTTACTCTTTGGTGCAAAGGAGGCAGGCGGCAGGCGTGGCGTCTCGAGGAATCAGCCAATGGTTTCCATTCTGGTGCAACAAGACCAAGACCGCCAGGACGGTAGGACGGAGGTCATCGCCGAGCCCACCGCAGCGTCACAACTAGAAGCTTTTCGCAAGCGAAGACCACTTTAGTCAGGATAGGATGTACTACTTGTCCCCCTTCAAATCTGGCCGTTGTGGGATCCCTTCCCGCCAACATTTGGGAGGAGGACCAAGGCCATTATAAATAGGACTTAGCCACCAAAGAAGGGGAGAGGACGAACAGAGCAAAACCAGAGCCCCTCACCAGCTCTCTCGAGCTCAAGAACACCTCACCTCCTGAGGCCAGTTCATCCACTGTACTAGTTCATCCTCAGCCCTTCGAGCCAATCCACCAAAACGCTAGAGTAGGGTATTACACCGCAAGGTGGCCTGCACCAGGATAAACTGTTGTGTCTCTTTGTCCCTTTGTCCTCGACGCGCTAGGCTTAGGAAGATCGCGAGTAGGAAAGCTAGGTAGGTTGAGATCTCCGCACGCACCCCAAAGTTTGAACCTACACTACAAAAAAACTACACTTCCGTGATGATACGTGTTTGTCACAGTAGGTCGCGTTTTCTATCATGCATGTACATCCATGACGATTTTATCACAGAATCAAGATAGTCATACAAGTGCTGTCATAGAAGTGTTCCATGACATTACCAAAATTATCATCACGGAAGGGTCCACTTCCATGATGATAAATCGCACGTCACAGAAGTGCTTTCGTCAAGGGTGACCGACATGTGGCATCCACTGTAACGGACTGCCGTTAAGCTATTGGGTCCGGTTTTGCATCCGATAACCCGTTAACAGCCCGGACCAATGGCGATTTTCCATGTGTAAAATCATCATTGGCTGGAGGAAACACGTGTCAACTCCGCGTTGGCATAGGTGTCACTCATCCAATGGGCGAGATGTGCCTATGATATGTTGACACCTTGACCGGCCCAAAAGTGGCACATAAACTTTAAATGGGCCGGCCCAACTAAAGGCCCACAAGATTCTATGGACCATAATGGGCCGGCCCAGCTAAAGGTCCACGATATTTTGCGGGCCATAATAGGCCGGCCCAGGTAAAGGCCCACATGATTTTTGCGGGCCATAATGGGCTGGCCGAGGTAAAGGCCCACAAGGTTTTTGCGGGCCATAATGGGCTGGCCCAGCTAAAGGCCCACGAGATTTGGCCGACTTTAATGGGCCGGACCAGCTGTAGGCCCACAAGATTTTGAGGACCCTAGTAGGCCGGCCCATTAACTGGCTGCCATGTTTTGGGCCAAATGCCGGCCCATATTTTATCTGGTCCATTAATGGCCTGCCACGTTCCGGGCCTAATAACAGCCCATATGAGATCTGGCCCGTTAAAAGCCTAACACGTTCTGGGCCAAACTATGTCCCAGATCAGGTCTGGCCCTTTAAGAGGCTTTGGGCTAAATTATGGCCCATATTAGATTCGGCTCGTCAACTGGACGCTATGCTTTTGGCCCACTTGCTAAAGGCCCATTTAGTAATTCGGCCTGATATTAGTTTCGGCCTGTGAAGGGCCCGTTTAACATTTTGGACCTATATTAATTTCGGCTTGTTAAAAGCCCGTCATATAGTTGGGCCTAACTACGGCCCAGTTTGCATCCGGCCTGCTCGCAGCCGATAATCTGATTGGGCCAAACAACGACCGAGACAATTTTGTCCTGTTAAAAGCCCGTGATTTGATTGGCACTATCATGGGCCGAGGTCCATTTCGGGCAGCTGCTGGCCCATGAGCTGTTCGGCACGTTTCAGGCCAAAACCTACTTCTCAGCCTCCTAAAAGCCCATTTCGTTTTCTTGCGAAAATAGGGCTGGTGGTTTACTCGGCCTATTAAAGGCCCGAATCTACTAGTGGGCCAGTTTACATTTAGGCCTTTTAATGGACCAAGATGACGAGGCCAATGATGCAGATCATACATCGTGATTGCATGACGGCCCGATTATGTATCATAATTTTACGGTTTGGCTGGTTTACTGCGAAGATAGGATATATATATATAGTATAAAATAATTGCAGCATCGTGAATAAGAAAAAACCTAGACTATACAATAAAGAAATTACGACATATTACATCCACTGGGCATCAAAGTTTGCCACTATGATAATAAAGCACAAGCAGACAACAGATTAGATACGCTGGGCATCAAAGATCACCACTAGTGCAAATAAACACGCCGACAAAATAATATACAAAACCGACAGCACTTCAATAGAGTTCAAGAAAGGTTAGCCTATTTGTGAAACTCTTGCGCAAGCAGCTGAGCAAGTTGAGGAGACTGCGCTTGTTTAACACTTATATCCTCCTCACTCTGAAAGATAAACAAGTAGACAGATGACAGGTTTTGCACATAAAAGTATCAGTGCTGACAATTCATCACATTTCTTACTGACAAATAAAGTGACACAGTTTAAAATTGCATTAACACAATATGGTATTGTTCAGATCAAGACATGGCAGGAAATGACATTGTGAAGGAGTTGGCAACTTCACGACACCACTGGATTACAGATCAAGAACTCATAAGTATCAATTGTTAGTGCGTTGTCAATTTATCCCATTTCAGATTGGAAAATTAAGAGATGGTTTAAATAATAGTAGAATGATATGACATTGTTCATAGTTAAGACATTGCATCAATATGACATTGTGCTGTAGTGGGTAGGTTCACCACACCACTGGATTACGGATCAAGAACAGAAGCATACATGCAGTGCAAAAGAATTTCGCTTGCTCTGTATAGTTTAATTTACATGGTATGAAGAAGGAACTTGGTTGTACAACTGAAAACTTAAATTGAGAAGGACAAACTTTTGTTTATGAACTACATAATAAACTTTAAACATGCAATTTGATGCAAACACCAAAAATAAACAGTCGTTGCAGTCATGCCTAACCAAATATACACAACAAAGTTTGAAGGCTTGAGAATGACAAACTTACATTATTGGTGAAGATAGGCTCTATAAAGCCCTTGTCCATGCTGATGGGGGGGCAATTCAAGAAGTTTACCATAGAATCTTCTTCATAAGCATTGCCTTTATTTGACATTTTGTTAAGAGTAAATAGATGTGATAATACAAGAAAAAATGGAGAATATTTGAGATAAGATGAAGAGTGATGCTACATAACCAAGTAGCTATAAATGTAAGTACAACGATACAGGCAAAAGGTACATCCAAGAGCAATGCACAACTAAACTTCTTTAGTACCATCGGTGTTATCCAACCGTATGGTAAGAGTAAATACAGATCTGATGTGTAGAAAATGGAGGGCAAAGGAAAATAAGCTGCAGAGTGATGGTACATGAACAACTACCTGTCGATACAAGTACACTGATAAAGGACAACAAGTACTTACAAGAACAATGCAGAGCTAAAAAATTTCATTGGCATTGGATATATTCTACACTAATGTAACCATTCATACATATCAGATAATTTTGAGCGAACAATTGCTACCTCCTGAGCACTGCATTGGATTTCCCCGAAGAGGAGAGGATGATGCAGCAAAGTAGTGTAAGTATTTCCCTCAGTTTTTGAGAACCAAGGTATCAATCCAGTAGGAGACCATGCACAAGTCCCTCGTACCTACACAAAACGATAGCAACTCGCAACCAACGCTTACGGGTTGTCAATCCCTTCACGGTCACTTACGAGAGTGAGATCTGATAAAGATAATATTTTTGGTATTTTTGATAGATAGATGCAAAGTAAAAGTAAAAGGCAAAGTAAAACAAAGCAAGTAAATAAAGTGATAGAGATTGTTATGATGAGAACAGACCCAGGGGCCATAGGTTTCACTAGTGGCTTCTCTCAAGAGCATAAGGATTCTACGGTGGGTGAACAAATTACTGTTGAGCAATTGACAGAATTGATCATAGTTATGAGTATATCTAGGCAATGATCATGTATATAGGCATCACGTCCAAAACAAGTAGATCGAAACGATTCTACATCTACTACTATTACTCCACTCATCGACCGCTGTCCAGCATGCATCTAGTGTATTAAGTTAAAAAGAGAGTAACGTCTTAAGCAAGGTGACATGATGTAGAGGGATAAATTCATGCAATATGATAAAAAACCCATCTTGTTATCCTCGATGGCAACAATACAGTACGTGCCTTGCAACCCTTTCTGTCACTAGGTAAGGACACCGCAAGATTGAACCCAAAGCTAAGCACTTCTCCCATTGCAAGAACTACCAATCTAGTTGGCCAAACCAAAAAGGATAATTTGAAGAGATTTGCAAAGATAACTCAATCATACATAAAAGAATTTAGAGAAGAATCAAATATTTTCCATAGATAATACTGGATCATAAACCCACAATTCATTGGTCTCAACAAACACACCGCAAAAAGAAGATTACATCGAATAAATCTCCACGAGAGAGGGGGAGAACATTGCATTGAGATCCAAAACGAGAGAAGAAGCCATCTAGCTACTAGCTATGGACCCGAAGGTCTGAAGTAAACTACTCACACTTCATTGGAGGGGCTATGGTGATGATGTAGAAGCCCTCCGTGGTGGATGCCCCCTCCGGCGGAGCTCCGGAATAGGCCCCAAGATGGGATCTCGTGGATGCAGAAGGTTAGGGCGGTGGAATTAGGTTTTTGGCTCCTGTTCTGATCGTTCGGGGATACATAGGTATATATAGGAGGGAGTACGTCAGTGGAGCGTCAGGGGGCCCACGAGGTAGGGGGGCGTGCCCAGGGGTGTCGGATTTCGGGTTCTGGCAGACCCTTGAGGTTCGAACACTGGGGTGCGCGCGGAGATTCGCCCTCTACCTACCTGCTCCTCGCTGCCTCGCTAAGATCTAAACTACGAAAGGAACAACACAAGAGAGACAAGGTTTATACTG
Organism: Aegilops speltoides; assembly: GCA_021437245.1. NCBI lineage: Eukaryota > Viridiplantae > Streptophyta > Magnoliopsida > Poales > Poaceae > Aegilops > Aegilops speltoides. The sequence goes on from CM038141.1 coordinate 143,206,306, forward strand.
GTTCAGGCCACCATTGCGGTGTAATACCCTACTCTAGTGTGTGGTGTGATGGATTGCCTCTTGGGCTGATGATGGACAATACAAGGAGGAACAACCTCACGAGGGTCTGTTCTTGGCTGGTGCGATGAACTACTAGGGGGAGTTCAGTCGCTCTCTCTACTGGTTTCTTGGCGAGGATCTTGTCTCTCGTCTACCTTGTGGTGGCTAGTTCTATTTATAGGCAAAGGCCCTGGGCCTCTTCCCAAATATTGAGCGGGAAGGGCGCCAACAATTGGCCATTTTGAAGGGGAACATCGGGTACACTTATCCTAACTAAAGTTGGTCCTCGCCTGTCAAAGGCTCTGGTGGAGAAGCCTGCTTGGGCTCCACAATGACTTCCTCCCTGCCGTTGGGCGGTTCTTTGTCTTGTTGCACCGAAATGGATGCCTTTGCTTGATTCTCTCGCCTGCGCTTGCTCCCTTTGCACCAAAGAGGAAAGAAGGACACTGCGCGGGCTGGCACCCGCCTGGCGCCCTTGGTCGTCATGGCTTGCATCATGGGCACCTTGCGAGGTACCCCGCCTTGATCTCTCCGCCTCCTCGTGAGCCAGCCTGATGAGGCCATGCCTGAGGAAGCTCCTTGTCGTCTGCCCCGCGAGGCTTGGCCCCTCGCGAGGGTCTTGAGCTTGTGTTGATGAAGATGGGCAGTGTTGGGCCCCCCTTTGAGCCACGCCGTAGGCCGTAGGCAGGCAAGTCTGGGGACCCCCGTTCCCAGTACGCCGACAGTAGCCCCTGGGCCCAAGGCGCGCCCGGACTTGGCCGAGCAGAGAGGCGAAAGGGCAAGTGCAAAGCGCGAGGGTCCTAACAGCTCAAGGCCTTGGGCGCCACGTGGCAGTTGATTAGGCGCGGGCGCCTCCACTCCCCCACGACGCCTCGGCAACTGCACGAATTGACAAGTCCCTGCATGCAAAGCGGGTCATGATTACCTGCGATCGTGGTGGTCAATGGTTGGCCTCCTTTGGCTATAAGTACGGCGCAGCGCGTGCCCTTCCAGTCTATCTCTTCTTGCTTCTCCTTCTTCCCGGTCCTTGCCTCATCTTGCTGCAATGGCTCTGATTCGCCGGTTCTCTGCGGCAGAGAAAGGAAAGGCTCCACGAGAGGGTCCTGACCCGCTTCCGCCGAAGAAACGGCTAGCCCTCTTCCATCGGGGTGAGGGTGCCCATCAGGAAGTGTTGAGGCCCTGGTGCGAGCGGCCACCACCAGGGTTCCCGCTTCCCTTGTATGCCCACATCGAGGGCTCTGAAGGAGTCGATGCCGAACGCCACGGGCGGTGCCGCCGGCGGGTCACAAAGGTGTGCATCTTTCCCCCTGGAGTCCACGCCGAGGGCTCCTCCCGAGAGTTCGTGATTCACGCCGCAATGCTTCCTCAGTCTTGGATTCGCCTTCCTCCTTTCTTCGCCTCCGTCATCCCGCAGGGGGCACTCCTGGGGCTCTGGCTGCAGCACGCCGGCTGTAGCACCATCGCTACCCTGGCAGAGGTCGCGGTCGTTGCCCCGGGCAAGGTCTTCATGACTCGAGGCTGGGACGAGATCGCCCGGGTCTGCAGGACAAGGGGCGCCCTCGCGATCCACTTGGAGTACGACGGTGCTTCGGTGATGTTCTTCAAGGTCTTCGATGCGGAAGGTCGTCGGCTGGAGTGCTGCCCCGGGAGAGGTGGTCGGGACCCCACTACGGCGAGGCCGAGGCCAGCTAACCGCTCCATTGGCAGCTCCTCAGGCAGTGGAGGCGCCGGAGGATCCAGTGACTCCGCCGAGCTCTTCGCGACTCCGGAGACGAGCGACAACAGCTACGAGCCCCCGAGCCTGCGCCGCTCCCGGAGCAGGGCAGGCTCGTCAGGCCATCGCCGCCTCTGATCTAGATGGGGTTGGCGCCGGTGCCGGACGGCCCACTGTTGATGATGGCGTCTTTTGCAGGGGCGCGTGTAGTTAGCATCCTTTAGGATCTGTTCCCTGCGAGGAATCAAAAACGCACCCCGTGGGGGATTGTAAGGTCCCTGCAGGCCTATCTGTTAATATAATCCTTGCCATGGAATAGCGCGAGTTGCTCATTCCATCTTAGCTCAGTTCTTCCTTACGAACCTCGCGAGGGCTTGATGCTCTGCGCCGACAGGTCCCAGTCCCAAGGCGGCTTCAGCCGTCGCTGGTATGCTAGGTCGTGATGCCGTGGTCAATGCCAGGAGGTGAGCGGCCCGAGGTCCGGTAAGAGCCCCTGAGTCGCGATGCTCAGGAGTTCCCCTTTAGCGCTCAAGCAGCCATCACTCAATGAGAAAGGAGAGCGACGTTGCTAACACGGGATTGCATTAGGTGCGTGGACGGTGCCATGGTAGCTGGGGCTTCCGGGTGGTGACTTATCTCAAGAATCAGGGACCGCTCCCTGGTGTGTCGCCGGGTCCATGCATCGGTAGGCGAGGGGTTGCTTGGCGAGGTCCTCGCGTGCCTCTCCCCTCTCGCCTTCACTCCCCTTTCTGCTCTACGTCCTCGGGTCCCGGCCCTCGAGCGAGTCTCAGCCGTCGCTGGTATGCCAGGTCGCGATGCCGTGGTCAAGGCCAGAGGGTGAGGGCTCTAGAGCCGGTAGGAGCCCTGAGTCGCGATGCTCAGGTACCCCCCTTTAACGCGCAAGCGGTTTGCATGGACGAGAATGAAGAAGGCACCGTGAGGGCCTCGCCTGACGCTGCTCCTTGAAGAGATCCTGCAGGCTCATCACAGAAAGAACGAGAGTTCGCCGTGACAATCGACGGTCAGCCATTGGTTGCTCTAGAGAGGTGGTGAGGCACTGAGGGCTCGACGAGGTGGCGCTATGCGGGGCTGCCGCGGCCAGAGCGCAGCCATTCAGGATTGTCGGTGTTGCAAGGACTGACCCATGCGCAAGCGTCATGCCGTTCTGGAGCAGCTCCATCAGTTGGTGTCAGTCGAGCGGGCAACTAGGTCAAGCATGTTAATCGCGGAGGAGTGAATTCATTCAAATAGATGCTCGGAAGGCGGACATCGCTGGGTCTGGCCCGAGCGACTTGGGGATGATGCAGCCCGAGGGGCGCCCCCAACAAAGTAAGCTAAAAACACGAGCAAAAGGGATACATGCCGCAGGAACGGACCCACGCGGCCTGGGAATGATGCAGCCCTGAGGGCCCTCCGAGCTGGAAACGAAACTTGAAAGATGTCACCTGATAGTGTTGACGATGAAGGGGTGTTGATGTAGTAGGCGTAGCGGGCTGCGGGAGCCGATCTTCACGAGCCCCCAGGCCCAGGAGCATCGGGACGCTCCGGGGGCGCTGGTGGCTCCTCGCGAACCATCTCCTTCTCCGCCAGGACTGTAGAATCCCTAGCCTCCTGAGCCTCCAGGATGCTCCTTACGAGGCGCTGGCGCACTGCAGCCGCGTTCGGCAAGCCGTAAGGCATGCGAACATAGTTGCGGGGCGGACCTTCGCAGTGCCTCGCTTGCAAGGGCCAGAATCGCTCCTGAGAGGCGGCTCGGTTGAGCCCTGGTATGTCGATGCAGACGCGCAGCCCACCATCCTCGCCTGGATGGGGGGCCACAGCGGGTAAGCGACGGCTGCCTCTCATGACTCTTGACTCCTGTAGCTCCTGAATGGCCTTGCTGACGAACTCCTGAGGGTTTGGCCCTCCTTGCCTTGCTCCTTCTTGGGAGAAACATGCTTCGAAACACGCCTCCAAGTGGTGCCCTAGCTCCTCCCTCGTGACCCTGACGAGGTCGGCGGCCCTCCAGGGGACAGCCCCCGAGCCCTGCCTGAGGAGGGCGTCGGGCACGCTTCCCTATGCGATGGAAGGAGGTTCCCCCTGGGCAGGCGTGGGCCCTGAGGGGCCGGGCCGGACGATGTCTTCTTCTTCTTGGGGGCGGTCTCGGGAAGCCTCCTGCTTCCGCGATCCGGGTCTTCCAGTGATGCGGCCTGAAAGGCTCGTTCCAGGGAGCACACCGCGTCTTTCTCTTCGCAGGGCACCGTGATGACTCCGCCACTTCCTGGCATCTTGAGGACGTTGTAGCCGTGGTGGGTTATGGCCATGAACAGCGATCTTTGGGTACCCGAGGATGATGTTGTATGGCAGGCGAATGTGGGTGACGTCGAAGTTGATGAGCTCGGTGCGGTAGTTGTCGCGCGCCCCGAAGGTGACAGGGAGGCGGACCTGCCCAATCGGGACCGTGGAACCGTCGGTGACTCCAGAGAAAGGCTTGGTTAGCTGAAGCTGATTGTAGGGCACTTGGAGATTGTTGAATGTTTCCACGGACAGGACGTTGAGCCCTGCCCCGCCATCTATGAGGGTCCTGGTGACTAGCACGTTGCGGATTATTGGGGAACAAAGCATTGGGAGGACTCCAGTTGTGGCCGCGCACTTGAGCTGATCAGCTGAGATGAACGTGATGGTGCATGCCGACCACCTAAGAGGGCGCGTGGCCTCGAGCTTGGGGAGGACTGCATTTACTTCGCGGGGCGAACTGCTTGAAGATGCGTTGAGAGGCTGGGGCTTGAGCTCCGCCCAGATGCGAGCAATCGCACGTGGCTCTGGAAGCCCCAGCCCCTCGTCCCCGATGGCGGTCCTCATTTCTCCTTGGCTGCGGCGGCAGTGGAGGGAGGCCTGTGTTGCCTTGCGGGCGATCCTCGCGAGGCTGATCCCTCCAGTCTCCCTCGCGAGGCGGGTCCTACCAGCGATCCTCGCGAGGTTGGTCGCGCCACCCTTGGTGAGGGCCTCGGTCTTCCCAGCGTCCTGCGTTTAGCCCCGATCACTGCGGTCGGGACGTCGGCCGATCCTTCCTTCACGCACGGCTCGGAGCTCTTGGCAGTCTGTCACACCCTGCATTTTGTAACATTTCATTTTCATTAATAAAGCATGAAAATTTGGACCAACAAAAACTTTTTGCATTATTTGGCTTTTATTTGGAGTTGGTTTTCTCTCTATGCTTCTTTTCAAGTGCTTCTTGAAGTCAACTACTCTACCCTCTATATTCCATCTCCTTACCCCAAGCTCCTGACCAATGACCATGCCATGTGAATAGTGCTATATAGAATTTTCTTACAAAAATAGTTTGGCCAGAAAGTATTTTCTAAAATTAGTTTTCCAAAACCCACGAATTGAGGTTTGCAATGCAAGTACTTGATTAAGGGCAGTAAAATCTTTCAAAAATATATTTGACTCCTATTAGATATAGGATGCCCAGGAACCACAAAATATAATTTTAAAAGTTCTTGTTCTATTTTATTTAAAGGCTTTTTCTTAAGGCCGAAATGGTCTTTAATAGGAAAAATTACTTTACTTGTTTCAAAAATATTTGACAAAATTTAGGAAACTCATAGGACATATATTGTCCATATATAAGAGTTTCAACACCTGGTCATGTTCAAAATATTGGTCAAATCCTCTAAAACCCTTTCTCGATATTTCAAGCTTTTGAAATATTTACAAAGGAATTATCCTCCAAAATTCCAGGAAAATTCTATCATGTCACATATGACATATTAGATGATCTTGCCAAGTCTCATGACTTGGAGAACAAGATAACACCATCAAAACCCTCAAAACTATTTCTGTCCATTCTAAAGTTTGATCAACTTTACATTGCCAAGTATGTCCAAATGTGCTCAAACTTGGTGGACATGCTTCATTGGTCTAATGATGCATCTGGACCAAATGGCACAGGTTGGAGAAGAGGAACTCTTGGTCAAAGTGCCTCAAAACCCTCTCTGACCAGAATCAAGTTTGAACTACTTTGCACTACCAACTTTTCTCCAAGACCCCAACTTTGGTGAGCCTGATCATGTGACCAAATAAGGCTACCACACCAAGTGGTACATCAAGGAGAAATGATTTACTCCACTGGATCTACACAAACCCATTTCTGCCCATTTCTAGGGTTTGCAAGAGTTGCATTGGCAACTTTGTCCAAATAAGCTCAAAATGGGTGGAAGGCCCTAAATATATGTGACATTTCACCCCATGGAGCATCTTGGCCAGTGGGAGTCATTAGCTTACCCAAAACTTCATCAAACACCTTCTGGCAAAATACTAAAAAGCCTATTTTTGCCACTTTCACTAATCTCCTTGAGTTCATCTTTTTGCCACAACCCCTCCTCACTCCCCTCTGTCACTTAGACACTTTTCTACCCGAGGAAGCAATGTGGAGGAAGGGGGGAATCAAATTTGTCCTCTCTGGACAACAGTTTCTTCTCCCTCTCACAGCCACTCTCTCTCCCTTCTGCACCCCAGAGCATCCCAGGCCCTTTCTGGCCTTGTCCCTTCCTTTGTAGCTTCCAGACAGAAAAGGGCCTTGTGCGCTTGAAAACCCGCGGATGCGGCCAAAGTCGCGCTGGGCGCTGCGCCAGAGCGCCGACCGTTGACACCGCGCCTCCCGACCGCCTCGTGCCTTCACCTCGCGCCAGTTGATGTGTCTCGACGTCTGCGACACGCCGCCGTGCAGTCCCCATTGTCTCCCCCTCTCTCTCCCCTCCTGCAGCGCGTGCCCGACGCCGCCCGGCTCGGCCAATGGCCGGCCTCACACGCGCGGGCGCCAGAACCCTCCCCCGCTCTCTCTCCTTCTCCTGGCGCCTACTCCATCCCCACGAGCGCCGTGGACAGCTCAAACCTCTCCCCAACGGCCTCAGAGCCGATCCATGGGCGCCAGTGGCCACGCCCACGGTGAACCGCGGCCGCCTATATAAGGCGCTCCCGAGCCTCTCTCTTCCTCCCTGTCGCTCCTCCACACACCCAATCAACCCCCGGAGCCACCCACTTCTCTCCAGAGCCGCCCGAGCTCGAGATCGAGCTCGAGCTCCGCCGCCTCGGGTCGCCGTCGATCTGCGGGTACAGGCCTCCTCCGCCCCTTTTCTCTCTCGAACTGGACTCCCCTCGCCTCCCTGATGCTTTCCCCTCTCTTTCCCCCTTATTTTGCAGCCGAAAACGGCCGGAGCCACCGGCGCCCGAAGCACCTCCGCCGCGGGACCTCGTCGCCGGCGAAGCAGGCCACTCCGGCGACCGTCTCCACCACCACCGGAACCGCGACTCGCTCCACGAGTCCAGCGGTAGCCTCCGCACCTTCCCGTGCCAGATCGCCGCCGGCTGACTCGCGTCGCCTCGGCGAGGTAGACGCGGCCGCCGTGGGGCGGCCAATCAGCCTCACGCCTCGACGGGTGGGCTCCACCGTCGGGTTTAAAACGTCTTGTGCCTTGTACAAGACCGACCCGCCGTCGGTGAAGGCGTATTCAGCCTTCGCCTTGACGTGGCGGCCACGTGGGCTGGGTTTCCCCCACAGGCCTGCTGCTGCTGTGGCCTCTCGGCCAAATGGCACAGCCGTTTTTTTTTTTCCTTTTACAGATTATTTCCAAATATTCCACAGGCAGAATATTAATCCAAATGCATTGATTCCAATTTCTAAATTCCTAGAATATTGTAACCTATTTAATGGTGCAACTTTCACTCAAATCCAACCACCTTTTCTTCTCTCAGAATATTTAAATGTGGTTTTGGCATTTAAATAAGCCTTTGAAAATCCATAACTCCTATTTTGCTGCTCGAACCAAAACCAAAAGTTGCCCCTTCCTAGCTTTCCTTCTAGTATTTTACAAAAATAAGTTGACATTTTGTGAGCACTTTGACTTTTCTGTTTTATTATTGTCTTATTTTCCGTTGTTTTCTTGCGACGTTAGATCCCGTGTTGTGAGGTAGCTGAGGAAGAAGGAGAGCAGGGCTGAAGACTTTGAAGATCAAGCCAACCAAGGCAAGCAGCCCTTTGACCATGACTATGATACCCTTTATATGCATGTCATTTTAGCTCTTTATTGATGATGCATCGGAATCATGATGAGATGGTGAACCACGTGGGTGGTTGCCACGATTACATTCCTCGTTGATACTTGCATTGTGCATGGCCCTACCTTCTTATGAGGGTTATGCGGTGGGAGTAGATAGGATGCAAATGTAGATGCTACATAAACGGGATGGGTTTGTGCATGGTGAAGGAGGCAAAGTGATTTCAAAAGTATTTTGAAAACCCGTCGGGTGCCACTTATGCCCGAGGGAGATGATGAGATGGGTGACCACTTGATGACGAAGTGGTGTGCCAAGCAAAAGGGTGTGTTGTTTTCAAAAGCGGATTGGTCGGAGTTGCGACCGTTATTCCAACCTTACATGCGCGACCACTCTACCCTTATATGGGAAAGGGCATTGTTGAGTACCTAGATCGATACTAGCTTGGAGCCCGCATTACTAGTGACGGGGGAGAGTTGGTGCTCTCTCTTGGGACGGGGTCGTGCCAGGTAGGGCGGCCATGACTGTTTTCACAGGGCACCGGACACACCGTTGGTACCCCGTGCTTGTGGTATGTGATGAATATGGGAGCGAGGCTCCACAACTTTATAATGTGAAAAGATTGGCACGGGGGTTACTACCAATCGAGTGGACTCCATGTTAGTGTCGTCTAGGAAAGGCGGTGATCGGTGCTTACCCCGGTACTTGAGGTACCGCTGGTCGTGGATTGACACGGAAGTTCCCGGATCTAGTGGGTAAAGTGTGCAACCTCTGCGAGTGTAAAACTATTGAATAGCCGTGTCCACGGTCATGGACAGTTGGGTAACCGCTCTTGGGCTCGTCCACTTGTTTTCAAACCCGCGTGTGTGAGATGATGGTGTTGCCTCGGATCAAGTCAAAGGACTTGACACGGTTGAGATGGGTTGGTGCCCTCTGCTTATGATAAATGGGTTGGTGCCCATTCTATTTATGTTGATATCTGTGACCAGTCCTTATGGTTACTTGAATTCTCTTGATGCATGCTTTATAGGATGTTGAACATGTTCTTGCACTCAAAACTAGCTTTATGCAAAACTTTACCTATGTCATGCATCATTGTACCTTGAACCAAATCATGGGTTGCTTGCGAGTACATTCAAAGTACTCATTGGCTTGCCACTGGTTATTTAATTGACCGGGCATGGAAGAACCGGAGTTCGAGGAAGAGTTCTTTGGAGCGATCATGCGAACTAGGGCGTGTCCTCGAGAATGCTGTAGGGTTAAGGCGGATGGCATGGGTTCTACTTATCGACGCGATTTCGCTGCTATGTTTCATTTGATGTTCAGCCCTTAAGGCTTTATCGATGTAAGACTTGACCATGTTGGTCACTATTTGTGTAAGACGGTATGTATGGATGTAAGACTCTTGTTATTCAGCTTCGTGTGTTCAAGTGAGCATTGATCTCGGGATCCTTTGACACGCATTCGGTGATCACGACTTGCGAGTCGGGGTCCCCACAGAGCTGGTACCAGAGCCATCTGACCGTAGGAAGCCTTAGTTAGCATGGGCGTTAGTTAGGCGAGACTATCCCTAGATTACCCATATACCTATGTTTTATGTTAGCATCCCAAACACAGGTCACATTCCTTTATTGACCCTTCCCTTCCACTTTTGTAGATGGCGCCGTGCAGGGACTTCGACCACCGGGTTTCCGTGCTTCTTGAGGATAGCCTCGGGAAGTGCCAGTTCACTCGAGTCCCCACCTTCTCCTACCACGAGCACTTTGGGTCGACAAAGACCAAGAAGGAGTACCACGTGGAGGTAGTCGTGAGGGCGAATGACGCCCCGACGAGCTGGTTCTTTGAGGGACCCCAGATGGCGACACTGCTTCTCGCCGTGGAGACTGCTGCCCTCAAGGCGCTGACTCGCCTCCGGGATCTCCTGCCAGAGATGGCGAGAGAGCCAGCCACTCGTTACCTGCCTTATCGTAAGGAAGGTGATGACGAGAGCAGCGCACCAGCACCACCCATGGACGAGGGACTTTCTCTCCGCTTCCAGACCTACTTCAGCTTGTGTGCCGACAGTCTGGCACAGCACCTGGCCTCGGAGTCGACGGAGCTTCGGAAGGAACTCCGCGAGACCAAGGAGCTCCTCCGCATAGTTCAGATGAAGGCGGACAGGATCAAGAAGGATGGAGCACCCCCTGGACAGCCCGCAGTAGCTTATCGAGGCGGACGACCCCCACAGGTCGCACCTGCCAAGGGAGCACCTCAGCCACGCCGTATGACGGCAAAGGAGTACCGCAACCTCTTCACGACGCCACCAACCAAGCAGCGCCGTGTTCAGCTCCTTCACTCCCCCGCTTCCTCAAGCGATGAGGAGACCAAGACAGATGAAGATGAGGAGGAAGACCCAGAGGAGCCAGAATACCCGACCGAGCATTCCACCACTTAGACTCCGTTCAGGACTAGGATAGGCTAGCTCATAGCCTATGGTAGGATAGGTCGTGTACCCCTTTGTAAGTCGAGTCCTTGTAATGGTTCTTATGAAACCATGTTATGTTGTGTTTGCTTTCAACTTGCTTTGATGAAGTCGTACCTTCCTTGAGGAACTTATAAACGACTACATTTCCCATTTGGTTTTAATGCATGAGTTTGGCCCTTCTGGCCTTTGTTTAACTTAATTTGTGTCACACCACCCCCTTACTAGGCATTCCATCTATACTGCTTTCCCTCATTGTTGTTCCCGATCATGAGACCTTGACCGCTCCAACAGGATGCCTGTTGTAACACGTACTGGTACCTCTACCCAGCCGCAAGAAGCCGGAGGTTCTGCTGAGGCCGGAGCCAGCCAGGACCAAGCCCAAGGACAGACTCCACCACCACCACCTCCTCCAAGCATGGATATGGCTCAGCTTCTCCAAGCCTTTCGAGAGGAGCGCCAAGCCAACACTGCAGCCCTCCAGATGATTGCTCAGGCTGTCAACCGCCAGCCGGCGGGGCACGGCCATGGACGTTCCACATTGGTGGAGTTCAAGAAGCATGCACCACCCACTTTCATCGAGACTGCTGAACCCCACGGATGCAGACAGATCGGGTCCGCACCATCGAGGATCTGCTGGCACTAGTCGGATGCACTGAGGACCGTGATAAAGTGGCGTATGCTGCCCACTGTCTCGGGGGGACTGCCAGAGCTTGGTGGGATGGATTCAAGGCTATGCATGTTGAGCAAGACATCACTTGGGACACCTTCAAGACGGAATTCCGCAAGGCCCACATCCCTTCTGGAATCATGGCCATCAAGAAGCGTGAGTTCCGAGCCCTGAAGCAAGGTAGTAGCACTGTCAAGGAGTACATGCAGAAGTTCAGTGTTCTCTCAAGGTATGCCCCGAGGATGTCAAGACCGATGCCGCCAAAGGGAGCGCTTCATGGAAGGCCTTAACCAGACTCTGCAGATGCTAAGCTTGTTGTGTGTGACTGCCCAACCTTTCTGATCTGGTGAACAAGGCACTCATGCTTGAGGACAAGCGGCGTGCCTTGGATGACACTCAGAAGCGCAAGATGATCGGCAAGGGTAGCTCCAAGAACGAAGCCTCGCCCATGGCAGCCAGCCACGGTCAAGCCAACCTATCGGCAACCAAGAGCTCCTGCACCCGCACCAACTATCCACCTCAGAAGATGCCAACCCCAGCCAGCTTACAACAACCCCAATAACAATCTTGGCAAGGGCGTCGTCCCCAACCAAGTCACTTGTTTGGATGTGGACAGCCAGGGCACTACTCCAAGAATTGCCCCAACAAGAAGCCCGGCGCCCAAATGCGCAGAACCCAGACAAGGTCGTGGAATGCCACCGAGGAACCAAGCTCCCGCAACTTGCCCAACAATGGCAGGGGTCGTGTGAATCATGTCACCATGGAAGAAGCCCAGAAGACCGGACGTCGTCTTTGGTACGTTCCTTGTCAATTCAGCACCATAATCTGTTTTGTTTGATTCGGAGCCACGCATTCTTTTGTCACCCAAAGTTTTGCATTAAAAGTGGCATGACCCTACACCCCTGAATAACCCTATGGTTGTACAAACCCCCGGAGTAGAGATGAGAGCCAAGATAGGATGTAAAGGAGTCGGGATTACCATTAACGGGGTAGACTTCCTAGCAGACCTTATCATCCTAAAATCACAAGGCTTGGATGTGATCTTGGGAATGGATTGGCTCAGCAAGCACCAAGGCTTGATTGATTGCGCCAACCGGACGGTCACTATGACCAATGACCGAGGAGTCAAAGTCAAATTTGCCTCCAACCCCTCTTCTGCTCAAGCCAACCAAGTCAACTGTCTGACTGAAGTTGGATTGGAACAAGTGCCGGTAGTATGCGAGTATCCCGATGTTTTTCCTGATGAGTTACCAGGAATGCCTCCTGACCGAGACATTGAGTTCGTCATCGAGCTCATACCCGGAGCAGGACCCATCTATAAGAAGCCTTATAGGATGGGATCGGAGGAGTTAGCAGAATTGAAGAAGCAGCTGGAAGAGCAGTTGAGGAAGGGATTTATCCGCCCTAGTGCCTCCCCTTGGGGATCACTGCTCATTTGTGGCAAAGAAGGACGGTACCATCCGCTTATGCATTGACTACCGCTCCCTCAACGAGGTTACAATCAAGAACAAGTACCCACTTCCCAAGATTGAAGATCTGTTTGATCAACTCAATGGGGCCAAGGTGTTCTCCAAGATCGACCTCGGATCTGGGTACTACCAATGAAGATCGACCCCAAGATATTCAAGACGGCATTCAGTAACAGATATGGCTCAGTATGAATGCACGGTCATGTCCTTTGGGTTGACCAATGCCCCACTTACTTCATGTATCTCATGAATAAGGTCTTCATGGAATATTTGGACAAGTTCGTCGTCGTCTTCATTGATGACATTCTTGTCTTCTCGAAGTCGGAAGAAGAGCACGAGCAACACTTGAGGATGGTCCTAGACAAGCTTCGAGAGCACCAACTATATGCCAAGTTCAGCAAGTGTGAATTCTGGCTGCGTGAAGTTGGATTCTGGGTCATGTTCTAACGAAGAGGATTGTCGATCGACCTGCTAAGATTGAAGCCGTGATGAATGGCAATCCCGAACAATGTGAAGGAAGTCGAAGCTTCCTCGGACTCGCGGGATATTACCGCAAGTTCGTTGAAGGATTCTCAAGCATTGCCCGACCCATGACTCAGCTCTTGAAGAAGGACAAGAAGTTTGAATGGGCGCCAAGTGCGAAGAGAGCTTCGAGAGCTGAAGAAGAGGCTAACCACGCTCGATTCGCCACACCAGATATACACAAGGAGTTTGTGATATATTGTGATCGTCAAGAATCGGATGGGAGGTGTTACGATGCAAGAAGGCGAGTCGTGGCCTACCTTTCAAGGCAACTTCGACCTCACGAAGAGAACTACGCTACTCATGACCTTGAGCTAGCAGCAGTGGTTCATGCCACGAAGACTTGGCGACATTACCTCTTGGGTAGCGATGTGAGATATACACGGACCACAAGAGTCTCAAGTATATTTTCACTCAAAGGAATTGAACATGAGGCAAAGAAGATGGCTGGAGTTGATAAAGGATTATGACCTCGGTGTTCAATACCACCTGGAAAGGCTAATGTGGTAGCAGATCGTTGAGCGGAAGGCTTGCTCCTTGAATACTATGCTAAAGCGCAAGCTACCCGCCTTGTATGAAGAACTTGAAAGCTTGGGTTGGAACTGGTTGCACCAGATTCTTGGCCAACCTCGAAGTTAAGCCTACCTTGATGGATGATATCAAGAAAGCTCGGAAGGGGCATGAGAGTATTGAAGGCATCAAGAGGAAGATCAAGGCGAGCAAAGCCTCGAGTTCTCGAGAGGATGAGGAAGGAATTGTGTGGTTTGGGAATCGCATCTGCGTGCCCAACAAGGTTGAGCTCAAGAACCTGATCTTGCAAGAAGCTCATGACAGCCCATATTCCATCCACCACAGAGGCACCAAGATGTATCAAGACACTGAAGGAAAGATTTTGGTGGCACGGGATGAAAAGGAGATTGCCACCTATGTTGCCAAATGTGGCGTATGCGGAGGGTCAAAGCTGAACATCGGCGACCTGCTGGATTACTCCAACCACTCAAGGTTCCCGAGTGGAAATGGGATAAGATCGAATGGATTTCATCACTTTGGACTACCTAGGTCAAACAAGGGACATGACTCCATCCGGGTCATAGTTGACCATTTGACCAAGGTGGCCCACTTCATTCTGTCAAGACAACCTACAAGGGAACCAGTTAGCAGCCTCTACATCAACCGGATTGTGAGCCTTCATGGTGTTCCCAAGGAGATTGTGTCGGATCGAGGAACCCAGTTCACCTCAAGGTTTTGGAAGAAATTCCAGAGGCCATGGGGACCAAGTTGTCCTTCAAAGATGCTTTCCACCCACAGGCCGGAGGTCGACCGAGCGAGTGAATCAAATACTCAAGACATGCTCCGAGCCTGTGTCTTAGCTTATGGAGCTAAGTGGGAAGATTGCCTCCCTTTCGCCGAGTTCTCTTACAACAACAGTTATCAGGCCAGCCTTCAGATGGCACCATTTGAAGTGTTATCTGGCGGAAGTGCCGTACACCTCTCAACTGGTCGGAGACCGGAGAAGGACTTGTCTTTGGGCCCGATATCCTTGAAGCGAAGAGCAAGTCCAGCTTGTCGAGAGCGTCTGAAGTCCGCCAAGTCGAGGCAGAAGAGCTATGCGGACTCACGTCGCGAGACATAAACTTCGAGTTGGAGACCATGTCTATCTCCGGTCACCCCTCTCAAAGGAGCCCAGCGCTTTCATGTCAAGGAAAGCTCGCTCCGAGATACATTGGCCCCTTCAAGATCATCGAGGCGAGGAGAAGTGGCTTACCAGTTGGAACTTCCACGAACTTTCGATGTGCACAACGTGTTCCACGTGTCACAACTCCGAAGTGTCTCCAAGTTCGCACAAGCCCGATCTCTACAAGGACGTCAATCACCAAGCCATTGATCTTCAACCTGATTTGACTTATCGTGAGAGGCCCATCTGCATTCGGATGAGGCTGAACGACGCCTTTTCAACCGCACCATCAAGTACTTCAAAGTCCAATGGAGCAATCACACCGAAGCAACTTGGGAGCGTGAAGACTACCTTAGATCCGAGTTTCCGTATCTCTTTAAAGCCTAGTTTAGGAATCTCGGGGACGAGATTCTTGTAAGGGGGGTAGGTCTGTCACACCCTGCATTTTGTAACATTTCATTTTCATTAATAAAGCATGAAAATTTGGACCAACAAAAACTTTTTGCATTATTTGGCTTTTATTTGGAGTTGGTTTTCTCTCTGTGCTTCTTTTCAAGTGCTTCTTGAAGTCAACTACTCTACCCTCTATATTCCATCTCCTTACCCCAAGCTCCTGACCAATGACCATGCCATGTGAATAGTGCTATATAGAATTTTCTTACAAAAATAGTTTGGCCAGAAAGTATTTTCTAAAATTAGTTTTCCAAAAACCCCTGAATTGAGGTTTGCAATTTGCAAGTACTTGATTAAGGGCAGTAAAAATCTTTCAAAAATATATTTGACTCCTATTAGATATAGGATGCCCAGGGAACCACAAAATATAATTTTAAAAGTTCTTGTTCTATTTTATTTAAAGGCTTTTCTTAAGGCCAGAAATGGTCTTTAATAGGAAAAATTACTTTACTGTTTCAAAAATATTTGACAAAATTTAGGGAAACTCATAGGACATATATTGTCCATATATAAGAGTTTCAACACCTGGTCATGTTCAAAATATTGGTCAAATCCTCTAAAACCCTTTCTGGATATTTCAAGCTTTTGAAATATTTACAAAGGAATTATCCTCCAAAATTCCAGGAAAATTCTATCATGTCACATATGACATATTAGATGATCTTGCCAAGTCTCATGACTTGGAGAACAAGATAACACCATCAAAACCCTCAAAACTATTTCTGTCCATTCTAAAGTTTGATCAACTTTACATTGCCAAGTATGTCCAAATGTGCTCAAACTTGGTGGACATGCTTCATTGGTCTAATGATGCATCTGGACCAAATGGCACAGGTTGGAGAAGAGGAACTCTTGGTCAAAGTGCCTCAAAACCCTCTCTGACCAGAATCAAGTTTGAACTACTTTGCACTACCAACTTTTCTCCAAGACCCCAACTTTGGTGAGCCTGATCATGTGACCAAATAAGGCTACCACACCAAGTGGTACATCAAGGAGAAATGATTTACTCCACTGGATCTACACAAACCCATTTCTGCCCATTTCTAGGGTTTGCAAGAGTTGCATTGGCAACTTTGTCCAAATAAGCTCAAAATGGGTGGAAGGCCCTAAATATATGTGACATTTCACCCCATGGAGCATCTTGGCCAGTGGGAGTCATTAGCTTACCCAAAACTTCATCAAACACCTTCTGGCAAAATACTAAAAAGCCTATTTTTGCCACTTTCACTAATCTCCTTGAGTTCATCTTTTTGCCACAACCCCTCCTCACTCCCCTCTGTCACTTAGACACTTTTCTACCGAGGAAGCAATGTGGAGGAAGGGGAATCACGTTGTCCTCTCTCGGACAACAGTTTCTTCTCCCTCTCACAGCCACTCTCTCTCCCTTCTGCACCCCAGAGCATCCCAGGCCCTTTCCTGGCCTTGTCCCCTTCCACTGTAGCTTCCAGACAGAAAAGGACGCGCGCGCGACGCGGAAAACCCGCGGATGCCGGCCAAAGTCGCTCTGGGCGCTGCCAGAGCGCCGACCGTTGACACCGCGCCTCCCGACCGCCTCGTGCCTTCACCTCGCGCCAGTTGATGTGTCTCGACGTCTGCGACACGCCGCCGTGCAGTCCCCATTGTCTCCCCCTCTCTCTCCCCTCCTGCAGCGCGTGCCCGACGCCGCCCGGCTCGGCCAATGGCCGGCCTCACACGCGCGGGCGCCAGAACCCTCCCCCGCTCTCTCTCCTTCTCCCTGGCGCCCTACTCCATCCCCACGAGCGCCGTGGACAGCTCAAACCTCTCCCCAACGGCCTCCAGAGCCGATCCCGCGGGCGCCCGTAGGCCACGCCCACGGTGAACCGCGGCCGGCCTATATAAGGCGCCCCCGAGCCTCTCTCTTCCTCCCTGTCGCTCCTCCACACACCCAATCAACCTCCGGAACCACCCACTTCTCTCCAGAGCCGCCCGAGCTCGAGATCGAGCTCGAGCTCCGCCGCCTCGCCGCCGTCGATCTGCATGCAGGCCTCCTCCGCCCCTTTTCTCTCGAATCTGGACTCCCTCGCCTCCGATGCTTTCCCTCTCTTTCCCCTTATTTTGCAGCCGAACGGCCGAGCCACCGGCGCTCAAGCACCTCCGCCGCGGGACCTCGTCGCCCGTGGCGGGCCACTCCGCGACCATCTCCACCACCACCGAACCGCGACTCGCTCCACGAGTCCAACGGTAGCCTCCGCACCCCTTCCGTGCCTGTCTCGCCCGCCGGCGAAGCTCGCCGTCGCCTCTGCGAGGTAGCGGCGACGGCCGTGGGGCCGCCAACGACCTCACGCCACGACGGGTGGGCTCCACCGTCGAGGTTTAAAACGTCTTGTGCTGCAAGACCGACCCGTCGGTGAAGGCGTATTCAGCCTTTACGCCTTGACGTGGCGGCGCGTGGGCTGGGTTTCCCCACAGGCCTGCTGCTGTTGTGGCCTCTCGGCCCGATGGCACAGTACCGTTTTCTTTTTCTTTTAGTATTATTTCCAAATATTCCACAGGCAGAATATTAATCCAAATGCATTGATTCCAATTTCTAAATTCCTAGAATATTGTAACCTATTTAATGGTGCAACTTTCACTCAAATCCAACCACCTTTTCTTCTCTGTAAATATTTAAATGTGGTTTTTGGCATTTAAATAAGCCTTTGAAAATCCATAACTCCTATTTTGCTGCTCCAGAACCAAAACCAAAAGTTGCCCCCTTCCTAGCTTTCCTTCTAGTATTTTACAAAAATAAGTTGACATTTTGTGAGCACTTTGACTTTCTGTTTTTATTATTGTCTTATTTTCCGTTGTTTTCTTGCGACGTTAGATCCCGTGTTTGTGAGGTAGCTGAGGAAGAAGGAGGAGCAGGCCTCAAGACTTTGAAGATCAAGCCAACCAAGGCAAGCAGCCCTTTGACCATGACTATGATACCCTTTATATGCATGTCATTTTTAGCTCTTTATTGATGATGCATCGGAATCATGACGAGATGGTGAACCACGTGGGTGGTTGCCACGATTACATTCCTCGTTGATACTTGCATTGTGCATGGCCCTACCTTCTTATGAGGGTTATGCCGTGGGAGTAGATAGGATGCAAATGTAGATGCTACATAAACGGGATGGGTTTGTGCATGGTGAAGGAGGCAAAGTGATTTCAAAAGTATTTTGAAAACCCGTCGGGTGCCACTTATGCCCGAGGGAGATGATGAGATGGGTGACCACTTGATGACGAAGTGGTGTGCCAAGCAAAAAGGGTGTGTTGTTTTCAAAACGGATTGGTCGGAGTTGCGACCGTTATTCCAACCTTACATGCGCGACCACTCTACCCTTATATGGGAAAGGGCATTGTTGAGTACCTAGATCGATCCTAGCTTGGAGCCCGCATTACTAGTGACGGGGGAGAGTTGGTGCTCTCTCTTGGGACGGGTCGTGCTGTAGGGCGGCCATGACTGTTTTCACGTGGCACCGGACACACCGTTGGTACCCGTGCTTGTGGTATGTGATGAATATGGGAGCGAGGCTCCACAACTTTATAATGTGAAAAGATTGGCACGGGGTTACTACTAATCGAGTGGACTCCATGTTAGTGTCGTCTAGGGAAAGGCAGTGATCGGTGCTTACCCCGGTACTTGAGGTACCGCTGGTCGTGGATTGACACGGAAGTTCCCGGATCTAGTGGGTAAAGTGTGCAACCTCTGCAGAGTGTAAAACTATTGAATAGCCGTGTCCACGGTCATGGACAGGTTGGGTAACCGCTCTTGGGCTACGTCCACTTGTTTTCAAACCCGGCGTGTGTGAGATGATGGTGTTGCCTCGGATCAAGTCAAAGGACTTGACACGGTTGAGATGGGTTGGTGCCCACTGCTTATGATAAATGGGTTGGTGCCCATTCTATTTATGTTGATATCTGTGACCAGTCCTTATGGTTACTTGAATTCTCTTGATGCATGCTTTATAGGATGTTGAACATGTTCTTGCACTCAAAACTAGCTTTATGCAAAACTTTACCTATGTCATGCATCACTGTACCTTGAACCAAATCATGGGTTGCTTGCGAGTACATTCAAAGTACTCATTGGCTTGCCACTGGTTATTTAATTGACCAGGCATGGAAGAACCGGAGTTCGAGGAAGAGTTCTTTGGAGACGATCATGCGAACTAGGACGTGTCCCAAATGAGAATGCCCGAGGGTTAAGGCGGATGGCATGGGTTCTACTTATCGGACGATTTCCGCTGCTATGTTTCATTTGATGATCAGCCCTTAAGGCTTTATCGATGTAAGACTTGACCATGTTGGTCACTATTTGTGTAAGACGGTATGTATGGATGTAAGACTCTTGTTGTTCAGCTTCTGTGTGTTCAGTGAGCATTGATCTCTGGGATCACTGTACACGTGCATTCGGTGATCACGACTTGCGAGTCGGGGTCCCCACACATTCATTGGTGTTGTGGGTGTGGAGGTCGTGGTACACGCAGTACTAACTGCCCTTGGAAGGTTCGGGCTGATCTCTGTCCCGCTTGGTGTCTGGTTCTGCCGCGAGCACAGCAGCCTCCTTGCGCTTCACATCCTTGGCCTTGGGTTTCTTCTCTTACGGTCTGCGGCAGCGTCGAGGAGGAGAGACGCCTTCCTCAACCTGGCGCACTTGGTCGCCAAGTTGATCAGCTCAAGGAAGTGCAGTGTCTTCATGCATTGCCAGCTCCTCCTTCATCTTGACGTCGCGCACGCCGTCGGAGAAGGCTGAGATGATGGCCTCCTCGGTCACCTTGGGAATCTTGAGGTGCGCATTGTTGAAGCGCTGGATGTACTTCTGCAGGGTTTCCCCTAGTTGCTGCTTGATTCAGCGCATGTCGCTCACGGCGGGTGGCCGGTCGCAAGTACCCTGGAAGTTGGCGATGAAGCGGGTGCGCATCTCGTCCTAGGAGGAGATCGTGCCTGGAGCCAGGTTTAGGAGCCAGGTGCGGGCCCCGTCCTTTAGCGCCATGGGAAACCAGTTTGCCATGAACTTCCCGTCTCCGTTGCCAGCTTTGATGCCCAGCTCGTAGAGCTGGAGGAACTCTGCGGGGTCAGCCGTACCGTCGTAGCGAGGAGGCAGGTCTCGCTTGAACTTGTGGGGCCACGCGACGCTGCGCAGCTCGGTGGTGAAGGCGCGGTAGCCTGCTGTGGCCACAGGAGGCCTTGGGTGACGAAGAGCTTGGTCCTGCGGGTCCCCATGCACTGCAGCTGGGAGCAGCGCGGGGTCTTGACGTGCTGGAGCAGGAACGTGGTCACGACGAGCCGGAGCAGGGAGCGCTCGGGCAGCTTCTCGCGGGCGAGGGACTTCTTGGCAGCTTTGCTCTTGCACCGGGCGCCGACGGGCGGGTTCGCCCGGGCCACGCGCTTTGGGGCAGGCGCCTTCTTGAGGGGGAGGCAGCTGAGGCGCCCGAGCTTCGCCCAGCAGCGGCGGGTGCGTGCTGTGGGGACGGATGGCGCAGGAGAGACCCTGCGGCACGGACGAGCTCGGCGACGCGGTCGAGCCATTCTTCGTAGACGTCGTCGACGGGATGGTAGCGCAGGAGCTCGTTTGCCGCGATGAACGCAGCTCGAGCTTCCATGGGCGCGCGGAATGCGTGAGACGAAGAACCAGCTGGGGTGAGCGAGGGGGTAGCAGTGCGGCCATCTTGCCTCATGGAGGGATGCTGGGATGATGCTTGCTGCTCATTCCCCGCCGAGCCGGTGGCGGTGTTGACGGCAGGTGACGGGGAACTACGAGGGCGCCCGCCGATGGGAGCTGTCTGGGCGACATGGGAAGCGAGGGCGGCTCGGCGCTCGGCGCGGGCCCGACAAGCATCAGACATGGATGCGATGGTCGGAGAAGAACAGGGCGACGGAAGACGAATTCCGGCGCACCCTACTTGGCGCGCCAAATGTTGGATTTCGGGTTTCGGCAGACCCTTGAGGTTCGAACACTAGGGTGCGCGCGGAGATTCGCCCTCTACCTACCTGCTCCTCGCCGCCTCGCTAAGATCTAAACTACGAAAGGAACAACACAAGAGGCACAAGGTTTATACTGGTTCAGGCCACCATTGCGGTGTAATACCCTACTCCAGTGTGTGGTGTGATGGATTGCCTCTTGGGCTGATGATGGACAATACAAGGAGGAACAGCCTCGCGAGGGTCTGTTCTTGGCTGGTGCGATGAACTACTAGGGGGAGTTTAGTCGCTCTCTCTACTGGTTTCTTGGCGAGGATCTTGTCTCTCCTCTACCTTGTGGTGGCTAGTCCTATTTATAGGCAAAGGCCCTGGGCCTCTTCCCAAATATTGAGCGGGAAGGGCGCCAATAATTGGCCATTTTGAAGGGGGACATTGGGTACACTTATCCTGACTAAAGTTGGTCCTCGCCTGTCAAAGGCTCTTGTGGTGACGCCTGCTTGGGCTCCACGATGACTTCCTCCCTGCCATTGGGCGGGTCTTGGTCTTGTTGCACCTAAATGGATGCCTTTGCATGATGCTCTCGCCTGCGCTTGCTCCCTTTGCACCAAAGAGGAAAGGAGGACACTGCGCACGCTAGCACCTGCCTGGCGCCCTTGGTCGTCATGGCTTGCGTCATGGGCACCTCGTGAGGTACCCCGCCTTGATCTCTACGCCTCCTCGTGAGCCAGCCTGATGAGGCCGTGCCTGAGGAAGCTCCTTGTCGTCCGCCCCGCGAGGCTTGGCCCCTCGCGAGGGTCTTGAGCTTGTGTTGATGAAGATGGGCCGTGCTGGGCCCCCCTTTGAGCCACGCCGCAGGCCGTAGGCAGGCATGTCTGGGGACCCCCGTTCCTAGAACGCCGACAAGGGGGGCGCGCCCTCCACCCTCGTGACCGCCTCTGGCATTTCTTGGAGTAGGGTCCAAGACTCCTGGATCACGTTCGGTTGGAAAATCACGATCCCGAAGGTTTCATTCCGTTTGGACTCCGTTTGATATTCCGTTTCTTCGAAATACTGAAATAGGCAAAAAACAACAATTCTGGGTTGGGCCTCCGGTTAATAGGTTAGTCCCAAAAGTAATATAAAAGTGGAAAATAAAGCCCAATATAGTCCAAAACAGTAGATAAAGTAGCATGGAGCAATCAAAAATTATAGATACGTTGGAGACGTATAAGGCATCCCCAAGCTTAATTCCTGCTCGTCCTCGAGTAGGTAAATGATAAAAAAGAATTTTTGATGCGGAGTGATACTTTGGCATAATTTCAATGTAAATCTTCTTAATTGTGATATGAATATTCAGATCCGAAAGATTCAAGACAAAATCTCATATTGACACAAAAATAATAATATTTCAAGCATACTAATCAAAGCAATCATGTCTTCTTAAAATAACATGGCAAAAGAAAGTTCATCCCTAGAAAATCATATAGTTAGGCTATGCTTCATTTTCGTCACACAAAGATGTTCCCAACTTCTATACCCCCGATGACAAGCCAAGCAATTGTTTCATACTTAAAGAATCTCAAACTTTTTCAACCTTCACGCAATACATGAGCGTGAGCCATGGATATAGCACTATGGGTGGAATTGAGTATGATGATGGGGATTGTGTGGAGAAGACAAAAAACAAGAAAGTCTCACATTGATGAGGATAATCAACGGGCTATGGAGATGCCCATCAATTGATGTCAACATGAGGAGTAGGGATTGCCATGCAACGGATGCACTAGAGCTATAAATGCTCAACAAAAGAAAGCTAGTGGGTGTGCATCCAACTCGCTTGCTCACGAAGACCTAGGGCATTTGAGGAAGCCCATCGTAGGAATATACAAGCCAAGTTCTATAATGAAAAATTCCCAGTAGTATGAACAAGGTGCTACTTTGAAGCACAATATATGAGACTCACTACATGAAGAACTAGGTGCTACTTTGAAGCACAAGTGTGGAAAAAGAGATAGTAGCATTGCCCTTTTTATTTATTTTTTAATTTTTTTGGGCCTTTCTTTTTTTCTTTTGGCCTTTCTCTTTTTTTATTTGGGCAATGCTCTAATAATGATGATCATCACACTTCTATTGACTACAACAAAAAGATTACAACTCGAAATTTAGAACAAGATATGACTCTATATGAATGCCTCCGGCAGTGTACCGGGATGGTGCAATGAATCAAGAGCGACATGTATGGAAAAAAAATGCATGGTGGCTTTGCCACAAATACGATGTCAACTACATGATCATGTAATGGCAATATGACAAAAGTAATGTATGTCATGATAATGATGATGGAAGTTCCATGGCAATATATCTCAGAATGGCTATGGAAATGCCATGATAGGTAGGTATGGTGGCTGTTTTGAGGAAGATATAAGGAGGTTTATGTGTGATAGAGTGTATTATATCACGGGGTTTGGATGCACCGGCGAACTTTGCACCAACTCTCAAGGTGAGAAAGGGCAATGCACGGTACCGAAGAGGCTAGCAAAGGTGGAAAGGTGAGAGTGCGTATAATCCATGGACTCAACATTAGTCAAAAGAACTCATATACTTATTGCAAAAATTTAGAAGTCATCAAAAATCAAGTACTGCGTGCATGCTCCTTGGGGATATATTGGTAGGAAAAGACCATCGCTCATACCCGACCACCACTCATAAGGATGCACAAGCCAGGTACACTTCATGTTTCAAATTTTTTACACAACTTTAACCATACGTGCATGCTACGGGACTTGCAAACTTCAACACAAGTATTTCTCAAATTCATAATCACCCAACTAGCACGACTTTGATATTATCACCTCCATATCTCAAAACAATTATCAAGCATCAAACTTATCTTAGTATTCAACTCACTCAAAAGAAAGTTTCACATATCTTGAATACCAAGTATATTAACATTAAGCAAATTACCATGCTATTAACGATTCTCAAAATAATCTAAGTGAAGCATGAGAGATCAATAGTTTCTTTAAAACAAATCCACCACCGTGCTCTAAAAGATCTAAGTGAAGCACTAGAGCAAAAATTATCACGCTCAAAATATATAAGTGAAGCACTATGAGCAAAACTATCAAGCTCAAAAGATATAAGTGAAGCACTATGAGCAAAACTGTCAAGCTCAAAGGATATAAGTGAAGCACATAGAGTATTCTAGCAAATTCCAATTCATGTATGGCTCTCTCAAAAGATGCGTACAGCAAGGATGATTGTGGTAGACTAACAAGCAAAGACACAAATAATACAAGACGCTCCAAGCAAAACACATATCATGTTGGTGAATTAAAATATAGCTCCAAGTAAATTACCGATGGAAGTGGACGAAAGAGGGGATGCCTTCCGGGGCATCCCCAAGCTTTGACTTTTTGGTGTCCTTGGATTATCTTGGGGGTGCCATGGGCATCCCCAAGCTTAGGCTCTTGCCACTCCTTGTTCCATAATCCATCAAAAGAATTCACCCAAAACTTGAAAACTTCACAACACAAAACTCAACAGAAATCTCGTGAGCTCCGTTAGAGAAAGAAAACAAAGAACTACTTCAAGGTACTGTAATGAACTCATTATTTATTTATATTGATGTTAAACCTACTGTATTCCAACTTCTCTATGGATTATAAACTATTTTACTAGCCATAGATTCATCAAAATAAGCGAACAACACACGAAAAACAGAATCTGTCAAAAACAGAACAGTCTGTAGCAATCTGTAACTAACGAAACCTTCTGGACCTCTAAAACTTGTACTAAAATAGGAAGTCCTGTACAATTTGTTTACTGATCAGCAGCAAAAATAATCAACACAAAATCACGTTCCTGTGATTTATCATAACTAAATTCGTGCGCGCAGAGTTTCTGTTTTTCAGCAGAATCAAATCAACTATCATCGTAGGTTATCCTATAGGTTCCACTTGGCACAAACACTAATTAAAAGATAAAACCACATCTAAACAGAGGCTAGATGGATTATTTATTCCTAAACAGAAGCAAAAACAAAAAACACAAAACACAAAATAAAATTGGGTTGCCTCCCAACAAGCGCTATCGTTTAACGCCCCTAGCTAGGCATAAAAGCAAGGATAGATCTAGGTATTGCCATCTTTGGTAGGCAATCCATAATTGGCTCTCATGATAGATTCATATGGTAATTTTATTTTCGTTCTAGGGAATTGTTCCATACCCTTCTTTAAGAGAAATTGGAATCGAATATTCCCTTCCTTCATATCAATAATTGCACCAATCGTTCTAAGAAAAGGTCTACAAAGAATAATAGGACATGAAGGATTGCAATCTATATCAAGAACGATAAAATCTATGGGCACATAATTCCTATTTGCAACAATAAGAACATCATTAATTCTTCCCATAGGCTTTTTAATAGTGGAATCCGCAAGATGCAAGTTTAGAGAGCAATCATCAAAATTACGGAAATCTAGCAAATCACATAAAGTTTTGGGAATAGTAGAGACACTAGCACCCAAATCAGACAAAGCATGAAACTCAAAATCTTTAATTTAATTTTAATAGTAGGTTCCCACTCATCATAGAGTTTTCTAGGGATAGAAACTTTCAACTCAAGTTTTTCTTCATAAGATTGCATCAAAGCATCAACAATGTGTTCGGTAAAGGCCTTATTTTGACTATAAGCATGAGGAGAATCTAGCATGGATTGCAACAAGGAAATACAACCAATCAAAGAGCAATTTTCATAATTAAATTCCTTGAGATCCAAAATAGTGGGTTTAGCAACATCACGGTTTTTATTTCTTTCAATCCCAGTTTCATCAATTTTTATCAAGGTGTAGAAACTCCAAATTTTTAGAATGCCTTCTAGGTAAAGGAAGATCATATTCAGATTCATCAAGATTCATATTGCAAAACAAAGATTTAATGGGGGACACATCAATAACTTTTAGATCTTCATCTTGATTTTCATAGGGATTCGGTTTAGCGGCCATCTTATTGACTAAGGTAGCTTGCATATCCGAAATTTCAGCGGTCATCTTTTCAAGACGAACAATTTGGGCTCTTATACCATCAAATTCTTTAGACATATCATCGAGTTCTTTCTTCATATAGCTCATAAAACTTTTTTGTTCCTTAAGTTCGTTTCTAAAGAAATTATTGTGCTCAAATTGCAAAACCATAAACTTTCTGACGTTGCTTTCGATTTCCTCTAGCCTTTTAAGGTGAAGGTCACCAAATCTAGGTAGAGCCATAGCGACAAATAAGCAAACTAACACACGAGCAAACAAGCGGACGATAAAAAGGCAAACAGGGAAGAGAGGAGGAGATTGGGAAAGAGAGGGCAGATAAAACGGCAAGGGTGAACTAGGGGAGAGGAAAACGAGAGGCAAATGGCAAATAATGTAATGCGAGAGATAGGGATTGCGATGGGTACTTGGTATGGTTGACTTGCTTGCGTGAGCCTCCCCGGCAATGGCGCCAGAAATTCTTCTTGCTACCTCTTGAGCACTGCGTTGGATTTCCCCAAAGAGGAGAGGACGATGCAGCAAAGTAGTGTAAGTATTTCCCTCAGTTTTTGAGAACCAAGGTATCAATCCAGTAGGAGACCACGCACAAGTCCCTCGTACCTACACGAAACGATAGCAACTCGCAACCAACGCTTAGGGGTTGTCAATCCCTTCAGGGTCACTTACGAGAGTGAGGTCGCATAGAGATAATATTTTTGGTATTTTTGATAGATAGATGCAAAGTAAAAGTAAAAGGCAAAGTAAAACAAAGCAAGTAAATAAAGTGATAGAGATTCATATGATGAGAATAGACCCGGGGGCCATAGGTTTCACTAGTGGCTTCTCTCAAGAGCATAAGTATTCTACGGTGGGTGAACAAATTACTGTTGAGCAATTGACAGAATTGAGCATAGTTATGAGTATATCTAGGCAATGATCATGTATATAGGCATCACGTCCAAAACAAGTAGATCAAGCGATTACGCATCTACTACTATTACTCCACTCATCGACCGCTATCCAAAGATGCATCTAGAGTATTAAGTTAAAAAGAGTAACGCCTTGACAAGATGACATGATGTAGAGGGATAAATTCATGCAATATGATAAAAACCATCTTGTTATCCTCGATGGAAACAATACAATCGTGCCTTGCGACCCTTTACATCCTTTGGGTAAGGACACATAAGATTGAACCCAAAGCTAAGCACTTCTCCCATTGCAAGAACTACCAATCAAGTTGGCCAAACCAAAAAGGATAATTTGAAGAGACTTGCAAAGATAACTCAATCATACATCAAAGAATTCAGAGAAGAATCAAATATTTTCCATAGATAATATTGGATCATAAACCCACAATTCATCGGTCTCAACAAACACACCGCAAAAAGAAGATTACATCGAATAGATCTCCATGAGAGAGGGGGAGAACATTGTATTGAGATCCAAAACGAGAGAAGAAGCCATCTAGCTACTAGCTATGGACCCGAAGGTCTGAAGTAAACTACTCACACTTCATCGGAGGGGCTATGGTAATGATGTAGAAGCCCTCCATGGTGGATGCCCCCTCCGGCGGAGCTCCGAAACAGGCCCCAAGATGGGATCTCGTGGATACAGAAGGTTACGGTGGTGGAATTAGGTTTTTGGCTCCTGTTCTAATCATTCGGGGATACTTAGGTATATATAGGGGGAAGGAGTACGTTGGTGGGGCGGCAGGGGGCCCACGAGGTAGGGGGCGCGCCCAAGGGGCGCCCTCCACCCTCGTGACTGCCTCTGGCATTTCTTGGAGTAGGGTCCAAGTCTCCTGGATCACGTTCGGTTGGAAAATCATGATCCCGAAGGTTTCATTCCGTTTGGACTACGTTTGATATTCCGTTTCTTCGAAATAGTGAAATAGGCAAAAACAACAATTCTGGGCTGGGCCTCCGGTTAATAGGTTAATCCCAAAGGTAATATAAAAGTGGAAAATAAAGCCCAATATAGTCCAAAACAATAGATAAAGTAGCATGGAGCAATCAAAAATTATAGATACATTGGAGACACATCAACAATTGATAAAAAAGCTATCATGCATACAGCTGTCACCTAATGAACTAGGTATGTATGCAAGTACAGTTATCCATGACAACAGGTACTAACAAGAGCAAAGCAGCGGGCAGGATATTTGCGATATCTTGTCGTTCTTTTCAAACCGGAATTCTTCTTCGTGCAGATTTCCCACAAAAAAATCC
The DNA here is from genome assembly GCA_021437245.1 of Aegilops speltoides. NCBI lineage: Eukaryota > Viridiplantae > Streptophyta > Magnoliopsida > Poales > Poaceae > Aegilops > Aegilops speltoides. The sequence goes on from CM038141.1 coordinate 143,234,489, forward strand.
GTAAGGCACATGCGGACAAGTAGAAGTTCAAATTGTCATGTGATTTCATAGACAATACCTCATCCTGGGAACAAGACCAGTGCATAACAAGGTTTTTCCATTCAATGTCTTCTAAATTTAGCACAGGAGACTTCACCGAAATTAGTTTATAGACTTGCCATCAAAGTGTGATTTCCTCAGGTAACACCGATACTGCTGCAATGCTTCCTTGAAAAGCACAAGCAAGCTTTGCTCATCATGACTATCCAGATTGACCCTCGCCTACTTACAACAATGTAATGTAAATCATTGATGTGTTCAATCAGCAGAAAATAGGAAAATAATAACCATGAATAATAGCACTTACACGTAAGTTGGATAGGAAGATGTGAAAATGGTGTTTGTCTTCACTATAATCTTCCCATGATGGGAATATACGCACGTAGTCCCTAACTACATTGAAAGCATTGTCTTTTAAAGTAGGAATAGTTGGAATGGGGTTCCAATCTGCAAGAATTGACCATCTCTGCAGTGGGGATAGATCTTCGGCCGGTGGACTTGTTGTACTTTTTGCCGGAGTGGGATTTTTCTGTGGTATGGCTGGTGCTATGGCAACTTAAATCGGTATACCATTTGCTAGAGTGCAGGTCCTATGTGGTGGGGCTAGTGGTGTGGCGGTGAAGTATGGGTACAGTCTGCTGGAGTCGGTCCTATGTTTTGTGTCACTAGTTGTATAGCCAATATAAGTGGGGTGTTGTCTGATTTCTCCGGCACCACCACGTTTTTCAAGGCTTTGCTGGTGCTCCATCAGGTTCGGCAATCACCCTCTTCCTTTTTGATGTCTGATGCAAAAGAACAACATTTGACTAGAAAAACATGGTATGATGACAGATGGAATATGTATTGATAATGGATGGGCATGGCATCTCGACATATATGATGAGTAAACTAAGCAGATGGCGGTGCAACAAAGTAGAAGAAATGGAAGACAACATATGCAAGATACGCGCAATCAATAAAACCTTGCCAAATTAGAACAATCACCTTGATGGGTGAACAGGACAGGCCACCTGCCTTTGACTCCTCGAGGTTAGAATAGTCATTAGGATCATATTCTGAACAAGAACCAACAGGTGGGGAGCGTATGAGTTTCATTGCATCCAGAATGGCACTCAATGCCTTGGTGCCAATTTTGTAAGTCATTGTAGTGTTTAGCTTCAAGAGTGGACTGCTGCTAGTGTGACACAAAGCAGCTACACAGATCATAGTGTAGATATAACGGGAAAACCGTAAGCATCAGAGTAAAATCAGCAAAGTTGAACTTGCTAGAATATATGTGCTAGTATTGCCGGTATGACTAGAAAGGCTTTGGATACTAGCTCTCTTCAACTGAAGGTGTGGTACTGTTAATATCAGTGTAACTCTCAAAAGCGACACAGCTCCCCGCATTTCCTTGCCATTCTTATAGGATTCAAGTGGGCAGGCCACTACAAATCCTATTCCTATGTTTACAAAATCCTACGAATCAAAGAGGCTCAAAGAGTTCAAAGTGTCCATCACAACTGACCGTATAGACCACTACACTACAAATGTCCCTGCTCATCTTCACTACAAGGAACATAATGTACTACTATCATACTCCCTCCATTCCAAAATGTAAGTTTTTGTAGAGATTTCCACTATGGATCACATATAGATGTATCCAGATACATTTTAGAGTGTAGATTCACTCATTTTGCTCCATATGTAGTCCATGGTGGAATCTATACAAAGACTTGTATTTAGGAACGAAGAGAGTACTTATTAAAGAATAACGAAAGAGGAACATGCTAAAGAAGAGCAAGCAGATTTTGGATAATAGTTGCACAGTGCCCACACATGATGAACTAGAGCGCATTTAGAAAGCACCTCCCTGCTGTCTCTCTATATGTGGTGCACGTGCTTTTCGAAAGTAAAGTAGGAACATTAGCTGACCAATTAAATGTTATCTGTTCTAGTAATATCAGCATCATATCAGATTCATACTTGAGCAACAAGTTTGGAATTATGAGTGGCACGTTGTTTAGCTTGATGGATTCAGGAGTTGTGCTAAGAAGGTACGATGATGGTACTGAATATAAAGGCATGTCTACATGCAAGTCACGTGACTTTTGTCATTTGGGTCAGTCGACCATTTCAGGCGGTTGGATGAAGATCCTACGTCTCCTAACCCTTCTTCTTCCTCGTCTCTGATTCTTCCCATACAGAACAGCGCATGGGCCGCCGGCTGGACCACCGGCCCCCACTTCCTATGTTCGTCCGCCACCCCCACCCCAACCCCCGCCCCCACCCGCGTCGAGTTTTCTACGTTCGGCGAGGCCCCACCACCGCCCCCTGACAACCACCGTTCCCACCCGAGCCCCTTCATTCGCACCGGTGAACTTCGGTGAGCTCTGAAAAATCGAATGACCCAATTTTGAAATTTAGTCTACTGTAATTTAACTAGTGTGGAATATAAAAGGGGAAAACCATAAGCATTAGGAGTATAGTGTTGAGCGTGCCATGGCGGATCTGAAGGTGCAAACCGAACAAAGGCAACTTCGCAACCAATGTTTGCTTTCAACTAGCAAGTAAGTGATGGACAAGAAATCAGAGTAAAGCAGTGGCGATCTATTTTCTTGCTGTGATAAATAAGTTGAGCAGATACAAAATAGTACCGCCTCTGGTGTGGCGCCGTGTATGCATCTGCTGAGAATTTGACGGTGCTGCGGTAGTGATGGCTGTCGGCAGCGTGGAAGCAGATCTAGCAGGGTAGACGGTGGCGGCGGGGCGCGGTGGATGAGACGGTCATAGGAGCGGCGCCGGCAAGGTGTACGACGGCGGGGATGAAGCGAGAGGACGGGACGCAAGGATCCCGGTCAGAAGCCGTGGATGAGAGAGGTCGATCTCTTGTAATGGATGGCGGCATCGGGGTATCAGCTCCGGCATGGTGGAGGAGGACGGCGGTGGATGGGGTGGCGGACGGAGGAGGCTGGGCGGGGAGGGTGTTTTGGTGCCCACGGAGTACGAATGGGGAAATGGAGGTAGAGAGGAAGGGGGGAACCATGTCTTCAGGGCGCGCTTGTCTCAAATGCGAGGAGATTTACAAACTTAGCCCACGTTTCAAATATCCTACATCACAGCAATATTAGTCGGTTGGGGATAGGACGGTAATCTCGCATACACCAAATATTTGCTGACGAGAGTTTGTTTTTGGCGCCCACCGTGTATGAATCGGTGAGGGAGTCGATTTCGGCCGAGGACACATTGTGTTTTGGCGCCCACTGTGTATGAATCCAGGTGAGAGGCGGTTATGTCACGTTTGAGTGAAATTACAAACCTACCCCTATCGAAACCTATAGAAATCAAGCACATAGGCTTTGCGTGGCAGGTATAGGCAGTAGTAATTTCCATCTCGCAGATTTTGGTTTCGGGTGGTTACTGCGACTTTCCCTGCTTCGTTCAAATTTTGCAGAGTGCACATTTCCCGTGCCAACTCAATTCGAATCCCGTTTGTATTCTATTTTTTTCGATCAGGATCCATTTTTTATTGGAATAAAATTCTATATACATCATTTTTATATATACTTTCAAAAGCACAACAAAGAATTCTGCTCCTTTATATGTATAATATGATTTACAAATACAATGATCTCAAAATCATAAGGTTGAATTCAAAAAATTTAAACCAAAATATGTTCTACTAAAATGTATGGATCAGTAATATCTACATATTAAATAACTTGGATGCGCGTGAATTCATATGTGTATGCATGTTTGATAGATCAATTTTGGTTCGAGTATGGATTACATGTATCATCATCTCGAATTCAAATATTTGAATACCTTTTATGTTCACTCCTTCACGCCCATCTCTCTTGCATGCATGCTCCTTCATGTAGCTATCACTCTCTTTTGTCCAGCTCACCTGCACGCTCACTTCATATTTCTCCTATCCTCGCAAACATGGTCTCTCGACGTCTCCCTTGAGAAGTGTCACACTCTCCCTATCATTATACATTGCACGGTTTTCATTATCTCTCACGTCTCTACCGTTCTCTGGTATCACAAGGTACCTAAGATTTCTTTTTCACCGCCACACACACAGTCTCCACTCGTCTTTCTTTGTCTTTCTCTCTATGGGATTCTCTCACACACCCTATATGTCTCTAGATATGACTCATACCACTAAAATTACTCTATCTCTCCTGTAGACACAACATTTGTTGCGGTCTCCTTTTCGTCTCCATCCGAGACTGACATTATTCATTTGTTTACTGATCAGAGAAACTCCCCCCCCCCCTCTCTCTCACACACACAACAACTCCTGCTTCCACTCCCCTTCTCGACTACCGTCTCTCTCTCACACACACACAAAACTCTTGCTTTCGCACCCCCGACTCGTATTTCTCTTACAAACATTTATCGACTAGCCTCTAGATAGGTTTATACACCCGCACACTCGTGCTTCCACCATCGCATACATGTCTCTGTCCCGCTCCTTGTATCTATGTAGATTTTTCTTCCCTTCTTGAGACACCCCCTCTAGATCGTGCACACACACTATCGCCTCATTTTAAGCTGATACCTCTCGCACACACACTCTTTGTGTCTTTGTCACACATGCCCTCTGTCCTCCTCCTCTCTCCCTCTCTCTCTCACACACATGGGCTTTTTGCAACAACTAGCAAGATGCCCATGCGTTGCACGGAACATCAAGATGCATTTGTATGAGTAGTTTATCTTGTGAGAGAAAAGGATGAACGAGGGAAGGCCTTATTTGCAAATGTGGAGAGGGGTGTGGGTATCTTTTTGCAAAATTGCCATAGTTTCCCTCCTATCCGTTAGATATAGATCGGACGACCTATATTGCAGGATGGCAGGCACACGATCATCACCGGCTATGCTTTTTATAAGAGTAGGGATAAAAAACAGAGTTGGTGATGATGGTGGGCCTGCCATCCTACAATATAGGTCGTCCGATTTATATCTGACGGATAGGAAGGAAACTATGGCAATTTACCTGCACTCCTCTCCACATATGCAGATAATGCCTTCCCTTGTTCATCCTTTTCTCCCACAAGATCTTGATGTTCCATGCAACGCACGGGCATCTTGCTAGTAAGAGTAGAAATTAGACATATACCACTTCTCGAATCTTGAAACCAACAACATTCCTCCCTTATCTCATCAAAACTACCAAAGGAATATATTTTGAGTGAAACATAACATATTTTTAGTGATATACGTATTTCAAAACTAGACTTTTTTTCTATCAAATCGGTGAATATGTATTAATCTACTTTGATCGTGTGGCAACGCATTGGCACATTGCTAGTGGTTATTATAATTTCTTGGACACCAGACAAACGGTGGAGTACATATACGAAGAGAAGAGGCGCATGCACGTAGTCGGTCTCTCGTTGTCCCCACACATGAGTGTTACGTAAAGGCAATGTTAACAAATAAACCCTAAAACCCTAGGACTGCATTCGCAGGTACCGGGTACGTGGTGGAGCAAACCTTTATAGGAATAGTCAGCCCGCGTGATAATTTGATCCGTAGGAGTTGATGGTCGGCACCACAGGTGAACAACTTGGAGGCGGTGGCTCGCTAGTTGCCACAGATTGAGTAGCCACGTTTAAAATATCATTTTTTAGCGAGGTTAAGAGTTCCGATTTTAAATGGCGTGTTATAAGTACTAAGTAGTTTTTAGAATGATTGGTATGGAGCAAAAATGGAATTCAGAGTACTACGTACCTCCTTGGCGTATGGTTGTATGGGTTTATGTTGCGAGATGTTGAACCTGGTAGTTCTAGGGAAAATACTATGGTTTAGATTTAGATGTTGGTATTCAGTAATGAAAATCGGAAGGGGGAAACCCTTCTTTCATTAACAAAAACTACTACCTCCGTTCTGGTTTACTAGTCCCCATCGTATTTTGGGTCAAAGTTTGTCCATCAATTTTACTTGTAAAATGTGAATGGAAAACGAGATTTTGTTATACCCAAACAAAAAAGGACTGGAGGGAGTGATTGCTCTGACACGGATGCGACCTCTCATAGCGCAGGCATTGAACTGGCACGCCGGCCAAGAGGGCCCCACTCGCTACAGGCCCAGCTGAACACACCTCCTCGTCGCATGTAACCGGCTTTCGACTATCCCGCCTGCCTTCATTGAGTCCGCGCGTGTGCCGGCAACACATCCTTCTGCGCGCCGATCGGCATTTTAGAACACAAAAAATGACCAAAATATAGTTAATTACGCATGGTCTTGACTTGTTGTGCTCGCACTGGTAGCAGGAACTAGAGGTTTTTCTTTATTTATAACTCTCCTCACAGTTTTTTTGGCTTTGAAGTGAATCATGGTTGTGGATATTATGTTTGAATGTGCAGATATCTGTGAACATGAGTTTGATGTGGAAGTGGAACTTGGAATGTCGGGCTTGCGCGTGAACTATACCCTGTCCAATGCTTAGTTGGTTATTATTTGGAAAGTAATTGCTGTTATTACATGACCCGAAAAAATATATTTTCTGCTACATCAGTAGATGCACGGACATCACAACAGGCATGCTGACTGGATAAACATTTGACCCTAGCTATTATGAAGGAAATTTTGTATTGACAACAGTTTTAGATAGCAAAAGACGCCTAGCCTGCTCTGCCTCTGCTAGCTTATTTCTGGCTTCTTCCATCTCTTCTTTGGCTTAGGTGAAGGGAGCATTTGATTATCTTTTCGCTTCTTCAGGAGCTCAGATACATTCTCAAGGGTTGCTGCACGCTTTCTTTCAACCTTTACTAGAGCCACGACGACACGAACAGTTGACGACTTCACCTGGCTTGTGTGTAATCCAGCATCATCTAGGAATTTGCACCTTGTGTCTAATCTAGCATCATTAGGGAACTGGCACCTTGTGTGTAATCCAGCCTCATTTTGGAAACATGATCTTGAGGTTGACCATACTTCCCTCCTCGCAGGAACTGCATCCTGACATGAAGTTACTTCTTTTTTAGATCAATACTCAGAGCAATCCAGATCCATTTAGTAGAAGCCAGATAAACAGAACTCGGAGAAGTGAATTTAAAGGGAAAAATATAAAAATAGACTACAAGGTGAGAACACCCACTTCCTACATCAATCTAAAAACAAAAGCATTAGGACGATTAAGACTCTTCTTATTACACATCGAAGAACACAAGGCTTAAGAGAAACATAAAATACAATATATACACATCGAAGAACACAAGGCTAAACAAAAGTAATTGAAAGGGTGTTACTTACCAAAGCTCGTTTTACAGGTTCGGTGCAGCTCCTCTTTAACTTGCCACGCTCGTTGAAGATGTCCCCAATATCCCATGTTTGGTCTTCATTGCTCCTCTGCATGTTCGCACTTGTGGTTTTAAAATCTCAACATGGCAAGAAAAATATACTACTAGTAATACTCGCGCATCTTGTGGGCAACATTAAAGCACTCGTCAGCCATGTTAGAGCATCTCCAATAGAATAAATAGCAGCGCTTTAGAAAAGCGTTCTGATCTTGAGATCGAGAAGTAGAGATAGAGAGTAGAGGATAGTTCTCAGCATAGATAGATAAAAAATAGATAATTCAACTACTCGTCGTCGTCCGACTCCTCCTCGGTGATTTCCTCCTCCGACGTCTGACTGTAGGCGTGAAGATACTGATCGTCGTTGGATTCCCAGGGCGACGCTGCTCCTAGCCTCATGTTTAATTGAGCGTCCGCTTTTCGCCTACGCGTGTCCTCACGATAGGCGGCTCGCTCCACCCTCCTCTTATCCCTCTCCGCACTCCTTTGCGCGTAGAACTCGCACTCGTTGACGATGTCCTGTGGGAAGCGTTGGCGCAACAGCACCATGGATTCCTCGTCCATCTTGGCGATGCCGAGACGGTGCTCCCGGCTCCGGTTGTCGCGACGATCCTCGTCGGTGATAAGCCGCGCAGAGGCGCGAGCTCCTGCGCCTGCTCCCGCGTTGGCACGTTGGGGAAGTTCAATGTTCCATGAGGCCACCGGAGGTGCCACACGGCCGCGTCATACGCGCGGGCGGCCTCGTTGGCGGTGTTGAAATTGCCGAGGCCGAGGCGCATCCCGCGGAACCGGATCTCAGCGGAGAAGCCACCGGAGGGGCGCGCGTGGACGCCACTATATCCCCAACTTTCCCGGCGACGCGACGGCATGGTGGCGTGGCGGCAGCGAGGCGAGAAAGAGTGGGGAGAGAGCGGTGGCGAGGCACAGAGCGGGGAGAGAGCGAATGCAAGGCACAGAGCGGTGGGAAGGCGTTGGATTTTATAAAGCGCGCCAGATGCCGCGCGCCAAAACTAGCGCATGCCCGGCCACTTTTTCCCGCGCGCGATCCTTTCTCGACGTCTCTGCTATCTCTACTCTCTTCTCTATTGTTATATTTATTTTATATTTAATATTTATATCTACTTCTCTACTCTCTACTTTTTTTCTCTACTTTCTTATAAAAAACAGAGTTGGTGATGATGGTGTGCCTGCCATCCTGCAATATAGGTCGTCCGATTTATATCTGACAGATAGGAAGGAAACAATGGCAATTTTGCAAAAAGATACCCACACCCCTCTCTAGATTTGCAAATAAGGCCTTCCCTCGTTCATCCTTTTCTCCCACAAGATAAACTACTTATACAAATGCATCTTGATGCGTGCAACGCATGGGCATCTTGCTAGTTCTAAAAAACTTTGCATCATTTGCCACACTACTGGTCGGAGATGAAAAACCTACCCAAGCACAGCACTGTCGGATGTTTGGTTCTGGCAGACCTTAAGGTTCGAACTCTGGGGTGCACGTGAAGATATTCCCCCTACCAATCCGCGTCTGATCGCCTTGCGAGAATCTAAGCTAAATGATGAACAAAATGAGGGACACAAGATTTATACTAGTTCGGGCCACCGTTGTGGTGTAATACCCTACTCCAGTGTGTGCTGTGGTGGATTGCCTCGGGGACAGATGATGAACAGTACAAGGAAGAACTGCCTTGCGAGAGGTGTTCTTGAGCTGATGTGGTGTTCTACTTGGGGTGAATCTTCCCATCTCTAGGTGATCTCCTCCTATCCTCTTATTGCAGTGACTAGCCCCATTTATAGAGGCCCTGGTCCTCTTCCCCAATATTGAGCGGGAGGGTGCCAACAATGGCCATTTTGAAGGGGAACATCTAGTACAAGTTATCCTGACTAAAGTTGGTCTTCGGCTGCCAAAGGCACTGGTGATGATGTCGTCTTGGACTCCACGGTGACCTCCATCCTGCCGCTCTACCGGTCTTGGTCTCGTTGCACTGAAATGGTAACCTTTGCCTAATGCGTCGGTACTCCACGCCTGTGCTTGCCCCCTTTGCACCAAAGAGGAAACAAGGACACTGCACAGGACGGCACCCGCCTGGCCCGCCTGGTCTCGATCGCCACGGCTTGCGTCACGAGCACCTCGTGTGGTATCCTTGCCTTGATATCTCCGCCTCCTCGCGAGCCTGCCTGGCAAGGCCGCTCCTGAGGAAGTCTTCTGTCGTCCGCCCGCGAGGCTTGGCCCCTCGCAAGGGTCTTGAGTCTTGCGCTGATAAAGATGGGTCGTACTGGGCCACCACTCGAGCCATGCCGCAGGCCGCATTCAGGCAAGTCTGGGGACCCCCGTTCCCAGAACGCCGACAGTAACCCCCGGGCCCAAGGCGCGCTCGGACTTGGCTTAGCAGAGAGCGGGGGCAAGTGCGGAGCGCCGCGGGCCCCATCAGCCTGCGGCCTTGGGCGCCGCGTGGCGGTTGATTGTACGTGGGCGCCTCCACTTCCCCATCCTGCCTCGGCAACTGCCCAACTTGACAAGTCCCTGCATGTAGAAATGAGCCATGATTACCTGAGATCATGGAGGCCGACGGTTGGCCTCCTCCGGTTATAAATGCGGGAGAGCGCAGACCCCCGCTGCACATATTCTTCCTTGCTTCCTTCTTTCTCCCCGCCCCAGCTGCTCGCCGTGTCCTATGGCGCCGCCAAAGAGGTTCTTGGCCGCGGAGAAAGGAAAGGCCCATCGGGAAAGGCCTGACTCTCCTTCGCCCAAGTGCGGCCGAGGTCGTCCCCGCAAGCATCCTGCGACCCCCACAGCGGCTTCCCGTGGTTGCGGTGATGATCTCCCGCATGGCAATGGGCCTCTGGTGGGTGAGGGGAGGCGCGTCGAGGCCGCGCGGCCTCCCAGGCCACGCTTCCACTCAGCTGAGGTGCTGCCGGAGTTCGTCGTGTGGCCAGCGAACCCAGCCAGCAGCTGGCTCCAACTTCCCCGCTTCTTCGCAGGCGAACTCCCGGCCGGCGCTCGTGGTGGCTTCTGGCTCCAAGCAGACGGCTGCTGTAGCAAGGCCTCTTGGGTCTCACTTGAGATCTCCGTCGCCGGGAACGTGGCTTTGGCCTGTCTCGGCTGGCAAACGTTTGCCCGCGCGCGTGGCCTGGGCCGGCGGTGCACCCTGCATTTCAAGTTTGACGGCGATGCCACCCTCTACGTGAGGGTGTTCGGAGAAGACGGTCGCCGCGTCAGGTGCTGCCCCGAAGATGATGATGATGGCGACCGGGTGCTCAGCCTCGGCGATGGCCGAGGTGAAGACGAAGGAGGGCGCGTAGCCGGCGGTGTTCGTAGCTCGCCAAGCTTTGGTGGCTCCCCTTCTGACAGCAGCTCCTCCAGCGGTGGCTGTGACCAGCCACCGCGCCGTCACGCTCGCCTTGCGGGGGGTAGCGGGTCAGCCCGTCGTCGCGCCTCGGTGAAGCATGAGGAGGGGTCTGACTGAGCTCCGGAGGCAGTACGAGCCCTAGCCATGAGTCGTTGCCGGGCAAGCCGTGTCTATTTTGTTTTCCTCCCTTTCCTGCACAAAGAGAGAGTAGTGTGGGGCCCCGTAGGGGCGTGCTGGACTGTTGCCCTTAACTATTATGCTAATTTTTTTATTCCCATGTTGTGTTTTGGTGCTGCGTGCTCATATGTAGGAACCACTTAGCTCGGGGGGACTTGCCGTAGAATTTGCTTCTCGAGGCTGAGGCCTCGTCATGCGCCTCGAGGCCTGCAAGAATTAGTCAGGGGGGATAGCTTTCGGACCTAGTTGTGAGGGCAACCGGCTTAGGTCCTGTGTTCGTGTCGTGATGCCCGTGGGGCACGGACCGGGAGGAGTGCTCCCACGGTGGACTTGAGTAGGGAAGCCTCACGAGAGTGGGTTAAAAAGCACTCGCGAGGGTGCCCGCACAGCCCCCTCGCAGGGCTTGCGAAAGAGAAGATGAGCCAGACGAGCAATAAACACGGAGAATCATGGGTCGGGGATGGAAACAACGCTAAAAGCAACTCCAATAAAATTTCAAATGAGGACAGACAAGCCAACTGCAGAAAGCAAATGAAAAAGCCGCGTCCGGCACCTAATCAAGTCTTCGACGTCTTCTCACCAGCGCGGAGCTAAGGCTGCCACTGGGCGTGGGCGGGAGCCCCCAAGGCCCGAGGGCAGCTCTCCGGAGACTCCGGGGCGTGTACAGCCCCAACTCATTATTACGTGAGAGTGTCACGGGCGGTAAACTTCACAGGCATTGGCCTTCTTCACAGGCTCCGGGCCTTTCTTGGGGCGATGAGCTTCATAGGCGTTGGCCTTCTTCACAGGCACTAGGCCTTTCTTGGTACGACAAGCTTCACAGGCGCCGGGCCTTCTTTACAGGCGTTGGGCCTTCCTTCAAGGGTAGAACTTCCGGAGGTGCTGGATGCTCCACACGTTTGGGATGGGCACCCCCTCCTGAGTCTCCAAGCGCACGGCGCCAGGCCTGGAGACATAAACAACCTTGAATGGGCCCTCCCACATGGGCGAGAGCTTGTGCAGCCCTTCCCTGGAGAGCACCCACCTGAGCACGAGGTCACCTACCTCGAGGGTCCTGGGGCGGATGCTGCGGCAGTGGTACCGCCGCAATGCCTGTTGGTATCTTGCTGCCCAAAGCGCAGCCTCCCGACGGTGTTCCTCCCCCAGCACGAGGTCCATCCCCCGCATGGCGTCCTGCTGTGCTTCCTCAAAAGCCAGGACCCGCGCGGAGCGACGCCTGACCTCGTGAGGGAGGACCGCCTCAGCTCCGTAGACGAGGAAGAACGGGGTTTTGCCGGTTGATTTGGTAATGGTTGTACGGATGGACCATAGCATGGACTGGAGCTCGTCGTACCAGCCCCTGCCGCAGGCCTCCAGCTTCTTCTTGAAGGTCCTGGTTTTGAGGCCTTTCGGGACCTCTGCATTGGCACGTTCGGCCTGGCCATTGCTCCGTGGGTGTGCCACCGAAGCGTACATATCCAAGGTTAGCACAATATGTTTTGAAGAGATTGCTGGTAAACTGTGAACCGTTGTGGGTGATGATGCGATTAGGCACCCCGAACCAGCTCGCGAGGCCCTTGATGAATTTGCCCGCTGAGCCAGCTAGGATAGTGCGGACAGCTTCCACCTCTGCCCACTTTGTGAACTTGTCAACGACGACGTCGAGGTAGTGGTAGCCCCCTGGCGCCCGGGGAAATGGGCCCAGGATGTCCAGTCCTCAAACAGCGAACGGCCATGAGAGGGGAATGGTCTGCAGGCCCTGAGCCGGCTGATGAATCTGCTTGGCGTGGAATTGACAGGCTTCACAAGCCTTCACCAGCTCGATCGCGTCATTGAGTGCTGTTGGCCAATAGAACCCGCTGTGAAACGCCTTGCCGACGAGGGTCCGTGAAGATGAGTGGTGCCCAAGTCTCCACCGTGAATGTCCGCCAGTAACTCTTTCCCTTTCTCCCTGGAGATGCAACGCAGGGAAACATCATTTGGCCGCTTCCGATAGAGCTCTCCGTCTTGGATGCAATAGGCCGTAGCCTGCCGCGCCACGTGTTCTGCGTCCTCCTCCTTCTTTAGCAGAATCCCTTGCATCAGGTAATCTTTGAACTCCGTGGTCCAACATCCCTCCTGAGGCTCCAGCGCCAGGAGTAGGCGTGCTCCTGAGGTCGGGCCACAGGCCAGGGCTCCCGAGGCAGGCGGTTGAGGGAGCTCCTCCGGAGGCTGCACTGTGCTTGATAGTGACAGTGCTGCTAGAGGTTTGAACAGTCGTTCCTCGAAGACGCCGGGCTCTTGAGGCAGCCGCCTGGACGCCCTCCTGGTGATGCCATCGGCCTCTTGATTGGTGCCACGAGGCACATGCTGCAACTCCAACCCCCAAAACTGTGTCTCCATCCTGCGGACCTCGGCAAGATATGCTTCCATGTGTTCGTCCTTCGGCTCATACACCTTGTTGGAGAAGTTGACGAGGAGTTGTGAATCGCCCTTGATGATGAGGCGCTTTACCCCCAAGGCAGCTGCAGCTTTCAAGCCTGCTATCAAGCCCTCGTTTTCTGCTATGTTGTTGGAGACCTTCTCTCCATGCTGGAAGCAGAGTTGCACTGCGTAATAGAGCTTGTCCTGAGTGTGGGATATGAGTACTACGCCAGCCCCTGCGCCATGTCGCGAGAACGCTCCGTCGAAGTACATGACCCAGCCATCCGGTGCCAATCTTTGCCTGCTTCGACCCCTGGTGCCTCCGTCCATTCCGCCACGAAATCTGCAAGCGCGGCTCCCTTGATGACCCTGGTTGTTCTGAATTCCAGCCGAAATGCTTGCAACTCGATGTTCCATTCAGCGACCCTTCCAGCTGAGTTGGGGCTCCTAAGCACCCTTTCCAAGGGATATGCCGAGACGACCTTGATGGGGTGACCTTGAAAGTAGCGACGCATCTTGCGTGAGGCCACTAGTAGCGCGAGCAAGAGTTTCTGAGGCATGGGGCATCGTGCCCTTGCGTCCCGCAGCACCATGCTAACGAAGTACACGGGATGCTCGACGAGGTTGAGGGTGTTGTCGTGGCCTGCATCTTCTGGAGGTCGAGGTGCCTCCTGAGACGGCGGAGCCCCCAGTGCTTGGTCGCCTAGCGGGGCTTCTTCCGCCCTGGGTGCGTCCCCCTGCTGAGGCTGATCCCCATCTGCCGTGGTCATGGTCTTCGCGAGGCTTTCTTGGCCTTGTGCTGCTGTCGCCGGAGTTGTGACCGACGCGGTCTTTACCCGGCGCTCTTCCCAAACCGCCACCAGTGCTGCGCTGGCGGAGTAGGGCGTGGTTGCAAGGTAGAGTACCAAGGGCTCCTGAGGGCGCGGAGCCACCATCACCGGAGGGCTAGTCAGGTACTTCTTGAGATCTTGGAATGCTTTGTCAGCCTCTTCAGTCCATTCGAACGGGCCCTTCTTCTTCATCAGCTTAAAGAAGGGCAGTGCCTGTTCTCCCAGCTTGGAGATGAAGCGTCCCAACACGGTTACTCGCCCGGTGAGCTTCTGCATTTCTCTGAGGGTCTTCGATGGACTCATGTCTTCGACTGCCTTTACCTTCTCTGGATTAACCTCGATACCTCTGTGGGACACGAGGAACCCCAAAAGCTTGCCTGAAGGGACTCCGAATACGCACTTCTCCGGGTTGAGTTGCAGGTCCACTTCGTGAGGACTCGCGAAGGTTTCTTCCAGGTCCTGTATCAGGGTCTTCGCCTCCCGAGACTTCACCATGATGTCATTGATGTAGGCCTCGGCGTTTCTCCCGAGCTGCCGGCCCAAGGCGATGTGCATCAGTCGCTGAAAGGTCGTGCCTGTGTTGCGCAACCCAAACGGCATGCAGGTATAGCATTATACTCCGCACGGAGTCTGGAAAGCCGTTTTCTCCACATCTTTTACTGCCATCTTAATTTGGTGATAGCCCAAGAAGGCATCCAGGAAGCACAACAGGTCGCACTCGTCAGTTGAATCGACAATCTGGTCGATGCGAGGGAGCGAGAAAGGATCCTGAGGGCAGGCCTAGTTGAGGTTGGTGAAGTCGACGCACATGCGCTCCTTCCCTCCATTTTTTGGCACAACGACAGGGTTGGCCAGCCATTCAAGATAGCGAACCTCGTGAATAACACCTGCAACCTCCAACTTGCGGGTTTCTTGGATGATGAAGGCCTGCTTCTCGATGGACTGTCGCCTTGCCTTTTGCTTCACGAGGCGCACGTTGGGGCACACGTTCAGATGGTGCTCAATCACCTCTCTTCGGACCCCTGCTAGCTGATCGGGTTCCCATGCAAACACCTCCTTCTTTGTGCGCAGAAATTTCACCAGGGCCTCCTCCTGCTCAGGGTCGAGATTGGCGCCTATGGTGAAGGTGGCGCTAGAGGATCCATCTTCGTCGATTGGTACTTGCCTGGTCTCCGCCTTGTCTTGGGTGAACAGCTGCTTCTTCTTGGCCGGCGCAGCCCCCTTGGGCTCGAGGGTGTTAGCGCTGGCAGGCTGCGCCCCTGCGGCCGCCTTGAAAGCAAGCTTGAGCGCCTGCCGTGCATCCCTCGCGTCTCCAGACACGATAAGGACGCCGCAGCTCCCGGGCATCTTCATGAGGTTGTAGGCCGGGTGAGTTGCCGCCATGAACTGAGCCAAGGCTGGGTAGTCAAGGATGGTGTTCTACGGGAGGCCGATGGGGGTGATGCCGAAGTCGACCAGCTCTGTGTGGAAGTTGTTGTAGGTGCCAAAGGTCACCGGGAGGCGGATCTACCCCAGGGAGCCGGTGGAACTGCCTCTGACGCCCGAGAAGGAGGCTGAAGGCTGAAGGCCTCCACCGAGGGCACGTTGAGGCCGGCACCACCGTTGATGAGGGTCCTGGTGACGGCCACCTGGCAGATGGTGGGGTGCATAGCATCGGGAGCATGCTCGAGTAGGCGGTGTTGGAGGGGTGATTGTCCGAGCTGAAGGTCAGGTCGGCCTTGAGTGCCGCCCAGCCCGGGGGGGCTTCGCGGCGCTTGAGGGCGGCGCCGATCTGGCGGACGAGCGGCTTGACATGGCGGCTCGAGGGTGGGGCGTGCGAGCTGCCTAGGAGAGCTGTGATGACCGGGGGCGCCGGCGCAGCATAATGGGCGAGGAAGAGGCCGCGCAGCACCTCCCAGGAGGCCACTGATGCCGCTGGCAGGTGGAGGAGCCACATGCATGAGACGCCGGTGAGGGCCATAGGCAGCCAGTTAGCCATGACCCTGTCGTCGCCCCCAGCCTTGAGGATGGCCTCCTCATACGCCAGTAGGAAAGCTAGCAGATCCGCCGTGCCGTCGTAGCATGGCGGCATGTCTGGCTTGAACTTGTTCGCCCACTGCACCTGTCGCAAGGCGGGGGTCAGGGCTCGGAGGCCCCCGGTCCCCGCGCCGGCGTCGACAGCCGGAGCAGGTGGCGGGTTACCCGCC
This sequence comes from Aegilops speltoides, assembly GCA_021437245.1. Classification (NCBI taxonomy): domain Eukaryota; kingdom Viridiplantae; phylum Streptophyta; class Magnoliopsida; order Poales; family Poaceae; genus Aegilops; species Aegilops speltoides. The sequence goes on from CM038141.1 coordinate 143,250,742, forward strand.
ATGAGGACGGAGCGTGGTACTGATGGAGAGCTAGCCGACGGAATGGAGAGCTTCAGCGCACCCCTACCTGGCGCACCAAATGTTGGATATTGGGTTCCGGCAGACCCTTAAGGTTCGAACTCTGGGGTGCACGCAAAGATCTTCCCCCTACCAATCCGCGTCTGATCGCCTTGCGAGAATCTAAGCTAAACGATGAACAACACGAGGGACACAAGATTTATACTGGTTCGGGCCAACGTTGTGGTGTAATACCCTACTCCAGTGTGTGGTGTGGTGGATTGCCTCGGGGGCAGATGATGAACAGTACAGGGAAGAACTGGCTCGCGAGAGGTGTTCTTGAGTTGATGCGGTGTTCTACTTGGGGTGAATCTTCCCGTCTCTAGGTGATCTCCTCCTATCCTCTTACTGTGGTGACTAGCCCCATTTATAGAGGCCCTGGTCCTCTTCCCAAATATTGAGCGGGAAGGGCGCCAACAACGGCCATTTTGAAGGGGAACATCTAGTACAAGTTATCGTAACTAAAGTTGGTCTTCGGCTGCCAAAGGCACTGGTGATGACGCCGTCTTGGGCTCCACGGTGACCTCCATCCTGCCGCTCTGCTAGTCTGGGTCTCGTTGCACTGAAATGGTAACCTTTGCCTAATGCCTTGGTACTCCACGACTGTGCTTGCCCCCTTTGCACCAAAGAGGAAACAAGGACACTGCGCAGGCCGGCGCCCGCCTGGCGCCCGCCTGGTCTCGACCGTCACGACTTGCGTCACGAGAACCTCGTGAGGTATCCTTGCCTTGATCTCTCCGCCTCCTCGCGAGCCTACCTAGCGAGGCCGCTCCTGAGGAAATCTTGTGTCATCCGCCCTGCGAGGCTTGGCCCCTCGTGAGGGTCTTGAGTCTTGCGCTGATGAAGATGTGTCGTACTGGGCCACCACTCGAGACACGCCGCAGGCGGCAAGCAAGAAAGTCTGGGGACCCCCGTTCCCAGAATGCTGACAAGCATGATACAGGAGTGACGCACAATTACAAGCTAATATTCTGTTGGACAATGGAGACTATAACCAATTACTTTTATGGGAACAATAGCACCCAGGAAATTTGAAGGGTAGGTATGAACAAAATTGTAATTGCACATGTACTGGTAAGTGATTCAATACACACATTACCAATCGAGGAGGGGAACGATGGTCGCGGCGGCCTCTGTGAGTCATGGTCGACAATGGGAGTCAGTTCATTGTCCACGACGGTGGTGCTTCTGCACTTGGCGTCGGCTTCCGGGAAGCAGATCCGAGACCGTGGAAGACGGTGCCGGGGAAGAGGCTCGGTGTACGACGACGACGGTGGACCGGCTCTAGTGCGGCGTACGAGGTTGTCAATGAGGCAGATGCGCTGCAGTGGACGAGTGCGCCGATATAGAAGGGGAGGAGTACGAAAGCTGCGGTGCCGTGGAGAAGTCTGTTTTGCGGTGGGGATAGAAAATGGGGAGTATTCAGGTGTACTACTCTAGGTGTCGGGGTGGGGTTGGCTGGGTAGGGTGAACCTGAAGTTACGAAAACAGGCCCCTACCAAGCGTCATCCGTAGGCCTGTTCCTAAGGATATGATGGTAACTTCCCACTGCTCGAATCAGATTTTCCCGCCGACCTCAAAATTTTGTGACACTCAACTCCCTGTGTGGCGTGTTGGGTGATTCGGCTAAGCAACTAGTGAGTAGTACTAGTAAACTCTGCATATTAGGTTTGACCAAAGTCAAACTTCCTAAAGTTTGACCAAGTTTATAGAAAAATATAAACATATACCATAATAGATATGTATGATGTGAAAGTACATTCAATAATGAATCTAATGGTATTTATTTGTTATTGTATATGTTAATATTTTTTGTTATAAACTTTCTGAGAGTTTACAAGTCTTGACTTTGACCAACGCTAATACGTGGACTTAAATAAAAACGGAGGGAGTACACATTTGTTTTCTTAGTTTGTAGTGAATTAATCATTTGTCGAAATTCTGAAATAAATATATTAGGCTACTGACTTCGAATGTAATGGTCTATACAATTCAATAGTTACAATCATTGTCGAATTCCAAGATGTATACGAGGTCTATAGTACTTCACAACATGCTCAAACTCATATAATCCCAGTCAAATGAGAATCTAAATGCATTTCATAGTTATTACTTTCTAGGATGCAACAAAACCAACCATAACTCTACATCAGCCATTATAAAAGCAACATTTTGAACATATCCCAATGTGTGAATGAAACATGCAGAGAGAGCCTGCGAAGATGGAGCAGATAGGGCGGGAAAGATTGTATGTATGTGGACGAGAGAGTAGGAGACAAACCTAACGAGACAGAGAGAGAGAGATATAGAGAGAGAAAGAGAGAGGAAGAAGTTAGGTTTGGGAGAAAGATGGAGACATGTAATATCGTGAGATGCGTGTGCATCCGGATTCTGTACACGTGGAAGGAGAAGAGAGAATAGGTTTGATGAGAGAGCTGGAAAAACATGGACGAGAGTGGAAGGATCTCGTGGGTTGAGGGATTGATAATTTTGTGCGGGTTAGAGAGAGATTGGTAATTTTGTGCGAGAGAGAGAGGGTGGGGAGAGGAGTCAGTCAGCCGTTGTCACATCATCCTGCTTCAAAATGGCCCCGCATTCTCTAGCGCGTGTGGTCGCCGTCTTTGATCTCCTCGATGCCCTCTTTGAAGATTGAGGTGTTGTGCATGCTGGGGTGCAGAAAAGCACAAGCGAGAGTGGTCTCCATAAAACCTTGGATGGGGATGAATTGTGTGCTCGGGGGAGGGGGTGTGTGTGTGTGTGTGTGTGTGTGTGTGTGTGTGTGTGTGTGTGTGTGTTTGTGTGTGTGTGTGTGTGTGTGTGTGTGTTTGTGTGTGTGTCAAATATTGAGAGAAAACAAACCTAAGGAGAGGAATGTGTGTGTATGTGACGGAAAGCTACATGCTAAACAGGGTATTCATGAAGAGATTGTGCGTGCGAGATAGAGAGCGATGTGCGGGCCTTGAGGTGGGCAGGGACCGGGTGAGGGTGTGAAAATGTGCGCGTTGATGCATGTGTTACATGCGATCGTGCGAGGGATGGATGAATCAAGAGAGATGGTTGTTGTGTTACGGATGCTCCTCTCTCTCTCCCTCTCTCTCTCACACACACACACAAGTAAAATAGAAGACCGATCTCTCATGTATACACAACGTATCAGCATATGTATATGTGTCACTCATGCATGATCATTTTCACATTCACAACTCTCTATGTCTCTATCACACACACACCGTCTCCACATTGCCCTTCCGCCACAACACACATGGACACATACACATGTTCTCTCTCAGTCACACACACAAAATTAGTATTAAAAAAAACTTGGGCGCACCTAAAATGTCCAAATCCAAATAAACACGAACTCGAGCTAAATTCAAATATATGGAAATATTGTAGCGTCAAGAACTTTTCCAGGAAAAAAAGTTGAGTAATATTCGGGGATTGTTTTCACACACACAAAAAGGTTCGGTGGATGTCCTTCGAGTGCGATACGGTGATGCATCGTTCGATCGACCGCGCTGCCGCAGGTCATGCGCTTGCTCAGGATTCCGTATCGTGGTTGTGGTAACTAATAAAAGTGCTGCCTAAGTCTAATGTTTACGTGTACTAGTAAGATTTTTTTAAGTTTGATCAACCCTATATAAAACTAAACTAAGCTCTCGTACGCGCACTCATCAATATGTCGCTGCTGCCGTTGCACATGCCAGCGCCTGCCTTCTCCGGCCAAGAATTTCTCGCCCATCACCACTGTGTCGTCGCCATCCCTGTGCCATGAAGCCGAAGGCTCGCCAGCTCACGTCGTCTGCAGTCCCTCCTCGTGATGCCGCCGCGCTGCCAAGCACGTGAGCAGCTAGTGGAGCCGCGTCTATGCATGCAGCGTACGAAGACGAGGACGAGCGCATGCTCCAGCACGCCGGCAAGGAGGAACTAGCGTGTCATTGTTGTCTCCGCCCGTGCGGAGGAGGCACGCCTGGTGGCTGTAGTGGCGGAAGCCGGTCGCGCGCGCGTCGAGCCCGCAAATCGGGTGCGGATGCGGAATCTACCTTCGAGACCTTGAATGCCACATGGATCCTGCAATCCGAAGGAGCTTTGGGTCAGTCTACTCTTGTGAGCCGTTTTTTGCAACATGGATGGCTAGAAGGGCTTCTTCAACCTCCGAAATTGATGCACGGTTCATCTTCTCTGCTCGCCACACGCCTAACCGCCTGCCGCCGCCGCCCCGCCCTCCCCTAAACCACCTGCCACCGCCATGCTCCCCCCACCCCCGCCATCCGTTTAATCCTGGGCACGATCCATTTTTTTCGGCGAACTGCATTCCACACCCAACACTCATAAGATAGGTCATGGGCACCCTGCCACCCTAATATAGAAACTGGGATAGCTTCTCTGCCGTCTTCTTCCTTTGCTCCGTCGAATTTCTTTCACAAATCGACTGACCCAAATTATACTACTAGTACGAATGTATTAAAGACAGTAGGAACACAAAGATATGAGCAGTAGTACCAACTGCAAGAAGAACAGTAGTAAGACATAGTACTAGTACTACTGTACACACTAAAGAGTTCAAATAATGAGAAAGAACATAAACATAGTTCTGCTGGGGCCTCAGCACAACACACCATTGAAAAGAAACTAAGTAACTAGTCTGCTTGACACTTCAGTAGAACCAACATGAGCGACGACATTGCCACCTACTCGGAGTCCGAGTCCACGTCCTCGACTTCGTCCTCGTCCCTCTTCCTCTTCCTCTTTGCCGATGCTTCTTTGCTTGAACCGGACACTGGGCTCTGCTTCTTCATCCAACCCTTGTAGATATTTAAACAAAGGTAGGCATCCATTGCTGCGTACAGGATGTGATCTTCATCTAATGTCTTCGACTCCCATGCATGATGAAACTCGTGGTGAGGTTTCTTCAGTTTAGCGTATGAAGGATCAATCATGGCTGCTGCCAGGGTCGGCATTGAAGGATGAGAGGAGGACACCAGGCTTGCCTTCTGGAGATCGAAGGGCTGGCCTACAACGAGGCCTAGCTGACCCAGGACATCCCTGTCGTTCCTAAAGTCTACAATAACGAATTTCACTCTTTCGTCCTTGAGCAAGTTCTTAAAATCCTGACACTCAACGTCGGCATGGCATATGTGGTAGACCAAGCGCACATTATGTATGCAAACCTCGATCACGGCGGGCTTCTTCTTCTCTGCCTCCTTTAGAATCTTCTCTCTTTCCAGGACTGTGGTGTACTCAACATCTAGCCCAGCGACCCACCAATCCGTTGAACCGTTGAACATGCGTAGGAAGCGAGCAATGCATGATTTCATCGTCGCGGATCCACATGTGTAGATGATGATGAACTCATCACGGGTGATGGCTCTAACTTGGTATTCAGCGGCGACCATGGAGATTTGGGAGGCCATGGATTTTGGAGGAGGTTTAGGAGAAGTTGAACTTGTGTAATGTGAAAGGACGGGACAACTGGGAGCGAACTGTTGTAAGGTACTGTACTAGTAGAAGACGGGGATGAGTAGGGCATGCGAACAGCATGGGGTTGCTGGCTTGCCCGGTGGATAAACGGCTGCAAGCCCCCAAAGAGTTCTCAAGAACTGTGCGGGACCCACTAGATGTCATGTCTACAAGACCCATATCGTAGGCCTGACGGTATAGCTTCTGCCTATTTGCACGTCATGCCAACGCGTGGATGTAACTTCACTTAATTCCGTCAACCATCGCGCCTCCCACGACCTTCGCCTCCCTCGCGCGGTCGCGCCCTTTGAGACTTCGACTGGCTATAAATGAGCAATTTTTGCCTACTCCGCATGCATGATACTCCCTCTGGTCCTTTTTACTTACGTCAACCGTTTGCAAAGTGTTTGACCAAATTTATACTAAAAATATCAATATCTACAATACTAATAATAATGAGTATAAGAACTACGTTTTATAATGAGTATAAAAATACGGAAAAACTAACGCCCACACGTGTGGGCGTTTGCAGATCGCCCACACGCCTCCATCACCACTCATTTTGCCACGTATGAATCGATGACATCAGCAGAAATCTTTTTGGTTTTCGGCTTGAAAATGTTTTATCTCCTAAATAAAAAAGCGAACTAAAAATCCGTTTTCACCATTGAATCTGTCTCGACAAGATCTTCAAAACTAGACCCCGTGTTGATATGTTTCGACGAAAATTTTTTTTTTGCCCAGAAGTTGCCATGATGTTTACACTATAGTTTCCATATGCTTAAACTAATGTTGCCATGTGGCAAGTTTAGTTTGAAGATCATGGCAATTTTAGTTTCTTTGATGATGGCAATTCTAGTACTTTGACCATGAAAATATATTTTTATTGAACTATGGCAAATTTAAGTGCATGTATCATGGCAATTTTAGTTTATGGTGCATGGCAAGTCTAGTTTCTTAATTCTTCGTTTTCTAATATGTTAAAATTACTTTTAAATGTAAAAGAAAATAGTTGAAACATATCATGGCAACTTCAGTGTAACTATCATGGCAATTCATGTGCAATAGACATGGCAACTTTTAACCAAAAAAAATTTCGCCAAAATATATCGATATGAGATCTAGTTTTGAAGATCTCGTCGCGAGGGATTTAATGGTGAAAATGGATCTTCAATCGGATTTTTCATTTAAGAGATAAAACATTTTAAAAACTGAAAATCCGAAAAAATTCTTGCATGCATGCATGCGATGACGTGGCAATCTATCACTACTAGGGAAAAGGCTAGCAGCAGCGCCGGTTTTAGATGTAGCAGTAGCGCGGGGATAGGCGCTACTAATAAGGCGCTACAACTAACACATAGTAGTAGCGCGTGCTCACCGGCGCTACTTCGCTACACAAGTGTAGCAAAGCAGCGCTGTTAGCAAAGCTTCGCTCTTGCTAGTAGCTCTAGCGCTTTGCACGACGCTGCTTTCGCTATCGCGGCGCTGCTGCTAACTTTTATGCACTCGCTACTGCTAATTTAAGTAGTTTTTTTGACATATTTGTTTTGTATTTGAACAGGAGTCATAGAAGAATCTTTAGCACACAGAAATGTCATCATGATACACATACAAATGCCTGCGAGACCACAAATGTAATCATAGCATGTACATACAAATACTCTCATCATAATCATTATCCAACACAAAGTGATATCTTGTCATCATCTCGAAAATAGCAATACATGCAAGTCTCGAATACTTGCAACTACAACAACGTCATCCATCTAAACAAAGGTATACGCAAGAAGTGCTATCACTATGAGTGAGACCGGAACTATGCAGTACATGAGGTGGCGGTTACGAGTCCTCTCTCGCGGTAGCGTGAACCTCAAGTAACTAGCTTCTCCTTCTTGTCTGCTTTTGAAGCCTTTATGGCTGGCACTCGTGAACCCATTCACTTGCGCCTCACACTCATGCCACTCGTTGTGCACCCCCGGAACCTTCCCTTTGTACACGACATAGCAATTCCATCTCGCCATCAAGAAACTAGGTACCTGTTAGAGATGCATGTTCATGAAGAGGATGTATAATCATATATATGCAACAAAATATACTAGAGCAACACCGAAAAAGAAAGGGTTAGCAACTAGATGCAACATGCAGTACGCAAATTAATTAACTAGAGGTACGCAGGTCATCGTACGCAAACTAACAAAGTAGCATTACACAAGTTCGGCAGGGACCATGGACATCACAAAGTTTCATCGCTACAAAAAGTATACAAGTTCAACCAACACATATCATCATCATCGGCATCATAAATCACTAGAAGTTCCATCCTTCCATATCATCGAGGACGAACCCTAGCTTCTTGAACGGCGTGAGGTCTAGATGTTGCATGCCTATGCGAGTTCGGACGTCAGCTCACGATATAGGGCCGTGGTGGAACATCCCCTTCTCATCGACGACTTCTTTCATGATGATCGTCGCAATGTCGCTTTGGATGCGAAAGAAGTCATCTCTAAGTTTATAATCTGCTTCTCCATGAGATTCTAGCCACTTGTGGATATGATAATCATTTCTGCTATTAATGCGAAGCTTTTGGTAATCCGTGTTGAACTGAATCATGAGATGGACGATGTAGAATCCATCCTTCTTGCTTGGTTTTGGGACATGGATGCAGGAGAAGTTAGTTTTATGCGCGAAACCCATCTTCTTGTTCCTTTGTTTCTTGATCTACATGTGGCCACCTCTAAAGCTGAAGCCTTGGAGAGCATCATCTAGAATATTCATTATGTGGGTGTAGTCTTTTTTCTCGTAGTCTCTGGAAGGGTCAAAATACACGGCGTGGGAGACTTGCGGGTAAAGAACGATAAGGACGGCGCGCCCGTTGCTGCAGGGAAAAGACACCTCAAAATATTCCCCATATGAGAGAGAAGGAATGATTGAAATGTACGAAAGGGTTGTCCAGAACTGACTTACTTTGGATGATAAGGCACGAGAACAATTTCCCGGTCCTTATTCTGTACCATGAAGTTTTGGAGGTACTCCCTAGCAGTTTCATGCTCAAAGTCGCCGAGACTCAAGAAAGACTTGTGCATGTAGTACGGATCCGCCACACAGATTTGCGAGACTTCTTCACTCTTCATGAGGAGCTCATATGTAGCGCAAATAGGCGGACGATAGTAAAATCAAGCCGCCTTGTTAGAAACATCTCAAAGATATGGTCAAACCACAGGAAGAACACCTCCGCGGGCTGTGTGTCGACGTAGCACTTCCCCTCAGGAACACGAGCCGCGTACGTCGGATATCCTGGATCCTTTGAGGCTAGTAGGCTTTCCTTAGTCGATAGCACATGGTCGTGCAGTCTCCTGAGATCCCCTGATAGTGCCTCCAGTGGTTTCGGAGGTAGCATCGGCTCGCCCGTGAGATGGAACATGACCGCACCTTTCACGGGTACACGCTCTTCAGAATGCATCGTCTGGCTGCTATGTACTTTGGCTTGTTTGGAGGCAGTTACCTTCCCCGATCTCTTCCTCTCCCTTTTCTTGGGTACACCTTCCAGACCCTTCCTTAACCCCTGCCCCAGTGTTCCCGGGCTAAGTACTGTACGACCCTCGTGCCCGGCTAGTTGAGCATGTGTTGAGGCGGCATATTCAGGTGTGTCCTGTGAGGATTTCAAGAAGAGAGACTTTTTGCAATCCATTCTACGACCCTGCCCGGGCATATCATCCATATCCTCATTAGCAAGCTGATAGCCCAATTCTTCATATGGTTGACTCATCATATCTATGTCACAGTCATACGCGTCTGTATTGAGGTAATCCATAGGGTCGACCTCCGTCTCATCATCCATTCTCTGTTCTACAGGAGAAATTACATCAGCCTACTATTGCACCCCCTTCATCATGTCGTCCGCCGCTCTCACCCGGCACTACAGGAGCTGGTAATTGCGTAGGCGGGGTGGTGGTCTCCGCACATGCTTGTTGATGTGTGGTAGTTATTGGTGTGCTCTCGACCGGCTCCAGATGAATAAGATTCTTCGGCCATAGCAGCACCCAATTCTTGCAGCTTCCAATCCGCGGCGGGGTCTCCTGGTCCGCTCCCACATCTTTATCTTGAAGGAAGCAAATCCTCGTGCCCGATTTCACACCGGTCAAGCTAACCTCAAGTGCCCAGTGAGATCGGCTGGTTGTGGAACGTCGTTGAGAGGGTCCATTATCATCCCCTTTCCCACGTCCACCTTCGGGCCTTTGATCAAGTAGAGTATGGTGCACGGGGTTTCTTTCGCCTGCAAACACATATGTCTGTGGCGTAAAACAACCGAAAGGCAACAAAAATGGAATATTATATATATATATATATGTTGGTGCGACATGTAATTACCGTGACGGCGTCGAGCTCAGCCAAAGACGAAGGCCCACCTAGCGCGCCTGAGACTGAGGACGGGCTACTATGAGCGGGAGCGGCTGTGAGAGGAGGCCCGGTTGCGTGAGCAAGTGATGGTGCGATGGTGTTGTTGTTCATGGAGTTGCTCCCGATGAAACTGGGCAATGGGAAATCATGTACCGTCTTGTCTGGATTCTCAAAGAAAGAGATGCACTCTTGTGCCAAATAGCCCTGGACGATGCTTCCATCCAGACGGGACATGTTACGAACGAATCCTTTGATGATCCCATTCATCCTCTCAAACGACATCATGTTGTGTAGGAATGACGGCCCTAGGTCTATTATGTCATCCACAATATGGACACACAGATGCACCATCATGTCAAAGAACGCGGGCGGGATGTACATCTCAAGCTCATTCAGTATCACAACGATCTCTTTCTATAGCCTTTGGAGCTGCTTCACATTGATCGACTTTCGAGAGATGACGTCGAAAAAGTTGCAGAGACCAATAAGCGTGTCATGAACGTGCTTGTCCATTATCCCTCTAAGGGCAATAGGTAGTATCTGCGTCATCATCACATGACAGTCATGAGACTTCATCCTGCTGAACCTTTTCTTGTCCGTGTCTAGATATCTTCTTATCTTGCCACAGTAACCGGAACTAACTTTGACTCCGGTAAGGCACTTAAAGAATTGATTGATCTCAGCCTGACTTAAGGTGAAGCAAGAAGGGGGGCAATAATCCTCTTTCTTTATTTTCTTGCCCTTCTTCTCCCCTGCCTCTGTCTCTGTCTCTGTCTCGTCTGACATTTTACGGGGCGGCATGTGCAGATCTTCCCTGATTTTCAAATCTTGCAAGTCTTTTCTTGCCTTCGGCCCATCCTTGGTCTTATCCGGCATGTTCATCAGTGTTGCGAGCAAGCTCTCAAGGACATTCTTACAGATATGCATTTGATCAAGGCAATGAGGTGTATCGAGTTTGTACCAAGACTCAAGTCCCGAACACGCACCTCGTCTTCCATACCTTCAGCAGCGGCTCCGGCGCCTTTCTCATCGTCTTTCCCGGTGCGGGGCACTCCTTCTAGTTTTTCAATAGCTCATCGATTTCGGCACCGCTCCGCTTACGTGGAGGTCCTCGATGCTCAGCGTGACCATTGAATAGATCTCCATAGTTTCTCCACGGGTCGTCCTGTTCAAGCCATCTTTCCTAGACGTTAGCTGCTGAGACATTGTATCATCCATGCACCGCGTGCATCCGCAATATCCATGGCACACCTGGCCTGCCACATATCCGTAACCGAGATAGTCCTGCACTGTCGTGATCAGTGTGGCTCTCATGTTGAAATACTCACCTTTGCTGGCGTCCCATGTCTTGGCCGGTGTTTTCCATAACGTGTCTAACTCCTCTTGAAGTAGCCCCAGATACAAATTAATATTATTTCCTGGTTGTTTTGGCCCTTGAATATGTATTCTCATGTGAATGTACTTCGATTTCATGCACAACCAGGGGGGAGGTTGTACATCCATACCAACACGGGCCATGTGCAATGGTTGGTGTTCTGGTTGCCAAACGAATTCATGCCATCGTTACATGCGCCGAGCACGATGTTCCTTGCATCACATTCAAAATACCGATAGAAGTTGTTCAACGCTCTCCACTGGCTTCCATCCTTCACGTGTCTCAGCTTCGGATCATCTCCATCGTCGGGCTTCTTCTTCTCCACGTGCCAGCGCATTAGCTTTGCTTCCTTGGGATCTACAAAATACGTCTGGAGACGCGGAGCGATCGGTAAGTACAATACAACTTTCTGGGGACATTTCTTCCCGGCCTTCTTGTGTCAAGAAGCATTGCACACCGGACAACTTGTTTTTTCCTCGTGCTCCTTCTGATAAATTATGCAATTGTTGATGCATGCATGGTATCTAACGTGTGGCAGATCAACAGGGCACACGATCTTCTTGGCCTCATCAACACTAGTAGGACATAGATTACCCGCGGGAAGAACATCCTTTAGGTACTTGAGATGCTCATCGAGGCTAGTGTCGGTCCATTTGTTTTTAGCCTTCGTCTTTAGGACTTGGAGCGTGAAACTCAAGCGGGACACCTCAGGATTGCAACCATCATACAATGGAGTGTTCGAGACTACCACCAGTTGCTCCAGATTAGCCTCCTCTCTAGAAGCAGCTCCCTCAGTACTCGTCTCCTTGCGAAGCAATGCTTGAACATGAGGGTCCCGCATGATTGCACTTAGTACCGACGAACTCTGCTGTGTGGAGTCCATGTCGTTCTCTCCGCCGCCATGTCCGGCCCCTTCTCCTCCGCCATGTCCGGCCCCTTCTCCGCCGCCATGTCTGGCCTCTTCCCCGCCACCATTATTGATCATCTCTTCGTCTTGCCCCGTGTCATCATTGCCTACCGTGTCGGCATCCTCAACATCGTCATCCTCATCTTCAATTATCCACCGAGTATAGCCATCCATGAAAACAGTCATGAGCAGGTGCGCTTCGACACGACCATCGTCATGGGGGTCAAGCCAAACTATTCCTTTGCATTTTTGACACGGACATAAAACCTCTGTCCGGTTATTTTCTTTCATGTCCTGCACCGCCGACCGCAACCACCTGTCCACCATCGTTCCACTGACCATCGCCAACTCTGCACGGTAATAATAAACAAATTGATTATAAAATGCATGCATGCTTCAAAGTCATACAAAAATTTGGCATGACCTTCCCTAAAAATAGGACATTTATGGATCTAGAGTTTGCCCGGAATTCACCGAAACGGAAATAAATCGACATTTCGGCAAAACATAGGCAACTCAGAAGCACAATTTGGCATCAACTCATGCCACACACACAATTTCCACAAACATATCACACACACATAAACATATTTCCATTTCGCAAAAGCATGAAATTTTCATCACCTCTATCTCGATCGAGATCGAGCACACGGCGGAGATGATGTTGTAGGGAGATCAAAAGTGCACAAAGCTCTTCTTGACAAAGATAGATCTAGTTAGGGGGCAAATAGGTCACTTAACTAAATCCTACATCTACCTAGCTACCTAATTTGGGAGGAGACAACTTCAACTAGTGGAGGGGAAAGGAAAAAGAGAAAGGAGGTGCATTAATGGAGGTGGTGTAGTTAGGTAGGAGTAATGAAGAGAGAGAAAGGTGGATAGAAGAGAGAGAGTAATGGGGGAGAGTATTGAGGAAGAAGAAGAGTGAGAGTGGGAGCATGTGGGGAGGTAGGGGAAGGGAAGAGAGGAGGGGAGGGAGGGACGGGTGGGGAAAAGGTGGTGGGTTTGTGCGGGTTAGCGATGGCAGGAGCTAAACGCAGCTGCTAAAGAATTAGCAGCAGCGCTTTGGCGACACGCCATCGCTAACAGGACAAAAAGTGTGCCAATTTGAAATTTAGCAGCAGCGATCTCGTAAAAAGCGATACTACTACATCAGAGTAAGATGGCGCGATTCGCCACCAGCGCTCGCTAAATGGAGTTAGGTGAACACCGCCGGTCGATATTTGTAGCAGCGCGGTTTACACCAAGCGCGCTAGTGCTAAAAACTTATCAGCAGCGAGTTTCCCGCACACGCGCTACTACTAATTAGCAGCAGCGCTCCTTTTTGAGCCGCGCTGCTGCTTAGATTCTGTGTATAGGCTTTTCCCTAGTAGTGTATTTGCATTAGAGACATGTGGTGAGTCTTCTTTCCTGCCACACATGTGGCAGTTATCGACGTCCTAAAAGTATTGATTCGACATTGTGAATGTTGACACATTTTTTATAAGTTTGGTCAAAGTACAGGTACATTGACTTCAGACAAAACTTAAATGCACAATGCGGACTAGTTCCTCTGTCCAGGTGCGTGCCATGTCCTATCTTGTCATCACAACAATGTTAGCTATTAGAGTACTACTACCTCCCTTCTAGTTTAAAGGGCTCAATTCAAAATTTTCACCTACTCTTAGCAAGATAGAGGCGGTGGAATAGTTTTTGTAGTCTGCAAAAGTAGAGGTAATAGCACTGCAGGTCCCTGAACTTGCATGTCAGGTGATGGTTTGGTCCTTGAAGTTGAAAAAGTGGATTATTTCATCCCTCAACTTGGCATGGATGTGCAAATTTAGTCCAGGGCCAATCAGAACTCGCCAAGTGGATGCCAAGTGGCTTGGCTGGTCAGCGCAGCATTTTGCACTTAGCCCCCTGCCTTTGTGACGAATCAACCCGCAGTTCACTTGCGATAGCTTGGTATCCATGTGTGGTGGGTGCCTTGACCGGAAGCGATAGTTCCATAGTTCGATCATAAACATGTAGAGGAAGATGGTAGGCAGGATGAGCTCCAGGTAGCAGATCAGTATGAGGAACAACATGTGCACCAGCATTGTTGTGATGGGGTTTCGCCAGCTCCTATGCCATCATACCACTTGGCCATTGAGGCAAAACCACAGAACAGAGAGGTGATGCGATAGAAGTTGGCCTTGCTGCGCGGAGATCGAACATGTGCGAGCCCACATCGGCGTGTACTCGACCACCTCCTCAAGCAGAGGAGGCTCAAGACGGCTAAGCTTTGCGAAACAATCGCATCGCATGGTGCCTCGGGTAGTCCAACCGCATCACCGATATAGGTTGTGAGTAGTGCATCTTGACAGCGGGATGGCCATACATTGCCATCATGTTCACCCATGCCGTGCAAGTAAACCGCCTGACCAAATGCAGCGCCCGGTCTTCTTGAGGCCACTTGGCTTAAGAGCTAGCAAAGGATAGAAATGGGTGTACACCGGTCGGTCTCCAAAGTCGACGGATTTAATTCGACCTTGCCAATACTTTCATCTCGGGCATCGCCGTTCTTGCTCCCAATCGGCTATTGTCAAACACCACCACCGTGTCACGGTGCAAGGATCAAACACCTCCGGTATCTTGCTCATTCCATTGGGATTCGGGGTGTTCATGATGGTTCTTGTGCGCACCCATTTCGACCATACTTGGCAACACAATGGCGTCGGTGCTGCGACCATCCTTGGCCTTCATGGGAATCAAGTTGCGTGCACCTAGAACCCCACCTCAAGGATACCAATGCTCGGCTTCCGGGTGTGCTTTGATGATGGCTGGAGATCGCTCATCGTAGTAAGTCGACTCGTCAAGAACATGGTACCCAAAGTCCAGCGACATCCGGCTGTATCTTGCTCGCGAACTTGCCCTCCTTCTTCTCCCGTCGTCATTTGGGCGCGCAAGGCTGTACCAGCTGCTCCACGAGCTTGCCGGTGGTCATGGCGCGCATTGCGGCGTTGAGGGCAGCATAATGCGCCCGAGTGGCTCGTCGCGGCCTGGCCCGACGCGGTCTTCCACGGTGACGAGCAAGGGCTCGTCGAACGGCTCCGACGCGACAAACATGAACTCCTCTTTCCACATCGGGTTACGCGTCCCGGCGGCCCGCCCGGCGCGCGCGCCGACCGCCAAGCCGAGCTGCAGCTTGACGGAGGCGTTCATGGGGCGCGACGTGTCGTGGGGCACAAGGTCCTGCGCCCCGATGGCGGCGACGCGGAGGTACACGAGCTTGGGCGAGAAATATACCTTGGCGCGCATGGAGGCGACGGCCGACGGACCAACCGCCCCATGCGCATCGGAATGCCAGGCAGGGGAACGCCTCACCGGCCTGGGTCCCGAGCCAAACCGACTGCATGATCTTGCCGCGGTGGAGCTTCTCCCCGCGCTTGCCTTCGAGCCTGTACCACTGGGGGGTCAGCGGGGAGTCCAACGGCACGCGAACCGGCACCTCGGAGAGGTCGAAGGCCATGCGGCCGACCATGTCGTCGCCGCCGGCGAGATCCTTGGCCTTGACGGCGACCTCGAGCAGATGCGACTGGAGGTGCGTGGCTGAGAAGGCAAAGACCTGGTGCCAGGAAGGGTTGTGGTGGCCGGCGAGGACGGAGGTGGTGCCCATGAAGTTGTCGAGCTTGACCTCGACGAAGGGGTCGATGGAGCCGGTGGGGTGGTCCCGCGCCTTGACCACGTGCACGTAGAGGAAGTACATCGGCTCGACGAGGTCGTAGGTGGAGGAGATCTTGCCCGCGGCGTTGGCAGCGGCGGCGGAGGGGTTGAGGCCCGTGATGTTGAAGCGGGGCGCAGCATGGCGGCCAGCGGAGCACATAAGTTAGGGGTCTAAGTGCAAAATGCCGCGCGCTGACCAGCCAGGCAACTTGGCATCCACTTGGCAAGTTCTGATTGGCCCTGGACTAAATTTGCACATCCATGACAAGTTGAGGGATGAAATAATCCACTTTTCCAACTTCAAGGACCAAACCATCACCTGACATGCAAGTTCAGGGACCTGCAGTGCTATTACCTCGCAAAAGTACTCAACTAATGATGTCGTTCTTCACAAAAAAAATGTGTTTACCAATGCATGCATGAACAGTAGTTACTCTAACCCCCTTCTCTTCTTTAATTCTTTGCCACATCAGCATGTTTGCTATTCCCGTGTGCATGATACCAGCTAAGATACCACCATTATGGACAGCCTTAATCATCGCATGCAATAATTTAGTGCACCTTGAAATATGAACTTGTGTGGGGCGTTTATGTTTTTAATGACTTGAGACTATACCTAGCCTGGCACGCAAGATGACTTATTATGCACCGTTCCCCATACCTGCAGGAAGCCCGTTCGTCTCCAAATCTTTTCCTCTCCATGTGTGGAAACAATATGCCTGCCAAACTCTCCTTCTCCCTCCAGTGGTCCCACCACTCCACCCCGTGTGGAAAAAATCTGCATGCATGACTCTCCTCCCCCCGCGCTCATCCAATCCGTTGTGACCAACAATATTTCCACCCCTTCCCTCTCCCGTAATTTACTCCAACAAATATGCCCACATAGCTGTTACGTTAATCACGCAACATATCTTCTGGGACGCTGCTTCAGTTACTTAACTACAGGTGCATTGTGTCACTGACATATGGGCCCAACAGGGGTCAAGCCCACATGTCGCTGGCATGGCCGACCTGCGATTAAGCCGATGCAGCTCGATCCATATCTTACATAGGTGTGCCATTGCTCTCTATAAATACTACGCCTCCCACGGCATTCGGAAGAATTCTCACATTCATCGCTATCTCCTCCCCCTCCCTCTCATGTCGACCACCATGGCATCGCCCCTCCCAAGCCCTAGGCGCCCCTCACTGCACGGTCCGGACAGTCACACGTCACCGTTCTGTTCCTCGCTGTCACTAGTCGAAACGGACGCATCGGTGTTCCACTCCTCATCGAGACGCGTCGAGGTGGACGCGTCAGCGTTCCCAATCTCGCCAGCGCGCGCGTCGGAGGACGCAAGGGCTCCCTGCTACGAGTAGAACACCGTACCGCACGCCGAGCCCCCTGGCCTTGAGGAGCTTTGGAAAGAAATGGATGTTGCCATGTGGGAGGCTTTGCCTCCAGCAGAGCACGCCAAAATAGAGGCGGAGAAGAAGGCCGAGGAAAAGAAGCGCACTGCGGGGCAAGCTGCCTGGCAGGTCTATGTCGCGTCCGAGAGAGTCGGGCAATTGGCTATTTGGCAGAAGGCTCGTGCAAGGGCCATGAGGGTGGCGGAGGACGCCCGTGCCAAAGCCCTGAATGCAGTCGGGCCCAAGCGCCTCATCTACGCTTGGCGGTACGTGGACAGGGTGCACGCTTCCAGCGAGGAGGAGTACCCGCTAGCGCCGGATCACCACACTGGTGAGATCGCGCTCGCCCGCCAGCAAGTCGCCAATCAGCACCTCGCGAGTTCCGAGGCTGAGGAAGAGGCGTTGTGTCGACGCGCTGCGAAACGGCCGCGCACCAGGGCACTTGTGGCGCGCCGCAAGCGCTCCTATGAGCGCTATGGCTTTTAGTAGGAGTATAATTTAGTTTCGTAAGGTGATATCATTAGTTTTGGGACGCAAATGATAAATCCCGAACATTCAGGAATTATTAGTGTCCTTAATTAAGTATGTAAGAGGGAAAGTTTGGAAACCTTGTGTATCCGTACGCATTTTGTAAGTAGGTGCATATAGCACAAACTTTACTATATACTATCGCACTACACGTCTCTCTCTATATATGGTTATTTCTCTATCGTACTATCTATGGAGTATATCACTGGTCGGAAAGGCATGCAAATTCCCAAACCGCTTCCTACACCCTGTATAATTTTTTTTGCCTAACAAGTTGTGCCGTGCAATTGGAATTCCAACTTGAGTACTAGTACTACTAGTAGGAGTACTAGGGGCCAGTTCATTTAGGATTCTAGATTAGTAGTAATCCCATTACTACTAGCTCTGTCCTGGTTTATTGCTCCACATTGTAATCTGTGTCAAATTTTGATCATAAATTTAACTAATGAAATGTTTGTGCATGTCACATGCACTAACATTTTATCAGTTAAATCTTTGGTCAAAATTTACCACAAATTACAATGGTGACCAATAAACCAGAACGGAGGTACTAGTAGTAGTTTAGAAGCCCAAATAAATGAGTGAGGCGCCTTAAAGTTACTCTCCATTGTGACTAGTCTTATGGGAAAAGCTGGGGAAGAGACAACTTATTTTTTAAGCCGCCAAAAGAACTGGCCCTAGGAGTAGTAGCTACGGACACTAGGAGTAGTAGCTAGGGATCGAGTGTGCGAGATGAACCGGAGAAAGTAAATGCAGGGAGATGAAATGCAAAAAATACTGAGGGATGTGATGGTTGCTTGTCAGTTTATTTTACCAGGCCACTTATTACTGGCAGTAGTTGGGTTTTGTGATATGACGGCTTTACTGCCGCGCCACGAGCGGGGTGAGACTCCCGTGCAACGCCGCCCTCTACACTTGTACTACATCGATCATCGTTTATTAGTCCCCCATTGAATTTGACTGAAGATTTAACTAACAAAATGTTAGTGCATGTCAACAAAAACTATATCGTTGGATTCGTATTTGAACATAGTTTTCAATGATATAATTTTAGGTGACATGCATCAGCATTTATCATACTATATATAATGTTAGTTCAATTTTTTGTCGTACTAATCTATAGTAGTAAGGTGATCGTACGTTGCACGGAAGAGTGAAATGCATTGATTGGGGAGTTGTTTATTTTGACAAAGGTTGTGGGGGTCATCTCATGTGTAATGGGTATCGATAGGTTTCTTCGGATATTATTTCATCTCTAGAGCTCACAAACATCCGGGTGAAATAGATAAAAAGGTATCTTTTGCAAACAAAAGCGTTCAACTATTCAACCTACATCCAAAACTTGTGAAAAAATAACAGTTATTGTGCTTTGCAAGAAATGATCTTTAAGAATTAGTTTTTGAGTATCAGTTGTTATACATGTTGGCTACAGATGACATGGCACTTTCTTATAGTCAACAGTTGGTTATACTATTAAGTATTTACCATGCCCTTATACACCTAGACGGAGCGATAAAATCAGGATGACTTGGAAGGGGCAGAGAAGATGTAAGAAATGGTTCATAGTAAGTCTTTCACCACTACTGTAGTAAAAATTCATACAAGAAAGATTCTAGACTAAACTATAAATGGATACACTTTTATTCATGCACGATACTCCAATTGAGCAAGATCATGCATGGAAGTCTCCACATGCTTAGATAGCAGATTACACTGAGCGAAGACTAATGATCAACATTTAAATTGATAATGCATTTGTCCAGGTGAACCTCCTTGGAGTCCGTGCACCACGTTGGGGGGTAAATCATACCATGCGTCTTCCATGTCCACATCGGCGGGAAGGTCCCAGCTCTGCGCAGTCCTAGTCAGCATGATGGAGCCGGTGTCGCCGCCCACGTACCTCGGAGGGGTAGTAACAGTGAGCACGCACCCGTACATCGGCCTCGTGTCAGTGTGAGCGTCAGCAGCGTCGCCCCTGACGCACACTACAGAGATGGGGCGGTAGCCTGCAAGGGCCTCGCCGGTGCCCACGATCAAGAGGAAGACACTGTCGTCCTCCTTCGAGACTAGCGCGCGGCGGTGATCCTCCAGCGACTCCGGGATGGCGAACAGGTAGCACGTCTCGTACTTGATGTTCTCCGCCAAGGGCCAGTAGTGACTATTGCACGCATCCATGAGGTGATGCACGTTGTCCGACGGTGAGCCCCGAAATGGCATCGGGCACTCATAGCAGTAGACGAAGGGCTCCTTGGAGGCATCGACCAGGCCGTCCATGAAACGGGAGTGGCTGTAGGGGACGTTGCAGTTGAATATATGAGCAAGTTACTACGAGATTTAATCCGAATAAGCACAAAATTAATCATGACGGCTATGATAGAGATTAAACTAATCATGTGGACTAGCATAGTAGACGAACAGATAGAATCTAGTAGGATACAGAGTAGAAACATGAATTCTACCATGATTTCAAACAGGAAGGACAGAAACACATACGGTGCAACGGGAGCAGCACCGTTGGCGTTGAGGTTGTCGCCCATGTCATTGAGGAAGAGGTTGCCGAGGTCAGGGAAGAAGTCGTCGTCGGTGAAGTCATGGCTGCCGGTAGTCGCGAGAGTGCGGTCCCCAAATTTCAACAGCGCCCGCCGAATGGAGCGCGGGAGGGAGTGCCTGTAGGGGACGTTGCGGCGGCCGAATGGAGCGCAGGAGTAGCACACGAAGCACTAGATGATGCTCCTCCCTAAGTCTCTATCTCTACTCTTATCTCTATCTCTACTACTCTGATTTGGTTTTTATAACAAATCGAATAGTACTGCGCCGTCCGCTGCACGCCCGGCTGAACACGCCTCCTCGCCTCCATCATCACCAACTGAGTCTTTTATAGGGGTAGGAGTAGAGAAAAACCAAGTTGGTGATGATGGTGTGTCGTGCAATGCACGGGCATCTAGCTAATTTTTTGCATATAATTCCAAACACCACGTAGATACGGTCTTTGACCATTTTACAACTATGTTAGTATCATTGTTAGTGGTCAGCCGGTGCAAGTTATAGCCCTGGGTGTTTTAACCATTTTTTAGTAATGATATCTGGCGATTGTTCAGCACGAGCTCAATCCTGGCGAATCCCACGTAACCATCAGATTTCCATCAACGGTGGCATTTTTTTAAGCCAGAGTATTTTACAAAACCGCCACCCTTACACACGTACTGTAACTGCGTCGCAGGCGTTTGCAACTGCCATGTCTCCCAACGAACGTTTGCTGGGGATTGGAGTTATTACCGATGGCGGTTCGTAGTCATTCCACGCTCGGGCATTGAAGTTCGTAACTATTTTAGATTAGAATATACTACCCCTCCGGTGCTAGTAGTAGAGCAGAGTCCTACTCCACTACTACTCTACTCAAGCAAGTTAGGGCATAGTAGTAGGTACTGTAGGGAGTACCAGTACTGTGATCACTCAAGCAAGTTGTCTGGCATCGATATGACCCTACGCTGTTGGTATGTGTCTCGTAAGTCAAGCGGCATGTTGTAGTCATCATCACCTGTCCACTTCCCATAGCACATATTCGCTTCTCCATCTTTGTCCGCACATAATCTCGTCCAATCTTCCATCCCCGCTAAGGCGCCTCCCCCCCTCGTCCGAAACCCAAGCACTAACAATGGCAGAACCGAGCAACATCCGCCGAAAGAGTGGCTGGAATTTGCTCCCCATAGAGGTAATCAAGCTCATTGTTTCGCGTGTGGACAATCTCAGTACCATGCCGCTCGCCGCATGCTCGTCGGGGCTGTACCGTTTACTCAAAGCCCTCAGGCCAAAGCTTTTTAAGCCAGCTCCTTGCTTGTTGATGCCGCCTGATCTTCAGAAACGGCATGCCACGCACCATAACGATCGTAGGGTGGCGAGCATCAACTCCACATGCTGCGATCCGATCCCCATCACCCTCAACTACATTAACGGTATGTACTGGGTCGGCATGAACACATCTAGGATGGTTCTCGTCGACGGCCATGGCAGCTGGATGCTCGTGGAGGTCTACATCCGGTGATTGATCCCCCTTCCTTCGATTAACACTGCACTGCTTTGGCACCGTGGCCCAAAATACTCGGAATCTTACAGTAGCCAACATGATACCAAGTTTGATTTGCTCAAGGTTGTAATTTGCCAAGTGCCCACAAGATCTGCGAATTATAAAGACTTCAGGCTAATTGCGTTCTTCAACCGCGGTCTCGCCTATCTGACATGTCACTGCGGTAAGTGGATAAATCTGCACATCCATCGCATGATCATACATCCTCCATGGTTCTCTAATGCCATTGAACACAAGGGCTTCATTACGCTGTCGACTCCTTCTATGGCTGGACGTATTGCTGGCCTACTCCAGTCATTGCTACAAACGGTTGTTACAGTAGTATGTTACTTTCCTATTATATCATGATGGCTTGCTTATATTACTGTCAACATTTACTGAAAACATATTCATGCTCATAACATGTTGTTCTTAAGATTGACTACATCAAGAGCCCTTTTTTATTTGACTCCAACTTGATATGATGTTGCAGGCCGCCTGGTGTCCCTACCCTTCCTAATCCCAGAACCTTTCAAAGAAAAGCAGCATGACAGTTGCAGGTGGTTTCTGGCTCGATCAGACGATGGCGAACGATTGATGACCGTTCGCACGAACCGGACGTGTTGTTTTGTGGAATACAAGCATAGTCACTGCGAGGTCTTTGAGCAGGATCCCAGCTTCTCTGGGCCTTCAGGATTTTTGACTGGAGGCTGGTAAATAGCCTTGGTACACGCTCTTTGTTTGTCGGACTGAATTATTCGATTAACCAGGAGATAACCAATGGGAAGGATCATGATGGCAGCACAGTTTCGTTCATCAGGCAAAACTGTGTATACACAGTGTACCATGCGCCTCTGCATGCACCATACCCTGATATGTGCCGCCACGCTCTGCAGCCCAAAGTAGGATATAGGGTCGCAAGTATCAGACTTCGACCTACTGGCTGGAGTTTCCACCGTCGGGCACCCATCTGGTTCAAGCCGTCATCCAATCGCCACAGCTTAATAAATAGTAACGTCTAACTGAGCCAGTTAGTTAGATGCGTACACTTGGTGTAGTAGGATCTTTATTTAGTTTGATGCATACACTTGTTCTTTTTTGGTAGCCATTTTGTAATGATGCTGATGTTTGGTTTGGAAGAGAGAGCTGCGTCTTCACTCTTCTGGCCCGCTTACTGCTTTAGTTGCACCCCCAGCCCTGGGTGCTGTTGCTGCTGTTTTCAAGGTATAATCAGTAGTATATTTCGTCTATTGGTTGAATAAATGTGTTGTTAGAACGACAAACACAATGCTTTGGAAGTCGTTGCACGGTTCGATCCTTTAGTGCCCCGTATCGTACGTAGCGCATACTATTTTTCGTACGAAACACATTTTCCACTTGTTGATAACATGCATCCCACTGATGAAGGCCCAATAGAGGAGCCCATAATTAACTGGAAGGGAGGCTCTCACATGAATCCGGCCCAGGTACATGCTCATGGTCCCCTAAACGTAAATAAGTAAATAAATAAATAAAGCTAAATGCTCATGCACCATTTCTTTAAATTCACGACTTAACAGGAGGATATTATTTCCTATGATAGTGTCGTTACATTCAGTCGATATTATTCTTAGGCAAAGATAGCGACCAGTCTTCTTGAGGGAGTCCTGGACTAGGGGGTGTCCGGATAGCCGGACTATCAATATCCGCCGGACTCCCATACTACGAAGATAGAAGATTGAAGACTCTGGCTCGTGTCCGGAAGGTACTTTCCTTGGCATAGAAGGCAAGCTTGGCAATACGGATATGTGGATCTCCTACCATTGTAACCGACTCTGTGTAACCGTAGCCTCTCCGGTGTCTATATGAACCGGAGGGCTTTAGTCTGTAGGACACAACATTACATCTCAACAATCATACCATAGGCTAGCTTCTAGGGTTTAGCCTCCTTGATCTCGTGGTAGATCTACTCTTGTACTACCCATATCATCAATATTAATCAAGCGGGGCGTGGGTTTTACCTCCATCGAGAGGGCCCGAACACAGGTAAAACATTGTGTCCCTCGTCTCTTGTTACCATCCGCCTAGACGCACAGTTCGGGACCCCTACCGAGATCCGCCGGTTTTGACACCGACATTGGTGCTTTCATTGAGAGTTCCTCGTATGTCGTCAACGATAGGCTCGATGGCATCTTCAACCATCAACGCTGTCGGTGGTGAGACTTTTCTCCCGGACAGATCTTCAGATTCGGCGGCTTTGCTGCGCGGGCAATTCTTTTGGCCATCTGGAGCAGATCGAAAGCTACGCCCCTGGCCGTCAGGTCAGATTCGGAAGTTTGAACTTCACGGCCGATGACCGCGGAGACTTGATCTTCGACGGACTCGAGCCACAGCCAAGCACGCCGCACTGTGACGATGGGCATGATCTAGCTATGCCGCCGGACAGTGCTTTGGTGGCCGCACCCGGATCCGCTCCGGCCACTAGCCCGGAGCCGATTGCCCACATCGAGGGCCGGTGGATAGACGCCGCCCTAGGGGCTTCAACATCCACGGCGATGGAGCCAAATACCAATCTTGTCCCCTGCGAAACTCGTGATCCCGAGGCACCGGACTCCTCGCCGGACTCCGAGCCTCCCGCGCCCCTGCCAATTAAACCGAATTGGGTGTTGGTTATGGAATTCACCGCCGCGGACATCTTCCAGCACTCGCCTTTTGGCGATATCCTGAATTCTCTGAAGCATCTCTCTATCGGGAGAATCTGGCGGACTATGGCGGGGCGGTTGGAGTTCGGACGACGAAAAAATTCAGAGCCCACCCACCACCCAGTTTATAGCCACTGTCGCAGATTTAACCGACATGCTAGACTTCGACTCCGATGACATCGACGCTATGGACGACGATGATGGAGACGAACAGGACCCAGCGCCTACAGGACACTGGAAGGCCACCTCGTCATACGACGTCTACATGGTGGATACCCCAAAAGAAGGGGATGGCGAAAAAGCTGCGGAGGAAGATTCTCTAAAGAAGCAGCCCAAACGCCGGCGTCAGCGGCGCCACTCTAAATCCCGCCACAACAAGAATGGAGATTCCGGCACGGGAGGCAATAACACTCCGGAGAGTGCCGAAGAAGATCCCCTCCTGCAAGACTCAGCGCAGGAGGACGCAGAAGCAAGCCCTCACGACAGGGCGACAGACGAAGGGGTTGAGGATGATAACTATATGCCTCCCTCCGAAGATGAAGAAAGCCTCAACGATGATGAATTCGTCATACCCGAGGATCCCGTCGAACAAGAACGCTTCAGGCACAGGCTCATAGCCACGGCGAATAGCCTAAAGAAAAAGCAGCAACAGCTCCAAGCTGATCAAGATCTGCTAGCCGATCGATGGACTGAGGTCCTCGCGGCCGAAGAGTATAAACTCGAACTCCCCTCCAAAGGTTACCCAAGACGCAAGCTGCTCCCCCGATTAGAGGAGGAAGCATACATACCTTCATCACCAGCGCACGACATGGCTGACCGACCACCCCGTGGTCACGACAGAGAGGCATTCAGGCCCCCAGCCAAGACCATACCCCGGCATCGATCCAAGAGTACGAAGCCAAAAGGGAACGCGCCGGACTTGCGAGACATGTGGGAGGACAAAGCAAGACAATCCAGATCCATCTATGGATCACGTGGGCGCTACGACCCACGCATTTAATACCGTCGCACCGGACATAACGTCGGCGGGCGAACATAGCGACATAGCTCCCTCGAGCTGCGTCACGATATTGCTCAATATAGGGGCGCCGCACACCCGTTATGCTTCACTGACGAAGTAATGGATCATCAGATCCCCGAAGGGTTCAAACCCGTAAATATGGAATCTTACGATGGTACAACAGACCTCGCGGTGTGGATCGAAGATTATCTTCTCCACATCCATATGTCCCGCGGCGACGATCTCCACGCCATTAAATATCTCCCACTCAAGCTTAAAGGACCAGCTCGGCATTGGCTTAACAGCCTGCCCGCAGAGTCAATTGGGTGTTGGGAAGACCTGGAGGCTGCATTCCTTGATAACTTCCAAGGTACATATGTACGACCACCAGACGCCGATGACCTAAGCCACATTATTCAGCAGCCAGACGAATCGGCCAGACAATTATGGACACGGTTCTTGACGAAGAAAAACCAAATAGTCAACTGTCCGGATGCGGAGGCCCTTGCAGCCTCCAAACATAACATCCGGGACAAATGGCTAGCCCGGCACCTGGGGCAGGAGAAGCCGAAATCCATGGCAGCCCTCACATCGTTAATGACCCACTTTTGTGCGGGAGAGGATAGCTGGCTAGCCCGCAGCAACAATCTCCGCAAAAATTCTGGCAGTCCGGACACTAAGGACAACAACGGCAGGTCACGGCGAATCAAAAACAAACGCCGCATTAACGGCGACGACAAAGAAGACACGGCAGTCAATGCCGGATTCCGAGGTTCCAAACCCATTCAACGGAAGAAGCCATTTAAAAGAACCACTCCGGGTCCATCCAATCTGGACCAAATACTCGATCGCTCATGCCAGATACATGGCACCCCCGAAAAGCCAGCTAATCACACCAATAGACATTGTTGGGTGTTCAAGCAGGCTGGCAAGTTAATTGCCGAACACAATGACAAGGGGCTAAATAGCGACGACGAGGAAGAGACCCGGCCGCCGAACAATAGAGGACAGAAGGGTTTCCCCCCACAAGTGCGGACGGTGAATATGATCTACGCGACCCATATACCCAAGAGGGAGAGG
This sequence comes from Aegilops speltoides, assembly GCA_021437245.1. NCBI lineage: Eukaryota > Viridiplantae > Streptophyta > Magnoliopsida > Poales > Poaceae > Aegilops > Aegilops speltoides. The sequence continues at coordinate 143,277,364 of CM038141.1, forward strand.
AAGCGCGCACTACGGGACGTCTATGCGATGGAGCCAGTCGCCCCGAAGTTCAATCCATGGTCCTCCTGTCCGATCACTTTCGATCGACGAGACCACCCGACCAGCATACGCCATGGCGGATTCGCCGCATTGGTCTTATACCCAATCGTCGATGGATTCCACCTCACAAGAGTCCTGATGGACGGCGGCAGCAGCCTGAACCTGCTTTATCAGGACACAGTGCGCAAAATGGGCATAGACCCATCCAGGATCAAACCTACTAAAACAACCTTTAAAGGTGTCGTCCCAGGAGTGGAAGCCAACTGTACAGGCTCAGTCACATTGGAAGTGGTCTTCGGATCCCCGGATAATTTCCGAAGCGAAGAGTTAATCTTCGATATAGTCCCATTCCGTGGCGGCTATCATGCCTGCTTTCGGACGAACGCGTTGCAAAATTCAGCGCGTGCCGCGTTATGCATACCTAAAGCTCAAGATGCCAGGCCCTCGTGGAGTCATTACGGTCAATGGGAATCTGAGCGCTCCCTCGAGCGGAGGAACATACAATGCTCTCTCGGCGTAATCTGAGCAGCCTTCTCGGCACTTCTCTAGTCCGCAATTAAAAAGCCGAATACATCAAAGCGCGCCCGGAGCAACACTAACCAAGACCACCTAGCGCGATCAGAGCACGTGTAGCAATGCGGCCCCAACCCCCGCCCGCGCATGATCACTAGAATAACACTCCGCGTACATAATTACGCTTTGGAGATACCATGGGCGCAGGGGAGGGGCTTAATCACAAGGACCAAAGAGTGCGGCTCGACCACACCAGGGGCTCATGCGATCGCCCCCCTTGGCTTTGTTTTTTACCTTTTCTTCTTTTGCGTATCTGAGGACTCCATTAACGGAAGCCTGTCCGACGGCGAACTTGCGAACTCACGATGCATCAGTCAGGATTAAAGAAGGCTGCGACGAACACTCAGGTGGTCTCCATTACGAGCATTAAATTCGATTACATACACCAAGTCTGCAGCTTAGCCCTGGAGGGGGACATGTTAATTTAGTCCAAATCCCTTGCTTACCGCACTATTTGTATCAGTCCGCTTTATTAGCAGACCTCCTTATATAAATAACGCAGCACTTCCTTTTTGCAAGTACATTACCTTTTCATGGCAATTGCGTTATCTTTTACATATGTTCATTATGTGACATCTTGCACCCGTATACTTTGGTACGGCCAAATACACCAGGGGCTTCGGTTCCCCAGATTATGGTGTGATTAAGTCCGAACACTTTCACAAGTGCGGCACCCCGAACTTATAGCATTATATGAATCATCTCCGATTCATGTCTTGGGTCAATAGTTGGGTTTGCCCGGCTCCCATGTTTTGGTACCTTACGTTCCGTTCCGTCGGCTAAGGTAGCACTGGGAGAACCACTGCGATTGCGCCCCGGTTGAGCCGGGTTAACGCCTCGATGGAAAGCTAAAACGACGGGCATGATAAGGCGAGAGACTGGTCGCTGTTCGAGAGGTCCTTTCGGGTCCCTAAAGACTCATGCCGCTTCGAGCTAAGTTCCGGATGATGTCCGATGAAGGCGTGGATAGCACCCCGGATTCGGTCTTCCGAATACCAGGGGCTTCGCCGAAATTTAAAATTATAGAATTCTATGGCTAAGTGAGGGTGTTCAAGCATTATAAGTCCGGTTGCCTTGTTCGTCGTGTTGAGCGCCTCCCTAGATGGACCCACAAATGGGAACAAGAGTGCTCAAGTTTGTCACCGAACACCCCAGCACTCGTGGCTTGGGGGCTGAAGCCAACGACTTGCCATCTCTCAGGTTTAACAAACGGCCACACAGAAGGTAATATTTTAAATTCAACAAGCGTTGCTCATGGCGCATATAAACGAAGTTTTCAGCGCACAGGATACAAACACAGCAAGTTCACTCAAAGATTACATTAAGGGGCACTCATCGCAATATCGCAGCTCCCTTCAGACAACTTTATAATATCGCTCCGCGTGCGATGCTCCTTGCCCGGCGGTGGCGGATCCGTGAGAAGCTTCTCGCATCCAGTTTGCCCCATTGCACCTTTATGCGGGCAACGGCCCGACGAGCGCCTTCAATGCGGCGGGCGCTTTGATTACATCCAGCACAGGGCATGCATCCACCAGCCGCCGCACTAGGCCAAAGTAGCTGCCGGGCATGGCTCTGTCGAGCCACAACCGGACTATGAGGCCCTTCATGGCCTCCTCGGCTGCCTTGTGGAGTTCGACCAGCTGCTTGACTGGTCGCTTGGGGCACCGGATGGCGGCCTCGGATCTCGAGACCGAACACCTTCTCCGTTGAGCTCCCCTCCTCGCCACGATAGAATGCGGCGGCATCAGACGCACTACGCGGCAGATCTGCAAATGCCCCTAGAGAGCTCCGAATTCGGGTAAGTATCCGGTAATTTACATTAACATGCTTGCTCTGCATGAAAAACACCTTACCCGTCGCTATCTTCTTCATGTCCTCTATCTCCTGATGGGCCTTCTGGGCCTCGGCCTTGGCGGACTTGGCACTTTCGAGAGCCGAGGCAAGCTCGGACTCTCGAGTCTTGGAGTCACGCTCCAAACTCTCATGCTTTTCCATGAGAGCCTGGAGCTCTTGCCGAACTTCCGCCACCAGTGCCGCTTGCTTCTCTCGCTCAGCCCGTTCTGTGGCCGCATTGCGTTCGGCCATGGACACGGCATCCTTCAGGGCTGCCACCTCGTTAGTGGCCCCTGCGTTACATATATTATCCTTATTAATCTTGTTTGCAACCAAAACCCTTTTCTGTAAGGTATTTATTTAAAGTGGTGCTATTCACCTTCTTTTTCCTTGAGCTGCCTCTTGGCATGGCCGAGCTCTTGCTCCGACCGCTCAAGGTCCTTCTTCAGCGCCTCGACCTCCGCCGTTAATGCGGCAGAGGTCAACAGCGCAGCCTGCAAACCCATATTGACATATTTCTTTTAGCAACCCTGCGTATATCTTGTTAGATCCTTAGTCCGGCTTTTCTTTCCGAACACCGAAATAAGCATCAGGGGCTACTGTCTATGCGGTATTACATTACATTATTTTAAAACTTCTTACCTCAAAGCCTGTTAGAAGGCTGTTGCAGGCTTCGGTCAGCCCGCCCTTGGCGAGCTGGACTTTCTCAATCACCGCACCCATGAGAGTGCGGTGTTCTTCGATGGAAGCGCTTTAAGCGCCTCCAGCAGGTTATCCGCGCCTCGGTTGGGCGGAGGCCGCGGCGCCACGGTCCTGCCCTTTTCGAAGGGCGCTTGCCGGACTCGAACCGCTGCGGGTTCCGAGGTGGAGTCCGCACGAAGTCCGGGGCTGCTGACGGCACCTCCGGAGCCTCCTCTGGCGGGTCCTCTCAGGATTCCGCCACGTCGTCCTCGTCGGCGCATGGGGTAGAGGCAGTCGGGATGGAATTTACATCCGACGGCGCCAAAGACCCGCTCATCGAGTCAGGAAGATCGTCAATGGCCGGACTACGGGCAGAATGCGGCATTAGAAGGACACTACACGGCATACAATGTACGGCATATAAATGATCTGAATACTTACGATCCTGCCGGACGCCTGGCCCTTGGAGGCCACTCTTCCTCGCCAACATTGATGTTGGCGAAACTGTCCGGGGGGATAGTTCTCCCCCTCTTGGACCCTTCGGCCGCCCCGATTGGGGAGGCCTTCCTCTTCCTCTCCCCCTCCTCCGGGAGAGAGTACTCCTCCTCCTCCTCTTCGTCTTCGGGGGAGGAGTCCTCGTCGTCGTCAGACGCCTGATCGCGGGAACTCTTTCGAGCCCCCGTGGCCTCCTTCTTGGCCTTCTTCTCCGGCACCACGTACGGTGCCGGAACCAGCAGCCTTGCTAAGCGGGCATCCACTGGTTCTTCTGGCATGGAAGCCGGGCTGATAAGCAGCTTGGCCTTCTCCATCCAGTCCTGTCAAAGGAAGAGGCAGATTAAAAAACCTCGCTAGAGTCAATCTAATTACAATAAGTGTCCCGTAATGGGGTCAAATCACTTACCTCGTCAGTCGGAGACTGCAAACTGAACCCGCGGTCTTCGGTCGCGGATGCGGGGGCTTCGGCGCCCTTAAACAGCACCCTCCAGGCGCCTTCATACGTTGTATCGAAAAGCCCGCTCAACGTCTGGTGCTGTTCCGGATTAAACTCCCACAAATTAAATGCCCGTTCTTGGCACGGGAGAATCCGCCGGAGGAGCATGACCTGGACCACGTCGATGAGCCGGAGCCTATTGCTCACCAGCTTCTTGATGCAGGCTCGAAGTCCCGTCACCTCCACCGGATCACCCCACTGCAAGCCCTTCTCTTTCCAGGAGGTGAGCTGCGTGGGGATTCCAGATCTAAATTCGGGGGCCGCCGCCCATGTAGGCTCGCGCGGCTCGGTGATGTAGAACCACCCCGATTGCCACCCCTTGACAGAGTCCACGAAGGTCCCTTCTAGCCAAGGGACATTGGGCAGCTTGCCCAACATGGCGCCTCCGCATTCCGCTTGCGTCCCCTTCACTACCTTCGGCTTGACGTTGAAGGTCTTGAGCCACAGGCCGAAGTGGGGCCGGATGCAGAGAAAGGCCTCGCACACGACGATAAACGCCGAGATGTTGAGGACGAAGTTCGGCGCCAGATCGTGGGAATTCAGGCTGTAGTAAAACATGAGCCCCCGGACGAATGGATGGAGCGGAAAGCCCAGTCCGCGGAGGAAGTGGGGAAGGAAGACGACCCTCTCATGAGGCCCTGGGGTAGGGATGAGCTGCCCCGCGTCGGGCAGCCGATGCGCGATGTCGCTGGAAAGGTATCCGGCGTCGCGCAGCTTGGTGATGTCCTCCTCCTTGGCGGTGGAGGCCATCCATTTGCCTCCCCCTCCGGACATATTCGGAGAAGGGTCAAGGTGAGATGTGCGAGCTTGGGCGTTGGAGCTTGAGTTCGCAAGGACGGATAAGCAAAGGAGGAAGAAGGCGTAGGTGAGAAGGTAAATCCTCATCCCTTATATATAGGCGGACGAAACTATGCGTCCCTCACCGGCCTGGTAAAACTCGCTTATCTCCCAAGCGCCACAATCAATGGCGCGGATGGGTTACCCACGCACGTATTGATGAAAATCCCGGAATAAGGGGAACACGATCTCTGCTTCGACAGGACGTGCCAAGGAAACCGCTTCGCTAAACGTGCTGAGGTGGTATAGTAATTCAAACAAAGGTCTTGGTGGCGGTGTGATGTCACGCCGCCTAATACGTCAGCAGATTGAATCAATGTATATGTTTTATTCTCTCTACGATTGGAATGTGGAATTTATTTTGCAGAGTCAGACACTATCCTGGTGTTCATTATCTTTTCCGGATTATTCAAGGGAGGAACCCGCCTTGCAATGCCGAACATTATGCACGCCGGACTTATCGTCATTGAAGACTGGTTCAGGGGCTACTGAGGGAGTCCTGGACTAGGGGGTGTCCGGATAGCCGGACTATCAATATCCGCCGGACTCCCATACTACGAAGATAGAAGATTGAAGACTATGGCTCGTGTCCGGAAGGTACTTTCCTTGGCGTGGAAGGCAAGCTTGGCAATACGGATATGTGGATCTCCTACCATTGTAACCGACTCTGTGTAACCCTAGCCTCTCCGGTGTCTATATAAACTGGAGGGCTTTAGTCCGTAGGACACAACATTACATCTCAACAATCATACCATAGGCTAGCTTCTAGGGTTTAGCCTCCTTGATCTCGTGGTAGATCTACTCTTGTACTACCCATATCATCAATATTAATCAAGCAGGACGTAGGGTTTTACCTCCATCGAGAGGGCCCGAACCTGGGTAAAAACATTGTGTCCCTCGTCTCTTGTTACCATCCGCCTAGACGCACAGTTCGGGACCCCCTACCCGAGATCCGCCGGTTTTGACACCGACACTTCTTTCTCCCAGCATTTTCTTCCTGCAACCAGCACACCCATGCAAATCTGATGCGGAGCATCCTACGGTCATCACCATGTCAAGAGTCCGTTTGGCAAGTGACACGTGCGACCTCTACTTCTCATACATAAAGGTGAATCTTGTCCTTTACACGTGTTCACTTGACCCCTTTGAGGATGGTATACTACTTGACACTCCACTCGTGTGCATGCATAGGTATTGTCGGAGCTTCACGCACGACGAGGAGGAGTGCAAGCACCTAGGAACGCCTACACCGTCCGCGAGGGAAGCATGGAAGCGAAGACGGAAGAAGAAGGACCTGCCCAGTCCAGAAAGGGCGGTACTACCGCCCAAAGTAAGCGGTACTACCGCTCAAGCGGTACTACCGCCCAAAGCAAGCGGTACTACCGCTCAAGCGGTACTACCGCCCGTGAGTCCGGTACTATCGCCCTGCCTGTGCGCAGCCGCGGGCCTTTGGCCTTGTATCCCTCTCCCACTTACCCCTTCGTGGCTTAGACTATAAATAGACCACCTCCACCTCCTTTCTAGGGTTAGCAAAGTGATAGCTCATTCTTAGGTGAGCTTTGCTCCTACCTATCTCTTGAGAGAGAGACCACTACTCCATTGGAGGCCAAGACCTCCATCTAGGAGAAGATCCCGTGGGATATCATCAATACCCCCTTGCGGGAAGATCCATCTAGGATACAAGACCCCCTTGTGGGAAGATCCATCTAGGATATCATCAAGACCTCCTCTTGGAGATGAACCTTACCTTGTATCTTTCCCTTTGTTGTTCATGTACCTTGTGACCTTGTGTGTTTGATTGTCTAGTGGATGTGTGATTGGACTTGTTCTTGAGTGTTTCCCCTTGTGATTTCTCCCCGTTCTTCCCCGTGTTCATCGTGTTCTCCGTAGGATCCCCTCCAAACGTGAAAGACCGACGAATTAGGGTTCCACCCTACATCATATGGTATCATGAGCCACGTTGATCACGTTTTTGGAGCCCCTACCCCGTGTTTTCTAGCTTGATTTTGTTGTTTTCATCCTAAATCCGAAAATCCCCACCAAAAATAGCCCCCAAATTTTTTTGTGATTTGTTGGTTTGATGATGTTTTGTTGATTTTGATCCATGGATTTGCTTGGTTTCAAGTGGATCTAGCATTCCCCAAGTTTCCTCTTTCCATCCACGAAATCCATCAAATTTTGCCCCAAATCATCCATTTCCCCCAAAATCGCTACCGATTCGATCTCATGGTAATCGCGACACGAGCGGTACTACCGCCCTACAGAGCGGTACTACCGCTGAGAACGTCAAGCGGTACTACCGCCCCGCTAACGGTACTACCGCTAGGCCCTGTTTCAGCCGAAACAGTCGAAAATCCCGACACGAGCGGTACTACCGCCCTCCCGAGCGGTACTACCGCCCTGGCTAGTTTCAGATTTCCGAGTTTCACCGTTTTGCCCATAACTAATTCATCCGGAGTCCGTTTTTGACGTTCTTTAGCTCGTTTTGAAGCTATTGACATCCCACATCCCACAAAAATACTACCAACATCATTTGACTCCATCACATTTGGTGAATTTTGGCATCTTTGCCTAGGGCTTCCACCACAACATCCGCATAACCACCACCGACATCCGCAACCTAACCCATTTTGTTCCTTATAGCATTAGTGGTTGTTTGAGTTGTGATTTGAGTCTCCTAAGGTGTTTAGGCTACTTAGGGACGGTTGCTTCTTCATCAACCACCACCACCGCCACCACTTGCACATAACCTTGCCCACCATACACTTCCGACAACCCAACTTAACCCAATTGTTGTTTGAGCTTTTTCGAGTTGTGGCTTGTGTCTCCTAAGGTGTTTCGGCTACTTAGGGACCGTGTGCTTCCAACTCTTACACCGTGTATAGCCCATCATCCCACTTCCGCATTGCCAAGTGCATACCACCACCGCTTGCCGCTACCACCATTTGACATTTGTCATTTGAGATTTTGAGTTTGCGGTTTTTCCGTTTCCTAAGGTGTTTCGGCTACTTAGGGACGAGTCTCCATCATCTTGGTATCTACACCAAGAACACCGCCACTCATCATCGCAAAAGGACGGTAACCTCGACGACACCTTTGTATATCCCCTTGCAAATTGCATTGTTAACCCCTAGCCCATTTTGCGTCACTTACCTATCGAGACTAGCCATTTGAGTATTGCCGGCAACGTTACTTGTGCACATTAGTGGTCCATACCTTCCATTGCATACATACCATATCATATTGGTATCATATCATCCATTGTGCCTCAAGTTTGTTCCCGCATATACACAATTGCTATCTTGGTTTGTGCATTGTACAAAAGTGGCCATAGAGAAAAAAAAAGAGAAAAAGCTTTTAAGCAAAAAGAGAGCAAAGAGCTTGTGAGCAAGTGCCATAGCATCATACCCCATTGAATATAAGAGCCATACCAAAATCTACATCATATGATATCATGCTTGAGAGAAACACCGGGAACCATATATACATAGCCACTATCCTCACCAAGCTCCACCATAAGCTTTACTTGATAGGTGTGAGTGAACAAGTCTGGTACCAATTCCACTATTCTTTCATCTCACATTGAGTGACACGGGATACATCCTCAACTTTGGGAAAAGGTAACTTGGTATTGTTTATCTCATTTCCTACTCACCTCTACTCGAGTCTTGTGATGGATAGGCAAGGCATTTCACTTTCGGTCTACAACAACAACGACGAGTTCGATGCCATGAACAACAACTACGACGCCAAGATGGACAAGCGCATGGAGGAGATAAAGGCCCTCATCAAGTCCTACAAGCGATCTTCCTCATCTTCGAGAAGACGCCAAGAGCACATCCTTCCGAGCTACCACCTCCGCAAGATCACATCGGCATCGACACCATCAACAACAAGAACGTGAAGGTCAAGAGCTCAACACCAACAACCGCCAACGACTTCACCATCTCCCTTGGCATCTTCGCCAGCGACTTCAAGGCATCTTCGCCACGGACAGATGGCATCTTCGCCAACAAGAACCTCAAGACTACACTCAAGAGAAGCTACCCAAGCTCAAGTCCGTGACTTCCACGAGCTACTACGACATCGACACCGACCACAAGATTCCTTTCTATGGGACTCAAGAACCCGAGGAGTACCTCGAGTGGGAGCGTTTGATGGACGACTACCTCAAGCTACATCAAGTTCCTCCGAAGATCAAGTGAAGTGCGCCACAAGAAACTTCCACGACTACGCATTGGCATGGTGGCTTCACACACCTTCGAGTACTACGACATGAGTTGGCCCAAGACGAAGAAAGCTTTGCGGCGAGTTTGTGCCTCCAACCTACACGGAACAACTTCGACGCCAATTGGAGAACACCACCCAAGGATCCAAGTCCATCGACAAGTACTTCAAGGAGATGATGATTGCCTTATGACGAGCAGCGTGGGCGACCCCATTTCGATGAAGTTCCACTTCATGATGGGATTGCACAACGACATCTCCAAGACCATCTTCCTCGAGAACTACAAGTCCATCGACGACAACTACATTGGTGCTCTCAAGGCGGAACAAGAACTCATGAAGGCCAAGGCTTCTCCACCCCAAGCAAACTTCGCGGCGACCAAGCTCTACGACAAGCATGAGGCTAGTACCACCAAGATGTCCAAGCCCGACAAGCTCCAAGACGATGCTCCCAAGTGTGACTTCACCGCCATCCCTCTTTGTGACATTGATGATGCCGAGTCTACTCCGACTCTTTTTCAAGACGGTGCGGCGACGAGTTCGACTTCGGAGACCTTCAAGGACCAAGCTTTGGAGGCGAGTGACAAGGTGGCGAGCAAGGATGATGCTTCCATCTTTGGAGGCGAGAGTGATGATGTGCCATCTTCGGCCTTCATCTACGGCGACGGTGACGAGATGATTGAGCATGGGATTTTACCTTCGGTCATGGAGGAGAGTGATGATGTGCCATCTTCGGCCTTCATCCACGGCGACAACGACGAGATGGTTGAGCATGGGATTCTCCCTTCGACCACGGCGACATATGATGACTTGAGTGACTTGTGCCACCATATTGAGAGTGAGAGTGACTTCACCACTAGCCCCATATATGATGAGTTGCCACAATTCCCATGTGAGGAGAGCCACAACCCCCACCACTTGAGTGAGATGAGTGACTCCACCATACGTGAGTTTGAGTGCACCTATTTTGAGGGAGTGAGTGAACCACCACATAGAGAGAGTGAGATAGTTGATAGGTCTCGTGAGGCCATTTGCATTTCTAACAACTTGACCTCTACCTCTATTGTGTCTTCTCATTTGGTGCTAGGTCCCATTTATGATGACGCCGATCCTCGATTTACTTCGTCCTCCCTTTGGACAAGACGATGGCCATGGTGGAATATGATGCACCGCCCACATGGTTTCATCAAGATGATGATGATGACCACCATTTGGTCTTTCCCACCTCACCTACACCACTTGAGTGGAATGAAAAAGGTAACATAGGTGAAGGTGATGCTCTAGTCCCACTAGTGGACATTCTTGACATTGATTGCTTGCATGATGTTGATCCACCTATTGCCATGCTTCATGCTAGTATGATTTCCCCATGTGATGATTTGCCCATTTATGATGAGTACGATGATTCTCTTGTGGAGTCTATTAGTTGTGATGCCATGTTACATAGGATTTCTTGTGAGAATTCTTTAGGTCACATCATGTTTGATAATCCGCTTGACTTGTCATATGCTATGCATGAGATCAACCATATGTCTTATTTTCAATCTCTTCATAGTGACTATGCATATGCCATTAAAATAAACCCAATTTGCACATATGGCATAGATGACAAGCCCATGGTTATTGGCATTTGCTTTTCTTGTGATGATATTGATATGCTCCCTTTGCATCATTTATCTCATATGCCATGCCATGACCACCTAGCTTCGGATATGCATTGTTTTGGATGTTGTCCATTTTCTCCATATGATATTTCTGATATTGCTCATGAGGAGACCCCCATAGTTTCCTCATACATTTTAGGAGATTTTGATCCATCCCATCCATTGCATGATCCCAACACTTGTGTGCACCATATGCTCTCCATGAATAAACATGCTTTTGATGTGCCATATACTTGTTTGCTCAATTTGTGTCCCCATCGTGTCATACATAACAACTATTCTTTCATGATGGATGACATGTTCATATACCATGCCTCAAATTTCTTTGAGCATTGCTTATCTTGTGCTAACTCACACGTGCACATACACATCATGATGGATGATGTGTACATTTACCACACACACAATTTCTTTCGTTTGTGTCTCTTTTGTGTAGGTACCCATGAATACATGTCAACCTCGCAATCCCACGAGTTGACAAAACGAGCTCTTGAGAGCAACGATGCTTTGGGATCCAATGGACTATCCTTACCAACGTCCCCTACGCGCAAGGACTACGCGCAACTCCTCTACTTGGCTCTCACACGGCTATGGGCCATTTACCACTTGTCACTTTATGCTCATTTTACCGTGTTCACTTTGCATGCTATGCTTGCTTCTATGCCTTTGCCATGCAATTGTGACCCTTGCTTGCATCTACCCATGTTTCATCATTATGCTACTTCTATGTGTATTTGCATGCTTGGTAGAGACCCTTGTTGCTATTGCCATGTTTATCATGTGCCCCAGGCTATTGCCCTCATATCTTGCTTTCATGATTGTGCTATGACATGTGAATTATTCATGCCCACTATTTGCACCAAGGACATGTTTGCCATGATTCATTCTAGTATGTTGCATCTTCGCACTACTAGCATACTTGACTTGATTGCTATGATTGCTTGCTATGTTGCATCACCCATGTTCCACTACTTGCTTTCTTGGGTTGATGACATATATGCTCATGCCTCTCACATGCGTTGTCTCTTGTGTCATACTTGCTCATCTCATGCGGTTGATGACAACCATCTATATGCTTTGCACATGATTCGTATTGCCTCTTGTCATATATCTCCATGTGTTGCCTCTCTCATGCACGATGATTTGCAATGTATTGAGTGCAACAATGATTCTCTTCTTGTTCATGAGATCGCCCTCATAATTTTCTCGCATATATTTGGAGATTTTGACACAATTCTTGTGAAGCATGCTTGTCTCACTTCTTTGCACCATATACCTAGTGCCATGAATATCGCCATTGTTGCATCATATTATTCATGCACTTTTGCTTCTAATGGTTATGTGCAAAAGATGAGAACCACCATGATGGAGGATGTGTTTGTCTACCATGTGCATACGTTCTTTGTTTTGTTGTGTGCATGTGTAGGATACTTGGACTTAATTTCGACTTCCACTTCACGTGAGTTGACCATTCGAGCTCTTGAGAGCGAGCCTCATACATTCTACCACGACTCGCTTCTATACCGCGCTTGCTTGCGCTTCGGCATCGTGAAGAATACACAAGGACATGCCTTCAAGGTGACATCTTTCTTGAGCATGGATATTGCGGATAATACTACTTGTGTTGCTTGCCCCGTGAGACTTATTGGTCATCTTGGACCACTTGATTGCGCACTTGCTAGAGATCTTGCTTTGACTTGCCATTATCACATTCCCATGCATCATGATATATATGCCTTGTGTGTTGCATCCAATTCTTGGACTACTTGCTACTATCATATGGTTGGTTGCACCAATACCATTTCTTCACATATGCCATGTTCCTTTGGTTGTCACATGATTCACTTGATTGCCTCACACATGATGAACAATTGCTCTTTCTATTGTGTTGAGTGCCACACTATACTCACAACACCCTATGCACATTATGCTTGGATTGTCTTGCACTTGACCCATGTGTTTAGACATCTCATCTTATTTGGTGTTGTGAATGATTCATATGCCTACCATCGACCATTTGTCGAGCGCTTTATGCATGCTTGCTATGACCTTGAGGTGGATGCTTATGCTATTGTCACATATATTTGCATCTCTACCTCACATTTACATGATTGTACCCATGATATCTTTGCTTGTGCTCAGATTATGTCCTTACATGCCATGTCACAATCCTTTGTCAAACCATATGCTATGCTTGATGACAACACTTGTTTGGTGAATCACCTCTTGAATGCTTGGTTTTGCACTAATGCTAACCACAATTGTTTTTCCAAGTGTTTGTTTTCCTTGCTCATTTTGAAGGAATCCCAAGACGGTGGGACATTGGAGAGTGCCCATTGCGAGCTTGAAGATGACAAGTACTTGGTGAACGTCCACTTCTTCACGGTGAAACCATCTCTTTCCCATGGTGATTTGATTTTCGATCCGAGATCGGATCTTTTCCAAGGGGGAGGGGATGATGCGGAGCATCCTACGGTCATCACCATGTCAAGAGTCCGTTTGGCAAGTGACACGTGCGACCTCTACTTCTCATACATAAAGGTGAATCTTCTCCTTTACACGTGTTCACTTGACCCCTTTGAGGATGGTATACTACTTGACACTCCACTCGTGTGCATGCATAGGTATTGTCGGAGCTTCACGCACGACGAGGAGGAGTGCAAGCACCTAGGAACGCCTACACCGTCCGCGAGGGAAGCATGGAAGCGAAGACGGAAGAAGAAGGACCTGCCTAGTCCAGAAAGGGCGGTACTACCGCCCAAAGTAAGCGGTACTACCGCTCAAGCGGTACTACCGCCCAAAGCAAGCGGTACTACCGCTCAAGCGGTACTACCGCCCGTGAGTCCGGTACTATCGCCCTGCCTGTGCGCAGCCGCGGGCCTTTGGCCTTGTATCCCTCTCCCACTTACCCCTTCGTGGCTTAGACTATAAATTGACCACCTCCACCTCCTTTCTAGGGTTAGCAAAGTGATAGCTCATTCTTAGGTGAGCTTTGCTCCTACCTATCTCTTGAGAGAGAGACCACTACTCCATTGGAGGCCAAGACCTCCATCTAGGAGAAGATCCCGGGATATCATCAAGACCCCCTTATGGAAGATCCATCTAGGATACAAGACCCCCTTGTGGGAAGATCCATCTAGGATATCATCAAGACCTCCTCTTGGAGATGAACCTTACCTTGTATCTTTCCCTTTGTTGTTCACGTACCTTGTGACCTTGTGTGTTTGATTGTCTAGTGGATGTGTGATTGGACTTGTTCTTGAGTGTTTCCCCTTGTGATTTCTCCCCGTTCTTCCCCGTGTTCATCGTGTTCTCCGTAGGATCCCCTCCAAACGTGAAAGGCCGACGAATTAGGGTTCCACCCTACATCAAAATCGTAGTCAACATCGTAAATAGTTCCGGTCCATTTTTATTTTTCAATAAGAATGTCCAACCCAACCCAGCACATTGGCGACAACACTTTATCCTCCGCCTTGGTGCGCTCACCGCGGCGCCGCCATCCGGCCCTGTCAACATAGTTTTTTTGAAACGGTCCCTGTCAACATAGTGAATCGGGAGAGGACTATAGTTGTGAGTATGACAGTACAGACCCACCAGGTCCACTCCCGAACACAAGCAAGCGCCTCTTTTACTACTCAAATGCACCCCTCGTTTTTTTACTCTAATCCACCCTGCTGATATCTGGGACCCACATCATTTTCAACGTATAGTCAATTAACGACAGAATTGCACAACTTTTTTTGAGTAGTAATTCGGGGGAGCAGGCTATAAACTGGGTTGTGCGGTCTCTGTGGCCCGTCTAACAACATGACCAGCCCAGCAGTTTTTTCTTTGGGAAAATAGGTAGCCCAGTATTTCTTTTTGAAGAATATCCAAGCTAGGCCTATTTGTTTTCTCCGACTTACTGGGCTGCAAATCTTTCAAGACGAGGAGGGATGCATTTCGGCCTGGCCAAAGAGTATGGTCAATATCTGCTAAAAGTAATATCAAAGGGGTTGAAAATTCCAAAAAAATTATAGCAAATGGGATATTTGTTTCTTTTTTTGTTTTTGTTCTTCACTGATATTTTATACCGTATTTCACTGGATTTAACATGACATAGTACTAATTTATTTTTAAATTTGTTTTAGTATGTCTACTAATTTTTGGATGAAGAATATTTTGTTCCCCACCAAAAATTTACAAATTTTCAAAATTTCGCACATATTTACTTAATTTTCTAACCCTAGTACTGACCAGAAAATGGGCAGCAATTCTAAAAATGGAAAACGGGCTGCAATAAATTCCATATGAATTAGAAAATGAGTAAAAATTATAAAAATAATAGCAAATGTGCTGTACACGCCACAGATTTTGAGGCTAACTTGTTTACGCAAGGCTTTGTCTGTCAACACACGATTCTAGCAGTAGTGACTGTTGGATGTCCATCCAACGGCCAACATGCTTCTTCAATCTCTCATCTTCCTGCTCCATCCGCCTAAACTAGCGCCGGTGGGACTGCCTGCTCCCTCCTCTTGTGGCCTGCTGTGATGCCGCGCAGGCTTCCCCGGCCCACCCTACTCCCTCCGCTGGCCTGGCCGCACGCAATCAGCGGCCTCCTTATTACGCGAAAAAAATGATTCCTCCCACTGACATCTGGGGCGCACCGGTTGGGAGGCTGACCTGTGGGCCTACTAAGTTGACGTGTAAGCAGGGCTTGTCAACTTAGTCAACAAATGATTCTAGCACCAGTAACCGTTGGATTTGAATTGAACGGTCCTGCTGCTTCTTCAATCTTCAATCGCTGCTCACCTTGCACTAGCCTCCCAAACCAGCGCCGGCGAGACCGCCTGCTCTTGCCTCCAATGGTCGGCTGTGCTGCCGTTGAGGCCTCACCGCCCCCTAATATTCCCACCGCTAGCCAGGCCCTGCGGCGACGATAGCCTCACAACGCAGTCGAACCAGTGAACCCTCGTACTCCTATCCACGTGGGCATCCACTACCACATCTTCCCCGGCTCCGTTTCGTCCCCTTCCTAGGCCTCGCCATCGTCCACTACCCTGGTACTCTCGGCACGGTGTGGTCAACATGGTCATGGAACGACTTCCATCAGATGTGGACTATACGTGGAGAGGCTGATAGTTGGGTCCATGGCCGCACACAAGGAAATGCCTCCTTATTACGTGCAAAATAATGATTCCTCCAGCTGACATCTGGGACCTACCAGAAGGGCCTCTGTATTTCACAAAAAAATGTACCCCTCGCTGACAGGTCGGACCCACCAGCTATATCTTCGCACGCAAGGAAGTGACTCCTTATTACGCACAAAAAAATGAATACTCCCCCTGCTAGCTGGGACCCAGCATAGTGGGATGCTGACTTGTGGGCCTACTAAGTTAACGGGGACGGAGGGCTTTGTCAACTTAGTCAATATGAACGATTCTAGCTCCAGTTACCGTACGATGTTCATCCAACGGCCGTAGTTCTTCTTCAACCTCTGGTCTTTTTGCTCCAGCCGCCGAAAGCAGCGCCGGTCGTGCCGCCTGCTCCTGCCTCTCATGGCCGGCTGTGCTGTCGGGGAGGCCTCACCGCGCCCTACTACTCCCACCGCTGGCTAGGCCCTGCGGCAACGGCAGCCTCACACCGCAGCCGAACAAGTGAACCCCCGTACTCCTCTCTGTGATGGCTTCCACTATCGCGTCTTCCCCGGCTCCGCGTCGTCCCCTTCCTAGGCCTCGCCATCGTCCACCGCCCTGGTGCTCTCGGTGCGGCGTGGTCAACATGGTAAGGGAATGACTTTCATCGGAAGAGTACTGTATGTGGAGAGGCTGACAGCTGGGTCCACGACGGCCGCAAGGAAGTGCCTCCTTATTACACGCAAAATAATTATTCCTCCACCTGACAGCAGGGACCCACCGGATGGGCCACCGTATTTTGCAAAAAAAAAAAACGATTCGCCCCCTGACTGCTGGGACCCACCATCTACATCTTCGCACGCAAGGAAGTGCCTGATAGTTGGGACCCACCTGGTCGAAGCGTACGTAGCGTTGTCATTCTGGTCGCGAGCATGTACGTACATACTGGTCGACGTAGAGGCGCGCACGTGTAGTAGTAGAGGCGCGCATGTAGCATGTACACGTACGTATAGTGGCCAATGTGCAAGAAAGAAAATACGGCCATGTACGTACATACGGGTGAGGTCTCAAACGCATACTCGCGCATACGTACGGCCAGGGCTCGTGTACATGGCTGGGTCGGAACGGAGAAATAGTGTTGTCGTCGTGTTCATGGGGAGCCAACCAGCTGGGTCGGAACGGAATGTCTCATCGTGTTCATCGGGCGGGCTTGGACGGAACAGCCGATGGAAACGAGGCCTGGCATAACGCACAACAGAGGAAACGGCCCTGCGTTCGACCAGCCACGTTCAAAACGGGATCCTATTCATCGGGAGGGGTCTGGCGTACCGCAAAACGGAGGAAACGGACTTGTGTTGGACCTCCTACGGTCGAAACGGGGTCCTGTTGATCGGGAGGGGTGTGGCATACCGCAAAACAGAAGAAACTGACTTGTGTTGGAGCGCTACGGTCGAAAGGGGGTCCTGTTCATCGGGAGGGGTGTGGCATACCGCAAAACGGGACTCCATGGGATACTATTCATCTCCACCGTCGACCTCCGTCGGCCTCCACGGGCTACAGTTCATCCACCGTCGACCTCCTCCAGCCTCCCCCTGCGATTGTTCATCCACGGGCTCCTGTTCATCTGGCCTCGACCGCGCGCTACTCCACCGGCTACTATTCAACCAGCCCTCTCCACGGGCTCCTGTTCAACCACCCCTCCACGGGCTAGTGTTCATCCAGCCCTCCACCATCTGTTATTCATCCAGCCCTCCACGGGATCGTCCTGTTCATCCAGCCCTCCACGGGGTCCTGTTCATCCAGCCCCAACCGGCTCGATCGATCGGGGTCCTGTTCATCTAGAGGCAACACCACGGGGTCCTGCTCATCCACCCCCACCAGGAACTGTTCATCCAAACCGCCCAGCAACGCTCACTATTCATCCATAGGCAGCATCGATCGGCTTTAGTTAGCAGCAGTAGCAAAGGAATCGCTCGATCGGGTTCAGTTAACAGCCATCAACTGTTCGCTCGGGTTCAGTAACGCATAGCCTGCAGTGCAATCGCTCGGGTTCAATAGGCGAACGCCTCGCTCGGGTTCAATTAGAGCCCAACGCCTCGCACCCACACGCGTGCGTGTATGAGAGGAACGCACAAACCTCTGTGCATCGCTCGGCCCCAATCAGCCACCGTAACCGGGAACACCCTGATATTTTCCTCGCCCTCGCTTCTACCACAGTTTTTTCCATCATGGACGGCCCAAAGAATGTCGTGCAGCTGCGTCTCCGGCCCGCCCAGGACGAAAGCCCATTTTCTATCATGATTTTTTGTCATAGAAGTAGGAGCCCACCACATCTATGATGATACCAGGTTTTGTCACAATTATCGTCAGAGAAGTGTCATAAGTATGACACAAAAAAATTCCTTCGGCCCAAAAGGTCATGGGTGTGTCTTTTTTTTGTAGTGCTATCAAGGGTTTGCGGAACCCGAAATCTGACAAAAACCGGCAGATCTCGGGTAGGGGGGCCCAAGTTGTATGTTTGAGAATCGATGGTAACAATGATCAAAGGGACACAATGTTTACCCAGGTCTGGGCCCTCCTAATGGAGGTAAAACCCTACTCCTTGATTATATTTGATGGGTATAGGGGTTACAAGTGTTTATCTACCTCGAGATCGTAATGGCTAAACCCTAACTTGGCTAGCCTATCAATGTTATGATCCTACCTCCGGTCTAAACCCTCTGGTTTATATAGATACCGGAGGGGCCTAGGGTTGTACAAAGTCTGTTCAACAGAAAGGAAATAGTATATCCGGACACCTAAACTTGTCGTTCACACACACGGGAGTCCCAACCAGACACGGGAGGTGGTCTTCTTCTTTTTATCTTGACAGCCCATTAGTCCGGCCCATATCGAATAGACCAGACGCCCGAGGACCCCTTAGTCCAGGACTCCCTCAGTAGCCCCTGAACCAGTCTTCAATGACGACGTGTTCGGCGCGCAGGTTGTCTTCATCATTGCATGGCATGTTCCTCTCCTTGAATAATATACATCAACCTTTCCTCACAAAATAACTGTATACGGCTTTGCATAATTAACACAGCCCTTAGCCGCGAAGGCAGGATATATAAAAAATAGGAACAGTGTCTTTACTGACAACTTTTTTTGGCAAAGCGTCAGACTTGGCCCTTTTGTGTTTTGAATCGTTTTCACACTCCTCGTTCCGTGTTTCAACGTCGAGCCCTCTTGGCCCGTCTTGTTGAAACAGAGATCGTGCCCACTTATTACGGGATTGCTCATCAATGAGATTTGGCTAACCCAACCGATTATGATGCATGCTCACATTGGGAATAGGCGAGTTTCAAGTCTTAAGTGGGGGGCGGTTGGCATTTTTACCGCCTATAAGAGGGCAACAGATTCCTTCTTTCTTCCCCACGCCTTCTTCCAGCCTCTGCCTTCCAATCTCCCAAGCTCCAATGCCCAAAAAAGCTTTCGTCTTTCCCACTGCCACCACCTTCTTCAGCCATTGTTGGATCTGGTTCCAAGGCCAAGTGGGAGTCCTCCTCCATCACGGAGAAGGAGGTGAAGAATCTCCGGAGCGCGGGGTACCTGGCCGCAGACATTGCGCACAGGCTCCCCGATGAGGGTCAAATCATCCCCACTCCGGAGCTCGACGAAAGGGTCGTCTTCCTCCCCCATTTTCTTAGAGGGCTAGGATTTACACTCCACCTCTTCGTCCAGGGACTCATGTTCTATTATGGGCTAGATTTACATGATCTAGCCCCGAATTCCTTCCGCCACATCTCGGCGTTCATCGTCGTGCCCGAGGCTCTACTCCGCATCCCACCACACTTCGGCCTATGGCTTAAAATCTTCAATGTGAAGCCGAAGGTGGTCAACGGGCAACATGACGACTGCAGCGGGGCCAGGATAAGCAAGCTACCCAATGCCACATGGCCCAAGGAGGCCTTCATCGAGACCGTCAAGGTCTGGCAGCAGGAGTGGTTCTACATCACCGAGCTGTGCCACCCCAACTGGGCGGCAATTCCGGAGTTTAGATCCGGACCCCCCACGAGGCTCACTTCATGGACCGCTAAGGGCCTCGAATGGGGGTCCTAGACGGAGGTGCAGATGCTACAGACGCGCATCACCAACGTGCTAGGCAAAAATGTTGGTCTCACCAATGTGGTGCAGATCATGCTCTTCCGCCGCATCCTCCCCTACCAACGTCGGGCCTCCCCCATGCGGGAGTTCAATCCGGAGGAGCTGCAGACCATGAAGTGCTTCTTTGGCACAATGAACGAAGGAGTATGGAAGCTGCTTTTCAAGGCCCAGAAGAACTGGCCTATGGAGACCGAAGACGTCAGGCTCGACGTCGAGAATCCGGCCACTCCGATAAGTATTAACTTTCCGAAGATATGTTCGATCTGTATTTTTCATCAATATGAATCTTATCAGCCCACTTCTTTACAGGGCTAGATAAAGAAAGCAGAGCGGATCAAGAGTTTGGCTCCGTTGCCCGAAGACACAGCCACTCCCCAGCTAACGGAGATGCTGGTCCCAGTGCCCTACCAGGCACCGAAGAAGAAGGGCAAGAAGAAGGGCAAGGAGCCCAAGGGCGAGCCCCGCCGCAGAGGTCCTTTGGACGCTATGTCCGGAGAGACTGAGGTCGTCTCCTCTCATGAGGAATATGGGGACGAAGAGGAGTAGGAGGAGAACGACTCCCCTCGCAAAACAAGGAAGAAGAAGAGGACAGCCTCCGAAAACCTGGAGGGGGCGACTCGGAAGAGGGGGAGGATAACCCTCTTGGTCAGTTCAGACTCGGAGTCTGAACACAGCCCGACGAAAGCCTCGAGGGTGAAGCCCCTGGCCGAATCGTAAGTATCAAAATCTTACTTGCTCAGCTTCCGCTTACCTGCCTCTATTATATAAATTATATCTTTGCTTGCTTTTCAGCCCTCCACACGATATTCCGAATGCCTCGTCTTCATCGAGGAACTCTCTGGCACCTGAAGAGGCGGAGAGTGACGCTCCGTCATGGGCCCCCTCGCCTACTGCCATGGAGGACACCGAGGTGTCATCCCAAAGGACTCCTGGCCGAGGAGGGGTGGACAAGGGCATCGAGAAGGCGCCTGAGGTTAACGCCTCAATCGCCGAAGACCTGGGGGAGGCGACCCCCATGACTACCAACAACGGGGAGCCCCAACAGTCCGGGCCCCTGCCGCACACTATTACGGAGACCAATATGGCTCCAGAAAGGGATGTACAGCCCCCTTCAACAGAGGGGGGGGAGCGACAGCTCCAGCAACAGCCTCCATTAATCCGGAGGCTACTCCTGCTCTGGAGGAGACGCTGCAGCGCGCTTCCATCATGGAGGAGCATCGCACCCTGATGGGTGTGGTTATGGAAAAGGTTCAGTATGCGAAAAGCGGACAGAACAAACCCTTCAACAGCCTACTGACGGGCTTTGAGGTATGCGTGAAAGTGCAACTATCCCTGGGTGGTTTTGGTAATTCCTAACAACATATAGCTCATTGAGCTAATGCTATTTCAAGATAAATATTTCAGGAAAGCTCAATGTTTGGCATGGCATGGATGAGAAACGTGGACCCCTCAAAATGCTAAGGACAAAAGGATTGGCTCAAGCTCAAAGCAAAAGACTCTATATTTTTCATTTTAGTGATCCAAGATCACATTGAGTCCATAGGAAAAGCCAATACTATCAAGAGGGGGTGAGGTCTTGCTTAATGAGTTTCTTGCTCAAAGTGCTTAGTGCTATGCTCCAAAAACCCTCAACTACTTTCTCACATCCACATATGTCCCAAACCAAAAGTCAAACTCGGCCCAACCGAAACTTTCTATCCGGCGCCACCGAGTTCAGTTGACATAGCCAGTGCCAGAAACCCTAGTCTTTTCGGTCTCACCGAGATGGGATTGTAATCTCTCTGTTTCCCTTCATAACGTTTCTGTCAAACCGAGATGAGCGATCGGTCCCACCGAGACTGCAAAGCAAACTCTCTGTTTCCCTTTAGTAACGTTTCAGTCCAACCGAGATGAGTGAATCGGTCCCACCGAGTTTGCCTGACCAACTCTCTATTTGTCTATTACCAAAATCGGTCTCACCGAGTTTGTGTAATCGGTCTCACCGAGATTACATTATGCTCTAACCCTAACAATATCGGTCCCACCGAGTTGACATGTCGGTCCCACCAAAATGCCTAATGGTCACATTATGAACTAAATCAGTCTGGCCGAGTTTCATGATTCGGTCCCACCGAGTTTATTAAATTGTGTGTAACGGTTAGATTTTGTGTAGAGGCTATATATACCCCTCCACCCACTCTTCATTCATGGAGAGAGCCATCAGACCATGCCTACACTTCCAACATACATTTTCTGAGAGAGAACCACCTACACTTGTGTTGAGGTCAAGATATTCCATTCCTACCACATAAATCTTGATCTCTAGCCTTCCCCAAGTTGCTTTCCACTCGAATCATCTTTCCACCAAATCCAATATTATGAGAGAGCGTTGAGTGTTGGGGAGACTATCATTTGAAGCACAAGAGCAAGGATTTCGTCGTCAACACACCATCTAGTACCTTTTGTAGAGTGGTGTCTCCTAGATTGGTTAGGTGTCACTTGGGAGCCTCCGTCAAGATTGTGGATTTGAACCAAGGAGTTTGTAAGGGCAAGGAGATCGCCTACTTCGTGAAGATCTACCCGAGTGAGTCAAGTCCTTCGTGGGCGACGGCCATGGTAGGATAGACAAGGTTGCTTCTTCGTGGACCCTTCATGGGTGGAGCCTTCCGTGGACTCGCGCAACCGTTACCCTTCGTGGGTTGAAGTCTCCATCAACGTGGATGTACGATAGCACCACCTATCAGAACCATGAATAAAAAAATCTCCGTGTCAACATTGCGTTTGCTTCCTCAAACTCCTCCCTTTACCTTCATTTGCAATTGTTTTACATTCCGCTGCTATACTCTTAGAATTGCAGGTGTAGGTTGATTGCTTGACTTGTGCTAAGTTGCTAAAATCTGCCAAGAACTAAAATTGGGAAAAGGCTAGATTTTTATTTGGTCAAGTAGTCTAATCACCCCCCTAGACATACTTTCGATCCTACTAGTGGTATCAGAGCTTTGGTCTCCATTTGCTTTGATTTCCATAGCTTTTGGTGGTCATAGCCTTGGTTTCACAACCTAGGAGAGTATGGCGTCTAGCGATGGAAATTACCACCGTAGAGGACCTTACTTTGATGGTACAAATTTTGCTAGTTGGAAGCATAAGATGAAAATACATATTCTTGGACATAACCCCGCCGTTAGGGCTATTGTGTGTATTGGCTTGCAAGGTGAAATCCTTGATGGGAGAGAACCTAACCGTGAAGCTACCGCGGAAGAGTTGAAGATGTTGCAATACAATGCTCAAGCTTGTGATATTCTCTTCAACGGATTGTGCCCCGAAGAATTCAACAAAATCAGTCATCTTGAGAATGCAAAGGAAATTTGGGATACTTTGATTGATATACATGAAGGTACCGACTCCGTCAAGGATTCCAAATTGGATGTGCTTGAAAGTCAACTTGACAAGTTCAAAATGAAGGATGGTGAAGGCATCACTAAAATGTACTCTAGGCTTGCTCTCATCACAAATGAGATTGCCGGCTTAGGAAGTGAAGAGATGACCAATAAATTCATCATCAAGAATATCCTAAGAGGTTTGTATGGAAAATATGATACCGTGTGCACATTGATCCAAATGATGCCCAATTACAAAGATCTCAAGCCAACGGAAGTCATTGGAAGAATTGTTACTCATGAGATGTCACTCAAGGATAAGGAAGAGCTCCACAACAAGTCAAGTGGTGCTTACAAAGCCTCATGTGAAGCTCCCACATCATCAAGTGAGAAACAAACCTTCAATGAAGAATTGAGCCTAATGGTGAAGAACTTCAACAAGTTCTACAAGAGTAGAAGCAAGGAAAGAAGTTCCAAGTCAAGGTCCTGCAATGACAAAAGATCTTCTAGTCGTGAGCGTAATTGCTACAATTGTGGAAGACCCGGACACTATTCCAATGAGTGTACTGTCGGCCTTCTGGGAACGGGGGTCCCCAGACTTGCCTGCCTGCGGCCTGCAGCGTGGCTCAGTAGTGGCGCAGTATGGCCCGTCTTCATCAACCCAAGTTCAAGACCCTTGCAAGGGGCCAAGCCTCGCGGGGCGGACGACACAAGGCCTGCTCAGGGGCGGCCTCACCAGGCAGGCTCGTGAGGAGGCGGAGAGATCAAGGCGAGGGGTACCTCATGAGGTGATCATGACGCAAGCCATGACGATCAAGACCAGTGGGCGCCACGACTCAAGCGATCCTCGTTTCCTCTTTGGTGCAAAGGGGGCAAGCACAGGCGTGGAGTACCGAGGCATCAAGCAAAGGTTTCCATATTGGTGCAATGAGACCAAGACCAGTAGGACGGTAGGATGGCAGGACGAAGGTCACCATGGAGCCCAAGACGGCGTCATCACCAGTGCCTTTGGAATATTCATGGCCGGCACGCAGGCGGCAAATCACTCTTCGACCGCAGCAGCAATGCTCTCCGGATCAGCAGTGGCAGCGGCAGCGGGGGCAGGAGGCCTTGTGCGCCCACCGGTTCAAGTTCTGTCTGACCTGTTTGACGCACTAGCTGTACTTATGGGGGAGGCCAATCCGGCGGATCAGGAGGCCCATGATGCAGAGGTTGCAAAGGTGAGAGAGCAGATCGTACAGGCCAAAGCCGACCTGGTTGCGGAGAAGGACAAGATGGCCGCAGAGCGGGCCGCTTTGGACGCCTAGGCCTATAAGCTCATGCTCGACCAGAACGCATCACATGAGGTTTTGAAGCGGAAGCACAGATCACGCCTGCCTTTAGGGTTCGACCCTAGGAATCTCTTTCACACTCCGGAAGCTGGAACCAGCAACCCGCCAGGGCACCGGGAGGTAAACTGGGTCGAGGCACCAGGGGCAGGAGCGACGGTGCAACCCCGCCTGATGGAACCTCCTCGGCAGAATGTTGTGATTCCTCCGCCGGTCCAGCCACCTCCGGGTCATTATTCTAATCCTATGGACAATCTTGTCGCAGCCGCTGCGCGATTAGAAGCTATCCCGATCGAAGGAGACTCCCCGCAAGCAATAGAGACGCGCCAGGTTAAGGAACTTCTCCGGAACGCTTTGATTCAGCAGGAGGCATATTCATACAGCTGCGATCGGATTCATTCCACACCTCGTCCAAGCCGGAGCTATAGTAGGCGCATGGATGAACCGGCCGTATCAAGCAATGCGCGGAGCCGTGAAGCGGCCCGTGGCAATAACCCGGCAGGTGGTGTTCGCGACGCTCAGGATGTAGTGGACCGGGCCCGGGCACGAAGGGAGGCCGAGTTAGCAGCACAGAACGAGGCGGGTCAGCTTACACCGGTTCGTCCTACCACCTCTGTCGGGCCAGGGGTCGCGTCTAGCTTGGGAGTGCCCTGTTTAGTCCCCGCTTTACACAATGTATGCCTGCCCAAAGATTTCAAGGGTCCGCGCAAGGTGCCGAATTACACCGCTGATTTATCTCCAGAAGCGTGGGTAGAGAGTTATGAGATGGCCATGGAGATGTTGGATGTGGATGAGACCGTGTGTGCAAAGTACTTCACCATGATGCTTGAAGGCACGACCCGTACTTGGTTGAAGAGCCTGCCGCCTAATTCTATCAGTTCATGGGCCCAGCTGCGAACCCGGTTTATCCAGAATTTCAAGGATACGTGTAAGCAACCTAAGTCCATAGAAGACTTGGCGGCTTTTGTTCAGGAGGATGGAGAGTCAACAACCCATTAGGTACGCCGCGTTTCAGAAGTCTTGCACTCGTCTGACAGGATCAATGTTGACTCTGCGATCTTAACCCTGGAGGGCAACTGCCGGTTTAAGCCTTTAAAGTTGAAGTTGGGGCGTATGAAGCGGTTCTATAACGACATGGGAACTCTCATGGCCGCTTTAGTGAAGTATGCTGATTCTGATAGTACCAAGGATCTCGAGACTGATGATGACGAAGCAGGGAAGAGAAAGAAGAATAGCAACTCCAGGGGGCATCAG
Source organism: Aegilops speltoides (assembly GCA_021437245.1). NCBI lineage: Eukaryota > Viridiplantae > Streptophyta > Magnoliopsida > Poales > Poaceae > Aegilops > Aegilops speltoides. The sequence continues at coordinate 143,303,404 of CM038141.1, forward strand.
CACAAACCGGCCGGCCATGGGAACGGAGGCAAGCGTAAAGCGGATGGCAGCATGGACTTTGTGGCTAACAGTAATGCACAGGACGAGGTTCAGCGGCGCAGAGGTAAAGCGGCGAATTGTAGTGGGGCTCCAAATCCTAACCCGGATCGCTTAAACTACTTGTTGAATCAGCCTTGTCCAAAACACGGGACAAAGGAGGCGCCGGCTAACCACCTTCGGAAGGATTGTTACATTATGCAGGAATTTAAAAACTCTAATGCCTTCCGGTATGACCATGGGTCAGGTGGTGGCTCAGGGTCCGGTTTCCATGGGCCGAATCACGATGGAGCTTCCGGTTCAGGTTTTAATCAGGGCGGTCATAATAACTAGAATAATCACAGCAGTCAAGGGGGTTACAACCAACAGCAGCAGCAGCAGCAGCAGTCGGGTTATCAGAGCCATCCAAAACAGTTGAACAATGGGCAGTATCACGTTTTCACAACTAGCTTGGATAAGTGCGACCGAAAACTTCACAAGCGAGCGGTGGACTCTGTTGAACCGGCCGTACCATGTTACTTACGCTGGTCGGAACAGCCTATCGTGTGGAGCAGGGAGGATCACCCACCCCGTGTTGACAATCCAGGCCAGTTGGCATTAGTGGTAGACCCTCGGGTGGGAGGTTATAAATTCACCAAGGTGCTCATGGATGGAGGGAGCAATATTAACATCATGTACTATGAGACATTCCGCCGCATGGGGCTAACAGACAAAAATATCAGACCGTCTAATACGGTGTTCCATGGTGTGGTGCCTGGCAAATCAGCATATCCTGTTGGTAAGCTAGCCCTTGAGGTGGCTTTTGGGGACGAGCATGATTCCCGATCCGAAACACTAACCTTTGAGGTGGTGAAAATCCGGAGCCCGTATCACGCCTTGTTTGGGCGGCCGGCTTATGCCAAATTCATGGCACGGCCTTGTTATATTTATTTGCAGCTCAAGATGCCGGGTCACAAAGGGACAATAACGGTTCATGGGAGCTGCAAGATTGCTTTGGAATGTGAGGAAGGTGATGCGGCCTATGCAGAGTCGGTTTGTGCCACGGAGGAGTTGAAATATTATAGGGACAATGTTGATCCGGCGGACATGACCCCTTTGAAGAAGCCAACTACGGAGCATGATTCAGATCTAAAGTTCAAATCAGCGGCTGAGACCAAGCTTGTTGACTCCGTGCCCGGCGATTCGTCCAAGCAGTTCACTGTCAGTACCAACTTGGACCCTAAATAGGAAAGCGCGCTCATCGAGTTCATCCGTGAGAATCGGGACATTTTTGCATGGAAGCCTTCTGACATGCCAGGTGTACCGAGGGAACTCGCTGAGCACACTCTTAATGTTGATCCCAAGTATAAACCGGTAAAGCAATTTCTCCGCCGGTTTAACGAAGAAAGGCGCAAAGCTATTGGAGAGGAAGTGGCCAGGCTCTTAGCAGCTGGTTTTATCATTGAAGTGTTCCATCCAGAGTGGCTTGCTAATCCGGTGCTGGTTCTTAAGAAAAACGGCACTTGGCGTATGTGTGTGGATTACACGGATCTCAACAAGGCTTGTCCAGCGGATCCTTTTGCCCTCCCCCGCATTGACCAGATTATTGATGCCACGGCGGGTTGTGAGCGCTTGAGTTTTTGGATGCGATTCGGGTATCATCGATCAAAATGGCGGTTAAGGACCAGGAGAAGACGGCGTTTATTACTCCCTTTGGAGCCTTCTACTATGTATCTATGCCTTTTGGGCTCAAGAGCGCCCAAGCCACTTATCAACGGTGTGTACAGAATCGCTCGCATAAACAGATCGGCCGTAATGTGCACGCCTATGTGGATGATATTGTAGTCAAGTCAAGGCGTATGATACGCTGGTTGATGATTTGAAGGAAACCTTTGACAACTTGCGGGTTTACAAGATGATGCTTAACCCGCAAAATGTGTCTTTGGTGTTCCGCAGCAAGTTCTCGGGCTTTCTTGTGTCCAACAGAGGAATTGAGGCTAATCTGAGAAGATTACGGCTATCACCTCCTGGCTAAACCGGTGTATCAATGATGTTCAACGCTTGACGGGTCGGATTGCCGCCTTGAGCCGGTTTATCACCCGCCTCGAGAAGGCCATCCTTTATACCAGATCTTTGAAAAGACAGATCAATTCATCCGAGTCCGCCGCTGCGATGAAGCGTTGAGGACTTGAAGCGGCAATTAGCCAATCCGCCCATTCTTGCAGCTCCGGTCGACAAGGAGCCGTTATTACTATATGTAGCGGCCAATGCTCACGCAGTTAGCGTGGCTATTGTGGTAGAACGCAAGGAGGCAGGCAAGGAGTATCTGGTTCAACGGCCAGTTTACTATATCAGCGAGGTGCTTATTGAATCCAAGCAAAGGTATCCGCATTGGCAGAAGCTGGTATATGGAGTTTTCATGGCAAGCCAGAAGTTGAAGCAGTATTTCCAAGGGCACCCCATCACCGTGGTCAGTTCAGCTCCCTTGGGCGATATCATCTGTAACCGGAAGCGATCGCGGATTGCCAAGTGGGCTATAGAACTTGGGCCGCACGGATTGAAGTACGTACCTCGGACGGCGGTGAAGTCTCTAGCGCTTGTTGATTTCATCAATGATTGGACTGAGTTGCAAGTACTAGAGGAGAAGCCGGATCACACATATTGGACTATCCATTTTGATGGATCCAGGCAGTTGGAGGGCTCGAGGGCTGGAGTCGTATTAACTTCCCCACAAGGTGATAAGTTTTGTTATGTTCTCCGCTTAATGTTCCCTTGTACTAATAATGCAGCTGAGTATGAAGCTTTGCTCCATGGTCTCCGGATGGCTAAGGAGATGAATCTAAGTCGGGTTAAGTGCTTCGGTGACTCGGACCTCGTGGCTCAACAGGTGTCTGGCATTTGGGATTCTAAGGACCCGCTTATGGCTGCATACCGTCGTGAGGTGGATATTGTTGCGGGTCACTTCAAGGGTTATCAGGTGGATCACGTGGATCGTCGAAAAAATGAAGCGGCGGACGCTTTAAGCCGGTTGGGCTCTCAGCGTAAACCGGTCCCGCCTAATGTCTTTCTTGATGTGTTGCACAACCCGTCAGTCAAGCTCCTGGGTGAAGCGGATTTGGCTATTCCTGATCCGGAGGCTCAATTGGTGGCAGCCCTGCATGTTATACCGGATTGGACAGTTCCTTATCTTGCGTACATGAACCGGGGAGAGTTGCCAGAGGATGAGACTCTAGCCAGGCAGATAGTCCGGCGATCCAAGTCTATGACCATTGTCAATGGCGAATTGCATCATTGCAGTGTATCAGGGGCGTTTCAACGTTGTGTCTCTCCTGAGGAAGGCTGTGAAATTTTACGCAAAATCCATGAAGGGGATTGTGGTCACCATGCCGGTTCAAAGTCTCTGGTGGCTAAGGCGTTTCGTCACGGGTTCTACTGGTTGACAGCACATGTGCCGGCTGTCAGAAATTTTCACGGTGTGATGCGGAGGACTTGGTTAAACGGTGTGATGGCTGTCAGAAATTTTCACGGCGTGCTCATGTGCCGGCTCAAGAGTTGAGGATGATTCCAATTACTTGGCCATTTGCAACATGGGGTCTGGATATGGTCGGACCTTTAAAAGGTCCAAGGATAAGAAACCCACCTTTTGGTGGCGGTTGACAAATTTACCAAGTGGGTTGAAGCGGAGCTGTTAGCAAGTGTGAAGCGGCTACTGGTGGTGCGCTTCATTAAAAGGTGATTTTCGGTTTGGCTTTCCACACAAGATCATTATCGACAATGGTGCCAATTTATCCAAGGCCGCTATGAAGGAATTACGTGAACGTGAGCACATCCGACTTGACGTATCATCGCTGGCTCACCCCAGTCAATGGGCAGGCGAACGGCTAATCAAAAGATTTTGCGAGGCATCAAACCCGGCTTATGGTTCCATTGCAAAGAACACCGGGTTGTTGGGTTGAAGAGCTACCGTCTGTGCTATGGAGTATCAATACTACGCCCAACCGATCTACAGGATACACGCCGTTTTTCATGGTCTACGGAGCAGAGGCGGTTCTCCCTAGTGATATCCAACACGATTCGCCTCGTGTGGCGGCTTATGTTGAAGCGGACCATGAGACAGCACGACAAGATGCTTTGGACTTATTGGATGAGGAGCGTGACATAACAGCTGCCCGCTCGGTGATTTACCAACAGGATCTTCGTCGCTATCACAGTCGCCGGGTCAGAACCAGAGCTTTTCAAGAAGGAGATTTGGTGCTTCGACTCATCCAAGACCAGATAGATATGCACAAGTTATCCCCACCTTGGGAGGGACCTTTCGTGGTCAGCAAGAATCTGCACAACGGGTCGTACTATCTGATTGATATTCGAGAACATAAAGACTCACGCACATCAGAGGAGGAGACCAACAGGCCGTGGAAAATAGCTCATCTTCGGCCTTACTACACCTGAGCCATGGGCTCTATCTATGTACATATTATGACAGTGTATATATTATCTTTGATATAATAAAACCGGAGACTCAGCTAAAGCGGGGTCTCTGTCCTTTCATATCATGTGTGGTTACATGGAGTTGCTCTGTCTTAAAGCGGCCTCCGGTTTACCCTTTGAAATTTGCTTTTCAAAAAAAGCTGTGTGATATTACTTGGGGGCTTGGTCGTGTCCGAACCAATGCAACACCTCTTGATAGGCGAAATCCACCAGATCACTTGGGGACATGGTCAAGTCTGAACCAGTCACGCCTCTTGATCGGCCTAAGGCCATAGAATCACTTGGGGGCTTGGTCGAACCCGAACCATTGCCATGCCTTTTGATCGGCATAAATGCCACGGTTTCATTTGGGGACCTGGCTGACTTGAACCATCGCCACACCTATTGGGGGCTTGGTCCTGTCCGACCATGGTAACACCATCTGATCAGCTCAGTAAAGCATGTTTTTGCAAACGATTTTATTATTACCTTTGCTTCCATGATTCTTTTATGACTATTCTTTGATTTTTGTTGCGTTTTCTTTAAACCAACAACACTTTTTTAACCGGATCAGCTGACGGAATTTGGCTCATTTTTAATCCGGAGGAATGTGCCCGATTCAACTTTCCTGTTAACATCATGGAGTAATAGTGGGGCTTACAATGACCCAGCACGGTTTACATGGTAAGCCAACATTTTAACACACGGGAGTTGTTTTTTCCCCTTTGATGGTAATGGTTTATAAAACCTCCATTTCAAGCCTGGCTAAGCCAACTTCATGCCCAGCGATGGCAGGTATTTTGTATCACATATTTGATTATATGTCTTAAATACATTGATGATATATATATAAAGGTCATAAACCGGTTGGCGATATAACCGCCACCGCTGTTCAAGATTTTCTGATTGCAGGAAATATAAATTGAGGATTTCAAGCAAAAGCATCAGTACTTATGCACGAAGGCATATTTAAAGCAATAGTATTTGCTATTATATTACAAGGCAACGCGGTGCCCAAATGAGATCACTGTTGTTCTGGCGGATAATAATAAAGCAGCTATTTAAACTGGCTTCCGGTTCAAGCCTGCTCATCGCCCCGATCTGATGGTTGTGGGTCGTCCCGCGCCGCTTCAGCTTCCTCATCTCTATCCATTGGCTGGAAATGAACAGTGGTCCAGTCGATCCCATTAAAGCTTGAAAGATAGCCTCTTCATGGATCAGAGAAGACGGTTCAGTATCAGGAGCGTAAGTATGCTTACGGATTGGAGGAATCAGATTCTCCGCTTCAGGAATTGGTGCAGCCACTCGTTTGTTATGATTATTATACTGAGCTTGATAATGCGACAAGTCTGCCTCTTCAGCCAATTGGCAAGCCAAAGGGCGCACTATACGGTTTATCGCCCTCAGATCATCTTCATTGAACTCTGAGCCATCTTCCTTGAAACTGGGATAGCCTTGAGCTGCCTCAACAGGATCGAAATCCGGCATCCATGCTTTTGCTCGGGTCAAGGCATTAATGCCTCCGGTTTGAGCAGCAGATTTTTTCAGCTCTTCAATCCGAGCAGGAAGCATTGACAACCTCTTCAGAGTATCTTGAATTAAAGTGGGAGCCGGATTGTTATGAGATGCAGTGGTGATGATCCGCTGTGCTCCGGTATACAGTTGTTCAATTAAAGTGTAGGCAGCCTTCAACTTCTTCTGAACATCTGACCCTAAGTGACAAATGCGTGTACCTGCAACAATACAGGAAAGATCACAAACCGGATCTGTTATAAGAAGGCCAAAGTTGTCAAAGAAACCAAAAGGAGCTTACCAAAGATAGCAGCGGTCATGGCATGTACTTGCCGCTTTACGGCGGTCAGCTCATCTACCACCGGTTTAAGGGCAGCTTCAGCATTTTCAACTCTTTTTATTAAAGCGGCTTTCTCAGTGGACCAATCAGCCCGCTCCTTCTAGAAGCCCTCCTCCAGCTGTTCTGTGATGCTCAAAGCGCTGGTTAATTCCTCCCTTGCTTTGTCGGTTTCGGCTTGTTGGGTTTTCAAAGTTTCTTGCAGATCAGTAATCCGGTCCTCTTTGATCCTCACTTCAGCCTGCATAAAGACAGTGCTTGGCTTTAAACAAACGGTACAAGAATTTGAAGTACCAACCACATAACAAGTTATGCTCTTGATACTTGGGGGCTAATGCATCTTCAATATTCATCTATTACTAAATCGCAAAGTCCCAAGCTCAATACAGGTATTCAACTTGGCACTTAGGGGCTAATGGCTATTTGCTCAATTATGTTCTGATGTTACAATCTTTATTGGAGTCCCGGTTTAACTATACTAAGTTGAACCGGCCCTTGGGGGCTACATTGATGGATTTCAAAGTATTGAGGACTATATTAAAGTCCTGGCTTGAAGAAGGTTACAAACCGGCCCTTGGGGGCTAGGAGGATTAATAGAGTGGCAGTAATTACAGAAAGAAGAAGCACAAGGAAGTTACCTCAAATTTATCTCTCATCATCTTTACCAGACCAGCTTCACAGTCATGACTAGTATATAGCAGGTTCAAGTAAACAGAATGAAGATCTTGGGCATTCAGAGCAGCATACGTTTCCAGATCAACATCCCATTTGCCTTTGTTCATGGCGGAAAAATCTTCTTTGACAGTATGCTTAGCTAAAGTGACAGGATTCCCTGGTTCAAAGCATCCTACGCCGGTAATTACAACATCGTCATCCCTGGACTCGCCGGTTTGCATTGGCGCTATCGGTTTATCGGCAGGTTTTGAAGGACTACGAGATCTTTCAATCCGGACGGGGTTGGCAGGCCGGTCAACTGGGACTGAAGTATTGATAGGCCTTTTCTCCGTAATAGCATCATCTTGCAAGGGAGGATCATTGGGAACATCTTCATGAATGAATGCTTCAAGATCTGGTGCTTTATCCTGTTCAGGGGCAACATCCTCCTCGGCCGCTGTATCCAGGCGGGCTTTCTTGCTCGGTTTAGGTTTAGCCCTGAAAGAGAAACAAAGAGTCAAGGAACAACATAAGTTACAACGCAGTATGCCAGAAGCATATGTTCAGCCTAGCTTACCCAAGAACCGTTTTCAGTGGTGGCAGCTGAGTGGCCGATGATTCACCAGAGGATGAATGAGAAGTAACCTAATAATCGGAGTCAGAAGGATTAAGAGGTTGACGGATGAAACCTGCTTTAGGATAGAAATTAATAAAAAGGTCGGAGACCTCTGAGCGGCGTTTTCGAACCGGACTGTTTGGTAAACCGGCGGAGGTAACTACCTGGCCGCTGTGCCAGGTTGTGCGGCGAGCTTCATGTTGCTGAATCTTCATAAGAAATTTGGGATCCAAGTAAGCAAGAGGATGAGAAAATTTAACTTTCCGGTTTGCCTGGCGAAGTTTTGGCAAAGGCAAAGGATCTGAATCGAAGAGAGAATAGTTACCTCGGCGACATCAAGATTCTCGCTTCAGCGTCGTCGACAAGTATCATCATCAATAAGGCGTGTAAAAAGTAAGCCTAGTGAATCGAAGTTCTACCTCAAGGTCCGAGTTACCCACATCATCATCAACAGCCGGATCGATGAAGCGGTGGTTTTCCTCTTTTGAGCAGGCCTCTTGACAACCTTAGTCTTTGGCGGGTTGACTGCCCGCTTTCTCTGGTTTTTCTTGTGGAAGCTTCTTGCTCCAAAACGGATTATCACCCTGAGTAAGCAGCAGTTGATGTTAGATAGAAATAGCAATAACAGGTTCAGTAAAAAATGCAATCAAAATCTTGTAGCTGGCGGTTTGTTGATAGCACTGAAAGGGAGCAGGCCGGTTTGACCGCAGAGGTGTTCCGGTTTGTTCAACATTTTCTTCACAGCCTCTGTGACTTCATCATCCGAGAGCTAGATGTTGGTGTGTCGGAGTGGGTCATCGATGCTACCAGTATACTTACACATTAAACCGGAGCGCCGGCTCAGAGGCAGTATGCTCCAAGATATCCAACAGCGTGCAAGATCTATTCCTGTCAAACCGTTGGCCATGAAGGCTCAGAGCTTGGACAGTTGTGGAGCATATTTACTTCTCTCCTTGGCACTTAACCTTTGCGGGAAGGGGTGTGTGTTGCTGAGCCGCTCCGGACGAAAGCTAGGCAAAGGATTTTCATCATCAGGGGAGGTATCTTTGCAGTAGAACCATGTTGAATTCCACTCCTTGGGGTGACTGTGTAGTCTGGCGTGGGGATAAGTGATCTCTTTCCTTTTCTGAATTGCCATACCGCCCAATTCCGTATTGGGGCCATCAGTGAATTCTGTGCGGCGGTTTAAGTGGAAACAGTCTCTAAACAATTCAACTGAGGGCTCCTCTTGAAGGTATACCTCATAGAGCACTTGGAAGTGACATAGGTTGGTAACAGAATTGGGGCCAGTGTCTTGCGGGCGGAGTTGAAAATTGGCTAACACATCCCGGTAAAATTTAGAGCCGGGCGGTTTGAAGCCCCGGGCTAAATGGTCCGCAAAGATCATAACCTCTCCCTCTTGAGGTGTGGGAGAACATTCATCACCAGGAACCCTCCAGTGGATAGTATCTTTGCTGTCTAAAGCGCCGATTAAGACTAAATTATCCAACTGAGTTTCTGTGACGCGAGAAGGAACCCAGTTGCACTCATATACTTGTTTGGCCATGGTGAGATCTACAAGAAATAGGTGATTCCGGTTGAAGAATATGTTGGATAAAGAAAGGCGATGGTATGAACAATGTTAAACCGGAGGCAGTACATCTAAACCGGATTTTTATGAGGAGGCATAATCTGGCTAAAGAATTCTAGCGGTTCAACAAGGGGACTAATGGTGTATACTGGTTTGCTAACTTTGTCTATATTAAGTTAAACCACCGGATCTAAACATTGAAGGAGATTGAGGTTGTGTAAGTGTACAGAAACAGATTTCACGTAATCTCTCTATAATAATGGATCTACAGCCAGTTCAGGAAAAAAGGGAAAAATGTCTACAAACTTGACACAGAACAGTATGGATTCAAGAAGCAGGAAGATTGATGAGATCTATGGATTTGAGTATAAATCTACAAACGGATGTTAAAAAGCCGCCGATAATCATAGTAGGGTTTCAAAGACCTATCCAGAGCCTCGGCATGAGCAGGAACAGTACACAAGAACAGCGGCAGGAACATGAAACCCTAGAAACAGATCTAGATCCATAAAAGCAGAGATCTTACCGGAGCTCAGGGAGATGCGGAAGGGCGCCGCGGTTCTCTGGTACGGTCAGGGTGATGCAGCGGCCCAAGCTGGTGCAGAGGTCAATGATGGTGGCGGAGCTTTGAGGTTGGCGATGCGAGGAAGACGAAGAGAAAGAGACGAAGGGGAGAAAAGGAAATGACCCTTCGGTCCTATTTATAAGGCAAAAGACGTGTGTCAGGCGCGCGAATCCAGGAGCCAACAATTTCGGAAGTGGAGCTGCTGCCTTGGGTATCGCAGATCTATTAATAAAAGAAGGCGTCATAAATGTTAACTTCGTGATGACGTCATGCCGGTTTACAGCAACCAGAGATGATGATGACATGGCGGTTTACCAATTACCAGAAGATGTTGAAGACAAAGATTTTTGTGAAGGATTGACATGAACCAGTTCAAATCAATTTGGGGCCTAATGTTGGGGACATTACCACTGGGCGTGAACCGGCCTACCTGGGCCGGGTTAACTTCATTAGTAGTATAAAGGTGATCAAGCAGATGAAGGCCCAAGGGCTGTAGTCGGTTTAGAACCTGTAGCCGTAAACCGGCTTGATATGTAACTTGTGTTGTAAGTTAGGAATAGAGAGAGACCAACCGGGATACCAATATGAACCGGTGTGGGACTCTATGGACCGACGGGCGTCACCCGTGTATATAAGGGGACGACCCGGCGGCGGTTCAGAGACAGACAACAACAACTCGAGGCCTAGGCGAAGCTCGTTTGCTCCCTAGCCATCGAGACCACTTCAATTCCATCACAACTAGACGTAGGCTTTTACCTTCATCGAAGGGGCCGAACTAGTATAAACCCTTGTGTCTTTGTGTCTGCTTTAACCCCTTCAAGTTAACCCGTAGCGATGGCTCCACGACTAAGTCCTTTCACAAGGAAATCTGCCGTGACAAATCCACGACACCACCTTTAGTCAGGATAGCTTGTACTAGTTGTCCCCTTTCAAAATGGCCGTTGTTGGCTCCCTTCCCGCTCAATATTTGGGAAGAGGATCAGGGCCTCTATAAATAGGGCTAGCCACCACAGTGGAGGGCATCTCATCTGGAATCAGACCGAGACCTAGCTCATCCACACATCACCACAAGAACACCTCTCGTGAGGCTGTTCTTCCTCTATACTGTTCACCGTCTGCCCAAGAGGAAATCCACCACACCACACACTGGATTAGGGTATTACACCACAACGGTGGCCGGAACAAGTATAAACCTCGTGTCTCTTGTGTTGTTCATCGTGCTAGCTTAGAATCGCGGCGAGGTTGTGCGCGTGTTTCGGTAGGGAGAAGATCTTCATGCGCACCCTAGAGTTTGAACCTTAAGGGTTTTGCCTGAACCCGATATCCGACATTTGGAGCGCCAGGTAGGGGGTGCGCCGGAATCTTCTATCTGCTGATCTGCATTCCATCACTTCGTCGCATCCATGGCAGACACTCGCTGAGCTCGCGCTAAGCGCCGGGCTGCTCTCGCCGCCCGCGTCGCCCAGACGTCTCCCGTCGGTGGGCCTCCTTGTCGTTCTCCATCGCCTGTCGCCAAAGCCGCCACCGGCCAAGTGGGGAACGAGCAGCAAGCATCTTCGCTGCACCCTCGGTGCGGCGGTAAGGCTGCACCGCCACTCTGTCGCTGACCCCAGCTGGTTCGTCGTCTCACGCTCGTCGCGGCGGGAAAACCAAACTTTAGCACGATCTCTAAGTGAAAACGGAAATAACTTCAATTTAACAATATCATTATCCGTATCTTTCTTCTTTTGCATATCACACAAATCAACAAAGTTATTTAGATGAGTAGCGGCATCTTCACTAGGAAGGCCGGCGAATTGATCTTTCATAACAAGATTCAGCAAAGCAGTATTGATTTCACAAGACTCAACATCATTAAGAGGAGCAATCGGAGTACTAAGGAAATTATTATTATTAGTATTGGATAAATCACACAATTTGGTATTATCTTGCGCCATGGCAACAAGTAATCCAACACACAACCAAACAGAAAAAGGCAAGCAAAAAAGAGAGGAGAAGATTGGGAATGAGAGGGCGAATAAAACGGCAAGGGTGAAGTGGGGGAGAGGAAAACGAGAGGGAAATGGCAAATAATGTAAATGCGAGGGAGATGAGTTTGTGATGGGTACATGGTATGTCTTGACTTGAGCGAAGACCTCCCGCAACGGCGCCGTAAATCCTTCTTGCTACGCCTTGAGCTTATGCTGGTTTTCCTTGAAGAGGAAAGGGTGATGCAACAGTAGTAGTGTAAGTATTTCCCTTAGTTTTTGAGAACCAAGGTATCAATCCAGTAGGAGGCTCCTCAAAAGTCCCACGCACCTACACAAACAAACAAAGAACTCGCAACCAACGCAATAAAGGGGTTGTCAATCCCTTCACGGCCACTTGCGAAAGTGAGATCTGATAGAGATAGTATGGTAGAAAATATATTTTTGGTATTTTATAATATAGATTTGAAAAGTAAAGATGCAAATAAAAGTAGATTGAAAGCTTATATGATAAAAGATAGACCCGGGGGCCATAGGTTTCACTAGTGGCTTCTCTCAAGATAGCATAAGTATTATGGTGGGTGAACAAATTACTATAGAGCAATTGATAGAAAAGCGAATAATTATGAGATTATCTAGGCATGATCATGTATATAGGCATCACGTCCGCGACAAGTAGACCGACTCCTGCCTGCATCTACTACTATTACTCCACACATCGACCGCTATCCAACATGCATCTAGAGTATTAAGTTCATAAGAACAGAGTAACGCATTAAGAAAGATGACATGATGTAGAGGGATAAACTCAAGTAATATGATATAAACCCCATCTTTTTATCCTCGATGGCAACAATACAATACGTGCCTTGCAACCCCTATTGTCACTGGGTAAGGACACCGCAAGATTGAACCCAAAGCTAAGCACTTCTCCCATGGCGAGAAAGATCAATCTAGTAGGCCAAACCAAACTGATAATTTGAAGAAACTTGCAAAGATAACTCAATCATACATAAAATAATTCGGAGGAGATTCAAATATTTCTCATAGATAAACTTGATCATAAGCCCACAATTCATTGGATCTCGACAAACACACTGCAAAAAGAGTTACATCGAATAGATCTCCACAAGAGAGGGGGAGAACATGGTATTGAGATTCAAAAAGAGAGAAGAAGCCATATAGCTAATAACTATGGACCCGAAGGTCTGTGGTAAACTACTCACAACTCATCGGAGGGGCTATGGTGTTGATGTAGAAGCCCTCCGTGGTCGATTCCCCCTCCGACGGAGCGCCGACAAAGGCTCCAAGATGGGATCTCGCGGATACAGAAGGTTACGGGGTGGAAATTGTTTTTCGTTGGCTCCCTGGATGTTTTCGGGGTACGTGGATATATATAGGAGGAAGAAGTAGGTCGATGGCCGCCCAAGGGGCCCACGAGACAGGGGGCGCGCCCAGAGGGGGTGGGTGCGCCCTCCTATCTCGTGGCCGCCTCGGCTGCTTCTTGTCTTGCACTTCAAGTCCTCTGGATCACGTTCGTTCCAAAACTCACGCTCCCGAAAGTTTCATTCCGTTTGGACTCCGTTTGATATTCCTTTTCTTGAAATATCAAATAGGCAAAAAAACAGCAATCTTGGTGGGCCTCTAGTTAGTAGGTTAGTCCCAAAAATGATATAAATGTGTAAAATAAAGCCCATAAACATCCAAAAGGGGTAATATAATAGCATGGAACAATGAAAAATTATAGATACGTTGGAGACGTATCAAGCATCCCCAAGCTTAATTCCTGCTCGTCCTCGAGTAGGTAAATGATAAAAACAGAATTTTTGATGTGGAATGCTACCTAGCATTATTCTCAATGTAATTTTCTTTATTGTGGCATGAATGTTCAGATCCAAATGATTCAAAATAAAAGTTCATATTGACAAAAAATAGTAATACTTCAAGCATACTAATCAAAGCAATCATGTCTTCTCAAAATAACATGGCTAAAGAAAGTTCATCCCTACAAAATCATATAGTTAGGCTATGCTTCATTTTCGTCATACAAAAATGTTCCCAAATTCTACACGCCCGATGACAAGCCAAGCAATTGTTTCTACTTAAATAATATCAAACTTTTTCAACTTTCACGCAATACATGAGCGTGAGCCATGGATATAGCACTATGGGTGGAATAGAATATGATGATGGGGATTGTGTGGAGAAGACAAAAAAGCAGAAAGTATGACATTGACGAGGATAATCAACGGGCTATGGGGATGCCCATCAATTGATGTCAACATGAGGAGTAGGGATTGCCATGCAACGGATGCACTAGAGCTATAAATGAATGCTTACAAAAAAAACTAGTGGGTGTGCATCCAACTTGCTTGCTCACGAAGACCTAGGGCATTTGTGGAAGCCCATCGTAGGAATATACAAGCCAAGTTCTATAATGAAAAATTCCCACTAGTATATGAAAGTGACAACATATGAGACTCACTATATGAAAACATGGTGCTACTTTGAAGCACAATATATGAGACTCGCTATATGAAGGACATGGTGCTACTTTGAAGCACAAGTGCGAAAAAAAAGATAGTAACATTGTCCCTTTTTATTTATTTTCTTTTTTTCTTTTTTTATTTTTTTAATTTTTTTTCCTTTTTTCCTTTGGCCTTTTTTTGCCTTTATTTCTTTTCTTTCTCTTTTTTTCTTTGGGACAATGCTCTAATAATGATGATCATCACACTTTTATTGATTACAACACATGAATTACAACTCGAAACTAGAACATGATATGACTCTATATGAATGCCTCCGGTGGTGTACCGGGATGGTGCAATGAATCAAGAGTGACATGTATGAAAAATTATGCATGGTGGATTTGCCACAAATACGATGTCAACTACATGATCATGCAATGGCAATATGACAAAAGTAATGTATGTCATGATGATGAACGGAACGGTGGAAAGTTGCATGGCAATATATCTCGGAATGGCTATGGAAATGCCATAATAGGTAGGTATGGTGGCTGTTTTGAGGAATATATAAGGAGGTTTATGTGTGATAGAGCGTATCGTATCATGGGGTTTGGATGCACCGGTGAAGTTTGCACCAACTCTCAAGGTGAGAAAGGGCAATGCACGATACCGAAGAGGCTAGCATTGGTGGAAAGGTAAAAATGCGTATAATCCATGGACTCAACATTAGTCAAAAGAACTCATATACTTACTGCGAAAATTTAGAAGTTAACAAAAACCAAGCACTACGCGCATGCTCCTAGAGGGATAGATTGGTAGGAAAAGACCATCGCTCGTCCCCGGTCGCCCCTCATAAGGATGCACAATCCAGGTACACTTCATGTTTCAAATTTGTTACACAACTTTAACCATACGTGCATGCTACGGAACTTGCTAACTTCAACACAAGCATTCTTTAAATTCATAATCACCCAACTAGAATGACTTTAATATCACTACCTCCATATCTCAAAACAATTATCAAGTATCAAATTGATCATAGCATCCAATTCACTTCCTATGATAGTTTTTATTATACCCAACTTGGATGCCTGCCATTCTAGGACCAATTTTATAACCATAGCAAATACCATGCTAGACTCTCAAAATAATTTAAGTCAAGCATGAGAGACTAGCAATTTCTACAAAATTAAGCCACCGCCGTGCTCTGAAAGATATAAGTGAAGCACTAGAGCAAAAACTATCTAGCTCAAAAGATATAAGTGAAGCACATAGACTATTCTAATAAATTTCAATCAAGTGGGCTTCTCCCAAAAGGTGTGTACATCAAGGATGATTGTGGAAAACTAAAATGCAAATACTAATATCTTATACGACGCTCCAAGCAAAACACATATCATGTGGCGAATAAAAACATAGGTCCAAGTAAAGTTACCAATGAACGAAGACGAAAGAGGGGATGCCTTCCCGGCGCATCCCCAAGCTTTGACTTTTGCCACTCCTTAGGCTTTTGCCACTCCTTATTCCATAGTCCATCAAATCTTTACCCAAAACTTGAAAACTTCACAACACAAAACTCAACAGGAAATCTCATAAGCTCCGTTAGTGAAAGAAAACAAAACCAACACATAAGGTAGTGTAATGAACTCATTCTTTATTTATTTTGGTGTTAAACCTACTGTATTCCAAGTTCTCTATGGTTCATACCACTTAATACTAGCCATAGATGCATCAAAATAAGCAAACAACACACGAAAAATAGAATCTGTCAAAATAAGTTTAATTTTAATCTTTATAGTAGGTTCCCACTCATCATTAAGTTTTCTAGGTATAGAAACTTCCAAATTAAGTTTTTCATCATAAGATTGCATCAAGGCATCAACTATATGTTTGGTCAAAGCTTTATTTTGACTATAAGCATGAGGAGAATTAACAACGGATTGCAACAAGGAAATACAACCTTCTAAAGAACAATTATCATAATCAAATTCCTTGAAATCCGAGATAGTGGGTTCAATGCTATTTAAAGTCATGACCTCTCCAATCCCACTTTTACCAAATTTAGCATCAAGATCTAAAAACTCCGAATTATTGGGACGCCTTCTAACTAAAGTTGACTCATCTCCAGTCCCATTATTATTAAGATTCATATTGCAAAACAAAGATCTAATAGGAGACACATCAATAACTTTAAGATCTTCATCATTATTTTCACGAAAACTAGAAGAACACGCCTTTACAAAGCAATCTTTCTTAGCACGCAATCTAGCGGTTCTTTCCTTTCACTCATCAATGGAAATTCTCATGGATTCGAGAGACTCATTGATATCATGCTTAGGAGGAGTAGATCTAAGTTTAAGAGAATCAACATCAAGCAAAAGTCTATCAACGTTCCTAGCCAAATTATCAACTTTGATTTTTCTTCAAGCAAAGCGTTAAAATTCTTTTGAGAAATCATAAGTTCTTTCACACTACTCTCAAAATCAGAGGTCATCTTATTAAAATTACCATAGGAATTATTGTGGGAATTTCCATAATTATTAGAGTAATTACTAGGGAACGGTCTAGAATTAAAGTTTCCTCTATAAGCATTGTTTCCAAAACTATTCCTACCAACAAAATTCACATCCATAGATTCATTATTATTCTCAATCAAAGTAGACAAAGGCATATCATTGGGATCAATAGGAGCACTCTTAGTAGCAATTAATTTCATAAGTTCATCCATCTTTCCACTCAAAACATTGATTTCTTCTATAGCATGCACTTTTTTACTAGAAGATCTTTCAGTGTGCCATTGATTGAGAATAATTAGCCATAATATTATCAAGAAGTTTTGTAGCATCTCCTAACGTGATTTCCATAAATGTGCCTCCCGCGGCCGAATCTAAAAGATTTCTAGCAAAGTTCAAACCGGCATAAATTTTTTGTATGATCATCCATAAATTCAAACCATGAGTAGGGCGATTGCAAATCATCAATTTCATTCTTTCCCAAGATTGGGCAACATGCTCATGATCAAGTTGTTCAAAAATTCATAATATCGTTCCTAAGAGTGATGGTCTTAGCGGGAGGAAAATACTTAGCGATAAAAACATCTTTGCACTTGTTCCAAGAATCAATACTATTTTTAGGCAAAGACGAAAACCAAACTTTAGCACGATCTCTAAGTGAAAACGGAAATAACTTCAATTTAACAATATCATTGTCCATATCTTTCTTCTTTTGCATATCACACAAATCAACAAAGTTATTTAGATGAGTAGTGGCATCTTCACTAGGAAGGCCGGTGAATTGATCTTTCATAACAAGATTCAGCAAAGCAGTATTGATTTCACAAGACTCAACATCATTAAGAGGAGCAATCGGAATACTAAGGAAATCATTATTATTGGTATTGGAGAAATCACACAATTTGGTATTATCTTGCGCCTAGGCAACAAGTAATCCAACACACAAGCAAACAGAAAAAGGCAAGCGAAAAAGAGAGGAGAAGCTTGGGAAAGAGAGGGCGAATAAAACGACAAGGGTGAAGTGGGGGAGAGGAAAACAAGAGGCAAATGGCAAATAATGTAAATGCGAGGGAGATGAGTTTGTGATGGGTACTTGGTATGTCTTGACTTGAGCGAAGACCTCCCCGGCAACGGCGCCAGAAATCCTTCTTGCTACGTCTTGAGCTTGCGTTGGTTTTCCTTGAAGAGGAAAGGGTGATGCAGCAATAGTAGTGTAAGTATTTCCCTTAGTTTTTGAGAACCAAGGTATCAATCCAGTAGGAGGCTCCTCAAAAGTCTCACGTACCTACACAAACAAACAAAGAACTCGCAACCAACGCAATAAAGGGGTTGTCAATCCCTTCACGACCACTTGCGAAAGTGAGATCTGATAGAGATAGTATGATAAGATAAATATATTTTGAAAAGTAAAGATGCAAATAAAAGTAGATTGAAAGCTTATATGATAAAAGATAGACCCGGAGGCCATAGGTTTCACTAGTGGCTTCTCTCAAGATAGCATAAGTATTACAGTGGGTGAACGAATTACTGTCGAGCAATTGATAGAAAAGCGAATAATAATGAGATTATCTAGGCATGATCATGTATATAGGCATCACGTCCGCGACAAGTAGACCGACTCCTGCCTGCATCTACTACTATTACTCCATACATCGACCGCTATCCAGCATGCATCTAGAGTATTAAGTTCATAAGAACAGAGTAACACATTAAGAAAGATCACATGATGTAGAGGGTTAAACTCAAGTAATATGATATAAACCCCATCTTTTTATCCTCGTTGGCAACAATACAATACGTGCCTTGCAACCCTACTGTCACTGGGTAACGACACCGCAAGATTGGACCCAAAGCTAAGCACTTCTCCCATGGCAAGAAAGATCAATCTAGTAGGCCAAACCAAACTGATCATTCGAAGAGACTTGCAAAGATAACTCAATCATACATAAAAGAATTCAGAGGAGATTCAAATATTTCTCATAGATAAACTTGATCATAAACCCACAATTCATCGGATCTCGACAAACACACCACAAAAAGAGCTACATCGAATAGATCTCCACAAGAGAGGGGAGAACATGGTACTGAGATCCAAAAAGAGAGAAGAAGCCATCTAGCTAAAAACTATGGACCCGAAGGTCTGTGGTAAATTACTCACAACTCATCGGAGGGGCTATGGTGTTGATGTAGAAGCCCTCCATGGTCGATTCCCCCTCCGGCGGAGCACCAGCGAAGGCTCCAAGATGGGATCTCGCGGATACAGAAGGTTACGACGGTGGAAATTGTTTTTCGTTGGCTCCCTGGATGTTTTCGGGGTACGTGGGTATATATAGGAGGAAGAAGTAGGTAGGTGGCCGCCCGAGTGGCCCACAAGACAGGTGGGCGCGCCCTCCTATCTCGTGGCCACCTAGGCTGCTTCTTGGCTTGCACTCCAAGTCCTCTGGATCACGTTCGTTCCAAAACTCACGCTCCCGAAGGTTTCATTCTATTTGGACTCCATTTGATATTCCTTTTCTTTTAAATACTGAAATAGGCAAAAAAACAGCAATACGAGCTGGGCCTCTCGTTAGTAGGTTAGTCCCAAAAATGATATAAATGTGTAAAATAAAGCCCATAAACATCCAAAAGGCGTAATATAATAGCATGGAACAATCAAAAATTATAGATACGTTGGAGATGTATCAGTGACCAAGTGCGCAAGAGCTGAGGAAGGATGCCTCTCCCTCCTAGAGCTCCCAGCTGCTGACCCAGAAGAGAAGAAGGCCAAGGCCAAGGACGTGAAGCACAAAGGAGCATCCATACTCGTAGCAGAACCAGACACGAAGCGCGGCAGGGACCAGCCGAAGTCATCCAATGGCAACCGATTCCGCCCTACCACAACCTGTACACCCACAACACCAACGAATGTCAGGAGCTCAGAGCCATTCGAGAAGGACGCATCGGTCGACGCCCCGAGCATAACGACCGGGGCTACGGCCGAGGAGGAGGACGATGCAGAGGACGATGGGATGATCGAGGCCCTCGCCAAGACTGACATGACCGACCTCGCGAGGATTGCTGGCAGGACCAGCCTCGCGAGGGAGCCTGGAGGGATCAGCCTCGCGAGGACCGCCCACAGGGCAACGTAGGCCTTCCTCCTCTGCCGCCACCGCCAAGAAGGAATGATGACCACCACCAGGATGAGGGGGCTGGGGGCTTCCAGGAGTCGCGTGTTGTCGCTTGTATCTTGTGCGGTGCCCAAGCCCCGGCCTCTCAGCGCATCTTCAAGCAGTTTGCTCGCGAGGTGAATGCAGTCCTCCCCAAGCTCGAGGCCACGCGCCCGCTCAGGTGGTCCAAGTGCGCCATCACTTTCAGCTCAGCAGATCAACTCAAGTGTGCGGCTACAGCTGGCGTCCTCCCAATGCTTTGTTCCCCAGTCATCAGCAACGTGCAAGTTACCAGGACCCTCATCGATGGCGGCGCAGGACTCAACGTTTTGTCCGTCGAGACTTTCAACAACCTTTCTCGGCAGTTACTGACGGCTCCACCACCCCGATAAGGCAGGTCCGCCTCCCCGTCACTTTCCGGCAGCGCAACAACTACCGCACCGAGCTCATCGACTTTAACGTTGCCCACATCCGCCTGCCATACAATGCCATCCTTGGGTATCAGGCCCTGGCCAAGTTCATGGCGGTGACCCACCATGGCTAAAATGTCCTCAAGATGCCAGGAAGCGGCGGAATCATCACAGTCCCCTGCGAAGAGAAGGATGCGGTGTGCTCCCTCGAGCGCGCCTTTCAAGCTACACTAATCGAGGACCCGGATAGCAAGGGCGAGAACCCTCCTGAGGCAGTCCCCAAGAAGAAGAAGACATCGCCTAGCTCAAGGCCTCAGGAGGTTGACATCTCAGGAAGTGTCGCATCAGGATCCGCGCCCGTGCAAGGGGCGCCTCCCTCCATCACATAGCAAGGGGCGCCCAGTGCCCTCCTCGGGCAAGGCTCAGGGGCTCTCTTCTGGAGGGACTCATACTTTGCCAAGATCATGAGGGAGGCGCTCGAGCACCATTTGGAGGCGTGCTTTGCAGCACGTTTCACTCAGGAAGGCATGGCGCAAGGAAGGTCCAACCCTTAGGAGTTCATCACAAAGGCCACTAGGGAGCTTCAGGAATCAAGAGTCATACGCGGCGATCGCCGTTTGCCTGGCGTAGCCCCCCATCCAGGCGAGAATGGTGGGTTGCGCGTTTGCATCGACTTCCCAGGGCTCAACCGAGCCGCGTCTCAAGAGCACCTCTGGCCTTCGCGCGTGGGACGTTGCGAGGGTCCACCGCGCAGCTATGTTCACATGCCTTTCGGCCTGCCAAACGCGGCTACTACTCACCAGCGCCATCTGCGGAGCATGGCGGCTCAGGAGGCCAGGCATCACACGGTCCTGGCGGAGATAGAGATGGTCCTCGAGGAACCGCCTGGACCCCCAGAGCCTCCCGAGGCTCAGGGCTCTGGTGGCTCGTGAGGATCGGCCTCTTCACCGCGCATCGTCAGCTACTCCGACACCCCTTATACAATGGTACCAGGTGACATCTTCCGAGTTCATTTCAGCTGGGAGTGCCCTCAGGGCCACATCATTCCAAGGTCGCGTGGGTCCCTCCTAACGGCATGTATCCCTTTTGCTCATATCTTTGGTTTACCTTGCTGGGGGCGCCCCTCGGGTTGCATCATCCCCAAGCCGCTCGGGCCTGACCCAATGGCATGTATCCATTCTGCGTCTATCTAAGCTGATTTGCCTTTCATGCTTAACCTGCCTATGATTATCATCTGCCGCCTACCACGGGCCTTCTCTCCCTCATGCAAATCGCTTGCACGTTAAAAGGGGGGCTCCTGAGCATCACGACTCAGGAGCTCTTACTTGCTCTTCAGCCCTCACCCCCTGGCCTTGTCCACGGCATCGCGACCTGGCATACTAGTGGCGGCTGAGCTCGCTCGAGGGCCGGGACCTGAGGACGTAGAGCATTTCTATCTAACCATCTCGCAGGAACACACAGCCGTCCAAGGCTCAAGACCAGGCACAACCCGCCTTGAGGTAGGGCCTCGTGAGTCCCGCGCTGGCTCACGAGTGCCTAGATACACCTCTTCTAGCCCTGCCATGCAAGCCACGTGCCAGGGCGGGGCTGTACAGGGCTCCTCCCAGAGGGGGCCCCCCTTCCACGTACCAGTGAAAGCACCATGCTCTGCGCTGGCTGACGACACTACCGAGGAGCAGTTGTGCCCGTACACATACGGAAGCGCTTATGTCTCATGCTGGTGATAAACAACTGAGGGCGGCCCACAGCCGTATCAACCTCAGGGAGCCCAGAGCTCAGTGTCTGGCCTCATCGCAACACCTCCCCTCGGGAGCGTCCCGCGAGGGGGCTAGACACGGGGGCTGCGCTCGGGCCATGCCCGAACGCACGCCACCCAGCCAGGTCCCATGGACCTGGTCGTCTCGTGCCTCTCCCCGAGCGGAGCCAAGGTATGAAGACCGTTTGAGTGTCAAGGGGGACTCCTGAGCATCGCGACTCAGGAGCCTAACTAGTCATGTAGCCCCTCACTCCTTAGTTTTGCAAGGCTAATGGTGATTGAGGTATGCACGGGGCCGGGCCCTACCGACGTAGAATGACAGATCTACTCATACATTCCCTCCCTATTTGCTGTTTGCGCATCAAGGGGGACTCCTGAGCATCGCGACTCAGGAGCCTAACTTGTCACGTAGCCCCTCACTCCTTTGTCCCGTCCTGGTGATCCGGTCGGGGCTAACGGCGGTTGAGGTATGCGCGGGGCCGGGCTTTGCCGACGTAGAACACAAAGCAAATAGGAAGGAAATCGCAAAATCTCGAAGCAAATATTACAAACCATAATTGTCTTCACAGTACCAAATGCAACTTTAAACGCCCCCACGGGGCACAGTGCATATCGCAGGAGTTCAAACAGGAAAGGAAGCCGCAAGAAGATCACCCTTGGACAACGCCGTTATTCGCCAGGGGCTCCACCTCCGTGATGGGGTCACCTCCGCCAGCTCCACCTCCCGAGGCCGCGGGATCAGTGGCACCTGCCGTGGGCACGGTGGCAAAGGCACGGAACTTCGCCAGTAAGGCTTCCACCTGGCCCTTCACGGCTTCAGCAGCAGCGGTGAAGCGCTCGTCGTCCACAGGCTCCAGCAACTCGTTGAGGTCGGCGCCAGGGTCGCGAAGATAGATGTGGCTGAAGACGCGCGTCAGCACCGCAGAAGAAAGGATGCGAGCTTCAACTTCAGCCATAGGGCCGACGCCGGTCACAACTTCCTCGAGCGCTTCGACCAAGAAGGGAAGCAGCTGGGCGGGGCCGTCCTTGGCGCCAGCCAGCGGCTTCTCCAGGCCACCCTCATAGAGCATCTTCAGCGCCTTGCGAGATATCTCCTCAAGACCCGCGAAGGCGACGCGGTCCTCGGCTAGGACCTTCGCCTTGACGTCCAGCACGGCCCTCTCCGTCTTCAGCTTCTGCTCCAGCGTCCCCAGCCGGCCGCGTTTAGCGGTCAGCTCGGCATCACGGTTCCCGATGGCGTCCTCCTGAGCCTTCATCTTATCCTCCTTCGCCTGGCGGCCGCGAGCCTCTTTGGCGAGCTCATCGCGCAAACCCTGCAGCTCGGCCTCCAGCCCCTTGCAACGGTCCTGGGCGACTGTGGCATCCTTCAGTGCCGCATCGCGGGTGACTGCGGCCCGGCTGGCGGCTTGCTTCTCCTCCTCAGAAGCTGCCGCGACCCGACTCAGAGCCGCTCGGATGGAGGTATCAGAGTGAACCCAGCCAGAGACCGGCTCCAGGCGCCCGGCTACCAGGTGGGAGTTGGCGCCCTGGTGGTCTCCTCGCAGTTAGCCCAGCTCATTAAGGGCACGGTCCAAGATGGCGGAGGAGATAGAGGAATTCAGAACCATTGGTGCAGTGGGAGGAGGCGGCAGCATGAGCATGTCTCGGGAGACTGGGGGCTCCTGAGCCCTGGGCACCTCAGCGGCAGCATCAGGCATCGACACCTCCAGAGTTAGTGGGGCCACGAGGGCTAGCACCCTGTCAGAGCGCTCCTCCGGGCCTCGCGAGGATGATCGGGCAGGGGAGGTGCAAACTTCTCCGCCTCCCCTTTCCATGAACAAAGGCGCGGCCACAACAGCCCCGGCAGCGAAAAACAAGAACAAGACGGAGTTCGAGCACTTACTGGTCAATCGCGGCGTAGGCCACCGACCTCTTGCCAAGCTTAAAGCTCGAAAGCCTCTTGGTCCGGGGTGCAGCCTCGAGAGGTCCAGGAGCGGAAGAGGGCACACCAGAAGGGCTGGAGGCAGCTTTGGGCGGTTCCTGGGCAGGAGTGGCCCCTCGGGAGATCAGCCTCGACCTGTCCTTCTTCGGGATCACGGGCGGGTCCTCCTCCTCTCGCACGGCGTTGGCCTCGTCATCGTCCAGCAAGGTGTGGAGGATGCTAGCCCTGCGTCGGGGGGAGGTCTCCCCCGTCCCCTCAATGGTCGCCTCCGAGTCGCGCTCCTCCTTTTCTTCGTCTTCCTCTCCTCCCCCGCAGGAGTCACCTGAAGACACTTCCATCGGTGCCGTTGCCCCCGAGCCACAGGAGGCTCCGCCGGCACCAAGCCACGCCCATCAAAGGTGGGCATGGCATCCACCACCTGTTTCCAGTCCTGGTGGAGGAACAGGGGGGCAGGAGCGCCCTCCAGACCTTCCAAGTCATCTCCAACCAAGAGGCGGAGAGTCGCGACCAGATCCTCGTCAACCAAGGCTGCCGGGTTCAGGCGAAGATCGTCGTCCGCGCCCCAAACGTCTACAACGGGCGCGAGTGCTTGATACATCTCCAACATATCTATAATTTTTTATTGTTCCATGCTATTATATTACCCCTTTTGGATGTTTATGGGCTTTATTTTACACATTTATATCATTTTTGGGACTAACCTACTAACCGGAGGCCCAGCCCGTATTGCTGCTTTTTTTGCCTATTTTAGTACTTCGAAGAAAAGGAATATCAAACGGAGTCCAAACGGAATGAAACCTTCGAGAGCGTGATTTTTGGAATGAACGTGATCCAGAGGACTTGGAGTGCAAGTCAAGAATCAGCCGAGGCCTCCACGAGATAGGAGGGTGCCCCCCCTATAGGGCGCCCCCTGTCTTGTGGGCCCCTCGGGCGCCCACCGATGTACTTCTTCCTCCTATATAAGCCTACATACCCCGAATAAATCCAGGGATCCAACAAAACACAGTTTCCACCACCGTAACCTTCTGTATCCGCGAGATCCCATCTTGGAGCCTTCGCCGGCACTCTTCCGGAGGGGGAATCGACCATGGAGGGCTTCTACGTCAACATCCTTGCCCCTCCGATGAGTTGTGAGTAGTTTACCATAGACCTACGGGTCCATAGTTATTAGCTAGATGGCTTCTTCTCTCTTTTTAGATCTCAATACAATGTTCTCCCCCTCTCTTGTGGAGATCTATTTGATGTAAACTCTTTTTGCAGTGTGTTTGTCGAGATCCGATGAATTGTGGGTTTATGATCAAGTTTATCTATGAATAATATTTGAATCTTCTCTAAATTCTTTTATGTATGATTGAGTTATCTTTGCAAGTCTCTTCGAATTATCAGTTTGGCTTGGCCCACTAGCTAGATTGATCTTTCTTGCCATGGGAGAAGTGCTTAGCTTTGGGTTTAATCTTGCGGTGTCCTTATCCAGTGACAGAAAGGGTTGCAAGGCACGTATTGTATTCTTGCCATCGAGGATAACAAGATGGGGTTTATATCATATTGCTTGAGTTTATCCCTCTACATCATGTCATCTTGCTTAAAGCGTTACTCTGTTCTTATGAACTTAATACTCTAGATGCAAGCAGGAGTCGGTCGATGTGTGGAGTAATAGTAGTAGATGCAGGCTAGAGTCGGTCTACTTGTTGCGGACGTGATGCCTATATACATGATCATGCCTAGATAATCTCATAATTATTCGCTTTTCTATCAATTGCTTGATAGTAATTTGTTCACCCACCGTAATACTTATGCTATTTTGAGAGAAGCCACTAGTGAAACCTATGGCCCCCGGGTCTATCGTTTATCATATTTGCTTCCAATCTACTTTTATTTGCATCATTACTTTTTGCATCTATATAATAACCAAAAATATATTTATCTTATCATACTATCTTTATTAGATCTCACTTTCGCAAGTGGCCGTGAAGGGATTGACAATCCATTTATTGCGTTGGTTGCGAGTTCTTTGTTTGTTTGTGTGGGTGCGTGGGACTTTTGAGGAGCCTCCAACTGGATTGATACCTTGGTTCTCAAAAATTGAGGGAAATACTTACGCTACTATTACTGCATCAGCCTTTCCTCTTCAAGGAAAACCAATGCAAGCTCAAGACGTAGCAAGAAGGATTTCTAGCACCGTTGCCGGGGAGGTCTTCGCTCAAGTCAAGACATACCAAGTACCCATCACAAACCCATCTCCCTCGCATTTACATTATTTGCCATTTGCCTCTCGTTTTCCTCTCCCCCACTTCACCCTTGCCATTTTATTCGCCTTCTCTTTCCCAATCTCCTCATGTTTCTTCGCTTGCCTTTTTCCGTCTTCCATGTGTTAGTTCATTTACCTTGTCACCATGGCTAGTCCTCCTATCCTTATTATCACTCCCGAACAAGAAATTCTCAATTTTAAGCAAAGGGAGGGAGAAAATTTAAAAGATGCTTGGCATAGAATTTGCAATGCCCAATATAAATCTACTAGGAAGCTTTCAACTTCCGTTCTTCTCCGCAATTTTTATGTAGGCATAACTCCTTGGAATAGATGTGTTCTTGATATTGCTACCGGAGGTGGTTTCATAAGTAGCCATACGTTTGATGCTTATAATGCTATGTTAGATTTGTTTGGCCCACCACCTCTTTTGGTCAATGGAACTATTTTAACTTTAGAACACGTTATGCAACGGCTTGAGATTATTGAAAATAAAATTGCCACTGTTGAGTTGATTTAAAATTTGTATAAAAATATTCATAATCACATTACCCAATATGGATCTAGGGTTGGAGTTACTTTGAAAAATCTTAAGGAAAAAGAACCTATAATTAATGAAAAATAGATATAGACTCTGCTAGAATTGGTAAACTTGAGGATATCATTACAAACTTAGGTTCCGCGTTTTCCTCCATGAAAAACACTCCAAAACCCCCTACTAAAACTGCCAAGTTTATTTATGCTCCTAAAAATAAGGGAGGATCTTCTAGTAAGGGAGACGCGGATCTCAAATCCATAAGTGTTCATCCCAATTATCTCTCTATCGTTGTGGAACCTTTCACTACCAATGAATTTCTTGAATTTTTGCCTAAAGGTTTGGCCATTGCTAAAAAGGGAGAAACAACTAGAGTTCACAAGTGCTCTATTGATGAATTTAGTGCCAAAGATGGCACTCGTTAGATCTATCTTTGCTTTTATGCCTAGCTAGGGGCGTTAAACGATAGCGCTAGTTGGGAGGCAACCCAATTTTCTTTGTGTTTTTTTGTTTTTGTTCCTGTTTAGTAACAAATCCTGCATCTACCTTCTGTTTAGATGTGTTTTTATCTTTTAATTAGTGTTTGTGCCAAGTAGAACCTATAGGATAACCTGTGATGATAGTTGATTTGGTTCTGCTGAAAAACAGAAACTTTGCACGCACGAATTTAGTTTTGTTAAATCATAGAAACGTGATTCTGCGTTGATTATTTTTTCTGCTGATCAAGAGACATATTGTCCAGGACTTCCTATTTTGGTAGGATTTTTAGAGTTCCAGAAGTTTTCGTTACTCACAGATTGCTACAGACTGTTCTGTTTTTGACAGATTCTGTTTTTCGTGTGTTGTTTGCTTACTTCGATGCATCTATGGCTAGTAAATTAGTTTATAAACCATAGAGAAGTTGGATTACAGTAGGTTTACCACCAAAATAAATAAAGAATGAGTTCATTACAGTATCTTATGTGGTGGTTTTGTTTTTTCTTTCACTAACGGAGCTTATAAGATTTCCTGTTGAGTTT
Organism: Aegilops speltoides; assembly: GCA_021437245.1. Taxonomy (NCBI): domain Eukaryota; kingdom Viridiplantae; phylum Streptophyta; class Magnoliopsida; order Poales; family Poaceae; genus Aegilops; species Aegilops speltoides. The sequence continues at coordinate 143,331,120 of CM038141.1, forward strand.
TGTGTTGTGAAGTTTTCAAGTTTTGGGTAAAGTTTTTATGGACTATGGAATAAGGAGTGGCAAGAGCCTAAGCTTTGGGATTCCCAAGGCACCCCAAGATATTCAAGTATAGCCAAAAGCCTAAGCTTGGGGATACCCCGGGAAGGCATCCACTCTTTCGTCTTCGTTCATTGGTAACTTTACTTGGAGCTATATTTTTATTCGCCACATGATATGTGTTTTGCTTGGAGCCTCGTGTATTATATTAGTCTTTGCTTTTTAGTTTACCACAATCATCCTTGCTATACACACCTTTTGGGAGAAGCCTATTTGATTAGAATTTGCTAGAATACTCTATGTGCTTCACTTATATCTTTTGAGCTTGATAGTTTTTGCTCTAGTGCTTCACTTTTATCTGTTAGAGCACGGTGGTAACCTATTTTTGTAGAAGTTCCTAGTCTCTCATGCTTCACTTATATTTTTTTGAGAGTCTTTTAGAACAGCATGGTATTTGCTATGGTTATAAAGTTGGTCCTAGAATGATGAGCATCCAAGTCGAGTATAATAAAAACTATCATAGGAAAAGAATTGGATGCTATGATCAATATAATGCATGATAATTTTTTTGAGATATGGAGGTAGTGATATTAGAGTCATGCTAGTTGAGGTGGTGAACCGCTTTGTGATGAAGTTGGAGCACAATTTTATTTATTGATTGTCTTCCTTATGAGTGGCGGTCGGGGACGAGCGATGGTCTTTTCCTACCAATCTATCACCCTAGGAGCATGTGCGTAGTGCTTTGGTTTTTGATGACTTCTAGATTTTTTGTAACATCCCAAATTTTCAATTTGGAATGTTATACATAGATCATCATTTCAGATCATATTTTTGTTGCATTGTTGGCTCGATCCTAGAAATTCTACGCAACTCAAGGACCCACGGAGAGAGTTGGGGATTTCGTTATTTTCTTATTTGAGTTTTTCTCAAATTTTGAAAATAGGATTATTTGATTTCATTTATTTTATCTTCATTTATTTCTACTACCAAAAATTTCAGAGAGGGAATAAAATGACTTTCCCAAAATAAAGAATAATCAAGATTTAATAAAAAAAATCAAATAAGATTTATTTTGGAGTTTTCCGCTTTTTATTGAATTTAGGAAAATGCGCGTTTTTCAAAATTGCATTTAGGCCCCAAATAAATGTTCATCTTGTCCGGCTTGATTTTAGAAGACGGGGAAAATTTATTTCAGGATTTTTGGAGTCCGTTTAGTATTTCTTTTTATTTTTCTTCTGCACGGAATTATTTAAAAAAAACGCGAACCGCCTCTGGGCCATGCCCGACCGGGACTCCGCTCGGGGGGCACCATATATAGCGCCGCCCCGGCGCCCACCAGGCCCAGCCGCCATGCCCTGCCCCGCCCGCCACCCGCCACCACCGCCCACACCATTGCTTAAACCCTAACCCTAGCCATTGCCGATAGCCGCCGCCACCACCGCCGAGTCGCCGGATTCGCCGAGCCGCCGCCGCCGCCTCGCCGACCCGCCGCCGAGGTTCGCCATGTTTCGATCCGCGTCTTCGCTGATTTTTTTATATAAAAACCGAGTGGGTTTTTCTTTGGGTTTTTTTCGGTTTTTCGTTAGATCGGTTTTTATTTTCGGTTTAGTTTAATTAGCGAGCATTCGCTCGTTCGTTCGTTTTAACGAACGTGTTCGTCAGATTAGTTTAGTTAACGAATGTTCGTTCATTGACCCGTTCGTCGTTTTTCTTTTTCTCGGATTTAATCCGCGATTTTTCTGATCGCGATTCCTGATCCGATTTTCGTTTTAGTATAACTTCTCGCTTGTTTATCGGAATCAGGCGATTCAAGCACCTGGAGTTTCATCTCGAAACCCTCTTTCCGAATAATCTACTTAAACAAGTTTTTGCTTCTGTAAAATTTGACTTAGATCCAGATGAGTAAAACAAAGATGTTTTCTTTCGCCGTTTGACTTTGGTTGCTTTGTTTGATTTGTTTCTTTTTGCAAACCGGAGTTCTTAAGTTGAACATTCTGGTTAGATCTTTTATTCGAGTTTTACATATGCATTAGATGAGTACTTATTGTATGCTTGTTTCTTTGTCTGCGATAGAATACCCGGAGTGTGTCGCCTGTTACTTCGAGTCTCCGGGTTTCGCGGATCATCAGCAAGGCAAGTAACACTTTGATCATACCCTTTTCTACTACCTAGTTTTATGCATTAGATCAGTCCTCAAACATTGCATGATTAGGATTCTAATTAAATTGTGGGATGGGAAGTAGATGAGGTAGTACCTATTACATGTTTTATTATCAAACCTTTGGGAGTTACTTCTACGTTTGCTTATTATGCCATGCTATGCTAGTAGACGTGGATTGGTTGAGTGAATTTCCATGACAGATGTGAGATTGTTAATTAATGGTTTATTTAAGGTGGCAACTTAAAAACACATCTGGGTGGATTGAGGCATCTGGTTTCTATCAGGACTTGCCTGTATTTCTTCGGACCGCCACCCAGGCTCAAAGGGATCATGAGATTATTCAAACTAGAAACTTTCGTGTGCAGCCACATGCTATTATGGGCTCTAGCATAGTTCACTAAGTTGTGCGAACTCTTACGGGGTGGACTAGCAGATGTAGGGGATGTAGGTTGGTACGGTCTACCCCTTACGTAAGGTGCAAGTGCTTCTGAAAGACTATGTCTCGGTCATCCTTTTCTCAAACACCATGTAGTGCGAGAAACCAAACGGAGGCGATCGAGTCATGTGGGGAAAAGTGTGCAAACCTCTGCAGAGTGTATAAACTAATCATTGTTACTCGTGTCCCTGGTTATGGACGTCTTGAGTATCTAGTACCTGGATATCATGTGAATCTCATCATGTTACTTCTAATTTAATATTGTTGGGATGTTAATGAGTACTTTTAATTGGGATTGAGAATGCTGTCAACCATTCTCAATGTTTAACAACCACCATGATAGTTAAAAAAATTTATTCCTTTGCAAGAGGGAAAATTTGGCTTTATGCAAAAATCAGAACCATAGAGCTTTACCACCAGCCATATATGCATGTAGTATAGTTTCTTCCATTGTTATTCTCTATGTGTTACATTGCCAATATTCCATGTGTCACCGCTTTTGAGCTGCAACGCTTCATGTTGCGACTTTTCGCATTTACGAGTAAGATGCTTTTAGGTCGTGGTTCTATACTCGATGATGCTACCGGAGTTGATGGACTCGCTTATCTTCCAAGCCTTCCGATGTTATCGATTTTAGATGGCCTTAAGCCATATTTATTTCAATAAGTTCTCTTTGAGACATTCGATGTAATGAGTGTGTGATTGCTACTCATATAAATCCTCCAAGTATTGTGTGGTGTTAGCATTATCGATCCGGGATGACACGAGCACGTAGATCATACTGTTTGAGGTCTGGTCGCTACAAAGGTGGTATCAGAGCACACGCTGACTGTAGGACACGGCCACTAAGCTTAAACCCTAGATCACTACTCTTTCTTCTCATTTCTGACTCCTCATCTTTTCTATTCTTTAGAATGGCGGATGCAAGGATCAAGTTCACACAACCAGATGAGAACTCACCTTTTGGATATCACTTGAAGGAAGCGACTAGATACCTGAACGTAGGAGTACCAAGCTTCACCGGGACCTTCAACGCCACTTTACCCGAAGAGGAGCGCTGGAGGATTCAAGTCTACATTCCAGGAAGGACATTTGCACCAGCCACGGAACCAATAGAGTTTACCTTTGATGCACCAACATGGAGCCTAGGAAAGAGCATGGCAGCTCACATCGCCATGGGACGAATTGGAGAAGTTTACCACAACGACCTCAAGAATACTATCTACCAGATTTGTGGGCGCCGAGATGAGCATTGGGAGATGATCACCACCAGGAAGCAGATCAATCGCAGCTTATATTCAGGAGTTAAACCAACACATCCGACGCCAGAGAATCGACAAAGCTTGCAGATATGGAGGAGCTACAGAAGGCTATGACCAGGATCAAGGAGCTAGAAGAAGAACTCATGGCTACACGTAAAGACTATATGGAAGAAATCGTCGCTCTAGTAAGACAGGACGGTGACCTTAAGGAGAAGATTGGAGTATTCATGGGAGGATCAACATCCAGAGGAGAAGAGGATGAACCTACTTGTCCAGATAATTATATCATCATCGACGACACCGACTTGGATCCCGACGACAAATGATGATGACTATGTTGATGAAGCTGGAGCAGATATCATGGAATCTGCATCGGAGCAGTTTTTCTAGTTGACCACCATAACAGTAGTAGAAATTTCCACCGGTTAATTAGTTTTATTCCAAGCACTTTTGTAACGATAGTTAGACCGTTGTATGCCCTTGATTGATTGCTTGAATGATATTGTGTGTGTTTTTTGTCTCATGTGCATCTGGGTAGTGTTATCTCACTAGACCTCATTCTATTCTTAACTCTCCTATCCTCTTTAAACCCTCAGATGCCTCCGAGACGCGACCCCGAGTTTTTTTTCCCGCTAGAGATCACTCAATTGATTCAGCAGCAGAATACCTTGATTCAAACATTGGTACAGAACCAAGGCAACAACAACAACAACAACAACCCACCACCACCACCACCTGTTGACCATCTGGCATGTTTCTTAAGGTTGAATCTGCCGGTGTTTTCCAGTAGCACCGAGCCGATAGTAGCAGATGATTGGCTCCGTAAGATAGGGAGGGAATTGACCACTGCAGGATGCACAGATGGACAAAAGGTGAAGTTTGCCGCACATCAGCTTGACGGACCATAACAAAGATGGTGGGAGAATTTTACAGCCACTTACCTCAGAGACACCGCCACATGGAATCGGTTTCAGCAAGCTTTCAGATCGCCCATGTTTCAGCAGGAGCTATGGCCATGAAGAAGCGTGAGTTTCGCAACTTACGCCAAGGAGGACGGATAGTTGGCCAGTATGTGGATGATTTTAGTAAGCTAGCACATTATGCCCCAGATGACGTTGCTACGGATGCAGCTAAGCAGGAGAAGTTTCTAGAAGGACTAAATGATGAGCTGAGCATGCAGTTGATGGTAGCCACTTTCAATAACTACCGGTAGATCGTGCTCTTATGATTGAGGGGAAGCAGAAGCAGATTGACAATCGTAAGAGGAAGTATGCATAGGGGAAGTACAATTCTAGAGCTCAGCAGAAACCACGTTTTACCCCAAAGTCAGGAGGACACTTTCAGCATACTCACGGAGGAGGTAGCTCGCACAATCATAATAGCACAAAGAATGGAAATGGGAATGGAGGAAGCAATGGACAAAGCCGCACCAACCCGTCAACACCATCCAAGGTAGACCTGAGCCATATCACTTGTTATAAGTGTCGTAAGACGGCGCATTATGCGAATGTGTCAGTGTACTAAAGTAGGGGTACCTTAGTACCCCGAACTTGTGCACGGGCAGTTGCAGCGTCCCGCGGCAAGGCTTGCCGGGTGTCCGCGAAGATCCTCCGTAGCTCCTATTGATGCCATTCAAGAACAAAGTGTTAACTGTGAAGACAAGGCCCCGGCAAGAGGAGCTTGCCGAAGGATAAGACCCGCAAGAGGAGCTTGCCGGAAGACCAACCAAGGCATTGTAAGAGACTTGCCACGACGCACAAGCGCAAGCGTCCGGCAAGACCCGGCGAAGCGACAAGCTTGCGGGTGCGATAAGTCGGCGATCATGCAAGGCGCTTACAGCGGAAGCCACCACTCGCGCCCACGCCTAGCTCATCCGACGACGGTCGCCGCAGGATCGCCTCCCGGTGCACGGGCGGTAGCCGTGAAGCTCAGCGGTGCGAGGTGGCAAGTGAAGATGACTAGGAGGCTATCGTGGCGATCGGTGGCGCCTCTAACGGTCGCTTCCAAGATCGTTGAGCGACCGGACGGGCATTAAATGCCCTTGTCCCCGCCGTTAGAGTTAGGTAGGGGCATCATGATAGCGGTTGTACCAACCCGCGTTTTTACTTTTTTACCCCTCTTTCTACGCTGCCACCTGTCGGTGACCCCTTTAGACTATAAAAAATGAGGCCCATGCGCACGTAGAAGGGGTTCGACTCATTCAAAACTGCAACACACCCACGCTCTTGAGCAAGAACAGAATAGAAACACAAAGCAGCAGTAGGAGTTTTATCTCTCCGGAGAGCTGCGAAGCTGGGTAAAATCCCCCACGTGCTCCACCTCGATCTGCTCTTCGTGCGCCCTCCGCTCCCTTGCCGGACCAAAAAGGGGCCCTGCCACATAGGTGTTCGTTTCCCACGACATCTTTGGCGCGCCAGGTAGGGGGCGCCGAGGTCGTCGCGCGACTGATCCGGCGTCTGCTCACGCTTACATCAACATCTTCATCAACATGCCACCAAAGAAGAAGGCTTCGAAGGTGGCCGCTCCGTCTGCATCTATCCTACCGCCACCGGAGCAAACCGGCGGTGGGGTGGACGCCGGCAGAGGAGCGGGCGCCGACGGTGGGACTCGCGTCGTCACCCGGTCCAAGGACAAGGCCCCGCAAGCTTCAGCGTCTGTACATCCACCGCACCCCTCCCAGGAGGTGCAGGATCGACAATGCCACGGTGCTCCTAGCACCGTGCTCGCGTTGGAACAAGGCCAAGCCGGCGGATCGCGGGACGCTCAAGGCCAGCACGAACGCCAACACGCTGGCACAAGCGCAGTACGGTCGCCTAGGCGAGATGCTGCTCCTTCTAATACTATTAGAAGTTTGAGCATATCCGCACTCGCCGCCGCCACCGCCGCCTAAGACTCCAGAGGAAGCGCCGCCCGAGCCTACCGCTTAGATTACCCTCCAGCTGCATAAGATCGACGATCGGAGGATCACCATCCGAGCCTCATCGCCGCTTAACGGCGATAAGCCCCGCAATCGAAAGCACATCGAAGCCCGCAAGACGCCCGGCGCAAGCCGACGCCGACAAGACCGCTGGGGTGCCACCATCTGCACTCCTCGCCAAGGCCAAGATCGCCAACTCACCGGGCCAACCTCGACACCGACTCCACCGCTGCCGGACCCGCGAGCTCGCCGCGATCAACGCCAAGTTCTCCAAGAATGACGACATCGAAGACGCCAGACTCGATCAAGCCACGTAAGAGAAGCGCGCATCAATCTAACCAGCTGCCACTGGCCTCTCGTCGATATGCATGCGCCCGGGGAACCAGCGACTTGTCAGACGCTGGCAGGTTGCCCTGCGCTCACCCGTGAGCTGCGGCAAGTCCAAAGGGCTCAAGACCAAGAACTTCAAGCCGATGTACCCGAGAAGTACGATGGCGGATACATCCGCTGAGTTCCTCGGCGTCTACACCATCGCAGCAGCGTGCTGCCGGGCGCGACGAGAAGATCCTCGCCAACTACTTCCCGCTGGTGCTCAAGCCCAACGTCAGATCTTGGCTCATGCACTTGCCGGACAACTCCATCTCTTCGTGGGCGGACCTGTGCCATCAGTTTGTCAGCGCTTTCATAGGCGGCCACAAACCCCATGGCCAGAGAGCGATTCCATTTGCTCGCCTGTATGAGGGAGAACCCTGCAAGTACATACAGATTCAGCCAAGTGCGCAAGCAACATCCCAGACGTCCACCTGCCATGGTTATTAGCGCGCTCCATCGAACGCATGAATCGCTGGATGAGGGAGGAGATGGCAATGTGCAAGATCGAGATGTCGCGAGCTATATGCTCGCCGACAAGTGTGCACGGCTCAAGAGGGAGGAAACTCCCGGAGAGAATGTAGGAGCGTATGATCGACAAGGAGGACGCCCGACAAAGAAGAACCGGAGGCGGAATAACAGAAAGAGAAAGGCTAAGGATGTGCTAGTCGTTGAGCAGTCCGGCAACGGAGGCGACGCCGACAAGGCCAAAGCTGGTGACTCCGGCGAGGCTGTGGTGGCCGCCGACAAGCAGGAAGGCTCCGGCAAGCAGTACTGCAAGATCCACCGCACCAAGGGCCATGACCTCCAAGCCTGCAAGAAAGTTGAGCAGATGGCGGAGCTACAGAAAGCTGAATACGAGCACCGCGACAAGGAGAAGGCCCAGGAAGGTGGCGGAGGATCCGGCAAGAAGCGTCCCGCCCAGGGAGGGCGCCGCGGCAAGGCCAAGCAGCGGCAAGGAGACAGGCCTCCCCGCGGCCGCGACAAGGACGAAGACGAAGATGAAGATGATGAGATGGAGGAAGATGAGACTGACGAGTAGGAGTTTCAGAAGGCAACAGAGGTTTTGTGCGTTGACGGTGGTGCCTCTCTGCACACCTCGCACCGCCAACTCAAGCAGTGGGTGCAGGAAGTGAACGCAGCAGAACCGTCCGTCGAATCGCGCAAGCCCCTGAAGTGGTCCAGCACGCCCATCATTTTTGATGTTGAGGATCACCCTGATCGCATCACTACGGTCGGGTGCTTGCCGATGTTGGTTTCGCCAACCATCCGCAACCTCAAGGTCACGAAAATGTTGGTTGACGGCGGGGCCGGCCTAAATCTGATCTCCTCCGCAGTGCTCAAGAAGCTTCAGATCCCCGACAGCGAGCTCGAAGAGACCGGCACTTTTCAAGGAATTAACCCGGGAAGGAGCAAGCCGAAGGGGAAGATCACACTCCAGTGACGTTTGGCAGCGAGCTGAATTTCAGGACAGAGAGAGTCACATTTGATGTTGCTGATTTCCCATTGCCCTACAATGGGATACTCGGCCGCCCAGCGCTCGCCAAGTTCATGGCAGCCTCTCACTACGCATACAATGTGCTCAAGATGCCCGGTCCGATAAGTGTCATTTCTGTCCAAGGTGACAAGAAGGATGCACTTATCTGTACCGACAAGATCTACCGGGAAGCAGCAGCCGCAGCAGAACGCAAACCACTTGCCACTGAAGCTCCCGGGGGAAGAAGAAGACCAAGTCCGGCAAGAGTAGCTCTAATGCCCACTCCGGCAAGCGCACCTCTTCGGAGTGTTGCGCTACCGTCGAGGATGCACCATCGAGCTCCACCGGCAAGTGCAAGAAGGCAAAGACAGCGACACCTGAGACCAAGAAAGTGGCCGCCAAGGAGGACGACACTGGTGGTACCTTCACCGTCAGTGCCACGCTTGACCCTAAATAGGAAAGCTCATTGCTTTCTCAAGGGCGAATGTCGATGTGTTTGCATGGCAACCATCCGACATCCCCGTGTTCCCAGTGAAAGTAATTGAGCACCACCTTGCCGCCTCGCCTCACGCACGCCCATCAAGCGAGAGTCGAAACAAGTAGTGGAGCGCCAAGAGTTCATTGCGTAAGAGATCAAGAAGTTGGAAGCAGAGGGCCTCGCTCGAGGAGTACTCCATCCAACGTGGTTAGCTAATCCAGTAGTCGCGCGCAAGGCTTAACGGGAAGTGGAGGCTTTGTATTGACTTCACTGATGTTAATAAAGCTTGTCCCAAGGATCCATTTCCCTTGCCGCGCATTGACCAGATTGTCGATTCCACGGCAGGATGTGATCTGCTTTCGTTTCTTGATGCATACTCAGGATATCATCAGATCTTCATGGCAGAAGAAGATGAAGAGAAAACCGCATTCATTACTCCATGTGGTACGATCGCTTTGTACGAATGCCTTCGACTAAAGAATGCTGGTTCAACATTTGCAAGAGTAGTCAATATTCTTTTGAGCCACAGCTGCACAAAAATGTAGAAGCTTACATGGATGATATAGTGGTCAAGAGCAAGGACAGAGAAACTTTGATCCAAGATTTGATGAGACTTTTGCAAATCTGCGCAAGATCAATCTCAAGTTGAACCCCGAGAAGTGTGTGTTTGGAGTCCCTTCCGGCAAGCTTCTCGGTTCTTTGTATCCCAGAGGGGGATTGAAGCCAACCCCGACAAGATCAAGGCCATCGAGCGCATCGAAGCCCGAAGCGCGCCAAGGATGTGCGAAGACTTGCCGGCTGTGTTGCTGCTCTCAAGAGGTTCATCTCTAAGTTCTGCTGAAGGCTACTCGCCATTTTTCAAAATTTTGAAAAAGGCAGGTCCAATGAAATGGACTCCGGAAGCGGAGGCTGCGCTGCAGGACTTGAAGAGATACCTATCCTCCACTCCAATACTTGTCGCACCTAGGCCACAAGAGAAGTTGCTACTATATCTGGCGGCAACCAATCAAGTGGTTAGTGCTACGTTAGTAGCGGAGAGGGAGGCGGATGATCAGCCAGCGACCGCGGCAAGCGAGTGCAGCGACAAGCAGGGGGCTTCCCCGACAAGTTCTGGCTCCGGCAAGGATGGATCTGCGCAGCCACAAGAAGAGAAACAGAAGAAGATGGTGCAGCGCCCAGTTTACTTTGTCAGTTCCCTTCGCAGGGGCTAGATCAAGGTACTACGTGTGCGTTGCTTCCGGCCTTCTCATGGCCTCGAGGAAGCTGCGCCATTACTTTTAGGCACATGAGATCACAGTTGTCACTCGCTTTCCGTTGAAGAGGATGCTGCAAAATCCAGAAATAACAGGCAGGATTGTCGAGTGGGCACTAGAACTGTCAAGCTTTGGCCTCAAGTTTGAAAGTACTTCAACTATCCAGAGCCGAGCATTGGCAGAATTCATAGCAGAGTGGACGCCAACACCTGATGAAGAAACTCCGGAGAGGAGCATCCCCGTCAAGGAAGCAAACAAAGAATGGATCATGTACTTTGACGGTGCCTTCTCGCTGCAAGGCGCCGGTGCGGGCGTACTTCTTGTCGCAATCACCGGAGAGCACCTCAAGTACGTGATCCAAATGCACTTTCCCAAGGAGCAAGCAACAAACAATACTGCAGAGTATGAAGGCTTGCTTGCCGGACTCAGGATTGCCGCAGACCTTGGGATCAAGAAGCTTATTGTCAGGGGTGACTCGCAGCTTGTCGTCCGTCAAGTTAACAAAGACTATCAGAGTCTGTTGATGGAAGCCTACATTGATGAAGTGAGGAAGCTAGAAGAACATTTTGACGGCATGCAGATGGAACATGTTCCAAGAGCTTAGAATGACATTGCGGATGGCCTGTCAAAATGCGCCGCACTCAAGTTGCCTGTGGAACCAGGGATTTTTGTGCTCAAGCTGACTCAACCATCTGTCACACCATCAACTAGACAGAGCAAGAAGAGGAAGTTGGTTACTGGCGACTACTTTCCGGCAGAGCTACCCGAAGCCACTGCCAAGAAGGTCCCCAAGATCAACACAAAGAGCGCTGAGGGGCAGTTTGCTCCGACAAGCCCTAGGGTTTGTTTCGTTGAAGCAGACGCCCCCGACAAGTTGTGTCCCGACACGCTTGCCGGGGGGCATCATGCTCCGGCAGGATCCCAGATTCTTGCCGTGGAAGCAGATGTTCGGCAGCAGCATTTGCGCCTTCGTCTTTGTCGTTGAGCCACAAGCTCCGCATGGGCACAAAGAGACGTCTGCTTCTTCAAACAGAGAACTTCCCAAGAGCAAGGAGAAGCGGAGAGAGTAGCTCGGCAATCAAGTATGTACCAGTTTGTCGATGACATACCGCATGTAAGAAGATTCAACGGAGTGAAATTGAAGTGCATTTCCGGGAAGATGGACAGAGCTGTTGGCGGAGATACATGGAGGCATATGTGGCCACCACATTGGCGCAAGAGCACTTGCCTGCAAAGCCTTCCGGCAAGGTTTCTTCTGGCCAACAGCCCTCCAAGATGCAACTGCACAAGTAACCAATTGTGAAGCGTGCTAGTTCCACTCCAAGCAGATACATCAACCAGCTCAAGCTCTCCAAACAATCCCTTTGTCCTGGCCATTTTCGGTCTGGGGGCTCGACATCCTCGGCCCCTTTCCCTGAAGTTGTCGGGGCTTTGAGTACTTGTACGCTGTAATCGACAAGTTCACAAAGTGGCCTCAAGTGGAAGCAATGAGGAAGGTGACAAAGACAACAAGAATCAGTTCTTCAGTCAATTGTTTGCCATTTCGAGTCCCTAACAGATCATCACCGACAATGGCACACAATTCATGAGCCGCACCTTCATGCAAGACGCCCAAGATCTTGGCACAAAGATCTGCTTCGCTTCGCTGCTCACCCGAGAAGCAACGGTCAAGCGGAGAGGGCAACGCTGAAGTGCTGCGCGGCTCAAGACCGTAACTTTCGGCAGCCGCGCAAGTGCGTAAGAAATTGATCGAGGAGCTGCCGCTGGTTCTTTGGTCGATCAGACGACGCCAAATCGAGCCATCGCCGCACACCTTTTGCTCTTGTCTATGGAGCAGAAGCAGTTCTCCCCACGGAACTCGTATACGGATCGCCTCGAGTGCTCGCTTATGATGAGCTTGAGCAAGAGCAGATGCAACAAGATGATGCACTGCTCCTCGAGGAAGATCATCTTCAGGCTGCTGCACGAGCTGCTCGCTACCAGCAAGCTTTGCGCCGCTACCATAGCTGCAAAGTTAATGCCAGAAGCTTTGAGGAAGGCGACCTTGTTCTTCGGCGCGTTCAATCCGCCAAGAATTCCAACAAGTTGACGCCGAAGTGGGAAGGCCCTTATTGGGTAAAGCGAGTCACTAGGCCTGGTGCTGTCCGCCTTGAGACCGAAGACGGAATTCCGGTGAGCAACTCCTGGAACATAGAGCATCTTCGCAAGTTTTACCCATGAGGCGCGGTTGCCAGAACCAGCTGTCCCGGCAACCACCTTTTGTACAAGCCTTGCCGCTGTTGCATGTAACCCTTTGTACAAAGCCGGGCGCAGATCCCGCGCATGAATAAAGATTGTGTGCTCAGCACATGTTGTCAAATTCCATGCTTTCTTTCTTTTTTGCATGCATTATCTGACACTTTGTGCAGCACCTACACCCGGTAAGCAATAACGAGCCTTAAGGCTCCATAACTTTATTTTCTCTTATTTCTTTTGCTCAAAAAGAAGATTTCTCCGCCCACAAGTTCACCGGGGGGGAGGAGAAGATAATATATGGACTAGGCATCGTTCGAAGAAGCAAAGCCTTGCCGGGACACAAACGACAGAAAAGCTAAGTTGCCAAAGTTTAAGCACAGTCAGTTTTAAATTTTCAAGTTATGTTCCTTGAACGACCGTCCCTTGTATGGAAAACCTATGCGCGGAGGAACCAGCTCGTGGCTAAGTTGCGCCCTTACTTTGTTTCGAGTCCGCTCAACAATGAAAGTGTGCTGCGACTAGCCCCGACAAGGTTTCTTGCCGGTGGCAACACCGCCAGCAGGCTGCTGATGTTCAAGACTCAGCGCCAAGGCAAGTGTGCTTGCACCGGCAAGTTCCCTAAAAGCGTAGGGTAAAAACATACAAGGAATGGAATCAAATAAAGGAAGTAACATAGCAGATAGTGCCCAGAATAAAATTATATTACAATAAATAACTTGCCGCGCTCTAATGGATTGTTCCTATGACATATCTAGCAGCGGCAAGAAAAATGAAAAGAAGGGCGCGCCGGCACCTGGGCCCCGGCAAGCCAGTGTTGCTGGGGGCTGCGAATACCAAGATTCATCCACGGCAAGCCAGAGTTGCCGGGGGCTGCGATATCAGATAAGTCTTTCGTCCCTCATCATGCATCCTCTTATGGACTGGGGAATGCGAAACCGCGTTTCTTCCCGAAAACTGCCGTGCTCCCTCAACTCTAGACCCCGGGGCCTGCTCCGGGCCAAGTTTGGTCGTAGTCGCGGCAGCAAAGGGATGAAATGAGGAGGCCGCACCCACCTCGTTCCCGCCTCCGTCAAAGGCGTGAGAAAGGTCGAGTGACGTGGGAAGGCGGCAGGGCCTGTTGCCGGGAGATGAAATGTCTGTCCGAGAGATACCAAGGATTTGCTCCTTGGCGTGGGTTCAACCCGCGAGACAAATAACCCGACAAGCATCCCCTTTTCATTAAAAAACATCCCACTCAGGTACAGTCCATAAAGGATGAAAAACATGAAAGAGAGGATTACAAGTTTTAGATGTGGCTAAGGCCCGAAGGCTTACAGATTAAAAAGATAAGATGCCCGTAATCCCTTTCCTGTCCCTCTCTTTAGGAGGTAGGTCAAGGAGGCGAAAAGGACAAAAGGGGCTCCTAGGCGAGCTACAGGTGCCAGAAGACACCAAGAGAACATCCCGGGGGCCGTCCGAAGGCTGGACGATGATGGCGGCGCCGGAAGCGGGGCTCGAAGACGGGGCGGCAGGACGTCAGCACGCTGTCGAGGGCACTACGCCCTCGTACTCCGATTTGACGGCCTTGTCACCAGCCCTCTTCCCCTTCCGCAGCCTCCCTACGCCAGCCGCCCAAGGAGACAACCCCGGGGAGTTCAAGGAGCCGGCGACACGAATGATGGTGTTACCGGTGACGCACAAAGCGGCGCCCGACACCTAGTCGGGCCCGCCATCCCGCCGCCCGCTACCCTCATCATCGCTGTCGCTCTCCTCCTCGTCACTCTCGCTCGAGGGGGAGCCTTCGCTGTCGGAGGAGCTGTCCACGCAGCACTTCGCCCGAGTGCCGAAGCACCCGAAGACCTTGAGGAGAGAAGATTGCCTTCCATTAACTTAAAATGGAGGGTAAACCCCTCCATCAGGCTGTGGATACGGGCGAACGTCTTCCACCCACGATCAAGATACATCACATTAGGGGCTGGGAATACAACACGGACTCGCGTGCAGCTGATCCCACAGCCCTCATGTGCGCCTCAAGATGTCTCGGCGGGTCCAACTCCATCGCGCCGCAGAACGGAGCTGGGAGCCGAGGCGCGACGACGAGGCGCTCGCGCGCAGCCTCGACGATTTAACTCGCAAGGGTCATCCCTATATGGACCGCCGTGTGGAGAGGAACTGCTGGCGGAGGCGGAGCTGGCGCGCCGCCTGTCCGCCTCTTCCCGAGCGCCGACCTCATCCTCGACCTGCCCATGACCTCGCCTCCCTCTTCCTCTTATGGCTGGCTCTGCACCACGGGTGCGGGACAGGGAGGGTCTGTTGTCTGGCGGCGACCCTCGCCGCCACCGATGAAGGGTTGGGTTCCCTTTCTCCATGGCGAATGAGAGAAAGGGAGCGTGTCAAGAAAGGAGGAGATGAGAGAGTACGGGCTTTATGCTCCCCTCCGCTTTTTTAAAGGAGTGAGGTGGGGCTCGGCCGCCTACCAAATGTAATCAAGGCACAGAAGAGCAGGAGTCGGGGCCGACCCGCCGCCTCTCGCCGCACAGCCCAGCTTCCCTTCCACCGTCCACGACCCCAAGCGCATGGGAGCCGCGTGGCGGAGATGCAGAACCGAGGCGACGGATGAGGCGGCCTCGCCCCGCCCCGTGATCACGGGGGGTGGACGCCTCGAAAAACCGCACACCGGCCCCGTCCAGTAAATGCATCGAGGGCATGGACCGTCCCCTTCATCATGGCCTGACGCATGCTCGTGGGGCTTAGCCTCGCGCACGCCGCCCACGTCACCCACGACACCGCGATTGACGCGTGCCGTTACGGGAGGACGCGGTGGATACGGAGTGGATTTGGTTTGGACCTAGGCCGCTGCGTGTTCGCGTGCCTGTTTTGGGCCTGGCCTAACAAAGACTAAGACTGTATGGCCCAGTTCCGGGCTCCTCTCGGTGTACTAAAGTAGGGGTACCTTAGTACCCGAACTTGTGCATGGGCGATTGCAGCGTCCCATGCAAGGCTTGCCGAGTGTCCGCCAAGATCCTCCGTAGCTCCTATTGATGCCATTCAAGAACAAAGTGTTAATCAGAAGACAAGGCCCCGCAAGAGGAGCTTGCCGAAGGACAAGACCCGCAAGAGGAGCTTGCCGGAAGGCCAACTAAGGCATTGCAAGAGACTTGCCACGACGCAGCTGCAAGCGTCCGGCAAGACCCGGCGAAAGCGATAAGCTTGCGGGTGCGACAAAGTCACGATCATGCAAGGCGCTTGCCGCGGTGAAGCCACCACTCTGCGCCCACGCTCCAGCTCATCCGACGATGTGTCGCCACAGGATCGCTCCTGGTGCACGTGGCGGGTAGCTGTGAAGCCCAGTGGTGCGAGGTGGCAAGTGAAGACGACTAGGAGGCCATCGTGGCGATCGGTGGCGCCCTAACGGTCGCTTCCAAGATCGTTGAGCGACCGGACGGGCATTAAATGCCCTTGTCCCCGCCGCCGAGTTAGGTAGGGGCACTATTGATAGCGGTTGTACCAACCCGCATTTTTACTTTTTACCCTCTTTCTACACTGCACACTGTCGGTGACCCTTTAGACTATAAAAAGGAGGCCCATGCGCACGAGAAGGGGTTCGACTCATTCAAATCGCAACACACCCAGTGCTCTTGAGCAAGAACAGTATAGAAACACAAAGCAGCGGTAGGAGTTTGATCTCTCGAGAGCTCCGGCTGGGTAAAATCCCCACGTGCTCGCCGACCGCTTCTTCTTATGCCCTCCGCTCCCTTGCCGGACCGAAAAGGGGCCCTGCCCCATAGGTGTTCATTTCCCATGACAGAATGATTGTCCCGAAGCCCAAAATGGAAATGGCAATGGAAGCTCAGGAAAGAATCTGAACCCTTTCAACAGGGGGCAAGTGAACCACGTTACCGTGGAGGAGGTTGAAGCTCAGCCAGACGCAGTAATAGGTAAGTTTTTGGTTAAGACATTTACTGCAGTTGTTCTTTTCGATACTGGTGCATCGCATTCATACATATCAAGGGGATTTGTGGATAAATACAAACTACTAACCCAAGCACTTAGGTCACCCATGATAGTAACCTCACCTGGAGCGGAGTATACGGCTAGTATATGGTGTGATCGACTGCCATTAAGGATTGGACACCATGTATTTCCCTCGGACCTAATAGTTTTGGAATCGCAAGGTTTGGATGTGATATTAGGCATGGATTGGTTATCAAAGTGTGGAGGGAATATAGATTGCGCTAGTAAGTCGATTTTGCTTACCACCCCTGATGGAAGAAGAATCAAGTATGTATCACGGCATGAGCCGAGGAGAGCACATGTAAATTCCTTATCAGGAGTTGTGCAGGAGGAAGTACCAGTGGTAAGGGATTTCCCCGATGTATTTCCAAAGAGTTGCTGTGCATGCCACGGATAGAGACATTGAGTTCTTAATCGAACTATCGCCGTGCACCGGGCCTATATCCAAGAGACCGTACAGGATGCCAGCCCAAGATTTGGAGGAAATCAAGAAGCAGATTAAGGAGTTGTTAGACAATGGTTTTATTCGCCCAAGTTCTTCACCTTAGGGATCACCAGTACTTCTAGTGGAGAAGAAGGATGGATCATTAAGAATGGATGTTGATTATCGCAGATTGAATGAAGTAACAATCAAGAACAAGTACCCACTACCAATGATCAATGATCTGTTTGATCGGTTGCAAGGAGCTAAGGTGTTTTCCAAGATCGACGGCGATCGTGGTACCATCGATTGAAGATTCGGAGCAAGATATACCAAAGACGGCTTTTACCACTGTGCACGGGCTGTATGAGTATACCGTTATGTCATTTGGTCCGACTAACGCCTCAAAGATATTTTATGAACATGATGAACAAGGTGTTTATGGAGTTTTTGGATAAGTTCGTCGTGGTGTTCATTGATGATAATTTGGTGTACTCGAAGAATGAAGAGGAACATAAGGAGCACTTGCGTTTGGTACTCGAGAAGCTCAGAGAACATCAGCTATACGCCAAGGTCAGCAAGTGTGAGTTTTGGTTGAAGGAAGTTGGATTTCTCGGACATGTTATATCCGGAGAAGGTATCGTAGTAGACCCCACTAAAGTTGTCACCGTGACTAACTGGGAAGCACCAACAACATTTGAAGATATCAGGAGTTTCCTTGGACTCGCAGGATACTACCGGAGGTTCATTGAAAATTTCAGATTGCGAAGCCAATGACCGAATTGCTGAAGAAGGATACTAAGTTCATTTGGACTGAGGAGTGTGAGGCTAGTTTCCAAGAGTTGAAGAAATGTTTGGTTACCTCACCAGTATTAATTCTGCCAGATCAGACCAAGGATTATGACGTGTATTGCGATGCTTCATGCAGAGGACTTGGAGCAGTGCTTATGCAGGAGGGAAGAGTTGTTTCGTATGCTTCACGACAACTTAAGCCTCATGAGTTGAATTATGCCACTCATGATTTGGAGTTAGCAGTCGTAGTGCATGCACTGAAAACGTGGAGACATTTTCTCATTGGAAGCCATTGTGAGGTGTATACGGATCACAAGAGTTTGAAGTATATCTTCACCCAGAAGGAGTTAAATCTCAGGCAGAGGAGATGGTTGGAGCTTATTAAGGATTATGATATGAGATTGCATTATCACCCCGGGAAGGCTAACATTGTAGCAGACGCGTTGAGCCACAAGAGCCACGTCAATACACTAATGACGGGAGGAATACCCAAGGAGTTAGCCGAGGATCTTCATGAACTATGTTTGGAAATAGTTCCGAGAGGCTATGTAGCAGCATTGGAGATTCAGCCTACTTTAGTGGATAAAATCAGAGAAGCTCAAAAGGAAGATAAGGAAGTTGCTTCCATTAAGGAACGGATGAGCAAGGGAAAGGCTAAAGCATTTCGTGAGGATGAGCATGATACCTTATGGTTTGAGGGCCGTGTTTATGTGCCCAATGACCCGGAGATCAGGAAGTTGATTCTGCAAGAGGCACATGATTCACCATATTCGATTCACCCCGGAAATACCAAGATGTATTTGGATTTGAAGGAAACTTTCTGGTGGACCGGAATGAAGAAGGATATTGCAGAGTATGTAGCAGTTTGTGATGTATGTAAGAGGGTGAAGGCAGAACATCAGAAGCCAGCTGGATTGTTACAACCATTGCCTATACCCGAATGGAAGTGGGACAAACTAGGCATGGATTTCATAACGGGATTGCCCAGGACTCGTTCAGGTTATGACTCAATTTGGGGTATAGTCGATCGTTTAACGAAGGTAGCTCATTTCATCCCAGTAAAGACTACCTACAGCAGTGCCAAGTTGGCTAAGATATACATGACAAGGATTGTATGTTTGCATGGAGTTCCGAGGAGTATCGTATCAGATAGGGGAACCCAATTCACCTCGAAGTTCTGGAAGCAGTTGCACGAAACATTGGGAACCAGGCTGGAATTTAGCACAACTTTCCATCCACGCATGGATGGATGCACCGAGAGAGTCAATCAGATTTTGGAGGATATGCTTAGAGCTTGTGTGTTGGATTATGGATCAAGTTGGGATGACAACTTGCCATATGCGGAGTTTTCTTACAACAACAGTTATCAATCCAGTTTGAAGATGGCCCCTTTCGAAGCCTTGTACGGAAGAAGGTGCAGAACCCCGTTGTTTTGGGATGAGGTTGGAGACCGCTAGTTGTTTGGACCGGATTTGTTTAAGGAGTCTGAACAGAAAGTAAAGTTGATTCGTGATAGGCTCAAGGTAGCCCAGTCAAGGTAGAAAAGCTATGCGGATTCAAAATGCAAGGGGATAGAATATGAAGTCGGAGACAGAGTTTATCTTCGAGTATCTCCGCTTCGAGGAGTTAAGCGTTTTGGAGTTAAAGGAAAGTTAGCGCCACGTTTTGTGGGGCCATACAAAGTTTTAGAACGCATGGTAGAAGTAGCATACAAGTTGGAATTACCTGAAGGATTGTCAGGAGTACCACTGAGAGATACAGTGCCACTGGAAGCGATTCAGTTGAAAGAGGATTTGACTTATGAAGAGAAACCAGTAAAGATTCTGGAGTATGCCAGCCGAGTTACCCGCAGTAAGGTTATCAAGTTTTGCAAAGTTCAGTGGAGCCACCACACCGAGGAGGAAGCCACCTGGGAGCGAGAGGAAGATCTGCTCAAGGACCACCTCACCTATTTGTTAGTTAACCCGAATCTCGAGGGCGAGATTCATCTTAAGGGGGGTAGGTTTGTAACATCCCAAATTTTCAATTTGGAATGTTATACATAGATCATCATTTCATATCATATTTTTGTTGCATTGTTGGCTCGATCCTAGAAATTCTACGCAACTCAAGGACCCACGGAGAGAGTTGGGGATTTCGTTATTTTCTTATTTGAGTTTTTCTCAAATTTTGAAAATAGGATCAATTGATTTTATTTATTTTATCTTCAATTATTTCTACTACCAAAAATTTCAGAGAGGGAATAAAATGACTTTCCCAAAATAAAGAAATAATGAAGATTTAATAAACAAATAAGATTTATTTTGGAGTTTTTCGCTTTTTATTTGAATTTAGGAAAATGCGCGTTTTTCAAAATTGCATTTGGGCCCCAAATAAATGTTCATCTTGTGCAGCCTGATTTTAGAAGCCGGGGAAAATTTATTTCGGGATTTTTGGAGTCCGTTTAGTATTTCTTTTTATTTTTCTTCTGCGCGGGATTATTAAAAAAAACGTGAACCGCCTCTGGGCCATGCCCGAGCGGGACTCCGCTCGGGGGGCACTATATATAGCGCCACCCCGTCGCCCCCCCAGGCCCAGCCGCCCGCCGCCCGCCAACCCGCCACCCGCCACGCCGCCCACACCCGCCTAAACCCTAACACTAGCGCCGCCGCCGCCCGAGTCGCGGACTTCACCGAGCCGCCGCCGCCACCTCGCCGACCCGCCGCCCGAGGTTCGCCGCCGCCTCGATCCGCGTGCCGCCGGTTTTTTTATATAAAAACCGAGCGGGTTTTTCTTCGGGTTTTTTTTTGGTTTTTCGTTAGATCGGTTTTTATTTTTGGTTCAGTTTAATTAGCGAGTGTTCGCTCGTTCATTCGTTTTAACGAACGTGTTCGCCGATTAGTTTAGTTAACGAACGCTCGCTCATTGACCCGCTCGTCATTTTTTCTTTTCTCGGATTTAATCCCGATTTTTCTAATCGCGATTCTGATCCGATTTTCGTTTTAGTATAACTTTTCGCTCGCTTATCGGAATCAGCGATTCAAGCGCTGGAGTATCGCCTCAAACCCTCTTCCGAATAATCTACTTAAACAAGTTTTTGCTTCTGTAAAATTTGACTTAGATCCAGATTAGTAAAACGAAGCTGTTTTCTTTCGCCGTTTGACTTTGGTTGCTTTGTTTGATTTGTTTCTTTTTGCAAACCGGAGTTCTTAAGTTGAACATTCTGGTTAGATCTTTTATTCGAGTTTTACTTGTGCATTAGATGAGTACTTATTATATGCTTGTTTGTCTGTCTACGATAGAATACCCGGAGTGCGTCGCTCGTTACTTGAGTCTCTAGGTTTCATGGATCATCGACAAGGCAAGTAACACTTTGATCATACCCTTTTCTACTACCCAGCTTTTATGCATTAGATCAATCCTCAAACATTGCATGATTAGGATTCTAATTAAATTGTGGGATGGGAAGTAGATGAGGTAGTACCTATTACTGTTTTATTATCAAACCTTTGGGAGTTACTTCTACGCTTGCTTATTATGCCATGCTATGCTAGTAGACGTGGATTGGGTGAGTGAATTTCCATGATGATGTGAGATTGTTAATTAATGGTTTATTTAAGGTGGCAACTTAAACACACATCCGGGTGGATTGAGGCACCGGTTTCTATCAGACTTGCTGTATTTCTTCTGGACCGCGACCCAGGCTCAAAGGGATCATGAGATTATTCAAACTAGAAACTTCCGTGTGCAGCCACATGCTATTATGGGATCTAGCATAGTTGACTAAGTTGTGCGAACTCTTACGGGGTGGACTAGTAGATGTAGGGGATGTAGGTTGCTACGGTCTACCCCTTACGTAAGGCGCAAGTGCTTCTGAAAGACTATGTCTCGGTCATCCGTTTCTCAAACACCATGTAGTGCGAGAAACCAAACGGAGGCGATCGAGTCATGTGGGGAAAAGTGCACAAACCTTTGCAGAGTGTATAAACTAATCATGGTTAGCCGTGTCCCCGGTTATGGACGTCTTGAGTATCTAGTACCTGGATATCATGTGAATCTCATCATGTTACTTCTAATTTAATATTGTTGGGATGTTAATGAGTACTTTTAATTGGGATTGAGAATGCTGTCAACCATTCTCAATGTTTAACAACCACCATGATAGTTAAATAAATTTATTCCTTTGCAGTAGGGAAAAATTGTCTTTATGCAAAAACTATAACCATAGAGCTTTACCACCAGCCATATATGCATGTAGTATAGCTTCTTCCATTGTTATTCTCTATGTGTTACATTGCCAGCATATTCCATGTGTCACCTGCTGGCTGCAATGTTTCATGTTGCGCATTTTTCGCATTTACTTAGTAAGATGCTTTTAGGTCGTGGTTCTATACTCAGTGATGCCGTTGGAGTCGATGGACTCGCTTATCTTCCAGTAAGTTCTCTTTTGAGACATTCAATGTAATGAGTGTGTGATTGCTACTCTGTTATAAATCCTCCAAGTACTGTGTGGTGTCAGCATTACTGATCCAGGGATGACACTGAGCACAGAGATCAGACTGTTTGAGGTCTGGTCGCCAAATTTTTGCAACAAGTATATGAGTTCTTTTGACTAATGTTCAATTCATGGATTATACGCACCTCACCCTTCCACAATTGCTAGCCTCTCTTGTGTCGCGCAACTTTCGCCGGTACCATACACCCACCATATACCTTCCTCAAAACAGCCACCATACCTATCTATTATTGCATTTCCATAGCCATTCCGAGATATATTGCCATGCAACTTTCCACCGTGCCGTTCATATGACACGCATTACTTTTGTCATATTGCTCTTTGCATGATCATGTAGTTGACATTGTATTTGTGGCAAGGCCACTTTCATAATTTTCATACATGTCGCTCTTGATTCATTGCATATCCCGGTACACCGTCGGAGGCATTCATATAGAGGCATATCTTGTTCTAGCTTTGAGTTGTAATTCTTGAGTTGTAAATCCATAAAAGTGTGATGATCTTCATTATTAGAGCATTGTCCCAGTAAGGAAAGGATGATGAAGACTATGATTCCCCCACAAGTCGGGATGAGACTTCGGACTTTACAAAAAGAAAAGAAAAAGGGGGGACAAAATGAAAAAAGGAAGGCCAAAGAAAAAAAGAAAAAAAGAGAAAAAAAGGAAAAAAAGGGAGAAAAAGAAAAAGAAAAAATGAGAGAAAAAGAGAGAAGGGACAATGCTACTATCTCTTTTTCCACACTTGTGCTTTAAATTAGCACCATGATCTTCATGATAGAGAGTCTCCTATGTTGTCACTTTATATACTAGTAGCAAATTTTCATTATAGAACTTGGCTTGTATATTCCAATGATGGGCTTCCTCAAAAGTGCCCTAGGTCTTCGTGAGCAAGCAAGTTGGATGCACACTCACTTAGTTTCTTTTGTTGAGCTTTCATATATTTATAGCTCTAGTGTATCCGTTGCATGGCAATCCCTACTCACTCACATTGATATCTATTAATGGGCATCTCCATAGCCCATTGATACGCCTAGTTGATGTGACACTATCTTCTCCTTTTTGTCTTCTCCACAACCACCATTCTATTCCACATATAGTGCTATGTCCATGGCTCACGCTCATGTATTGCATGAAAGTTGAAAGAGTTTGAGATTATTAAAGTATGAAACAATTGCATGGCTTGTCATGGGGGTTGTGCATGATTAAATACTTTGTGTGATGAAGATAGAGCAACAACCAAACTATATGATTTTGTAGGGATAACTTTCTTTGGCCATGTTATTTTGAGAAGACATGATTACTTTGATTAATATGCTTGAAGTATCACCATTTTCATGTTAATATGAACTTTTATTTTGTATCATTTGGATCTGAACATTCATGCCACAATAAAGAAAATTACATTAAGAATTATGCTAGGTAGCATTCCACATCAAAAATTCTCTTTTTATCATTTACCTACTCGAGGACGAGCAGGAATTAAGCTTGGGGATGCTTGATACGTATCCAACGTATCTATAATTTTTTATTGTTCCATGCTATTATATTACCCCTTTTGGATGTTTATGGGCTTTATTTTACACATTTATATCATTTTTGGGACTAACCTACTAACCGGAGGCCCAGCCCGTATTGCTGCTTTTTTTTGATTATTTCAGTATTTCGAAGAAAAAGAATATCAAACGGAGTCCAAACGGAATGAAACCTTCGGGAGCGTGATTTTTGGAACGAACGTTATCCAGGGGACTTGGAGTTCAAGTCAAGAAGCAGCCGAGGCCTCCACGAGATAGGAGGGCGCCCCCCCCCATAGGGCGCCCCCTATCTCGTGGGCCCCTCGGGCGCCCACCGACGTACTTCTTCCTCCTATATAAGCCTACGTACCCTGAAAACATCCAAGGAGCCAACGAAACACAATTTCCACCACCGTAACCTTCTGTATCCGCGAGATCCCATCTTGGAGCCTTCGTTGACACTCTGCCGGAGGGGGAATCGACCATGGAGGGCTTCTACATCAACATCCTTGTTCCTCCGATGAGTTGTGAGTAGTTTACCACAGACCTACGGGTCCATAGTTATTAGCTAGATGGCTTCTTCTCTCTTTTTAGATCTCAATACAATGTTCTCCCCCTCTCTTGTGCAGATCTATTCGATGTAAACTCTTTTTGCGGTGTGTTTGTCGAGATCCAATGAATTGTGGGTTTATGATCAAGTTTATCTATGAATAATATTTGAATCTTCTCTGAATTCTTTTATGTATGATTGAGTTATCTTTGCAAGTCTCTTCAAATTATCAGTTTGGGTTGGCCTACTAGATTGATCTTTCTTGCCATGGGAGAAGTGCTTAGCTTTGGGTTCAATCTTGCGTGTCCTTACCCGGATGTAAAGGGTTGCAAGGCACGCATTGTATTGTTGCCATCGAGGATAACAAGATGGGGTTTATATCATATTGCTTGAGTTTATCCTCTACATCATGTCATCTTGCTTAAAGCGTTACTCTGTTCTTATGAACTTAATACTCTAGATGCAAAGTGTGAGTCGGTCCATGTGTGGAGTAATAGTAGTAGATGCAGCAGAGTCGGTCTACTTGTTGCGACGTGATGCCTATATACATGATCATGCCTAGATAATCTCATAATTATTCGCTTTTCTATCAATTGCTCGACAGTAATTTGTTCACCCACCGTAATACTTATGCTATCTTGAGAGAAGCCACTAGTGAAACCTATGGCCCCCGGGTCTATCTCTTATCATATTTGCTTCCAATCTACTTTTATTTGCATCTTTACTTTTTGCATCTATATTATAAAATACCAAAAAAATATTTAACTTATCATACTATCTTTATTAGATCTCACTTTCGCAAGTGGCCGTGAAGGTATTGACAACCCCTTTATTGCATTGGTTGCGAGTTCTTTGTTTGTTTGTGTAGGTGCGTGGGCCTTTTGAGGAGCCTCCTACTGGATTGATACCTTGGTTCTCAAAAACAGAGGGAAATACTTACGCTACTATTGCTGCATCACCCTTTCCTCTTCAAGGAAAACCAACGCAAGCTCAAGACGTAGCAGTGCGCCTGAAGTGGAGCCACCCACTGCGTCAGGAAATCCCTGAGGAGCGTGGCCCCTGTCAGCTTCGCCGCCTACACGTTGCTTGGCCTCAGGTCGGCGTTCATCTTCTCCAGCACCAACTTCGCCCGGCTGTCATCAAGCTTCGCGCGAGACCACCCCTCGTCGGGCTGGGGCGGCTCCATTGGCAACACCAGCTGATGACCCGCAAGTATACGGGATGGTTGTAGCCTCTTTCGATAAGTAAGAGTGTCAAACCCAACGAGGAGCTAAAGGTAGAACAAATACTCTCTCAAGTGCTATCGGCCACTGATACGACTCTACGCACACTTGACGTTGCTTTACCTAGAACAAGTATGAAATTAGAAGTACTTTGTAGGTGTTGTTGGATAGGTTTGCAAGATAATAAAGAACACGTAAATATAAACTAGGGGCTGTTTAGATAAAAGATGCAATAAAGTAAATATTAGTAGAGAGCTTTTTGTTACGAGAAAGTTATTTGTCCAAGGCAATCGATAACTAGACCGGTAATCACAGTTGCAATTCTATTTGAGGGAGAGGCATAAGCTAACATTCTTTCTCTTCTTGGATCATATGCACTTATGATTGGAACTCTAGCAAGCATCCGCAACTACTAAAGATTCATTAAGGTAAAAGCCAACCATATCATTAAAGTATCAAGTCCCCTTTATCCATTACGCAAACAACCTACTTACTCAGGTCTGTGCTTCTGTTCACTCACGCCATCCACCATAAGCAAATCATGAACACATTGCAAACCCTATAGCGGGGATCCCTCACACTTGCGCGACACGGAGAGCACCATAGGACAGCACCAATAATAAAACATGCAACTCAAACCAATCACAGAAATTCATCAATCACCGATAGGACAACGAAAATCTAATCAGACATCATAGGATGGCAACACATCATTGGATAATAATATGAAGCATAAAGCACCATGTTCAAGTAGAGGGTACAGCGAGTTGCGGGAGAGTGGACCGCTGAATATAGATGGGGAAGGTGATGGAGATGTTGGTGAAGATGGCGGAGATGTTGGTGAAGATCGCGGTGATGATGATGGCCCCCGGCGGTGTTCCGGTGCCACCGGAAGCAAGGGGGAGAGAGCCCCCCTTCTTCTTCTTATTCCTTGACCTTCTCCCTAAATGGGAGAAGGGTTCCCCCTCTGGTCCTTGGCTCCCATGGCGTGGGAGGGGCGAGAGCCCCTCTGAGATTGGATCTATCTCTCCGTCTCTTTGTGTTTCTGCATTCCCAGATCCTTCCCCTTCACCGTTTCTTTTATATCCGGAGATCCGTAACTATGATTGGGGTGAATCTTTCGCCCAGATTTTTCTCATAAAATTAGATTTCTTGCGGCAAAAGAAGAGCGCCAACCGCCTTACGGGTGGCCCACAAGGGTGCCAGGCGCGCCTAGGGGGGAGGGCGCGCCCCCTGTCTCGTGGCCACCTCGGACACCGTTTCGCGTTGATTCTTCCTCCGGAAAATCCCAAATTTTCCAAAATAATTCTCCATCCATTTTTATCCCGTTTGGATTCCGTTTGATATTGGGTTTCTGCGAAACATAAAACATGCAACAAACAGGAACTGGCACTGGGCACTGGATCAATATGTTAGTCCCAAAAATAGTATAAAAAGTTGCCAAAAGTATACGAAAGTTGAATAATAATGGCATGGAACAATCAAAAATTATAGATACGACGGAGACGTATCAGCATCCCCAAGCGTAATTCCTGCTCGTCCTCGAGTAGGTAAATGATAAAAAGATAATTTTTGATGTGGAATGCTACCTAGCGTAATCTTGATCATATGTCTAATCATGACATGAATATTAAGACACGAGTGATTCAAAGCAATAGTCTATCATTTGACATAAAAAGAATAATACTTCGAGCGTACTAATAAAGCAATCATGTCTTTTCAAAACAACAAGGCCAAAGCAAGCTAATCCCTACAAAATCATATAGTTTGGCCATGCTTCATTTCCGTAACACAAAATGCTCCCATCATGCACAACCCCGATGACAAGCCGAGCAATTGGTTCATACTTTTTAACGAGCTTCAGCTTTTTCAACCCTCATGATGGAGGTATCACTATAGGTGCTTAGCTTTTTGCAAGCCATGGATATATCACTATAGGTGGAATAGAATATAATGATGGAGGTTATGTGGAGAAGACAAAAAAGGAGAAAGTCTCACATCGACGCGGCTAATCAACGGGCTATGGAGATGCCCATCAATTGATGTCAATGCGAGGAGTAGGGATTTCCATGCAACGGATGCACTAGAGCTATAAGTGTATGAAAGCTCAAACTGAAACTAAGTGGGTGTGCATCCAACTTGCTTGCTCACAACGACCTAGGGCATTTGAGGAAGCCCATCGTTGGAATATACAAGCCAAGTTCTATAATGAAAATTTTCCACTAGTATATGAAAGTGACAACATAAGAGACAGTCTATATGAAGAACATGGTGCTACTTTGAAGCACAAGTGTGGAAAAAGGATAGTAACATTGCCCCTTTTCTTTCTCTTTTTTTCCTTTTTTTGGGTGGGCTTCTTTTGCCCCCTTTTTTATTTAGGCTTCTTTGGCCTTTCCTTTCCTTTTTCTTTTTTTCTTTTTTTTCATGGGGCAATGCTCTATAATGATGATCATCACACTTTTATTTACTTACAACTCAATATTACAACTCGATAGTGGAACAAAGATATGACTCTATATGAATGCTTCCGGCGGTGTACCGGGATGTGCAATGATCTAGCGTAGCAATGACATAAAAATGGACAAGCCATGCATACATCATGCTAGCCATCTTACGATCATGCAAAGCAATATGACAATGAATGCTCAAGTCATGAATATGATGATGATGGAAGTTGCATGGCAATATATCTCGGAATGGCTATGGAAATGCCATGATAGGTAGGTATGGTGGCTGTTTTGAGGAAGATATAAGGAGGCTTATGTGTGATAGAGTGTATCGTATCATGGGGTTTGGATGCACCAATGAAGTTTGCACCAACTCTCGAGGTGAGAAAGGGCAATGCACGGTACCGAAGAGGCTAGCAATGATGGAAAGGTAAAAGTGCGTATAATCCATGGACTCACATTAGTCATAAAGAACTCATATACTTATTGCAAAAGTTTATTAGCCCTCGAAGCAAAGTACTACTACGCATGCCCCTAGGGTGATAGATTGGTAGGAAAAGACCATCGCTCGTCCCCGACCGCCACTCATAAGGAAGACAATCAAAGAAACACCCCATGCTTCAAATTTGTCACACAACGGTTACCATACGTGCATGCTATGGGACTTGAAAACCTCAACGCAAGTGTCTCTACAATCCACAAACACCCACTATCATGACTCTAATATCACCATCTTTATATCGCAAAACTATTGCAAGGAATCAAACATATCATATTCAGCGATCTACAAATTTATGTAGGATTTTATGACTAACCATGTGAATGATCGATTACTGTCACCTCTCTAAATAGATATAAGTGAATCAAGAGAGTTTAACTCTTTCTACAAAAGATATGCCCACGCTCTAACAAATATAAGTGAAGCAAAAGATCATTCTACAAATGGCGGTTTTCTAAGTAAAGAGAAACAGGCAATCCAAACTTCAAATGATATAAGTGAAGCACGTGAAGCATTCTATAAAGCCATACTCAAAAGATTTAAGTGAGGTGCAATGAGCATTCTATAAATCAACCAAGGACTATCTCATACCAGCATGGTGCATAAAAGAAAAGTGAAAACTAAATGCAAAAGACGCTCCAAGATTGCACATATCGCATGAACGAAACGAATCTGACAACATACCGATACTTGTTGAAGAAAGAGGGGATGCCTTTCAGGGCATACCCAAGCTTAGACACTTTAGTCTCCTTGAATATTTACTTGGGGTGCCTCGGGCATCCCCAAGCTTGAGCTCTTGCCTCTCTTACTTTTCCTCATATCGAGACATCCTCGATTAGACACTTCATCCACACAAAACTTCAACAGAAAACTCGGTAAGATCCGTTAGTATAATAAAGCAAATCACTACTCTAAGTACTGTTGCAAAATAATTCATATTTTGTTTTTGCATTGTGTCTACTGTAGCATAACTTTTTCATGGCTTAATCCACTGATATAAATTGATAGATTCATCAAAACAAGCAAACTATGCATCAAAAACAGAATCTGTCAAAAACAGAACAGTCTGTAGCAATATGAACATTCACCATACTTCTGTCACCCCAAAAATTCTACCCAAATTAGGAAACATAAACAATTTGTACAGCAAGACATTTCAAAAGGAATCAGAACCTTTTGACTTTGCAGTTAAAAATGTAAAATCGTGCACTACAGCAAAAGTTTCTGTCCTGCACCGTACAAACCAACAAGCACTGTAAACATCCTAAAGGCAAACCTTGGCACATTATTTTTATAATACAATGGAATTATACAAGGTGATAATTATTTTTTATGAAAATTTTTGTAATCAAGATTCACAAAGTTTCCGTGAGCATGAACAAAGTTCAAGGCTAGCTCCCACTTCAACAATGCTTGTCTTTCTCACTTTCACTTTCCTTTTTGAAAAGTTTTTAGGTATATCAAAGCCAATTTTAATTAACAATGATTTGTAATTTAGTAGTGAGCACAAAGTAACATATATCAAGCAATGACGAAGTCTAACTCTCTTCCTATGCATCGGCATGTCATAAAAGAACAATTCATGCACACCTAGTAAAGGCCAATGCATAGTATAAACAGTTTCTTGCAATTTTATCATATTGGAAACATAGAGAGGTGAAGATATAGTTCCTCTCTCATAATAATTGCAAGTAGGAGCAGCAAGCACATGCATATTGTATCTATTAAAATTATCATGTGCAATAGTAAAAGGCAACCCATCAATATAATCCTTAATAAGCACAAACTTCTCCAATATAGTGTAGTATGGAGAATTCAAAAAGATAATAGGACTATCATGCGTGGGTGCAATAGCAACAATTTCATGTTTAACATAAGGAACTATAGTAAGTTCATCTCCATAAGCATAACTCATATTGGCATCTTGGCCACAAGCATAGCAAGCATCATCAAAAAGGGGTATTTCAAGAGAATCAATGGGATCATAGCAATCATCCTTTGGTAAGCACGAAGGGAAGTTAAACAATGTATGAGTTGAAGAGTTACTCCCATTAGAAGGTGGGCACGGGTGATTAATCCGCTCTTCCTCCTTTCACTACAAAAAAATACACTTCCATGATGATACGTGTTTGTCACAGTAGGTCGCGTTTTTTGTGATGCATGTACATCCATGACAAATTTATGACAGAATCAAGATAGGCATACCTGTGCTGTCGTAGAAGCGTTCCATGACATTACCAGAATTATCATCACGGAAGTGTCCACTTCCATGACGATAAATTGCGCGTCACAGAAGTGCTTTCGTCAAGGGTGACCGACACGTGGCATCCACCGTAACGGAACATTGTTAAGCTATCGGGTCGGGTTTTGGATCCGATAACCCGCTAATAGCCCCGACCAATGGGGATTTTCCACGTGTAAAATCATCATTGGCTGGAGGAAACACGTGTCGGCTCACCGTTGGGACAGATGTCATCCACTCATTGGACAGAAGGCGCCTATGATACATCGACACGTGGCACGGCCCAACAGAGGCCCATTCCTATGAAAAGGCCGGCCCGTTTGACTTGGTCAAAAGGTGGCGGGCCGGCCCATGGAAAGCCTGTTAACGGCCTATTCGCATATAGCCCATTTACAGCCCGCTAACCCAAGGCCCTTTACGCCCTATCCGAATTAGTCCCAGTAGCGTCATCTGGGCCATCCAATATGATTACAGCCCATTTTCACTTCTGGCCCATGTATGGCCCATGACGTCTTTCGGCCCATATGAGGCCCTATGTAACTCTTGGCCTATTAACGGCCCATGGTGAAACTGGCCGCAATGAGCAGTGTATCACTTTACACCCACTAACGGCCCGTGGTGAAACTGGCCCGTAATGAATAGTATATCACTTTATACCCATTAAGGGCCCGTTATTCAGTTGGGCCGTTTCCAGCAAATGTTATCTTTCGGCCTTCTTAGAGCCCATTTATTCTTGGGCTCGTTTCCAGCATTCGTTTACTTATGGCCCGTTACTATCATTTTCTGCTTGTGGGCCAAATTCAGCCCGTGGTTACATCGGCCCATTTGTGGTCCGTTAATACGTTTGGCCGTTTTCATAGCGTCATCAAATATGGCCTATTAACGATGGCCCATTATGGTCATACAGCCCGTATAAGGCCCATTGATGATACGGCCCGTAGAAGGCCCACTGTTTCTATGGCCCATGGAAGGCCCATTGTTTCTACAGCCCGTAGAAGGCCCATTGTTTCTACGGCCCGTAGAAGGCCCATTGTTTCTACTACTGTAGAAGGCCTCATCGCTTCTATGGCCCATAGAAGGCCCATCGCTTTCTCGGACTGTAGGAGGCCCAAAGTGTCACTACAAGAAATATTAGCCCATGGTTATTGTGGCCTAGTTTTAAAAAGAACTGCTACCGACTACAAGCAAACAAATAAACAAGACAACAAGGAAATAAATAAGCAAGCAACTTATGCTAGGCTATCACGGCTGTTACATATATTACATCCATCGCCATCAAAGTTCGCCACCGGTGCAAATATAGGGAACAAAGCAGATATCATATACACCGGTTGTCAAAGTTGGCGACCAGCGCAAATAAACGCCAAACAAAACAAATCCGAACCGAAACCACTTGAAAGATCTCAAGAAACAATATCCAGGTACCCATAATGCTGGCAAGATGCTTAGCAAGCTTATTAACTTTCTCTTGCTTGGTGCTTAAATCCTCCAGTAACTTCTTGTCATTGCACCGAAAAATATGCATCTGAATTCTGCAGGACTTCCTCGGTCCTTGACTTCACATGCGCCGCTTTGTCCGAGCGATGTCTTTCAACTTGAAGTTGAGACTCAAGAAGACAAACTGATTCAGCAATGAGTTCAAGAGCTTGTACCAGCAGAGTGGCGATGAATCGAACACTACATCAAGACATGACTTTTGGGTTCCCTCACCGTCGTCAAGATAGTTTTACCAGCTTTCTTGGAGAACAACAGGATGTCTCACTATCTTGAACCTTCTCTCAGCATTACTTCCTTTACCATTGGATAACGCAGTCTCGTTCTCCAATATTTTGTCCACATTCTAAAAGAGAAACAAGGCACACATCACATGTTCGCCATGTTGTATATGAAACTCATTTTGGTAAATGAGTTCAGTAGTAAAGTGGATAGGATAACAAGATGAAACAAACATATATCTATGTGCCATGGTCACTTTATGGTCTATATCATTCTAGTTTTTGTTGCCAAATCAAGATAGAGACACAGTTCAAATAATATTTGTTCAAGACAAAGCGAGAATAGACAGAATATAAGTGTGGGTAACTATAGAGCAATAACAACACTTGTAATGTGCTTGACATGAGAACATAACTGCTTATTCAATTGAAACTGAAATCAACATAGAGCAGGTTACAACAAAGAAACCAGTTAAAAGAAACAGGTTTAAAACATACTGTTGCACCATTGGAGTTTCAATTCCATCCTTCAAATTTGAAAATAGTTGGTATGAGTAAATACAGATAATGCAAGAGCAAAGGAGTATGAACCATAGCTACGAACCGACACGAGAACAAATCTTCTTCTCCTTTAAGCGTTGAGTTGGGATTCGAGTGGTGGTCCTCGTGCTTTGGGCACTGCAGTTCCCTTACTAACCGCTCGTGTTTGGGTGCTCTGTGGTGGAGACGGTGCAGTGTCAATCGGAACCGGGTTACTATCTGTCGGGGTTGGGGTTAGAAGGGGTGTAGCTGGTTCTCTGTCCAACTGGTAGGGGTACAATCTGCGAGAGTCCAGGTTATGTGTGGTGGATCTGGTCCTTGGGCAAGTACAACCGTGGTTCTATCTGCATCAATGGTAGCACTATCTTTTACAAGACCGTGTTGTTACTCCCTTAGATATCGCCATCACGCTCTCCAATTCAAATGGCTGATAAACAAGAAAAGTAATTGGAAGTATAGACATTGTATGATGAGCAGTGCAATGGATAGTGGGGAATAAAAGAGGGCATGAAATAATTCATATTTATGTTGTCTAACCAAACAGGATAGCATGACACAATTTCACATATATGATGGCTAACTAAACAGGAGAGCAGGACACAATTTCACATTATGATGGCTAACTAAAAAAGATGGAAAGACATAGTTCAAAATATGAGACTATGTAAACAGGATGACATGACATAAATATATAATGTGTTTATTAAATAGGTTGGCATGCCATAATTCACATACATTCATGGATAGAATGCCATAATTCTAAATATGATGACTGTAAACACTAAACAGGATGAGATGATATAACTATATGATGTCTTTCTTAAATGGGTTGCCATGCCATAATTCAGATAGATGATGTGTATGTACTATGTAAACATGATGGCATGATATAATTCAAATATATGATTTATATAGTAAGCAAGTAAGCAGATGGCAATCTACATATGATGTAAAAACAAAGCAATGCAAGATAACATGCATGACATGGTTAATATAACCCTGCCAAGTTTGAGCATAGACCTCAGGGGGGAAATAGGACTGGTCATCGCCTCTCGAATCCTCCTCGAGGAGCTCTCTAGAGCAAGAAGATGTCTGCTTCAGCAGTAGCATTGTCTCTTTCTCAATACCTTGTTTTCACTCCAGATACTTCCATCATCGCTTCAAATGGCTAATGCACAGGAAGAGTAGTTGAATATACAAACGTTGTCGACAAATGGTACACGTAATACAAAAAAATGATAGCATGATATAATTCACATACATGATGATTGGCTAAACAGCATGGCATTGCATAATTCACATATATAATGCCTTTGCAACAAGATAGCATTGTATAATTCACATATATAATGTCTTGCAACAAGATGGCAATGCATAATTCACACATATGGTAATTAGACAATGAATAGGTGGCTTTCACACAAAGCATGTCTAAACTAATCAAATGGCATAGCAATGCGAGACACCATAAGCACGATATGAGCAACATAACCCTGCCAAGTTAGAGCATACACCTCGGGGGGAATAGGACTGGTCATTTGTCTCTGAATCCTCCTCTGAGGAGCTATTTGTAACCAGCGAGATATGCGCTTCGTCAGATAGCATAGTCTGCTCAGAAGACCTTGTTTTCACTCCAGAATTTGCCATCACCGTGTCAAATGGCTGATGCACACGAAGAGCAGTTGAATGTACTAACATTGTTGACGAATGTAATATGTAACGGAAAAAAAGGATGGCCTGATATAATTTACATATAAGATGACTGGCTAAGCAGGATGGCATTGCAAAATTCACATATATGATGCCTGGCTAAACAAGGTGGCGTTGCATAATTCACATAAATGATGAATAAACTAAACAGATGGCATTCACATAAAGGATGTCTAAACTAAGCAGATGACATATTTGATGTATAAAGTAAGCAATGCAAGACACCATATGCATGATATAACCAACATCAGCATGCCAAGTTAGAGCGAAGACCTCAGGGGGTAAATAGGAGTTATCTTCTCCTTCTGAATCCCCCTCAGAACAGATATCTTCCTCTCGATTACAATCCGAAATGCGTGGAGGGGGGGCAGCCTTTGCACCTACCATGGAGCGACGTCTGCATGATATTATATTGTCACGCAAGGCTCGTCTCTTTTGCTCTACATGTTCAGTTCCATTGTTTACAATAACTGTCATGCATAGGAATAAAACATAGTGAGATTATGTAAGGAGTGCATGCAGAAATCCAGAGTGATGGTAGCAACCTGTGGATAGACCCAAAACCAATAATAGCGGCGATAATGGCTTCAGTTAATAAATACAGATAATGGCTTCTTACTTGCTTTGTTTGCCACCCAACATGAAACTCATAGTAGACACCGGAGATTAACCAGATAGTAGATAGATACTATTGATAGCGGCCCGATATGTACCCCACAACCATTTAAAATTCAAGTTTGACCATTAGTTTGGAGTAGCGCAGAGTCTAATCAAGAAATGGGACGATAAAGTAGCATGTAATATTAAGCGATGCATAACGTAAGCAGACACGAAAGAGTGCGACCTCTCTTGCGGACCCATGTAGTCCTCGAGGTAATCTGCTCGGTTGATGATGGTAATGCAGTTTTCATGGCTGCCAACGGCGGGGAAGAAGATCTCGAGGCAGCGAAAGACGACCGGAGGCGGATCCTCGATGTGTTGGACCCTTCTATCGTTGGAGCACCGAGCTGGGTGGACGACGGCAAGAAGAGACCGGGACAAACCACGCAAGGTTTTCTTTGACAACTATCTGTAAGAGAAGTAATTCTGTAAGGGCTCATTTAAATTGGAGGATTCCAACAATACAGGGATAGGAAATAGACAGGAATAGGATAGGAATGCATGTGCAAAAGAGAGAATTTAAAACACGATTTCGCTGTCTGGGTGTTTGATTCACAACAATTGGAAGATCACAGGGTGCAAAGAAGCATGGTGAGATTAAGTCAAACCACAAGAAAATGTACGGTTATAATGCTATTATGCTACTATCTCTTAGTCTTGTGCTTCATGAATAGGAATTTGAAAAGGAGGACAAGTGAAAATTAAAATTCCTACGTTTTTTCTTTCAAGGAGACACTAAAGGAACAAATCCATGTGCTCAGTGGACAATATATATAACATGTAGAGTAAAAAAGAGATGCAACAAGTGTACAACCTCTTTGGCGAAGCCATGTCGATCTCAGCGTGGTTGGGTTGGCCGGTGAGGATGCTCTGGCTGACTCTGCTGTCGGAGGAGGGGAAGAAGATCTTAGGCGTCTGGAGATGGAGCCCGAGGTACTGCTCCACTGTGATGGAGGGTTTCGTCGTTGGAGCAGCTCTGGTGAGTTGTACAACGCCGAGGCTGAAGCAGGACAAGAGAGATAACGAACAACGTTAACCCGAGTGGAATTCTAATAGCATCTCCAATACATGACGTAAAATACATAACCACAAAGTGCTAGATGTAAAATACATCAGCCGCTCATCTCTGAACTTAATCGTCGAAACCGAACTTAACGCCGGCCCGAACCTAATCTGCCGAAACTGAATTTTGCTGTCGAAACTGAATTTTGTTGTCGAAACTGAACGCACTAGCAAGGTGAGGCTGCACGTCGGTCGACTGACTTTTTCATCTCTGGTCAGTCGATTTTGTAGCCGTTGGATACTAAATCAAGGGCCTGCGGTTCATCTTCAACCTCCACCCCGAAGTCGCCACCACCACCGCCAAACAGCAGCCCCCCCATCAAGACGCTGTGCGGTGGTGCGCCACCCCGCCCGCCCCGAAAACACTCCCCACCGCCGGTCCGCCGCCGCCCCGGCCATCCCTCTAGGTCCCCCGTGTCGAGCTTTTTCTCCGGCGATCCCCACGCCACCGCCCCGCCAACGCCCCACCACCGCAGGCGACCACCGCCCCCATCCTGAACCCTAAGATAGATAGTGGGGTACCTCTCCGGCGAGCCCCCCTCCCCGCTACGGCTGGTCCTTCCTTCACCCGGCGAGCCCACCCCTTGGAAATCGACTGACCCAAAAGTCGATTCAGTCGACTAAAGTGTAGCCAAATCGAGCAGCATCGCAAGGAGGAGCAAGAGTGAGAGCAGCAGCGCGAGAAAGAGCAATAGCAAGAGCAGACCAGGCAGGGGACCGAGAGCAAGAGCAGAGCAGCAGCGCGAGCGAGAGCTAAAGCAGCAGCAGCTCCTACTGATGTGGACGTCGCCGCCGAGGGAGCGACGCCGCCGTGGATGGAGTCGCGCCGTGTCGGCTCGGGACCGAGCGCCGGCAGCACTGCGAGATCGAATCAAGAAGAAATTCGGCGATTAGTGTACAACCTCTTTGGTGGCGCCGATTAGGCTGCAGCTTCATCCGAGGAAACGGTGATGATGATGCTCTTTCGGTGGTGCAGGTGAAGACGACGGTGTGGGAATGGAGGTGGCGCGAAAGACAAGGGGAACATCGCGGCAGCTCCTTGGAGGTGGAGGACAGGGTGGCTGAACTGGCGGGACAATGAGATCGACGACGGATCCTCATCCGGTACGGTGGATGAGGGACGTCGAGGTGTTGCTGTGGGCAACGTCGTCGGGGAAGAAGCTCCAGCTGGGTGGCGGACGGAGCAGGGTGTGGGGTTTCGTCGCGGGTTTTCGCGGCCTCGGTGTACGAATGGGTGGGCGGATGGGATGGCAGTGGGGAACCATGGCTTAGAGACGAGCTTGTCCGAAATGTGGGGTAAGTTACAAAGTTTCCCCCACCGATTTGAGGCGGTTCTTTCGGTTCAGGGGTACCACAGGCATTTCGTGTGTCGGGATTTCACAGGAGGTGGGAGTTTTCGAGCGCGTTGTAATTTTGGAATAGCAAGGCGCGGGTTGAGATGGAGGGAGTTGTCGGAGCACAACGAGACAAAGATATATCTTAAATATTTCGGGCTAACAAGGCGTGGGTTGAAATTTCCAGACAAGCCTAGCGTGTACTGTACCAAATCAATGTGCACTACAAATGTCATTCCAAACTTTGAATTCATGTTATGTTCAATTAAAATATTTCACTACGTGTATAATGCATGCAACCTACTACTCAAATGAACATTTTAGTGCATTCCAAACATATATACTACCGCTTCAATACGAACTAAATTTGAATAAGATCTATAGTAATGATTGTTGTCACATCCCTAGTTCTGGTCTGCTCTGAGCTAGCTAGTCATGTGTTGCATCATGTTAAATTTCTTTTTAACTTGAAATGGGGATTGCTCAAACCCTAGCACCAGATCAAATCAACTAGGTTCAAATAAAATATTCTCAATGAACCCAAAATGTCCTTCAGAAAAGTTCATCATTTTTGGATTGGTTTAAAACTTCTTCCAAAAATGATGCACACATTTCTAGGACATTTCTGGATTTTGGAGTTAATTCATATGTATTTGAATCTGGACAACTAAATGCTATATAATATTTTAAATGTCCAAATAATTCTGAACTTAAGTGAGGGCTGTTGGAAATATTCCAAACAGAGCCCACAATTATTTTTAGGGTTTTTGAAAATGCCTTAGCATTTTAATTAAGTCAAAACAATTGCAGAAAAATAGAAAACTGAAACAAAATAAAGGAGAGAGAGAGAGAGAGAGAAACCCACCTGCGCCTCACCTGTGCTGGCCCAGCCCACCTGGCCAGTCCACTTGGCGACTCAGCCCACCAGGGGCACCGCTGTCTTCAACCTCTGCCTACTGGCAGAGGCGTGTCGACGCGCCCTTGCCCGAGCCTCCACCTCCTGCTTCATGCTGGCGGCCTCTCCTTCGGGCCTATCCGCGCCTGGAGACGCCCAACACCCCCTCGCCCACTCCCTCGCCTCTCTGGCCTCTCCCCATCGCTCCGGCTCTCTCTCCCGCAGCCGCCCGAACACACCCGCAGCGCGCAGCTCACCGCCGCCATGCCCACTGGCCTCCCCTACACCCCTAGACACGCCCTTGAGATCCGCGAAGACTCCCTCGTCCTCTCCACCGAGTCACGCAATGCCGGGTGCCCGGGAACGCCGCCACCACTGTCGTCTTCAACTTCGGTCTCCAAGATCGCCGGCAATGCCCCGACGTTGTCCGATCTTCCCCGAGCCCACTGAGACGCGCGCTGCAACCGCTGTGAGCTCACGAACCAATCCCCCTCCTCCCCTGCTCGTGCTCATACTCTAGCTCTGTTCCCCACCTCCGCCGAAACTTGTCGCCGCCGCGAATGTCGCCGTCGTCGTTACGGTGTGCCAACGCCACGTATGAGCACCTGGTCGTGTTCCCGCTGCCCCGTAGCCTCTGCCCGTGCTCTTCATTCGCTCTAAATCGAGCTGCAGCCCCGCGCCCATGCTGGCCCGAACTCCAGCCACCGCCGCGAGCTTGCCTTCGGCGAGCTCGGGCCACCTCAGCCCCTGCCGCTTGCGCAGATGGATGCGGGTGAGCTCCAGCTCCCCGTAGATGGCCTCGGCCACCCGTTTGGTCGTCGGAGACGCAAATCCGAGGCTCGCCGCCACGACTGGCCTCGCCGGCGTCAAGTCGCCAGCGGGTTTGACACTGCTTACCAAGTTGACCCGGGGTAGGCCCAGTTTGACCCTCTCGGTCCATGACTAATGGGACCCGCCTGCTAATTAAGTTAGGATTAGGGCTAACTAAAAATTAGTTTGACTAATAACACAGACACGCGGGACCCACTGGTCAGTTTGACCTGGACCGCCCTGTTGACCTGCGGACATCACAGTGACATCATGCTGACGCATAAAGCATTTACTGGATTTATTCTTATATAGGAAATTCCAGAAAATGTTTAAAACTTGTAAAATTCATAGAAATTCAACCGTAACTCCAAATGAAATAAATTATATATGAAAAATGATCAGAAAAATCCAATCTATCCATCTGTACCATTTTCATGCATGTTAGAACAACTTATGGCTGCTGTTTAGGACAAATCATATAAATGGCATTTGAATTTCACATATGGAGTTTGGATTTGAACTTAGGGTTCAAACCAACTTCATTTAACTTTGTGGCTAGTTGCATTAGCTCAAAACACCAGCATGTTGCCATGTCATAATCATAATGTTGCATTGCATTGATTGTGTTTCTTCCTTGTTTGCCGGTTTTGTCCCCTCTTAGTAAATGTGGTTCCGACGATGATATCGATGACACCGATGAAGAACTATACTATCTTCAGAAGTGCCAGGCAAGCAAAACCCCCTTGTTCATTCCGATATGATCCCACTCTCTCGCTCCTGCTCTATTTTACTGCATTAGGACAACAACGATTTAACTGGTACATGCAGTGGTAGTTGAACCCCTTTTCCTCTGCATGACCTGTCATTGCCAAAGTAAATAGATGAAACCCACTAGCATGAGTAGGAGTTGTTTGAGCCCTGATGTGCCTACTCATTCATGCTTGTTTGTCATGCCTGCTACTGCTTAGAGTTGGGTCAGGTCTGATTCATCGGGGATGAATTGGAGGTGTGTGAACATGTCCAGTTGTGTGTGGTCTAAATGTGTGAACACGATTTGGTAAAGGTAGCGGTGAGAGGCCATGTAGGAGTACATGGTGGGTTGTCTCATTGAAACCGTCCTCAGGAACTGAGTTCTGTGTTTGTGATCCATGAACAGCTACTACCACTCATTGGGATCCTTAATTGACCCTCTCGGCTTCTTAATCACGCTCGTTCTCTGTCCAGGAGTTGCAACTAGTTTCTGGTGTTTGTAGGTAGTGCTAGTAGTCTACCAAGTGCCACCCGGTACAGGTGGGCTTGGGACAGACTAGGTGCAGTGGCACGGTGTACCAAGTGGCACCTGGATGGTGGGCTTGGGAACCCTGCTCACATCGTTTGGGGCCGTGAGCGACACCCCGGCCGGATCTCCTTGCGGATGGAACACGAATAGGCGATAAACCTGGACGAGAGACTTGAGAGTTTAGGTAGGCCGTGGCTGACACCCTCGCCAGGCTTCCGCTTGAAGGTTGCCGAGATACATGACGTGTATATGGCGGTAAGTGGCGAGAGCGTGTGTGAAGAAGTACACCCCTGCAGGGTTAACATCATCTATTCGAATAGTCGTGTCCGCGGTAAAGGACTTCTGGGTTGCCTGTACAGTTCATAGACAAGTGAAAGTGGATACTCTAAAATGCGTAAGATAAGCGTGAGTGCTATGGATGGCGTTCTCGTAGGGGGACGGGAGCGGATCCATGGTGGTGTATTGATATGGTGAATATGTGGACTCGTGTGCGCCACCTCAAAAGAGTTACTTGCAGTCGTAGTTCGGGATAGCCACCGAGTCAAAGCTGGCTTGCTGCGGTTAAACCCCACCATCCCTTTGTTGATAATGATGCATATGTAGTTAGATCGATGTAAGTCTTCTTTGGGTACATTTGTACTCACGTTTGCCTATTTTATGTTTTTGCAGAGAGACTCAGTCTCGCTATTTGTTCCGCGTGGACTTCGACGTTTAGCTTGTTACCTCAGCTACGATCTTGTGCCCTCGGCAAGATCTTGTAGTTAGTCAGTCTTCTCAGCCTTTTTCATTTGTAGTTGTCTATACTCAGACATGTTAAGCATCCGCATGTGCTTTGACTTGTATGCTCTGAATGCTGGGTCGAGAGACCCATGTTTGTAATATCTCGCTCCTCGGAGCCTACTGAAGAAAATACTTGAGTTGTAGAGTCATGTTGTGATGCCATGTTGTATTTGCACATATCGAGCATATTGTGTGTATGATATTGAAATGCTTGGTATGTGTGGGACCTGACTATCTATTTGTTTATCCTTAGTAGCCTCTCTTATCGGGAAATGTCTCCTAGTGCTTCCACTGAGCCATGGTAGCTTGCTACTGCTCCGGAACACTTAGGCTGGCTGGCATGTGTCCTTCTTCATTCCTGTGTCTGTCCCTTCGGGGAAATGTCACGCGATGAATACCGGAGTCCTGTTAGCCCGCTACAGCCCGGTTCACCGGAGTCTTGCTAGCCCAGTGCTACAGCCTGGATTCACTCTCTGATGACCGACATGTTCGATGCTGGGTCATGGATGCCTGTCACTATAAGTTTGTGCCACTTTGCGTTTACGACTAGCCATGTCAGCCCGGGCTCCTTATCATATGCATGCTAGCGACACTATCATATACATGTGCCAAAAGGTGCAAACGGTCCCGGGCAAAGGTAAGGCGACACCCGTGGGGATACCATGCGTGAGGCCGCAAAGTGATATGAGGTGTTACATGCTAGATCGATGTGGCATTGAGTCGGGGTCCTGACAGCTTTGGTATCAGAGCTTGACTGCCTGTAGGATTACCAAGCCAAACTGGTCGAAGTTGAGTCTAGAAATTCTTTAGTTATATAAGGGAATTGATTGTGGGATGGAACATAATGGTCTTTTTACTCCTTTACCTTATGTCCTTCTGATCTGAGTCGCCCTCTTCTTCTCTACGGGGTTAAGAACTAGGCCTTCTGTTCTTTCTATCAGGATCACGTGTTACTAATCCGTAGACTTATAGGATTGATGGATTTAAGCTTCAGTTCAGTTCCTACTACTTCAGTATGTTAACTGTTGATCTCGAAACCTTGATATTGTGCTTCTGAGTGGCTATGCCACCATTTTTGTAGCATGTCTCAAATCTTTTTGAGCATTTACAGCCGTTATGTTGTCCGAGTCATCCCAGGTTTCTAAATAGTCTGAAGCATTTGCAAATCCCTCCTTCCCGTTCCCAATAATCCTTTGGACCAGATTAACCACACTAATTGCTGAGTTGAGGTACTTTATTTCCTCGACATATATGTTGGAGTTATTATTATGACCCTAGGTGTCTTAGAGTATCATCTAGTAATCTAGCCGTGTTTTGTGTTCCCAATGTGATGATTCCGGCCATTATTCTCGAAAGCATCCCGTGATGCAATTTAGTTTGTAGGTATTCTACTCCTGGGTTTTGAACCCGAGATTCACCCTACCTACTTCATGTTGCTAGTGTTTGCTCGTTCCTTTAGGTTATTAGTAACCTTTGCGATAGTCCTCGAGATCCGTGGTATTTACTTCTTCCAATACCATGAACTGCTTATGGCAGAAGTTCCTCTCTGAACCGAAAGATCACAATAAGAGTGCTCTTGATGAGTTCTCGATTCTATGTTGTGACTCTGCCAGTTCAACCTTTCTGCATGGGTTATCCGGAAGAAACCTGTTGAACTTGATTCGACATACTAATCTGTGCATCCACAACTCAGAAAATCATATGCTCCTTTGAGTTGTCCCTCTTTAGTTGTCTTCTGACCTTCATCTATCAATTGATAGTCAAGAGTATGCGTGCATTTGTTCATCGATGCCTGTTACTCTTGTGGTCCGTCAAGCCATTCTATTCTGGAATGACTAGGAGAAACAAACTCCAGTACCTCATCCATATCTAGGGTTGGGTCAAAGAACTTGTATTCCATAGATCAAAATTCCAATCCAACTTCTGGTCTGTTCTACCTTGAAGTATTACCTTCTTTATGTCAGGATTGTCATGAGAATTGCACCACCTCTTATGAATTCTTGACGCAGTGATACTTCTCGCCATCATTTTCATTTCTCGGTTCCGTGTTGTTGCAACCAGAATGCCGACAGGTGAATCATGATGTGTGAACTCAATACTTCTAGCAACTGTGTTGCTTGGTAGTTAATGGACAATAATTTCATTCTTAGTGTGTTGGTTCTTGAATCATCGTTCTAAGACTGATTGTGCTACCTAGTCCTTATTTCCTGGTGCACTCTTCGATCAATGAGTTAGGATTTGGGCAATCCCTCGCTCTTCTGGTCATATCGTCTTGCCCTGAAAAGCAAGATTGTTCTCGAGCTTAGTAACATATCGGTGGTTCGTGATTCTCCGAATGTCTTCTCGGAGGTATCACCAGGATGTCACCTAACCGCTATGTTGAGCTCGTGATCAAGTTGGTTTTCGAAACCACCCTTTCTCCAAGAATCTGTATTGGATACCCCTGAGCTGGTTGGTTAAGCTAAACAACAACTTGGAGAGTTGTAAGATGAAAGCTTGTCCGACTCAGTTCATTCCAAAGGGATATCTTTGTGCGTGTTTGTGTGTTGAAGAAAGATGATATCTTCATTGATTGATCCTTGTGGTCAATTGTTGGATTTATTTTGTTACCCCAAACCTTTGATTTGAGTATGGGCTATCATCAAATCAAATCAGAACCAACGATGTTCGTAATGTTGTCTTACTCGTGGATTTTCCTCGAGCATACACCATTATATCTTTTGGGTCTGACCAATACTATCACCTTGTTCACATAGTTATGGAATTCCATCTCCATGGGAATCTGGATGAATTGTTGTTGAGCCCATCGACAACATCCTTATCTCCTCCATGATTTTGTTGAACATTAAGCTAGTGTTGGAAACTTCTATAAGCATTATCTTCATGTCCCGTTCATGAAGTCTATGTTTGGATGAAAGAAGTGAACTCCTCTAATTCATGTGCATTTGATGCAAGTTGCCGCCGTGAATTCGAGAAAGTCAATGTTGCCTCCTCTGGAACCATCTCAAGTCAGTCATGCATGTGCAAAGTATGCTATGGTTTGATAGGCTCGCTACCTCCATTCTATATGTGTCCCTAACACACCAAGCCACTGATTGATTTGTTCAAGGAGAAGGAGTTTCTTTTTAAGAGCTAACCCGGGCTTAATCAAGGACTCCGTTATCCGCAATGATGGTTCCCACCTGAACTCGGTAGTGTTTTGTTGTAAGACTACTATGTG
Source organism: Aegilops speltoides (assembly GCA_021437245.1). Lineage (NCBI taxonomy): Eukaryota > Viridiplantae > Streptophyta > Magnoliopsida > Poales > Poaceae > Aegilops > Aegilops speltoides. The sequence goes on from CM038141.1 coordinate 143,375,921, forward strand.
GTCATGCTTGTCTGGGATAGCGTGTTCACATGTGTGTAGCAGAACCAGCTCATGTTTTGGAGCTTGCTATCGTAGCTCATTCCCCGAGAATCTCGCAACGCCATCTCGTCAATTTGTGTTGCAAACTTTCATTTTTCCTTCTAGACTTGATGAGTCTGGAATAGCCTGACGCCAACCAGATCTGAATCTCAGGCAGATATGATGGTTGGAGCATTTTTCAAGAATTATAATATTGGTCTGTCTGTAACCCGGTAAGTGGATGTATTGGCCAACACACCCAGCTGGAAGACCTATAATTGTAGTATCTTGATTGAAGAAGTTGGCCACCTCCCCATAAGGATTTCGCAGGATTTACTCCCTAGTTGTCCCTTATGGATTTTTGTATTTCCGAAGTCCGACCTTTTACTTGATGTTCTACATATCAAACCATATTTATGAATGGGATATGATAGTGCATCAAGGAGAACATTAGAAGCGGAGTGCTAAATGTCTCTCGGTCGATCATCCAGATTTTTTTCCTTGGCCTTGCTAAGGTGAAATCTAAGAAAGGGTTATCTTCCTTTGCATCTACATCATTCATCGCTATTTATTATGGTAGTATGTTGTGTTGTCAGCACCCTTGACACGGATGTTGGTAAGACCTTGATGAATATGGAAATGCTCAAGTTCTTGAGAGCACGCACAAGCGCTAGGTGTTATCATCGGCACTAATTGGGATTGCTCTTAGTTTCCCCGGTTATGCTATAACTTTTGAAACAGTGGACTCACTCTCTACTGTTGAGCATCTCCCCAGTTACTAAAATCATTCCTTGTGTTGTTTTCAACAAGGTAATCCACATCATCCATTCTAGTCTTAGTATGTCATTCTACCGAACTCCTTCAAATGATCGATTGTGATTTGCCTTAGGATGGTATAAAGAGTTTCAATGATCTCTGAATCAAAGGTAATTCTTTTTGCCACTTAAGGGGATATTTCTACGACTCACCTTCTCTAAGGTGCCCCGCTATGGAATCATGGCAATTATTTCATCGCTATCTTGAAACCATTCACCATCTTCTCTAGCGTGGAATTGTTGCCTACCAAATTGAACCCCCGTCATATGTTCTTCCATCCCTCCCGAAGTGTGTTTGAACATCTCAGCTCAAGAGGTGTTCTATGCCTCATTCCATGAATTGATCGTGAGTTGCTCGGTCTTCGAGAAGATCGATTCCTGTATAGTTTCTTTCTGTCGTCGTCGTGTTGGATGAAGTTTTCGAAAGGAAAGACGTCAAGATCAATTTGAAGCAATGAATCAACATCTTCGAGAAGAGCAAATGGATCATGAAGATTATGATAGTTTTGTGACCCCTTCCCTCTTACCTCACGTCTTGAATCTCGGGGCGAGATTCTTGTTTAGTGGGGGTGAGTTGTCACATCCCTAGTTCTGGTCCGCTCTGAGCTAGCTAGTCATGTGTTGCATCATGTTAAATTTCTTTTTAACTTGAAATTGGGATTGCTCAAACCTTAGCACCAGATCAAATCAACTAGGTTCAAATAAAATATTCTCAATGAACCCAAAATGCCCTTCAGAAAAGTTCATCATTTTTGGATTGGTTTAAAACTTCTTCCAAAAATGATGCACACATTTCTAGGACATTTCTGGATTTTGGAGTTAATTCATATGTATTTGAATCTGGACAACTAAATGCTATATAATATTTTAAATGTCCAAATAATTCTGAACTTAAGTGAGGGTTGTTGGAAATATTCCAAACAGAGCCCACAATTATTTTCAGGGTTTTTGAAAATGCCTTAGCATTTTAATTAAGTCAAAACAATTGCAGAAAAATAGAAAACTGAAACAAAATAAAGGAGAGAGAGAGAGAGAGAGAGAGAGAAACCCACCTGCGCCTCACCTGTGCTGGCCCAGCCCACCTGGCCAGTCCACTTGGCGGCTCAGCCCACCAGGGGCACCGCTGTCTTCAACCTCTGCCTACTGGCAGAGGCGTGTCGACGCGCCCGTGCCCGAGCCTCCACCTCCTGCTTCGTGCTGGCGGCCTCTCCTTCGGGCCTATCCGCGTCTGGAGATGCCCAGCACCCCCTTGCCCACTCCCCCGCCTCTCTGGCCTCTCCCACCTCCTCCTCTCTCTCCCATGACCGCCCGAACACACCAAGCCTTGCAGCTCACCGCCGCTGTGCCCACTGGCCTCCCCTACACCCCTAGACACGCCCTTGAGATCCGCGAAGACTCCCTCGTCCTCTCCACCGAGTCACGCAATGCCGGGTGCCCGGGAACGCCGCCACCACCGTCGTCTTCAACTCCAGTCTCCGAGCCAGCAATGCCCCGACGTCGTTCGATCTTCCCCGAGCCCACTGAGACGCGTGCTGCAACCGCTGTGAGCTCACGGACCAATCCCCCCTCCTCCCCTGCTCGCGCTCATACTCTAGCTCCGTTCCCCACCTCCGCTGAAACTTGCCACCGCCGCGAATGTCGTCGTCGTCATTACGGTGTGCCAACGCCACGTATGAGCATCTCGTCGTGTTCCCGCTGCCCCGTAGCCTCTGCCCGTGCTCTTCGTTTGCTCTAAATCGAGCTGCAGCCCCGCGCCCTTGCTGGCCCGAACTCCGGCCACCACCGCGAGCTTGCCTCCAGCGAGCTCGGGCCACCTCAGCCCCTGCCACTTGTCCAGATGGATGCGGGTGAGCTCCAGCTCCCCGTAGATGGCCTCGGCCGCCCGTTTGGTCGCCGCAGACGCAAATCCAAGGCTCGCCGCCACGACTGGCCTCGCCGGCGTCAAGTCGCCGGCGGGTTTGACCCTGCTGACCAAGTTGACCCGGGGTAGGCCCAGTTTGACCCTCTCGGTCCATGACTAATGGGACCCGCCTGCTAATTAAGTTAGGATTAGGGCTAACTAAAAATTAGTTAGACTAATAACACTGACACACGAGACCCACTGGTCAGTTTGACCTGGACCGCCCTGTTGACCTGCTGACATCACAGTGACGTCATGCTGACGCATAAAGCATTTACTGGATTTATTCTTATATAGGAAATTCTAGAAAATGTTTAAAACTTGTAAAATTCATAGAAATTCAACCGTAACTCCAAATGAAATAAATTATATATGAAAAATGATTAGAAAAATCCAATCTATCCATCTGTACCATTTTCATGCATGTTAGAACAACTTATGGCTGCTGTTTAGGACAAATCATATAAATGGCATTTGAATTTCACATATGGAGTTTGGATTTGAACTTAGGGTTCAAACCAACTTCATTTAACTTTGTGGCTAGTTGCATTAGCTCAAAACACCAGCATGTTGCCATGTCATAATCATGCATCATGATGTTGCATTGCATTGATTGTGTTTCTTCCTTGTTTGCCTATTTTGTCCCCTCTCAGTAAACGTGGTTCCGACGATGATATCGATGACACCGATGAAGAACTATACTATCTTCAAAAGTGCCAGGCAAGCAAAACCCCCTTGTTCATTCCGATACGATCCCACTCTCTCGCTCCTGCTCTATTTTACTGCATTAGGACAACAACGATTCAACTGTTACATGCTGCGGTAGTTGAACCCCCTTTCCTCTGCATGACCTGTCATTGCCACAATAAATAGATGAAACCCACTAGCATGAGTAGGAGTTGTTTGAGCCCTGATGTGCCTGCTCATTCATGCTTGTTTGTCATGCCTGCTACTGCTTAGAGTTGGGTCAGGTCTGATTCATCGGGGATGAATTGGAGGTGTGAGAACATGTCCTGCTGCGTGTGGTCTAAATGTGTGAACACGATTTGGTAAAGGTAGCGATGAGAGTCCATGTAGGAGTACATGGTGGGTTGTCTCATTGAAACTGTCCTTAGGAACTGAGTTCTGTGTGTGTGATCCATGAACAGCTACTACCACTCATTGGGATCCTTAATTGACCCTCTCGGCTTCTTAATCATGCTTGTTCTCTGTCCAAGAGTTGCAACTAGTTTCTGGTGTTTGTAGGTAGTGCTAGTAGTCTACCAAGTGCCACCCGGTACAGGTGGGCTTGGGACAGACTAGGTGCAGTGGCACGGTGTACCAAGTGGCACCCGGATGGTGGGCTTGGGAACCCTGCTCACATCGTTTGGGGCCATGAGCGACAATCCGGCCGGATCTCCTTGCGGATGGAACCCGAATAGGCGATAAACCTGGACGAGAGACTTGAGTGTTTAGGTAGGCCGTGGCCGACACCCTCGCCAGGCTTCCGCTTGAAGGTTGCCGAGATACATGACGTGTATATGGCGGTAAGTGGAGAGCGTGTGTGAAGAAGTACACCCCTGCAGGGTTAACATCATCTATTCGAATAGTCATGTCCACGGTAAAGGACTTACGGGTTGCTGTCATACTCATAGACAAGTGAAAGTGGATACTCTAAAATGCGCAAGATAGCGTGAGTGCTATGGATGGCGTTCTCGTGGGGGACGGGGCGGATCCATAGTGGTGTATTGATATGGTGAATATGTGGACTCGTGTGCGCCACCTCAAAAGAGTTACTTGCAGTCGTAGTTCAGGATAGCCACCGAGTCAAAGCTGGCTTGCTGCAGTTAAACCCCACCATCCCTTTGTTGATAATGATGCATATGTAGTTAGATCTGATGTAAGTCTTGCTGGGTACATTTGTACTCACGTTTGCCTATTTTATGTTTTTGCAGAGAGACTCAGTCTCGCTATTAGTTCCGCGTGGACTTCGACGTTTAGCTTGTTACCTCAGCTACGATCTTGTGCCCTCGGCAAGATCTTGTAGTTAGTCAGGCTTCTCAGCCTTTTTCATTTGTAGTTGTCTGTACTCAGACATGTTAAGATTCCGCGTGTGCTTTGACTTGTATGCTCTGAATGCTGGGTCGAGAGACCCATGTTTGTAATATCTCGCTCCTCGGAGCCTATTGAATAAAATACTTGAGTTGTAGAGTCATGTTGTGATGCCATGTTGTATTTGCACATATCGAGCATATTGTGTGTATGATATTGAAATGCTTGGTATGTGTGGGATCTGACTATCTAGTTGTTTATCCTTAGTAGCCTCTCTTACCGGGAAATGTCTCCTAGTGCTTCCACTGAGCCATGGTAGCTTGCTACTGCTCCGGAACACTTAGGTTGGCCGGCATGTGTCCTTCTTCGTTCATGTGTCTGTCCCTTCTAGGAAATGTCACACGATGAATACTAGAGTCCTGTTAGCCCGCTACAGCCCGGTTCACCGGAGTCCTGCTAGCCCAGTGCTACAGCCTAGATTCGCTCGCTGATGACCGACATGTTCGATGTTGGGTCATGGATGCATGTCCCTATAAGTTTGTGCCACTTTGGGTTTACGACTAGCCATGTCAGCCCGGGCTCCTTATCATATGGATGCTAGCGACACTATCATATACGTGTGCCAAAAGGCGCAAACGGTCTCGGGCAAAGGTAAGGCGACACCCGTGGGGATACCGTACGTGAGGCCGCAAAGTGATATGAGGTGTTACATGCTAGATCGATGTGGCATTGAGTCGGGGTCCTGAAAATTGTTGTGAAGTCAAAGCATTTGAATTCGTTCTCTGTTTTAATAAGATCTACAATCATCATTATTGTCAAGTTAAACCATCGTTTGTGTATTATCTTCACATCACACCACATGATCAGTATCGAGTTGCATATGAACTATGTGTGCTATATGAACTCGAACTAGATTTTTTGAATCCACTTTATTTTGATTTCAAATCACATTACATTTCTAGCTCTAGCTAGATCTTCATAATCTAAACCATGTCTCATATGTATAATGTATTTATCACATTATGTATGGTGCCCCGCCCCCTACGCCTACAAGTATTTAGATGTGAGTTGCAAACACCACACATTACCACAAATTCAAATAAAGTGTGAGAATGTTCTATATATAGTATTGTTTAGATTGCTCTATATTTAGTAGTAAGCTGCAAACGCCGCACATTATCACAAATTCAAATAAAATGTGAGATTGTTTGATGTATAGTATGGTTTAGATTGTTCGACATTTAGCTGTGAGTTGCAAACGCCATGCATTATCACATTATGGTATAACATGTCCACAGCACGTGTATCACCGCTATATTCATGCATGCAATGTTTAAAATACTATGATCTCCTATTCAAATATATGAATCCACTTTCATATCAAATTATCATCTTTGTTAGTCTCTTACACCCACACAATCCTCTAACCTTTGTAGCTACCACTAACTTTCTCTCGTGCATGCACACGCCCTCCTCGCCCTCCCCCTCCCTCGGCATTCTATCCACCGGGCACATTCATTTTTTTTCTTCAGGTCGTTCTCCCAGAGTCACCACAACTCCTTTCCGACACACACCAATTGATAAACCTCTCCAGCGATGCCTGCCTACAGCATACACACACAGCTTCAATCTCCTCCTTTATGTGTCCTTGCCTCGTGTCTCTCATATGGTCAGGCACACGTGTAAACTCTCACCCCTCTTTTAATCGATCACACAACCGCACACTCCACCCCCTATCTAGCTAGTAGTTGGGCCTCTCGCACCACCTCCTAGCTCCATTCTCTCTGTCTATCTGTCTCGCTAGGCCTTATTTGCCTCTAACAAATGGACGTACACCAACCGATCTCTCGCTATACATATAGCTAGCTAGGTCCTTATAACTCGTTTTTACCCACACATCGATCGATCTACCTCATTAGTTGTGTCTCTCCCTTCCTCCGACAAACAACAATTGATCTGCCGATCTAGTTAGGTTTGCTTACCAAACACATGGTTCCCCTTCATCATCCATGGATGCGTCCCGACAGATCTATCACGCACAGCACACACGTAAACACATCCCCACTCTTATTGATAACATTGCAGTTCCACCCTCGCTTGTCTAGTAGGCCTCTCCCAACATCTCCGAGAAGCAACTCCATCACCCATCCAGACTCTACCCCTCTCCCTCCCTCTCCCTCCCTCTCTCTCTCTCTCTCTCTCTGTCCCATCATATTCCCGTCCTTGATTATGTATGGATGTCGACCGATCTCCCTCATGACATAGCTGGGTCTCTCCTTCTCAACACATATACAAGTCGTTCTACCTCTATAGTTAGGCCTCTGCCTACCCCTCCCCCGCCCCTCCCCACACACACCGATACATCAAGCGCTCTAGTCATGTCTCCCCGCCACACACAAACTTGACATGTGCCCTCTAACGTTCCGGTAGGCCAGTCGCCCTATATCTTTGACTTGCACACACACACGCAATTTCGATGGCTATCTTCATCGATCTCGCACCCACCCGTACTTGATCCTCTCTTCGAATCTATCGATAGATATGACCCCTCCCTCTTCTTCTCGTGGATTGCCCGACCCTCTATGTATGATATGGATAGGCCTCCATTTCACAGACATTGCATGCAAAATTTTGTTTGAGATGTCATCAACACATATTCCCACAAATAATTCACGAAATCAACCCCCCACCCCACCCCCACCCCCCACGACAAAACAAAAAACACTCACAAACGCGGTTTGTATCTCTCACACACACCCACGTAGGTGGGGGACGTGCACGAAGAGAAGAGGTGCATGCACGGCGCACGTACTCCCATCTCTTTCCCATCCACACCCGCGCGGGTACACGGTGGAGCTCATTTTTGTACGAAAAAAGCAGCCCACGTGGTAATTTGGCACGTGTACTGGTTGTCCACTTGGTGGAGGGAGGATCGTCTACCACGGGTGAACAAACAAATTGCAACTTGACGCGTTATGTTAAATTAAAAAAAGAGGCAAACCATGTGGGGCCTACCTTAGAGGCAAGGCTCTATACACTGGAGTACTTTTGATGTGTCCCATCAACTCATGAGAATGAGGAGAAGCTTGCTTAGCACGCCGTCTCCCCGCCCACGCGCGGTGGCTCGCAGGATGAGGTGAAGCTTGCTCCTCCCTCGCCCATGCGCCTGTGGCTCGCAGGACGAGGAGAAAATTTACTACTCCTCCGCTTACTCCTCGTCCCTACTACCTTGGTTATAGAGATTATATCATATTGTTTGGAATATATATGTCCTTAGTAGATTTCAATATGAACTACTAGTACATACTCCAAACACTGATGTATATAGACGTATTTTAGAGTGTACATTCACTCATTTTGCTCCGTATGTAGTAGCACTCTCCCTCGCCCCTCGACCCTCGCCCACATGGTGGACGTGCAGCAATTCATTCGGTCTCATATAGCCAGAACAATATATATTGCACTACCATTATTGCTCGACTTCCCGAAGAGGCGAAGAGCCAATCGCAAGGTTAATATTTTGGAGATGCCAAGCGCAAGGTTATAGGAGAACGAGTAGTAGGTGCCGCGTCATTTATAAATAAATTTTTTTCTTCAGTGGCACGTACGCAATATGATAGGTTCATATGGAGAGAAAAGGAAACCGCTCCACTATATACATAGTCAGAACGGGCCAGCCTACATGGTTGCTTGCTGGGGTTGCTCTCTTCACACTCTCTCGCACAAAACGACTGCGGCCACATCTCTAACATCTCGGCGGATCACGTCCGCTTGGGGAAGGGGTGGATGCTTAGCATAGATGCGGTGGCCGTCGCCGACGGCGAAAACCCACTGTCGGTGATCAGGGGTCCCCGCCGTTCTCTCTCACAAAGTTGGTGAGGTTGCCTTTGTCCCTTGCTCACTGCCGCGACGTGGGCAGTTGCTGCCTCCCGCCTCCCTCCTCAAGGTCGAGCTACGTCCCTCAAGTACAACTCCCTTTACAACCGGCTTACACCATTGCTCCAGCTGCCCACATCACTCCCAGTGGATATTTCTCTACTTCTTTGCCCCGCACATACCTGATACCTCTACTGGCTTCTACGTCTTCAGATTTTGTGATGAGTTTATGTCTCATCAACTAGTCCTAGTAATCTTATTCTAATCACGCTTCTTCAATTTCTTTGCCACAGGGATGCTCATCTCGATTTTGGTGAAACTGCACAAAATGATCTGATGGTCAAAAGGTTGCAAACTTCATTTATTAGGAAGCTCGAACGTTGCCAGCAAATTGAAGCCTGGTCAGGGTTCACGGTTCAAGGGCTAGGGACTGCATGGATTGTTTTTTTCTTTAGCTGCCTCTGTTCCAAAATAAGTGTCAACTTTAGTAATAGTATAACTTTGTACTAAAGTTTGCACAAAGTTGAGACACTTATTTTGGAACGGAGGGAGTACATATTTGCTATGATATGCCAATCATTGAGATGCAATAGCATGCATGTTAGTCTCCTTTGTATTTGATAAAATGTTGCAACGGGAAACCTTGGACGCAAGATACATGTAACAGGAGCTGGAAGCTTCATAGCATTGTACAAACTTATCTCACTGATAAATTACAGTACGTACTAGTACTATACTAGTACTTCCTTCGTTCCTAAATATAAGTCTTTGTAGAGATTTTACCATTAACCACATGCGGATGTATATAGATGCATTTTAAGTGTAGATTCATTCATTTTGTTCCGTATGTAGTTCACCTAGTGGAATCTCTACAAAGACTTATCTACTAGTAATAGCTAGCCCCCACTACTAGGAATTCTCTATCCTCTCCTTGAGCCACATCATCAAAATTGATGTAGCCGTTAGATGAAGTAAATCAGTCATAATAGCCGTCTGATGTAGACGTTGAGAGGCTCAGCACTAAGCCACATGCAAGCATGCAGAAATACCGTGGCACATGCATGTGATTGGGTTTTAAATCACATCAACGTGTCTACATGCAAGCATGCACCGGTAGCATGCATGTAAGTGAGCTTTTAAGTCCCATTAACATGTCAAAAAGAAAAATATAATCCCATTATGCAGTAGGAGTTGGCTGATCTTTTTTCCTTATGTGGGATGATCTAAATGATGATGGGAGTTTATTTAGTTTGGCTACCACATTTGTCATGCGGTTATAGATTTTATTTTTAGTTCTATGAAATCGATAATTTTGTGCAGAGAGATATACCGCTGTTCCACGGCAACGAGCGGGGACTCATCTAGTAATATTTAGGAACGGAGGGAGTACTATGTAAAGAGTTAGGTGTCGCACGGTGATAGTGTGAGGTGGGCCATGTAATCATTGAGCCTGCGTGTTTTCACTACTCTTGCACTCCTCCGCTGTAAGGATGGAGAAAATTGTAATCTACTACCTCCTTTCGCCGAAAGTGTGAGACATCCAGCAGTCCTACCACCTCAGTAATAAAGACCAATGAGCCGTCAAATCACATAGACCCAGCAGTAAGTTGGACGAACGAAGCAACCATCACTCTTGCACCAGTGAGAGGTCCCGTTCGCTCTGCCCGGGCATGAATGCGGCACAAATTCTTTGGAGCGGCGCTGACCGTTTCAGGCGGGAAGCGCGCGCGGGCGGTGGAGGGGCTTTGGGTGGGCCAGGCTGGTCAGGAGCGGGCATGGCAGCTGTCCGCATGTCCCTACCGGACACGCCTAGAAACGAGAGGATGCACCGACTCTCGCGGCTAAAATCGTACACTATACACCATATCTCTGTAGGAGTAGGCCGATCTGTCGCACTCTCTAACACACACATGCTGTTAAACACACACACGCACACGCATGGACCTTGGTCCCATTGCACCTTCTAACGTGACTTATTACACCTAGACGGAGGGAGTAGTAAGTATATGAGATACGGTGGCACACTGACTTAAGTCGAATACAAGTGCCTAAAATTTGTGTGCATGTTATAATAAGGATTCACTTAAAATAGTATGTGAGCAAACAGAGGGATCAATTGGACAGTGTTCCCGAGCAGTAGCGAGATGTGTGAGGTAGTAAGATACACCGCTGGCGCTTTTAATTTTTCTTATTAATTTGTTTGTTTCACCCTCATTGGTGGGACCCGGTGTACTACGTGGAGAGAGGTAAGGTGACTAAGGCTGCATTATTTCTGCACCACTGTGGATAGTCTTACCACCAAAGCCACATGACACGATTATGATTGAAATCCTAATGACTCCCACACACACAAAAAAAAACACTGCATGCCTGTCACACGAATGCAGGAATGTATAAAAGGTTATTTTCCTCTCGTTGAACATAACGGGAGGGTTGTGTAGCTGGTTAGCCTGTTCGCTCATCAAACTTGAGGTCTCGGGTTCGATAACTACACTTGAGCATAATTTTTGCCAGGAGGATTCTTTGACTAGTCAAAATGTTTTCTAGGGTTTGCACGCTTCACACTCTCTCTCCAAGATATATATACACCGGAGCCTCAACGCTTGAAGTTGCTCTCTTCACACTCTCTCGCCCTCTCCCACTGGATCCTCAGCGCTTGTAGTTGCTCTTTTCACACTCTCTCGCCCTCTCCAGATCTAAACAAGACTTCGTTGGCCTCTCTCTCCCCTCACTGCTGCTCAAAGAGCCGGCAGGATCCGTCCACCGGGAAGGAAAGGAGGTTGAACACTGTCGCCATTGGCGAGGGAGGGAATCCACTACCGGCACTGTTGTTCACTTTCCACCGAGCGGCGGCGCGGGAGGGCCTCTGACCCCTTCTTCTTTGCCATCGTCCCGTCGCCCACCGAACCATGCCCCAAGAACCTTAAGGTATATTTTACTTACTCCACATGCATTGCTCTAGCTGCATGTATACCATGAATCTAGGATGTGGTTCAAAGAGGAAAGGAGTGTGGGAAAGTAGTGGGCAAAGTTGTATATAGCATGAATCTAGGACGTGGTTCAAAGAGGAAATGAAGGGGGGAAAGTTGTATAGCATGAATCTAGGACGTGGATCAAAGAGGAAAGGAATGGGGGAAATTAGTGGGGAAAGTTGTATCGCATAAATCTAGGACGTGGTTCAAAGAGGAAAGGAAGGGGTGGAGGTACTAGTTCAAAAAGGAAAGGAAGGGAAAAGGCTGTAGAGTTTGAGTAGGACTAGATTTGCTGCGCTGACATAGGGAAAGGTGTCTAAAGATAACAAAACTGGGACCAACACAAATATGCTCCTTGGTTTTTTGTTCTTTGTTGCAACAGATTGTGCATGACCACAGTACATCGGTAGATGCACATGGTGCTGGTGCATCCACTGTCCCATGCAACTCATTAGTTGTTATTAATCTATGGCCCTGTTTGGTTAAAAACTCCCTAGTCCCTACCTACTTGGTTCCAGGGACTAAACATGGACTATAGTTTATTAAATGACATGATAAAAGACCATGTTACCCCTAGTAATGAACTAATAAAAACAAGGTGCGATGCGTGGCAGGGGCAACTGTTGGAAAAAGTCCCAAAAAGACTCCCTCAGGGTCTTCTTTCTTTAGTCCCGAATGCCCACTTTTAGTCCCGAAAAGTCCCTCCTATTTGGTTTAGATGTGACTGACACGGAGTTTTTTTAGTCCCTACACCAAAATGTCCCTGTAAACATACACCCACTAATAATGCCGTTGGAAAATTGATGCAATGCCACAGTTAAAAGCAAATTACATGTTTAACAAATTTTATTGTTAATATAATCTCTATGTTAATATTAATCAATGCCACCATTTGAGAAATGCTACTGTCTTGCTTTCTTTCCCATTTAGATAAGGTAGATGCTTCTTTTTGTTGGCTTCTGTGTCATCCACCGTTATTGACCACTAATTGTTTCCTTTGCACCTCTGTGTAAATAGGGTTATCTACTTCACCTCGTTGCCATTGTGACCTTTTGTTGCACTGCACAAAACACTTTTGTTTTAAGAGTGTTTTGTGCAGTTCAACCAAAATGTCACACCCGACATCGTTGCTTGATTGCTTGATCTTAGTGGAACGCACAAGAGGAGATCTTACTTCCTATCCGTTAAAAAGCTAATTTGGTTCAGATCTTCTTCTTGTGAGTTGTTTGAATTCCGCATCATGAGAGGTCAGTACTAGCCTTCTTTCACATGATTCTGCAGTGTGCTTTCATATATTGTGCTACTTGTACGATAATGTAGTGAACGGCACAAATGGAGACAAGACTTCCAATCTGTATGTGCACCATAATATCCCATTGAGGTAAGATAAGGATATTTCACAACTGTTGGCCTGTATTTTGCCACTTTCATCAGAAAATTAAGTTTAGTACTATACTTGTGCTCCCTAATTGACATGCTAAATCTTACATTGAAGGCGAAGCTTGTCAGTTATTGAACCAAGTGATGACGAGGAAGAACAAGCGGAAGAAAAACAAAAATCAACTCCCGGTGCTGTAATGAAGCACTGGAACTGTGATGACACAAGTAATGATATTGTTTTTCATCTTAATTTATTGCTATGGCTATAACGAGCAATTTTTTTGCCACTGATTTGATGCCATATGTAATTATATCTACTTGTGCAAACAGGGATCTTCTTTGAAGATGCCATATATTTTAGTGGAACTGCACAAGAAGATGTTGGCAACATTAAACTAATCGAGGAGTGTATAGTAAGCATGGCCACCCCCGTAGATAGCAACAGATGGTTCTCGAGAAGTGCTTCATCTGTATGCTCTACACAATCAGCCTCCTGACAAAGGTTGGTACTCGCCCAGTGATTTCATCCATATGGTTGAGCTTTGTCATCTCTATTGGTGTTGTGCTATTGTTTAGATACTGTCATGAAAAAGTGGTATTGTCCTTGGGAAGTGCTTCATCTATGCTGTTTTAAATATTTCCTTTCCTTTTTTCAAGAAAACATGGATGCTAGCATTTAGTAGTCCTCTTGTCTTTGCACAACAGGATCATCTTCCTCTGAAGAAGAATATGGAGTACGTGAAGTGACTAGTTCCGATTATGCCAGGATGAAGAAACACTGTCTATCTTCTCATTAGAAGGAGCATTTGAAGGATGGTTACATTACACCCCACAAGACCAAACTAACTTCAGCTCAGAAGGACTGACAAATCTCCATTTTTTTGATGTGATGCGCGAGTACAATGTTGTTCTAGGATTCTTTCTGGTGAGTTCCATTTTTCTAAAAGTGTGCTCTACATGGACCATGTATGTGCCTGTTGAAACTGTCAATTCATAGTACAGTTTGCTTTATACTAATCACTTTTTTGTATTTGTGCAAACAGGGGTGCTCAGCTTGATTTCAACGGGAACTGCACAAAATGTTCATGAATACATCGAATCATTCATTTCCACCACAAGAAAGGAGGTGCCCATAATTTCAAGGTGTTGCAACATATAAGGGCAAAATCATACAAGCTACGCGCGAATTTGGTTGATTTTGGTGGAACTGCACAAAAAGAACAGCTAGTTTATTTAGCACAAGGTGCCATGTCAATGTCCGAACTGATGGCAAACCCTGGCCATTCCACAATCATAGGCATTGAATATTTTGGAATGGGACAACCTTGTCAAATTTTGCTCATTGATTTTAGCAAGATATGCATTTGATATTTTCGAATGGGGCGCCTTTCTTTGTCGTGCAATGGCGATCATTTTTTTCTTTATTCTTTAGTTGTGAAGTAAATATTGCCTCTGACATGTGAGTCGCTGAGATGCATGATCATCGATTGTTTTGAATGTTCTCTATGAATTGCCAGGCCTGTGTGTTTGATTGCAATGTACAGAAATGCTAAAAAGCTGCTCAAACTCTTTGTACTCCTTCTGTTCCTTTTTACTTCGCACATTGTGAAAGTGCATACTTTTTTGTATAAGATTGGTCAATGTAGAGACACTTTCACTGCAGACAAAACTTGTATGCATACTAGAAAGGACCGGAGGGAGTACATGTGAAACTGTTGCAAACGTGGTGATCACCCTAGGAATAATGCTAGTACGTATTGTTTTGCATGTTCATCCAATGCCAGTGATACAGGAATTCGAACTAATCGAAATAAATTCATTCATACACGGTCGGATTTCATATAAACATGTCGGGTTTCATTACATTTCATACATTCTTCAACTAAAAAGGGGTGTTTGTGGCTGCATGCATCTCCCAGATGCAGAGGCCGGGGTCATCCTCCTTTTCGAAAAAAAACTGAAAAGAGGTGCGCTGGAGGTATAATTAATTAACCGAAGCTACCCACCTGTGTCCCGCTGAGTCGAGTAGAAGCTTCAGTGACTTAACTGCAGGTGCAGTTGCATAACTGACATGTGGCCTGCTGGGACCATGTGTCAGTCAGCCAACTGCACCAGCAGCTAAGTAGAAGCAGCGTTCTTCTCCAGCGCAGCTCTCCGACTCCACGTCGCCGCCAAGAAGCTAACCGGTCGTCAATGGTCAACCCGCCTAGCTTAGCTTCAACCGGAGGGTAGCAGCGGTGGTCTTACTTGGACCCGAGCGGTGGTGACCTACCGTGTTCTACTCTTCCTCGTTTTTTGTGTGGCACGGCCTCGTTGGTAGCGGGGCGGGGCCTCGGCGGAGCCGGCGATTCCTCTGTCTCGTTGCCGGCGGGCTGCGCCTCAGCGGAGCGGTGGAAATCATCCCTCACGTTGCTGGCATGGTGGGGCCTCAGCTGAGCCGGCGATGTCCTCTGCCTCGTTGTTGGCGGGGCGGGGCCTCGACGGAGCCGACGGTGTCCTCTGCCTCGTTGTTGGCGCCACGGGGCCTCGGCGGAGCCGGCGGTGTCCTCTACCTCGTTGTTGGCGCCGCGGGGCGTCAGCTGAGCAGGGCGTCGTCGACGCCAGCGGAGCGGGGACTCGTCGGAGCCGGCATTGTCCTCTGCCTCGTCCTCAGTCTCGCCAAACAGTGCCTCGCCGGCTTCATCGCCCTCTTTGCTAGGCTCTTTGTAGGCAGCCGCAGCCTCCGCCACCCGCATGCGGTACCACCAGCGCTCAAGGCGGCCCTTGCGGGCGGAGCTGTACGAGTCGAGCAGTGCCTCCTGCTCCGCCCGCTCCACGGCAATCTGCTCCTCCGCCTATAGGTGCTCTTGGAGGAGATGATGGTTGTAGGCGGTGGCGGCCTGCGCCTCCCGGAAGTGCTCCTCACGCATCTGTCTCACCCTGTCCATATATTGGGCACGGGCCTCACCGATGGTCATGGTGCAATGCACCGGCGAGGATGGCGCGGAGGAGGGGGTTGGCGCCGGATCGTCGACTACCATGTTCTCCATTGGGACGTCGTCGTCCTCCGGCTACCTGCCGGCCAGCCGGTCGGCAGCAATGGCTGCTATCTCCTTGTGGTCCGTCATCCGCCCGTCCCGAAGAGCACTGGAGCGCGAGGAAGCCATGGTGGTTAGTAGTGGTGTGGATAGGAGAAAGGCAACGGATGCGGATGACTGCGGCTATGGCCGGCGCAGCAGTTTATATAGCAATGGTGGGCGGGCGGAGGGACGGACGGGTGACGCCGGAGTAGCCGCCTCGGCAACCGCGTATCATTAATGTGTGCGGCAGATGGACGGACGGACGGCACTTGTGTTGTTTGAAGGCGGAGCAATCACCTACACCGGGAAGCGAGGCGGCTGGCGCTGACTGTTTCGGGCGGAAAGCGCGCGCGGGCGAGGAGATCACTTTACTTGGATAGGATGACAATGGGGACCCACCAGGTCCATAGCCTCCTTATATATATATATAAGTTATTTTGCTTCCTCCTGGTTTCCTGACATCACGGTCCCACACCATTGTCTACCTATGTACTCCCTCCTTTCCGATTTATAGGGCTTATCTCAAAATTTTAGTTTTTCCATTTTATAAGGCTCCATTTGGTTGTTTTCCATCACATGTTCAGAGTCCAAGGTGCATTAAATCATTGCATGCAAGTATTAAGAGAAAATGGACCAATGCATGTACTTTATGCATGCATGCATTGCAATTAATGCATTGATAAACATAATTTTTGAGGATAACAAGAGCATTACTTAGGTGCTTTTGCAAAACTAGAAAAATTATTCCACCACTCGCCATCTACCTTGATTGGTGAGATTTTTGAATTGAGCATTATAAACCGGAAAGGTGGGAGTAGTCAATAAACGAGAGAATTGCACAAGAAGCAGCCGACAGCTGGGACCAAGCAGCTCGAGCAGTATTTGTGTTTTTGAGGTGTGAGCACTGCAAAGTTTTTTGATGTTTACCCCAGATATTAATTTTTCTCCTCTGAACAACAACAAAAACATCGCTGCAGGTATTAACTGGGCGGGCTATGGCCCGTCTAGCCCAGGCCAGATATCCAACCCAGATATTAATTTTTTCAAGCTAAAAATGGCTAGCCCAGCTGTACTTTTTTTAGGAATACCTAAGCAAGGTCAAGTTGTTATTCTCCGCCCCGCTGGGCTGCAAATCTTTCCTAGGAGGGATGCATTAGGCTTAACAAGAAAATGGGCTTTAAGAAATAATAAATGGGATGTAATTATAAAAACTAGGTAGTAACTATAAAAAAATGCACCAAACAGTGATTACTTTATAAAATATTATTTTTGGAATATTGAAAATTTTAATTTCATTAATTGTTGCGAGCGGAATGTTTTGTTGGATTTTTATGCAATGTAAATTTATATTGAAATTGTATTTAATCTGACTAAAATTTCGGGATAAAAATATTCGGATCCCATCAAAATGTGGAAAATTTTATTGAATTCTATTTTGAACGGTTGGTTGAAATGGGCTGTACTTTTAACAAACTGTAAATGGGATGTAGTAAATTCCATTAGAATTCAAAAATGGGCTACACATTCTTACAAATCACAAATGGGCTATAAGTTCTCTGCCACACACTTCTGGCCTTACTAAGTTGACGTGTCCCCTAAAAAAATAGAGTTGATGGGTATGCAAGGCTTTGTCAACTTATAGTCAACACACGGTTCTAGCAGCAGTAGCCGTTGGATGTCCATCCAACGGATGCCGTCTTCTTCTTCAATCTCGGATATTCTAGCTTCACCCGCCAAAAATGATTCATCCCACGACATCCGGGTTGCACCGTTTGGAAGTCGACCAGGCCTACTAACTTGACGTACCAAGGGCTTTGTCAACTTAGTCAATATAAACGATTCTAGTTGCAGTGATCGTACGATGTCCATCCAACGGCCATCGTGCTTCTTCAACCTCTGGTCTTCTTGCTCCAAATACCCAAAGCAGCGCCGGTCGTGCCGCCGCTCCTCGCCTCCGTGGCGGTGTCTTTGCCCGCCATGAAGCCTCACCGCCCCCTACTACTCCCATCGCTGGCCAGGCCATCCCTCCACTCACCCACACCCCCTGTTATTCTGCGGCAACGGCAGCGCAGCCAAACCAGTGAACCCTCATACTCCTCTCCACGTGTGCATCCACTGCCGCGTCTTCCCCGGCTCCGCGTCGTCCCCTTCCTAGGCCTCGCCATCGTCCACCGCCATGGTGCTCTCGGCGCGGCGTGGTCAACGTGTTCAAGGAACGACTTCCATCGGACATGGACTGTACGTGGAGAGGCTGACAGTTGGGTCCATGGCAGCCGCAAGGAAGTGCCTCCTTATTACGCGCAAAATAATTATTCCTCCACCTGACAGCGGGGACTCACCGGACGGGCCACCATATTTCGCGAAAAAAATGACTCGCCCCCTGACTGCTGGGACCCACGAGCTACATCTTCGCACGCAAGGAAGTGCATCCAAAAAAACGATTCGCCCCCCTCACTGCTAGGACCCACCAGCTACATCTTCGCATGCAAGGAAGTGCGTCCGGAAAAAAATGATTCACCCCCCCCCCAACTGCTGGGACCCACCAGCTACACCTTCGCACGCAAGGAAGTGAGTCCAAAAAAAAACGATTCGCCCCCCTGACTGCTGGGACCCAGCAGCTACACCTTCGGACGCAAGGAAGTGTGTCCGGGCGAAAAAACGATTCGCCCCTCCTGACTGCTGGAACCTGGCAGCTACACATTCGCACACAAGGAAGTGCGTCTGGGCAAAAAAATTGATTCGCCTCCCTAACTGCTGGGACCCACCAGCTACATCTTCGCAGGCAAGGAAGTGCCTGACAGTCAGGACCCACCTGGTCGAAGCGTACGTAGCGTTGTCATCCTGGTCGCGAATGTGTACGTACATACTGGTCGATGTAGAGGTGCGCATGTGTCATAGTAGAGGCGCGCACGTGTCGTAGTAGAGGCGCGCACGTAGCATGTACACGTACGTACAGCGGCCAGGGTGCAAGCAAGAAAATACGGCCACGTATGTGTACATACGGGTGGGGTCTCGAACGCCTAGTCGCGCATACGTACGGCGAGGGCTCGTGTTCATGGGGAGGCAATGGAATGCGTCGTGTTCATGGGGAGGCAACGGAATGCGTCATGTTCATGGGGAGGCAATGGAATGCGTCGTGTTCATGGGGAGGCAACGGAATGCATCGTGTTCATCGGGAGGCAACGGAACGCGTGGGAGCCAACCGGCTGGGTCGGAACGGAATGCATGGTCGTGTTCATCAGGAGGGCTTGGACGGAACAGGCAATGGAAACGAGGCTTGGTGTACCGCACAATGGAGGAAACGGACCTCCTATGTTGAGCAGGGTCTGTTGATCGGGGAGGGTGTGGCGTCTCGCAAAACGGAGGAAACGGACCTCCTACGGTCGAAACGGGGGTCCTGTTGATCGGGAGGGGTGTGGCATACCACAAAACGGAGGAAACGGACCTCCTACGTTCGAAACGGGGGTCATGTTGATCGGGAGGGGTGTGGCGTACTGCAAAACGGACAAAACGGACTTGTGTTGGAGCGCTACGGTTGAAACGGGGGGAGGGGTGTGGCGTACCGCAAAACGGGACTCCACGGGATACTATTCATCTCCACCATCGACCTCCTCCAGCCTCCACGGGCTACCGTCGACCTCGTCCAGCCTCCACGGGCTCCTGTTCATCCAGCCTCCACCGCGCGCTACTCCACCGGCTACTGTTCAACCACCCCTCCATGGGCACCCCTCCACCGTCTACTGTTCATCCAGCCTCCACACCACGGGGGCCTGTTCAACCACCCTCCACGGCCACCCTCCACCGCTCATCGTTCATCCAGCCCTCCGCACCCGGGTTCTGTTCATCCAGAGGCAACGCCACCGCTCCTTGCTCATCAACCCCCGCAACGCTCCTTTCATCATCGAGGCGGCATCGATCGGCTTGATTAGCGATAATAGTTAAGAATCGCTCCATCGGGTTTAGTTAATAGCCATCAATCGATCGCTCGGGTTCGATGAACGCGTAGCCCTACAGTCTGTCGCTCGGGTTCAGTTAGAGCCCAAAGCCTCGCTCGGGTTCAGTTAGAGCCAATGCCTCGCACACACGCACGTACCTGTACGAGAGAAACGGGCATCGCTCTCCCACCGTAACCGGCAACTCCCCGAAATTTTCCTCCCCCTCGCTTCTACCATGGTTTTTTCCGTCATGGACGGCCCAAAGAATGTCTTGCAGCTGCGTCTTCGGCCCGCCCAGGACGAAAAGCCCATTTTCTGTCATGATTTTTTGTCATAGAAGTAGGAGCCCACCACATCTATGATGATACCGGGTTTTGTCACAATTATCGTCATAGAAGTGTCATATGTATGACAGAAAAAAATTCGTTCGGCCCAAATTGTCATGGATGTGTCTTTTTTTGTAGTGTTTTGTTCTTCGCTCTCCTCCTCATCTTTTTCATCCAATGAGCTCACAGTTTCATGAATTTCTTCTTCCATAGCTTCCTGCAAAATATTAATCTCTTCTTGGACAGCGGAGACTTTCTCAATAAATGCATCAATATTGTAATTGTATTCATAATTGTCATAGCAAAATTTTCAGGCCTATAAACATCATCATCTAAAGCTTCATACTTTTTAAACAAAGATTCAATTTCGTAAGCAGCCTTAAAAGAAACAAATTCTTCAATTCGTTCAACATCATAGTAATCATATATACCATTAGCATAAGAAGCTAAGGTTTCATTATCATTAAATTTGCATGAAAAGGGAAGGTGTGGAGCCTTCATCCTAGAGCAACAAGTATAGTCATATCTCAAGCATAGATCCCGAGCATACCAATGCAACATATTAATTTGATCCCATAATAGTTTCCCTTTTTTGTGTGAATCGATAATCCCTAAAGTATTCACGTTGATCCAACGTCACTCACATTATAAAGTTGAATGAGGTTTTCTCAGGATTATCGAAGTAGTACATAATATTTTGAACATAATGAGCATTCAGGGTTTTAAGAGGTTCCTCATCTCCTAATTTTTTTGGTATTTTGTGTTCCATATCCATAACTAAAGATAGAGAACAACTTATAACAGCAAATAAAAATTACTTAGTGATAAAGCAAATAAGCACACACGAGAATATTCACCCCACGCTATGACTCCCCGGCAACGGAGCCAGAAAAAGGTCTTCATGACCCGCAAGTATACGGGATAGTTGTAGCCTATTTCGATAAGTAAGAGTGTCGAACCCAACGAGGAGCTAAAGGTAGAACAAATACTCTCTCAAGTCCAATCGACCACTGATACGACTCTACACACACTTGACGTTCGCTTTACCTAGAACAAGTATGAAACTAGAAGTACTTTGTAGGTGTTGTTGGATAGGTTTGCAAGATAATAAAGAACACGTAAATATAAACTAGGGGCTGTTTAGATAAAAGATGCAATAAAGTAAATATTAGTAGAGAGCTTTTTGTTACGAGAAAGTTATTTGTCCAAGGCAATCAATAACTAGACCGGTAATCACTGTTGCAATTCTATTTGAGGGAGAGGCATAAGCTAACATACTTTCTCTTCTTGGATTATATGCACTTATGATTGGAACTCTAGCAAGCATCCGCAACTACTAAAGAATCATTAAGGTAAAACCCAACCATAGCATTAAAGTATCAAGTCCCCTTTATCCCATACGCGAACAACCTACTTACTCGGGTATGTGCTTCTGTTCACTCACGCCACCCACCATAAGCAAATCATGAACATATTGCAAACCCTACAGCGGGGATCCCTCACACTTGCGACACGGAGAGCACCATAGGATAGCACCAATAATAAAACGTGCAACTCAAACCAATCATAGCAATTCATCAATATCCGATAGGACAACGAAAATCTACTCAGACATCATAGGATGGCAACACATCATTGGATAATGATATGAAGCTTAAAGCACCATGTTCAAGTAGAGGGTACAGCGGGTTGCGGGAGCGTGGACCGCTGAATGTAGATGGGGGAAGGTGATGGAGATGTTGGTGAAGATGGCGGAGGTGTTGGTGAAGATCGCGGTGATGATGATGGCCCCCGGCATCGTTCCGGCAACACCGGAAGCAAGGGAGGGAGAGCCCCCCTTATTCTTATTCTTCCTTGACCTTCTCCCTAGATGGGAGAAGGGTTTCCCCTCTGGTCCTTGGCTCCCATGGCATGGGAGGGGCGAGAGCCCCTCCGAGATTGGATCTATCTCTCTGTTTTTGCGTTCCCAGATCCTTCCCCTTCACCGTTTCTTTTATATCCGGAGATCCGTAACTCCGATTGGGGTGAATCTTTCGCCCAGATTTTTCTCATAAAATTAGCTTTCTTGCAGCAAAAGAAGAGAGCCAACCGCCTTACGGGTGGCCCATGAGGGTGCCAGGCGCGCCCAGGGTGGAGGAGACACCCCCTGTCTCGTGGCCACCTCGGACACCATTTCGCGTTGATTCTTCCTCCGAAAAATCCCAAATTTTACAAAATAATTCTTCGTCCGTTTTTATCCCGTTTGGATTCCGCTTGATATTGGGTTTCTGCGAAACATAAAACATGCAACAAACAGGAACTGACACTGGGCACTTGATCAATATGTTAGTCCCGAAAATAGTATAAAAAGTTGCCAAAAGTATATTAAAGTTGAATAATATTGGCATGGAACAATCAAAAATTATAGATACGACGAAGACGTATCACCAGCCGGGAGTGGATACATTTGGCATCCATCATGACCCACTTGCTCTAGAAGCCGTCGACCCTCTTCCCGGTCTTCGAGATCGCGTTGGCCACGGAGTACGCAACGAAGCCGGCGCATGCCGAGGTATGCTCGCCGCTGATTCGGGGAGAGAAGAAGTGACACATCAAAGCCATGGACAGCATCACCCCAACATGCGCCTTGCAGTAGTAGGTGAAAATCGACAAAAGGAGAACAGAGTTGGGATGGAGATGAAGGGCCTGCAACCTGTAATGGCGGAGGACGGCGTAGAAGAACTCGGAGAAGGGTGGGACCAGGCCGGCAACGACGGCGTTCATGAAGAAGGGGTAGAAGGTGCTCCCCTTAGCTTCCGGCTCGGTGGAGCCGGCCCGTAGTTCGGTCACCCCCATCTCGCTGCCCTCCACCGCCGTCATCAGGTGCATAGCGGTGAGATTCTTCTCCGACATGTTGGGGGCATCTAGGGCCGGCGAATACCAAGCCGGTAGGGCGTCAGCCTTAGCCTTGTGCGGCGCCATGGCTCACTGGAGGGGAAGGAATGGAGTGGATCTGGAGATTTCGGAAGCAAGGGAGCAAGGAAGGGGATCTAGAGCAAGGCGAAAGAGAGCAATGAAGGCAAGCCTCACCCAGGCCAGCCTTTTGTCAGTTGGGCAGTTGCCGAGGCAGCGTGGGAAAGCAGAGACGCCCACATCCAATCAACCGCCACGCGGCGACCAAGACCGCAGGCTGTTGGGGCCCGCGGCACTCCGCACTTGCCCTTTGGCTTCGCTGCTAAGCCAAGTCCGAGCGCACCTTGGGCCCGGGCTCTGTCGGTGTTCAGGAGCAGGGGTCCCAGACTTGCTCGCTGCGGCTGCAGCGTGGCTCAAGAAGGCCCAAGACGCCTATCTCCATCAACCCAAGTTCAAGACCCTCGCGAGGGGCCAAGCCTCGGAGGGCAGACGACGCAAAGCCTCCTCAGGGGCGGCCTCACCAGGCAGGCTCACGAGGAGGCGGAGAGATCAAGGCAAGGGGTAACTCGCGAGGTGCTCATGACGCAAGCCTTGACGATCAAGACTAGGCGGGCGCCAGCCTGCGCAGTGTCCTCGTTTCCTCTTTGGTGTAAAGGGTGCAAGCGCAGGCACGGAGTACCGAGGCATCAAGCAAAGGTTTCCATATTGGTGCAACGAGACCAAGACCAGCAGGACGGAAGGACGGAGGTCACCATGGAGCCCAAGACGGTGTCATCACCAGTGCCTTTGGCAGTCGAAGACCACCTTTAGTATGGATAGCTTGTACTAGCTGTCCCCTTTCAAAATGGACGTTGTTGGCTCCCTTCCCGCCCAATATTTGGGAAGAGGACCAGGGCCTCTATAAATAGGGCTAGCCACCACAGTGGAGGGCATCTCATATGGAATCAGACCGAGACCTAGCTCATCCACACATCACCACAAGAACACCTCTCGCAAGGCTGTTCTTCCTTTATACTGTTCATCATCAACCCAAGAGGCAATCCACCACACCACACACTGGATTATGGTATTACACCACAACGGTGGCCCGAACCAGTATAAACCTCGTGTCTCTTGTGTTATTCATCGTGCTAGCTTAGAATCACGGCGAGGTTATGGAATTGTTTCGGTAGGGAGAAGATCTTCGTGCGCACCCCAGAGTTCAAACCTTAAGGGTTTTGCCGGAACCCGATATCCGACATGTACGGCTCCCTACAAAGGAAGAGAAGATTCTCCAAAAAGAAGAAGTAGAAGAGAAGAATCACAACCAAGAGAGATAAAGAGTAGAGATGATCGTTATGAACGAAGAACATCCCGGAGAAGCAAGGATTCGGAAAGGAAGGACAAATCATCAAAGAGCTACACAAAACAAATCCAGCTCATGTTGCTGAATGGGTATCCGGCTCTGACTCCGACAATCACTCCGAGAGAAGCTATCACTCCGACTCTGAATACACTCAAGATGAAGGTGTTGCCGGTCTAGCACTTGTGTCAACAAACTCCTACGATATATTTGACTCACCAAATGAAGGAATTGGAAGATGCTTCATGGCTAAAGGCCCAAAGGTATCACACCCCGAGTATGTTGATTTCAATAGTGATGAAGATGACTTGTTAGGTGATGATGATTTACTTGTTGACAACTCTAGTGATGAATACTATGATGAAACGTCAATTAATCATGCTAATCAAGATAAAATGAATGGCAATGATAAGGAGAAGATCGCCTAACTAAAGAACTAAACACTCTTAAATTAGCTCATGAAACTATCTTGGAAGATCATCGAGAACTTTTAAAGACTCGTGAGAAGTTACGCTTTAAAAAGCTCAACCTTGAGCAAGAGTATGAGTTTTTATAGGCAATCAATGATGATCTTCGCAAGAAAAGTTCTTCTTACATTGCCAAGCGTTTACTTTTATCTACTTACATGCCACAAGTCAAGTCTAGTAACAAGAACAAGAAAGATTCTTCTTCTAGTAGTAACAATAATCATGCTAAATCCAATGTTGTTGCTTCTAGTAGTTCTCTTGATTCCACTAATGATTCTCTTAGCCAAGTTACACTTGAGCAAGAAAATGGCTTATTGAAGGGAATTATAGAGAAAGGTGTTTACAAGATCCTTGCCGGAAGTAAGCAATTCGAGGAGATTGTACGCAAGCAAGGAAGGCACCAGAAGAATCAAGGTGTTGGTTTTGTTCAATGCCAATGGAGTTAAGTGGGAAGAAGATCAATACCCCAAGACGAAGTTTGTTACTCAACAAGAGAACTACAATCCTACTTCTTTCAAAGGAACACAAGCTCAAGATGATCTTCAACCACAAGACCAGAAGCAAAAAGGCAAGGACAAGCTTCAAGAGGAGATTGATGCATTTGAAGAAGCTCCTAAGGCCTTGGTCAAGTGGGTTCCGAAGACTACATCAAGTTCTACTTCATCAAGTATGACTACAACTCCAAGGATTCCCATCAAGATGATGTGGATCCCAAAGAAGAAGAACTAGAGAGTTCTTGAGGATGACTCCGACAATATACTTCACTCATATCATTTTGGCAAGGACAAGTGCAATCAACTTCCACATCTTGCACTAGTTCAAGGAGTCACAAACTCTCTTGTTGGTAAGACAAGGGACAAGGTAACCTAATGCTTTCATGGACATCATCTTGTGTGTGCATCACTCTATGTCTATGGAT
Organism: Aegilops speltoides; assembly: GCA_021437245.1. Taxonomy (NCBI): domain Eukaryota; kingdom Viridiplantae; phylum Streptophyta; class Magnoliopsida; order Poales; family Poaceae; genus Aegilops; species Aegilops speltoides. The sequence continues at coordinate 143,401,853 of CM038141.1, forward strand.
ATCCTTGTTTGTTCCCTGTGGGACTAACCCGTGTAGGTATTGAAAGTGCAACTCACTCCAATGGATTGCTCCAAATGATCAACAACATTGAGCATCCACATCTTCAACATCTACATGAAGTCATCATCGACAAAACCCAAGGTTAGTTCATCCCTCTTAGGGGGTATCTCACATCTAGGGGGAGCTTTACTCTAAAGAATTGAGCTAAAGCAACTCTAATGGTGTGAACACAACAATGCTTTATGTAAAAGTGGTAACCCCACTTGTGCTTAAACGATGAGTATGACCTATGATCAAATGTTCTCATTTGACTCCTAAGTCAATATACTCATATATAGATGACCTAGTCATTGCCAATTGTTTGATCGATGCTAGAATTGGTTGTGCATGCTTTGCCACATATTTCATTTGCCATTTTATTGTGTGAGCATGTTGGTTGCATATCTTACTCATCTGAGGACATCCACTTGTTGTTTTGATTGTTTGGTTTATTTCCTTTTGCCAAGTGGATGGACAAGAATGCCCAAGAACCTTCTCTAGCTATCTGTACTTTCCTTGTCTCAAACTCTATTCATGCTACATCACAAAGTTTGATCAAGTCAGATTCAAACCACTCTGTGTGAGGAGCACTCGGAGTCCTGGATTCCTCATAGACTTAAACTTCCAGAATCTCTTTGTGCATTTCGGTCTGACCGATTCACCCTTTTTGGTCATACCGAGATCACTAAGTTGATCTAGGTTTTCAATCTCGGTGCAACCGATTAGAACCTTTCGGTCACACCGAGTTGCAATAACTGCTCGCAGTTTTGCATCTCGGTGCCACCGAGTTGTTCCACTCGGTCACACCGACAGGGTCAGGTTATATATACTGACGGGTCAAATTTTGGAAAAAAATTCGAAACCCTTCACCCGCGCGTAACCTGCTTTGCCTCTTCGGGTCTTCGGATTGTCTTCTTGTCGCCAGCGACCTCCCGCCGTCGTTAACAGCAATCTGCCCCGCCGTTGCCGCCTTTGCAAGTTCACCGCCGAGTTAGGGTATGAACTTGATACTTTGTGCTATTCATTAACTCCAATTTGTAGCACATTGCTTTGCCATGATTCTTGCCACATATGAAATCTTCCTGTCTAGCGAAAACATCCTGTAGATTAGATTTGATTCGAAAATTTATGGTTAGGTTTCTGCCGAACTCATCTTGGACTGACCGAGTTGTTGAAATCGGTCTCAGCGATTTGGCTTAGGCCATTGCACATGCGATTTTCGGTCTGACCGAGAATTGCAAATCGGTGTGACCGAGTTCGATTCTCTGTGAAACCCTAGCAGTCTCGGTGCCACCGAATTGTGACTCGGTCTGACCGAGTTCACTAGTTTAGGTTCCAAAAGCTGCTTCGGTATCACCGAGTTTACAAATCGGTAGCTCCGAAATGCTTTCTGTGGAGAACTAAAACTAAGTTTTGAGTCATCTATTATGCCAAACCTGTGTACTTTGTGATGCTCATCTACTCTACCTCATCTACAACCTATTCACGGGGTCTGCTGTCAGTGAGTTTGCAGACATGTCTGATCAAAGTGATAGCCAGAACAAGTCTGGAGAGCAAGCTCAATTGAGTGAGGGCACTAGTCCCTCAAGCAGCTATGATGAGGGCAGCAGGAGCACACCTAGTAACTTGCCCAAGGCAGCTACTAGAACAAGGAAGAAGAAACTTCTGATTCAGAGGATGAAGATTATATTGTAGCTGATGATGAGGCCATTTCCAAGAGGAAAGTTGTGAAGAAAGAATTTGGCACTGCTACATCAACTAAACCAGGCATGAACAAGAAGGCACCTGACAGGAGAGTGCCTACATCCAAACCCAGGAAGGTTGCCACAGGTGAAACTATGAAGTTCACCATTGAATCTGAAGAAGAATAAGAAGCTGGTGAAGACAAGAAAAAGAAGAGGGCAAGAACAACTACAGCCAAAGTTCTTGGAAATTCCAGAATAGTGAGATCAGATGATGAAGAGGAAGAGGACGCTACTCCAGCACCCAAAGCTCAGAAAATCATGGGAGATGCAATCAGATCAGGAGCTGCTCCATCTAAGCCCAAAGCTGCTCCCAAAGCTGCTGCTCCTGCTCAAAAGCCTAAACCCAAGAGGAAAAATAGAAGTATACCTGCTGAGGAGAATAACAAGGCCCCAGTGCCTGAATCTGCAGAAGAGGAAGCTGAAGCCCAAGTGCTAAGAAAGCTAAAGCCAAAGATCCCTGAGCATAATGATGCACATCCTATTGCAGAAGACATAAGGATCAGGAAGGATGCAGGACTGAGACAGTGTAGAAAGGCTGACCCCTATGCTGTCAGGAGGAGAACTGTAGTGGATTACAGGTTCCACACAAAGGAACAACAAGATTTCTATGAGACAATCCTGCTTGACAAGAAGCCCAGATTGTGTGACATGAGATGGGTGGACTGGACCTACATAAGAGAGAATGAAGAGCACTTCCCAGGTGTATATGACAACTTCAAGGCATGTGAGGTTGACAAGTTTGTTGGCCAGAAGCTTACCAAGTGGAATGATGAGCTGATCATGCAATTCTATTCAACTATTCATTTCTATCTAGATGGAAGAATAGTGTGGATGTCAGAGGGTACAAGGTACCAATCTACAGTTGATGAGTGGGCTAGATTGTTCAATGCCCCAGAAGCTCATGAAGATGACTAGGATGTCTATGCCAATAAGAAGAAGGATCACAACTCAATGGCTAGCATGTACAGGGAGATTCCTGATGCAGACCTAGAGACTCACAAGTTTGGCTCAATGAAGCACCTGCTGTCAGGGCTGCCAACAATCAACACCATTTTGAGGCACACTTTGTTGCCAAAGTCAGGAGATCACAGAATGATCAGAGGACACTCCATCAACTTGCTGCATATATTTGATGTTCCTCAAAAGTTCAAGGTGATGAGTCTGATTGTGCAAACAATCAAGAGGACTGTCGTAGACTAGAAGAGATCTTGTGGGTATGCTCCAACAATTCTGGTACTCATAAACTCCAAGATGGGCACAGGCACATATTTGTTGGACAAGGAGCATCTACCCCTCAAGCCAGACTTTGAGGACAACACAGTTGTCATGAATGAAGAAGATCCATCATTTGTGCAAGCACATAAGAAGAGAGAGAAGGCAAGGGCAGAGAAAGCTGCAAATATGCCAACAGCTGAAGAAGCATCTCAGATATTCTTAAAGAGCAAGCAAGATCAGCTTGGATATCTGATTGCCTCCACCTTGAGGATTGAGAAGGGCTTGGCCACCCTGACTCAAAACCGGGAGAGCTTGGAGAGGATCATTGAGCAGAAATTCTATGATCTTGATGTCAAGGTAACTGAGATCCAGTCAGTAGTTGAGCAACTTTAGGAGGAAGTGGAGGAGAAGAAGGGCAAGTCTACTATAGATGCTTTCACTAGAGTGCCTAGGAGTCAGAGGTCTGCTGCAGTGCCTGTTCCAGACACAAGAGCTACTACATTTGCACCAGCAGCCACAGCTTCAGTGCCACCAGCTCCAGCAGCCACTCCACCAGCTCCAGCTACATCAACAGAAGCTTTCGTCCTTGGAGCCATCTCTACACCACCTCATGAAGACCAAGCCTTAGAGTCGTTTAGCACTATGCATTTTTTGTACTTTTTGGTAACTTGTTGCCAAAGGGGGAGAAAATGTGTAGATCATAGGCTTCGAGAGAGAGTGTTGCTATTTATCTCTCTTGTTTTGGGTTGAACTTCTTGATTGTGTGCTTGTGAGATACTTGTTTACTTGTTCGATCATGTGTTCGATCATATGCTACTCTTAATGCTTGTTGGATGATATTATCTCTTATATCCTTATATGATCATTCACTTGCTTGGTGAAGAGTGCATGCTTTTAACTTCTATCATTTTGAGCGCTCCACCAAGATGTATGTGACATGAAAGAGTAACCCATGATCCTAACACATTGTGCATTTGCAATCCAAAGCAAATTTTAAATAATGCACAAATTTAGGGGGAGCTCTTGATTATCACATACTTCTCAAAGCGACGATGTTTTTCAATCTTATTATCATTTGTCGAAGCTTTGATCTATGTGTTGTCATCGATTACCAAAAAGGGGGAGATTGAAAGTGCAACTATCCCTGGGTGGTTTTGGTAATTCCTAACAACATATAGCTCATTAGCTAATGCTATTTCAAGATAAATATTTCAGGAAAGCTCAATGTTTGTCATGGCATGGATGAGAAACATGGACCCCTCAAAATGCTAAGGACAAAAGGATTGGCTCAAGCTCAAAGCACAAGACTCTACATTTTTCATTTTAGTGATCCAAGATCACATTGAGTCCATAGGAAAAGCCAATACTATCAAGATGGGGTGAGGTGTTGCTTAATGAGTTCCTTGCAAGTGCTTAGTGATATGCTCCAAAAACCCTCAACTACTTTCTGACATCCATATATGTCCCATACCAAAAGTCAAACTCGGCCCCACCGAAACTTTCTATCAGGCGCCACCGAGTTCAGTTGACATAGCCACTGCCAGAAACCCTAGTCTTTTTGGTCTCACCGATAGGGATCACGGTCTCACCGAGATGGGATTGTAATCTCTCTGTTTCCCTTCGTAACGTTTCGGTCAAACCGAGATGAGCGATCGGTCCCACCGAGAATGCAAAGCAAACTCTCTATTTCCCTTTCGTAACGTTTTGGTCCAACCGAGATGAGCGAATCGGTCCCACCAAGTTTGCCTGACCAACTCTCTGTTTGTCTATTGCCAAAATTGGTCTCACCGAGTTTGTGTAATCGGTCTCACCGAGATTATGTTATGCCCTAACCCTAACGATATCGGTCCCTCCGAGTTGACATGTTGGTCCCACCGAAACGCCTAACGGTCACATTATGAACTAAATCGGTCTGATCGAGTTTCACGATTCGGTCCCACCGAGTTTGGTAAATTGTGTGTAATTGTTAGATTTTGTGTGGAGGCTATATATACCCCTCCACCCACTCTTCATTCATGGAGAGAGCCATCAAAACATGCCTACACTTCCAACATACATTTTCTGAGAGAGAACCACCTACACTTGTGTTGAGGTCAAGATATTCCATTCCTACCACATAAATCTTGATCTCTAGCCTTCCCCAAGTTGCTTTCCACTCAAATCATCTTTCCACCAAATCCAATCCTATGAGAGAGAGTTGAGTGTTGGGGAGACTATCATTTGAAGCACAAGAGCAAGGAGTTCATCATCAACACACCATCTATTACCTTTTTGAGAGTGGTGTCTCCTAGATTGGCTAGGTGTCACTTGGGAGTCTCCGTCAAGATTGTGGAGTTGAACCAAGGAGTTTGTGAGGGCAAGGAGATCACCTACTTTGTGAAGATCTGCCCGAGTGAGGCAAGTCCTTCGTGGGCGACGGCCATGGTGGGATAGACAAGGTTGCTTCTTCGCGGACCCTTCGTGGGTGGAGCCCTCCGTGGACTCGCGCAACCGTTACCCTTCGTGGGTTGAAGTCTCCATCAATGTGGATGTACGATAGCACCACCTATCGGAACCACGGATAAAAAAATCTCCGTGTCAACATTGCGGTTGCTTCCTCAAACTCCTCCCTTTACCTTCATATGCAATTATTTTACATTCCACTGCTATACTCTTAGAATTGCATGTGTAGGTTGATTGCTTGACTTGTGCTAAGTTGCTAAAATCTGCCAAGAACTAAAATTGGGAAAAGGCTAGATTTTTATTTGGTCAAGTAGTCTAATCACCCCCCCCCCTCTAGACATACTTTAGATCCTACAATGCGATGTAATCCTCTAACATGTTTTCATATAACGGATGAGCCCATGTATAGACAGTAGCCCATGAGACTCTGTCACGATTAGAACAATCCGAACAGAGGATCCCAAGACAAATTGTTAATATACTGTGCTAATGTGTGAGACAGGCATCCATGTTGGCGGCTACTGCCCAGGCCATAGAGGTTTCCGAGCTCAATCGAAAGCTTCGATTAGCCGATGAGGAACTCGACCGCGTCAACAAGCGGTTTGACGAAACGCAAGGTATGCAGAACTTACATACCAGAAGTGATATGTGTATTGAGTATTTTTAACTTATTTGATCTTGTGATTATGATCATAGTTGGCACGGCCAAGGTCGAATTCCTCAAGAGCGCGCTTGCCAAAGCCCCAAAAGAGGCGGAGATGAACAGGGCAGCTGCTGATAAAGCGGTGAGGGAACTGGAGGCGGAGCAAACTGCCTGCCAAAAACATGAGGCTCGGGTAGGCGAAGTCGAGCAAGAGCTCAAGGACGCCATTACTAAGAGCAAGTCCTTGGAGAAAAAGACTTCGGACCAAGCATCCGAACTCACCAAGGCTCTCCGGAATATCAAGGAGGCCCAAGTTGAGTCCCAGAGCACCCGCCAGGAGATCCAGCAGGCGAGGCAGATAGCAGCTGATAAGGCTTTTTTTGCAGAGTAAATTTTCAAGTAGGAGGTATATCTTGATGACCCGAGTTTGGAGTTCTCCAGGCACTTTTGCGGACCTTCCAAGGAGTGTGGCCGATGCCGCATACTTGTTCCGAGCCGAAGAGGGGAGCTCGACGTAGAAGTTTTTCTGTCGCAATATCTTGCGCCAGAGCATCCGATGCCCCTTAGCGATCAGCTAAAGCAGTTGATTGAGCTGCATAGGGTGGCCAGCTTGGCAATGAAGGACCTGATTGTCCAGCTTTGGCCAGCCGGGCCAATGCCCAGTAGCTACTTTGGCCTCGTGAAGCGGCTTGTCAATGTGCGTCCTCGGATCGACGCCATAAAGCGGTCGGCCTGCATAGAAGGTGCCTGGATGGCCTTTGCCCGCGTCAAGATGCAATGGGCGAAGATGAAGGCCACCGAAATTGCAATCACAGGGCCGCCCGAAGGCAAGGATCACCAGAGGCCGGAGAGGTACTTCAGCGAGGTCCTCGAGGGTGCCTGATTTGTAGAGGGCCAATGTTCAAAGGACGTCATATTTGAGTAGTGGAGTTCGGGTTGTAAAAAACCATGTAATGAACTCATGATGTGAAATATCTATGCTTCGGTCTTTTGATTTAGTTTATCCTCCTGTGCGTCCATTTATTTATAAGTCTGAAAGTTACCAGTCGTCAGCTTCTGCCCCCATGTAGATATTACAAGGGTTTTCGGGAACGCATGGCCGCACTTTATCCAATGTCTTGGTCCTGTATAGGAGGCATCCTGCAAGATGAACTAGGCAGTTAGACTATGCGGCTTTATTACTTTCACTTAGCCATAGAAGTCCATTGGTGGGGCTAAGTACTAGCCCCTGTTGCGTGAACGACAATCCGGATTACGGCACCTTTGCAACAAGGCTGGTCGAATCCCAGACCCTCGTACAAAACGGCATAAATCGCGAACGATTTGTAGTATAACACTAAGTCACCGGATCGCTGACCAGCTCTCGCATATCATGACTGTCAATTTTCGTCTTTCTCTACTGAGGTACTTGACCGGATGAACCAGAAATACAATCGCAGTAGTTCTTCCTTTACTACTGTTGGCATTCTGGATACGGGGGGTACCCAGATGATACGTCCATTTTCCATCATGCTTTTATATCAATATTTATTGCATTATGGGCTGTTATTACACATTATATCTCAATACTTATGGCTATTCTCTCTTATTTTACAAGGTTTACCATGAAGAGGGGGAATGCCGGCAGCTGGAATTCTGGCTGGAAAAGGAGCAAATGTTGGAAACCTATTCTGCACAACTCCAAAAGTCCTGAAACTCCACGAAACCACTTTTTGGATTTAATAAGAATTTATGGGCGAAAGAAATAGGCCAGGGGGCCCACACCCTGTCCAGGAGACAGGAGGGCCCCCCCTGAAGGGCGTGGCCTCCTATCTCCTGGGCCCCCTGGTGGGCCTCCGGCGTCCATCTTCTGCTATGTCATCACTTTTACCCTGGAAAAAATCGTGGGCAAGCTTACGGGACGAAACTCCGCCGCCACGAGGCGGAACCTTGGCGGAATCAATCTAGGGCTCTGGCGGAGCTGTTCTGCCGGGGACACTTCCCTCCGGGAGGGGGAAATCATCACCAATGTCATCACTGCGATCCTCTCATCGAGAGGGTCAATCTCCATCAACATCCTCACCAGCACCATCTCCTCTCAAAACCCAAGTTCATCTCTTGTATCCAATCTTGTATCAAAACCACAAATTGGTACATGTGGGTTGCTAGTAATGTTGATTACTCCTTGTAGTTGATGCTAATTGGTTTACTTGGTGGAAGATCATATGTTCAGATCCTTTATGCATATTATTACTCCTCTGATTATGAACATGAATATGCTTTGTGAGTAGTTACGTTTGTTCCTGAGGACATGTGTGAAGTCTTGCTATTAGTAGTCATGTGAATTTGGTATTCGTTCGATATTTTGATGAGATGTATGTTGTCTTTCCTCTAGTGGTGTTATGTGAACATCGACTACATGACACTTCACCATATTTTGGGCCTAGAGGAAGGCATGGGGATGTAATAAGTAGATGATGGGTTGCTAGAGTGATAGAATCTTAAACCCTAGTTTATGCGTTGCTTCGTTAGGGGTTGATATGGATCCATATGCTTAATGTTGTGGTTAGGTTTACCTTAATACCTTCTTTTGTAGTGGATGCTTGCAAAAGGGGTTAATCATAAGTGGGATGCTTGTCCAAGTTAGGGTAGTACCCAAGTACCGGTACACCCAGATATCAAATTATCAAAGTACCGAACGCGAATCTTATGAACGTGATGAAAACAAGCTTGACGATAATTCCCAATGTGTCCTCGGGAGCTCCTTCTTCATTATTAGAATTTGTCCAGGCTTATCCTTTGCTACTTAAAGGATTGGGCCACCTTGCTGCACTTTATTTACTTTATTTACTTTTTGCTCGTTACTATTTATCTTATCACCAAACTATCTATCACCTACTATTTCAGTGCTTGCAGAGAGAACCTTATCGAAAACCGCTTGTCATTTCCTTCTGCTCCTCGTTGGGTTCGACACTCTTACTTATTGAAAGGACTACGATAGATCCCCTATACTTGTGGGTCATCAAGACTCTTTTCTGGTGCCATTGCCGGGGAGTGTAGCGCTTTTGGTGAGTGGAACTTGGTAAGGAAACATTTATATAGTTGAAAGTGCAACTAATCCCCGGGTGGTTTTGGTAATTAATAACAACATATATATCATTGAACTAATAGTTACTTGAGAATCATTTGAGAGTTCAGTGATATGGGTATGGCAAGGACTCAAGAAGTGGACCCCTCAAAATGCTAAGGCAAGCATTGGCAAAAGCTCAAGACTCCATTTTGGTTTAGTGATCCAAGATCACATTGAGTCCATAGGAAAAGCCAATACTATTAAAGGGGATGAGGTTATGATGATGATCTGGTTGCTCAAGTGCTTAGTGATACATCTCCTAAACTATCAGCAACTTTCACCGCCATATACACTCATAAGTAGTCTCGGTCCCACCGATTTTCCAAACTCAGTCACACCGAGATGAACCACCTCAGCCATAAGCCAAACCCTAGTAAACTCGGATTTTCCGATTCAACTCGGTCTCACGAAACATGAGTTGCCAAGCTTCAGAACATTCGTCATCAAATCGGTGTCACCGAGATGATGAAGTCGGTCCCACCGAAATTGGCATGCTCTTGTCATTGCACGAATCGGACTAACCGAGATTGTATTTTCGGTCCCACCGATAATCCCAACGTTCACATTATTTGAACTATCGGTCTCACCGAGTTGTCAACTTCGGTCCCACCGAGATTGCTCAAATGTGTGTAACGGTTGGATTTTGTGTGGAGGCTATTTATACCCTCCACCCCTCTTCATTCGTGGAGAGAGCCATCGAAAGAACTACCACTCCTACCTTACATTTACGAGAAGAGAACTACCTACCCTTGTGTTGAGATCAAGTTGCTCCACTCCCACCATATGAAGCTTGATCTCTAGCCTTCCCAAGTTGCTTTCCACTCAATCCTTTCTTCCACCACAGCCAAATCAGTGAGGAGAGTTGAGTGTTGGGGATATTATCATTTGAAGCACAAGAGCAAGGAGTTCATCATCATCTACAACATCTATTACCTTTTGGAGGGTGGTGCCTCCTAGATTGGTTAGGTGTCGCTTGGGAGCCTCCGTTGTCGAGATGTGGAGTTGAACCAAGAAGTTTGTAAGGGCAAGGAGATCACCTACTTCGTGAAGATCTACCCCGAGTAAGGCTAGTCCTCCGTGGGCGTAGGCCATGATGGAATAGACAAGGTTGCTTCTTCGTGGACCCTTCGTGGGTGGAGCCCTCCGTGGACTCGCGCAGCCGTTACCCTCCGTTGGTTGAAGTCTCCATCAACGTGGAAGTACGATAGCACCACCTATCGGAACCACGAGAAAAATCACCGCGTCTCCAAAATTGCGTTTGCTCTTCTCCACCTCTCTTTACTACATGTGCAATTTACTTTCCGCTGCCTATACTCTAGAATTGCATGTGTAGGGTGATGCTTGACTTGATCATAATTGTGAATCTGCCAAAAACTGTTCTTTGTCAAAAGGCAGAATTTTTATATTGACAAGTAGTCTAATCACCCCCTCTAGACATACTTTCGATCCTACAAGTGGTATCGAGCTTTGGTCTCCATTGTATTGGTTTCCATTGCATTGGACTCCATAAGCTTGGTTTCACAACCTAGGAGAGTATGGCGTCTAGTGAGGGTAATTTTAAGAGAGGTCCTTACTTTGATGGTACAAATTTTGCTAGTTGGAAGCATAAAATGAAAATGCATATTCTTGGTCATAACCCAGCCGCATGGGGCATTATTTGTGTTGGTATGCAAGGTGAATTCTTGAGGAAGGAAAAGTTCCGGATCGCGGTTACACCGAAGAATTGTGGATGTTGCAAAACAATGCTCAAGCTTGTGACATTCTCTTCAATGCCTTGTGTCCCGAGGAGTTCAACAAAATCAGCCGTCTTGAGAATGCAAAAGAGATTTGGGATACTTTGGTTGAAATGCACGAAGGTACCGAGTCCGTGAAGGAATCAAAGCTAGATATTCTTCAAGGTCAACTTGACAAGTTCAAGATGAAGGATGGTGAAGGTGTCGCTGAAATATACTCTAGGCTTGCTCTCATCACAAATGAGATTGCCGGCTTAGGAAGCGAAGAAATGACCGACCGATTCATCATCAAGAAGATTCTCAGAGCTTTGGATGGAAAGTATGACACCGTGTGCACTTTGATCCAAATGATGCCAAACTACAAGACTCTCAAGCCAACCGAAGTCATTGGAAGAATTGTTGCTCATGAGATGACACTTAAGGATAAGGAAGAGCTTCACAACAAGTCAAGTGGTGCTTACAAAGCTACAAGTGATGCTCCCACAACCTCAAGTGACAAGTTAGTTTCCAATGAAGAGATAAGCCTAATGGTCAAGAACTTCAACAAATTCTACAAGAATAGAGGCAAAGAGAGAAGCTCAAAGTCTAGATCATGTGATGAAAAGAGATCTTCTAGTCGTGATTGAAACTGCTACAATTGTGGAAGACCCGGACACTACTCAAATGAGTGCACGGCTCCCCACAAGAGAAGAGAAGAATCTCCAAGAAGAAGAAGCTCAAGAGATGAGTCACCTCGGAAAGAGAGAAGGAGCAGAGATGATCGTTATGAACGAAGACCCTCTCGGAGAAGCAAGGATTCGGAGAGGAAAGACAAGTCATCAAGGAGCTACACAAGAAGAAAACATCAAGCTCATGTAGGTGAATGGGTCTCCGCTCCGACTCAGACAATCAATCCGAAGGAAGCTATCACTCCGACTCCGACTACAGTCAAGATGAAGGTGTTGCGGTCTTGCTCTCGTATCCTCCAACTCCAACTCCTCGACTTATTTGATTCACCAAATGAGGGAATTGGAAGATGCTTCATGGCTAAAGGCCCCAAGGTATCACACCTGAATTCATTGACTTCAATAGTGATGAGGATGACTTGCTTGGTGAAGATGAGCTCTTGCATGATAAATCCAATGAGCCTAGTAACGATGAACATGCTAGTAGTCTTTATAGTCGAGAAGAGTCGAATGACAATGCTATGAAGGAGATTGAGCGTCTAACTAAAGAACTAAACACTCTTAAGTTAGCTCATGAAACAACTCAAGAAGATCATAGAGAGCTCCTAAGATCTCATGAGAAGCTACGCTCGAGAAGCTCACTCTAGAGCAAGAACATGAGTTTCTAAAAGCAATCAATGACGATCTTGAAAGAAGAGTTCTTCATATGTTGCCAAACGACTTCTCTTGTCTAATTTCTTGCCACCCATTAAGACTAAGCATGACAAGCATAAGAAAAATTCTTTCTCTAGCAAGAACAATAACCATGCTAAATCCAATGTTGTTGCTTCTAGTAGTTCTCTTGATTCCACTAACAATGTTTCAAGCCAAGTTACACTTGAGCAAGAGAATAGTTTATTGAAAGGGATCATAGAGAAAGGTGTCTACAAGAGCCTTGCGGAAGCAAGAACTTTGAGAAATTGTTACTTAAGCAAGGAAGGCACCGGAAGAATCAAGGAATTGGTTTTGAGCGAAAGTTCAACGCCAAGGTGTTGAGTGGGAAGAAGGTCAATATCCTACTCCACAGTTTGTTCCTCAAAAGGAGAAGTATGATCCTACTTCTTCCAATGTGGAACAAGCTCAAGATGACCTGCCACCACAAGACCACAAGCTAAAAGGCAAGGACAAGCTTCAAGAGGAGATTGATGCATTTGTTGAAGCACCTCAAGCCATGGTCAAGTGGGTTCCCAAGGAAGCGTCAAGTTCTACTTCGTCAAGCTCAACTACAACCCCAAGGATTCCCATCAAGATGATGTGGATCCCAAGAAGAAGAACTAGAAAGTTCTTGAGGGTGACTCCGCCAACATACTTCACTCACATTCATTTTGGCAAAAACTTGTGCAATCAACTTCCACATCGTGCACTAGTTCATGGAGTCACAAACCCTCTTGTTGCTAAGTCAAGGGACAAGGTAATCATTGCTTTCATGGACATCATCTATTGTGAACTTCAATCTATGTCCGTGGATATCCTTGTTTGTTCCTTGTGGGACTAACCCATGTAGGTATTGAAAGTGCCCGAATCCAAAGGATAGCTCCCAACTCTTGATGATCTCCATCAACATTGAGCATCCACATCTTCAACATCTACATGAAGTCTTCTCGACAACCCAAGGTTAGTTTGACCCTTTAAAGGGGTTCTCACATCTAGGGGAGCTTTGCTCTAAAAATTGAGCTAAAGCATCTTCAAATGATGTGAACAGATCAATGCTTTATGTAAAAGTGGTAACCCCACTTGTGCTTAAGCGATGAGTATGACCTATGATCAAATGTTCTCATTTGGCTCCTAAGTCAATATACTCATATAAAGATGACCTAGTCATCGACAAATTGTGTGTTAGTTGCTAGAGTTTTGGTTGTGCATGTTTGACACATATTTCATTTGCTATCTTATTGTGTGAGCATGTTGGATGCATGATTTTATCCATTCGAGGACATCCATTTGTTGTTTTGGTCGTTTTGATTTTTCTCGACCAAATGGATGGACAAGAATGCCTAAATACCTCCCTAGCTATCTATGCTTTCTTGTCTCAAATTCTATTCATGCTTACATCACAAATTTTGAACAAGTCATTTTCGGACCCTCGGGTGAGGAGCACTCGAGCCACCGATCCGTCAAGGGCTAATTTCCAAAACCTTCTAATTGATTTGGTCGGACCAACTCACTCAAACTCGGTCGAACCGAAAGTATTTGGACTGATCTAGGTTTTCATCTCGGTGAAACCGAGTTGTGATTTTCGGCGTGACGAAGTGCGTAATCGCCTAGCGATTATCCATCTCAGTGCCACCGAGCTTTACAACTCGGTCCCACCGACAATGAAAAGTATATATATATCCGAGGGCGCGCGTTGATTCCTCCTTCAAGCGTTTAGCCCCACCCCTTCTTTGCCGTCGCCTTGGTCTCCGGATCGTCGCCGTAAATGCTTTGTCGCCCTCGCCGCAGTCTCCGTCGCCGTCAGCGGACATCTCCTCCGCGCCGTTGCCGCCGTGAAAAACTCCACCAAGTTAGGGTGAGTTTTGATCCCACTCGTGCTCCCATCTCCGATTCAATGCACGTTTGGATTGCCTAGTATCTTGCCACGATTGAAATTCTCCTGTACACAGTTGGTTCGTTTGAACTAGATTCGAGTAAAAGTTTTAGGGTTAGGTTTCATGGAACACATCTCGGTGAGACCGATTTTATATTTTCGGTATGACCGATTTGGCCTATAGCCATTACCTTTGCACCCTTCGGTCCAACCGAGTTGTGCAAAATCGGTGTGACGAAATAAAGATTCTGTGAAACCCTAGTGTTTTCGGCGGGACGAAACCCACTTCGTCAAACCGAAAGTGGTGTGCCAAGCTCTGTTTAACACTTGGATTCACGAACCTTAAACTCGGTCGACCGAAATGTCTTCTGTGAAAACTTAATACTAGAATTTGAACTCATTTTGTTTGCAAAACTTCGCATTTTGCGATGACTCTTCTTCTCTGCCTACACCTTATCTATTCACGGGTTGTCGGCCATGTCGGATGTCGGTGGCAGTGAGAACAGTCGAGACACCCATTGCGACATTCGAGGCAGGCACTAGTCCCGATCCTAGTAGCTCATCGATGATGGTGAGAGGAGTACACCAAGTGGCATGCCTCCTGCAGCCACGAGCTAGAAACAAGAGGAATTCAGATGATGAGGATTCAGATTTTGTTGTTGAGGAAGAGGTGACCTCAAAGCCTAAAGGAAGGTTGTTGCCAAAGAGCAACAAGATCAACAATCTAAGAAGGGCACCAAGAAAGTCAAGCGATCAGCTGTTGCTAAGAAGCTGAATTTGGGAGAGGCAACTGCAAGCAAAGTGAAGAAAACCACCAAGAGAAAGAGAATAGTGCATGATGCAGCGAGAGAGGATGAGGATGAGGAAGCACCCCACCTCCTCCTCGAAGCGAAGTTCATGGGTGATGCCATTAAGGCTGGATCCACATCAAAGCCCAAGAAATCTGCTCCAGCTAAGGCAGCTCCAAAGCAAAGCTGCTGCCAAGCCCAAGAAGACCGTCAAAAACATTCCAGTATTCGAAAAGAACAAGGATGATGTGCCACCACCGAGTCAGACGATGAAGGACCAGGTTTTTGAAACTTCGTCCAAAACTGCCACTCCATAATGATGCTCATCCTCAAGCCGAGGATATGAAGGCAAGGAAAGATAAAGGTCTCGGGCTATGGAGACAAACTGACCCATATGCCATGAGGAGAAGAACTCTTTGTAGATCCCAGATTTCACACGAGAGCAGCGGGACTTCTATGAGACCGTCTTGATGGACAAGAAGCCCATAGTCGCGAGACCCCGATATGTTATTTGGAAGTACATTGACACAAAAAGCACAGAGATTTCTTTCCACATGTGCATGAAAGTTTCCTTTGCATGTGGAGTTGCAGATTTTGTGGGTCGAAATCGACCAGTTGGAGCGATGAGATGATAATGCAATTTTATGCCACACTCACTTCTACCCCGATGGAAAGATTATGTGGATGATTGGAGGTCAAAGGTATTCTTCTTCTTTGAAGAATGGGCAGAAATTCTGAATGCTCGGTCAACGAGAAGATGATATTGATGTATATGGGATTCCAAAGAAGAATCATGAATCCATGAAGAACATGTACAAAGAGGTTCCAGCAGAGGATTTGGGAATCTGAAGCTCGGCTCGATCTACTATCTCGAGCGGGCTTACCTACCACTAATACCATTTTGAGGCATACCTTGATGCCCAAATCTGGAGATGATCGCATGATCGAGAGGATACTCTATCAACATGCTGCACATACTTGATGAGAGAGCACCTTTCAAGGTGATGGACTTGATGGTAGAGACCATTAAGAGGATTGCGGTGACCACAAAAGGTCGTGTGGATTTGCCCGGAGATTCAGATGCTTATCAATGCCAAGTTTGGCACGGGCACATTCTTGTTGGATAGAGAACATTTACCGTTGAAGCGAGCATGAAGACAATGTTGTTGTGATGGATGAGGAGGATCCGACATCTGTTGAAGGTCAAGCCAAGATCGCGGCTGCTAAGAAAGCCAAAGTCGACAAGGAAGCGGCGGCGCAGCAGCTAAACCAAAGAGTTTGGAGAGCAAATTCTTGAAGCTACTCAAAGGATTGAACAACGCTGGCCAGCATTGAGCAGTCTCGGAGAGCTTAGAGAGGATTGTTGAGGATAAGATCCACGCTCTGGGCGTGAAGCCGATCAAGTACAAGTGACCGTCAACAAGCTCGAGGCGGACATTGAGGAAGCAAAGCAGGAGAAAGCGAGCTTATCGTGAGTTGCGGATGACTTAGTCCAGATTCTAATCGACAGATGCTCCGGTTCCCAAAGGATCCCGATCAGCTGCTATTCGATGGCCCGACACGGGACTACAGACTTGCACCTCCCACAGTTCAGCGATTGCTCCTACTCCAGCTCCAGCTCCAGTGTCCACTCCTCCAGCCTGAGACATCATATGAAGTCTTCGCCGATCTTGTCATATCCACTCCGACATCAACTCGGACGGGAGCCGCCAGTGAGTCCACAAGTGATGCTTAGCTCTATGCTTTTTCGAACTTTTGGTAACTTGTTGCCAAAGGGGAGAAATTGTATAGATCATAGGACTTCGAGAGAGAGTCTTTGTTGTCTTTGCGCTTTTGCTCTTTCGTTCTTTTGCGGTTTCTTTGAGATACTTTTGGTTTTCGAGACATTCGATGTGTTTGATACTCGTTTGATTCTACCTTAATGAGTGCTTGGTCGTACTATGCTTTAATGTGTGCTTAATGCTTATCATATGCCATTCCTATCTCGTATGACCATTTACTCATGTCTTGGTGATTGGGTGCATGCTGTTCATTCTTATCATTTTGTGCGCTCCACCAAGATGTATGTGACATGGAAGAGTGACCCATGATCCTAATCGATTGCATTTGCATTCAAGCATAAATCTTAAATAATGCACAAATTTAGGGGAGCTCTTGCTTATCACATACTTCTCAAAGCGACGATATTATTCATTGATTATATCCTTTGTCGAAGCTTTGATCTATATGTTGTCATCAATTACCAAAAGGGGAGATTGAAAGTGCAACTAATCCCGGGTGGTTTTGGTAATTAATAACAACATATATATCATTGAACTAATAGTTACTTGAGAATCATTTCGAGAGAGTTCGATGATATGGGTATGGCAAGGACTGAAGAAGTGGACCCCTCAAAATGCTAAGGCAAGCATTGGCAAAAGCTCAAGATTCCATTTTTGGTTTAGTGATCCAAGATCACATTGAGTCCATAGGAAAAGCCAATACTATTAAAGGGGATGAGGTTATGATGATGATCTGGTTGCTCAAGTGCTTAGTGATACATCTCCTAAACTATCGGCAACTTTCAACGCCATATACACTCATAAGTAGTCTCGGTCCCACCGATTTTCCAAACTCAGTCACCGAGATGAACCACCTCAGCCATAAGCCAACCCCTAGTAAACTTCGGATTTTCCGATTACGAACTCGGTCTCACGAAACATGAGTTGCCAAGCTTCAGTAACCTTCATCATCAAATCGGTGTCACCGAGATGATGAAGTCGGTCCCACCGAACTGGCATGCTCTTGTCATTGCACGAATCGGACTAACCGAGATTGTATTTTCGGTCCCACAAAAATCCCAACGTTCACATTATTTGAACTATCGGTCTCACCGAGTTGTCAACTTCGGTCCCACCGAGATTGCTCAAATGTGTGTAGCGGTTGGATTTTGTGTGGAGCTATTTATACCCTCCACCCCTCTTCATTACGTGGAGAGAGCCATCGAAAGAACTACCACTCCTACCTTACATTTACGAGGAGAACTACCTACCCTTGTGTTGAGATCAAGTTGCTCCACTCCCACCATATGAAGCTTGATCTCTAGCCTTCCCAAGTTGCTTTCCACTCAATCCTTTCTTCCACCACAGCCAAATCGGTGAGGAGAGTTGAGTGTTGGGGAGATTATCATTTGAAGCACAAGAGCAAGGAGTTCATCATCATCTACAACATCTATTACCTTTTGGAGGTGGTGCCTCCTAGATTGGTTAGGTGTCGCTTGGGAGCCTCCGTCGTCGAGATGTGGAGTTGAACCAAGAAGTTTGTAAGGGCAAGGAGATCGCCTACTTCGTGAAGATCTACCCGAGTAAGGCTAGTCCTCCGTGGGCGTGAGCCATGATGGAATAGACAAGGTTGCTTCTTCGTGGACCCTTCGTGGGTGGAGCCCTCCGTGGACTCGCGCAGCCGTTACCCTCCGTGGGTTGAAGTCTCCATCAACGTGGAAGTAAGATAGCACCACCTATCGGAACCACAAGAAAAATCACCACGTCTCCAAAATTGTGTTTGCTCTTCTCCACCTCTCTTTACTACATGTGCAATTTACTTTCCGCTGCCTATACTCTAGAATTGCATGTGTAGGGTGATGCTTGACTTGATCATAATTGTGAATCTGCCAAAAACTGTTATTTGTCAAAAGGCAGAATTTTTATATTGACAAGTAGTCTAATCACCCCCCCCCCTCTAGACATACTTCGGTCCCACAATAGTGTGCTGAAATTTTCTGTTACTTGTCACTATGGAAACTAATCCTTTGAGGGGCTTGTTTGGGGTATCTTCACCCCAACCAGAAGAGCAAAGAGATTCTCCTCAACCTACTGAACTTTATGAAAATATTCACTTTGAGATTCCTTCGGGTATGATAGAAAAACTTCTAGCTAATCCTTTTGCGAGAGATGAACATTGCATCACGACTTACACCTTATCTTTGTGGATGAAGTTTGTGGATTATTTAAGCTTGCAGGTATTCCCGATGATGTTGTTAAAAGGAAGGTCTTCCCTTTATCTTTGAAGGGAGATGCAATGACATGGTATAGGCTATGTGATGATATGAGATCTTGGAATTATAAGAGACCAAGTTGGAATTTCACGGAAGTTCTATCCTATGCATCTTGTTCATCGTGATCGTAATTACATATATAATTTCGGCCTCATGAAGGAGAAAGCATCGCTCAAGCTTGGGGGGCTTAAGTCAATGTTATATTCATGCCCCAATCATGAGCTCTCTCGAAATGATTATTCAGAATTTTTATGCTCGGCTTTCTCTTGATAATCGCAACCTGCTCGATACTTCTGTCTTTGGTTCCTATATCTTTGAAGACTATTGATTTCAAATGGGACTTATTGGAAAGAATTAAGCGCAACTCTGAAGATTGGGGTTCCGGCGATGGTAAGGGTCGGTATGACACCTAAGTTCGATTGTGTTAAATCTTTTATGGATACCAATGCTTTCCGTGGATTTAGCTCTAAGTATGGACTTGACTATGAGATAGTAGCTACTTTTTGTGAAACTTTTGCTACTCACGTTGATCTCCCTAAAGAAAGTGGTTTAAATATAATCCTCTGTTGAAGTGAAAGTAGTTGCACCTATTACGATCGAAGAAAAGACTATTACATATAGTGATCCTATTATTACATTACTACTTATGTTGAAAAACCTCCTTTTCTGTTAGGATAAAGATCATGCTAAAGCTTATTTGTTGTTATAACGCCCGGATTCGATCGCCGGTGTCGCGATTATTACGCCGTCGTTGCCATGTCATTTGCTTGCGTGTTGCACTTTGCCATGTCATCATGTGCATTTCATCATTTTGCATACATGTTCGTCTCATGCATCCAAGCATTTTCTCCGTTGTCCGTTTTGCAATCCGGCACTCCTATGCCCTCCGGCGTTCCCCTTTTTGCCTCTTCTCTTGTGTTGGTGTTAAACTTTCTCGGAATGGACCGAGTCTTGCCAAGCGGCCTTGGTATAGCACCGGTAGACTGCCTGTCAAGTTTCGTGCCATTTGGAGGTCGTTTGATACTCCAACGGTTAACCGGGTAACCGCAAAGCCTTCTTTTGTGCAGCCCAACACCCCTTCCAAAGTGGCCCAAAACCCAGCAAACTCCCCTCCATGCTCTCGGTCGTTCGATCACGATCGCGTGGTCGAAAACCGCTCCTCATTTGGAGTCTCCTAGCTCCCTCTACCTATAAATATGTGATCCCCTCCGATTTTTCGCGCAGTCCAACCCTAGCCCCGCTCCCTCTCCGCCGCCGGACATGTCCGCCCGGTGGCCGGACATGTCCTCCGCCGCCGCCACCTCACCCCGGCCAATCAGGGCTCGCCACCTCACCTCCACCGCCTCCCGCAGCCAATGGGAGCCCGCCACCTGTCCGCGTCGTCGCTCCGCCGCCCGTCTCGCCGCCCGAGCCCGCGCAGCCCAGATCCGGCCCGCATAGCCCGCGCCGCCATTGCCGCCGCCCGTCCGGACCGCTTCGTCGCCGCCGGGTGCCCGCACAGCCTCCGCCGCCGCCCGGCCAGCGCCTGCCACGCCGCTGCGCCCGGCTGCTGCGTCGCCGCCGTTCGCCGTCGTGGCTGGCGCCTCCGCCGCCCTCGCCAGCCCGGACGCCTCCCGGCCCGCCCTCGCCGAACGCCCGTGCTCCCCCGGCGCGCCCCTCGGTCCGCCCTCACCCCCGCCCGGCCTCCTCTGGCTGCCTCCGCGCCGCCCCGGCCAGATCCGGGCAGGTCCGGCCCGGATCCGGCGACCCCGAGCTTCTCCGGCCATCTCCCTCCCCTACTCCGGCGAGCATCTCTGGCCACCTCAGAAACCGTGCAAACTGGAGGTTGACCCCGATATTTCCTCGAAGTCCCGGAGTTTTGCACATTATCATGCCCTGTTCAGCGCATCATAACTTGTTGCATACTGCTCCGTTTTGTGCATGTAATATGTCAAATTGTTCATCTCAACGAGTACTTCATTTCATTCCATTGCATCATTTTCATTTGAGCTCATCTTGATGCCCTAAATGCTGTTGGAAGAGTGCATGTTGATGTTAACCTGCTGAAACTGTTATAACTTGCTCATTTGTCATTTTTGCCATGTTTGATGTGTGCATCCTATGAGTATGAGCTCTACATGTGTTTTGATCTATGCTATGCCATCTTTCCAGTGGTGCCATCCATATATTTTTGTGAGTTGTGTACTGAGTGCAACGAGCTTGCTAAGTGGGGTACTTGTTGTTGATGTTTTCCTGACAGATTCTGTTATATTTTGTTGCTATGTAAACCTGCTGCTACAAGTCATTCCGTGCATTATTCTGGAGATGTTCACTAAGGATGTTTTCTTATACATGTCTTGCTCTATCCATTCATGCCCCTGGTTGCATTTATAGCCTGCTGTATCATGTTGTAATCTTGCTCCAAACTTGCAAAATGATGTTGCTGTCAGCCTGTTAACATGAAGTTCAGTTTTGGCCATATGCTTTTCTAGTGATCCATGCACCCTATGAACTTGTTCTTGCCCTGCTTAGGTTCACAAACATGTCTTCTTACTCTTGGTTGCCTTGCCATGCCATGTATTGCTCTGTGGTGAGTGGTTCAAGCTCATCAACATGCCTACTTATTGTTGTTCCTGCCATGTATGAATCTGTCATATAACTTGCTATGTTTACATGGGTGCCATCATATCTTCTGTGCCTTTTTGGCTCATGGTCAGTAAGGGACTCTTGTTCTATGCCATTAGTAGATTATTGTCATGCCTTTGTTTGCCATGATAGCTTCCTGTAACATGTTGTTTGATAGCTCTAAACATTTCAACCTGATGTTATTTCTGCTAAAGTCTAAAACTGTTATTATTTGCAATCTTCCCATGTGTGTTTGAGCATGTTCTAGTGATTTCTGGAGATAGCTCAGTGTTCATGTTTTGTTGTGCTTTACCTATACTTCATGCCCATGCCTTTTGTTATTATGTTGGGGTGCTGTAGCATATTGTTTTGATGCTTGCAATATGCCTAGTTGCTGTTTTGGACAGATTGTTGTTATGACGTGTATAGTGTGTGTGTTGAACCGTTGCTCCGTTTTGAGTGTGCTCTATATGAAACTTGCTTGATTTTGCATGTAGTTTCATATTATCATGTTGCATCCTTGTTTTGAGGTGTTTGCTTGATGTTTGTATGCATTTTGCATCAATGCCATGCTTAACTTGTTTTGCTCATATCTTCTAGGTCGTAGCTCCGAACTAAATGAACTTTATATGTAACTTGACTAGAATCTCGTGTAGATCATCTTGGTGCATCTTAACTTGTTGTTTAACAACTTGAACATAAGGTTTATTCAGATCTGGACCCATTTCGAAATTTGCATATGAGGACTTACCGGATTTGTTATATGTTGTTTCCGGCCTCATTTAAACTTGCCTTGATGTGTTGTTCTTGTTTGCATCCTCTCTTGCCATGAGTAGCTTCATGTAGCCTTGTCATGCATCATGCTTTGTTGTGCATCATGTCTTGTCCATGTGTGGTGTGTTTACCTTGTTGTGTGCTCCTTCTCGATAGTTCCTGTTTCATTGCGATCGTGAGGATTCGTTCGTCTACACTTGGTTCGTCTTCGTGGCTTCATCTTCTTCATGGACTCGTTCTTCTTCCTAGCGGGATTTCAGGCAAGATGACCGCTACCCTGGATCTCACTACTATCATTGCTATGCTAGTTGCTTCGTTCTATCGCTTTGCTGCGTTACCTATCATTTGCTCTTCAAGCCTCCCAAATTGCCATGAACCTCTAACCTTTGACACCATTCCTAGCAAACCGTTGTTTGGCTATGTTACCGCTTTGCTCAGCCCCTCTTATAGCGTTGCTAGTTGCAGGTGAAGTTGAAGATTACTCCATGGTGGACAGGGTTTATGTTGGGATATCACAATATCTCTTATATTATTAATGCATCTATATACTTGGTAAAGGTTGGAAGGCTCGGCCTTATGCCTGGTGTTTTGTTCCACTCTTGCCGCCCTAGTTTCCGTCATACCGGTGTTATGTTCCCGGATTTTGCGTTCCTAACGCGGTCGGGTGATTTATGGGACCCCCCTGACAGTTCGCTTTGAATAAAACTCCTCCAGCAAGGCCCAACCTTGGTTTTACCATTTGCCTCACCACCACCTACCTTTCCCTTGGGAGTAATTAACACAAGGGTCATCTTTATTTTAGCCCCTCCCGGGCCAATGCTTGTCTAAGTGTTGGTCCGAACCGAGTAGACTGCGGGGCCCCCTCGGGGAAACTCGAGGTCTGGTTTTACTCGTAGGATGTCTCATCCGGTGTTGCCCTGAGAACGAGATATGTGCAGCTCCTATTGGGATGTCGGTGCATCGGGCGGCTTTGCTGGTCTTGTTTTACCATTGTTGAAATGTCTTGTAAACCGGGATTCCGAGACTGATCGGGTCTTCCTGGGAGAAGGTATATCCTTCGTTGATCGCGAGCTTATCATGGGCTAAGTTGGGACACCCTGCGGGTATAAACTTTCGAGAGCCGTGCCCGCGGTTATGTGGCAGATGGGAATTTGTTAATGTCCGGTTGTAGATAACTCGACACCAGATCCGAATTAAAATGCATCAACCGTGTGTGTAGTCATGATGGTCTCTTCTCGGCGGAGTCCGGGAAGTGAACACGGTTTCTGGGTTATGTTTGACGTAAGTAGGAGTTCAGGATCACCTCTTGATCATTTCTAGCCTCACGACTGTTCCTTTGCTCCTCTTCTCGCTCTCATTTGCGTATGTTAGCCACCATACTTGCTTAGCCGCTGCTGCAACCTCACCACTTTACCCCTTCCTTTCCCATTAAGCTTCGCTTGTCTTGATACCCATGGTAATGGGATTGTTGAGTCCTCGTGGCTCACAGATTACTACAACAACAGTTGCAGGTACAGGTTTTGTGATGATGATGACGCGAGAGCGATGTTCCTTTGTTTTGGAGTTCTTCTTACGCTTCTTCTTGATCGGGGATAGGTTCGGTCGGCACTGGGCTAGCGAGGTGGATATTGTTTGAGTTTACATTTATGATTCATCCGTAGTCGGATGTTGTTCTTGTATGTTGTATTGTTGTATTCATGTGACATTGTATGTATTGGATGTATCCCCACTATTATGTAATGTTGATGTAATGATATCCACCTTGCAACAGCGTCTTCAAGATGCGCTTCTATCCTTGGTGGGACCTTCGAGTTCCTTTACGATAGGGTCGCATCTTGGGCGTGACAAGTTGGTATCAGAGCCTCGACCGACCCTAGGAGCCCCCTTGATTGATCGTGTAGTTTGGCCGTTGTTGAGTCTAGAAGAAAACTGTTTTCGGAGTCTAGTTATATCGGAGAGTAGGAATTCTTTTTACTCCTCAGCCCCTTTGTCGCTCTGGTAAGGAATCTTGACGTAGGTGTTTTAAACTATTCCTCTTCCCCTTCAAATTTTTCTTTAGGATCACGCAGTTGGTTTTCCGATCGTTGGTTCTCAGCTCTTTTCATCCGGTGCATTTCTCGTCAAGTTGACTCGAGCCTCTTCATCGTTGCCAAGTTCAATCCTCAGTTGTTTTCTTTTCCCACCCGCCCACCCTTCTTCCTCTCGGAAGCGGAGTCCGTAACCGAGTATCCATCCTACTCATGCGAAGTCTTTGCTTTCTTTCCTCAATGATTTCAACTAGTGTTTTCTCTTCAAGATATTCATTGTTTTTCCCCTTCCAAGTTGCCTTTGTTTTCCGCCCTCCCACCCTTTTTCTTCCACGAGTGCGAGTCTGCATTTGACCATCAATTTCTTTCGTGCGGAGCCTCTTCAGTCTTCCCTCAATTATTTCAACCGGTGAATTCTCTTTTGTTAACATTCTTCGTCTCTTTTCCGGTGGACTCAATTCAAGTTTTTCGGGTTGATCATATTCTTTTTCCTCGGCTCAAGTGTTTTCCCTGCTCGTTCGCCTCTCGCCAATTTATCCTTCCGGACTGTGCAAGACATCTCAGGAGATTTGTCTGTGTTTGAATTACTTCGAGGTTGTCACCTCATTCAAATATTTCAATTGTTCCAGTGCATCATCTATCTGCTCAACATCCCTTTCCAACGGTGTTTTCTTCGGTGGGCCCTAACCCACAGGTCTTTTCCCAGGATCTTACCTGACTCTTCTGATTTCCCGGAGCTATTCTCAAATCCTTTTCAAAGTTTGACATAAGTATGAATTTCATCAGTCAGATGCTTTTCCAAGATCTCTTTCAAATCATTTCATTGTTGGCTCAACCTCTTCGTTTTTTTTTTTCGTTCCCCCGGAGTGCCTTAACAATTTTGGTGGTGTTTCTCGTCATCATTTGAAGACCAAAGAAGAAGATTCTCTTAAATCTTGTCCGTTCTCCCGGAGATTCGTGGTGCTAGCTCGATGTTATCCTATCAAATTGTTTCAAGTCATGCAAATTCTTTTCATCCATCCGGAGCATTTCAGGAGTTGCTTTCTCTCTCGATTATCCGGAGGCCATCTTTTCGGAACATTTCTTCATTCTAAGTTTTCAGATTCGTTCTCCAATTATTCTATATTTGTGCCCTTTCGTTCGTCTCAATATTCTTCCGGTGCTTCGTTCAAGTGTTCTTTATCAGTTCATGATCTCTTTGTTCTTTTGCATATAAATCCCCTCTAGCATATTGGTTCTTCTAATTCTTCCCGGTGATTCATTCTCTCTCATCAGTCATTTTGAATTCTTAGGGTGGTTCGTTCAAGATTCTTTTTCCTTCATTATCATTTTTAATCCATTCGTTCTTTTCAATCCTACCGGTGGTTCATGAAGACCTTCTCAAGTTTGCGATATGTCACTTCTCAATCCTTTTCAAGAAGAATAAGTAGTATGCAAAAATCCATTGCTTGTCATCAATTTAATTTGATGAAGGATAAGCATACAATAAATCTTATTCTTATTTCATCCAAGTGAGTAATCCCTTCCTTTGGAGTTTGTTCTTGATGAATAAATTCCAGTTCCAAGTGTTTTCATCTTTTCTTTTCCGGAGTTCAATTTTCCTCGACCATTTCGTCGGAACCTCCATCTAAATCATCGCAAGGCTCATCTTATTCTTTCATCCTTCTTTCTATCTCATCATCCCTTTGTCACCGGAGTTCTTCATGGTGGTTCTTCATGATTTAATTCTTTCTTCAAGAGTTCATCAAGTATCATTCCATCCTCTCTAGTTCATGTCTCCATTCCTTCCATTTTCAGCCAGAGTGCTGCCTAAATCCTTTCAGTCTTATTCGTTTCTAACTCGTTCTAACAGGAGTTGTTTCATAGTCTATCTGATTCCGTGAGCTTTCGATTCTCGTCATTCTCGTCGTTCCTCTCTTTTCTCGAGTGCTCTCGATTCTTTGCTTCTTCTCTTGAGTTCTTGTTCCACCTCATCCCTTTTTCCTTCCGTCTCGGTCCTAAGATCTCGGGACGAGATCTCTTGTTAGTGGAGGAGTGTTGTAACGCCCCGGATTCGATGCGCCAAGTGTCTGCCAGTTATTCGACGTCGTTGCCATGTCATTTGCTTGCGTGTTGCACTTTGCCATGTCATCGTGTGCATTTCATCATTTTGCATACATGTTCGTCTCATGCATCCGAGCATTTTCCCCGTTGTCCGTTTTGCAATCCAGCACTCCTATGCCCTCCGGCGTTCCCCTTTTTGCCTCTTCTCTTGTGTGGGTGTTAAACTTTCTCGAAATGGACCGAGTCTTGCCAAGCGGCCTTGGTATAGCACCGGTAGACCGCCTGTCAAGTTTCGTGCCATTTGGAGGTCGTTTGATACTCCAACGGTTAACCGGGTAACCGCAAAGCCTTCTTTTGTGCAGTCCAACACCCCTTCCAAAGTGGCCCAAAACCCAGCAAACTCCCCTCCATGCTCTCAGTCGTTCGATCACGATCGCGTGGTCGATAACCGCTCCTCATTTGGAGTCTCCTAGCTCCCTCTACCTATAAATATGTGATCCCCTCCGATTTTTCGCGCAGTCCAACCCTAGCCCCGCTCCCTCTCCGCCGCCGGACATGTCCGCCCGGTGGCCGGACATGTCCTCCGCCGCCGGACATGTCCGCCCGGTGGCCGTACATGTCCTCCGCCGCCGCCACCTCACCCCGGCCAATCAGGGCTCGCCACCTCACTTCCGCCGCCTCCCGCAGCCAATGGGAGCCCGCCACCAGTCCGCGTCGTCGCTCCCGCCGCCGTCTCGCCGCCGAGCCCAAGGCCCAGATCCGCCCTCTGAGGGCCCGCCGCTGCCGCCGCCGCCCGTCCGGACCCGCTTCGTCGCCCAAGGACCGGCCCGCCAGCGCCGCCGGCGCCCGCTGCCTCCCGCCGCCGCCCGCGCGCGCTGCCCGCCGCTGCGCCCGGCTGCTTCGCGCCGCCGTCCGCCACCGTGGGTGGCGCCTCCGCCGCTCTCGCCAGACTCGCGCCTCCCGCGGCCCGCCCCTTGCCGAACGCCGTGCTCCCCCAGCCGCGCCCTCGGTCCGGCCCTCACCCCGCGTCGTCGGCCTCCTTTGGCTACCTCCACGCCGCCCCGCGCCAGATCCGGGCAGGTCCGGCCCGGATCCGGCGACCCCGAGCTTCTCCGGCCATCTCCCTCGCCGACTCCGGCGAGCATCTCCGGCCACCTTGGAAACCGTGCAAACTGGAGGTTGACCCCGATATTTCCTCTAAGTCCTGGAGTTTTGCACATTATCATGCCCTGTTCATCACATCATAACTTGTTGCATACTGCTCCCTTTTGTGCAAGTAATATGTCAAATTGTTCGCCTCAACGAGTACTTCATTTCATTCCATTGCATCATTTTCATTTGAGCTCATCTTGATGCCCTAAATGCTGTTGGAAGAGTGCATGTTGATGTTAACCTGCTAAAACTGTTATAACTTGCTCATTTGTCATTTTTGCCATGTTTGATGTGTGCATCCTATGAGTATGAGCTCTACATGTGTTTTGATATATGCTATGCCATCTTTCCAGTGGTGCCATCCATATATTTTTGTGACTTGTGTACTGAGTGCATCGAGCTTGCTAAGTGGGGTACTTGTTGTTGCTGTTTTCCTGACAGATTCTGTTATATTTTGTTGCTATGTAAACCTGCTGCTACAAGTCATTTCGTGCATTATTCTGGAGATGTTAACTAAGGATGTTTTGTTATACATGTCTTGCTCTATCCATTCATGCCCCTGGTTGCATTTATAGCCTGTTGTATCATGTTGTAATCTTGCTCCAAAGTTGCTAAATGATGTTGCTGTCAGCCTGTTAACATGAAGTTCAGTTTTGGCCATATGCTTTTCTAGTGATCCATGCACCCTATGAACTTGTTCTTGCCCTGCTTAGGTTCACAAACATGTCTTCTTACTCTTGGTTGCCTTGCCATGCCATGTATTGCTCTGTGGTGAGTGGTTCAAGCTCATCAACATGCCTACTTATTGTTGTTCCTGCCATGTATGAATCTGTCATATAACTTGCTATGTTTACATGGGTGCCATCATATCTTCTGTGCCTTTTTGGCTCATGGTCAGTAAGGGACTCTTGTTCTATGCCATTAGTAGATTCTTGTCATGCCTTTGTTTGCCATGATAGCTTCCTGTAACATGTTGTTTGATAGCTCTAAACATTTCAACCTGATGTTATTTCTGCTAAAGTCTAAAACTGTTATTATTTGCAATCTTCCCATGTGTGTTTGAGCATGTTCTAGTGATTTCTGGAGATAGCTCAGTGTTCATGTTTTGTTGTGATTTACCTTTACTTCATGCCCATGCCTTTTGTTATTATGTTGGGGTGCTGTAGCATATTGTTTTCATGCTTGCAATATGCCTAGTTGCTGTTTTGGACAGATTGTTGTTATGACTTGTATAGTGTGTGTGTGTGTGTGTGTTGAACCGTTGCTCCGTTTTGAGTGTGCTCTATATGAAACTTGCTTGATTTTGCATGTAGTTTCATATTATCATATTGCATCCTTGTTTTGAGGTGTTTGCTTGATGTTTGTATGCATTTTGCATCAATGCCATGCTTAACTTGTTTTGCTCATATCTTCTAGGCCGTAGCTCCGAACTAAATGAACTTTATATGTAACTTGACTAGAATCTCGTGTAGATCATCTTGGTGCATCTTAAATTGCTGTTTAACAACTTGAACATAAGGTTTATTCAGATCTAGACCCATTTCGAAATTTGCATATGAGGACTTACCGGATTTGTTATATGTTGTTTCCGGCCTCATTTAAACTTGCCTTGATGTGTTGTTCTTGTTTGCATCGTCTCTTGCCATGAGTAGCTTCATGTAGCCTTGTCATGCATCATGCTTTGTTGTGCATCATGTCTTGTCCATGTGTGGTGTGTTTACCTTGTTGTGTGCTTCTTCTCGATAGTTCCTGTTTCGTTGCGATCGTGAGGATTCGTTCGTCTACGCTTGGTTCGTCTTCGTGGCTTCATCTTCTTCATGGACTCGTTCTTCTTCCTAGCGGGATTTCAAGCAAGATGACCGCCACCCTGGATCTCACTACTATCATTGCTATGCTAGTTGCTTCGTTCTATCGCTTTGCTGCGTTACCTATCATTTGCTCTCAAGCCTCCCAAATTGCCATGAACCTCTAACCTTTGACACCATTCCTAGCAAACCGTTGTTTGGCTATGTTACCGCTTTGCTCAGCCCCTCTTATAGTGTTGCTAGTTGCAGGTGAAGTTGAAGATTACTCCATGGTGGACAGGGTTTATGTTGGGATATCACAATATCTCTTATATTATTAATGCATCTATATACTTGGTAAAGGGTGGAAGGCTCGGCCTTATGCCTGGTGTTTTGTTCCACTCTTGCCGCCCTAGTTTCCGTCATACCGGTGTTATGTTCCCGGATTTTGCGTTCCTAACGCGGTCGGGTGATTTATGGGACCCCCCTAACAGTTTGCTTTGAATAAAACTCCTCCAGCAAGGCGCAACCTTGGTTTTACCATTTGCCTCACCACCACCTACCTTTCCCTAGGGAGTAATTAACCCAAGGGTCATCTTTATTTTAGCCCCCCCCCCCCCCCGGGCCAATGTTTGTCTAAGTGTTGGTCCAAACCGAGTAGACTGCGGGGCCCCCTCGGGGAAACTCGAGGTCTGGTTTTACTCGTAGGATGTCTCATCCGGTGTTGCCACGAGCGAGATATGTGCAACTCCTATCGTGATGTCGGCGCATCGGGCGGCTTTGCTGGTCTTGTTTTACCATTGTCGAAATGTCTTGTAAACCGGATTACGAGGCGATCGGGTCTTCTGGGAGAAGGTATATCCTTCGTTGATCGCGAGAGCTTATCATGGGCTAAGTTGGGACACCCTGCGAGGTATAAACTTTCGAGAGCCGTGCCATGCGGTTATGTGGCAGATGGGAATTTGTTAATGTCGGTTGTAGATAACTTGACACGGATCCGAATTAAAATGCATCAACCGTGTGTGTAGCCGTGATGGTCTCTTCTCGGCGGAGTCCGAGAAGTGAACACAGTTTATGGGTTATGTTTGACGTAAGTAGGAGTTCAGATCACCTCTTGATCATTTCTAGCCTCACGATCGTTCCTTTGCTCCTCTTCTCGCTCTCATTTGCGTATGTTAGCCACCATACTTGCTTAGCCGCTGCTGCAACCTCACCACTTTACCCCTTCCTTTCCCATTAAGCTTTGCTAGTCTTGATACCCATGGTAATGTGATTCTTTGAGTCCTCGTGGCTCCTGATTACTACAACAACGATTCTGGTACAGGTTTTGCGATGATGATGGCGCCAGAGCGATGTTCCTTTGTTTTGGAGTTCTTTTACGCTTCTTCTTCGATCGGGGATAGGTTCGGTCGGTGCTTTGGCTAACAGGTGGATATTGTTTGAGTTTACATTTATGATTCATCCGTAGTCGGATGTTGTTCTTGTATGTTGTATTGTTGTATTCATGTGACATTGTATGTATTGGATGTATCCCCACTATTATGTAATGTTGATGTAATGATATCCACCTTGCAAAAGCGTATTCAAGATGTGCTTCTATCCTTGGTGGGACCTTCGAGTTCCTTTAGGATAGGGTCGCATCTTGGGCGTGACAGTTGTTCGTAAGAGTAATACTAGGGCTTATACACCTACTGAGCAAATTAATGTTGAACATGGTATTGCTATGATTAAAGATGTCCTAGATGAGGACTTAGATGGGCATGTTATCTCTTTCTTGGGTGAAACTGCTAATATTGCTAGACCCGATACTAAAACACGTAGACCGGTTGTAGGCACGCCTGTTATTTCTGTTAAAATAGGAGATCATTGTTATCATGGCTTATGTGATATGGGTGCTAGTGCTAGTCACGATACCTTATGATCTTTATAAAGAAATTATGCGATATTGCACTGTTGAATTAGAAGACATTGATGTTACTATTAAGCTTGCTAATAGGGACACCATTAAACCTATTGGGATTGTTAGAGATGTTGAAGTCTTGTGTGGGAAGATTAAATACCTGCTGATTTTCTTGTTCTTGCTTCCCCACAATATGATTTTTGTCCCATTATTTAGTAGACCCTTCTTGAATCTTGCTAGTGCTAAGATTAATTGTAAAAGGAAGGTCGTCCTTTGTTGGCATAGATGGTATGTCTCATGAGTTTAATTTTGCTAAGTTTAGTAGACAACCTCGTGAAAGAGAACCACCTAGTAAGGATGAAATTATTGGTCTTGCTTCCATTGTTGTTCCTCCAACTGATCTGTTAGAACAATATTTGCTAGACCATGAAAACGATATGTTTATGAAGGAAAGGAAGAAATAGATGAAGTGTTCCTTAAGCAGGAACCTATCTTTGAAACATAACCTTCCGTTGAAATTCTTGGGATCCCCTCCACCCAAGGGTGATCCGTGTTTGAACTCAAACCTTTACCTGATAATCTCAAGTATGCTTAACTTGATGAAAAAGAAATATATTATGTTATTATTAGTGCTAACCTTTCAGAGAAAGAAGAAGAAAGATTATTGAAAACTACGAAGAAGCCGAGCTGCTATTGGATATACTCGGATGATCTTAAGGGCATTAGTCCCACATTATGTTAACACAAAATTTCAGTGGAGAAAGATGCCAAACCGGTTAGAGATCCTCAAAGGCGACTAAATCCCAAGATGAAGGAAGTGGTAAGAAAGGAGATACTAAAGCTCCTTGAGGCGGTATTATTTATCCGTTGCTAATAGTGAATGGGTAAGCCACATCCATTGTGTCCCTAAAAGGGAGGTATTACCGTTGTTCCTAATGATAAAGATGAATTGATCCCTCAAAGAATTATTACAGGTTATAGGATTGTAATTGATTTCCATAAGTTAAATAAAGCTACTAAGAAAGATCATTACCCTTTACCTTTTATTGATCAAATGCTAGAAAGGCTATCCAAGCACACACATTTTTGCTTTCTAGATGGTTATTCTGGCTTCTCTCAGATACCTGTTTCAACGAAGGATCAATCTAAAACTACTTTTACTTGCCCTTTTGGTACTTTTGCTTATAGACGTATGCCTTTTGGTTTATGTAATGCACCTGCTACCTTTCAAAGATGCATGATGGCTATATTTTCTGATTTTTGTGAAAAGATTTGTGAGGTATTCATGGATGACTTCTCCGTCTATGGATCCTCTTTTGATGATTGTTTAAGCAACCTTGATCGAGTTTTGCAGAGA
Organism: Aegilops speltoides; assembly: GCA_021437245.1. Lineage (NCBI taxonomy): Eukaryota > Viridiplantae > Streptophyta > Magnoliopsida > Poales > Poaceae > Aegilops > Aegilops speltoides. The sequence goes on from CM038141.1 coordinate 143,434,472, forward strand.
TGCGAAGACACTAGTCTCATCCTGATTTGGGAAAAGTGTCACTTTATGGTTAATGAAGGAATTGTTTTGGGGCACAAGATTTCCGAGAGAGGTATTGAAGTTGATAAAGCCAAAGTTGATGCTATTGAAAAGATGCCATGTCCCAAGGACATAAAAGGTATAAGAAGTTTCCTTGGTCACGCCGGTTTTTATAGGAGGTTCATTAAGGACTTTTCTAAAATCTCTAGGCCTCTGACTAATTTATTGCAAAAAGATATTCCTTTTGTCTTTGATGATGATTGTGTAGAAGCATTTGAAACACTTAAGAAAGCTTTGATCACTGCACCTATTGTTCAGCCACCTGATTGGAATTTACCTTTTGAAATTATGTGTGATGCTAGTGATTATGTTGTAGGTGCTGTTTTAGGGCAAAGAGTCGATAAGAAATTGAATGTTATCCAATATGCTAGTAAGACTCTTGATACTGCCCAAAGGAATTATGCTACTACTGAAAAAGAGTTCTTAGCAGTCGTGTTTGCATGTGATAAGTTTAGACCTTATATTGTTGATTCCAAAGTTATTATTCACACTGATCATGCTGCTATTAAATATCTTATGGAAAAGAAGGATGTTAAGCCTAGACTCATTAGATGGGTTCTCCTGCTCCAAGAATTTGACTTGCATATTATTGATAGAAAGGGAGCTGAACCCCGTTGCAGATAACTTGTCTAGGTTAGAGAATGTTCTTGATGACCCACTGCCTATTAATGATAGCTTTCCTGATGAACAATTAGCGGTTGTCAATGCTTCTCGTACTGCTCCTTGGTATGCTGACTATGCTAATTACATTGTTGCTAAATATATACCGCCTAGTTTCACATACCAGCAAAAGAAAAAGTTCTTTTATGACTTAATACATTATTTTTGGGATGACCCAAATCTTTATAAAGAAGGAGTAGATGGTGTCATTGGACGTTGTGTGCCTAAGCATGAACAGGAACAGATCCTACACAAGTGTCACTCTAAATCCTATGGAGGACACCACGCTGGAGATAGAACTGCACACAAGGTACTACAATCTGGTTTTTATTGGCCTACTCTCTTCAAAGATGCTCGTAAGTTTGTCTTATCTTGTGATGAATGTCAAAGAATAGGTAACATTAGTAGACGTCAAGAAATGCCTATGAATTATTCTCTTGTTATTGAACCATTTGATGTTTGAGGCTTTGATTATATGGGACCTTTTCCTGCTCTAATGGTTATACAAATACTTTAGTTGTTGTTGATTACGTTACTAAGTGGGTAGAAGCTATTCCAACTAGTAGTGTGTTGGGGAACGTTGCAGAAAATTAAAAATTTTCCTACGGTTTCACCAAGATCCATCTATGAGTTCATCTAAGCAACGAGTAACGGGAGAGAGTTTGCATCTACATACCACTTGTAGATCGCGTGCGGAAGCTTGCAAGGTGATGATGGAGTCATACTCGACGTGATTCAGATCACCAATGTCCAAGTGCTGAATGGACAGCACCTCGCGTTCAACACACGTGCGGGACGGAGGCGTCTCCTCCTTCTTGATCCAGCAAGGGGAAGGAGAGGTTGATGATGATCGGCTGACGGCGTGGTGGTGGATCTGTGAGAACTCCGGCGAGGCTTTGCCCGGCGACTACGGGAGGAGGACGAGGTGTAGCGGGGAGGGAGGCGCCAAGCACAAGGTACAGCAGCCCCCTCCTCCCCTTTATATAGGCCTCCAGGGCGCCGGCCCTGAGATCCAATCTCAAGGGGGCGGCCAAGGGGGTGGAGTGCCCCCCAAGCCAAGTGGGGCGCCCCCCCACCCCTAGGGTTTCAACCCTAGGCGCAGGGGATGGGCCTAGGGGGGCGAACCAGCCCACTATGGGCTGGCTCCCCTCCCACTTCAGCCCATGGGCCCTCCGGGATGGGTGGCCCCACCCGGTGGACCCCCGGGACCCTTCCGGTGGTCCCGGTACATTACCGGGAGACCCCGAAACTTTCCCGATGGTCGAAATACCACTTCCTATATATTATTCTTTACCTCCAGACCATTCCGAAACTCCTCGTGACGTCCGGGATCTCATCCGGGACTCCGAACAACATTCGGCATGCTGCATACTCATATTCATACAACCCTAGTGTCACCGAACCTTAAGTGTGTAGACCCTACGGGTTCGCGAGACATGCAGACATGACCGAGACGACTCTCGGGCAATAACCAACAGCGGGATCTGGATACCCATGTTGGCTCCCACATGATTCTCGATGATTTCATCGGTTGAACCACGATGTCGAGATTGATCAAAACCACATATACAATTCCTTTGTCAATCGATGCGTTACTTGCGAGACTTCGATCGTCGGTATCCCAATACCTTGTTCGGTCTCGTTACGGCAAGTCACTTTACTCGTCCGTAATGCATGATCCGTGGCCAACACCTTGGTCACCTTGAGCTCATTATGATGATGCATTACCGAGTGGGCCCGAGATACCTCTCCATCATACGGAGTGACAAATCCGATCTCGATCCGTGTCAACCCAACAGATACTTTCGGAGATACCGTAATGCACCTTTATAGTCACCCGATTCGTTGTGACGTTTGATACACCCAAGGCACTCCTACGGTATCCGGAGTTACGATCTCATGGTCGAAGGAAGAGATACTTGACATTGGCAAAGCTCTAGCAAGCGAACTACGATCTTTGTGCTATGCTTAGGATTGGGTCTTGTCCATCACATCATTCTCCTAATGACGTGATCCGTTATCAACGACATCCAATGTCCATAGTCGAAAATCATGACTATCTGTTGATCTGTGAGCTAGTAAACTAGAGGCTCACTAGGGACATATTGTGGTCTATGTGTTCACCGTGTATTACGATTTCCGGATAATACGGTTATAGCATGAACAAAGACAATTATCAAGAACAATGAAATATAATAATACTTTTATTATTGTCTCTAGGGCATATTTCCAACAGTCTCCCACTTGCACTAGAGTCACTAATCTAGTTACATTGTGATGAATCGAACACCCATAGAGTTACGGTGTTGATCATGTTTTGCCCATGAGAGAGGTTTAGTCAGCGGATCTGCGACATTCAGATCCGTGTGCACTTTGCAAATCTCTATGTCTCCATCTTGAACATTTTCATGGATGGAGTTGAAGCGACTCTTGATGTGCTGGTCTTCTTGTGAAACACGGGCTCCTTAGCAAGGGCAATAGCTCGGTGTTGTCCTGAAGAGTTTGATCGGCCCGACGCATTGGGTATGACTCCTAGGTCGGTGATGAACTCCTTCACCCAAATCGCTTCATCGCTGCCTCCGAGGCTGCCATGTACTCCGCTTCACGGTAGATCCCGCCACGGCGCTCTGCTTGTAGCTGCACCACTTCTTGCTCCACCATTCAACATATACACGTATCCGGTTTGTGACTTAGAGTCATCCATATCTGAGTCGAAGCTAGCATCGGCGTAACCCTTCTGATGAGCTCTTCGTCTCCTCCATAAGCGAAAACATGTCCTTCATCCTTTTCGGTACTTCAGGATATTCTTGACCGCTGTCCGGTGTTCCTTGCGGGATTACTTTGGTATCTTGCCACCAAACTTACGGCAAGGTTTACATCAGTGCAGTACACAACATGGCATACATAATAGATCCTATGGCTGAAGCATAGGGATGACACTCATCTCTTCTTTATCTTTTGCGTGGTGGGATGGTAGCTGAGCTCAATCTCACACCTTGTAACATAGGCAAGAACCCTTTCTTGGACTGATCCATTTTGAACCTTTTCAAAATCTTATCAAGGTATGTGCTTTGTGAAAGACCTATGAGGCGTCTCGATCTATCTCTATAGATCTTGATGCCTAATATATAAGCAGCTTCTCCAAGGTCCTTCATTGAAAAACACTTATTCATGTAGGCCTTAATGCTGTCGAAGTTTTGTATCATTTCCCATCAAGAGTATGTCATCTACATATAATAGGAGAAATGCTCTGAGCTCCCACTCACTTTCTTATAAACGAGGCTTCTCCATAAGTCTCAATAAACTAAACGCTTTGATCATCTCATCAAAGCGAATGTTCTAACTCGAGATGCTTGCACCACCCATAAATGGATCATTGGAGCTTGCATACTTTGTTAGCGTTCTTAGGATCGACAAAACCTTCCGGCTGTATCATATACAGCTCTTCCTTAAGATGTCCATTAAGGAATGCCGTTTTGACGTCCATCTGCCATATCTCATAATCATAGTATGCGGCAACCGCTAACATGATTCGGACGGACTTTAGCTTCACTACGGGAGAGAAAGTCTCGTCGTAGTCAATCCCTTGAACTTGTCGATAACCCTTAGCGACAAGTCGAGCTTTATGGATGGTAACATTACCATCCGCGTCCGTCTTCTTCTTAAAAATCCATTTGTTTTCTATCGCTCGCCGATCGTCGGGCAAGTCTGTTAAAGTCCATACTTTGTTTTCATACATGGATTCTATCTCGGATTTCATGGCTTCAAGCCATTTGTTGGAATCCGGGCCCGCCATCGCTTCTTCATAGTTCGAAGGTTCACCGTTGTCTAACAACATGATTTCCAGGACAGGGTTGCCGTACCACTCTGGCGCGGAACGTGTCCTTGTGGACCTACGAAGTTCAGTAGCAACTTGATCCGAAGTACCTTGATCATCATCATTGTTTTCCTCTTCAATTGGTGTGGGCATCACAGGAACGGTTTCCTGCGCTGCACCACTTTCCCGTTCGAGAGGTAGTACTTCATCAAGTTCTACTTTCCTCCCACTTACTTATTTCGAGAGAAACTCTTTTTCCAGAAAGCATCCGTTCTTGGCAACAAAGATCTTGCCTTCGGATCTTAAGTAGAAGGTATACCCGACAGTTTCCTTAGGTATCCTATGAATACGCATTTTTCCGACTTGGGTTCGAGCTTTTTAGGTTGAAGTTTCTTGACATAAGCATCGCATCCCCAAACTTTTAGAAACGACAGCTTAGGTTTCTTCCCAAACCATAATTCATACGGTGTCGTCTCAGCGGATTTAGGCGGTGCCCTATTTAAAGTGAATGTAGCTGTCTCTAGGCGTATCCCCAAAATGATAGCGGTAAATCGGTAAGAGACATCATAGACCGCACCATATCCAATAGAGTGCGATTCGACGTTCGGACACACCGTTTATTTGAGGTGTTCGAGCGGCATGAGTTGTGAAACGATTCCACATTTCCTTAAGTGTGTACCAAATTCGTGACTTAAGTATTCTCCTCCACGATCGATCGTAGGAACTTTATCTTTCGGTCACGTTGATTCTCCACCTCATTCTGAAATTCCTTGAACTTTTCAAAGGTCTCGGACTTGTGTTTCATTAAGTAGACATACCCATATCTACTTAAGTCATCGGTGAGTGAGAACATAACGATATCCTCCATGAGCCTCAACGCTCATTGGACCGCACACATCGGTATGTATGATTTCCAACAAGTTGGTTGCTCGCTCCATTGTTCGGAGAACGGAGTCTTGGTCATTTGCCCATGAGGCATGGTTTGCATGTGTCAAGCGATTCATAATCAAGAGACTCTAAAGTCCATCAAGCATGGAGCTTCTTCATGCGCTTGACACCAATGTGACCAAGGCGGCGATGCCACAAGTATGTGGGACTATCGTTATCAACTTTACATCTTTTGGCATCCACACTATGAACATGTGTAATATTACGCTCGAGATTCATTAAGAATAAACCATTGACCATCAGACATGACCATAAAACATATCTCTCATATAAATCGAACAACCATTATTCTCGGACTTAAATGAGTAGCCATATCGTATTAAGCGAGATCCGGATACAATGTTCATGCTCAAACTTGGCACTAAATAACAATTATTAAGGTTCAAAACTAATCCCGTGGGTAAATGCAGAGGCAGCGTGCGACGGCGATCACATCGACTCTGAACCATTCCCGACGCGCATTGTCACCTCGTCCTTCGCCGATCTCCGTTTATTCCGCAGCTCTGTTGTGAATTACAAATATGAGCAACGGCACGGTATCAAATACCGGGAGTTACTACGAGTCTTGGTAAGGTACACATCAATTACATGTATATCAAATATACCTTTGGTGTTGCGGCCTTCTTATCCGCTAAGTATTTGGGGCAGTTCCGCTTCGATGACCCTTCCTTGCAATAAAAGCACTCGTCTCGGGCTTGGGTCCATTCTTTGACTTCTTCCGGCAATCGGCTTACGGGCGCGGCAACTTCCTTGCCGTCCTTCTTGAAGTTCTTCTTGCCCTTACCCTTCTTGAACTTAGTGGTCTTATTGACCATCAACACTTGATGTTCTTTCTTGATTTCAGCCTCTGCTGACTTGACATCGAGAACACTTCAGAATGGTCTTTACCATCCCTGCATGTTGTAGTTCATCACAAAGCTCTTGTAGCTTGGTGGGAGCGATCGGAGGATTCTGTCAATGACCGCCTCATCCGGGAGGTTAATGTTCAATTTGGGTCATACGGTTGTGCAACCTGGACATCTTGAGGATGTGCTCACTAATGTAACTATTTTCCTCCATCTTACAACTGTAGAACTTGTCGGAGACATCATATCTCTCTACCGGGCATGAGCTTGGAAAACTAGTTTCAGCTCTTGAACATCTCATATGCTCCGTGATGCTCAAAACGCTTTTGGAGCCCGGTTCTAAGCTGTAAAGCATGCCGCCTTGAGCGAGGGAGTAATCATCAGACGAGCTTGCCAGCGTTCATAACGTCTTGGTTCTCTAGGGCGGAGGCGTCACCTAGCGGTCCTTCTAGGACATATTGCTTCTGGCAGCTATGAGGATGATCCTCGGGTTAGGACCCGATCCGTATAGTTCTGCCATCATCTTTCAGCTTGGTTTTCTCTAGGAGCGCGTTGAAGTTCATGTTGACATTAGCGTTGGCCATTTGATCTACAAGACATATTTGCAAAGGTTTTAGACTAAGTTCATGATAATAAAGTTCTAATCAAATTATGAACTCCCACTTAGATTAGACATCCTCTAGTCATCTAAGTGTTACGATCCGAGTCGACTAGCCGTGTCCGATCATCACGTGAGACGGACTAGTCATCGTCGGTGAACATCTTCATGTTGATCGTATCTTCCATACGACTCGTGTTCGACCTTTCGGTCTCCGTGTTCGAGGCCATGTGCATGCATGCTAGGCTCGTCAAGTTAACCCTAAGTGTTTTCGCAGTGTAAAACTGCCTTACACCCGTTGTATGTGAACGTAAGAATCCATCACACCCGATCATCACGTGGTGCTTAGAAGCGACGAACTGTAGCAACGGTGCACAGTTAGGGGAGAACACTTCTTTAAAAATTTTGTAAGGGATCATCTTATTTACTACCGTCGTCCTAAGTAAACAAGATGCAAAAACATAATAAACATCACATGCAATTATATAGTTGTGACATGATATGGCCAATATCATATAGCTCCATTGATCTCCATCTTCGGGGCTCCATGATCATCTTGTCACCGGCTTGACACCATGATCTCCATCATCGTGTCTTCATGAAGTTGTCACGCCAACGACTACTTCTACTTCTATGGCTAACGCGTTTAGCAATAAAGTAAAGTAGTTTACATGGCGTTCTTCAATGACACGCAGGTCATACAAAAATAAAGACAACTCCTATGGCTCCTGCGGTTGTCATACTCATCGACATGCAAGTCGTGAATCCTATTACAAGAACATGATCTCATACATCACAATTCATCATTCATCACAACTTCGGCCATATCACATCACATGATCAATCGCTGCAAAAACAAGTTAGGCGTCCTCTAATTGTTGTTGCATCTTTTACGTGGCTGCGATTGGGTTCTAGCAAAACGTTTTCTTACCTCGAATAACCACAACGTGATTTTTTCAACTTCTATTTACCCTTCATAAGGGCCCTGTTCATCGAATCCGCTCCAACTAAAGTGGGAGAGCAGACACCCGCCACCACCTTATGCAACTAGTGCATGTCAATCGGTGGAACCGGTCTCACGTAAGCGTCGTGTAAGGTTGGTCGGGCGCTTCATCCCACAATACCGTTGAAGCAAGAAAAAGACAAGTAGAGGCAAGTAAGTTGACAAGATCCACGCCCACAACAAAATTGTGTTCTACTCGTGCATTAGAGAACTACGCATAGACCTAGCTCATGATGCCACTTGTTGGGGAACATTGCGAGAAAATTAAAAATTTCCTACGGTTTCACCAAGATCCATCTATGAGTTCATCTAAGCAACGAGTAACGGGAGAGAGTTTGCATCTACATACCACTTGTAGATCGCGTGCGAAAGCTTGCAAGGTGATGATGGAGTCGTACTCGGCGTGATTTAGATCACCGATGTCCAAGTCTTGAGCAGACAGCACCTCCGCGTTCAACACACGTGCGGACGGAGACGTCTCCTCCTTCTTGATCCAGCAAGGGCGAAGGAGAGGTTGATGATGATCAAGCGACGACGGCGTGGTGGTGGATGCAGCAGAACTCCGGCGAGGCTTCGCCAGCGACTACGGGAGGAGGACGAGGTGTAGCAGGAGGAGGCACCAAGCACAAGGTGCAGCAGCCCCCTCCTCCCCCTTTATATAGGCCTCGAGGTGCGGCCCTGGAGATCCAATCTCCAAGGGGCGGCCAAGGGGTGGAGTGCCCCCAAGCCAGTGGGCGCCCCACCCCTAGGGTTTCAACCCTAGGCGCGAGGGTGGCCTGAGGCGCACCAGCCCACTATGGGCTGGATCCTCCCACTTCAGCCCATGGGGCCATCCGGGATGGGTGGCCCCACCGGTGGACCCAGGACCCTTCCGGTGGTCGGTACATTACTGGAGACCGAAACTTTCCCGATGGCGAAATACCACTTCCTATATATTATTCTGTACCTCCGGACCATTCCGAAACTCCTCGTGGCGTCCGGGATCTCATCAGGACTCCTAACAACATTCGGTATGCTGCATACTCATATTCATACAACCCTAAGCGTCCACCGAACCTTAAGTGTAGACCCTACGGGTTCGGAGACACTTGAGACATGACCGAGACGACTCTCGGGCAATAACCAACAGCGGGATCTGGATACCCATGTTGGCTCCCACATGCTCCTCGATGATTTCATCGGTTGAACCACGATGTCGAGGATTGATCAAAACCACATATACAATTCCTTTGTCAATCGATGCGTTACTTGCGAGACTTCGATCGTCGGTATCCCAATACCTTGTTCGGTCTCGTTACCAGCAAGTCACTTTACTCGTACCATAATGCATGATCCGTGGCCAACACCTTGGTCACCTTGAGCTCATTATGATGATGCATTACCGAGTGGGCGGAGATACCTCTCCGTCATACGGAGTGACAAATCCGATCTCGATCCGTGTCAACCCAAGATACTTTCGGAGATACCGTAATGCACCTTTATAGTCACCCGTTACGTTGTGACGTTTGATACACCCAAGGCACTCCTACGGTATCCGGGAGTTACACGATCTCATGGTCGAAGGAAGAGATACTTGACATTGGCAAAGCTCTAGCAAACGAACTACACGATCTTTGTGCTATGCCTAGGATTGGGTCTTGTCCATCACATCATTCTCCTAATGACGTGATCCCGTTATCAACGACATCCAATGTCCATAGTCAGGAAATCATGACTATCTGTTGATCACAACAAGCTAGTCAACTAGAGGCTCACTAGGGACATATTGTGGTCTATGTGTTCACACGTGTATTACGATTTCCGGATAATACAGTTATAGCATGAACAAAAGACAATTATCATGAACAATGAAATATAATAATACTTTTATTATTGCCTCTAGGGCATATTTCCAACATAGTGTTGATCATAACACTTCTATTAAAATGCTTAAAGAAGTTATTTTTCCGAGGTTTGGGGTCCCTAGATATCTTATGACTGATGGTGGTTCACATTTTATTCATGGTGCATTCCGTAAGATGCTTGCTAAGTATGATGTCAATCATAGAATAGCATCTCCTTATCATCCGCAGTCTAGTGGTCAAGTAGAGTTGAGCAATAGAGAGCTCAAATTAATTTTGCAAAAGACTGTGAATAGATCTAGAAAGAATTGGTCCCAAAAACTTGATGATGCATTATGGGCCTATAGAACTGCATACAAAAATCCTATGGGTATGTGTCCATATAAGATTGTTTATGGAAAAGCATGTCATTTACCTCTTGAACTTGAACATAAGGCATATTGGGCTATTAAAGAGCTCAATTATGACTTCAAACTTGCCAGTGAGAAAAGGTTATTTGATATTAGCTCACTTGATGAAAGGAGAACCCAAGCCTATGATAATGCCAAGCTCTTCAAAGAAAAAGTCAAACGCTGGCATGATAAGAGAATACAAAAGCGTGAGTTTAACATAGGAGATTATGTGTTATTATTCAACTCATTTAAGATTTTTTGCAGGAAAACTTCTCTCAAAATGGGAAGGTCCCTACGTTATCGAGGAGGTCTATCGTCCTGGTGCTATAAAAATCAACTACTTTGAAGGCACAAATCCGAGGGTGGTAAATGGTCAAAGAATTAAACATTATATTTCAGGTAATCCCATCAATGCTGAAACTAATATTATTGAAACCATAACCCCTGAGGAATACATAAGAGACACTTTCCAGAACGTTCCAGACTCCGAAAAGGCATAGGTACATGGTACGGTAAGTAAACCTACTCCAAACAACTCTAATGGCAATTTTTATCAGTTTTGGATTATTTAAGAATTTTAGGAAGAAAGAAGTAGTCCGAAAGGGACACGAGGCTCCCACGAGAGAGGAGGGCGCCCCCCCTGTAGGGCGCGCCCCCCTGTCTCGTGGGCACCTCGTGTGCCTCCCGGACTCCGTTTTCTTGTATGTTACGTATTTTGGTCGGTAAAAATTCATTATATATATTCCCGAAGATTTTGACCACCGTATCACGCAAATATCCTCTGTGTTCGTTTCGAGCTATTCCTGTTGCAGAATAAAGCAAGATGTCTTCTCAGGAGTCAGTTGGGGAGAGCCGGGTGTCTCACCCAACGCCAGGTCCAGGAGCAAATAGCGACACCTATCACTTTGAACCATCATCGGAGGATGAGATGGAGGCTGATTTGAAAAGGATAGATGCCATGGAGGAGGATCAAGAAGTTACCTCTCATCTTTTAGCAGAATTCACTATGGGGGAACTACCTAGCCTGGCTGTCCCCACTTCGGTCACTCCTTCCAACTCTAGATTTCTTTCTTATGAAAATATGAAAAAGAGTTTCACTTGTTCTCCAGAAGCTATGCAGCATCCTTGGGTAAAAGGAGCCTTGTCAGTTACGGGCAAGCTCCGTAAAGAAAATATGGACCTCAAACAACAAGTCAATAAGCTCGAGGAGGAGAACCGTATCCTGAAGGGCATAATCGCCAAGAAGATCATAACACCAACCGTGAAGAAGGAGAAATAATCACATGGGTATGGGCACTCCCCTTGGCACTGCCAAGCTTGGGGGAGGTGCCCCGGTATCGTATCACCATCACACTCCTATCTTTACCGCTTTATTTAGTTCTATCCTTTTAGTAGTATCTTGATCTAGTAGTTTGAAGTTTTTGATATCAAGTAGTTCTGAGTTTTGCTTTGTGACCTCTTTATGTAATCGAGTCCGTGTGCTATCTATAATAAAGATTAGTGTTGAGTCAAGGGCTTTGCTATGTTGCTGTGATCTTGAGAAAGTAGAAAGAACAAAAGAGTTCATATTGATCTTATGGATAGTGATAACTTCACATATAGAAAGTATGAGGCATACAAATTGTTGAGAGTTGATGAAGGTAGCCTTGGTCATCGTTGCAATTAATAGGAAGTGATAAGGAAAGAGGGGTTCACATATAAATACATTATCTTGGACATCTTCTATGATTGTGAAGCACTCATTAAGTATGACATGCTAAAAGAGTTGATGTTGGACAAGGAAGACAACGTAATGGTTTATGTTTTCCGACATCTCGGTTAAAGTACATTGTCATTGACCTTCCAAACATGTTGAGCTTGCCTTTCCCCCTCATGCTAGCCAAATTCCTTGCACCAAGTAGAGATACTACTTGTGCTTCCAAATATCCTTAAACCCAGTTTTGCCAAGAGAGTCCACCATACCTACCTATGGATTGAGTAAGATCCTTGAAGTAAGTTGTCATCGGTGCAAGCAATAAAAATTGCTCTCTAAATATGTATGACTTATTAGTGCGGAGAAAATAAGCTTGGTATGAACTTGTTGTGGAAGTAATAAAAGCGACAGACTGCATAATAAAGGTCCACATACAAGGGGCAATATAAAGTGACGTTCTTTTGCACTAAGATTTTATGCATCAACCCTAAAAACGCGCATGACAACCTCTGCTTCCCTCTGCGAAGGGCCTATCTTTTACTTTATGTTTTTACTTTATGCTTGAGTCAAGGTGATCCTCACCTTTCCCTTTTTCATTTTATCCTTTGGCAAGCTCCTCGTGCTTGAAAGATCATGATATATATATCCAATTGGATGTAAGTTGGCATAGGCTATTATTGTTGACATCACCTAAAGGTGAATACGTTGGGAGGCAACACAATAAGCCCCTATCTTTCTCAGTGTCCGGCTAAAACTCTATAACCACAAGTATTGCGTGAGTGTTAACAATTATGGGAGACTACGAGATAGTTGAGTATGTGAGCTTGTTGAAAAACTCTATTATTGACTCTTTCTGATGTTACGATAAATTGCAATTTCTTCAATGACTGAGATTATAGTTTGTTAGTTCCCAATGAAGTTTTTTGAACCATACTTGACATTGTGAATTGCTTATTACTTGAGCATAGGAAATCATATGATAAGATCCATATATGTTGCTGTTATTAGAATGATCATGATGCCCTCATGTCCGTATTTTATTTTTATCGACACCTCTATCTCTAAACATGCGGACATATTTTTCGATTTTGGCTTTCGCTTGAGGACAAGCGAGGTCTAAGCTTGGGGGAGTTGATACGTCCATTTTGCATCATGCTTTTATATCAATATTTATTACATTATGGGCTGTTATTACACATTATATCTCAATACTTATGGCTATTCTCTCTTATTTTACAAGGTTTACCATGAAGAGGGGGAATGTCGGCAGCTGGAATTCTGGCTGGAAAAGGAGCAAACCTATTCTGCACAACTCCAAAAGTCCTGAAACTCCACGAAACCACTTTTTGGATTTAATAAGAATTTATGGGCGAAAGAAATAGGCCAGGGGGCCCACACCCTGTCCAGGAGACAGGAGGGCGCCCCCCCCCTAAAGGGCGCGGCCTCCTATCTCCTGGGCCCCCTGGTGGGCCTCCGACGTCCATCTTCTGCTACGTCATCACTTTTACCCTGGAAAAAATCGTGGGCAAGCTTACGGGACGAAACTCCGCCGCCACGAGGCGGAACCTTGGCGGAATCAATCTAGGGCTCTGGCGGGCTGTTCGCTGGGGACACTTCCCTCGGGAGGGAAATCATCATCAACGTCATCACCAACGATCCTCTCATCGAGAGGGGGTCAATCTCCATCAACATCTTCACCAGCACCATCTCCTCTCAAAACCCAAGTTCATCTCTTGTATCCAATCTTGTATCAAAACCATAAATTGGTACCTGTGGGTTGCTAGTAGTGTTGATTACTCCTTGTAGTTGATGCTAATTGGTTTACTTGGTGGAAGATCATATGTTCGGATCCTTTATGCATATTATTACTCCTCGATTATGAACATGAATATGCTTTGTGAGTAGTTACGTTTGTTCACGAGGACATGGGTGAAGTCTTGCTATTAGTAGTCATGTGAATTTGGTATTAGATTCGATATTTTGATGAGATGTATGTTGTCTTTCCTCTAGTGGTGTTATGTGAGCGTCGACTACATGACACTTCACCATTATTTGGGCCTAGAGGAAGGCATGGGGAAGTAATAAGTAGATGATGGGTTGCTAGAGTGACAGAAGCTTAAACCCTAGTTTATGCGTTGCTTCGTTAGGGGTTGATATGGATCCATATGCTTAATGTTGTGGTTAGGTTTACCTTAATACCTTCTTTTATAGTTGTGGATGCTTGCAAAAGGGGTTAATCATAAGTGGGATGCTTGTCCAAGTTAGGGTAGTACCCAAGTACCGGTCCACCCACATATCAAATTATCAAAGTACCGAACGCGAATCTTATGAACGTGATGAAAACAAGCTTGACGATAATTCCCAATGTGTCCTCGGGAGCTCCTTCTTCATTATTAGAATTTGTCCAGGCTTATCCTTTGCTACTTAAAGGATTGGGCCACCTTGCTGCACTTTATTTACTTTATTTACTTTTTGCTCGTTACTATTTATCTTATCACAAAACTATCTATCACCTACTATTTCAGTGCTTGCAGAGAAAACCTTCTCAAAAACCGCTTGTCATTTTCTTCTGCTCCTCGTTGGGTTCGACACTCTTACTTATCGAAAGGACTACGATAGATCCCCTATACTTGTGGGTCATCACCAGACTTGCGTGTCTGCGGCCCGCGACGTGGCCCCATCGACGGCCTGGTACGACCCAGCTTTGAAATCAACAACTCAAGGTCCTTGCGAGGGCCCAAGCCTCACGAAGCGGACGGCACCAAGACCTCCAAAAGGATCAGCCTCCTCAGGCTGGCTCCCTAGGAGTGATGATTTCTATGCAAGGCTCACCTCGTGAGGTTCGGGTGACGTGAGCCATGATGATCGAGGCCAGGCGGGCACCAGCGGACGCAGTGTAACAGTTTCCACTTTTGCACAAAGGGGGCAAGCAACAGGCGCAGAGTCCCGAGGAAGCAGCCAAAGGTTTCCATTCCCGTGCAACAAGACCAAGACTGCCAGGATTGCAGGACGGAGTTCATCGCCGAGCCCAACGCTGCGTCACGACCAGAGGCTTTTGCAGGCAAAGATCACTTTAGTCAGGATAAGATGTACTAGTTGTCTCCCTTCAATTTTGGTCGTTGTGGGATCCCTTCCCGCCTTCATTTGGGAAGAGGACCAAGACCACTATAAATAGGACCTAACCACCATCATGGAGAGGGGGACGGATCAAGTCGACCGCATCCATTCCACCCTCAACAGCTCACTTGAGCTCAAGAACACACCTCGTGAGGTTGTTCTCCACTGTACTAGTTCATCCTCAGCCCCTCGAGGCAAATCCACCACAAAACAGGAGTAGGGTTTTACACTGCAAGGTTGTCCGAACATGTGTAAACTGTTGTGTCCCCTTTCCTTCGAGCTTGCAGTGCTAGGCTGTGAGATTGGCGAGTAGGCAAACTGTAGAGAGTGAGATCTTCGCACGCACCCCAGAGTTCGAACCTCTCAAGGGTTTGTGGAACCTGAAATCCAACATTTGGCGCGCCAGGTAGGGGTGCGTCGAAGATCCGCCGCTCTGTCCGCCGCGCTCCGCTGCGGGCTCTCATCGCAGGTGCTACTCCATCGACCGGACCATCGCGCACCTTTGGGGGAGCCATGGGCCTCCGGGCTTTCACCCCCACCCTGCGACAGGTGCAGTGGCCACCCAAGTTCAGGATGGAGTTGCCGCCCCGCTACGACGGCGCGGCAGATCCAGCAGGCTTCCTCCAAGCGTACGAGGAGGTAGTTTGGGCAGCCGGCGGAGACGACAATGTCATGGTCAACTGGCCTCCATGGCCCTCGTGGGCGTGCCATGCGTCTGGCTGCTCAACTTGCCAGAGTCTTCTGTGGCCTCCTGGGAGGAATTGCGCGGCCTCTTCCTCACGCACTTCGCGGCGCCGGCATCCCACGCCGTCGCAGCCCTCCTCGGTGGCTCGCAGGCGCCACCCTCGGACCGCCACATCAAGTAGTTCTTTCGCCAAGTGGGTGCCGCCACAGCGCGATCGAGGCTCCCGGGCGAAGCGGCGCCAAGGCCAACCTCACCTTCGATTCGGAGGATCACCCGCTACACATGATGGCGCGGCGCCTCCGATGCTTTGCACCCCCACCGTCTGCAACGTGGCGGTCACCAAGACCCTCATCCACGGCGGAGCCGGCCTCAATGTGCGGGAGAGGAGACGCGCGTGTGGGCGAGATGACAAATGCCCACACACCAGCCCTTGTGCGTGAGAAAAACTGGCGTGTGGGCGAACTGCTAAACGCCCACACACCGGCCCCTCCATCTGTTGAAACGGACGTGTGGACGACCGGATAAATGCTCACACACCAGCCCAATCCTATGTGGCACCACAAACATGCCAAGATTCATGCACCTACAGACGGACGCGGATCCACGCGTGTGAGCGAGATGCAAACACCCACACGTGTGAGCGTTAGTGTTTCCCTAGATTTTTGTAGGATTCAATGTGCCATGACAATCTAGTGCTGCGTCTTTTCTATTTGTGTGGTTTTAAAATTGTGTGGATGTCCAGTAGGCCTAGGATGGTAAATGGGATGTCACGTCCAAGCTAGCACGGTAACAAGGATGTCACGTCGGATCGTAGAAAACGAGAAATGGTAAAAAAAAAATGTGGAAAAAGAGTCTGCACGCATTGGACCGAGCCATGCGCGCTGCCACGTCTGTTCCCGGGCCGGGCAAGCACAGGAGTGTACTACATGTAGTACAGATTTTGCATGTACCACCACTCCACCAGCACCGGCCGGCCGGCCGTCGTATTGATACGACGTGGCTACACGCCTAGCGGCTGCCTCTGTCTGGCATCCATGAATGAGAGGGGAAGAGTATTTCAGAAGCAAGCCCATCACTGCGCCGGCCTGCTCCTGCTCCTGCTCCCGCTCTGTTTTCGATGCACTGCACGCCAAAGCGACGCCCCTACGACGCAAGAGAGAGAAACGCTGCCGCTAGCCTGCTGCTCTATCGGTCGAGGATGGAGTGACCAGTGCGGCGCCGCGGCCTCGCAGGCTCCGTTTGAGAGTGAGGGGCTCACCTCGTCGGGTCCTAGCATTGCTCCCCCTCTTTCCTCGCCATCGCGGAGCGGGGCGAGAGCGATCGAGGAGGGAGAAACGAGGAGGGATTTCAGTTAATCAGGTGGGTAGGGATGAGATCGATGCGCGCGTGGGTCGTGCTCCTCTCTTGTTTTGGCCGCGAGTCGCAAGAGATTCCTCCTCATCCGGACGAGGCCTATCTGCCCCCCGTTGCCGTCAGTCGTGCTCCGGTTGTCCTGTTGCGCCCACGCGCGTTGTTCTTGACGACTCCCCAGTGGTTCTTGGATCGTAGCCAGTGCTGGATTTTGGTGCTTCTTGATGCGCGATTGCTTTTTAGTCTCGGCCGCGCCGATCCCTTGCAGTCTGAGCCTTTCTGACCTCTTGGTTTCGTTTTCAGAGAGCCGGGGCGGAGAGGGAGGATGATGCTGAGGAGGGTGGTGTCCGACCAGGCCGCGGCAGGGGATGCGCTCGACGGCGCCGCAGGGGGGAGGCCCCGCGGCCCGGCCTTCTTCGCCGTGCCGCGGCTGCTCGTGGGGCTCGCGGCGGCCAAGCGCGGGACGCCGGACTGCGACTCTACCGCGCGCAGCCCCAAGTCGCCGCTCGAGCACAGGGCCTTCCCCGCGCTCGGCGGTTCGCTGCTCGGGTCGCCGCGGTCACCCAGGAGCTGGGACTCTCAGCGCGTCGGTCTGGGCGGTCTCGTCGACACCCTCGCCGAACCCGCCGCCGACGCCAAGAATCGCCTGCTCGGGTTCCAGATGCGCCCAACGAAGCTGCAATGCCTCGCCAAATCCTACACCTCCCTGCCCAAAGACATGCCGAAAGACTGCGGGCATGCGCAGCCGGAGCTCGGGGAGGTGGAGGCCGCCGGCGCCGGGGGCATGTCTGTTCCCTGCACTAGGTTCTACGGGGATGTGAAGTCTGGTCCAGAGGTCATCGTGTCCAGTGGTGCTCAGCTCGGCTTTAGTAACCACTCCGTCCACCGTGCCAAGTTCCCTGCTTCCGGGTCGCTGCCAGTGTCGATTGGCGGACCACGCCGATACATCGGGTCCGTGTCGGCAATGGAGGTCGAGCAGTCTGAGGACTACACCTGCATCATAGCTCACGGCTCCAATCCGAAGACCACCCGCATTTTTGGGGATTGCATCTTGGAGCCCTGTCCTGTTCTCATGCCTGACTGGGAGAGCAAGGAGATCGATGTGGACAAGGAAGGAACTGAGTTGTACTGGCTGGTCAAGGGCTCCCCCGACGCCGACGCCGCCGAGGACTCCACGCGCTTCTGCTCGTCTTGCAAGAAGAACCTGAATGGCAACGAATCTTCCATTTATCGGTATGTCGATGCATTTACCCAGTCATCTTCAGTACTCCAGTCATCTTCAGTACTATTGATTCGAATAAGCGATGATTGTGATGTATCTTGAGATGCGATGACCATCTTCATTCAGTTCTTCGGGGAATTTGCATCACCTACATTCATAGATAATTGCTCTTCAGATGAAATGATGGATAGAATGGAGACATACATGAAGAGTTGCACTTCTTTCCTTAACTAAACAAGTTAAAAATGAATTTGGCATCACATCATTTATCTACTTAGCAGTTAGCACCAGTGAACAAGTTGTTGATTTTTCACGTGTCATAGGAAGACTTAAGAAACACTAAACAATTTGCTGAATGCCCTTTTTGCAGCGGTGAGAATGCATTTTGTGCTGGCAACTGCAGAAACCAAGCAGTCCTGAATGAAGATGAAGATGAAGATGAGAAAAATCCTGCACTCTCCTCTCCCAGCTCAGCTAGTTCGGCTGCGCAGTTTGACGACGATGACATCTTCATCGATGGGGTGGTCGTGCTGACATGACCTCCGTGTCCCCTGATACCTGACCAATGCACCCTGTGCCGTGCCAGGAAGATGGGTCAATAATGTAGTTTAGTGATCGTTCATCATCGCCATCGCCACCACCGCGGTCATTAGTTTGCTGGTTTTTGTAAGTTATGTTTCAGCACTTGAGATATTGGGTGGAATTGATGGATTGGAAGCTGCATGCCCTGTAGTTTTGGTCATAAGGCAGTTTTGGCGATTATGAGCTCCTTTTCTTTTTTCTCTCTTCTTTGGTTACCTCTTGGCAGCCATGGCAATGTTCCCGTGATGTAAGTTGGGACAATTTGATGAGATGACGGCATTGAGCTTGAAAATGCCAAATGGAGACCGAGGTCGTAGTTTGAAAAATCCAAAATTCATTCTTTTATATGTCTAAGATACTTTTGAAAAAAAATACACATATACTGGAGACATAATGTGCACGTATGTAAATCTTCATGATGAAATGCGTTAAAAGGAGAGCTACATACACAAAAATTTGTGGCTTTCCAACACATGGACGGTTCATTCTCAAAGTTCATGGTTTCGATTTCTTTGTGCAGCTCATTCTCAAAGTTCATGATTTTGTTTTCTTTGTGCAGTTCGCAAGTCAAGGTATTTCATTGTGAAGTTTTACACACATATACATTACATCCTTGTATACATGTATATTATTATTTTTATTTTTAAAAAATCTGGGAAGTTCAATTTTTTTTAATTTCGGCCACCATTGAGCCCGGTCTGCAAAAAGCCTACTCGTTATTGGTTTCTCAAAAGATCTGGCAGATAGAAGCTGGAGCAAGCCAAACTTGTTAGATTCGGATAGATTGTCAGTAATACCAGTGATCTGGTGCCTGTGCAGACTGATTTTTTTTTCTTAGTGTAGCATCATAAGGGATGCACGAAAGCTGGGCAGACAATGGAAAAGGAGGGGTATGTGAGATCAATCAACATTATTCAGTGTTTAGATGATAAATCACATGGAGAGGGAGCACTCCCTTTTACAAGAAAAATGGATGATAAATCACATGATTTCTATGCTTTAAATAGAGAGATGAATTCAGCAACAAATTGAAAGCCATCCAAATTTACATGCTCCCGGGCAAAACGTTTGAGGTGGAACCTTCATAATTGTATGCGCAGGTTCCTCTAGAAAAGAAAACTTCTAAAATATCATAACTGGATTTTACAAAAATCGAGTTCCATTGTGATGCTCTGCCTTGGTCTGTTGGAGATTTTTCTATCAAGAGATTTAAAAGGACGAAGTCCCACCCGTCAAACCGTGCTCTTTATGATGGGACGAGAGAGGGTGAGTATGAACCTCTGACGAGTTTTGACATCACATTTTAGCATGGCAGAAAACAGAATTAAAATGGCCTTTAATGAAAAAGTATTCAGCATAAAGTTATTAGTGTCATCGAAACAAACAACTTCGATATTTAACTCATCTCCAGCCAAGGTTGTATACAACCTGAGGAGACAACAAAGAAAAACGTTTTAAAACAACCGAATGATTTCGTACGGAAATCATCCGCATCGCCCAGACGCCACGCGTCACGGGGTCAAATTTCGTGTTTTGACCCTTTTTGCAAACAAAATCGGGATCTGACCCCAGTTCGGAAAATTTCGGGATCTGACCCTTTTGCCTACCGCCAGAGGGCCTGGCGGTAGGATTGCGTGCCCTACCGCCATACGCTACGGCGGTAAGCCCTTTGACGGCGACTGACCGCCGTTGACAGGCGCTGACGTGGAAAAGGGCCTACCGCCATCCCCTACGGCGGTAGGTTACTGGAGCCTACCGCCATACCCTCTGGCGGTAGGGTCCTGTGTTCTGGATAAGGTGGGGAGGGGCTGGTTTGTGGGCCCCACCACCACTCTTCTTCCCACTCATCTTCTTCCCGTGCTCGGCTCCTCTTCCCTCTCCCTCTCCAAACCCCCTAGATCCACTCCATTTGCTTGGGATTTCATCGGTGGATCCGGAGCATTTTCATCACCCAAGGTACCTCCCCCATTCCCCCTTCTTTTGATTGGTTGAGATCTTTGTTTTGTGTTGATTTGGTCAATTTATTGCAAACCCTAGGTGTTGATGTTGTTGTGTGCATTTATGATGCATTTATGGCTAGGGTTGTGGTTATGTTAGGGGTTGGTGTTAGGGTTAGGGTTAGGGATGTTGGGTGGTTATGTTGGTGGTTATGTTGGGGGTTAGTGTTATAGTGGTTATGTTAGGGGTTATGGTTAGGGTTAGTGGTTAATGGTTAGGTTAACTTTAGTATGAATAGTAGTTATGCAAAATTTCGTTCATTTGTCCATTTGTGTTGGTTGGATGACATATATGGATTGATTATATTGTTCCCATTTTCTTAGATGCATAAGCTCGTAAACGTTCATTATTAGAATGATCATCTCGCAAGGCCTAGGGTTTGCAATAAATTGACCAAATCAACACAAAACAAAGATCTCAACCAATCAAAAGAAGGGGGAATGGGGGAGGTACCTTGGGTGATGAAAATGCTCCGGATCCACCGATGAAATCCCAAGCAAATGGAGTGGATCTAGGGGGTTTGTGAGGGAGAGAGAGGGGGAAGAGGAGCTGAGCCCGGGGAAGAAGATGAGTGGGGAAGAAGATGAAGGAAATATGCCCTAGAGGCAATAATAAAGTTATTATTTATTTCCTTATTTCATGATAAATGTTTATCATTCATGCTAGAATTGTATTAACCGGAAACATGATACATGTGTGAATGCATAGACAAACAACATGTCACTAGTATGCCTCTACTAGACTAGCTTGTTAATCAAAGATGGTTATGTTTCCTAACCATGAACAAGGAGTTGTTATTTGATTAACAAGGTCACATCATTAGTAGAATGATCGATTGACATGACCCATTCCCTTAGCTTAGCACACGATCGTTTAGTATGTTGCTCTGCTTTTATCCATGACTTATACATGTTCTGTAACTATGAGATTATGCAACTCCGTTTACGGAGGAACACTTTGGGTGCTACCAAGCGTCACAACGTAATCGGGTGATTATAAAGGAGTACTACAGTGTCTCCAAAGGCGGATGTTGGGTTGGCGTATTTGAGATTAGGTTTTGTCACTCCGATTGTCGGAGAGGTATCTCTGGGCCCTCTCGGTAATGCACATCACTTAAGCCTTGCAAGCACTACAACTAATGAGTTAGTTGTGAGATGATGTATTACGGAGCGAGTAAAGAGACTTGCGTAACGAGATTGAACTAGGTATTGGATACCGACGATCGAATCTCGGGCAAGTAACATACCGATGACAAAGGAACAACGTATGTTGTTATGCGGTCTGACCGACAAAGATCTTCGTAGAATATGTAGGAACCAATATGGGCATCCAGGTCCGCTGTTGGTTATTGACCGTGAATAGTTCTAGGTCATGTCTACATTGTTCTCGAACCGTAGGGTCCGCACGCTTAAGGTTACGATGGCGGTTATTATGAGTTTATGTATTTTGATGTACGAAGGAGTTCGAGTCCGGATGTGATCACGGACATGACGAGGAGTCTCGGAATGGTCGAGACATAAAGATTGATATATTGGAAGCCTATGTTTGGAGTTCGGAATGGTTCGGGCGGCGGAAATTCTGGAGTATCTTAGGAGGTTACGGAACCCCGGGAGGTAAATGGGCCTCAATGGGCCATAGTGGAAAGGAGAAGGGCAGCCCTAGGAGGCGCGCCTCCCCCCTTCCCTAGTCCTACTAGGACTAGGAGAAGGGGCCGCCCCTCTCTCTCTTTCCCCTCCGGAATCCTAGTCCAACTAGGATTGGGGAATCCTACTCCCAGAGGAGTAGGACTCCTTGGCGCGCTCCTTTGGCCGCCGCCCCTCCCCTGGCTCCTTTATATCTGGGGCAGGGGGCACCTTGAACACACAAGTTGATCGTGAGATCGTTCCTTAGCCGTGTCGCGTGCCCCCTCCACCATATTCCACCTCGGTTATCTGTCATGAAGCTTAGCGAAGCCTCTGCGCCGTGAAACATCAAGATCGTCCTGCGCCGTCGTCTTGTGGAACTCTCCTCGACACTCGGCTGGATCGAGTCTGAGGGACGTCATCGAGCTGTCGTGTGTCAAGAACTCGGGGCGTCGAATAACGCGCGGGATCGGTCGGATCGCGAGGAGAACGTCTGACTACTTCCTCTACGTTGTGATCGCTTCGCCCGGGTCTACAAGGGTATGTAGACAACACTCTCCCCTCTCGTTGCTATACATCACCATGATGATCTTGCGTGTGCGTGGGAAATTTTTGAAATTACTCGTTCCCCAACAAAGGCATCCGAGCCTAGGTTTTTATGGTTTGATGTTTTGCACGAGTAGAACACAAGTGAGTTGTGGGCGATACAAGTCATACTACCTACCAGCATGTCATACTTTGGTTCAGCGGTATTGTGAGATGAAGCGGCCGGACCGACATTACGCGTGCGCTTACGCGAGACTGGTTTCACCGCTCGAGCACTCGTTGCTTAAAGGTGATTGGCGGGTGTCTGTCTCTCTCACTTTAGTTGAACTGAGTGTGGCTACGCCGGTCCTTGTGAAGGTTAAAAGCGGAGTCTATTTGACAAACTATCGTTGTGGTTTTGATGCGTAGGTAAGAACGGTTCTTGCTAAAGCCCGTAGCAGCCACGTAAAATTTGCAACAACAAAGTAGAGGGCGTCTAACTTGTTTTTGCAGGCATGTTGTGATGTGATATGGTCAAGGCGTGATGCTATATTTTATTGTATGAGATGATCATGTTTTGTAACGAAGTTATCGGCAATGGCGAGAGCCATATGGTTGTCGCTTTATTGTATGAAATGCAATGCTACGTAATGCTTTACTTTATCACTAAGCGGTAGCGATAGTCGTAGAAGCATAAGATTGGCGAGGCGACAACGATGCTACGATGGAGATCAAGGTGTCGCGCGGTGGCGATGGTGATCATGATGGTGCTGCGAGATGGAGATCACGAAGCACAAGATGATGATGACCATATCATATCACTTATATTGATTTGCATGTGATGTTTATCTTTTATGCATCTTATCTTGCTTTGATTGGCGGTAGCATTATAAGATGATCTCTCACTAAATTATCAAGAAGTGTTCTCCTGAGTATGCACCGTTGCCAAAGTTCGTCGTGCCCGGACACCACGTGATGATCGGGTGTGATAAGCTCTCGTCCATCTACAACGGGTGCAAGACAGTTTTGCACACGCGAATACTCGAGTTAAACTTGACGAGCCTAGCATATGCGATATATGGCCTCGGAACACGGAGACCGAAAGGTCGGCGTGAATCATATAGTAGATATGATCAACATAAGATGTTCACCATTGAAAACTACTCCATCTCACGTGATGATCGGTTATGGTTTAGTTGATTTGGATCGCGTGATCACTTAGATGACTAGAGATGTCTGTCTAAGTGGGAGTTCTTAAGTAATATGATTAATTGAACTTAAATTTATCATGAACTTAGTCTGGTAGTATTTTGCAAATTATGTTGTAGATCAATAGCTCGCGTTGTTGCTTTCATATGTTTGTTTTTGATATGTTCCTAGAAAATTGTGTTGAAAAATGTTAGTAGCAATGATGCGGATTCGATCCGTGATCGGAGGTTTATCCTCATTGCTGCACGGAAGAATTATGTCCTTAATGCACGCTAGGTGAGCGGACCTATTGCAGGAGCGGATGCAAGCGTTATGAGCGTTTGGCTAGCTCAATATGATGACTACTAGATAGTTTAAGTGCACCATGCTTAACAGCTTAGAATCGGGACTTCAAAGATGTTTTGAACATCATGGACCATATGAGATGTTCCAGAATTGAAGTTAATATTTCAAGCAAATACCGAGTTGAGAGATATGAAGTCTCCAACAAGTTCTATAGCTAAAAGATGGAGGAGAATCGCTCAACTAGTGAGCATGTGCTCGATTATGCAGGTACTACAATCGCTTGAATCAAGTGGGAGTTAATCTTCCGGATAAGATAGTGATTGACGATGAATTCTCTAGTCACCACCACCAAGTTAGTAGAACTTCGTGATGAACTATAGTATGCAAGGGATGGCGAGAACGATTCCGAGCTCTTCGTGATGTTGAAATCGACGAAGGTAGAAATCAAGAAAAACATCAAGTGTTGATGGTAGACAAGACCACTAGTTTCAAGAAAAGGGCAAAGGAAAGAAAGGGAACTTCAAGTAGATTGACAAGCAAGTTGTCACTCCCACGAAGAAGCCCAAAGCTGAACCAAAGCACAAACCGAGTGCTTACATTTACAAAGGAAATGGTCCTTTGGAGCGAACTGCCCTAAATATTTGGTGGATAAGAAGGATGGCAAAGTGAAAAAGGGTATATTTGATATACTGGTGTTTTGTGCTTTACTAGTGTTTATAGCAACCCCTCGGTATTTGGTCTTGGTTCAGTTGCTAAGAGTAGTAACTCAAACGGAGTTGCGAATAAGCGAAACTAGTTAAGGGTGAAGTGACGATGTGTGTTGAAAGTAGTTTCAAGATTGATATGATCATCATCGCACACTCCCTATACTTTCGGGATTAGTGTTGAACATAAATAAATGTTATTTGGTGTTTACGTTAAGCATGAATATGATTTGATCGTGTTTATTGCAATACGGTTATTCATTTAAGTAAGAGAATAAACTGTTGTTCTGTTTACATGAATAAAACCTTATATGGTTACACACCCAATGAAAATAGTTCATGGGATCTCGATCGTAGTGATACACATATTCATAATATTGAGGCCAAAAGATGCAAGGTTAATAATGATAGTGCAACTTATTTGTGGCACTGCCGTTTAGGTCATATTGGTGTAAAGCGCATGAAGAAACCCCATCTTGATGGGATTTTGGAATCACTTGATTATGAATCACTTGATGCTTGCGAACCGTGCCTTTTGGGCAAGATGACTAAAACTCCGTTCTCGGAACAATGGAACAAGCTCTTGACTTATTGGAAATAATACATACCGATGTATGCGATCCAATGAGTGTTGATGCTCGTGGCAAGTATCGTTATTTTCGACCTTCACAGATGATTTGAGCAGATATGGGTATATCTACTTGATGAAACATAAGTCCGAAATAGTTGAAATGTTCAAAGAATTTCAGAGTGAAGTGGAAAATCATCGTAACAAGAAAATAAAGTTTCTGCGATCGATCGTGGAGATGAATATTTGAGTTCTGAGTTTGGTCTTCAATTAAAACAATGTGGAATAGTTTCACAGCTCACGCCACCTGGAACACCACAATGTTATGGTGTGTCCGAACGTCATAACCGTACTTTATTGGATATAGTACAATCTATGATGTTTCTTACCGATTTACCAATGTCATTTTGGGATCATGCATTAGAGACAACTGCATTCACGTTAAATAGGGCACCATCTAAATCCGTTGAGACGACACTATATGAACTGTGGTTTAGCAAGAAACCAAAGTTGTCGTTTCTTAAAGTTTTGGAGTTGCGATGCTTATGTGAAAGAGTTTCATCTGATAAGCTCGAACCCAAATCGGAGAAGTCGTCTTCATAGAATACCCAAAGGAAATTGTTGGGTACACCTTCTATCACAGATCCGAAGGCAAGATATTCGTTGCTTAAGATGGATCCTTTCTAGAGAAGGAGTTTCTCTCGAAAGAAGTGAGTGGGAGGAAAGTAGAACTTGATGAGGTAATGATACTAGCTCCCTTATTGGAAAGTAGTTCATCACAGAAATTGGTTCCTGTGACACCTACACCAATTAGTGAGGAAGTTAATGATGATGATCATAAAACTTCAGATAAAGTTACTACCGAACCTCGTAGGTAAAACAGAGTGAGATCCGCACCAGAGTGGTACGGTAATCCTATTCTGGAGGTCGTGTTACTTGACCATGACAAACCTACGAACTATGAGGAAGCGATGATGAGCCCAGATTCCGCGAAATGGCTTGAGGCCATGAAATCTGAGTTGAGATCCATGTATGAGAACAAAGTGTGGACTTTGGTGGCGTTGCCCGATGATCGGCAAGCCACAGAAAATAAATGGATCTTCAAGAGGAAGACGGACGCTGATAGTAGTGTTACTATCTACAAAGCTCGACTTGTCGCGAAAAGGTTTTGACAAGTTCAAGGTGTTGACTACAATGAGATTTTCTCAAGCAGAGCGATGCTTAAGTCTGTCCGAATCATGTTAGCAATTGCCACAATTTATGAAATTTGGCAAATGGATGTTAAAACTGCATTCTGAATGGGTTTTAGGAGGAAGAGTTGTATATGATGCAACGAGAAGGTTTTATCGATCCAAAGGAGCTAACAAAGTGTGCAAGCTCCAATGATCCATCTATGGACCGGTGCAAGCATCTCGGAGTTGGAATATACGCTTTGATGAGTCGATCAAAGCATATAGTTTTATCTGAGACTTACGGTGAAGCCTGTATTTACTAAAAAGTGAGTGGGAGCTCTACAAACATTTCGATAAGTATATGTGAATGACATATTGTAGATCGGAAATAATGTAGAATTATTCGCAAAGCATAAAGAAGTGTTTGAAAGGAGTTTTTCAAAGAAAGACCTCGGTAAAGCTACTTACATATTGAGCATCAAGATCTATAGAGATAGATCAAGATGCTTGATAAGTTTTTCAATGAGTACATACCTTGACAAGATTTTGAAGTAGTTCAAAATGAAAGATCAAAGAAAGAGTTCTTGCACGTGTTACAAGGTGTGAAATTGAGTAAGACTCAAAACCCGACCACGGCAGAAGATAGAAAGAGAATGAAAGTCATTCACTA
This sequence comes from Aegilops speltoides, assembly GCA_021437245.1. NCBI lineage: Eukaryota > Viridiplantae > Streptophyta > Magnoliopsida > Poales > Poaceae > Aegilops > Aegilops speltoides. The sequence goes on from CM038141.1 coordinate 143,462,056, forward strand.
TGCCTTGGCCATAGTTTCTATAAAGTATGCCATCTTTGTGTACCAGATCTATTGTATACCCTGCCTTTGAGTTTACAAGGAGTACAATAGTGATCTAGGAGTAGATCATCGACAGCGGTCAAAATTATCCTTAGTGGAATAAGGATATGTTTCTCGATTATGGAAGTGACAAAAGGTTAAATCGTAAGGGTTACGTCAATGCAAGTTTTGACACCGATCCGGATGACTCTAAGTCTCGATCTAGATACATATTGAAAGTGGGAGCAATTAGCTAGAGTAGCTTAAATGCGAGCATTGTAGACATAGAAAAATTGCAAAATACATAACGGATCTGAATGTGAAAGACCCGTTGACTAAGACTCTCTCACAAGCAAAACATGATCACACCTTAGTACTCTTTGGGTGTTAATCACATAGCGATGTGAACTAGATTCTTGAATCTAGTAAACCCTTTGGGTGTTGGTCACATGGCGATGTGAACTATGGGTGTTAATCACATGATGATGTGAACTATCGATGTTAATCACATGGTGATGTGATCTAGATTATTGACTCTAGTGCAAGTGGGAGATCAAGGAAATATGCCCTAGAGGCAATAATAAAGTTATTATTTATTTCCTTATTTCATGATAAATGTTTATCATTCATGCTAGAATTGTATTAACCTAAACATGATACATGTGTGAATGCATAGACAAACAACATGTCACTAGTATGCCTCTACTAGACTAGCTTGTTAATCAAAGATGGTTATGTTTCCTAACCATGAACAAGGAGTTGTTATTTGATTAACAAGGTCACATCATTAGTAGAATGATCGATTGACATGACCCATTCCCTTAGCTTAGCACACGATCGTTTAGTATGTTGCTCTTGCTTTTATCCATGACTTATACATGTTCCTGTAACTATGAGATTATGCAACTCCGTTTACGGAGGAACACTTTGGTGCTACCAAGCGTCACAACGTAATCGGGTGATTATAAAGGAGTACTACAGGTGTCTCCAAAGGCGGATGTTGGGTTGGCGTATTTGAGATTAGGTTTTGTCACTCCGATTGTCGGAGAGGTATCTCTGGGCCCTCTCGGTAATGCACATCACTTAAGCCTTGCAAGCACTACAACTAATGAGTTAGTTGTGAGATGATGTATTACGGAACGAGTAAAGAGACTTGCGATAACGAGATTGAACTAGGTATTGGATACCGACGATCGAATCTCGGGCAAGTAACATACCGATGACAAAGGAACAACGTATGTTGTTATGCGGTCGACCGACAAAGATCTTCGTAGAATATGTAGGAACCAATATGGGCATCCAGGTCCGCTGTTGGTTATTGACCGTGAATAGTTCTAGGTCATGTCTACATTGTTCTCGAACCGTAGGGTCCGCACGCTTAAGGTTACGATGGCGGTTATTATGAGTTTATGTATTTTGATGTACCGAAGGAGTTCGAGTCCCGGATGTGATCACGGACATGACGAGGAGTCTCGGAATGGTCGAGACATAAAGATTGATATATTGGAAGCCTATGTTTGGAGTTGGAATGGTTCGGGCGGCGGAATTCTACCGAGTACCGGAGGTTCTGGAACCCCGGGAGGTAAATGGGCCTCAATGGGCCATAGTGGAAAGGAGAAGGGCAGCCCTAGGAGGCGCTGCCTCCCCTTCCCTAGTCCTACTAGGACTAGGAGAAGGGGCCGCCCCTCTCTCTTTCCCCTCAGGAATCCTAGTCCAACTAGGATTGGGGAATCCTACTCCCGAGGGAGTAGGACTCCTTAGCGCCTCTCCTTGGCCGCCGCCCCCCCCCTGGCTCCTTTATATCTGGGGCAGGGGGCACCTTGAACACACAAGTTGATCGTGAGATCGTTCCTTAGCCGTGTCGGTGCCCCCTCCACCATATTCCACCTCGGTTATCTGTCATGAAGCTTAAGCGAAGCCTGCGCCGTGAAACATCAAGATCGTCCCACGCCGTCGTCTTGTGGAACTCTCCCTCGACACTCGGCTGGATCGGATCGAGGGCGTCATCGAGCTGTCGTGTGTCAAGAACTCGGGCGTCGAGTAACGGCGCCGGGATCGGTCGGATCGCGAGGAGAACGTCGACTACTTCCTCTACGTTGTGATCGCTTCGCCGGGTCTACAAGGGTATGTAGACAACACTCTCCCTCTCGTTGCTATACATCACCATGATGATCTTGCGTGTGCGTAGGGAAATTTTTGAAATTACTACGTTCCCCAACAGAAGAGTGGTGGTGGGGCCCACAAACCAACCCCTCCCCACCTTATCCAGAACACAGGACCCTACCGCCAGAGGGTATGGCGGTAGGCTCCGATAACTCTACGCCGTGGGGATGGCGGTAGGCCCTTTTCCACGTCAGCGCCTGCCAACGGCCGTCAGTCGTCGTCAAAGGGCCTACCGCCGTAGGGTATGGCGGTAGGGCACGCAATCCTACCGCCAGGCCCTCTGGCGGTAGGCAAAAGGGTCAGATCCCAAAAAATTTCCGAACTGGGGTCAGATCCCGATTTTGCTTGCAAAAAGGGTCAAAACACGAAATTTGACCCCCACCGCCACGCGTCACGGTGGTCCACGCACAAAGTACCCGCTATTTCCTCCCGAGCCACTCGTTTCTTATCCTTATCTTCTTCTCTTCTACTCCCGTCGTCTCCTACCTCTCTCCTTCTGTCAGTGACCCAGTTGCTGCTACTACACCAAGCGCCCAGAATGCTGCCATGGCAGCCAACCAAGCAGCTAACATCGCTGCCATGGCAGCCAACCCAACTGCATCCACCAATCAGGGCGAGGGGCGCGTCATCGGTCGTCCACGTCGGATCATGCAGCCCAATCGCAGAAATCGTCGCCCGCGTGAATAGCGCTACTTAAGGAAGGGAAGGCCAGGGAAAGAGAGATCCGGGCTTGGATCAGGAACACGGCAATGACATGGCACCCACCTACTTTCCCCTTCCTTCTTTCTCTATAAGCTGTAATTGAGGGAGACTCGTGTGTATCCCCAAATCTATAGTTGTGTATGAAAAATACCTTGAGCATGATCTAGATCCTAACATCATGGTATCAGAGACCAACCACTACCCTCCTGCCGTCCCTCCGCCACACCACAGTTCATCAGCGTCAAATCTGGAGACCCATCGTCAACACCAATCTCGCGCCGTGCTCATCTCAAGGATGGATCCCGAATTGCGCGCATACCTCGATCGGTTGGACTCCAACGCCAACGAACGAGCGACCGCCGCCGAGACCAAGTCCAACGAACGCGCCGCCGCCGCAGACGCCAAGACCAACTCCATCCTCAGGGCGCTCGATGCACAAACCGAGCGGATCTATGCTCTGGCCGCCTAGAGACCAGAGCTTGAAGCCCGCTTCTCCAAGCTAGAACTCTTCGTCGCCACGTTGCAGGCTGCGTCACCTGCGGCCCCGGCCTCTTCTGGTGGAACGCCGTTGCCGCCGCCTCTCTTCATGGCGCCCGGCGAATTCCACGGGCAAACTAGCCACGGCGTGACGCATCTTCCCGGAGGATCCTCGTCGGTGACCAGGGAGTCACCGGCGGCCCCTCCGGTCACGGGTACGGTCGCCATCCCCCTACCTTATTTGCACCGATCCTCACGGCCATGGGTCACCAACCGCCGACCATGTCATTTCATGTTTTTGCCGGCGACAATCCTCAGCTGTGGCGGACGCTTTGCGAGCAATACTTCACCATGTTCGCTGTCCACGAATCCTATTGGGTTTCAATGGCCATTCTGAACCTCTCTGGCACTGCGGCCATCTGGTTGCAGTCCATTTAGAAACGGATCAGTAACATGGGGTGGGAGCAATTTACAACTCTGCTTTCCACTCGATTTGGCCGAGACAAGCACCAGATGCTGCTCAGGCAATTTTACGCCATTAAACAACATACCTCTGTTGCTGACTTCATGAGTGTTTTGAGACTCTGATGCATCACCTGATTTCATACTCTGAACTAACTCACACGTACTTCTTTTTGACGCGATTTGTGGAGGGCCTTTGACTGGATATTCGGGTTGTGGTGCTGCTCCAACACCCTCCTGATCTCGACACCGCATGCTCGCTGGCCATGCTTCAGGAGGAAGTGGCCGACGGCGAGGCTCTCCTTCAGAGCAGCAAAGGGAAGACACGGTCATTCAGTTCTCAATACAAGGCCCCACCAAGCCCAATTCATGCTCAACCATATTTCAGTCGTCCACCCACACCCACAGTAATTGTAGAGGATCGACGAGGTACTGATGCAGCCAGAGCAACGGGTGATAACAGTAAGATCAGCACACTCAGGGCCTTCAGGCGTGCTCGTGGCCTTTGCTTTAAGTGTGGAGAGAGGTGGGGTAAGGATCATACTTGTCCGAACACCATTCAAATGCATGTGGTTGAAGAACTATTGGACATGATCACAAACACAGAAGGCAGTGACAGTTCTGTCCCAATTTCACCAGAGAGTGATGAAGACAATTTATGTACACTGTCTCACCAAGCAATTGATGGATCCTCTGACCCCAATGTGATGCAGATTCAGGCTTGGCTCCAGGACAGAGAGATGCTTCTGTTAGTTGATTCTGGTAGTTCCTCTTCATTTGTGGACACTCGAGTTGCGGCTAAGTTACAAGGCCAAACAACACTTCCAAAACCATGCAGAGTAAAAGTGGCTGATGGGGCAATTATTCAGTGCAATCAGTACATTCCTCGTTGTGCTTGGTTTACACAAGCCATGAATTCTGTACTGATTTTAAGATCATTTCTCTAGGGGCTTATGATGTCATCCTTGGCACGGACTGGCTCAAAAAACACAACCTAATGAAGGTTGATTGGGAAGCTCAACATCTGTCTGTAATAACACCCACAAGAGCTGTAGAGATCCAGGGAATTCCTGCTACACAACAACAATGTTCAGTCATCTTTGCTTCTGAACTTCTTAAAAGTTGCAAGCAAGGTTCAGTTGCCTATGTGGTTCACTTGGCTACCTTATCTGAAGAAGATGTTGCCGACACTCCAATCCCCACTGACATTCTTTGTGTTCTGGAGCAGTTCACAGATGTGTTCGAGGAACCAACTTTACTACCTCCAAGAAGGGCTTGCGACCATCGGATACCACTCATCGCAGGGGCTCAACCGGTTAACTTAAGACCATACCGATACAAACCAGAGCTCAAAACGAAGATTGAGCGACAGGTTCAGGAACTACTAGACGCCGGCATTATTCAGAGAAGCAATGATACGTCTCCAACGTATCTACTTTTCCAAACACTTTTGCCCTTGTTTTGGACTCTAACTTGCATGATTTGAATGAAACTAACCCGGACTAACGTTGTTTTCAGCAGAACTGCCATGATGTTGTTTTATGTGTAGAAAGCAAAAGTTCTCGGGATGTCCTGAAAATCCACGGAGGCACTTTTTGGAAAATATAAAAAATACTGGCAAAAGAATCAAGACCAGGGGGCCCACACCCTGTCCACGAGGGTGGGGGTGCGCCCTCCCCCCTGGGCGCGCCCCCTGTCTCGTGGGCCCTTTGAAGCTCCACCGACCTCAACCCCAACTCCATATATTCCATCTCGCGGAGAAGAAATCGGAGAGAAAGTTCCATTACATTTTACGATACGGAGCCGCCGCCAAGCCCTAATCTCTCTTGGGAGGGCTGATCTGGAGTCCGTTCGGGGCTTCGAAGAGGGGGATTCATCGCCGTCGTCATCATCAACCATTCTCCATCACCAATTTCATGATGCTCACCACCGTGCGTGAGTAATTCCATAGTAGGCTTGCTGGACGGTGATGGGTTGGATGAGATTTACCATGTAATCAAGTTAGTTTTGTTAGGGTTTGATCCCTAGTATCCACTATGTTCTGAGGTTGATGTTGCTATGACTTTGCTATGCTTAATGCTTGTCACTAGGGCCCGAGTGCCATGATTTCAGATCTGAACCTATTATGTTTTCATGAATATATGTGTGTTCTTGATCCTATCTTGCAAGTCTATAGTCACCTATTATGTGTTATGATCCGACAACCCCGAAGTGACAATAATCGGGATACTTCTCGGTGATGACCGTAGTTTGACGAGTTCATGTATTCACTATGTGCTAATAATGCTTTGTTCCGGTTCTCTATTAAAAGGAGGCCTTAATATCCCTTAGTTTCCGTTAGGACCCCGCTGCCATGGGAGGGTAGGACAAAAGATGTCATGCAAGTTCTTCTCCACAAGCATGTATGACTATTTACGGAATACATGCCTACATTACATTGATGAACTGGAGCTAGTTCTGTGTCACCCTATGTTATAGATATTACATGAGGAATCGCATCCGACATAATTATCCATCACTGATCCATTGCCTACGAGCTTTTCACATATTGTTCTTCGCTTATTTACTTTTCCGTTGCTATTGTTACAATCACTACAAAACCCACAAATATTACTTTTGCTACCGTTACTTTTATTATCATATTACTTTGCTACTAAATACTTTGCTGTAGATACTAAGTTATCCAGGTGTGTTTGAATTGACAACTCAATGTTTATTGTTGACAACGAAAAGAAGATGCTCTTGTATAACCTTAGATTTAATAAGAAACACAATGAGACTATTATTTTGCCTGTGCCTCTATTGTTTGATTTGCTTGCAGATAATTTTCTTGTCAAGCCGGAGGCGGTGTATGCTCATCGAGCCCATGCATCCACTCCAGAGCCGGAACCTAAGCCGGAACCTGCACTGGACCCTTATCGTGCATCATCTTTCCAGTGGGATCCGGAGATGACCAGCCAGTGGTATCCTGATTACACCTCCCAGTACACCGGGGAGAGTAGCGGCGGTCCTTGGTATTAGACCAACTTAGGCCAAAAGCCTAAGCTTGGGGGAGTATGTATTTCTCACCGACTTTACATTCATGTTCACACACTATTCGTCGGTGCTCATACTCTTTCATTGTATTATCCATGCTAGTTTAAATTTCTTTTTCTAGCTTTCTTCTTGTGTGTTTGATAAACCTTGAGAAAAACCAAAAAAATAGTTAGTTTAATTTCCATGCTTGTAGTAGATGTAAAATGAAAATCCAAAAAGATTTCTAGTTCTTCTTCTTACTTGTTGGGAGCTTTCCCGTGTAAATAGTTTTATTTTCTTTTCTTTCCTTTGGGGGTCGAGAAGACCATATTGAAAATGTTTAGTGGCTCTCATATGCATGATTTTTTATTTAACTTAGAGCCCATATTACCCATCTTCTCTCTCGAAGTTGAATGCTTGCACATTCCAGCTTAGTCCAATGCACGTGCACTTTTATTATTATACACATCGTTCAGTCGTGCAAGTGAAAGGCAATAATGACGATATATGATGGACTTATTGAGATAAGAAAAACTGGTATGAACTCGACCTCTCTTGTTTTTGTAAATATGATGAGTTCATCATTTCTGATTCAGCTTATTATGAGGTAAACATATTTGCAATGACATTTAGAGATTATAGTTGCTTGTGCCATGCTTGATTAAATATGAGTTATAATAGTTTACCTTGCGTGCCAACATGCTATTAGAATGATTATGATGTGGTATGATGGGATGGTATCCTCCTTTGAATGAATTGAGCGACTCGACTTGGCACATGTTCACGCATGTAGTTGAAACAAATCAACATAGCCTTCACGATATTTATGTTCATGGTAGATTATATCCTACTCATGTTTGTACTCGGTGTAAATTAATTTTAATGCATGTTTATGACTGTTGTCGCTCTCTCAGTTGGTCGCTTCCCAGTCTTTTGCTAGCCTTCACCTGTACTAAGAGGGAATATTACTTGTGCATCCAAACTCCTTAAACCCCAAAGTTATTCAATATGAGTCCACCATACCTTCTGTCGTGGAATTATCACGTCAGATGTCCTCATGAAAGGACTTAGTCATGGAGCCATCACAACGGGTTAGCTTGAAGGGGTTAAACCAGACAGGGGACACGGGAGTTTATACTAGTTCGGCCCCTTCGACGAAGGTAAAAGCCTACGTCTAGTTGTGATGGGATTGATTGGGTTTCGATGATCAGGGAGCGGAATACGCTTGCCTGAGTCTCGAGTTGTTGTCTCTTGTTCCTGAACCGCCGCCAGGTCACCCCTTTATATACACAGTTGGCCTTGGCGGTCTCTGAGCCCGAGGCCGACTCATACAAAGTGTCCGGCTCGGTCTCTCCTTTCCTAACTTACATTACAAGTCACGTAGTCATGGCGGTTTACCACTATGGGCCCTAATCCGCCTTTGGGCTTCGGGCTTCTAGGCTTCATTTAGTAAAGCGCCATCTTCTGGATCTTCATGGGCTTCAACATAGTCGAGGGTGAACCGGGCCCTCCTGGCCGGTTTACACTCAATAGCTACATCCTCAACATTAGGCCCCAGATTGATTTGAATTTGTTCATGTCAATCTTCAATACTTCAAAGATCTCTTGCAGGCATCTTCTTGTATTTTCGTAAACCGCCATATTGTCTTCTCCTGTAATTTTGTAAACCGCCATGACGTCATCTTCTGAACACAGCAACGGTCCATCAGGACATCATCTCTGTAAACAAAAATTAAAAAGATTCCCTTCACTTAATGGTTATCCCGAAAATCAAGGCGACAGGCACACTCATTGTGCCCTTTCAGGCTCCTTGATTCTCGTGCCTGTCGTTTTACTCTTTCCTCTATAAATAAGGCCCGAGGGCCCTTCTCTCTTTTCCCCTTCTATGCCTTCTTCTTCCTCGCGACGCCCAAGCTCTGAAGCTCCGCCGCCGTCTACGACCCTCGAGAACTGCATCGACAAAGGCCACTGCATCAACCTGAAACGGACCAGAAATTCGTCGCCCTCCTCCGCATCAGATCTGCAGTGGTAAACTTCCTCTTTCCTTCATCTTTAGATCTGTTTCTAGGGTTTGCGAGCTCCTCTATACAGTTCTTCATCCTTCTTCTTTGTTCTTCCTCCTGCTGTGATAGTTTTGATCTAATAACAGTGTAGATCTCATGTGGTAGTTACTCCACATCCGTTTTTAGTGCTAGCAGATCGTCCTTTTTCCTCTGTAGAGTACACGGCCTTCCCTGTTCTGTTTAGCGCCTTTAGAGGTCACAAAAAAATTGCTTTACGGCTGTGCGGTAGATCCAAATAACTTTGATCATTATGTGAAACTTGTTTGTGTCAACACTTAGCAGAAATTTTGAATCCTGGTCCTTCTGCCAATGGGCGGTTTAATATTTTGACAGTCAATCCGCCACATGTCATTAGCCCTCTCTTAAACCGCCAACTGAACCTTGCATAATATTTTGCTCCGGTTTAACACAGAATTGCACACCTTAAACCGTAAATTGTAAAATCGACACTTGTTTTTTCTTTCAGTTCCCTCCTTCCGGAATGTCGAAACAATTCGCTGCTTGCAATTGGGTTCCGTCCTGGATCACAGAGACACAAATCAATGGTTATGTCACCCCTGGTGCCTTAGCCTCAAAAAGGGCTCTCCATTGGCGAGTTCCGGAATCGGAATGTCCGCCTGAACCTCAAGAAGGAGAGATAATTGTCTTTATGCAACACTTAGACCGGGGATTTAGTCCGCCCGGATCAAAAAATTTCCAAGATGTCCTTGCAAGCTTCCAACTCCATCCGCAAGATATTGGTCCGAACTCTATGTCAAACATATGCAACTTTCAAGTTTTCTGCGAAGTCTATCTTCAAGAAGAACCAACTGTGGAGCTGTTCCGGGACTTTTTCCATTTGAACCGCCGTACGGAATTCTCAGATGGCCCCAACACAGAGCTTGGCGGCGTTTCAATTCAGAAAAGGAAATAAGTGGACTTCCCTCATGCCAAACATCATAGCCATCCTAAAGATTGGAATCAGACCTGGTTTTACTGTCGGAACACTGCCCATGATGGAGAAAATCCCTTACCGGGTTATCGCCCTCACCGGCTTAGCAATAGCCACCCATTACCTTCACGCTTGACCGCCGCAGAACGGAAGAATTTTCCACCTCAACTCGCCAAGCTTAGTGCTTTTATGGCCAACAGTTTAACTGGCATTGATCTTGTCCGCTGCTGGGTTTCTTGGGGTATTTTACCTTTAAGCCGCCGCCCCGGATTGATGCATGAGTACACTGGTGATGTCAAAGACCCTCAACGATATTATGAAATAGTAATGACTGATCTTGAAGTCACTGAATCGGTGAAGAAAATGCTTGATGAACCGATCTCTGCATGCAGCCAAACTGGTTTGGCTCCGTTTTGCGCCTCCAACAAACCGCCAGCGGTAAAGTTCATCTAAATACTTTACTGATCTGCTTTTGTATTGACTGTGTACTAACCTTTCCTTGTCTTAATTTCAGGCTAACAGCTCCTTTTGGAAACGGACTAAACCGGCCCGGGCTCCTCGTGCAAAAACCAAGGCCACCAAGAAAGCTGGCAAGAGGAAAACCGCCGAGTCTTCTGACCCGCCAGAGGAGGAGGAATCAGATGCTGAGGTAGAACTTGACTCACTTGGTTCCTTTTTCGTTCATCTTATTACAATGACTATTCCCAGGATGATGCAGAGGCCAGCCATGCAGAACATGTTGAGGTAATCCTTCTTTCTTCCGATTCAGATCTTGTACCGGTTCAAAGAATTCGCCGCACAGTCCGAAAAGTAAAACAATCTCACCCCCTTGCTCATTTGGATCCAAAATTTTCCTTGAAGACACAGCAAGTTGAAGAACGTTGCACAACCCGGCATAGCGGTCAACAAATCACGTCGTACTGTTTAGCTGATACACCAACCCGGAAACGTCGTCCAGAGGTGACTTGCTCTCCTGAAAAACGTTACCCTTTGAAAGGTTTCTTCCGCTTCCCTCTCAATCCGTCTGACCCGAATTACCAGGCTTCTTCCAACTCGTCTGGCGGTTCATCAACCACTTAGCTGCCTCCTCTCAAAGTCGTCACTGGGTAAGCATATTACTCCTTAATTTGTTTCTTTTATCTTCCGGTTTACCATATTCTAACCTTTGATGTTGTAGCACCAAGGCTCGATTGAGTAAGAAAGCCAAGACCAGCGACCCAACTGTAGATGTTGATCCGGAGAAGACTCCAGAGCATCATGGCGAAGATCCTGAAGTTGCTGGAGACAGCTCTGCTGGGCAAAACCAAGATGCTGATGCCAACCCACCAGAGGTTGAACTGAATGTAGAGGTTGATACTTCACATCCTCCTGCTCCACCAAGTCCAGCAGTGGAACAGCGGGGCTCAACTGCTGATCCGCCAAGCCCTGTCAATAAACCGCTAAATCCCGCTACCAAGGCACCAAGTCCTATACAGAATATTGACTCATCCAGTCCGGCCAAAGATGATGACGTTGTCGTTACTGGTACTGCATATAACGCCCCTGGTAATCCGGTTGCTCTATCAAAGCACACTGCCAAGGATGAATTTGCTGCTATGAACAAGGGGAAGGGGAAGACTGATTTGTCAGCTTATGTCGATCTCTCTGCTCAAGATCTTCACTCCGGCTTCTTGAACCGGCTTTACACCAGCCGTGATTATGAAGCCGGTTTAGTAAACCTGATGAAGGAGCACTATGAGGTAAACAACTTTGCTCTTTGCTTTGTACCTTCATTACATTGTAGCCCCCAAGGGCCGGTTTGTCTTGAAAAAGTCAAACCGGTACTTTGTATACTCCATATTGTACTGTATGAAATTCCCTTGAGTATTTCTGATCAAACACCCATTAGCCCCCAAGTGCCATGATTAAAACTTGTATTAATCCTTGGGACTTCAATAATTAGCATAAAAATTATCCGCATTAGCCCCCAAGTGCCAAGTGTATAACTGGTTATATGCTTGGGACTTTATCAATGATATTAACCTGCTCTCTTACTGTTGCAGAGTGAGATAAACCAACAAGTCTCGCAAATCTCTGAGCTTCAAGAAAATCTGAAATCCCAATAAGCAGAAACCACCAAGGCCAAGGATGAGTTAAGAACTGCCTTAACCACCATGGAGCAGCTCAAAGAATGGTTCAAATCTGAGCAGGCCAACTGGGATACAGAAAAGGCCGATTTGTTGAAGCGAGCGGAAAACGCTGACGCAGCTCTTAAACCGGTGATGGAAGAGCTTTCTGGATTAAAGCGCCAAATCAATGCCATGACTTCTGCAATATTTGGTAAGCACTGTTTTACCAAGGCTTGATGAATATGTCGCTTTGAAATTTCTCCGGTTTAATATGAACTTGTTAAACCGATATAGGTAGTCGCATTGCTCATCTGGGCTCTGATATGCGGAAGAAACTGAAGGCCGCATATACACTAGTTGAACAGCTGTATACCGGTGTTCAACGGGTGATCTGCGCCACTTCCTATGACAATGCGGCGCCAACACTGATCAAGGACACGCTGGACCGGCTATCTATGACGCCAGCGCAAATAGAAGAGTTGAAGCGATCTGCTGCCCGGGCTGGCACTTTATTGGCGCTGACTCGAGCCAAGGCATGGATAGCTGATCTTGATCCGGCTGATATAGCCAAGGGCTTCCCCAATGCACAAGAAAACGGAGAAGTGTTTGACAACAACGCTCTCAGACGGGTGACAAGGGAAATGCGTCCTCTGGCGAGTCAGTTGGCAGACGAGGCTAACCTGACGGTTCACCGATCCTTCTATGATGCAAACAACAGACGGGTTGAAGCTGTGATTCCTGAAGTGCAGAACCTTATTCCGCCAATTCGTAAGCACACTTACGCCCCTGACGTTGATCCGGCTGAGCTTATAAGTGAAGAGGCTGTCTTTCAGGCTTTAACCTGGATTGACTGGACCACCAATGACTTCCAGCCATTGGATGGGAAGGAGGCTGAATCGACGCCAGATGACCCATCTACTTCACATCAACCCGGCGATGAAGCTTAATCCGTCAAGGCGGTTGATATGTCAGAAACTGTCCGTGTTAAAACAATTCCATATTTTGGGCCTCTGAGTGCCTTGTAATAGGGTAGCAAAAACTTATTGTGATCTGCTGCCATCGTGTAGAAGGAGATACTTTGTGTGATCCGCCATGTCAATGTCAATTTTGATTCATATATCATAATATGCAATTCTTGTGTGTGCATAAAAATACAAGGGTCCTGGCGGTTTACCGCCGGACGGGTCATAATGCCCAAGAAAAGGCCGGATTGATAATCAAATCATAAAAATATGAACTGATTCATACCTGTGATGTAGGATCCCTTTTTAGTTGGCTGGTCAATTTTGATTGTAATAAGAGTGAAGACCCAAATCTGAATTTCTTGCATAACTCCATCATGTACTGATGTCGTGTAGTAAGTCATACCGGGTGATGATTCACGCCAGATGATCCAAGCTGGTGACAGGTAGTCAACGCCAGGCCGGGTTAATAAACTCCGGTTTAAGAATAAGGTCTGTCAATGTATAGTTGCAAACCAAGCCGATTTAAAGAATACCGGGCTAATAAAATGACTGACAAAGCCAAGAAAATCGGTTTAACATAAAGTTTAGCAAAACGCAAATAAAACCGTGTAGTCGAGGCTTTTTGGGGGCTGCCAAGCCCAAATTCGAGGCTCTTTGTGGGCTGCCAGGCCGCTGAGTTGAACCATTTAACAAAGCCTTTTAAGATGGACCTCCAACTAACCAATCACCGTTTTAACTTTGACAAGTGCGAGGTCTCAATGAGAGTAATCACAAGCGTTAGGAGGGCCGTGCGGAGATGACCTAGATAGGAGTGTCTTACTTGATGAAGGCGGGTTAACCCGGGGTTTTAGGTAAATATACCGGGCTTCAAGCCGTGGGTCGATACCACTACAAGGGTCCATTCAAACTCCTTGGTATTTGACCAAGGAGCCCCCAAGTAACTTGATGAGCTGTGCTCATTGGGTGCCTATGTTTGAGTTGTGCATAGCATCCAGACTCTCTTTGGCCCCTTGGGTGTGAAGCTCCCAAGCTTTGTGGCGTGATAGCCGGTTTAATAGGTAGTACTCCGCTTTGTCAGCTGAAGCCCCCATGTAACTCAAAGGATATTTGAGAAAAAACAGCAGAGACCCCGCTTAGAGCAAGGATGCTGATTTATTTATTGATCATAATATATACATCGTCGAAATATGTACATAAAAGAGCCTATGGCTCAAGTGTAATACGGCCAGAGGAGAGCTATGTTCCACGGTCGCCGGGTCTCCTCCTCAGAGTTGTGTGAGTTGTCTTGAACGTCAATGAGGTAGTATGATCCGTTGTGCAGATTCTTGCTGACCACAAAGGGTCCTTCCCAAGGTGGGGATAACTTGTGCATGTCGGTCTGATCCTGGATGAGCCGGAGCACCAAGTCACCTTCTTGAAAGGTTCTTGTCTTAACCCGGCGGCTGAGATAACGCCGTAGGTCTTGCTGATAAACCGCCGATCGAGCCAAAGCCATATCCCGTTTCTCATCTAACAGGTCCAGTGCCTCTTGGCGAGCTTGCTCATTGTTCGCTTCAACATAATTAGCAACCCGGGGCGAGTCATGACGTATATCACTTGGGAGAACCGCCTCTGCCCCGTATACCATAAATAAAGGCCTGTAACCTGTTGATCGATTGGGGGTGGTGTTGATACTCCACAACACAGAAGGTAACTCTTCCACCCAACAACCCGGCGTCCGCTTCAGGGGAATCATGAGCCGGGGTTTAAGACCCTTTAAAATTTCTTGATTAGCTCGCTCCGCTTGGCGTTGGATTGAGGTGCGCCACGGATGCTAGGCGGATGTGCTCTCTCTGACAGAAATCCTCCATCTCACCTTTGGAAAGGTTGGTACCATTATCCGTGATGATACTGTGTGGAAAGCCAAACCGGAAGATAATCTTTTTGAGAAACTGAACCGTCGTAGCTGCATCACACTTGCTAACAGGCTCCGCTTCAACCCACTTGGTGAATTTATCAACTGCCACCAAAAGGTGGGTCTTCTTGTCTTGGGAACGTTTAAAGGGTCCCACCATATCAAGCCCCCAAGTAGCAAAAGGCCAAGTGATAGGAATCATCCGTAGTTCTTGAGCCGACACATGAGCTCGACGTGAAATTTTTTGACAAGCATCACATTGCTTTACCAGATCCTCCACATCAGCATGAGCTGTCAACCAGTAAAACCCGTGATGAAAAGCTTTTGCAACCAGGGACTTTGAACCAGCATGATGACCACAATCCCCTTCATGAATTTCCCGCTGGATCTCTTGGCCTTCTTCCGGAGAAACACAACGCTAAAATCGCTGGCGCTTCTGGCGGTGCGATTCGCCATTATGAATAACCATGGACTTGGATCGCGGACTATCTGTCGGGCGAGGACTTTGTCATTTGGTAGCTTCGCCCGGCTCATATATCGCTAGATATGGAGCCGTCAATCCGCACAATGTGTAAAGCGGCCTGGCCGAGCCTCGGATCGAGAACAGCCAAATCCTCTTCTGTGGGCAACTTAACAGACGGGTTATTCAAGATATCTAAAAAGGTGTTAGGAGGTATCGGTTTACGGATCCAAGACGGCTCAAAGCGTCTGCTTCTTCGTTTTTGCGCCGATCAATATGCTCAACCTGATACCCTTTGAAGTGACCTACCACAATATCCACCTCACGCCTACAAGCCGTCATGAGTGGATCCTTAGAATCCCAAGTACCAGAAACTTGCTGAGCCACCAGATCAGAATCTCCAAAACAACGAACTCGACTTAAGTTCATCTCTTTAGCCACACGGAGACCATAAAGTAGAGCTTCATACTCAGCTGCATTGTTAGTACAAGGAAACATCAAGCGGAGGACATAGCATATTTATCACCTCGAGGGGAAGTAAGAACAACTCCAGCCCCCGAGCCTTCCAACTGCCTGGATCCATCGAAATGAATAGTCCAGTACGTATTATCCGACTTATCTTCCGGTGCTTGCAACTCGGTCCAGTCATTGATAAAGTCCACAAGAGCCTGAGACTTGATGGCAGTTCGAGGTACATATTTTAAACCGTGTGGACCAAGCTCAATTGCCCACTTTGCAACCCGGCCAGTTGCTTCCCTGTTTTGAATGATATCGCCTAAAGGAGCCGAACTAACCACTGTGATGGGATGGCCTTGAAAATATTGCTTGAGCTTTCGACTGGCCATAAAAACCCCATACACCAACTTCTGCCAATGCGGATAGCGTTGTTTTGATTCGATCAGAACTTCACTGATGTAGTACACAGGTCGTCGAACCGGATACTCCTTCCCAGCTTCTTTACGCTCAACCACAATCGCCACACTGACCTCTCGGGCATTGGCAGCCACGTATAACAGTAAAGGCTCATGATCAACTGGGGTTGCAAGAACCGGCGGTTCAACCAACTGCTACTTTAACTCCTCAAAGGCCGCATTGGCTGCGTCACTCCAGACGAAATCATCTGTTTTCTTCAACATATGATACAACGGAATGGCCTTCTCACCCAAACGACTGATAAACCGGCTGAGGGCTGCAATCTGACCTGCCAGGCGCTGAACATCATTGATACACTTCGGTTTAGCCAAGGATGTGATTGCCTTGATTTTTTCCGGATTGACCTCAATGCCTCTGCTGGACACAAGAAAGCCGAGAATCTTGCCTGCCGGAACACCAAAGACACATTTATCCGGGTTAAGCATCATCTTGTAAACCCGAAGGTTGTCAAACGTCTCCTTGAGATCAGCTATCAATGTCTCCTTTTTCCTGGATTTTACCACAATGTCATCCACATAAGCATGAACATTACGCCCAATCTGCGTGTGAAGACAATTTTGTACACAACATTGATAAGTTGCCTGAGCACTCTTGAGTCCAAAGGGCATAGAAACATAGCAGAAGGCTCCAAAGGGAGTGATGAAGGCCGTTTTCTCCTGGTCCTTAACTGCCATCTTAATCTGATGATATCTTGAATAAGCATCCAAAAAACTGAGGCGCTCACAACCCGCCGTCGCATCAACGATCTGATCAATAAGCGGGAGAGCAAAGGGATCGGCCGGGCAAGCCTTGTTCAAGTCCGTGTAGTCCACACACATACGCCAAGTGCCGTTTTTCTTAAGAACCAGCACCGGATTAGCCAACCATTCACCGGATTAGCCAACCATTCAGGATGAAACACTTCAACGATAAACCCAGCAGCCAACAGCCGGGCTACCTCCTCACCAATTGCCTTGCATCTCTCTTCATTAAGCGGCGAAGAAATTGCTTGACGGTTTAAACTTGGATCAATATTAAGAGTGTGCTCAACGAGTTCCTCGGTACACTGGCATGTCGGAAGGCTTCCATGCAAAAATGTCCCGTTCTCACGGATGAACTTCGATGAACAGCGCTTTCCTATTTTGGATCCAGTTGGTGCGATCTGAATGCTTGGACGAATTGCAGTCTGAAATCAACAAGCTTAGTCTCGTCAGCCAATTTGAAATGCAAGGTTTGGTCATGCTCAGTGGTGGGCTTCTTCGGAGGGGTCATATCTGCCGGATCAACATTATCCTTATAAAACTTTAGCTCCTCTGTAGCACAAACCGACTCAGCATAAGCCGCATCACTTTCCTCGCAATCCAAAGCGATTTTTCGACTTCCATGAATCGTGATGGTCCCTTTATGACCCGGCATTTTGAGCTGCAAGTAAATATAACAAGGCCTCGCCATGAATTTTGCATAAGCCAGTCGCCCAAACAGTGCGTGATACAAGCTCTGGATTCTCACCACCTCAAAGGTCAATGTCTCAGACCGGGAATCATGTTCATCACCAAACACAACTTCCAAGGCAATCTTACCTACTGGATATGCCGATTTACCTGGTACCACACCATGAAAAACAGTATTGGACGGTTTAAGATTCTTATCTGTCAACCCCATGCGGCGGAATGTCTCATAATACAGAATATTGATACTGCTTCCTCCATCCATGAGTACTTTGGTGAACTTATAACCTCCCACCTGAGGCGCCACCACTAGAGCTAGTTGACCCGGATTGTCAACCCGGGGCGGATGATCCTCCCTACTCCACACAATAGGTTGTTCCGACTATCGCAAATAACGTGGAATTGCCGGTTCAACCGCATTGACTGCCCTCTTGTGCAGCTTCTGATCACGCTTGCACAGACTAGTGGTGAACACATGATACTGCCCACCATTCAACTGCTTTGGGTGACTCTGGTAACCCGCTGCTGCTGATTCCCTTGATTACTCTGCTGGTTATTACCACCTTGGTTGTTCTGGTTGCCATGATTATTCTGAAACCCAGAGCCTGAACCGCCGGCACCATGAAAACCTGGACCTGAACCGCCCGACGGACCCTAATCATACCGGAAAAGATAAGAGTTTTTGAACTCCTTCATAATGTTACAATCCTTCCATGGATGTGTTGCAGGGGCCTCCTTGGTCCCATGCTTTGGACAGGGCTGATTCAACAAGCGCTCCAGATTCATTGCCCCACCGCGCTGGGGCGGTTTACCCTTACGACGCTGCACATTAGCGTTAGCCACAAAATCTGAATCCGCTTTACGTTTACCATTATTCCCATGGCCTCCCTGGTTGTGCTGTTGTCCCTTCGCACCGCCATTCTTCTTTCCCTTCTCCGGTTTCTCATTATCAGAATCGGGATCCTTGGTATTATCTGAATCGGCATACTTTACCAAGGTTGCCATGAGGGTTCCCATGTCGCTGCAGTGGCGCTTGAGCCATCCCAACTTCATCTTCAGTGACTTAAACGGCCAATTGCGCTCCAGTGTGATAATCGCTTTTCCAGCGTTAATCCGGTCGGACGAGTGCAAAACTTCTGAGACCCGGCGCACCCAATGAGTTGTGGACTCGTTCTCTCCCTGAACACAAGCATCCAGATCCACAATGGACATGGGTTGTTTGCACGTGTCTTTATAATTGGCTATAAACCGGGCCTTCAACTGATCCCATGACTCGATGGAATTAGTTGGTAGATTTTTCAACCAAGTACGGGCTGTTCCTTCCAACATCATCGTGAAGTACTTTGCACAGGCTGCTTCATCTACATCCAGCATCTCCATTCCCATCTCATAAGTCTCAATCCACGCCTCAGGTGGCTGATCCACCGTATAATTAGGCACTTTGCGTGGACCCTTGAAATCCTTGGGCAGACGCACGTTACGAAGAGCCGGAATAAGGCACCGCACTCCCCAGGAACTGAACGCAAGACCGGTGCCTCTATCAACCGACACTGCTGGCTGAACCGGGGCGGGGTGATAACGACCCAAAGCGGCATCCCTTCGTGCCTTGCCATGATCCACCACATCTTGAGCATTGCGATGCCGCGCGCTGCTAGATACCTCCGGTTCATCCATAGGCCTGCTATAACTTGGGCTCGGATGAGGGGTTGAATGAATTCTATCCCGGCTATATGAATAAGCATGCTGCTGCACCACGGCAGTTTGAAGGAGATCTCTCGCCCGCCGTGTCTCAACTACTGCTATTGAATCGCCCTCCATCGGAATGGCTGCCAAACGTGAGGCCGCAGCAATCATGTTATCCAGAGGGCTCAAAAAGTGACCTGGTGGTGTAGGCACGTACTAAGGCGGGTTATCTGTCCGTCGGGGTGGCTCCATTGCTCGTGGCTGATCCAGAGCTGTCCTAGGCGCCTCAGTCCGGTTTGCAGCTGCCGGATTGCTCGACCCAGCACCTGGCGTCTGAAAGAGATTTAACCCTTCGTAAACCGGCGGCAGACGTGACCAGTACTTCCTTCGCATTACATCCTCTGATGCGGTCCGATCCAGCATGAGCTGGTAATGCGGTGCCTGTATCTGCGGTGATTGGGCGTCCAAAGCGGCCCGTTCTTCAGCCATCCTATTATCCTCAGCTGCTAGGTCCACCTTAGCCTGTGCTATTTGGTCCTTCAGTTTCGCCACGTCCGCATTGTGCTGATCTCGCGTCTTTGGGGTGACTGTTGTGGTTAACAAGGTCGCCCAGGCGTCCATCAAATCGGAGAGGACTTGCGCCGGTCGGCGCGCCGAGGCACCTGCCGCGGCTGCTGATCCGGTATTCATTGCTGCGGTAGATGAAGAATGTAACGTGGACTGTGTTCCGGCCATGTAAACAGCAACCCGACTTGGCGTTTCAAGGAGGTCCGGAATACTATTGCCATCGGAATATCCTTCGAACACACCGCTATGAATCTGGTATAAGGACTCGGTTTCGCCAGTGGATGATTCGCCGTCAGAATATACGGCCGTCTTGCCTTCAGATGTCGGTTCAGATCCGATCCCATGGACACATCCTACAAACGCATGCTTCACGGCAGGCTTAACCTGGGCTGGACTCGCACGCTGAGCCGTCTCGACGAGGTCGGTGCAGATGTCCGGCTCAGGGCCCGGTTCACCGATCTTGCCGATGAAGACATGAATTCCGCCGAAGAGGACCCGGTACCCGTACTCGATCGAGCCGGCCTCGGGGCCCCATCCTTCATCGTCGATGTAGAGCTTGCCGCAACGACATTTGGTCATTCGGCCGATCACGTACCCCTTAAGTCCTTCAGAGCAGCCCTTCAAGAACTTGACACCATCGTGCGAGAGCCCCACGGTGGGCGCCAACTGTTGTGGAATTATCACATCAGATGTCCTCATGAAAGGACTTAGTCGTGGAGCCATCGCAACGGGTTAGCTTGAAGGGGTTAAACCGGACAGGGGACACGGGAGTTTATACTAGTTCGGCCCCTTCGATGAAGGTAAAAGCTTACGTCTAGTTGTGATGGGATTGATTGGGTTTCGATGATCATGGAGCGGAATACGCTTACCTGAGTCTCGAGTTGTTGTCTCTTGTACCTGAACCGCCGCCGGGTCGCCCCTTTATATACACAGGTTGGCGCCTGGCCGGTCTACAGAGCCCCGAGCCCCGAGGCTGACTCATACAAAGTGTCCGGCTCGGTCTCTCCTTTCCTAACTTACATTACAAGTCACGTAGTCATGGCGGTTTACCACTATGGGCCCTAATCCACCTTTGGGCTTCAGGCTTCTAGGCTTCATTTAGTGAAGCGCCATCTTCTGGATCTTCATGGGCTTCAACATAGTTGAGGGTGAACCGGGCCCTCCTGGCCGGTTTATACTCAATAGCTACATCCTCAACACCTTCCTATATGTGGTATTTACCTGCCGTTCCAAGTAAATTTGTATGTGCCAAACTCCAAACCTTCAAATGAAATTCTTTTTTGTATGCTCGAGCAACTCATGTTTCAACTAGGGTTGCCTATATCTTCCATGCTAGGTGGGTTATTCTCAAGAGGAGTGGACTCCGCTCCTTACTCACGAGAAAGGGCCGGTAACCGGGATGCCCAGTCCCATGATCCAAAAAGATCAAAGAAAATAAAAATAAAAACAAAACTCCCCCAGGGCTGTTGTTAGTTGGAGGCACTTGTTGTTTCGAGCAAGCCACGGATTGATGCTTGTTTGTAGTTGGGGGAGTATAAACCTTTACCATTCTGTTTGGGAACTGCCTATAATGCATGTAGTATGGAAGATATAGCCATCTCATAGTTGTTGCGTTGACAGCAAAAGTATGCCGCTCAAAATGTTATTCAATCTCTATTTTAAAATCGAGCTCTGGCACCTCTACAAATCCCTGCTTCCCTCTGCAAAGGGCCTATCTATTTACTTTTATGTTGAGTCATCACCATTCTTATTAAAAAGCACCTACTGGAGAGCACACTATCATTTGCATTCATTACTATTGGTTTATATTGGGTATGACTTGACTGGATCTCTTTTACCATGAATTACAATGTTTAGTCAATCCTTGATCTTTAAATGTGCTCTGCATTTATGTTTTGCGGTCTCAGAAAGGGCTAGCGAGATACCATTTTGTTATATCATGTTATGATTGTTTTAAGAAAGTGTTGTCATCCGAGTTTTATTATTATGGCTCGCTAGCTGATTATGCTATTGATATGAGTAATTGTGAGACCTGGGTGTTATTGTGAGTATGGTTAGTTCATAATATTTGCTGAAACCTGAATGATGGCTTTGCATGTTTACAACAACAAGAGCAAACAAAGTTTGTAAAAGTTTTTCTTTATCACTTTCAGTTTATAAACTGAATTGCTTGAGGACAAGCAAAGGCTTAAGCTTGGGGGAGTTGATACATCTCCAACGTATCTACTTTTCCAAACACTTTTGCCCTTGTTTTGGACTCTAACTTGCATGATTTGAATGAAACTAACCCGGACTGACGATGTTTTCAGCAGAACTGCCATGATGTTGTTTTATGTTAGAAGGTAAAAGTTCTCGGAATATCCTGAAAATCCACGGAGGCACTTTTTGGAAAATATAAAAAATACTGGCGAAAGAATCAAGAGCAGGGGGCCCACACCCTGTCCACGAGGGTGGGGGGCGCGCCCTCCCCCCTGGGCGCGCCCCCTGTCTCGTGGGCCCCCTGAGGCTCCGCCGACCTCAACTCCAACTCCGTATATTCCGTCTCACAGAAAAAAATCAGAGAGAAAGTTTCATCACGTTTTACGATACGGAGCCGCCGCCAAGCCCTAATCTCTCTCGGAAGGGCTGATCTGGAGTCTGTTCAGGGCTCCGGAGAGGGGGATTCGTCATCGTCGTCATCATCAACCATCCTCCATCACCAATTTCATGATGCTCACCGCCGTGTGTGAGTAATTCCATCGTAGGCTTGCTGGATGGTGATGGGTTGGATGATATTTACCATGTAATCAAGTTAGTTTTGTTAGGGTTTGATCCCTATTATCCACTATGTTCTGAGGTTGATGTTCTTATGACTTTGCTATGCTTAATGCTTGTCACTAGGGCCTGAGTGCCATGATTTCAGATCTGAACCTATTATGTTTTCATGAATATATGTGTGTTCTTGATCCTATCTTGCAAGTCTATAGTCACCTATTATGTGTTATGATCCGACAACCCCGAAGTGACAATAGTCGGATACTTCTCGGTGATGACCGTAGTTTGAGGAGTTCATGTATTCACTATGTGCTAATGCTTTGTTCCGGTTCTCTATTAAAAGGAGGCCTTAATATCCCTTAGTTTCCGTTAGGACCCCGCTGCCACGGGAGGGTAGGACAAAGGATGTGTCACATCCCTAGTTCTGGTATGACCTAGACTAGCTAGTCATTTGAGCATCATGTTTATATTCCATTTAAATTTGAAATGAGGATTTGTAAAACCCTCAGAAATCATTTCTGGAAATGACCCAGATAAAAATTGCTCCAAAAAGGTCCAAGAAAATGTTCATGTCTCTCTCTGAAAATATTGGACAGAGATAAAAATCAAGCCAATATTTTTAGGAGCTCACAAGTATTTATTTTGGGCATTTGGAATTAATGCAATAGTTATTTACTTTGGATATATATTATTATATATATATAATGTTGTCCAAAAATTATGCCACTTGCTGAGGAGCTCTAGAATAATATAACTAGCTCCTGCAAAAATTGGCATAAGTAAATAAAATGATTTAGTATTTTAAACTAAATCAAAACAAATTCTGAAAAACAAAAACAAAGCAATGAAATAAAAGGAAAAAGCTTACAGGCCTCCTCCTGTCTTGGCCCAAGCCAGTCTTGTTTGGCCGCCCAGCCCACCCTCCTCTGTCGTCTTCGTCTTGACGGGGAGAGCGCGTGCCCGACAGCTCGCGCCGCCAAGCGCCACGCCACCTCCTCCTTTGCTGCTGGCGTCCCCCTCCTCGTCTGGGCGCCCGGACGACGCCACGCGCCACCCGTTCCCTCTCCCTCTCTCTCGCTCTCTCCTCCTCTGGTTTCCTCTCCTCTCTCCTCAAGCCCTTGCCGGAGGCGCCACTGCTCGCCCGTGGCCACAGCCGTCCCTCGCCCCTCCGTCGTGCCCGGAAGAACCGCAGCGCCGTCCTCGTCCTCTCCAGAGCCACGCATCGCCGGAAGCAAAGTGGAGCCTCGCCATCGAGCTTGACCCGCCGCCTCTGCACCGAGATCGCCGGCGACCCTACGCCGTCCCCGACGCCTCCCCGAGCCGTCTGAGCCTCTCTGCGTGATCGCTGTGAGCCCCGCCATCTTCTCCCCCTTCTTCCCTGGCCTTCTGCGCCCTCTAGCCCCCTTGACCGCACGAGCCGAAGCTCACCTCCGCTCGAGCTCGCCGCCGGTGACATTCCGGCGACCCCAGGGCCACCCCACCATGCCCAACGGCCTTGTGAGCTCGCGTAGAGGCCCTAGGAGGCAAGAGCCATGCGTTCTGCAGCCCGCAGGCCCGACCTCCTCCTCGGCCGAACTCCGGCCGCCGCCGAGGTCGATGCCGCCGTCGCCTCCGTCCACCCCACGGCCTCCCGCGTGATCCATTGGATCTTGCGAGCCCGGCATCGCGTGGGTGGTCTCCGCCACGCGTTTGTCGCCGGAGGCGATTCCATGACCGCCGCGCGTCTGGCCTCGCCGGCGTCAAGTCGCCGGTGGGGTTAGCCCCGTTTGACCAGGGTTTGACCCCCCTGGGTCGCTGACAAGTGGGGCCAGGCCCCTACTTAATTAGCGTAGGATTAATTAGTGTTTAATTAATTTAGCTAATTAACCAAGCCACTGACAGTGGGCCCCAGCGCCACTAATTCTTAGTTAGGATTAAATTAACTCTGTTTAATCCCCTGTCACTGACGTGTGGGCCCCGCGTGTCAGGTTTGACCTGGACCTGGCCGTTGACCGCTGACGTCACGCGGCGTCGTCGGTCGACGATTTATTCATTTTCTCGTATTCAAATTAATCGGAAATTCGAGAAAATGATTTAAACTTCAAAAATTCATAGAAATTCAACCGTAGCTCAGTTGAAATAATTTATATATGAAAAATTATCAGAAAAATGCAACCTATCCATCTGTACTGGTTTCATGCATGACAAACCAACTTATACATGCTGGAAATGAGGAAACACATTATGGCATATTAAGAGACTTATATTAGAATTGCATTTGAGCTTAGGGTTCAAATGGACTTCAAACCATATGATTACTAGTTGCATTAGCTCAAACAACATCACATCTTCATGCCATGTTCATGCATCATATTGTTGCATATGCTTGTGTATTGATTGTTGGCACCGTTCCTTCTCGATAGGTCTTGCTCCGGAGACCGTTCCAGAGTACCTATCTATGAAGCAGTGCCTCCCTTGTTGATCTACCAGGCAAGCAAACCCCCTTGTTCATTCCGATAAAACCCTACTCTCTCGCTCCTGCTCTCGGTTATTGCATTAGGACAACAACGATTCATCTGCTACATTGTGCTGCGGTAGTTGAACCCATTCCTCTGCATGACCTGTCATTGCCACGATAAATAGTTGAAACCCACTAGCATGTGTAGGAGTTGATTGAGCCCATGTTGTGTTCCTACCATGCTATGCCTGCTATTGCTTAGAGTTGTGTCAGTCCGGTTCATTGGGAATGAATTGGAGTGTTACGATATGTTACGATCTTTGAGAGTGAGCGTGTGAACACGATTTGGTAAAGGTAGCGGTGAGAGGCCATGTAGGAGTACATGGTGGGTTGTCTCCTTTGGAACCGTCCTTAAGCATCGAGTTCTATGTATGTTGTCCAATGACTCGATACTACCACACATTGGGATCCTTAATTGACTCTCTCGACTTATTAACCAACTTGGTCTCTGTCCGAGAGTCGCAACTAGTTTCGGTGTTTGTAGGTAGTGCTATTTTTCTACTGTGGCACCCGGCAGGTGGGCTTAGGACAGACTAAGCGCGATGTACGGTGTACCAAGTGGCACCGGATGGTGGGCTTGGGAACCCCGCTCACATCGTTTGGGGCCGTGGCGACACCCGGCGGATCTCCTTGCGGATAGAACCGAATAGGCGATAAACACTGGCTAGAGTCTTGTGTGGTTAGTCGGTCGTGGCCGACTCCTCGCCAAAGCTTCCGCTTGAAGGTTGCCGAGATACACGCGTGTACATGGTGGTAAGTGGCGAGGCGTGTGTGAAGAAGTACACCCCTGCAGGGTTAACATGATCTATTCGAATAGCCGGGTCCGCGGATATGGACTTCTTGGATGCTTACATGGTACATAGACAACTTGAAGTGGATACTCTAAAATGCTCAAGACAAGTGTGAGTGCTATGGATGGCCTTCTCGTAGGGAGACGGGGATGAATCCATAGTAGTGTATTGTGTGGTGATTAGTGGACTCGTGTGCGCCATATCACCTCAAAGAAGTTCTGGTAGTCGTAGAACAGGATAGCCACAGAGTCAAAGCTGGCTTGCTGCAACTAAACTCCACATTACCCTTTTGATACAAATGCATGTATGATAGGATCTGATGTAAGTCTTGCTGAGTACCTTTGTACTCATGGTGCTTTATTTATGTTTTTGCAGCGGAGACTTGGTCTTACTAGTGTTCTCGTGGACTTGACGAGTAGCTTGTACCTCAGCTCGATCTTGATCGGATGTTGTAGATAGCCGTGCTCTTGACCTTTTTCATTTGTAGATGTCGTACTCGGACATGTAATGCTTCCACTTGTTGCTTGTATGCTCTGTATGATGGGTCTTGTGACCCTGTTTGCAATAAATGCTATGATGGCTCTTGAGCCTTTATCTATATGAGTTGTTGAGTTATGTTGTGATGCCATGTTGTACAAAGACATACTTGCATGTTATGCGTCGTGTAATGTGTATTGCTATGTGTGGGATCGACTATCTAGTTGTTTATTCTTAGTAGCCTCTCTTACGGAAATGTCTCCTAGTGATTCCACCGAGCCATGGTAGCTTGCTCTTGCTCCGAACACTTAGGCTGGCGGCATGTGTCCTTCTTCGTTCTGTATGTCATCCCTTCGGGAAATGTCACGCGATGAACACCGGAGTCTGTTAGCCCAGTCTACAGCACTGGATTCACTTTCGTGATGGCCGACACGTTCGATGTTGGGTCATGGATGCTGTCCTGTAAGTTTGTGCCACTTTGGGTTTACGACTAGCCATGTCAGCCGGGCTCCTTATCATATGGATGCTAGCGACACTATCATATCGTGTGCCAAAAGGCGCAAGCGGTCCCGGCAAAGGTAAGGCGACACCGTGGGGATACCGTGCGTGAGGCCGCAAAGTGATATGAAGTGTTACATGCTAGATCGATGTGGCATTGAGTCGGGTCTGACGCTTTGGTATCGAGCTTTGATGCTGTGGGATTACCAAGCCAAACTGGTCGAAGTTGAGTCTAGAAATTCTTTAGTTATGTAAGGGAATTGATTGTGGGAAGGAACGTAAGGCTCTTTTTACTTCTTATACCTCATGGCCTTCTGATCTGAGTCATCCTATCTTTCCTGCGGGGTTAAGGAACTAGGTTTCTCTTCCGTCTATCAGGATCACGTGTTACTACTCCGTAGTTCCATAGGATTGGTTGGTCAGAGTCATATTCCAGTTTTCGAGTACCTCCAGTGTAGCCTGTTTAGTACTATCCCAGAACCTTAAGTGGTGATGTTGAGTATGTTACTACCCCATTTTTAGCGGGATGTCTCATTTTGAGCATTTCTTTGTCGTTATCTTGCGGAATTGCCCTAGGAGTTCGAGAGATACTAATCTCCTTGTCCTACATTCATGGCCTATAGTTGATCTTGATTCCGTCCTTAACCGTTTCTCGGGATGTCATCGGCTAAGCGAAGCTCTGTTGCTCGTAGCGAAACCACGGAGATGGTAGGGATGAGGATCCTCCCGACCAGCCTTCGTTAGCGAGTTTATGTTAGAGATGGAGAGGAACAAGCGTGAGTCTAACCGCTTGTTAGCGCGTGTCGAGGAGAACACCGCACATCGGTTCAAAGTGCGCAACCATTCATGACTTCATCCGCTTGCACCCACCTACCTTTCATCATTCCATCGAGCCGCTCGATGCGGATGGTAGCTCCGTAGTATCACACACAAGCTCCGTTCTGCGAACGTGGCTGAAGATGACAAGGTCACCTATGCCACATACCACGGAAGGTCCCGCTAGTCTTTGGTGGCGTAACTATGAGGCTATGCTTCCACTGGCGATTCCTACGGAGGGATTTCACCGAGGCTTTTCATGAGCATCACATTCCCGAGCCCTCATCGATCGCAAGAGAGAAGAGTTACGTAGTCTCACCGTAATCGGATGGCTGTTGATGCCTATAGCAGAGAGTTCGAGAACCTCGCCCGTTATGCCACAGAAGAAGTGTCCACGGACGCCAAGAAGCAGGCTAGGTTCCGGAAGGGTCTCAAACCCAAGTTGCGTCGTGATCTCCACCTACATCATTGTGATACATTCCAAGCTCTTGTGAACAAGGCCATCAATGCAGAGACAGCTCAGCTCACTTACGAGGAGTCTCGTAAGCACACCCGTGATTTGGGATCTTCTTCCGGCTCCAGTTCTCAGAAGCGCGGATTTGGGTTCGAACTCCGCTCTTCCTCCGGATATTCACGAGGCCATCTCATGTGGTGCCTTCCCAGCTCGGTCGTATGTTCCACCCAGCCCTCTTGGTAGACCGCTTGTCGGTCTTGGTCCGCATCCAACCGAGGACTTGCTTCACATGCGGGAAGCCGGACACATATGCACGTGATCGCTCTCGGACTAGTTATGCTCCACCCCAGCCAGAAGCTTCTTTGGCTGTGGTAAGCCATCACGCAAAATGATCGATGTCAAGTCAGCTCCCATCGAGCGTGGGCGTGTGCATCACGTCTCGGCTAATGCGCTCATGATGATCCGGATGTCGTTCTTGGTACACTCCTTGTCAACTGTCATCCAAAGATCGGTTCTATTCGATCTTCGGGCGTCCCACTCCTTCATTTAAAAGCTATGCTAATTTGCACAACATGTCATTTTGTGATATGCCCTCTCCACTAGTCATTCAAACCCTCGGATCCAAATGGCAAACTTCTAGTGTAAGCCATGGTAACGAAATCCTTGTAGACAGACTTGTATTCCTTGCATCACTTATAGCCCTCAAGTCTCTGAGATATTAACATCATCTTGGGTATGGACCGGATGACAGCTCATTATGCCAAGATTGATTGTTACACCAGTCTGCTCAGCTTACACACCCATCGGCAAGATAGTCCTTGTCTCCACTAGAGTTGCAAGGCGTCGGCTCTATTCACTTAATGCCAGCCCTCTTCCGGACCTTCAAGATATCCCGGTAGTCCGTGACTTTCGGATGTCTTTCGGAAGAACTGCCAGTGTTCCACAGCGAGAGATGTAGAGTTAAATCATAGATCTTATCCCAGAACTGCTCCAATCTCTAGGAGACCTTACAAGATGGCACCCTTAGAACTAGCGAGCTTAAGAAACAACTTGATGAGTCCTTGCAAAAGGGTTTCATCCGTCCTAGTTCTTCTCCTTGGGCTTGCCCTGTCCTCTTCGTTAAGAAAAAGGATGATACGGACGGATGGTTGTAGATTATCGTCCGTTAATTTGGTCACGATAAAGAACAAATATCCGCTCCCGGGATCAACGACACGTATGATCAGCTCGCTGGATCCTCAGTCTTCTCCAAGATGGATTTGAGGTTAGGCTACCACCAAATCAAGATTAGAAATGGGGACATCCCCAAGACAGCCTTTGTCACTCGTTATGGCCAGTACGAGTACACCGTCATGTCCTTTGGTCTAACCAATGCTCCAGCCACATTCTCCCGCTTGATGAACTCGATCTTCATGGAGTACCTAGATAAGTTCGTCGTGGTTTACCTCGATGACATTCTTATTTACTCGAAGAACGAACAAGAGCATGCCGAACATCTTAGACTTGTATTAGAAAAACTCAGAGAGCACCGCCTTTATGCCAAGTTCTCCAAGTGTGAATTTTGGTTGCCAGAAGTGACCTATCTGGGCCACGTAATATCTGGTAAGGGCATTCTGTCAATCCCAGAGAGTTAAGGCCGTTCTTGATTGGACTCCACCAAACCGTTAAACAAGTTAGGAGTTTCCTTGGTCTAGCCAGCTATTATCGCCGCTTTGTTGAAAACTTCTCCAAAGTAGCCAAACCCTCACGGAACTTCTCAAGAAAGATAAAAAGTTTGAGTGGTCCCCACGGTGTGAGTCTGATTTTGAGGCGAAAAGACGCTGACTTCTGCTCCCATACTTGTGCCACGGTTTCACTAAAGACTTTGTTATCTCTTCATGCGGCGCCTCACGACGAGGACTAGGTTGCATTCTTATGCAGGATCGTCATGTGATTGCCTATGCATCTCGACAGCTTGCATCCACATGAGGAGAATTATCCTACACATGATCTAGAGCTTGCGGCCGTAGTCTATGCACTCAAGACTGGCGACATTACCTCCTTGGTAGCGTTGCGAGATTTACACCGACCACCAGAGTCTCAAGTATATATTCACCCAACCAGATCTGAACCTTAGGCAAAGACGTTGGTTGGAATTGATCTCAGATTACGACTTAGGGATTACTTACACTCCAGGCAAAGCTAATGTCATGGCTGATGCTCTAAGCCGTAAATCCTATTGCAATAATCTCATGTTGCAGCACGGCCAACCACTTCTCCATGAGGAATTACGTAAGCTTAACCTTCACATTGCTCCTCACGGTTCCTCTCTACCTTGGTGGCGAAACCTACTCTTGAGGATCGATCATAACTAGCCAAAAAGATGATACGGGTATTTCTCGAATCAAGGATAACGTGAAGAAGGGAGTTCTTGGTAGTTTCTCTGTTGATGATCGAGGTGTTGTTTTCTTCAAGAACCGTTTGGTGGTCCCCAAGAAGCAACATCTTCGACAACTGATTCTTAAGGAGGCGATGAATCTCCTCTCACGATTCATCCCGTAGTACTAAGATGTATCGGGACCTCGCGCCAGAGGTTACGGTGGACTAGGATGAAGAGAGAAATCGCCGACTTCGCTAAATCGTGGCGTTTGTCGTCGCGTTAAGCGAGCATCAAAGACCTCTTGGCACCCTTGACCTTTAGCTATTCCTGAATGGAAATGGGATAAAGTTGGTATGGACTTCATCACGGCTTTCCCGGGACCAAGAGAGGGAATAACGCTATCTTCGTAGTCATTGATCGTCTTTCCAAAGTGGCTCACTTCCTACCGCTCGAGAGAGTATCATTTGCTAGTCACTCGTGACTTATATATTCTCGAATAGTATCACTTCATGGTGTTCCACTAGAGATCAATTCAGACCGTGGCGCGCTTTTCACTTCTCACTTCTGGGAGAGTTTCCAAACTGCCATGGGAACCCATCTTTCCTTCAGTACCGCTTTCCACCCTCAGTCGAGTGGTCAGGTGGAAAGGGTCAACCAAATTCTCGAAGACATGCTTAGAGCTTGCGTTATCTCATTCGGTATGGATTGGGAGAAATGTCTTCCTTTTGCCGAGTTTGCTTATAACAATAGCTATCAATCCAGTCTCAAGAAAGCTCCTTTTGAGATTCTCTATGGACGAAGATGTCGAACACCGTTGAACTGGTCAGAAACCGGTGAAAGACAATTCTTTGGACCGGACATGATCCAGGAGGCAGAAGAGCAAGTTCGCATCATTCGTGAGAATTTGAAAACAGCCCAGTCTCGTCAAAAGAGTCGAGATGATCGTCATCATAAGGATATGACTTATGAAGTTGGCGACAAAGCTTACCTTGGGTTACTCCTTTGAAGGGTACCCATCGTTTGATATCAAGGGCAAGTTGGCTCCTCGTTACATTGGTCCTTTTCGCATTCTCGCTAAGCGAGGAGAGGTTGCCTACCAGTTGGAACTACCCCCACATCTTTCTCGAGTTCATGATGTCTTCCACGTCTCTCAACTCAGGCGTTGCTTCTCGGATCCTATCCGCGGAGTGGACCACGAAACGCTTGATCTCCAAGATAACCTCACATACCGAGAGTACCCGGTTCGCATTCTCGACCAAGCAGAGCGTGTCACTCGACGCCATAACATCAAGTTTCTCAAAGTTCAGTGGTCTCATCATTCCGAGAGAGAAGCTACTTGGGAGCGAGAAGATCGTCTTCGACTGGAATACCCCGCTTTCTTTCCGTCGACCCCCGAATCTCGGGACGAGATTCTCTCAAGTGGGGGCGAGTTGTCACATCCCTAGTTCTGGTATGACCTAGACTAGCTAGTCATTTGAGCATCATGTTTATATTCCATTTAAATTTGAAATGAGGATTTGTAAAACCCTCAGAAATCATTTCTGGAAATGACCCAGATAAAAATTGCTCCAAAAAGGTCCAAGAAAATGTTCATGTCTCTCTCTCAAAATATTGGAATGAGAGATAAAAATCAAGCCAATATTTTTAGGAGCTCACAAGTATTTATTTTGGGCATTTGGAATTAATGCAATAGTTATTTACTTTGGATATATATTATTATATATATATAATGTTGTCCAAAAATTATGCCACTTGCTGAGGAGCTCTAGAATAATATAACTAGCTCCTGCAAAAATTGGCATAAGTAAATAAAATGATTTAGTATTTTAAACTAAATCAAAACAAATTACAGAAAACAAAAACAGAAACAGAAATAAAAGGGAAAAGCTTACAGGCCTCCTCCTGTGGCTGGCCCAAGACAGTCTGTGCTGGCCGCCCAGCCCACCCCTCCTCTGTCGTCTTCGTCTTGACAGGGAGGCGGGCGTGCCCGCTGCGCCTCCGCCAAGCGCACGCCACCTCCTCCTCTTTGCTGGCGTCCCCCTCCTCGTCTGGGCGCCCGGGCGACGCCACGCGCCACCCCGTTCCCTCTCCCACTCTCTCTCGCTCTCTCCCCTCCTCTGGTTTCCTCTCCCTCTCCTCACCGAGCGCACCGGAGAGCGCCGCTGCTCGCCGCCGTGGCCACAGCCGTCCCCTCGCCCCTCCGTCGTGCCCAGAAGAACCGCAGCGCCGTCCTCGTCCTCTCCGCAGAGCCACGCATCGCCGGAAGCAGTGGAGCCTCGCCATCGAGCTTGACCCCGCCGCCTCTGCACCGAGATCGCCGGCGACCCTACGCCGTCCCCGACGCCTCCCCGAGCCGTCTGAGCCTCTCTGCGTGATCGCTGTGAGCCCCGCCATCTTCTCCCCCTTCTTCCCTGGCCTTCTGCGCCCTCTAGCCCCCTTGACCGCACGAGCCGAAGCTCACCTCCGCTCGAGCTCGCCGCCGGTGACATTCCGGCGACCCCAGGGCCACCCCACCATGCCCAACGGCCTTGTGAGCTCGCGTAGAGGCCCTAGGAGGCAAGAGCCATGCGTTCTGCAGCCCGCAGGCCCGACCTCCTCCTCGGCCGAACTCCGGCCGCCGCCGAGTCGATGCGCCGTCGCCTCCGTCCACCCCACGGCCTCCGCGTGATCCATTGGATGCTTGCGAGCCTGGCATCGCGTAGGTGGTCTCCGCCACGCGTTTGGTCGCGGGAGGCGATTCCGCAGCCCGCCGCGTCGGCCTCGCCGGCGTCAAGTCGCCGGTGGGTTAGCCCGTTGACCAGGTTTGACCCCACAGGTCGCCGACAAGTGGGGCCAGGCCCCTACTTAATTAGCGTGGGATTAATTAGTGTTTAATTAATTTAGCTAATTAACCAAGCCAACGACAACAGTGGGCCCCAGCGCCACTAATTCTTAGTTAGGATTAAATTAACTCTGTTTAATCCTCACATCGACGTGTGGGCCCGTGTCGTTTGACTGGACCTGGCGTTGACCGGCTGACGTCACGGCGACGTCAGTCGACGATTTATTCATTTTCGTATTCAAATTAATCAGGAAATTCGAGAAAATGATTTAAACTTCAAAATTCATAGAAATTCAACCGTAGCTCAGTTGAAATAATTTATATATGAAAAATTATCAGAAAAATGCAACCTATCCATCTGTACTGGTTTCATGCATGACAAACCAACTTATACATGCTGGAAATGAGGAAACACATTATGGCATATTAAGAGACTTATATTAGAATTGCATTTGAGCTTAGGGTTCAAATGGACTTCAAACCATATGATTACTAGTTGCATTAGCTCAAACAACATCACATCTTCATGCCATGTTCATGCATCATATTGTTGCATATGCTTGTGTATTGATTGTTGGCACTGTTCCTTCTCGATAGGTCTTGCTCAGGAGACCGTTCAGTACCTATCTATGAAGCAATGCCTCCTTGTTGATCTACCGAGCAAGCAAACCCCTTGTTCATTCCGATAAAACCCTACTCTCTCGCTCCTGCTCTCGGTTATTGCATTAGGACAACAACGATTCATCTGCTACATTGTCTTTGCGGTAGTTGAACCCATTCCTCTGCATGACTGTCATTGCCACGATAAATAGTTGAAACCCACTAGCATGTGTAGGAGTTGATTGAGCCCATGTTGTGTTCCTACCATGCTATGCCTGCTATTGCTTAGAGTTGTGTCAGTCTGGTTCATTGGGAATGAATTGGAGTGTTACGATATGTTACGATCTTTGAGAGTGAGCGTGTGAACACGATTTGGTAAAGGTAGCGGTGAGAGGCCATGTAGGAGTACATGGTGGGTTGTCTCACCGAACCGTCCTTAAGCACCGAGTTCTATGTATGTTGTCCAATGACTCGATACTACCACACATTGGGATCCTTAATTGACTCTCTCGACTTATTAACCAACTTGGTCTCTGTCCGAGAGTCGCAACTAGTTTCGGTGTTTGTAGGTAGTGCTATTTTTCTACCAAGTGGCACCCGGCAGGTGGGCTTAGGACAGACTAAGCGCAGTGTACGGTGTACCAAGTGGCACCGGATGGTGGGCTTGGGAACCCTGCTCACATCGTTTGGGGCGTGGCGACACCCGGCGGATCTCCTTGCGGATAGAACCGAATAGGCGATAAACACAGGCTAGAGTCTTGTGTGGTTAGTCGGTCGTGGCCGACTCCTCGCCAAAGCTTCCGCTTGAAGGTTGCCGAGATACACGACGTGTACATGGTGGTAAGTGGCGAGGCGTGTGTGAAGAAGTACACCCTGCGGGGTTAACATGATCTATTGAATAGCCGGGTCATGGATATGGACTTCTTGGATGCTTACATGGTACATAGACAACTTGAAGTGGATACTCTAAAATGCTCAAGACAAGTGTGAGTGCTATGGATGGCCTTCTCGTGAGGGAGACGGGATGAATCCATAGTAGTGTATTGTGTGGTGATTAGTGGACTCGTGTGCATATATCACCTCAAAGAAGTTCTCGTAGTCGTAGAACAGGATAGCCACAGAGTCAAAGCTGGCTTGTCGCAACTAAACTCCACATTACCCTTTTGATACAAATGCATGTATGATAGGATCGATGTAAGTCTTCTTTGAGTACCTTTGTACTCATGGTGCTTTATTTATGTTTTTGCAGCGGAGACTTGGTCTTACTAGTGTTCTCGTGGACTTGACGAGTAGCTTGTACCTCAGCTCGATCTTGATCGGATGTTGTAGATAGCCGTGCTCTTGACCTTTTTCATTTGTAGATGTCTACTCAGACATGTAATGCTTCCACTTGTTGCTTGTATGCTCTGTATGATGGGTCTTGTGACCCCTGTTTGCAATAAATGCTATGATGGCTCTTCTGAGCCTTTATCTATATGAGTTGTTGAGTTATGTTGTGATGCCATGTTGTACAGCACATACTTGCATGTTATGCGTACGTGTAATGTGTATTGCTATGTGTGGGATCTGACTATCTAGTTGTTTATTCTTAGTAGCCTCTCTTACCGGGAAATGTCTCCTAGTGATTCCACTGAGCCATGGTAGCTTGCTACTGCTCCGGAACACTTAGGCTGGCCGGCATGTGTCCTTCTTCGTTCTGTATACGTCCCTTGGGAAATGTCACGCGATGAACACCGGAGTCTGTTAGCCCAAGCTACAGCACCGATTCACTCGTGATGACCGACACGTTCGATGTTGGGTCATGGATGCTGTCCTGTAAGTTTGTGCCACTTTGGGTTTACGACTAGCCATGTCAGCCCGGCTCCTTATCATATGGATGCTAGCGACACTATCATATCGTGTGCCAAAAGGCATAAACGGTCCCGGGCAAAGGTAAGGCGACACCCGTGGGGATACCGTGCGTGAGGCCGCAAAGTGATATGAAGTGTTACATGCTAGATCGATGTGGCATTGAGTCGGGGTCCTGACAGGATGTCATGCAAGTTCTTTTCCATAAGCACGTATGACTATTTACGGAATACATGCCTACATTACATTGATGAACTAGAGCTAGTTTTGTGTCACACTATGTTATAGCTATTACATGAGGAATCGCATTCGGCATAATTATCCATCACTGATCCATTGCCTATGAGCTTTTCACATATTGTTCTTCGCTTATTTACTTTTCGGTTGCTATTGTTACAATCACTACAAAACCCAAAAATATTACTTTTGCTACCGTTACTTTTATTATCATATTACTTTGCTACTAAATACTTTGCTGCAGATACTAAGTTATCTAGGTGTGGTTGAATTGACAACTCAACTGCTAATACTCAAGAATATTCTTTGGCTCCCCTTGTGTCGAATCAATACATTTGGGTTGAATACTTTAGCCTCGAAAGTTGTTGCGATCCCCTACACTTGTGGGTTATCAAGCAACAATCCGTTTTCCTCTCCAGCTTTGCTCGCTAAGAAGAAGGATGGTTCCTGGTGTCTCTGTGTGGATTACCGTTGCCTCAATTCCATGACGGTTGTGAGCAAATACCCAGTTCCGATAATAGATGAGCTCCTTGATGAACTTCGAGGGGCGCAATTGATGAGGACATCAATACCATTGTTACACCCACATCCCCTACTGTTACATATACGGGACCAATTACTAGAGCTCGCGCACGCCAATTAAATTACCAGGTACTTTCGTTTCTTGGTAATGATTCTAATGTTCATGAGAATATGATGCTGCCTAAATTGGATACATTTGTTTTGCTTACAAATGAAGGTACTAGCTTGGAGAAGGATGAACATTGGAGCAAGAACACGCATGGAGTTGATGGCATGCGCAAGGGGATCAAGAACGGAGTTACAAGTGATCATTTCAGACTTTGAAGCCACCATAAGGAGTGCATGAAGCCTTGGACGAAATATACAAGATGCCACTTCATAATATTAGTCCATAGGCTATTTTAGGTGTCTCGTCACCTTATTATTGGGCCAGCCCATGTAATTTCAAAATACTTAAGTATAGGCTATTTTTAGAGTCCGTATGTGTGGGGAAACAAGAGTTAGGGTTGGTTTCGGACCCCACCCTCAAGGGCCACGAAATTCCCTCCTTTTCCCCCATATATACAGCCCTTAGGGCGTCGTTTAGACTTTAGGTTTTGTTTAGATTAAAAGCTCGCCATAGCTGCAACTTCGCGTACTTCGTTTGTGTTCAACGACCAGATAAAGGCGTCACAGAACCCCACCTTGATCAATAAAGCTTTCATCTTATATTCGCAATATCCAGTTGCAATCTCAGTTTCTTGCTTGTTCTTCGTTTGCTCGCGGAAATGCAGACCCTCGTGGTCGTTGATCATGCTCGGCGTGGTCAATAACCTCTCGGAGTTGGTTTAGCGATTGCTAAAGCGCGACGTCCTCGCCTGCCAGTGGTCGGATCGTCAAAGTCGACTTCCACCAAAGCGAAATCCACCATCTCATCGAAAGACGGACACCCCGCCTCTATCAAGTGGTATCGATTTCCGTGTTGCTCGGTGAGATTTTACAGTTTTTCGTAGTTTAGATCGAGTCATTCTTCATACCTATAGTCCACGAAAAAGCCAAAAAATTAGGATTAGTTCATCCCATCCAACCAATCGAGCCTTTGCATAATCTTTTCGTATTTTCTTTATTGAATTTGCGGTTGCATCGTCGTGTCAAGTTGCTGGTCTTAGCGTCTAGTCTTTTAGAGTTTCGAGTTACATTCACAGGTTGTCACGTCGCCGCTGCCATATACCACCACCACATATTCACCGCTAATCCGAATCCATATCGCCACCACATATCCGCCGCCATCACGCCCATCCGAGTCCACCGCAACATATATCCGCCACCATCCGAAGTTCCACCAGATTCATCTCCGCCACCATCCGAGTTCCACCAGATTCATCTCCGCCACCACCCTAGTCCGAGTCCATAATTGTTGCATTGTTTTCGATTTCGGATCACGCGATATTCGAGTCGTGACAGAGTAGGACTCCCCAACTTTCGTGCT
The DNA here is from genome assembly GCA_021437245.1 of Aegilops speltoides. NCBI lineage: Eukaryota > Viridiplantae > Streptophyta > Magnoliopsida > Poales > Poaceae > Aegilops > Aegilops speltoides. The sequence continues at coordinate 143,500,066 of CM038141.1, forward strand.
ACCCACGGAAGAAAAATAGTTCGGTTTCAAAAAAAAACTAAGTCCGGAAAATTACGGCTAGGCGGTTTTAGACCATTTGTAGACTTTTTTCAAAAAAAATTGTTATGAGCAAAAAAAGAGGAAAAAATTGCAAAAAGGAAAAAAAGAGAAAAAATTCAGAGTGTGCTCCTCCCTTGTTTACGTGCTTGCGCCGTGATTTTGTTGGTGTTCTAGGCTCGCGTCTCTAGCAGTCTAGCCTAGGACCAGCCAGATCCGTCGTTGGCGTTTATTCAACTTTGCATCTCTGAATTGATTATTCTTGACCCTTTTGCTACCATATTATAAGCCTTCCCAGCTCCACATACATCTACGTCGTGCGTTGGACTCTCCCCGTAATCGCTCTATCCAAGCTTTGAGAGTTTTGACTACAACGGTTGCCGATCACCGCTTTCTTCTTTGGTAAGAACTGGTAAGAATTTGAGATTTGCTTGACGGGTTTGTGATACACCACCACCACTTCTTAGTACTCTGTAGGATCATATTCTTCGTGTTTCTATTTGCTGCTAACCATGGTAGGATCACAAGCCGATGAGACTGATTGGGAGAACTGACGAACAAACAGCTACATGATAAATTTCAGCAAATGATGAGTGGACAGTGCAAGATGTGCTAAACAGATTTGACGAGGCCATGGAGAAGATAGATGGCATTGAGAAGACGTTTGAAACAAAGCTTGATAGCAAGTTTGATGAATTGCTCGCGTTTTCCACAACCACCACCGGCTGCACCTATCGCACCTCTCAAGAACGACAACAACTACGCCCCTTCCGAATCAAGATGGACAAGCTCGGCGTGTTCCTATTGAGCCAGACAAAATTCTGGTGCCATTGCTCTGCTGCTGTTGGTGCTTCTTTGGCTCTCGCCATCTGCTGCTGCTGGTACCGAGGAGGATGATTATGTGGGAGATTAGGAGGATGAGGTTGATCAACATCGAACTACGTGCAACCACCAAAGACCACAACCACCAGGTCGTCCACATGCAAATAATGGCAATGTTAGGGCTCGCCCTCAGTGCGAGATCATGACCATCTCCTAAACTGAAATTGAATATTCCACCATTTGAGGGTAGATATGTTCACGATATATATCTTACTTGGGAGTTAGAAACTGAACAACGATTTACATGTTTACAATATCCCGAGGAGAGACGTGTTCTGCTGCTTGTTTGTGCTTTCACTAGCTTTGCATGTGTTTGGTGGTCGAACATTGTAGATTATATCCTGTTCCAGCTACTTGGGCTGCTTTGAAAACTGCTATGCGTGCTCGTTGGGTTCCACCATATTATCAACGTGAATTACTTCAAAAATTGCAGCGCTTAAGACAAGGAAAAATTCTATAGAAGAATATTATCGAATTACAAACCGGCTTGATTAGATGTGGTATTGTTGAGGAGAATGAAGCTATGCTTGCACGTTTTTTGGGTGGATTAAATAGAGATATTCGCACCATTCTAGATATAAGGACTATAATAATATCACTCATTTATTCCATCTTGCTTGTAAAGTGAGCGTGAAGTGCAGGATCGACAGCATTGGCGCCGCACTAACTTTTCTCGTAGGTCGACCTTCATCATGGACACCACGTGCATCATCTACTTCCACCGCACCATCACCTCCTTCAGTGCCACCTCCAACCGTGATACAAGAAAGCGTGCACAACCACCACTATCTCGCCAAGAGCACACCGCCGGGCTCTGCACAGAGCTCTTCTTCTTCCATGGCGTCAGCAGGCACACAAGTGATATTATTTGTCGTCGTTGTAAGGGAAGAGGACATTTTCTTGAGAGAATGCAAATCTCAGCGTGTGATGATTGCTCTTGAGGATGGTGGGTATGAGTCCGCTAGTGACTATGATGAGGAGACTTTGGCTCTTATTACACATGAGGAACACGGTGGAGATGATTCGATCATGAGACACAATACATGGCTCTTGAAGATCTTTGACAGTATGAATGTTTAGTTGCTCAACGTGTTTTGAGTGTGCAGGTTACACAAGTGAGCAAAATCAGAGGCATAATTTGTTCCATACAAAGGAGTTGTGAAGGAACGTTCTATTCAAGCGTCATCATAGATGGAGGGAGCTGCAACAACTTGGCTAGCATGGAGATGGTGGAGAAGCTATCTCTCACCACAAGACCACATCCACATCCTTACTACATCCAATGGTTCAACAACAAAGGGCAAGGTTAAGGTAACACGTCTTTGTTAGTGTGCATTTTAGTATCTCTACATATGCTGATTATGTTGATTGTGATGTGGTACCTATGCAAGCATGTTCCTTATTACTTGGTAGACCATGGCAATTTGATAAAATTTCAGACACCATGGTAGAAACAATCAAGATACTCTTGTTCATAAGGATAAAAATATTACTTTGCTTCCTATGACTCCACGAGTCCATTTTGAAAGATGATATTAATAGAGCTAATAAAGCAAAACAGGAGAAAAATAAGAGTGAAAATCAGATTGTGGCAAAAGAATTTGAGCAACACATGAAGCCTAATAATAAACCATCTACGGTTGCTTCGAAATTAAATTGAAAAGTGCATGTTTACTTGCCACCAAATCGATATTGATGAGCTAGATTTTAGCAAATCTATTTGCTATGCTTTTGTGTGCAAAGAGGCATTATTTTCATTCGAGGACGTGCCTTCCTCTTTGCCCCTGCTGTCACTAACATTTTGCAGAGTTCACCGACGTCTTTCCACAAGGCGTGCCCGGGATTACCACCTATTCGAGGGATTGAGCATCAAATTGACTTAATTCCCGTGCATCATTACCCAACCGTGCACCATACCGCACCAATCCAGAGGAGACGAAGGAGATTATCGTCAAGTACAGGAGCTGCTCGACAAAGGTTATATCTGCGAATCCCTTAGTCCTTGTGCTGTTCCTATTATTCTAGTGCGAAAAAGGATGGTACGTCCACGTATGTGTGTTGATTGTAGAGGCATTAATAATATTACTATTCGTTATCGTCACCCTATTCCTAGGCTTGATGATATGCTTGATGAATTGAGTGGCTCTACAATATTCTCCAAAGTTGATTTGCGTAGTGGATACCATCAAATTCGTATGAAATTGGGAGATGAATGGAAAACAGCATTTAAAACTAAGTTTGGATTATATGAGTGGTTAGTCATGCCTTTTGGGTTAACTAATGCACCTAGTACATTCATGAGATTAATGAACGAAGTTTTACGTGCTTTCATTGGACGATTTGTGGTAGTCTATTTTGATGATATACTGATTTATAGCAAATCTTTGGAAGAACATTTGGAACATTTACGTGCTATTTTTAATGCTCTCGTGATGCACGCTTGTTTGGTAACCTTGGGAAGTGCACCTTTTGCACCGACCGAGTATCTTTTCTTGGCTATGTTGTTACTCCACGAGGAATTGAAGTTGATAAAGCCAAGATTGAAGCTATTGAGAGTTGGCCGCAGCCCAAAACGGTCACACAAGTGAGGAGTTTCCTTGGCCTCGCTGGTTTCTATAGGCGTTTTGTGAGAGATTTCAGCACCATTGCTGCACCTCTCAACAAGCTTACAAAGAAGGATGTGCCTTTTGTTTGGGGTACCGCACAGGAAGAAGCCTTCACGGTATTGAAAGCTAAGTTGACACATGCTCCTTTACTCCAACTCCCTGATTTTAATAAGACTTTTGAGCTTGAATGTGATGCTAGTGGAATTGGATTAGGAGGTGTGTTATTACAAGATGGCAAACCTGTTGCATACTTTTCTGAAAAATTGAGTGGGCCTAGTTTGAACTATTCTACTTATGATAAAGAATTATATGCTCTTGTTCGGACTTTAGAGACATGGCAACATTATTTATGGCCCAAAGAATTTGTTATACATTCTGATCATGAATCTTTGAAACATATTAAAAGTCAAGCTAAACTGAATCGTAGACATGCTAAATGGGTTGAATTCATTGAGACTTTCCCTTATGTCATTAAACACAAGAAGGGTAAAGAAAATGTTATTGTTGATGCATTGTCTCGTCGTTATACTATGCTTTCACAACTTGACTTGAAAATATTTGGTTTGGAGACCATCAAAGATCAATATGTGCATGATGCTGAATTTAGCGATGTATTGCAGAATTGTAAAGAAGGTAGAACATGGAACAAGTTCATCGTTAATGATGGATTTGTGTTTCGTTCTAACAAGCTATGCATTCCAGCTAGCTCCGTTCGTCTTTTGTTGTTGCAGGAGGCGCATGGAGGAGGACTAATGGGACACTTTGGCGTGAAGAAGACGGAGGACGTACTTGCTACACATTTCTTTTGGCCAAAGATGCGACGGGATGTTGAGCGCTTTATTGCTCATTGCACTACATGTCAAAAAGCTAAGTCACGACTCAATCCTCATGGTTTATATATGCCTTTGCTGTGCCTAGTGTTCCTTGGGAGGATATATCTATGGACTTTGTTTTAGGTTTACCTCGAACAAAGAAGGGAGGATAGCATATTTGTTGTCGTGGATAGATTCTCGAAAATGGCACACTTTATACCATGTCATAAAATCGATGATGCTATTAATGTTGCTGATTTGTTCTTTCGTGAAATTATTCGCTTGCATGGTGTGCCAAATACTATTGTTTCGCATCGTGATACTAAATTTCTTAGCCACTTTTGGAGATGTTTATGGGCTAAGTTGGGGACTAAATTGCTTTTTAGTACTACTTGTCATCCCCAAACCGATGGATAAACTAAGTAGTCAATAGAACATTGTCTACTATGCTTAGGGCTGTTTTGAAGAATAATAAGAAAATGTGGGAAGAATGCTTGCCTCATATTGAATTTGCTTATAATCGCTCATTGCATTCTACTACTAAGATGTGCCCTTTTGAAATTGTGTATGGTTTCCTACCTCGCACCTATTGATTTGTTGCCTCTTCCATCTTCGGAGAAGGTTAATTTTGATGCTAAAGAACGCTCAATTGATTTAAAAATGCATGAGTTAACTAAGGAAAACATTGAACGTATGAATGCTAAATATAAACTTGCCGGAGATAAGGGTAGAAAACATGTTGTGTTTGCACCGAGATCTTGTTTGGTTACATTTGCGTAAAGATAGATTTCCTAATTTGCGCAAATCAAAGCTAATGCCACGCGTCTTGATGGTCCTTTTAAGGTGTTAGAGAAAATAAATGATAATGCATATAAACTTGAGCTACCCGCAGATTTTGGGGTTAGTCCCACTTTTAACATTGCAGATTTGAAGCCTTATTTGGGTGAGGAAGATGAGCTTCCGAGGAGGCGACTTCATTTCAAGAAGGGAGGATGATGAGGACATCAATACCATTGTTACACCCACAGCCCCTCTTGTTACATATACGGGACCAATTACTAGAGCTTATGACGCCAATTAAATTACCGGTACTTTCGTTTCTTGGTAATGATTCTAATGTTCATGAGAATATGATGTCGCTTAAATTGGATACATTTGTTTTGCTTACAAATGAAGGTACTAGCTTGGAGAAGGATGAACATTGGAGCAAGAACACGCATGGAGTTGATGGCATGCAAGGGATCAAGAACGGAGTTACAAGTAATGATTTCAGGACTTTGAAGCCACCATAAGGAGTGCATGAAGCCTTGGACGAAATATACAAGATGCCACTTCATAATATTCGTCCATAGGCTATTTTAGGTGTTCGTCACCTTATTATTGGGCCAGCCCATGTAATTTCGAAGTATAGGCTATTTTTAGAGTCCGTATGTGTGGGGAAACAAGAGTTAGGGTTGGTTTGGACCCCACCTCAAGGGCCACGAAATTCCTCCTTTTCCCCATATATACAGCCCTTAGGGCGTCGCTTAGACTTTGGGTTTTGTTTAGATTAAAAGTTCGCCATAGCTACAACTTTATGCATTTCGCTTGTGTTCAACGACCGCACAAAGGCGTCACGAACCCCACCTTGATCAATAAAGCTTTCATCTTATATTCGCAATATCCAGATTGCAATCTCGGTTTCTTGCTTGTTCTTCGTTTGCTCGCAGGAAATGACCCTCGTGGTCGTTGATCGTGCTCGGCGTGGTCAATAACCTCTCGGAGTTGGTTTAGCGATTGCTAAGGCGCGACGTCCTCGCACGCTCGTAGTCGGATCGTCAAAGTCGACTTCTACCAAAGCGAAATCCACCATCTCATCGAAAGAAGGGACACCTCCGCCTCTATCAGCAATGGTTCTCAAAATTAGATCTGCATGCTAGCTATCATCAGATCCGTTTAGCCGAAGGGGAAGAGTATAAAACAGCTTTCCAAACACACTCGAGCCATTGGGAATACCGTGTCATGCCGTTTGGGGTTTCTGCAGGACCAGCAACCTTCAATGGGGCCATGAACATTACTCTCAAGCCAGTGAACAGAGTATGTGTTATGAACTTCTTCGACGACATCTTGGTTTTTAGTAAAACTCTCCGCGAGCACAAGCAACACCTCACTCAAGTTCTACAATTGCTCCGTGCTGATCAGCGGAAGGTGAAGCAATCCAAGTGTTCTTTTGGCCAACAACAGATCACTTACCTCGGACATGTGATCAGTGCAGAAGGTGTCGCAACTGATCCCAGCTAGATCCGCATGATCGAAAAGTGGCGAACACCTACATCCGCAAATGAAGTCCGAAGTTTCCTCGGGCTAGCAGGATATTACCGCAAATTTTTCAAACCTTTTGGTGTCATAGCTCGCCCACTATTCAACCTGCTCAAGAAGAACCAACCCTTCCTCTGGACATCTAAAACTGACACTGCTTTTCATCTGTTACAACAAAGTTTGATATCTGCTCCCGTGCTTCAGTTACTAGACTTCTCGCAACCATTCATGATTGACACGGATGCCTGTGACTATGGAGTAGGGGCGGTCTTACACCAAGGAGGTCACCCCATAGCTTACATGAGCAAAACATTAGGCCCCAAAAACCGTGGCCTCTCGATTTATGAAAAGGAATGCCTTGCTATACTGATGGCTATCGAACAGTGGCGACCATACCTTCAGACAACGGAATTCACTGTTAGAATAGATCAAAGCAGCTTAGTTCATTTGCATGATCAATGTTTGTCTACTCCTTGGCAGCAAAAGGCATTCACTAAACTACTCAGTTTGCGGTACAAAATCTGCTATAGCCCAGGGACAACCAATAGTGTTGTTAATGCTCTGTCATGGCGTGGACACCCTGAAGTTCAAATAACCGCAATTTCTGAATGCAAACGTGCTTGGTTGGAGGACGTCGTCGCTAGTTACACCAACAACATTCAAGTTCAGAAGATCTTTGCCAAAGTAGAAAACCAACCGGATCCTAAGCAATGGTTCTCTGTCCAGAATGGTTTGCTTTATTTTCGGAATAGACTGTGGCTTGGTGGAGCTCCTGAACTTCAACAGAAAATCATGCGTGCGTTTCATGATAGCTAGGTGGGCGGCCATTCAGGTTTTCCAGCAACATACCGCCGTTTGCGCCATCTCTTTGCTTGGCCCAAGATGAAGGATCAAACCCGCCGCTATATCCAAACTTGTTGCATTTGTCAACAAGCAAAACCTGAGTGCGTCAAGTATCCCGGGTTGTTGGAGCCTTACCAGTACCGGAAGGAGCTTGGGAGGTCATAACTATGGATTTCATCGAAGGATTACCTCAATCCCACAAATACAACTGCATCCTCATGGTGGTGGACAAATTCACCCGATATGCACATTTTCTTCCTCTCAATCATCCTTTCACTGCGGCCAAAGTTGCTCAATCTTACCTTGACAATGCCTACAAGCTTCATGGACTACCTGGAGCAATTGACTCTGATCAAGACCCGGTCTTCACCAGCAAATTCTGGAAAGAACTTTTCCGCATCATTGGAACTGAACTAAATATGAGTACACCTTATCACCCCCAGACCGACGGGCAGACTGAGCGAGTCAATCAATGCTTATAGATCTAACTCCGGTGTTTCATCCACACCTGTCCAAGCAAGTGGAGTCAATACTTAGCACTTGCAGAATTTTGGTATAATTCGAGTTATCATTCCGCCCTGAAAACATCACCATTTTTTGCTCTTTATGGCCATGAGCCTCTCCACTGGGGCATTGCTGCAGCCTCAACATGCAAAATTCCTGAACTCAAGGAATGGCTCGAGGAGCACAAGATCATGCAGCAGGTTCTGAGACAACACCTTCACCATGCACGCAACATCATAAAAGTTTAGGCTGACAGGAAACACACTGACAGAACTTTCCAACCAGGTGACTTAGTGTTCATCAAACTTCAACCGGATGTGCAAACCTCGGTCCAACGTCGAGCTAATCACAAACTAGCCTTCTGGTTCTTTGGACCCTTCAAGGTGCTGGCGGCCATCAATCCTGTTGCCTACAAACTGGAGCTACCAGCAGACTCAAAGGTGCACCCTGTATTTCACGTCTCTCAGCTTCGGCTAGCTCTTACCCCAAGCACATCAGCTTCATCGACTCTGCCACAACCTTCCGACATCGAGCTCACTCCAGTGGAGATCCTCACACGTCGCTGGCGCAAGATGCCTTCCGGTCAAGGCGAACAACTATTGGTCCGCTGGTCTGATCCGGCCATCCTTGATGCCACCTGGGAAGATGCTGTAGCACTGAAGGAGTGCTACCCTGATATTCCGGCTTGGGGGCAAGCCGGGACTCAAGAAGGGGGAGATGTCAGCGACCCAGTTGCTGCTACTACACCAAGCGCCCAGAATGTTGCCATGGCAGCCAACCAAGTAGCTAACAGTGGTGCCATGGCAGCCAACCCAACTGCATCCACCAATCAGGGCGTGGGGCGCGTCATCGGTCGTCCACGTCGGATCGTGCAGCCCAATCGCAAGTACGTGGGCCCCGTGTGGACCAACGCTACTCAAGGAAGGGAAGGCCAGGGAAAGAGAGATCCGGGCTTGGATCAGGAACACGGCAACGACACGGCACCCACCTACTTTCCCCTTCCTTGTTTCTCTGTAAGCTGTAATTGAGGGAGACTCGTGTGTATCCCCAAATCTGTAGTTGTGTATGAGAAATACCATGAGCATGATCTAGATCCTAACACCTTCTCTCATCTCTCCGCTCAGCTCCTCCGACCACCCACGACGCAAGGCTGCGCCCAGCTCCTCCTACCTCTTTCCTTCTCTCACCTCTTTGTGACAGCTCCTCCGACCACCGGCGTGGCGCGCTGCTCCTGCCCCGGCGTCTGCATATTGCATGCACCTGCATTTGCAGCCGTTCATGGAGGAGCTCTTCAATCCCTTCACATCAGTAGCAGCTGATGACTCGGCGTCGCGCAGCTCACCACCGACCTTGCAGCGTCTGCGTTTTTGCTCATCGCCGTGCGCTGCATCGCAGGCGCTACAATGGAGCACCCCCGGGGAGTCGTTGGTGCTCCGTCGCGGCTGCAACCCAGCGAGCCCGGGGCTGTAATGGAGTGGTGCCGGGGTCGTTGGAGCTTCGTCGGCTGCAATAGAGCATGTCCCGGGCTGCAATGTAGGCCCCTAGAGTCATTGGAGTTCCGTCCCGGCCGCAATGGAGCTTTGTCGGGCTGCAATGGAGCTTCACGGGGGTCATCAACGGTGCTTCATCGAAGATTTTTTTCGCATCGCGGTGCAGCAGCCGCCGGTCTACAACTGACCACCTGTCGTAGCATCACCGTCGTGGGCGTTGAGCTCTATCGGTGCTGCATCGAGCCACCAGAGCTCCATTAGTGTCGCACGGGGACTCCGCTGGTGCTGCAAGGGTGCGGTGTTGAAGGCTCATCGGCGGGTTCCAGCAGCCGATGAAGTAGAGGGGGCTCGTCGGAGTTGCGATGAAGCATCGGCAGGGCCGTCGAAGTTTGCAGTGAAGCGCATGTGGTTGCAATGAATCGCTGTCGGAGCTCCAACGAAGCGTCTCCAGAGTTTCAGTGAGGTGTCGTTTTGCAGTGAAGCGCATGTTGTTGCAATGAATCGCTGCTGGAGCTCCAACTAAGCGCCGCCGGAGTTTTAGTGAAGCATCGCGGGGACGTTGAAGCTTTGCCGATGCTGCAACGGAGCACCGCTGTGCGCCGTTGATGCTACCATGGAGCTGTTGCATGGGACTACAATGGCATTGCAATGCAGCAACGTCGGTGGCGGCCGCCGGAGTTGAGGGGTAGCAGCACGGCCTCCTTGCCGCAGGGGAGGGTTTCAGAGAGAAGCGGGTTGTTGAACAGAACGGGATCATAGGAGAGAAGTGGCGAGCTTCTTGGTGAGATCGAACCATCACCTGCTCCAGATCAGACGGCTAGCTAGGTGGATGATTTTCTAGAAAATCATCCACCTGATTTGTAGCAGCCGCCGGAGACAAAACACTGCAATATTGTCAAATATAAACAACCCAGTCTAACCGGGTCATCTTACCCAGAATAATTGGGCTAGATCCGAGAGGAGCAAGCAGTTAGCCCAATATAACTAGGCCAGAGCACAGAGGGGCCATCAATTAGCCCAGTTTAATAGGGACCGGCCCGATTTGTCCGGAAAAATATGTTGACACCGTGGGAAATATGAGTCCTCCTAGTTGGCTCAAAAAAGGAAAGTTGGCGCCTTTAGCGCCTGCTATTATTGAAAATAATTTTGCATGGGCATTAAGGATATACCAACTCTGCATAAAAACAGATGCAGAACGTCCTCATAAGGTGTAAATTGACTTATCAGGGGATGTGCTGCTCACCAGCCAGCTTAGCGGGCCGCGGCCCATAGTGCTCACACGCTTTGATCGCTTCCTTTGCCTCCTTTTGATGCACTGAAACTTGACAGCGAGAGTTGACCACTAACATGGGCATTGGCCATTGACTATTAGACTTCGACAATTAGAAAAAAATAGGGATAAAAAATGTTCAGAGATTTCTAAAAAAGTTCATGAACTTTTTTAAAAAATTTATAATTTCTAAGTTTCATAAATTTTTAAAACTTGTGCACTTAAAAAAATATCGACAAAATCATGAGTTTGAAAAATGTTCACGAATTTATGGAAAAAGTTCACAAAATTTTAAAAAAACTTCATGAAGATTGGGAAAAGGTTCACATATTTAAGAAAAGATTTAGCGAGTTCAAAAGATGTTTGTTTGATTCAAAAAAGTTCATGGATTTGAAAAAAGTTCATGAACTCAAAAAAGTTCATGAACTCAAAAAAGTTCACAGTTCAGAAAAAGTTTGTGGATTTTAGAAATGTTAAAGAACTAGCAAAAATTCATGAGTTCAAAAGAAGTTCGTCGATACGAAAAAAGTTCATGGGCTTCATGTGTTCTAAAAAAGTTCTCGGGATTCAAAATGTTCATGGATTTGAAAAATGTTCACGAACTCGAAAAAATTCACGAGTTCAAAAAAAGTTCATGCATGGGAAAAAATCACCTGTTTCATGGATTTGAAATGATGTTCACGATTTTGAGGGACAAAATGTTCACAAATTTGAAAAAAGTTCATAAATTTAAGGACAAACAAAATCCACAAGAAAAAAACATTCATGATTTGAGAAAAGGTTCACAAATTTGAAAAAGCTCGCGCTTTTACAAAAATAAAATGAAAAGTGAAAAAGAAAAGGAGATAAAATAGAAAAAGTAAAAAAAAAATTCAGAAGCTTCCCAAAACCGATTGGGTTCAAAGTCGAAAAAAGGAAATGCGTGCGCCACCCAGGTTGAATGGAAACTACGCGGGGTGATACATTTGTGGAAGAAGAGTTAATGGGGCTAGCCCATCGGGGAGGGGTGTGTGTGCCGGTTTGTGCCAACATCTTTAACCGGCGCAACGGGCGCCAAATAGGATCGGGGGGATATTAGGCATCAAGACGACCTCGAGTAAAATAAGTGCTCAACATGAAAGTTCTTTGTCTCATTGAAGGAAGACCTTTTCTTTTGGAATTATCTGCATCCAAGGTTGTTTGCAACCTCCATCGACATAGAGAGGCAGATGCATCTCTGATACGTATTACTCTTATAAAGGATACTGGAGTACCCACCTCTTGGGAGGCTCCATGGACAAGGAGGTCCTCCGCACTGTTCGTTTAACCCGCGCACAGTGCGGATGGCTCTTTGCATCGTCCGATTTGTCCGGACGGTGTTGGACTTTAATCCGATAGATCCCTCGGTAGGGTATCCTGCTAGCTATCTTGTGACGATGGTAATAAGGATACAAAGTTTTCCCAGCTTTATACTCCCCCGACGAGATAAAACCCTATGTCTTGCTTTGTGCTTTTATTGTGTTGGAGTGTATCGAGAGTACAAAGATATGGAAATATGCCCTAGAGGCAATAATAAAATGGTTATTATTATATTTCCTTACTCATGATAAAGGTTTATTATTCATCCTAGAGTTGTATTGATCGAAAACTTAAATACATGTGTGGATACATAAACAGATACCGTGCCCCTAGTAAGCCTCTACTAGACTAGATCGTTGATCAAAGATGGTTAAGGTTTCCTAACCATGGCCATGTGTTGTCACTTGATAATGGGATCACATCATTAGGAGAATGATGTGACGGACAAGACCCATCCATTAGCTTAGCATATGATCGTTCAGTTTATTGCTATTGCTTTCTTAATGTCAAATACATATTCCTTCGACTATGAGATCATACAACTCCCGGATACCGAAGGAATACCTTGTGTGCTATCAAATGTCACAATGTAACTATGTGATCATAAAGATGCTCTATAGGTATCTCCGAAGGTGTCTGTTTAGTTGGCATGGATCGAGATTAGGTTTTGTCACTCCGTGTATCGGAGAGGTATCTTTGGGCCCTCTCGGTAATACACATCACAAGAAGCTTGCAAGCAAAGTGACTAAGGAGTTAGTTACGAGATGATGTATTACAGAACGAGTAAAGAGACTTGTCGGTAACGAGATTGAACTAGGTAGGAATGTACCGACGATCGAATCTCGGGCAAGTAACATACCGAAAGACAAAGGGAATTACGTATGTTGTCATAAATGTTCGACCGGTAAAGATCTACATAGAATATGTAGAAACCAATATGGGCATCCAGGTTCCGCTATTGGTTATTGACCGGAGAGGCATCTCGGTCATGTCTACATAGTTCCCGAACCCGTAGGGTCCGCATGCTTAACGTTCATTGACGATATAGTTTTATATGAGTTATGTGATTTGGTGACCGGATGTTGTTTGGAGTCCCGGATGAGATCACCAACATGACGAGGAGCTCCGGAGTGGTCCAGAGGTAAAGATTGATATATAGGACGATGCTATTTGGACACCAGAAAGGTTTCAGAGTGTATCGGGTAGTCATCGGATCACCAGAAGTGGTTCCGGGAATCCCCGGGAGGTTAATGGGCCTTATGGGCCAAGAGAGGGGAACAAACCAGCCCACAAGGGGCTGGCGTGCCCCTCCTCTTGGGTGCCGGCCCTATGGATGGAAAGGAGGAGGGCTATCCCCTCTTTCCTTCCCTCCACATAAGAGGAAGGAAGGGGGGGCGCCACCTCCTCCCGCCTTCCCCCCGCAGGCAAACAAGGAGGGGGGCACCAAAAGGGTAGGCGTCCAAGGGGGTCTGCCGGCCACAATTGGGGCGCACCCAAGGCTGCCTTCCCCCACCTATATATATGAGAGGGAGGGGCGCCACACAATGCACGACAATCTCTTAGCCGTGTGCGGCGCCCCTCTCCACAGTTTAGTCCTCCGTCTAGTTTCTCCGTAGTGCTCGGCGAAGCCCTGCGGGAACGAGTTCACCATCATGGTCACCACACCGTCCTGCCGGAACTCATATACTACTTCGCCCGTCTTGCTGGATCAAGAAGGAGAGGACGTCATCAAGCTGAACGTGTGCTAAACGCGGAGGTGACGTACGTTCGGTACTTGCTTGGTTGGATCGCGAAGAAGTTCGACTACATCTACCGCGTTATTAAACGCTTTCACTTTACGGTCTACGAGGGTACATAGACATACTCTCCCCTCCCGTTGCTATGCATCTCCATGGATAGATCTTGCTTGTGCATAGAATTTTTTTTGTTTTCCATGCAACATTCCCCAACAGTGGCATCCGAGCCAGGTCTATGCATAGATGATATGCACGAGTAGGACACAAAGGAGATGTGGGCGGTGATGGTCATACTGCTTACCACCAACGTCTTATTTTGATTCGGTGGTATTGTGGGATGAAGCGGCCCGGACCAACCTTACATGTCCACGCACATGAGACCGGTTCCACCGACTGACATGCAACTTATTTTGCATAAAGGTGGCTGGCGGGTGTCTGTTTCTCCTACTTTAGTTGAATCGAATTTGACTACGGGATTTCCTTGAAGAAGGTTAAAACAGCAAACTCGATAATCAGCGTTATGGTTTTTGCGTAGTTAAGAATGGTTCTTGCAAGAAGCCCGTAGCAGCCACGTAAAGCTTGCAACAACAAAGTAGAGGACGTCTAACTTGTTTTTGCAGGGAATGTTGTGATGTGATATGGTCAAGACGTGATGTGATATACATTGTTGTATGAGATGATCATGTTTTGTAATATCGACAACCGACAGGAGCCTTAGGTTGTCTCGTAATCATTGTATGAAGTGCAAGTGCCATGTAATTGCTTTACTTTATCGCTATGTGTTCGCAATAGTTGTACAAGAAATAGTTGGCGAGACGACCCCGACACAATGATGGAGATCAAGGTGTCAAGCCGGTGACGATGGAGATCATGACGATGCTTTGAAGATGGAGATCAAAAGCACAAGATGATGATGGCCATATCATGTCCCATATTTTGATTGCATGTGATGTTTATCCTTTTTGAATCTTATTTTGCTTAGAACGGCGGTAGCATTATAATATGATCCCTTCACTAAATTTCAAGATAAAAGTGTTCTCCCCGAGTATGCACCGTGTAGCGCCCTGATCCCAATGGATCGAAGTCTCTGTGCTTAAGTGTCATCCCTGGATCGATATGCTGACACACACAGTACTCGAGGAATTATAATAGAGTTCAATCACACACTTATTACATAAAGGTCCTCATAAAGAGTATTATTACAAAAATATGGCTAAAGGCCATCTAATAAAAGTAATTGTAGCAATGGGGTAAGTGGCGGTGAAATTCTCCCACCATGAGGCTGCGGGTCCATCCAGCTGATGTGCAGCAAAGCGCACTCTCTCCTCATCTGTAAATCCAGCAATTGTCAGCTCCCTCCCGATCTTGCGGAGCCGATCATCAGCAACAATCGGGTCGGTGCTGCTAGAGAACATCAGCGGATTCAACCTTAGGAAACGGGCTAGGTTGTCAACTGGGGGTAGTGGCGGTGGGTTGTTGTTGTTGTTGCCTTGGTTCTAGATCATCATCTGCATCAAGGCATTCTACTGTTGGATCAACGGGGTGAGCTCCGGCGGGAAAGTGAATCCGAGGTCACATCTCGGAGGCATCTGATGGGTTAGAGGGGTGAGAAAACAGAATAGAATAAGGTCTAATGAGATATTTCACTACCCATATGCATATGAGACAAATACATTCAATTCACACCACTCAACATCAAACAAGATTCACACAATTGATCTAAGCTACTATTACAAAATCTCAAGAACGATTTCTAACTACTTGGAAGAATTCTAATAGTAATATGGTGGTCGTCTAGAAGTTTTGATCGGTGAAAGACTCCATTGGCTCATAATCATGATCTCTAGCATCATCATCACTGTCTTCATCCTCATCACTGTCTTCATCTTCATCACCGTCTGTGTCATCTAGTATGATGTACTCGTCTTCATGAATATGCACTTCATGTTCTTGTTTCACCTCAGGTTCTTCAGGTCTTCATTCTTATCTAGTAGCACAACAATTTCCTCTTCATATCCATTGCGAGTTGCCTTGAGTTCCTCTTCTAGCTCGATATTCCTGGTCATCACCTTCTTGGTCTTCTTCATGATAGCTCACATTTGATTCTCATATCGTCGAATGTGTTGATCCATCTCCTGAATGTACGCTGCAATAGATCCATCTTTCCTGGTGCGAATCATCTCCCATTGCTCATCCCAGCGTCCACATATCTAGTAGACAGTGTCTTCAAGATCCTTGTGGCACACCTCACAAATGCGTCCAAAAGTGATGTGGGCTGTCATGCTCTTTCTAAGCTCCAAGTTGGTGTATCCAAGGGTAAACTCGATGGGCTCGGTAGTTGGTGCAAAAGTCCTTCTAGGTACACGAACTTTGATCCTCCAGCGCTCCTCTTCCGGTAAAGTTGTAGTGAAGGTTTCGGTGAAACTTGGTAGACCGATGTTCAGGTTCTTCGTGACTTCTTTCAAGTGTCATCCGAAGGGGGTGTCGTCATCCGGCTGAGTGAACTTGTTCCTGGGGTCCGACATCTATAGAGTAGAAATAGAGGAGGATTATAAATGAATAGAGAAGAGTATCCTATGGCTTTTCCTAGTGGTCACGTCCTATAGTCAGCATGTGCTCTAATACCATCACTGATCCCACATGATGTTCATCATCATGTCATCATCATTTAGTCATGGTCATCATCATTAGTCACCTGTCTCAATGCCACATCAAAATGTCACACCAAAAATCCATGCAAAGCACACACCTTAACTATCCCTTACCTTATTACTTCATGTTAATTAAAAATTACTATGTAAAGTATGAACCTTAACTATCCCCATTATCACATAATTCAAAAAGATCAAATAATTTGTTAAATGTTAAAACAATTTTAACAATGTTATAATCATGTACCTTCTGTTAAGATCTAATCCACATAATTATAATACTGTTAAAACTTGTTTTCTGTTTAGCTTACTTATTTGCTTGTTTTGGAGTTTTCTGGATCTTTTCTTCTGTTTTCTTTGCATCTTTTCCTTGAGTGCTTATGTATGCTATTGTTTGTTTACGATAGATTTTCCGGAGTGCGAAGCTTGTTACTACAAATCCCTAGAGTTTTTCGATCGTCAGCAAGGTAAATTACACTTGGATCATACTTTTTCATACCCAGTTTTTACTATGCATTAGTTTCACCCTCAAAGATTGCATGAGTAGGATTGGCAACATGTGGTATTGTTATGTAGTTCATGAGGTAGGAACCTATTACCTTTTATCACCCCGGGAATATACGTTATGCTCATAAATTGCTTAGCCATGCTCGTAGACGGGGATTGGTATGTGAGATTCATGAAAGTTGCGAGACTAATAATAACTAAGGGATAGTAAAGGTGGCAACTTTAATACAAATCTGGGTGGATTGTTTGGGGAACCTGGAGAAACAGTGCTTGCCCAAGGGAATCCCGGAGTACCCGTGTGATTACCCTAGGTCCGCCACTCAGGCTCAAAGGGATCATATGATGTTTCATGCCTAGAAACTTTCGTGTGCAACCACAAGCCATTATGGGCTCTGGCATAGTTGAGTAAGTTGTGTGACCTCTTTCCATGGTAGACTAGCAGGTGTAGTGGGAAAGTAGGTGTACCGGTCTACCCAGGGTTTAGAGGGAATGCTTCAGAAAGACTATGTCTCGATCTTCCGATCATGGATGCGGTCGAGTCTTGTGGGGAAAAGTGCACAAACCTCTGCAGAGTGTACAAACTAATCATGATTAGCCATGTCCCCGGTTATGGACAATTTGAGTATCTAGAAGTGAATTATTTGTTGATCTCATCACTCTTTAATTAATGTATTGGGTTTATTATTTATACTTGGTAATTTTGGGAATTGAGTTGGAGGAACCTTCTCAATAATGGCATAAACTTGGTAGTAAATAAAATTATTCCTTTGTTGTAGGGAAAAATAGCTTTATGCAAAAATTAAACATAGAGCCTCCACCAGCCAAATATGCATGTAGATATAGTCTCTTTCATTCATTTGCTTTATAGTGTGACTTTGCCAGTATATTCCATGTGTTGACCTACATGGCTGCAACGTCTCATGTTGCAGAGTATTCCAACGAAGAATAAGGTGCGCTAGGTCGTTGTCATGCACTCAGTTATGCAGTGGAGTTGACGGACTCATTTATCTTCGAAGCTTCCAAAGTTATTTTTATTAGATGGCCTTCAGCCATATTTTTGCAATAATACTCTTATGATGACCTCGATGTAATAAGTGTGTGATTGAACTCTGTTATAATTCCTCGAGTACTATGTGTGTCAGCATACCAATCCAAGGATGACACTTAAGCACAGAGACTTTGATTCATTGGGATCAGGTCGCTACACACCGTTGCCAAAGTTCGTCATTTCAAAGCACCTCGTGGTGATCGGGTGTGATAGACTCTACGTTCACATACAATGGGTGTAAGACAGTTTTGCACGTTCAGAATACTTGGGTTAAACTTGACAAGCCTAGCATGTACAGACATGGTCTCAGAACACTGGAGACCGAAAGGTCGAACGTGAGTCATATAGTAGATATGATCAACATAGAGATGTTCACCATTGATGACTACCCCATCTCACGTGATGATCGGACATGGGTTAGTTGATTTGGATCATGTATCACTTAGATAACTTGAGGGGTGTTTATTTAAGTGGGAGTTCATTAGTAATTTGATTATTTGAACTTAATTTATCATGAACTTAGTCTTAATAGTTTTTGCATATCTATGTTGTTGATCATGGCCCGTGCTACCGTTCCCCTGAATTTTAATGCGTTCCTATAGAAAGCTAAGTTGAAAGATGATGGTAGCAACTACATGGACTGGGTCTGTAACTTGAGGATAATCCTGATAGCTGCATAGAAGAATTATGTCCTTGATGAACCGCTAGGTGACAGACTTGCTGTAGGAGCTAATGCAAATGTTATGAACGCCTGGCATACTCGATCTAATGACTAATGTCGGTGTACTAAAGTAGGGGGTACCTTAGTACCCCGAACTTGTGCATCGGCAACATAAAGACTTCATAGCAAGGCTTGCCGGACGTCCGCAAGGCTCTCCACCACTCATTACCGCCATTCAAGAACAAAGTACTAGCTAAGAACACGAAGGCCCCTAAGAGAGAGCTTGCCGAAGGCCAACCAGGCAACATCGAAGACTTGCCGCTGCCGCCTTGCTAGCAGGCTCGGGCGGCCGCAAACTTGCTTGACAAAGAAGAACAGGTCGCGCAAGGCACTTGCCGCGACAAGACTGCCACCCGCACTCAATAAGACCCAGCGACGGTCGTCGCAAGGCCATCCCAAGGGCATCGCGGCGAGGCGCCACGCAGCCACGCGGAGCGAGGTGGCGAACTGAGTCGACAGAGGCGCCATCGTGGCAACCGGTGGCTCACTTAACGGCCACCCTCCCGCGATCAATGCGACCGGACGGGCATTTAATGCCCTTGTCCCCGCCGCCGGTAGGTAGGGGCATCACAGCATCGCTGTACCAACCTATGCTTTACGCTTTACCCCCTCTTCCCACGCCGCCACCAGGTACCCCTTCGACTATAAAAGGAGGCCCATGCGCACGAGAAGGGGTTCGTCCATTCGACACCCACACCACCACCATATGCTCGCACGCCGAGCTAGATCCAATAACAACACAAAGCAGCAAGAGGGGTGTTATCTCCGTGAGCCCCGGCCGGGTAAAGATTGCCCGCCTCGCTGCGGCGCCCGACCTCGACCGCTTCCGCGGCCCCACCTCCCTTGTCGAACCGTGAGGGGCCCCAAAGGTTCTATAGGTGCTCGAGGTCACAGAGGAAAGCGGCCCTCGACATCTTTGCGCCAGTAGGGGCGCCACGAGGTCGTGAGCATCCGATCCGCCCCACGCGACGCCGCATCAACGCTATCGCTAACATGCCACCAAGAAGAAGCCCTGAGGTGGCCGCGCTGTTTACGCCGGTTCCGCCACCACCGCCGAGCAACGGGCGGCGGATCGACGCTGGCGGAGGAGCGGGCGCCACGGTGGGTCTCGTGGTCGCCACTAGATCCAAAAACAAGGCCTCGCAAGCGCCGGGCGATCGAAAGCAGACGCCGCACTCCCTCCCAGAGGTGCAAGGTCATCAGCGCCGGTGCTCCTAGCACTGCATCGCTGGAACAAGGCCAACATGGTGGGTCACGGACGCCCGAGGTCAGCATGCACGCCAAGATGTCGGGCGCGAGTGAGATACGGCCGCCAGACGGGTGTGGTTCCTCAATCCAGCTTGGGAGTCCAAGCACCTCCCGCTTTTCGCACTGCTCATCACCACCGCCACCTAAGATAGTTAGAGGAAGCGCCGCCCAGCCCACTGCTTAGACTTCCTCCGGCGCCGACAAGATCGACGATCGAGGATGGCCATACACAACCTCATCGGCCGCTTAACGGCGATAAGCCCCGCGATCGAAGGCCGAGGGTCTGCCAAGACGCCTGGCGCAGCCGGGCGCCGACAGATCATTGGGGTGCCGCTCAGACACTCCCAACCCCAAAGGTCGAGATCGCCACCACGGACCAACCTTGACGCCGACTCCACCACACATCGGACCCGCGAACTCGCCGCGATCAACGCCACGCCCTCCAAGAACGGTAACACGAAGACGCCGCATCAAGATCGAAGCGCCGGAGAGAAGCGCGACGCTGATCCGACCAGCTACTGGGCTCATTGCCGACGCACACGCAGCCGAGAACCAGCGAAGTTGTCAGACGCTGCAGGTCGCCTCGCTCACCCGCGAAGGCGGCAAGTCCAAAGGGCCCAAAACCAAGAATTTCTGCCGACGCGTTCGAGAAGTATGACGGCAGGATACACCTGGCCGGAGTTCTCAAGATCTACACCATCGCGTGCAGGCTGCCGAGGGCGCGACGAGAAGATCCTCGCCAACTACTTCCCGCCGGTACTCAAGCCCAACGCCGATCTTGGCTCATGCACTTGCCGGACGGCTCCATCTCCTCATGGGCGGACTCTGTACATCGCTTGTTTGCTTTCACGGTGGCCACAAGCCTCATGGCCAGTGAAAGTGACCTCCACTTGCTCGCCCGTATGAGGGGAGCCCCGCAAGTATATACAAAGATTCAGCCAGTGCAACGCAACATCCCGTGACGCCCACCCCGCCGCGTTATTAGCGCGTTTATCGAACGCGCGAATCGCATGATGAGGGAGGAGATGGCGGCGTGCAAGATCGTAGACGCTCCGAGCTTTACGCCCGCCGATAAGTGTGCACGAGCCGAGGAGGGAGGAAAATCCCCGAGAGATTGCCGGAGCGTATGATCTCGACAATGAGGATGCCGCCTGCAAGGAAGAACCGGAGGCGGAGTAATAGGAAGAGGAAAGCTAAGGATGTGCTAGCTGTTGAGCATTCCGCAACGAACGGCGGCTCCGACAAGGCCAAGACCGACGATTCTGTGAGGCTGTAGCAGCCGACAAGCAGACGGCCCGCAAGCGCTATTGCAAGATCCACCGCACTAAAGGCCATGACCTCCAAACCTGCAAAAAGTAGAGCAGATGACGGAGCTGCAAAAGCAGAGTATGAGCGACGCGGTAAGGAGAGAGCCCAGGAGGTGGCGGAGGATCCGCAAGAAGCTTCCCGCCCGGGGACTTTCACAGGCTAAGCCGCTGCAAGGAGACAGCCTCCCGCGCCGCGATAAGGACGAAGGTGAAGATGAAGATGAAGAGATGGAGGAAGATGAGACCGATGATCGGAGTTTCGTATACATAGGTGTTGTGTATCGACGGCGGCGCTTCTCTCGACACCTCGCACCACCAACTCAAACAAAGGTGCGAAGTGAATGCAGCGGAGTCAGTCCGCCGAGGCACGCAGCTCGGCGGTCCGCACGCCCATCATCTTCGACGCTGAGGACCACCTCGATCGTGTCATCGCGGGTCGGGTGCTTGCCGACGCTGGTTTCACTCAACAACCGCAACCTCAAGGTCACGAAGATGCCGGTAGACGCGGGCCGGCCGAACTTGATTTCCTCCGCAGGTTTCAAGAAGCTCCAGATCCCCGGCAACAGCTCAAGAAACCGTGCCTTTCAAGGAATAAACCGGAAGGAGTGTTTAAGGGAAGATCACATTGCCAAGGACGCTCGGGCAAATAACTGAACTTCAGATCGAGAGGGTCACGCTCGATGTGGCTGATATCCCTCGCCCTACAACGGATACTCGGCCGACCCGACTCGCCAAATTCATGGCGGCTCTCACTATGCATACAATGTGCTCAAGATGCCCGGTCCGATGAGTGTTATCTCCGCCCAAGGCGATAAGAATTTATGCGCCATCTCATACGACAAGATCTACCGAAGCAAAGAATGTAGTAGAGCGCGAGCCACTCGCCACCGAAGCTCCCCGGGGAAGAAGAAAGCCAAGACCGCAAGGATAGCTCGATGCCCACTCCGCAAGCGCACTCTCCGGAGTGCAAGCCGCCGCTGAGGACGCACCATCGAGCTCCACCAAAGAAGTCCAAGAAGGCAAAGATAACCTCACGGAGACCAAGAAGGTGGTCATTAAGGAAGACGGACCGTGGTACTTTCACCATTAGTGCCACACTTGATCCTAATAGGAAAGTGCGCCGCTGCTTTCCCTGGGCTAATGTCGATGTGTTTGCATGGCAACCATCCGACATCCCCTGTTCCTGTGGAAGTAATCGAGCACCACCTTGCCGCTCGCCTCACGCTGCGGGCTGCCAAGCAAAAAGTCGTAAAGCAAGCAATAGAGCGCCAAGAGTTCATAGCAGAGAGATCAGAAGGAAGCGCAGCCTGGTCCGAGGAGTGCTGCATCCAACGTGGTTAGCTAACCCAAAGAGTCGACGAAGGCTTAACGGAAGTGGAGGCTTTGCATCGACTTCACCGATGTTAATAAAGCTTGTCCCAAAGATCCATTCCTTTGCCACGATCGACCAGATAGTAGAATCCACGCAGGATGTGATCCGCTCATTTCTTGATGCCTACTGGATATCATCGATCTTCATGGTCAAGAGGACGAAGAGAAGACCGCATTCATTACTCCATGTGGCACGCATCGCTTTGTACGGATGCCTTTCGGACTAAAGAATGCTGGTTCGACATTTGCAGAGTGGTCACCATGCTTTTGAGCCACAACGCACGTAAATGTAGAAGCTATATGGATGACATAGTGGTCAAGAGCAGGACAGAGCAACTTTGGTCCAAGACTTGACGAGACTTTCACAAATCAAGAAGATCAATCTCAAGTTGAATCCCGAGAAGTGTGTGTTTGGAGTTCCTTCCGGCAAGCTTCTCGGATTTTTTGTATCTCAGAGAGGGGTTGAAGCCAATCCCGACAAGATCAAAGCAATTGAGCAGATCGAAGCACCGACCCGAGTCAAAGACGTGCGAAGGCTAGCCGGCCGTGTTGCCGCTTCAAGAGGTTCATCTCTAAGTCTGCTGAGCGCCTCGCCATTTTTCAAAATCCCAAAAAGGCAGGTCCAATGAAATGGACTCGAAGCGGAGGTCGACCGCAGACTTGAAGAGATATCTATCCTCCACCCTAACACTTGTCGCACCTAAGCCACAAGAGAAGTTGCTATATCTAGCGCAACCAATCGTGGTTAGTGCTGCGTTAGTTGCGGAGAGGGAGGTAGATGATGAGTCAACGATCACAAGAGCGAGTCCAATGACAAGTCGGGGCTTCCTTACAAGTTCTCGCTCCGCAAGGATGGATCTGCATACTTGCGGAAGAAAAACAAGAAGATGGTGCAAATACCACTTTTTTTGTCGGCCTTCCTCACAGGGGCTAGATCGAGGTACTGCGTGCGTGGTTGCTTTTTCGCCTACTCATGGCCTCGAGGAAGCTGCGCCATTACTTTCAAGCACATGAGATCATAGTGGTCACTCGCTCGCTGAAGAGGATATTACGTAATCCGAAGCAACAGCAGGATTGTCGAGTGGGCTCGAATTATCAAGCTTCGCCTCAAGTTTGAATGTACTTCAACAATTCAGAGCCGAGCATTGGCAGAATTTATAGCGTAATGGACGCCAACACCGATGGAGAAACTCCGAGGGGAGCATCCCCACAAGGAAGCGCATAAAGAATGGGTCATGTACTTCGATGGTGCCTTCGCCGCATAAGGCGCGCGCTGGCGCATTACTTGTCGCACCCATCGGAGAGCACCTCAAGTACATGGTCCAGATGCACTTTCCCAAGGAGCAAGCGACAAACAATACCGCAGTAATATGAGGGCTTGCTCGCCGGACTCAGATCGCGCAGTAACTTGGGATCGAAGCTTATTGTCGTGGTGACTCGCAGCTTTGTCGTCCGCCAAGTTAACAAAGATTATCGAGCCCATTGATGGAAGCATACATTGACGAAGTGAGAAAGCTAGAAGAACATTTTGACGGCTCGCAAATGGAACATGTTCCAAGAGCTCGTAATGACATTGCAGATGGCTCACAAAGTGCGCCAGACTCAAGTTGCTCGTGGAACTGTGGATTTTGTGCTCAAGTTAACTCACTGCTCTGTGACACCATCAATCGGACAAAGCAAGAAAAGAAGTTGGTTATCGGGCGATTACCTTCCCAGCAGAGCTTCCTGCCGCCGCCAAGAAGGTCCCCAGAGTCAACATAGAAAGTGCCGAGGAGCTGGTTCGCTCCGACAAGCCCTGTGGCTTGTTTCGCTGAGACAGAGCCCCGACACACTTGGCGGGGGCATCACGCCCCCAAGCAGACTCCAGATCCTGCCAGGAAGCAGATGCTCCCGCAGCAGCATTTGGCGCCTTTAGTACTTGTCGCCGAGCCTCAGCTCCGCATGGGCACAACAGATCGCCCATTTCTTCAAACAGGGAACTTCCCGAGGAACAAGAAGAAGCAGAGAGTAGCCCAAGAATCAAGTATGTACCAGCTTTGTCGATGACATACTGCATGTAAGAAGATTCAACGGAGTGAAGTTAAAGTGCATTTCCTTGAAGATGGACGGCAATCGCTGGCGGAGATACATGGAGGCATATGTGGTCACCACATTGGCAAGAAGAGCACTTGCCGCAAGGCTTTCCGCAAGGCTTCTTCTCGGTCGACAGCCTCCAGATGCAACTCGCACAAGTAACTAAGTGTGAAGCGTGCTGCCCACTCCAAACAGATTCACCAACCAGCTCAAGCTCTCCAAACAATCCCTTTATCCTCGCCATTTTCGTCCGGGGCTCGACATCTCGCCCTTTTCCCCGAAGTTGTCGGGGCTTTGAGTACTTGTACGCTGTAATCGACAAGTTCACAAAGTGGCCAAGTGGAACCAAGAAGGAAGGTGACGGCACAACAAGAATAAGTTCTTCAGTCAATTGTCCGCCGCTTCGAATCCCCAACAGGATCATCACCGACAATGGCATACAATTCACGAGCCACACCTTCATGCAGTACGCCCAAGATCTTGGCACCAAGATTTGCTTTGCTTCTATTGCTCACCCGAGAAGCAACGGTCAAGCAGAGAGGGCAAACGCTGAAGTGTTGCACGGGCTCAAGACCAGAACTTTTGATAGGCTACACAAGTGCGGAAGAAATTGGATCGAGCAGCTGCCGGTGGTTCTTTGGTTGATCAGGACGACGCCAAATCGAGCCACCAGCCGACACCCTTTGCTCTCGCTTCACGGAGCAGAGGCGCTTCTCCCACGGAACTCGTAGACACGGGTCACCACGAAGTGCTCGCTTATGATGAGTTTGAGCAAGAGCAACCGCGATAAGATGACGCTACGCCTCGAGGAGGATCATCTTCGTCAGCCGTGGAGCTGCTCGTTACCAGAAGCTTTGCGCCGCTATCATAGCCGCAGTTAACGCCAGAAGCTTCGAGGAAGGCGAATTTTGTTCTTCGCGCAGTTCAATCCGCCAAGAATTCAAACAAGTTGACGCCAAGTGGAAGGCCTTACCGAAAGTGAAACGAAGTCACTAGGCCCGCGCCGTCTCGCTTTGAGATCGAAGATGGCGCCCAA
The DNA here is from genome assembly GCA_021437245.1 of Aegilops speltoides. Lineage (NCBI taxonomy): Eukaryota > Viridiplantae > Streptophyta > Magnoliopsida > Poales > Poaceae > Aegilops > Aegilops speltoides. Next base: position 143,525,843 of record CM038141.1, read on the forward strand.
AGGAGCAACTCGAACATAGAACATCTTCGCAAGTTTTACCGATATATGCGCGGTTGCCGGACCCATTCCGCAACCACTTTCTTTTGTACAAGCATTGCCATTGCCGCATGTAACCCTTTGTACAAAGCCGGGCGCAGCCTGCAAGTGAATAAAGTTTGCGTGTTTCGCACATCTTGTCAAATTTAATGCATTATCTTCTTTTGCATCAGATTCGACACTCGGCAAAGACACCACCCCGTAAGCAATAGCGAACCTTAAGGTTCCATACGATTATTTTCTTCTTTCTTCTCATAGACAAGATTCCTCCGCCCACAAGTTCACCGGGGAAGGGAAGGTAGAAGTATGGAACAAAGCGACGCTCAAAGGAATCTAGCCTTGCCGACGCAGAAGATGTAAAAGCTAAGTAGCCAAAGATTGAACCTAGTCAATTTTAAATTCTCAAGTTATTTCCTTGGACGCTCGTGTTCTGTATGGAAAACTCAGGCGGAGGAATCGACTCACGACCAAGTTGCACCCTTGTGTTGTTTCGAGCCCGCCAACAAAGACGAGTGGATCGCAATCGGTCTCGATAAGATTTCTTGCCGAAGCAAGATCACCACAGTCATTGATGTTCCAAGACTCAAAGAAGTGTGCTCATACCGCAAGGTTCCTCAACGCGAGGGTAAAAAGCATACAAGGATGCAAATGTAATAAAGGGAGTAGCGACAAGCAAGATCCATAATTAAGTTATATTACAAGAATGTCTCATTATGGCGCTTAACTGAAATTGTTCCTATAATTAAAATGACAAGAAGAAGAAAAGGGGAGAAGAGGAGTAGCCTAATCCGACGCCCGCCATCGAGCCTCCCCGACCTTGTTCACTTTATCCACGATGGGTGCGACGATGGCCTTGAGCTCCTCAACATCAGCACCTCCGCAGCCTTCTTGGTGACGCTGGAGAGGTCAATGCCCGGTTATGGAAGAGGACCTTCACCAACACCTTCTCCAGACCCCAAAGGCAGACGGCGCGCGACTCGCAGCCAATCGCTTGGATCCTTTCCCGAGCTGCCAGAGCGCCGCCACACATCCTTGAAGAAAAGCGTGAGCTTGGCGCTGGCTGACATTCGCTTCGTCAATACCAAGCCCGCTAAGTCCAGCTCCGCTAACTCCTCATCAATGAGCGCGGCGATGTCGACGAGGCCTTCCGGCCCGTAGCTCCACTGTGGTTTTGAGGGTGTTCTGAGCCTCGGCGCCCTCGCCAATAGCTCCTCATTGTCCTTGAGGTCTTTCCTCGTGGTATCTTCTCGCTTTGGCGGCGCCCAGCCGCTCCGCCAAAGTGGCCAGGCCACCTCGTGTCAGCCGAGTCCTGGCAGCGTTCAGCTTTTGATCTTCTCGAGAGTTGGGCTTGAAGATCGCCAGGCACGCAGCATCCTTTCACGATCGCTACTGAGTGCGGCAAGCCTCGTTTTTCCTCGCCGCGTCCGCCCCAGCCGCCACTTTTTCCTCCAACTCCTTCTTGGCGGCCTCAGCCGTCATGAGGCATCTTCGCTTTTGAGCGCCCGCCAAGGATCGTTCCCGCCGGCGAAGCCTCGTCAGGCTGTCCAAGCACGCCTTCCTTTGTATCACCGCCGTCCCGCTGGACAGCCTCGCGGCAAGCCTCGCTGCTTCTTCGCTTCAGCCTTCTCCAGATGAACGCCGCTTTCGCCGAAGGCGCCTCCTCGCAATGGACCGGAGGGCCTCTCGTTGCGTTTTGAGTTTTGCGCATGCTTTATATCAGCTCTCGCCCGCACGACGAGCGCTCGACTCAAGCTTCGCTGGCGGGCGCGGTAGAGTGACACCAGCCCGGAGCGCTTGCTCTCCTCGACTCGCCGCTATCGCCGCCCTGCTTGTCGACTCATCGACAGCCAGCCAGAGAGCAAGTATTTCCCCGTCGAACTCCTCTCCTTCAACCGGTGCCCGAACTCGATGCCTGTGGAGTTTGATATACACGCCGCCGACTTTCAAATATGCGCAGTCAGGGCCTCGAGCTCGGCGCCAAGGCCAGCAGGGCGGAGGGGTCGGCACAGGTGCGGCACCTTGCGCCTCAGATCCGCCGGATCATCGGGTGGTCACCGGACCTCGCTGCCCTCAGGCTAGCGGCCCCGGCGCCCTTCACCGACGGGCTCCTCCACGGTCCCTCCTCAAGAGCGGCAAGGCCCCAAGATTGCTGCGGCCGCCCTCCGCCGGGCGGCCTCACCTCCATCGGGTCCCCAAGGAGAGGATCTCAAAGCGTGGAGGAAAAGAGATAGTCGAGCAAATGCCCAGTGAGAAGGAAAAGGAGATCAGCGAGATCCAAGGGAAAGTTCCCGACAAGGAGGCTCACCGGGCGCTTGTTTCAGTGGTCACGGGCTCCACCACCGGGCTCGCTGTCCCACCCCTTGCCGGGACCCTTTCTTGTCGAGACGGCTCCCACACCGGGAGTCGGCCCTCGGGCGAGTCGAGGCCGATGACACCTCATCATCGGCCTCCGGCCGCTTCCCCGTAGGCCCGCTTTCTCCTGTGTACAAAAGAGCCGATGATCAAGATATTGGCAAAAGAAGAAGCGACCTTGCGCGCCTGCGACAGGAGTGGATTGAAGCACTCACGCTGGGCCGTGCTGGAGCTGCTGCGAAAAGGACCGGGTCCGGCAAAGTGGTCTCAGACGATCTTCCGCTACCACGGCAGGATCGCCTTCGATGTCGACCACGGGACCTTGGCCCTCTTCGCCGCCTCTCTCCGCCAAAGTCCCTGCACGAGGCAGGAGTTTGGAGAAAACAGATTAGATGTAAGACAAACAATAATAAAGATCGAGAGAAGGACAAGACGGTGCGAAGAAAGCCTTACTCCCCTCCTCCTCCTCCTCCTCGCCGCCGGAGCTCAGCGGAGAGGTCGAACTCCCAGCACTCTCTCGACGACGTGGTGGAGGGTGGGCTCCTCCGCGCTGCCGGGCTACGGCAGGTCAGCGAAGCGGCCCGAAGACCCGCCTCGTTGCCGGGCTGCTCGATCCGCCGCTGCCGCGGTACCGGCCATGCAGAGAACGTGTCCCACGGCGCCGCTGCTGGGCGGCTCTGTTCCTCCGCCACCACACCGACCGAGGGAGGCGCCTGGACGGAATTGGGCTGCGCCAGGCTTCGCCATGCGGGTCGCTCAAGACGGCCGGCGCTCGCGCCCTCGGCGGACTCGCCTGCTCGCCTCGACCTCCCTTCGCCGCTTTTCCCGGCTAAGCGCTTCGGGCGGCAGGCATGCCGCCCGCAAGGCGTCTGCTTCCACCAGGCGGAATCCAACTTCGCCATTGGCGCGGCGGCCGCCTTCGTCCCGACTAGCAATATACGCTAGCTCTTCGCAGCGGTGGCGCTGGTGAGGAGTTTCGCCATCGGAGTTGATCGCCACCTCCGACAAGTCGTCAAAGAATTGTTGCACGACCTCGCAGCAGCTCTATCCAGTTCGATTTATCCCATGCGAGTCACACTCGCATCATCGCGCAGATGCGATCGCCCGGAATTGTTGCACAAGGGGACGACACCGCGCCAACCGGAACCACTCGATGATTCGGATCATGCTTGAACATCTCCTCAAAGATCGCGCCAAGCTCCATGACCGTGAAGTTGAAGTTGAGGCCTGGCGCAGCCTCATGAAATCTGGCCACATCAATCGCCAGCAGGCCGCCCCTAGCTTGAGGGGCGATACGGCGACGAAGGAAATCCGCGCCAACCGCCTGTGGTGAATCCGCATGCCCGAGCCGGAGGATTCGGTGGTGGCAATCGCCGCCTTGGCATCGCCCGACGACAGAGCGCTTCCCGTTGTTGCTGCGCACCACCCGAAGTCTTGCGCAGCTCGGTGAACGACGGCGGGTTGTCGCCACAGATCCAACACCACTCCGCCTCCACTCGCCCCACTTGCTGCGGAGTTCGCCCGACAAGTACACTTACTTCATACCCATCCGGGAGGTCCAGCGATTCCGCCGCCGCCGCTCCTTTCGCCCGAGGGGAGAAATAATGATGGAAGAGGGCCACATTGGGGAGGATACCAACGGTTCTCGCAGATGTGCGAAACCGCCATTGTCGAACGGTGTTGGGGGTGAAGTCAAGCGAGATGAAACCCGTAGGTGTTCATGATATCGCAAAAGAAATCGGAAAAGGTGGGCGAGCCCGCAGAGAAGAACACAGGAAGAAGTAGTACCGGGCACTTCTTCGACGGAGGCCTCCGCGAATCACCGCGGCGCGGATGCGCACGCTGCTCATCGACCGAAGAGGTAAAACTCCGCCCGCAACGCCTCCGAGTAAGCTCGAGGGAAAAGAGCACCGCTTCTTCGCGCGCCTACCGAGCTCCAGCGCCTCGGCCGATTTCGCGGCCTTCGCGGCCTTCGCAGCCTTCGCGGCCTTCGTAGCCTTCCCGGCTTTCGGAGCCATGACGAGGGAGGCGAAAGCGACGGCGACGACGGGCGGTGGAGCGTTGTTTTCCTCTCAATCCAGGAGACGGGGGGGCAGCGGAGCTTTCGGAGGAAGGAACTGCAAGTGGCGGAAGTGGGGGAACGGCCCCGTTCCCTCTGCTTATAAACGGGGGATGCAAACGTTACGCATTTCCTGGAATTAAGTATTGACCACGTTCTCTCCCACGACGCCGCAATCGACGCGTGCGTTGCTATGGGGAGCGCGGGGCGCGGAGCCCGTTCTTTGTGCAGACCGTGCCACGCGCGTTCGCAGATTGCTTTTGGGCCCGCCCAACAACGCCAAAGACCATGTATGGCCCAGCCGGGGCTCTGTCGGTGTACTAAAGTAGGGGGTACCTTAGTACCTCGAACTTGTGCACGGCAACATAAAGACTCTGGCAAGGCTTGCGGGACGTCCGCAAGGCTCTCCACCACTCATTACTGCCATTCAAGAACAAAGTACTAGCCAAGAACACGAAGGCCCGGCAAGAGGAGCTTGCCGAAGGCCAACCAGGCAACATCGAAGACTTGCCGCTGGCGCCAAGGCTGGCCGCAAGAAGGTTCGGCGGCCGCAAACTTGCCGACAAAGAAGAACAGGTGGCGCTGCAAGGCACTTGCCGTGACAAGACTGCCACCTAGACTCCAGCGCACCCAATGACGTGTCGTCCGCAAGGCCATCCCAAGGGCACGGGCGAGGCGCCACGCAGCCATGCGAGCGAGGTGGCGAACGGAGTCGACAGAGGCGCCATCGCGGCAACCGGTGGCTCACTTAACGGTCACCCTCCTGCATTTGTTAGGCACCGGACGGGCATTTAATGCCCTTGTCCCCGCCGCCGGCAGGTAGGGGCATCACAGCAATCGCTGTACCAACCCACGCTTACGCTTTCTACCCCTCTTCCTATGCCGCCACCAGGTACCCCTTCGACTATAAAAGGGAGGCCCATGCGCACGAGAAGGGTTTGGTCCATTCGACACCCACACCACCACCATATGCTCGCACGCCGAGCTAGATCCAATAACAACACGGGCAGCAGAGGGGTGTTATCTCTCCGTGAGCCCCGGCTGGGTAAAGATTGCCTGCCTCCCGCTGGCGCCCGACCTCGATCTGCTCTCAAGGCGACCCCGCCTCCTTGCCGAACTGAAGGGGCCCCAAGGTTCTATAGGTGCTCGAGGCCACAGAGGAAAGCGAAGCCCCGACAACTAATCGATAGTTCAGTGTGCCATGCTTAATGGCCTAGAACCGAGACTTCAAAGATGTTTTGAACGTCATGGAGTATATGAGATGTTCCAAGAGCTGAAATTGATATTTCAAGCTAATTCCCGGGTTGAGAGATATGAAGTCTCCAACAAGTTCTATAGTTGCAAGATGGAGGAGAATAGTTTTGTCAGTGAACACATACTCAAAATGTCTGGGTATCATAACCACTTGACTCAGCTGAGAATTGATCTTCCAGTAGAGAGTGTTATTGACAGAGTTCTTCAGTCACTGCCACCAAGCTACCAAGGCTTCGTGGTGAACTATAATATGCAAGGGATGACAAAAATGATTCCCGAGCTCGTCGCAATGCTTAAGGCCACAGAGGTAGAAATCAAGAAGGAGCATCAAGTGTTGATGGTTAACAAGACCACTAGTTTCAAGAAAAAGGGCAAGGGAAAGAAAGGGAACTTCAAGAAGAATGGAAAGCAAGTTGCCGCCCCCGGGAAGAAGCCCAAAGCTGGACCCCAAGCCTGAAACTGAGTGCTTCTACTGCAAAGGAAATGGTCACTGGAAGCGGAACTGCCCCAAATACTTGGCGGATAAGAAGGATGGCAAAGTGAACAAATGTATATTTGATATACATGTTATTGATGTGTACCTTACTAATGCTCGTAGTAGCGCCTGAGTATTTGATACTGGTTCGGTTGCTCACATTTGTAACTCGAAATAGGAGCTAGGGAATAAACAAAGATTGGCTAAGGACGAGGTGACGATGTGCGTCGGGAATGGTCTGAAGGTCGATGTGATCGCCGTCGGCACGCTACCTCTACATCTATCTTCAGGGTTAGTTTTAGACCTCAACAAATTGTTATTTGGTGCCAGTGTTGAGCATGAACAATATATCTGGATCTTGTTTATTGCGAGACGGCTATTCATTTAAATCAGAGAATAATGGTTGTTCTATTTATATGAGTACTATCTTTTATGGTCATGCGCCCTTGATGAATGATCTATTCTTGTTGAATCTCGATCATAGTGATACACATATTCATAATATTGATGCCAAAAGATGCAAAGTGGATAATGATTGTGCAACATACTTGTGGCACTGCCGTTTAGGTCATATTGGTGTAAAGCGCATGAAGAAACTCCATGCAGATGGACTTTTGGAATCACTTGATTATGAATCATTTGATACTCGCGAACCATGCCTCATGGGCAAGATGACTAAAACTCTATTCTCCGAAACAATGGAGCGATCTAATGACTTATTGGAATTAATGCATACCGATGTATGCGGTCCAATGAGTGTTGAGGCACGCGGCTGGTATCGTTATTTTCCGACCTTCACAGATGATTTGAGTAGGTATGGATATATCTACTTGATGAAACACAAGTATGAAACATTTGAAAAGTTCAAGGAATTTCAAAGTGAAGTGGAGAATCATCGCAACAAGGAAATAAAGTTTCTATGATCTGACCGCGGAGGCAAATATTTGAGTTACGAGTTTGGCCTTCATTTAAAACAACGTTGAATTGTTTCACAACTCACGCCACCCGGAACACCACAATGTAATGGTATGTTTGAACGTCGTAACCGCACTTTATTAGATATGGTGCACTCCATGATGTCTCTTACTGATTTACCACTATTGTTTTGGGGTTATGCATTAGAGACAACCACATTCACGTTAAATAGGGCACCGTCTAGATCCGTTGAGACAACACCGTATGAACTATGGTTTGGCAAGAAACCTAAGTTGTCGTTTCTTGAAGTTTGGGGATGCGACACTTATGTCAAAAGGCTTCAGCTTGATAAGCTTGAACCCAAATCAGAGAAGTGTGTCTTCATAGGATACCCTAAGGAAACTACTGGGTACACCTTCTACCATAGATTCAAAGGCAAGATCTTTGCTGCCAAGAATGGGTCCTTTCTGGAGAAGGAGTTTCTCTCGAAAGAAGTGAGTGGGAGGAAAGTAGAACTTGATGAGGTAATTATACCTTCTCTCGAATTGGAAAGTAGCACATCGGAGAAAACCATTCCCATGATGACCACACCAGCTAGAGAGGAAGCTAATGATGATGATCATTAAACTTCAGATCAAGTTACTACTGAACTTTGTAGGTCGACCAAAACACGTTCTGCACCAGAGTGGTACAGTAATCTTGTCCTGGAAGTCATGTTATTAGACCACAACGAACCTACGAACTATGAAGAAGCTATGATGAGCCCAGATTCCGATAAATGGCTTGAGGTCATGAAACCTGAGAATGGATCCATGTACGAGAACAAAGCGTGGACTTTGGTGGACTTGCCCGATGATCGGCAAGCCATTGAGAATAAATGGATCTTCAAGAAGAAGACAGACGCTGATGGTAATGTCACTGTCTACAAAGCTCGACTTGTCGCGAAAGGTTTTCAAAAAATTCAAGGGGTTGACTATGATGAGACTTTCTCACTCGTAGCGATGCTTAAAGTCTGTCCGAATCATGTTAACAATTGCCGCATTTTATGAGTATGAAATCTGGAAAATGGACGTCAAAACTGCATTGCTTAATGGATTTCTTAAAGAAGAGTTGTATATGATGCAACCAGAAGGTTTTGATGATCCTAAAGGTCACTAAAAAAAGACACATCCGTGACATTTTGGGCTGAACGAACTTTTTTCTGTCATACTTATGACACTTCTATGACAATAATTATGACAAAACCCGGTATCATCATGGATGTGGTGGGCTCCTACTTCTATGACAAAAAATCATGACAGAAAATGGGCTTTTCATCCTGGGCGGGCCGGAGACGCACCTGCATGATATTCTTTAGGCAGTCAATGACGGAAAAAATCGTGGTAGAAGCGAGGGCGAGGAAAATTTTGGGGACTTCCGAGTTACGGCGGGTGGTCGGGGCCGAGCGATGCATGCATGTTTTTGCATTTCTCTCGTGTATGCGCGTATGTGCAAGTCGTTGGCTAACTGAACCCGAGCAATCGCACGTTACTGAACCTGAGCGATCGATCCCTTGGCTGTTAACAGAACCCGAGCGGTTCATTCCTTGCTGACTGAACCCGAGCGATTCCTTCGTTGCTGCTGCTAACTAAACCCGAGCGATCAATCACTGTTGCTGCATACGGAAGCCGATCGAGCCCCTGTGTGAGACGTATCCAGCCGGTGTTGAGTTGCCTCTCGATGAATAGTGACCGTTGCTACCGTGCGCGCGGTACGTAGAACGAGTCAAGACGTGGTGAGTCGAACCGGTTAGTTGGCTGTGGATGAACAGTTCCCGTTGGGGTGGGATGAACAGGACCCCGTGGTAGTAGGTCGTTGCCGCTGGATGAACAGGACCCCGAGGAGGCGGCCGCACCCCAGCCGGTTGGGGGTGGATGAACAAGACCCCATGGAGGCTCTATGAACAGCAACCGGTGGAGGCTGGATGAGAAGTAGCCATGGATGAACAGTAGCCCGTGGAAACTGGAGGAAGTCGAAGGTGGATGAACAGTAGCCCATGGAGGCTGGAGCGAGGCAGTAGATGGTGGATGAACAGGACCCCGTTTTCACCGTAGGCGCTCCAACAGAAGTCCGTTTCCTCCGTTTTGTGGTACGCCACACCCCTCCCGATCAACAGGACCCTGTTTCGACCATAGGCACTCGAACAGAAGTCTGTTTCCTCTGTTTTGCGGTACGCCATACCCTTCCCGATGAACAGGACCCCATATCGACCATACGCGGTCGAACAGAAGGCCTGTTTCCTCCGTTCTGCGGTACACCAGACCTCTCTTCGGCTGTTCATCCAAGCCGGTTGGCTCTTGATGAACACGACATATTTCGACCTAGTCGGTTGCCTCCCGATGAACATGACACTGTTTCCTCCATTCCGACCCAGCTGGTTGGCTGCCGATGAACAAGACGATGTCCCTGTACACCTTCCAGACCACGTACGTATGTACGTACGTAGCCATATTTACTTTCTTGCAGCATGGTTGTACGTATGTGTACACGTTATAGACGGGACTGCGTGACAAGCTACGTCTGCGGCTCTACTACGACGCATGCTGCTCCTTACTCGGCCACTGTTCATCGCTGCAGAGAGACCGATCGACTAGTATGTATGTACACGTTCATGACCAAACAGACAACGCTACGCACACTTCAACCGGGTGGGTCCCAGCTGTCAGGGAGGATAAGGACACACTTCCTTGCATGCGAAGATATAGCTGTTGGGTCCCAACTGTCAGGGGGAATCTTTTTTCATAGTATGGACACACTTCCTTGCATGCGAAGATGTAGCTGGTGGGTCCCAGCTGTCAGGGGGAAATGTTCTTTTCGCGAAATATGGTGGCCCGTCCGGTGGGTCTGTGCTGTCATGTGGAGGAATCATTATTTTTGCCGCGGCCGTGGACCCAGCCGTCAGCCTCTCCACATGTAGTACTCTTCCGATGAAGTCATTCCTTGACCACATTGACCACGCCGCACCGAGAGCACCAAGGCGATGGACGACGAGGCCTAGGAAGGGGATGACGCGGAGTCGGGGAAGACGCGGTAGTGGATGACCGCGCAGAGAGGAGTACGAGGGTTGACTGGTTCGGCTGCGGTTTGAGGCTGCCGTCGCCGCAGAATAACAGGGGTTGTGGGTGAGTAAAGGGATGGCCTGGCCAGCGGTTGGAGTAGGAGGGGGCGGTGAGGCCTGCGTGGCAACATAGCCATCAATGGGAGGTAGGAGAAGGCGGCACGACCCACAATGGTTTGGGCGGCTGGAGCAAGAAGTCCAGAGGTTGAAGAAGCACGACAGTCATTGGATCACCATCGTACGGTCAATGCAGCTAGAATTGTTTATATTGACTAAGTTGACAAAGCCATGCGACCGCGTCAACTTAGTAGGCCCACAAGTCAGCCTCCAAATATGGTGGGTCCCACCTAGCAGCGGGGGTCTTCATTTTTTTGTACGTAATAAGGAGGCACTTGCGTGCGAAGAGATATAGCTGGTGGATCTGAGCTACTAGCAGCGGGAATGTTTTTTTCGCAAAATACAGAGGCTCTTCCGGTGGGTCCCTGCTGTCAGGTGGAGGAATCATTATTTTGCACGACATAAGGAGGCACTTCCTTGCTATGGCCGTGGACCCAGCTGTCAGCCTCTCCACGTACAGTCCTCTTCCGATGGAAGTCGTTTCTTGACCATGTTGAGCACGCCACATCGAGAGCACCAAGGCGGGGACGACGGCGAGGCCTAGGAAGGGAATGACCAGGAGCCAGGGAAGACTCGGCAGTTGTTTCCCACGTGGAGGGTACTACTAGTGTTTACTGCTTCAGCTGCAGTGTGAGGCTGCTGCCGCCGGAGAATAACAGGGGGTGTGGGTGAGTAGAAGGAAGGTCTGGCCAGTCATAGTATGGTCGGTCCGTGAGGCCTGCGCGGTAGCACAGCTGCCACGGGAGGCTGGAGCAGGCGGTACGACGGGCCTGGTTTGGGCGACTGGAGCAAGAAGACCAGAGGTTGAAGGCGCAGCACGACTGTTGATTTAACATCCAACGGTCAGTGCAGCTAGCATCGTTTTGACTAGGTTGACAAAGCCCGTACATGTCAATTTAGTTGGCCCACAAGTCAACCTCCAAAACTGGTGAGTCCCAGCTAGTAGGGGGGAATCATTTTTTTGCTCGTAATAAGGTGGCACTTCCTTGCGTGCGAAGATGTTTTCTGGGTTTTTTAATTTCTTCTTTTCAAGTTAGAATAAAAAGTAAACAATTTATCATCTTTGGTACAATCTATATTTTTGCAAAATGGATCATAATAAAGCTGGTGGGTGCCAACTGTCAGGGAGAGGTAACTTTTTTCCACGTAATAAAGGAAACACTTCCCTGCGTGCGAAGATGTAGCTGGTGGCTCAACCTGTTAGAGAGAGAAATCATTTGTTTTTGCATAATAAGGAGGGACTTGCTCGTGTGCGACCATGGGCCACGTGGGTCCCTACTGTCAGCCACTCACGTTCACGCCTCTTCCGATGGCTGTCGTTTGTTGACAAAGTTGACCACGTCGCGCCAAGAGAACCAACACGGTGGACAATGGCGAGGCCTGGGAAGGGAACGACCCGGAGCCAGCAATGACAAAACAGTGGATGCCCACGCGGAAGGGAGTACGAGGGTTCACTGGTTCGGCTGCGGTGTGAGGTGGTTATCACCAGAGAATAACAGGAGGTGTTGTTGAGTAGAGGAATGGCCTTGACGGCGATGGAAGTAGGGTGGGCCGGTGAGGCCCACGCGGCAGCACACCGGCCACGGGAAGCAGTAGCAGGCGGTAACGCTAGCGGTGGTTTGGGCGCCTGAAGCATGAATATCCGAGATTGAAGAAGCACCACACCCGTTAGAAGGACATCCTACGGCCACTACTAATAGAATCATGTGTTGACTATAAGTTGACAAAGCCGTGCGTACGCGTCAACTTAGTAGGCCCACAAGTGACCATCACATCCGTGGCAGAGAACATATAGCCCATTTGTGATTTGTTATAATGTACATCCCATTTTTTAATTCCAATGGAATTTACTCGGCCCATTTATTGTTTGTTAAAATTACATCCCATTTTCTAGCCACGACTTTGTTAATAATTTCAGCCAACCGCTCAAAAAAAATTCAACAAAATTTCTAACATTTTGATGGGATCCGAAATATTTTTTAACCCGAAATTTAGAGCCAGATTAAATATAATTTGAAAATAAATTTGTATTAGGTAAAAATCCAACGAAATTTTGCGCCCGCAACAAGTAATGAAATTAAAAAATTACCTTTTTTAGAAGAATAAAAGAATGTACTTGTTCAGTGCGTTTTTATATTTACAACCAATTTTTTTAATTATAGCCCATTTATTATTTCTTAAAGCCCATTTTCTTGGCAAGTCTAATGCGGCCCGGAGAATAACAAGTTGACCTGGGTTGGGTATTCCGCAAAAAAAGAATAGCTGGGCTAGCCATTTTCACATTTAAATATTAATATCTGGGCTGGATATTTGGTCGACATAAAATAATAGCCTGGGCCAGACAGGCCATAGCCCGCCCAGTTGATAATCTGCTCCTCTGAACAACAAGAAAAATATCGCTCAAGAAAAACTTTGCTCACACCTCAAAAACACAAATACTGCTAAAAGCTTCTGGGTCCCAGTTGTCGGCCACTCCTTGTGCAATTCTCTCGTTTATTGACTATATAGGTTGATGATGATCTGGTCGTGATGTCAGCAAACCAGGAGGAAGGAAAAAAATATAGTTGTATATATACATGGTGGGTCCCTACTGTCATCCTCTCCAAGTAAAGTCATCTCCTGATTCCTCATGTTCATTGACCATGTTGACAAGGCTCGGACGGACCGAGGTCTGTAACAAAAATCGACAAGTTATGCGTGTAATTTGAGAAATAAGTGTATATTTTACTAGTCGAAATCGAAACCAAGCACTTCGCCCAAGACCATCTGTTTTTATTTACAAGCGTCAGTTCTACAAGCGGTTTTGGTTGGAAAAAAACGATCCAATCATGGCCTAAGATGATGAGTTAGTCAGAAGATCATATGGTTTCACCTCTAACCTACCCGAGTTGTCGTATAGGCTATGAATGAAACATAATACGATGAACTTCTTAAGCACAGAAACAACAGAAGAGGATGATCTTAACATGCAAATCACTGGCATTAGATCAACATGCAAAACAATATGAAGTATTATTCTCAGGAGGCACGGTGAACAGCTCGTTATGCCGTATGCCACAACATTCCAAGCTCAACTTTGCAATCAAACTCACAAGGCCTGGCATTACATAGACAACATTCAGAACAACTCTTAAAATACCTTACATAAGTCAACATTCATGTGACTATGCATCTCAGCAGAGTAAATATTTACTTCTAAACTGAACACATGAATAGGAAAAGACGATTGACGTTGCTCACAGCAAAGGGCGTCCCACTCAAAAATATCAAATGCATGTCTTCTAGCTAACGTCAATGAGCAAAATTTGACAAGGTTTTTGAATTCCAATATATTAAACTAATGTCTTCTAGCTAACATCAATGATTAAAATTTGACAAGCTTTTCCCATTCAAAATATGTAATGCCTATGATTGTGGAACGGGCAGGGTCTTCATCAGTTTGTCATCTGATAGTCTGGTGGCTCAAGGTGACGACGAATGATTAGAGAACCATTCGATGTATTGTGCATGATGAAGTATTATGGAGGACACGAACCATCTGAACATTTTGTGCAGTTCCACTAAAATCAAGCGGAGCATCCCTATGTATTTTGTATTTATATGCTGCAAGAAAACAAAGACACATCAACACACACATGAATATTGGCCCCAGCGTCAACCCACCAATCGGTGGACTGACAAACTGAAAGTACGGTAAACAGATTACCATACCCAGATGCCCCATCATTGTTGCTTAGAGTGACATTGATAGACTTGGAGTCATGTCTTGGCTTCTTGTACTTGTTTGGGCACTTGTTTGCCCAGTGTTCCTCTGAACCACAAGTAAAGCAGCAATCTCTCTTTTTGTCTTTCTTCTTACCCTTCTTAAAGTTAGTATTCTGCTGGACAGAGTTCTTTCCCTTGAACTTGGGGGAATCATTCTGCCTTGAAGATGTTGGTAGCTCCATTCAGACGGGCATGGTTTGTCATCAGTTTGCACATTGAAATGGTACATGGGAGCCGGATTAACCAACGTATCTTTTTGTGCAGTACCACTGAAATCAAACAATGTCTTGAGTAGCATGGTGGATTTCGTATTTATATGTTGCAAAGCGTTAAACACGTTGGCAGCTCCATTCAAGTAGATAGTCCGGTGGCTCAAGGTGACGACGAATGAGTGGAGAACCATTCGATGTATTGTGTATGATGAAGTATTATGGAGGACACAAACCATCTGAACATTTTGTGCAGTTCCACTAAAATCAAGCTAAGCATTCCTGTCTGCATAAATACAGAAAAAGCATGATGAATATAATAGTGGTACTAGTTGATTAAACATACGCTTACAATTTTAATCATCTTCATTATCTTAACAGGAGAAGATAGCAATAATACACTAGCTTGAATTAAACATTTATTCAAAACAATACAACAATGTAATCAACACAACATAACAAAGCACGATCATGTGGATGAAGGCCGATACTGTCCTCATTTGCTATAGCTGCGTCGGCGACTGACTTAGTCATATCTTTTCTTGTGGAGCGAATTTTGCACCCCACATGATGTTGACTTGAGTTTTCCTTGGTCTGTAGACTAGTCATGTCACCAGCGTCTACAATACTCTAAAGCTTCTCAATCATTCCTTTTGTAATGTAGCGCAAAGAGTGACTGCTTCTTTCTGCAAAGTGGTAAGACCAATTGGACCCAGTAATGCAACAGTTTGCCTTAAACACATTGGCTCCTTTTATGCAGTTCAACTAAAATCAAAGTCGAAATAAACCTGAGCAGAAGTTTTGATATCCTTGTATGCAACAATAGGTATAAGGGAAACAATTACTGAGAAATAACGGTTGATGACTTATACTCCTAGAAGAAAAACATCTACTAATCTACCTTATCTTAATGGGAAACAAAGCAAGAGACTAGCAATTCTCAATCAGTGTGATTCATTCATATTAACTGAAACATTATCTTAACAATGCCTTGTTTTAACATGTATAAAGAACGACAAAGCAAAAAAGTACCATTCCTAAAACAATGCGACTGATTCATATTAACAGAGACATTATCTTAACAATACTTTGATTAAACATGTAGTCTTAACAATACTTTGGTTAAACATGTAGAAAGAACTACAAAGTAGGATAGTACCATTTGTAAAACACTATAACTGATATATAATAATAGAGACATTATCTCAACAATACTTTTTTAAACATGTACTCCGAACGATCCCTAACAGAAATGGTACTCCTGCCGATCCCTAACAAGTGTTGCAGTTTTGAACTAAGATTCAGTAGTTAATTCTAAGAGTGGCATTGTGTCACGCCCAATATGCGATACTATCCTAAAGAGACTCGAAGGTCCCACCAAGGATAGAACCGCATATTGACACGCTTTTACAAGGTGGATATCATTACATCAACATTACATAATAGATGGGGATACATACAAGAGGCATACAATGCCACATGAACACAACATCATCTTACATAAGAGCACCATCCGACTACGGATGAAACACAAACAGAAACTCAAACGACATCCACCACCTTTAGCCCAGGCTGCCGACCGAACCTATCCCCGATCAAGAAGAAGCGGAAGAAGAACTCCTAAACAAGCAAACATCGCTCTCGCGTCATGATCATCGCATAACCTGTACCTGCAACTATTGTTGTAGTAATCTGTGAGCCACGAGGACTCAGCAATCCCATTACCATAGGTATCAAGACTAGCAAAGCTTAATGGGTTAGGAAGGGTAAAGTGGTGAGGTTGCAGCAGCGACTAAGCATGATATGGTGGCTAACATACGTAAATAAGAGCGAGAAGATTAGCAAAAAATGGCCGTGAAGCTAGCAATGATCAAGAGGTGATCCTGAACTCCTACTTACGTCAAACATAACCCAAAACCGTGTTCACTTCCCAGACTCCGCCGAAAAGAGACCATCACGGCTACACACGCGGTTGATGCGTTTTAATTAAGTCAAGTGTCAAGTTCTCTACAGCCGGATATTAATAAATTCCCATCTGCCACATAACCGCGGGCACGGCTTTCGAAAGATAATACCCTGCAGGGGTGTCCCAACTTAGCCATCACAAGCTCTCACGGTCAACGAAGGATATTCCTTCTCCGAGGAAGACCCGATCATTCCGGAATCCCGGTTTACAAGAAATTTTTACAATGGTATAACAAGACCAGCAAAGCCGCCCGATGTGCCGACAAATCCCGATAGGAGCTGCACATATCTCGTTCTTAGGGCACACTGGATGAGCAAGACATCGGCTTGGCATAGACCTTGGTTGCCCAGGGGGCGCCGGACATCGCTCGGTTCGGACCAACACTTAGAGAAGCACTGGCCCGGGGGGCTAAAATAAAGATGACCCTCGGGTTGGCCGACCCAAGGGAAAGGTATAGGTGGTGGTGAGGCAAATGGTAAAACCAAGGTTGGGCCTTGCTGGAGGGGTTTTATTCAAAGCGAACTGTCAAGGGGGTCCCATAAATCACCCAACCGCGTAAGGAATGCAAAATCCGGGAACATAACACCGGTATGACGGAAACTAGGGAGGCAAGAGTGGAACAAAACACCAGGCATAAGGCTGAGCCTTCCACCCTTTACCAAATATATAGATGCATTAATTAAATAAGAAATATTGTGATATGCCAACATAATCCTGCCCACCATGGAGCAATCTTCAACTTCACCAGAATTCAACAACGCTATAAGAGGGGCTGAGCACATGATAACATAGCCAAACAAATGTTTGCTAGGAAAGGTGAAAAGGTTAGAGGTCGACATGGCAATTTGGGAGGCTTGAAGAGCAAATGATAGGAAGCGCAGAAAGCGATAGAACGAAGCAACTAGCATAGCAATGATAGTAGTGAGATCCAAGGTGATGGTCATCTGCCTCAAACCCGCTAGGAAGAAGAACGAGTCCATGAAGAAGACGAAGCCACGAAGATGAACCAAGCGTAGACGAACGAATCCTCACGATCGCAACGAAACAGGAACTATCGAGAAGAAGCACACAACATGGTAAACACACCACACATATACAAGACATGATGCACAACAAGCATAATGCATGACAAAGCTACATGGAGCTACACATGGCAAGAGATGATGCATACAAGAGCAACACATCAAAGCAAGTTTAAATGAGGCCGGAAACAACATAACAATCTGGTACGCCTCATATGAAAATTTCGGAATTGGTCCAGATCTGAACAAACATTATGTTGAAGTTGTTAAACGGCAAGTTAAAGAGCACCAAGAGGATCTACACGAAATTCTAGTCAAGTTACATATAAAGTTCATTTCGTTCGGAGCTACGGCCTAGAAGATATGAGCAAAACAAGTTAAACATGGCATTGATGCAAAATGCATACAAACATCAAGCAAACACTCTCAAAACATGGATGCAACATGATAATATGAAACTACATGCAAAATCGAGCAAGTTTCATATAGAGCACACTCAAAACGGAGCAAAGGTTCAACACATACACTATACAAGTTTAAAGGACAAGCTGTCCAAAACAGCAACTAGGCATCTTGCAAGCATCAAAGCAACAAGCTATAGCACCCCAACATAAGAACAAAATGCATGGGCATGAAGTACAGGTAAAGCATGACAAAACATGAACACTGAGCTATCTCCAGAAAACAATAGAACATGCTCAAAAGGACATGGCAAGATTGCAAATTATAACAGTTTCAGAACTAGCAGAAATAACATCAGGTTGCAATGTTTAGAGCTATCAAACAACATTCTACAGGAACTTATCATGGCAAACAAAGGCATGGCATACTAGTATTAAAGACAAAGAACAAAACAACCTTATTGAACTTATTCCAAAGATCAACAGAAAAGATGGTAGCATCCATGCAAACATGGCAAATGATATGACAGATTCATACATGGCAGGAACAACAATAAGTAGGCATGTTGGTGAGCTTGAACCACTCACCACAGAGCAATACACGACATGTAAAGGTGACCAATAGTAAGATGGCATATTTATGAAGCTAAGCATGGCAAGGTCAAGTTCATAGCATGCTTGGATCACTAGAAACAATCATGGCAACATTGAACTTAATGTTAACAGGCTGACAGCAACATTATTTAGCAAGTTTGGAGCAAGATAACAACAAGTTACAGCAGGATAAAAATGCAACCAAGGTCATGAATGGATATAGCATGACATGTATAACAAAACATCCTTAGTGAACATCTCCAGATAATGCATATAATGACTTGTAGCAGCAGGTTTACATAGCATCATGATATAGCAGATTCAGACTAGCAAAACAGCAACAGCAAGTACCCTACTTCACGAGCTCGATGCACTCACTACAAGGCTCGCAAAAATACATGGATTGCACCACTGTAAAGATGGCATGATGTAGCACAAAAAACGTGTAGAGATCATGCTCATAGGATGCACAACAAAATGCAACGAAAAAGACAAATCATCAAGTTATAACAGTTTCAATAGGTTAACATCATATAGCACTCTTGCAATGATGATTAGGGCATCAAGATGGACTCAAACAAGCATGGCACAATGGAATGAAATGTAGAGCATCTCACAACGAACATTCTGATATATCATGCATGCAAAACGGAGCTACACACACGGAGATATGGCATGATGAACTAGGGACTAGAATGTGAAATAAAAAGGACTTAGCAGAAAAATCGGGGTCAACCTTCGAAAATGGATCTAAGATCTGAGATCGGGAGCTCGTTGGGGTTGACGTGGCGGCGGCTGGAGACGAGGAAGGAGAGGCTACGGGGCGGCAGCGCTCACCGGAGGAGGCCGGGAGACGAGGGAGACGGCAGGATCCGGCGGAGGGGGGCGGTGGCGCGGCGCCCAGGCGGCGGGAACGCGGTCGCGGGCGGCTCGGGAACCAGCAACAGCGGCGGCGCGGGCAGCGCCATGGTGGCGGCAGCGACCGGATGGCGGCGGCGGCGGGTGTGACGCCCTCGATTCAATCGTACACTAATCATACACGCAAATATGTACGATCAAGATGAGGGACTCACGGGAAGATATCAGAACACAACTCTAGACACAAATAAAAGAATACAAGCTTTATATTACAAGCCTGGGGCCTCGAGGGCTCGAATACAAAAGCTCGATACACAAGAGTCAGCGAAAGTAACAATATCTGAGTACAGACATAAGATAAACAAGGATGCCTTAAGAAGTCTAGCACAAAAGCAACACGATCGAAGAGGCAAGGCCTCCTGCCTGGGACCTCCTAACTACTCCTAGTCGTCGGCGACCTCCACGTAGTAGCATCCATCGGTGGTGTCATCTGGCTCCAGGGATCCACCATCTGGTTGCATCAACCGGAAAGAAGAAAGAAGGGGGAAAAGGGGGTAGCAAAGCAAACGTGAGTACTCATCCAAAGTACTCGCAAGCATCAGATCTATACTAAGTATGCACTGGTATCAAATGGAAGGTTTGTATATGTGGACTGAACTGCAGAATGCCAGAATAAGGGGGAGACCTAGCCTATCGAAGACTAGCATCTTCACGCAGCTCCGAGCATCTTGCAGCACATAGAAGAGTAAAGAATAGCAGTTTATAATTAACAAGCATGTTGTAACATTAATGCCCAGAGATCCTTCCTCGACTCCCTGCGAGAAAGCAATCCCGGAGCCACATATCTCAAGTATCCATTTGTAGTTGTATAAGATCAGGATATAAGTCTGAACGTCCATTACCGTGGACACGGTACTCGAATATATAACTTCCCTGCAGGGGTGCACCATGTTACCCAACACGCTCGATCACTTTGGCCGGACACACCTTTCTGGGGTCAATGCCCGCCCTCGGAAGATCAACACGTCGCAGCCCAACCTAGGTGTTGGGGAACATAGTAATTTCAAAAAAATTCCTACGCACACGCAAGATCATGGTGATGACATAGCAACGAGAGGGGAGAGTGTTCGTCCACGTACCCTCGTAGACCGTAAGCGGAAGCGTTAGCACAACGCGGTTGATGTAGTCGTACGTCTTCACGATCCGACCGATCCAAGCACCGAACGTTACGGGGCCTCCGAGTTCAAGACACGTTCAGCTCGATGACGATCTCCGCCTTCGATCCAGCCGAGCTCGGAGATGAGTTCCACAAGCCTGACGGCGTGGTGACGATGATGATGTTCTATCGGCGCAGGCTTCGCCTAAACTCCGCGACGATATGACCGAGGTGGAATATGGTGGAGGGGCACCGCACACGCTAAGGAACGATCGTAGATCAACTTGTGTGTCTATGGGGTGCCCCGCCTCAGTATATAAAGGAGCGGGGGAGGAGGCGGCCACCAAGGAGGCGCGCCAAGGGGAGTCCTACTCCCACCGGGAGTAGGACTCCTTCTTTCCAAGTAGGAGTAGGAGAAGGGGAAAGAGGAGGAAGAGGGAAGGAAAGGGGCGCCGCCTCTTCCCTTGTCCTATTCGGACTAGGAGGGGGAGGGCCGCGCGGACCCCTCCTGGCTCCTTCCCTCTTCTCCCTCGTGGCCCATGTAGGCCCATTAACCCCCCAGGGGGTTCCGGTAACCTCCCGATACTCCGGTAAAATGCCGATTTCACCCGGAACGATTTCGATGTCCATATATAGGCTTCCAATATATCAATATTTATGTCTCGACCATTTCGAGACTCCTCGTCATGTCCGAGATCACATCCGGGACTCCGAACAAACTTCGGTACATCAAAACTTATAAACTCATAATAAAACTGTCATCGAAAAGTTAAGCGTGCGGACCCTACGGGTTCGAGAACTATGTAGACATGACCTAGAACCATTCTCGGTCAATAACCAATAGCGGGACCTGGATGCCCATATTGGTTCCTACATATTCTACGAAGATCTTTATCGGTCAAACCGCATAACAACATACGTTGTTCCCTTTGTCATCGGTATGTTACTTGCCCGAGATTTGATCATCGGTATCCAATACCTAGTTCAGTCTCGTTACCGGCAAGTCTCTTTACTCGTTCTGTAATACATCATCTCATAACTAACTCATTAGTTATAATGCTTGCAAGGCTTAGGTGATGAGTATTACCGAGAGGGCCCAGAGATACCTCTCCGACAATCAGAGTGACAAAACCTAATCTTGAATTATGCCAACCCAACATGTACCTTCGAAACACCTGTAGAGCACCTTTATAATCACCCAGTTACGTTGTGATGTTTGGTAGCATACAAAGTGTTCTTCCGGTAAACGGGAGTTGCACAATCTCATAGCTGCAGGAACTTTGTATAAGTCATGAAGAAAGCAATAGCAGTATACTAAACGATCAAGTGCTAGGCTAACGGAATGGGTCATGTCAATCACATCATTCTCCTAATGATGTGATCCCACTAATCAAATGACAACACATGTCTATGGTTAGGAAACATAACCATCTTTGATTAATGAGCTAGTCAAGTAGAGGCATACTAGTGACTATAGTTTTGTCTATGTATTCACACATGTATCATGTTTCCGGTTAATACAATTCTAGCGTGAATAATAAACATTTATCATGATATGAGGAAATAAATAATAACTTTATTATTGCCTCTAGGGCATATTTCCTTCAGTCTCCCACTTGCACTAGAGTCAATAATCTAGATTACATAGTAATGATTCTAACACCCATGGAGTCTTGGTGCTGATCATGTTTTGCTCGTGAGAGAGGCTTAGTCAACGGGTCTGCAACATTCAGATCTGTATGTATCTTGCAAATCTCTATGTCTCCCACTTGGACTTGGTCCCGAATGGAATTGAAGCGTCTCTTGATGTGCTTGGTCCTCTTGTGAAATCTGGATTCCTTTGCCAAGGCAATTGCACCAGTATTGTCACAGAAGATCTTCATTGGTCCCGATGCACTAGGTATGACACCTAGATCGGAAATGAACTCCTTCATCCAGACTCCTTCATTCGCTGCTTCAGAAGCAGCTATGTACTCCGCTTCACATGTAGATCCCGCACCAACTTATAGCTCCACCGTTTAATAAAAACACGTATCCGGTTTGCGATTTAGAATCGTCCGGATCAGTGTCAAAGCTTGCATCGACGTAACCATTTACGACTAGCTCTTTGTCACCTCCATATACGAGAAACATATCCTTAGCCCTTTTCAGGTATTTCAGGATGTTCTTGACCGCTGTCGATGATCCACTCTGGATTACTTTGGTACCTTCTGCCAAGCTTATTGCTAAGCATACGTCGGTCTGGTACACAACATTGCATACATGATAGAGCCTATGGCTGAAGCATAGGGAACATTTTTCATTTTCTCTCTATCCTCTGCTGTGGTCGGGCATTGAGTTTGACTCAACTTCACACCTTGTAGCACAGGCAAGAATCCTTTCTTTGGTTGATCCATTTTGAACTTTTTCAAAATTTTGTCAAGGTATGTGCTTTGTGAAAGTCCTATTAAGCGTCTTGATCTATCTCTATAGATCTTGATGCCCAATATATAAGCAGCTTCACCGAGGTCTTTCATTGAAAAACTTTTATTCAAGTATCCCTTTATGCTGTCCAGAAATTCTATATCATTTCCAATTAATAATATGTCATCTACATATAAAACTAGAAATGCTCTGAGCTCCCACTCACTTTCTTGTAAATACAGGGCTTCTCCAAAAGTCTCAGATAAAACCATATGCTTTGATCACACTATCAAAGCGTTTATTCCAACTCCGAGATGCTTGCACCACCATAAATGGAACAATTGGAGCTTGCACACTTAGCACCTTTTGGATCAACAAAACCTTCCTACTGCATCATATACAACTCTTCTTCTAGAAATCCATTCAAGAATGCAGTCTTGACATCCATTTGCCAAATTTCATAATCATGAAATGCAGCAATAGCTAACATGATTCGGACAGACTTAAGCATCGCTACGGTGAGAAAGTCTCATCGTAGTCAACCCCTTGAACTTGTCGAAAACCTTTTGCAACAAGTCGAGCTTTATAGACGATTACATTACCATCACGTCGGTCTTCTTCTTAAAGATCCATTTATTCTCAATGGCTTGCCGATCATCGGGCAAGTCAACCAAAGTCCATACTTTGTTTTCATACATGGATCCCATCTCAGATTTCATGGCCTCTAGCCATTTTGCGGAATCTGGGCTCATCATCGCTTCCTCATAGTTCGTAGGTTCATCATGGTCAAGTAACATGACTTCTAGAATAGGATTACCGTACCACTCTGGAACGGATCTTACTCTGGTAGACCTACGAGGTTCAGCAGAAACTTGATCTGAAGTTTCATGATCAATATCATTAACTTCCTCACTAATTGGTGTAGTCGTCACAGGAACCGGTTCTCGTGATGAATTACTTTCCAATAAGGGAGTAGATACAGTTATCTCATCAAGTTCTACTTTCCTCCCACTCACTCTTTCGAGAGAAACTCCTTCTCTAGAAAGGATCCATTCTTAGCAACGAATGTCTTGCCTTCGGATCTGTGATAGAAGGTGTACCCAACAGTCTCTTTTGGGTATCCTATGAAGATACATTTCTCCGATTTGGGTTCGAGCTTATCTGGTTGAAGTTTCTTCACATAAGCATCGCAGCCCCAAACTTTAAGAATCGACAACTTTGGTTTCTTGCCAAACCACAGTTCATAAGGCGTCGTCTCAACGGATTTTTATGGTGCCCTATTTAACGTGAATGCGGCCGTCTCTAAAGCATAAACCCAAAACGATAGTGGTAAATCAGTAAGAGACATCATAGATCGCACCATATCAAGTAAAGTACGATTACGACGTTCGGACACACCATTTCGTTGTGGTGTTCCGGGTGGCGTGAGTTGCGAAACTATTCCGCATTGTTTCAAATGTAAACCAAACTCGTAACTCAAATATTCTCCTCCACGATCAGATCGTAGAAACTTTATTTTCTTGTTATGATGATTTTCCACTTCACTCTGAAATTCTTTGAACTTTTCAAATGTTTCAGACTTGTGCTTCGTTAAGTAGATATACCCATATCTGCTCAAATCATCTGTGAAGGTGAGAAAATAACGATATTCGCCACGAGCCTCAACATTCATCGGACCACATACATCTGTATGTATGATTTCCAACAAATCTGTTGCTCTCTCCATAGTACCGGAGAACGGTGTTTTAGTCATCTTGCCCATGAGGCACGATTCACAAGTACCAAGTGATTCATAATCAAGTGATTCCAGAAGTCCATCAGTATGGAGTTTCTTCATGCGCTTTACACCGATATGACCTAAACGGCAGTGCCACAAATATGTTGCACTATCATTATCAACTCTGCATCTTTTGGCTTCAACATTATGAATATGTGTATCACTACTATCGAGATTCAATAAAATAGACCGCTCTTCAAGGGTGCATGACCATAAAAGATATTACTCATATAAATAGAACAACCATTATTCTCTCGATTTAAATGAATAACCGTCTCGCATTAAACAAGATCCAGATATAATGTTCATGCTCAACGCGGCACCAAATAACAATTATTTAGGTTTAAAACTAATCCGAAGGTAGATGTAGAGGTAGCGTCTTGATCGCGATCACATCGACTTTGGAACCGTTTCCCACGCATTGTCACCTCGTCCTTGGCGATGCTTCGCTTATTCGTAGTCCTGTTTGAGTTGCAAATATTAGCAACATAACCAAGATCAAATACCCAAAGCTACTACGATCTCTAGTTAGGTACACATCAATAACATGTATATCACATATACCTTTGTTTACTTTGCCATCCTTCTTATCCGCCAAATACTTGGGGCAGTTCCGCTTCTAGTGACGATGCGCTTGCGGTAGAAGCACTCGTTTGAGCTTAGGTCCGGACTTGGGTTTCTTCTCTTGAGTAGCAACTTGCTTGCCGTTCTTTTTGAAGTTCCCCTTCTTCTTCCCTTTGCCCTTTTTCTTGAAACTAGTGGTCTTGTTGACCATCAACACTTGATGCTCCTTCTTGATTTCTACCTCCGCAGCTTTTAGCATTGCGAAGAGCTCGGAAATAGTCTTGTTCATCCCTTGCATATTATAGTTCATCACAAAGCTCTTGTAGCTTGGTGGCGATGATTGGAGAATTACATCAATGACACTATCATCGGAAGATTAACTCCCAGTTGAATCAAGTGATTATTATACCCGACATTTTGAGTATGTGTTCACCGACGAACTATTCTCCTCCATCTTGCACTCTGAGAACTTATTGGACACTTCATATCTCTCAATCCGGGCATTTGCTTGAAATATTAACTTCAACTCTGGAACATCTCATATGCTCCATGACGTTCAAAACGTCGTTGAAGACCGGTTCTAAGCCGTAAAGCATGGCACACTTGAACTATAGAGTAGTCATCGACTTTGCTCGCCAAACGTTCTTAACGTCGTCGGTTGCATCAAGAAGAGGTTCGGCACCAGCGGTGCTTCCAGGGCGTAACTTTTACGTGCGGCAATGAGGATAATCCTCGAGTTTCGGACCCGATCCGTGTAATTGCTACCATCATCTTTCAACTTTGCTTTCTCAAGGAGCGCATTAAAATTTAATGGAACAACAAAGACGAGCCATCTATCTACAAACAAGCATAGACAAGCAAGATACTATCGGTACTAAGTTCATGATAAATTTAAGTTCAATTAATCATATTACTTAAGAACTCCCACTTAGACAGACATCTCTCTAGTCATCTAAGTGATCACGTGATCCAAATTAACTAAACCATAACCGATCATCACGTGAGATGGAGTAGTTTTCAATGGTGAACATCACTATGTTGATCATATCTACTATATAATTCACGCTCGACCTTTCGGTCTCCGTGTTCCGAGGCCATATCTGCATATGCTAGGCTCGTCAAGTTTAACTTTGAGTATTCGCGTGTGCAAAACTGGCTTGCACCCGTTGTAGATGGACGTAGAGCTTATCACACCCGATCATCACGTGGTGTCTAGGCACGACGAACTTTGGCAACGGTGCATACTCAGGGAGAACACTTCTTAATAATTTTAGTGAGTGATCATCTTAAAATGCTACCGTCAATCAAAGCAAGATAAGATGCATAAAGGATAAACATCACATGCAATCAATATAAGTGATATGATATGGCCATCATCATCTTGTGCTTGTGATCTCCATCTCCGAAGCACCGTCGTGATCACCATAGTCACCGGCGCGACACCTTGATCTCCATCGTAGCATCGTTGTCGTTACGCCATCCATTGCTTCTACGACTATCGCTACCGCTTAGTGATAAAGTAAAGCAATTACTGGGCGTTTGCATTTCATACAATAAAGCGACAACCATATGGCTCCTGCCAGTTGCCGATAACTTCGGTTACAAAACATGATCATATCATACAATAAAATATAGCATCACGTCTTGACCATATCACATCACAACATGCCCTGCAAAAACAAGTTAGACGTCCTCTACTTTGTTGTTACAAATTTTTACGTGGCTGCTACGGGCTTAGCAAGAACCGTTCTTACCTACACATCAAAACCACAACGATAGTTCGTCAAGTTGGTGATGTTTTAACCTTCGCAAGGACCGGGCGTAGCCACACTCGATTCAGCTAAAGTGAGAGAGACAGACACCCACCAGCCACCTTTAAGCACAAGTGCTCGTAACGGTGAAACCAGTCTCGCGTAAGCGTACGCGTAATGTCGGTCCGGGCGCTTCATCTCACAATACCGCCAATCAAAGTATGACATCTTTGGTAAGCGATATGACTTGTATCGCCCACAACTCACTTGTGTTCTACTCGTGCATATAACATCAACGCATAAAACCTAGGCTCTGATACCACTGTTGGGGAACATAGTAATTTCAAAAAAATTCCTACGCACACGCAAGATCATGGTGATGACATAGCAACGAGAGGGGAGAGTGTTCGTCCACGTACCCTCGTATACCGTAAGCGGAAGCGTTAGCACAACGCGGTTGATGTAGTCGTACGTCTTCACGATCCGCCCTTGGACCGACTCTTTGCTCTATAAATACCCCAATATTCCAGAAACCCTAGGGGAGTCAACGAAATTTTCATCCACCCGCCGCAGAGTGCAAAACCACGAGATCCAATCTAGACACCATCACGGAGGGGTTCACCACTTCCATTGGTGCCTCTCCGATGATGCGTGAGTAGTTCTTTGTAGACCTTCGGGTCCGTAGTTAGTAGCTAGATGGCTTCCTCTCTCTCTCTCTTGATTATCAATACAATGGTCTCTTGGAGATCCATATGATGTAAGTCTTTTGGCGGTGTGTTTGCTGGGAGCTGATGAACTTTGAGTTTATGATCAGTTATATCTTTTTATATCCATCAAGTTATTTGAGTTCTTTGATCTCTTATATGTGTGATCTCTTATAGCCTCGTATTTCTTCTCTGATATTTGGGTTTTGTTTGGCCAACTTGATATGTTTATCTTGTAATGGGAAGAGGTGCTCGGTAGTGGGATCGATCTTACGGTGCTTGATCCCAGTGAGAGAAAGGGAACCGACACATATGTATCGTTGCTACTAAGGATAAAAAGACGGGATCCATATCTGCCGCAATAGATAAATGGATCTTGTCTACATCATGTCATCGTTCTTATTGCATTAATCCGTTTTTCCATGAACTTAATACACTATATGCATGCTGGATAGCGGTCGATGTGTGGAGTAATGGTAGTACATGCAGGTAGGAGTCGGTCTACTACTCTTGGACGTGATGCCTGTGTAATGATCATTGCCTGGATACCGTCGTGATTATTTGAAGTTTTATCAATTGCCCAACAGTAATTTGTTCACCCACCGTTTGCTATTTTTCTCGAGAGAAGCCACTAGTGAAACCTACGCCCCCCCGTCTTCTTTCTCATATATTTTCCTTGCGATCTACTTTTTCTTTGCATTTATTTTCAGATCTATTAAACCAAAAAATACAAAAATACCTTACTGCAATTTATTTGTTCCGTGATCTATTTATCCTATCTACAAATTTACCTCACGTCCTTTGCCTATCTTGAGGCGCCGTACCCTGAAAGGGATTGACAACCCCTTTAACACGTCGGGTTGCGAGGTGTTGTTCTTTGTGTGCAGGGGTTGTTTACGTTTTGTTGCTTGGTTCTCCTACTGGTTCGATAACCTTGGTTTCATATCTGAGGGAAATACCTACCACCGCTGTGCTGCATCATCCCTTCCTATCTGGGGAAATACCGACGTAGCTTCAAGCGACATCATAGTCATAGTCATCACCAAAAGCCACTTCTAAGGAATTTTTTCCCATAGGATACGCCGACTTACCAGGCACCACACCATGGAAAACTGTGGAAGACGGCTTAAGATCCTTGTTAGTTAAATTCATCCGTCGAAATGTGTCATAATATGGGATGTTGATGCTGCTGCCACCATCCATAAGCACCTTAGTGAACTTATAACCACCCACTTGAGGGGCTACCAGCAACGCCAGATGACCTGGATTGTCGACCCGAGGCTGGTGATCCTCCCGACTCCCTGTGATCGGATATTCTGACCATCGAAAGTACTGGGGTACCACCGGCTCAACAGCATTGACGGAGAGCTTATGAACCTTTTGATCCCGCTTGCAGAGACTTGTGGTGAAAACATGATATTGACCTCCATTAAGCTGCTTCGGGTTACTCTGATACCCTGATTGATTACTCTGTTGCTGGTTGTTCCGACCAGACTGTTGATTGTACCCACCATGGTTACCTTGCCCTTGATAACCAGAATTTGAGCCGCCCCCCCCCAAAGTCGGACCCTTGGGGACCAGATCCTGACCCGCTAGGCAGCCCATTGTTATTACCGTGATTCTGATTAAAGCTGTAATTTCTATATTCTCGCATGATAAAACAATCCTTCCAAGCATGGGTGGCCGGCTTATTAGGCAGACTGTGTTTCTGTCAAGGTTCATTCATCATTGCTTCAATATTAAAGTTTTTCCCTCCAAAGGACGGCTTACCATTACCATTGCGGTGCTGGCTTTTAGACCCGGCGCTGGTATTAACTACTAGATCTGACTCGCCGTCCGAGTGTCTTCGCTTACCACCATTGCCTTGGTTATTTCCATTGCCCCCTGCCACATTCTGCTGCTGACCCTTACCATTGCCACTCTTCTTGCCTTTGTTCGACTTCTCGTCATCAGATCTAGGGTCCTTGGTGGTGTCAGAGTCGGCATATTTAATGAGAGCCGCCATGAGCTCACCCATGTCATTACATAACGCTTGAGCCGTCCAAGCTTCTGCTTAAGGAGGGTGAAATGATAGTTCTTCTCCAAGACCAGGACCGTTTGGTTCGCCGCAATACTATTTGATGAGTGAATAATTGCAGAGACCCGCCGGGCCCAATGATGGGCCAACTCATCCTCACGCTGCACGCAGTTATCCAGATCAATAATCATTAGAGGCTGTTTGCATGCCCCTTGAAAATTCTTAATGAACTGCTCTTTCAACTCTGCCCATGAATTGATGGAATTAGGAGGCAATCCTTTTAACCATGTACGAGCTGGTCCATCCAACATCATAGTAAAGTACTTGGCACAAACTGCGTCATTGACATCCAACATCTCCATGGCGAGCTCATAACTCTCAATCCAGCCTTCAGGGGGAGGTCAGCTATATAATTGGGCACTTCACGAGGACCCTTGAAATCCTTAGGCAGACGTTCGTTACGCAACGCTGGCACCAAGCACGATACTCCAACGTCCTAGAGATTGTTTCAGCTCTTAGAGGTTGAAGGGGTCATCAGAGGCTGCTGATAAGCCGCCACCGCCACCTGAGCTGCCGCTGCCTCTGCCTCTCGGCGGGCTCTGGCTTCATCTACAATCGCCTGAGCATTAGTAAGGGGCGGGTCATCCTGACGGGGTGGGTTACGACGCCGCTCACTGCTGGAAATTGCTAGCGACTCAACACGCAGGCTGTAACTGTGACTTTGGCGAGGGGTCGATGAACACGATCACGACTGTAGGAATAAGCTGCCTGCTGTGCAACAGCGGTTCGAGGGAGTGCAACTGCGTTCCGGGTCTCTATTGCCTCTAGCGACCCCCCTCGATCGAAATCGCCGCCAGCCGGGTTGCTGCCGCTAACATGTTATCCACCGGGTTAGAGTGGTGACCAGGTGGTGTCGGAAACTGCCGAGGTGGGGTATGATCCCTACGAGGCGGGTCTGGTAGTCGAGGCTGAGCCGCCGCCCCGCTCCCCGGCGAGTTTTCAACTTTTTTCCTTCCAATTTTAGCCCAATCTCCCCCAATGTTTGGATACACTTTCGATAATGAGTGGCCAAAACTTTTGCAATCGTTTAGCGGGTGTACTGGATGATAAAATATTAATGAAGTCATCATTTGCACAACTCTAGCTTTTACAAGAGCAAAACCATATTTCCGTCCGCCTTCTTTTAGTTCTTGGCGAATAGGGTTGCACAAATCCCAAGAGAATTTAAGATTGTTCTCAATAACCCAGTTTGGATAGGATTGCCCTCAATGATTTAGACTCTTTCGACAACGAGATGTTGTCGAAATTCTGTAATTGTGTAGGGACAACAAAAACTTATATGCTACAGTACTAGGTGAAGACACATGTTGTCCTATAGACTTTTTTTTTCACCTTTTCGCCTATGCATGTGAAGGTGCGGAGCCAAATTACGAGTATGTACAATTGCGTATGGTGCCAAATAGTTAGTAGCATGAAGCATGACATATGATTGAGGGTAACTTGACGAACAACTAGTAGTAGCATGGCCAATTCCCCTATCCACTAGCATGTTTGGATTCACGTATTGTAAGTTAGTTGCCGATGAATAAAAGGGTGAAGCACTTTCTTATGTTTTTTTTCGAAAAGGGGGGGCTCCCCGGCCTCTGCATCAAGAGTGATGCATACGGCCATCTTATTAACCAAATAACAAAATGTGCCAACAAGGTTCCAAAGTCTCAAACTGAAACAAAGAAAAAGCAGCTCACACAGAGCCTAAAAGGCTAGATACACAGACTAGCCAGGAAAAGACGCCACAACCGGTTGGCTAAAAATAGATAGGTAAACTAATTGCCTATCCTATTACATGACCGCCATCCAAACCGGTTGAAGATATACCGAGCTACCATCTTCCAACGGATAGATCCAGTAACCAAATGCTTATGTGATATTGGAAATTCTAACATTGGGTGTTTCGAATTTATTAGCTGAACTTATCATGTTGTTCATCAGCATATGGATTTGCGGGGTTGCCGATGCATGAGGGCCGGGACACAAATGTTGCATGTTGTTAAAATTATAAGAAGTTGAAGCATGGCGATTATTTTACATCGACTCTTGCATGTAATTAGATGTATGATTGAAAAAACTAAGGCTACCCGATATATTATTATCACGAAACGATTATCCCCAGCAGGGTCATCAAAAATGTGTTTGTACACGAACACGTCACCGTGTACCTTTGGGAATCGAGTGCGATACACATGACATGTCGTCGGAAGAGCCTCCTCGAGAACGATATACGCAAGACACGCCGGCGAGGTCTTTTGAGGACCCTAAACCCTACACGCCCGTGAGGGACCCCATAAGAGCGCACGTCAGCTATGAGCTGCCCTAGGAGGCCTCTTGGATTGTTGCTCTCTAAAACAAAGAATGAGTAAGAAAAGAAACAATAGAGTAAGAAAAAGAACAAGGGAGAAGAACCAGAAAGAAAAGAGCGATTAGGGCATTCAATGATGTCGAACACTTTAATATTGGTCATTTTTGAGTCCGTTTTAAGGTATAATCACTCACGTCTAAGGCTGTCAACGACTTTACAATATAGTCTAACCCCTTTTGATTCGACGATTTTGGTTCATACAATCTATGTTTCTATGATACTAATAGTTAAGATTCTACTATGAGGATATATTATCAGAGCTCCGATCCGATAATTCTGACAACCTTACTCACACCTTACCTCACACCTTACTCACTATCTGCAGGAGGAACAGAAGATGGATCGACATCCGTCTATGAGAGATGCTCTAATGTTTCGCAAGTGAGCCTCTTCGTCCTCCTTCCCCTTCGCTCCCCTTCATCCTCCTTCCACTTCGCTTCCGCGCGACGCCACCACGCAGCATTTTCCGCTGCTGCCACTAAAATGAAGTAAAATGAGCGTCGTTATTAGTTACTACTCCACCACCTCCTATAGTGAGGGGAAGGGACCAAGCAGCGAGAGCTGAAGGGATTTTGGGGATTAGCCTAGGGTTTTAGGGTGGCCGAGGCGACGGCATGGGCTACCACCACCTCCTCGTCGTCTCGCCGCCGGCGCAGCCGCCGCCGCCGCCGCGGCGCCTCTCCCTACCCTCCCGCTCGCCGCGGGGGGCCGTCACAGCCGCTGCCTCGCCCGACGCCGTCCGCTCCTCGTCGGTGGTGGCATCGTCGGCGGCCACGCGAAGGAGGGCCGTGCTCCTGGTCGGGATCTCCGTGTTCCCGCTCCTGCGCCTCCGTGACGCGGCGACCTCCGCCGCGCAGCCCTCAGCGGTCGATCTCGTCACTGGTGAGTAGGGCTCTGCTCAGCGTGGGGATGATCTATGAGATTCTTAGTTTGAAATCTGATGCGGATCTCCTAAAAAAAACTGATGCAAATGTTTCTTGAACACATAACCCTGGAGGTTGGAACCTTCACGGATCCTTGGAGATTTTCTGAAACTTTAGTCCGAAGCCTGCAAATGGTTAGCCGGCTAGGCTAATCATCCCCTTGAGGAAGTCAAAATCTTGTATGCGAATGGCCACTCTGCATGTTCTAAACCATCCCTGTTACGAAATAGTTTGGCCAAATCACTCGGCGGTGATAGTGCTGACTTACACTAATAAGAGTGTTTTTCTTATGTTCAGTTTTGTTAAATGTTATTTGTGCAACATTGAATGCAGTATGCTGCTTCCACAATAAAATGTATGCTCTGCTATCCATTTCATGTCAAATACCCCCTCCGCCCAGAATTACTTGTCACAGAACTAAAATACATCTGGATACATCCATTTCTGTGACAAGTAATTCTGGACGGAGGGAGTAGTAGTTTTGGAAAATGATTGAATTGGCATGAAGTAAGCATTTCTGCATCAGAAAGAGCATTTGTCCTTGTTCTAACTAGCTGATACCCGCGCGTAGGAGTGCAGGACGGCGTCCCGCAAAATCCCGCAAAAACAGCCAGCTAGCACACAGCTAGTACAAATTGATGTGACGTAGTTTAATTTTTCTATAACTGACTTTTTTAGCTTTGAATAAGAAGCGGGCCGGATTCGGGCGCCGCCCTGCACCCCTACCCGCGCGGCTTGCCTTCGTTAGTAGGACCGTGTGTTGTTTTCCGTATAATTTGTGAACTTTTACGTGTTTATTTATCTTTTGTTTGATTCAGCCTTTTCTTTGTTTCTATTGATATGTTGTTTACTTCCATTTTTAGGGGGGATGTTGTTTACTAGTTGTATGAATTGTGGGAAATAGTATTGTATCAAGTTTATTGCTTTATCCAAATTACACTGTCCACAGAGAAGAGAAAAACAAAATGACACCCACCTGAATGATACCTATGCTCAGCAGTGATTTGAGGCAGAGCATCCAAAATCAAAGCGACAAAAATGTAGACATCAGCAAAGGGTAAAATAAGACTTGCAGATCCAGTAAATATTAATTCCAAATGTATTGATGTTCAGCCTATCCAAGCAAAGTCATGATGCTCATATGCGTGTGTAGTGCACAATACATGTTTCAGAATGGAAGGATTTCCCTGTCTAGCCAGTGAACACCGAGGACTTAACCCAACATTTACACCATTGGTTATGACATCAATGGCAGGCAAAATCTCACTACAGCAACAGAAAGAAATTAGATTTGGTGAGGTCTTAATAGAAGTGGTTATGCATTTTAAACAGAGAGGAACTGTTATTATGACATGAAGGTCTAAATCTGTATATCTGACATGGATAGTTAGGATTTTTTTATTGCAAGCACAAGCACAATAGCAAGCTCCTTATCCTGCAATCTCATAATATTTACTGTGACACAAAAAAAGTTCAAAGTTGCAATAGAAGGCCAAAAGGAAACATCGAAAGAGGAAACCTCACAAAATATAATGTATAAGGTAATGTGTACTGCTTGCATTAGCTATGTGCCTGTGGCATTCCTGTAGATGTAATAGCTGTAGTTATTACATTGCAAAATGGTCAAATTATCAAAATAATTATTTGAACCTATACACAGCAAAATAAGTGGTGAATATGTTACTCCACATGTACACATTAGTAGCTAGTGTATGACACAAGACCAAGCTGATCCTACTTCAGTAGCTAATATATGATACAAAATCAACCATGGTACTACAAAGCTAAACCTACAGAAGCTTTTTAGCGATGCATTAACCTGAATGCAAAAATCAGCATTATGCTCACTTCATCAGCTGTAGCTTGATGTCTCAGGCTCATCTTCAGCGAAGATAATGTCCATATGTCAGTGTATACATCAATTTTATTATGAGTACAGTTTCATTATCCATGGCCAATCTAATTTTATACTGCAACCTCTAAATTTATGCAGCAAGCCTTTTGATTTTTACATCAAGAGTTCATTATACAGGAAGATCTGAACTCATATATGACAATTTCAAATTCATTACCCATGGCCAATCTGGATTGCAATACCCCATGTCTTCAGACTACACATTACACCTGAACCTTCAATGAGTTCACATCAACTGACAATCAATTGCAAAAAAATTTGGAAGCAAAAATACATCATATGTAGCAATAGCAACAGGCAAATGTATAAAATTCTCACGGGATAGGAAAAAAAGGGGAATGGCACCAGGGCAGGAGGAGTCGGGCTTCAGTACCAGCGTCGTCGCCGGCGGCATACTGGAAGACCCTGATCTGGGAAGCTACACACAGCAGGACAACTGGAGTAGGAGCATCGCGCGGACTGGGCTCTCTTAAAAACGAAGAAGAAGGCCAGACCGGGGCGGAGAGGCGGCTGGAGGAGGGCGGAGGCCATCAGGGGCCGGCATGGGTAGGGGCGGGTCGAGACGCCAAGGGAGGAGGCCTTGTGGAAGTCTGTACACGGCTACATCCACAGTTCCGGTGTTCTTGTGGAAAGGACGACGTTGCGGAGGAGCCGCGCAGGTCAGGGAGCGGGAACCGGAGGCCGCGGCCGGCCAGCGAGCATAAGCACAATCCCAGGCGCTCCTCTGGTAAGGCTACGGGCACGGCGCTTGCGCTGGCCATGATGGAGGTCCGGTGACAGGCGCTGCCGTTTGTGGGGCCTCTCGCTCGCTTCCTTCTTTCTCTTCACTTTTGACCGACCGAGAGAGGGAGAGAGAGCGCTATCAGGAAGTGGAGTAGAGCCTGATCGAGAGATTCACAGCGCAAAAGAAAATTGAGAGGCAGTTGTCGGCATCACAGGACCACCTCCGCTCTTCCCCGTCTCTTTCTCTCCTCCACGACTTCTCCTTTTCCTCGTCTCCGGCTCGGGCCACTGCTTGCTGTCTCCCATACCGTCGTTCACCACCGACGTCGACGCCTGGTACATAGCGTCGACGCCTGGTACATAGCAGGGATGGGATGTTTGCCGTTGCCATCCATGTGGGCAAGAGCAGCGGAGTAGGCAGATGGGGGAGGTGCAGTGGTGCACGCGGGGGACCTAGGTAGTGGCGGCTCGCCCCAGCCGTCAACATTGAGCAGGAGAAGAGGTCAGCCAACCCCACTTGAGGCACGCGTGCAGGATGCCATCCACAACGCTGTGGAGATGGACATGGCGGCGGAAGCGGGGTGGCGGTGGTGTAGCTGGGAAGAAGCGGGTGCCGTGGTTGGGGAGGAACGGGGCAATGGTGGAGCCATTTTATAAGCTCGTATAGCGGTGGGGCGGCGTGGATATGCCCGGAGTCTTCGAGAGAGAACCGGAAACGTGAAGAGAATCGAGAGGAGGTTAGAAACCGACCAAAATATCTGCATCAAGTGAAGCGGAGGATGTGCGTCCAAAGTCATGGTTGGCAGCAAGATGCACACACAGGTTGTACCCCTCCTGGTCCCCAGAATTAACGTGTCCTCTCTTAATTCAGCCAGAGGCCCAAAAAAAAAAACTCCCAAAAAAGGATAAAAAAAAGATTCATACGGGTGAGTGAGAATTACCTTATATGGGAATGAGTATGTGACATTTGATTAAGCAGATTGATCTGTGCTTTCATGCATTCACTTATGGGACGGTGTATCTGTAAAGCTAGGGAGAAAAATAGCCTTATTAAGTCCTAGCTTGATGTGATGAGTGCACAAAACCAGGAGTTACTCAAGCCTCTGGGAATATGTTATTACGGGCATGTTTGGTTGCCATCCATATTTTGCCACACTTGTGTGCCATAAGTGTGGCATGCCACAGTTTTTGTGGTGGCCAAATTGGTCGCCACACTTGTGGCTAGCAACTGAGTCTATGACAACTGGGGTATGTGACTGAAAAAGTGTGGCATGCCACAACTGTGGCTGCAACCAAACATTTGCCTCAATTTGCCACACTTGTAGCACAAAAGTATGGCAAAGTGTGGATGGCAACCAAACATGCCCTACGTCCTGCGTTCTGGTGTGAGGTACATTGACTAAAAAACAAAGGCATGCCTATTTGTGTTTTATTGATGATGCCACTTTTGAATTGATTAATGATATGATTGTTTTGCATGTTTTAGTGTGGTCACGTCTCTTTGTGAGAGCATTTAATTTTTTCAAGGTTATAAAGTAGCATGGCATTGGCCATTTGAGAAGCAGAGCAACAAAAGCCAAGTTTGTCCATGTGTACCCACTCTTTTTCACACCAATATGATTTGCCCATTATTAGTCAGTTTCCTTATGTTATACTACCTGACTATGAGTTGATAAGCCTGATAAATTTATGGCATTGTTCTTACAGATAAAATGGACATTCAGATGTCTGAGGAAATGCAGCCTGAAGAAACTAGGGCTGGACCACCTCAGTCTGAGGTGAAAAGGCCATCTCCAGGGAATCCACTTGCAAGTCTCCTGAATGCAATTGCAGTTATTGCTTCTGGGCTTCTGGCTGGGCTTCTTGGTACTACTCAACGTGAAAAGAAGGCCTTGCAGTCAGCCATCTCATCTGTATGCCATCTACAAACCTTTGGTCACCATCTCATCTGCATCGCCACCATCCTAATTTTAAATACACGTAAATAGAAAATCTTAACTAACCTGTTAGCTCGAATATCAGTCCGCTACATGCTCAATTAAATGCTTCTGCTGCTGCTGCAAACTGGCGCAGTAGCACACATCACTTTAATGGCAAATTTGGTGTCTATCCCGCATTCATGGTATTCAGTTTGATTTAGCACTTGACATGTAAGTCCTGATGCATGCTTAAATGTCAGACATGACTTACAGTTAATCATCCTTTCTTAATTATTTTGCTCAGGATCTTGTTGTCCGACAAATGTTTCAAATTTATGTTCTCTGTTGTAAGTTACCTTTTTTGTGTGTGGCTGAATTTGATTCAGCATCTATGGTATGCATGCCTTGATAAGCTTCATCATCTTGAGACTCATTCCAGGTGGCCTTCTGTATTGTTTAAGGCTTTCAGTAATTGTTTAGAAATCCCAGCAAATGAAATATATACTATATGTTTACTTTGCTGATGTTCTATTCTTTGCCATGGGCCTTAATACTATGCACCTACTACTTTCGCAGGGATGTTTCTGAATGCATATTTTCCTGCCCCTTTGTCTTGGTTGTTAACATGACCTGGATATATTTGATAAACCAAGATGAGTTGCTTTAGATATACTAGAATGGCTTTCACAGTGCAGAGATTATGTGTCAAAAACTTTCTTGAATTCAATGTCTAAGTACATTGAATTCGTAAAGGACTATGAACTAACAAATCTGATGTTCTATTTCCCCAGATGGAGATCAAATTGGCCGAAGATGAGGCAGCGATGTCTTTGCTTAGAGAGAACTATGAGAAAAGGCTATTGGACGAACAAGTGGCACAGAAGAAACAAGCTAGGATGTTCCAGGACGAGGAAGCTTCTCTTCTTGATCAATTGGCTTCAACGAAGAGAACTGTAAAAAATTTAAATGAGGAAGTTATGAAGGAGAAGGAGCTAGTTGAACAGCTTAAACATGAAACACATGATCTTGAGATTAGCATTGCACAAGCAGAGGAAGACAAACATGCGTTTGAAGAAAATTTGAGGGACAAGTTGGAAACACTTGATATTTTACATGGCAAGGTAAATCTGCTTAGCCAAGATGTAAATGACAAGGAGGAAAACATTACAGAACTCAGTTCATCACTTTCAACCAAGGAAGGAGACTACCAGAGCCTGC
This sequence comes from Aegilops speltoides, assembly GCA_021437245.1. Lineage (NCBI taxonomy): Eukaryota > Viridiplantae > Streptophyta > Magnoliopsida > Poales > Poaceae > Aegilops > Aegilops speltoides. The sequence continues at coordinate 143,564,449 of CM038141.1, forward strand.
ACTTGATATTTAATCAGACTAAAGAGAGCCTGGAACATGCAAATTCTAGAATGGAGCAACTGGAGAAGTATGTTTATGCAGCTAAAAATGATATAAAATCAAAGATATCCTCAATTGATTCATTGAATGAGGATGTCCAAACAGTGTACAGTGCAAAGAGTGATGCCGAGGAAAAAATAAGCGAGTTAATGAAACAGTACACTGAATTGGAAGCTGCTTCTAAGACGAGGGCCTCTCACGATTCTGAACTATTGTCCAATAAAGATGGTCAGCTCAATCAACTCGAAGAACGACTTTCTACTGCATTAAGTGATTCTAGTGAAGACAGAATTATAATTGTCGAGTTAAACAGTGAATTGGAAGCTAACAGAACAATGCTACTCAATGAAGTTGAGGCCCGGAAAAAATTGTCAGATCTTGTCCAGTCCACTGAAGATGCACTTAAAGAATCCAGAAATGAGTTGTTCAAACTGTCCGAAGAGCTTAATGAAGTAAATATATCAAACCATGACTTGACAACCCAGATTTCAGAATTCACAAATGAGTCTAGTGAAGTGAAACAGGCTCTGGCTAAGAAAGTAGAAGAAGCGGAATCAGTTTCTAAAGCTCTTTTAGATGAATTGGCCTCAGTGAAGGAGATACATCAAAAGACACAAACAAATCTTGAAGTCACCTCTAATCAATTGGTGTCTATTACAGAAGTGCATGGTGAACTTAGTAAAGAATTGCTGGATGCATATAAAAAGTTAGAGTCCACAACAGATGAGCTTGTTAGAGAACGAAGGATTAATGCTACTTTAAATAGGGAGCTTGAGGCATTGGTGAAACAGTCGCAGGTGGAATCTGAAGCTAGAAGAGCTCTTCAAGCAGACTTGGATGAGGCCACTGTTTCACTAAATGAGGTGAACGAGAGTACATTATTTCTGTCTAATAAGCTTGATAACACTGTTTCCAGGATTTCTGCTATTAAAGAAGAGAAAGAGGCTCTTTCAGCGGCTCTTTCGGAGCAAAAGAAAAGTACAGCCGAAGCTCAGAAAAATATGGTGGATGCTCAGCATCTTATTAAAAGGCTTGGGATGGAGAGAGAGAATAGTGAAATCAGGAGTACAAAGCTTGAAGAGGAATTGGCCACAGCAAAAGGTGAGATGTTATATCTGAGGAGGCAGATTACTGCAAGTGGGTCACAGAATACAGATGTTTTGGAAGCAAGCCCAACACCAAATTTCAACCAATCTCCGGAAGATCGTGTTCCAAATACCAGTAGTACTGATGCTGTACCTCCCCGTTCTGCTAAGAAGATTTATAGGAGAAGAAAAGACAGACCATAAACATGAGCATTACCAGAACATGTGATCTAGGACCATCAATCTTTAATTTGCTCTCATTTTAGCACTTTATGATAAATGTTCTTATTTAACTTCCAACATTTGAAAGCTAGCATGTTAGACTACCCTATAGTAGCTCCAACTCTTTTTGTTGTAGCTCTAAAAGAAGACCCTTCTGGTTTCCATGATCCATATGCTAGATTGTGAGGGAATTGCAAATGTATGTTAATCTGTGTGCAAATGTGTTGTTGTTGTTGTCTCGAGTGGTTCATGAATTATAATATGGTGACTCTTGCTATCTTCTTACTAAAACACTCCAAACTGCACGTGCAATCTGCTTATCCATCATTATGTTAATTACGTAGGCATGCCTCTATTTTGGTACTGTTTACTTGTCTGTCTCATGTTCTGCATTTTTATAATGAACCTACATTCTCCTGATTCATTTTACTCGAGCGGGAATTATGAGATGCCGGGAGGAAGTTTATTAGTGCCTTGACATCTTCTGCTGGATTTGCGAACATTGGGATTTTGAGAAAGAACAAAGTTCCCAAACTTTGGGTCAAAAGGTATGCAGCTTCCTTTCACCTCCCATTCCTCCCAAACATATGGTGCTGCAAAAACTTGGTCTTGTGCTGCTTATATATGAAAACCATGCTGACTATTTTCAATTTTTCATGCTGGGTCTTAGCATACTGTTCTTTCTGTTTTATTGCATGCCCTATTGTTATATACTCCCTCTGTTCCTAAATATTTGTCTTTCTAGAGATTTCGACAAGTGACTACATACGGAACAAAATGAGTGAATCTACACTCTAAAATATGTCTATATACATCCATATGTGGTAGTCCATTTGAAATCTCTAAAAGACAAGTATTTAGGAACGGAGGGAGTATTTATCTGTATCTTGCCAGAATCTGGTCTTCAGATACCAGAATAGTTAGTGTCGATTATCCTTGACCGAATTAGGTATGTGTTTCTAAATTGTTAATGTCCCACTGTCCTTTTCCCTGATTACATGTTGTCATTTGTCAGGAATTTGCTACTTTGGTTCACAAGACTTCCTTTTGTAGGAAGCGGATTTGTAGCACCCGGGTGCTCCACACCCCTATACGAACATTAAATTCAGAAAAATACCGAAAACATTGTTTTTTTTTTAGATTTTGGGATATCAAACCTGGGGTCCTGATCTACTTCCGTGTGAAAATTCATGAAAAAATACCAGGAAACGTATTTGTGGCAAAAAAGACAAAATTCCTATGTATAGAAAAAAACTGTTTGGACGGATTTTTGTTCGGTCAGTTTTTCCTTCGCCACGGATACGTTTCCTGGTATTTTTTTTCACGAAATTTCACACGGGAGTAGATTGAGAACTATCCCCAAATTTCAGATATTTTTGATTTTTTTGGGTATTTTTTACGATTAATATTCGTATAGGGGTGTGAAGCACCCAGGAGCTCCTGCGTATTTTCCTCCTTTTGTATCTCTCCTTTGCCAACACTATAGTAAAGGGGGGGTTCCTACTGCATATTCACAAGCAGTGATAGGGGAGATTTACAGAAGGCCCTCTGCCCTCAGCATTGTGACACGGTAGGGATAACCTGAAGACTTGCCAGTAAAAATGACTTGTTTATTCTGATGAGGATCTGAATAATCCATCCCTGATTCCATGCGGCCATGGTGTCCTAATTGTTGACAAATTGCATCTATAGTATTTTCACCAGAATGTTTAAATGTAGGACCGCCATATATCTAACCACAGTTCTATGTTAGCATGTGCAACTATGGTTTGGGTTGAATACACCATGTTCAAGTGATTCTCATGTTCCTTTGTTATCAGGATGCCTTTAGGTTGCACCCACTTTTGCTGACTTTATTGCAGCTGTACTTCCCAGTTTGCTCTCTTTGAAATGTCCAAATCTTCCACAATGAGCATTGCGAGCACTACCCACTAGTTGCCATACAGACATATGGTACAAATAATATGCCCTTCCATATCGACAACGGCAGTCTGTCTGTGTGGAAGGAATGGAAGGATGCAGATCATTTGCTATCTTACCTGAGTTGTAACTAATGGTACCGCTCTCTGGATGTACACATGGGGCATATTGAAGCCGATGCCCAGGAGAGGAGATTCTGTAGAGTGGAACCCGGTGTGACCTGCGCGTGGACAGCGTGCGGCTGTGGCTGCACACATTTGGTGCTCGGCACAGGATGTCTACGTGGGATGCGTATCGACGGCTGGGCGCGGCAGTGGCTGGCACATGTTGGGCGCGGGGAATTGCAGGGCGTGGCAGGCGTGACGTCTCCCGAGCGCAAGGTGGAGGGCTCTGCTAGTTCTCTGCTCTACTGCTTCGCTCGAGCGGCTTTGATCTTGATCAGGTGCGAGTTGGGTCTCTGATCTGGTTCCTGGTGATGCCGTGGTGGTGAAGATCACGGTTGTGGGCGACGGCTATGGCCAAGGGTCGGTGTAGTGGATCATCGGATCCTGCGGTCAGATCAGGGTCGGCCTTGGCAGGTGGGTTGGTTGGTGGGCGGTAGTCGGTGGGCGGTAGTCGGTGGGCAGCTGGTGCGGGCGATAGCAGGTGGTCGGTACATCTTCAAGAGAGTTCCTCTTTTTTCGAAACGAAGGCAAAAGATTTGCCTCATCGATTAATTAAGCAGAAGAGAATTGCCCAGTTAATTAATGGAAAACCAGGCGAAAACCAATACAGACCAACCACACGTGAACTACTCACAGAGCATGCAACCCCCTAAGCACAAGATCACCTGACAACCAAACCCAACACCTAACGTCCATCAACCCCACGCTGCTACATCGCAAGGATACCCCAACGAGGGTAACTCGGCCGAAGACCACAGGCACCACCAAATCCACGAAGACAAGCCAGACCATAAGGACAACCCAAGTGACAGATAATCATCCATCAGCGGTGCGAGCGCCTTTCTGTGGCCCGCTCTTCTTTCCTTTGCTCACGAGAGCCTCCTCCTGTCGCCTTACGGATCCGGGCTCGCCCTCTCAAAGCGTTTGAGCAAGCTATGAAGCTCTAAATCGAAGAGAATGTCATTGACCTTGTCACGCCTGAAACACGCCAGCGGTCACGTGCGAGTGAGTGACTACAACATCGGAACCTCCATGCTCCACGAGAGGCGGCGGTGGTTGCGCTCAGAAGATCGGCGCCAACATACCAACCACCTCAACATCATCGATCCACAGTACCATCGACACGATGGACTCAAGCGTCTCCATTTGCTCACATGATAGAGCCTCGGGGTTAGGCGCCAACACACCTGTCTCATCAACCTCGCCACTCAAAGACGCTACATGCCCAATGGCCATAGATGAGGCGTGTGAGAACCAACCAAGTCTCCACAGTCCGCAAAGGCGGTGGTGGCGAGACTCGACGGTGGAAGTGAGGGTGTCATAGCCACCGCCAACGACTCCAATGCGCTCAGGCTCCATTGGTAACACTATAGATGATTCCCACAAAGCTCGTGCAACTCGGGCATAATCTGCGAATCGAGCTCGACCTCGGTGATAACCGCGCTCCCACGAACAAGTGGCGTCACATGCGAGCACGAGGAAAAATCTCCAAAGAAACCTTCGCATCCTCAACAATTGAACTAACACGGAGCTCGGTAGCAAAGGCACAACCGCGCAACCTCAAGCTTGGCTAGAGCGGCCTTGGCTCGGCCGCAGCAGCTCAATCTCTGAAGGAGCTCCATGCGCAGCAGGCAAGCTGCGACTCCAAAGCGAGACCAAAGAGGCGTTGACATTGGAATCCTTGCAACACCCAGTTGGGACCTTGGCGGCACCGACACACACGGCGACAGTGGCCCACAACCTCAGCCCAACTCTGGTCGGCGAAGGACAAAATTTGGGCGGACGAGGCGGTTCTGCTGGAGAGGAGCACGAGTGGCCGGAGAGCGATTACAAGCGGCCGGAGAGAAGCACGAGAACCTCTCCCGATGTCGAGGCGGCGGCAATGAATGCATCTGAAAGGCTCACGACATGCATCGACTTGATGGCCACGCTCGAGGCAACGCAGCACCTCCTCGAGCCCAGCGCTGAAGGCGAGGCTACGCTCGAGACCTTCCTCGATGGCTCTAGAGGAGTGCCTGGCGGAACAGCGCCCCGACCCACATGCTCCCAGCCGCCTCTGCTTCAAGAGCGGCAAGCAGAAGCAGAAGGCCCTTGCATGCCGCGCCAAGATGGACCAGCGAGAGGAGACTCCAACTTCTCGGGCGTCGTCGCGTCATCGCATCCATCGTCGGTTCCACGAGCCGCGGAATCCACACCTCCGGAGGCGGTCGGTCTTCTTGCAGAGGCCAAGGCATGGTCGCGACTACCAAAGACACCAGCAGTGGGGGTTGCAGCTGGTCGACGGCACCTGCGGTGGCAGCAACAGGGATGGCAGGCAGGGGTGTTGGAGGCGAAGACGACGGCGCAGACCTGAGCTCCATCACCACCCCGGCCCCATCCATGGGGCTGCGGCCCGCCAAAGGCGGCTCGGTCAGCGGAGCGACCAGAACTAGTCCCTCCCGAACCGGATCTGGCAGGGGGCGGGCCGTCGCGGGCTTGGGGATGGGGCGAGCTTGAGCCATCCGAGCCCCAATGGCGGATCGCACCCACGGACGGCGAGGCGACCGCGCGCCAGGGCGGCGGCGGGCGGTGGCATGGCGGCGTGGTCGGAGATTCGCGTCGCGAGCTCGGAGAGACGCGAGCACGAGAAACATCGGGCAGCCTTCTGCACCGCCGAGGAAGGAAGAAGCGGCGGCGATCCGGATCTGGTCTCAGCGAGGGGAGGCGGCGGGACGGAGAGATCGGCGGCGGCGGCGCCAGCTACTTCCGGCGCCAGCGCGGTCGCGGGAGCTCCCATCTCCTATCAATATCGGTGTGACTCGAACGGGGGTTGTCCCTGCCTGGTACACGAGTTCCTCTTTTTGGCCTTAATCGGAACCGGCGATGGTGGCGCTCATGGGTGCCGCAACCTTTCTTGCAAGCGTCGTTGTGGAGGTATGCTCCTCCTTTGGTTTTGGAGGAAAACCGTAGATCCACTGGATCGGGTGATGGAGGTGTCTTTACGTCTTTCTCCTCCTTGAGGCTTGTCCATGTGGTTTGTTGAGGCAGCGGTTTTAGGGTGCTGATTTCTGTTATGCAATGATGATAATGATGTGGAGAGGTGCTTCGGTTTTTTTTTTTTTTTTGATGTGGAGAAGAGTTTGCCTCGCAGCTTGGGCTTCGGTAGTCAGTTCTGCTAGGCGTGTCCAAAGAGCTCTTTCATTTGCCCACCCCTAGCATTATGTCAAATGAGGCACAGCCTCAATCTTAAAGGAAATTTTAGCCTTCAATAGACGTGTAAAGATCTATCTGGGCCCAACCTCATCAGCCATTGCTGCTATAACGAAAGGTAAAAGTAAACGTTGGCCTATTGAACACAGTCACACAGCACAACATGCAGCGGATCAGTGGACCATACAGGTGGATCCGGTGATGATGCCAAACCTATGTAAACAGTCCTAAACTTTAACTTTTGATCTTGTCCATCTCGGTGTCCTGGGGCTGGGGGTTGCTCAAGTGCCCACTGCTGTACGCATTTGTGGTGGGGGCTTCAGTTTGTTGGGCCACTTGCTTGGAGCCACACAAAGCTATGATCACAATGCTGGGAATGGAAGCACATGCATAAACTTCTCGTCTTTTTTTTTTCTTTGACACCTGCATAAACTTCTAGTCTGTTAGCGCGAGTGGCATACGAAAGTTGGACGCCTAACACACCGACCTGGATAACTACCACCATGCATCTGCTTGTACGCATGCACCCCAACAATGGCCCGGCTTAACCACTTGGTTTGGCCCCATTTTTCAGCGCGTTTGCCAATGGTTGATCATTTGAAAATGGAACCAGCGTCAGCTGCTTGAAAACGGAATCAGCATGATGGTTTCCCTGAAAGAGAAGGTCGGGCACATAGCACCGGGGCGGATACGTAGTCTCCGGTTGGACCGGGTCGAGAACAATCTGGAGACGGGTATGACATGGCTAAAGAGAAATCAAGGGTTGGCAGATGTGTATGCCGTCATGGGATGGTCGCCGGCGTTGCAGCAGGGGAGAGGGGCGCAGGTCAACAGGAGCACAAGGAGTGTTGAGTATGTTATTTGTGCATGTATATTGACTAGGCCCACCTCTTTAGTTTGTTGTATAGATTGAGGTAGGGCCCACATTATCATCGTATATCGTCTTTATCTTGCGAGAACAATACATCGTGCAATCATAATCTCATACATGGTATCAGCTTTTTAGGTTTTTCGCTTCCGCCGCCGCCGCCGCGCACCACCTCTGCGCCGCCGCCGCCGCCGCCACCTAGCCGCCGCCGCTCGCGCGACATACGCGCCGGTCGCCGCTTCTCCTCTCCCTGCGTGCGTGCTGCCCTAGCCGCCCGCACTTGCCCCGCATCTCCAGCACACGCGCGTGATGCCCTAGCCGCCCGCACTTGCCCCGCATCTCCAGCACACGCGCGTGATCGCCTGCGAGCCGCCGCTCCACCAATCGCTAGCCCCGCGCCGCTGCACCATCGCATCGCCAGCGCGCGATCGCTAGCCCTGCCGCTTGCTTCATCCGGACTCGTAGCTAGCTTACGGTGTGCCGTTTCAGTTTACATGAAAAAAGAATCTCACGTGAAGATGCATGCAGCCAGCTTACCGTGTGTACTGGATTTGGAGACGTCCGGCCGCGCGGAGCTGGTCGTCGGCCAGCCTGCTCTGGCCGCCTCTGCCGTCCCGCCGCTGACGCCCTCTGGCGCGGCTCCGCCATCGACGCCCTACGGCGCGGCCCCGCCAGCCCACCCTGACTTGCCGCACGGCTCGGCTCCGCTGCCCCCGCTGGTGTACATCGCCGCCCCACCACCGGCGCTCTCCGGCCAGTCCGTCGTCGCCCCGCCGCCGGCGCCGACTCTGCCCGTCGACCCCTTGCTGTTGTGCAGGGCGTTCGACGCGCCGTGTCTGAGGCTCCCGAGTCTTGGTGGGGTCGTCGGCGAGCGGCACTCGCCCACCGGGCGGCAGAGTTTTCCGCGGGCCATCCGGCCTACGCAGCACCGCAGTCGCAGCCAGGGCTGCTTCCCATACCGTTTGGAGAGTACCCACCGCCGCTGCCGAGCGGTGGCTACGGCCTCCCCATGGCGTCTCTGTTCCCCTCGCCGGCGCCATGGGACCCGGTGCTCCTTCCCGCATTGCATGCCGCTCCTACGCCGAACAACTACACCGGAGGTGATGATTGGTACATGGACACCGGGGCTACGGCTCACATGTTTGCTCATCCTGATAATCTTGCCTCCTTTACTCCCGTCACCACCGACCGCCGCATCATTGTCGGCGACGGTTCCACACTCCCTATCACACATGTCGGGCACGCTTCTTTTCCGTCTAATTCCATGCCTATTACTTTTTCTAACATACTTGTGTCACCTCATCTTATTAAAAACCTTGTTTTCGTTCGTCGTTTAACTCGTGAAAATCCTATTACTGTTGAATTTGACAAGCTTGGATTTTGTGTCAAGGACGCTCGAACCAGGATGGTACTTCACCGATGTGACAGCCTCGACGAGCTCTATCCAGTGCATTTGCCGTCCACCTCCACCACCGCACCGATTGCTCTCTCCGCCGGCGTCGATCTCTGGCACGCTCGTTTGGGTCATCCCAACCCCGTCACACTTCGTCATATTCTTAAGAGTTTCAGTTCCAGTTGTCATAAGATAGAGGATCACACCTGTCATGCCTGTCGTGTCGGCAAACATGTTCGCCTCCCGTTTAATAACTCCACCACATAGCTTCTTTTCCTTTTCAGTTGATTCATAGCGATGTGTGGACCTCTCCGGTTCCTAGTAATTCGGGCTATTCATATTATATGGTTATCCTTGATGATTATTCTCATTATGTGTGGACTTTTCCTTTGCGCAGAAAGTCGGATGCACTCTCCACTTTGACGGCTTTTTACTCCTATGTCAACACGCAGTTTGGGCGTCCCATCCTTGCTCTTCAGACTGACAATGGAAAAGAGTTCGACAACCTTGCTTTTCGCACTTTTCTGTCACATCACGGCACAGTTTTTCGTCTCACATGCCCGTATACTTCCCAGCAGAGCAGTCGAGCGAGCGCGTCGCCGCTTTTCTGAATGACTGCGTTCGCACGCTCCTGTTCCATGCTAATGTGCCGCCTCGTTTCTGGCCGGACGCACTCGCCACTGCTTCTCTTCTCCTTAACCTTCGCCTTTGCCGCCCACGATGGAACTATGCACCTCACCATCTTCTCTTCGGTACGCCCTCATCTTATGATGGCTTGCGTATTTTCGGGTGTCTTTGCTATCCTAGCATTGCCGACTCCGCTCCTCACAAACTCGCACCTCGTTCTATCGCTTGCATCTTCATCGGCTACCCCTCCAACTTCAAGGGATATCGGTGCTACGATGCCGTCTCCCACCGTGTGTTCACTTCCCGGCACGTTTACTTTGATGAGCATGTGTTTCCGTTTCACCAGGTACCCCCGGCTGTTCCTCCCGCCACCGGTGACGCGGGCTCCTCGACGCCTCTCCCAGGGCACTCACGCGCCTCTCTTGGCCCGCCCCCTGGCTTTGAGGCGCGCCCCTGCATACAACGCCTCCTACAGCCGCGGCGCTTGCGCCCCCAGCGCCCCCGACGTTGGCGCCCAGCGGCCAGTGGCGCCTCGGCGCCACTGCCCTCGGCGCCCGGTGCCCCGGGTGATGTGACCCCATATGTCGGCGCTAAAAATAAGGCGAACCAAAGAAGTATTGAAAGGTATGTAATTCCTGCCAGACGCAATGAGAAAAAAGCTACTGTTGTGTGTCGCAACAACAGTCTGGGAGTTGAATTGAGGGACAAATTTCTACACAATGGCAAGATGTCAACACGTATTTCTCTTGGACATTGTTCACCCTGTTGCATCAGAGGGCGTCAACGCCGAGCTACAGCCGAAACGCCATGCATGCAAATACATTTACGTGAGCATGCAAAGGCACAACTAGTGAGCACAGAAGGGAAGAGCTAGTTTTGGACATTTGTGATCTGCTTGCCGGATATTTAAATTAGTTAAGTCTTGTTTAATTAAGTAAAGAAGAGTCTTTTGTTTTGTTTTTCCTAGTTATTATTTGGTCAAAGTACTAGTTTGTTACGTGAGTGCATGTTAGAGTCCAAGTCGGTTTTAAACTTAGGAGCGAGTCGGGCTTATCCCTTCATCCCGTGCCTGCGTGCACGTAATATAAGGAGGTCGTTCTTCATGTAACAGGGGGAGGTTGGTTTTAGATTGGTTTTTGGTTTCTCATGGACAGAGTCAAGTCGGGGTATCTTCCCTTGACCAGATAATACTAGTTGATGAGTTGAATACTTTGTGTGTTCCGGCAAGGAGATTGGAGGCATCAACTTCTAATTTGCTGCTGATCTTTTGAAGATCGTCCACGTACTTCTTTTTATCGGGTGTGCGTGTTGTTTTTGCGGTGATTGCATCTACAAGATCGCGAGCGCCACGTCGTTTCAGGTGACACCGTACCGTGAAAGATTGGGGAATTTATTCGTGCCGTCGTTTTTCTGTCGACGGTCGCATCAAGTGGTATTCAGAGCAAGGTTGATCACGGTACAATTTTTTTTCCTACTATTTGATTCAACTGTTTGAAAGATGGTGAACTCGCAGCATGACAAATCTGATCATGAGGATGTCGATGAGCTTCTAGAGGGTTTGGAGATAAGTGATGATTTGCGTATCCATTTGATGGCGATCAAGGGAGCCAACAAGAAGCTTGGGACAAGGGTTGAGAATTGTCATAAATATTGTAGGCGTCGAGGACAGGTTGAATGAGCGTTTGATCGCCAACATCGACAAATAAGAATGATAGTCTGGTGGTGGCCGAGAGTCTTAATCGTCTCACCGCAGCAGTTCAGCGCCTTCAGGCGAGAGATGTGGCACCCCGACAGTCCCGCTCACCCCGACAACATCGTGACCGCGACAACGATGATGATGGTGATTTTTCTGAGGATTCTGATGCCCGTGGAGGCTTACCTCACCGACCACGGCATGATGCGGGGGCTCACCGCCATGCTGGGCGGCGCCGTGACTATGGCGGCAATGGTGCCCACGAGGATGATGGTTTGGGTCGAATCAAGATAACCATACCTGAATTCTTTGGACGTTGTGCTGACCCGGAGAAATATTTGGAGTGGGAGATGCGCGTAAATCAGATTTTTGACGGTCACAACTACTCCGAAGAGAAGAAGGTTCGTGTTGCATCTATGGAATTTACAGAGTATGCTCTTGTATGGTGGGATAATAAGAACCGTACTCACGGCGACCAAATGACATGGGCTGACATGAAGCGAATCATGAGGGAACGTTTTGTGCTCGCTTACTACACTCGCCAGACTTCATAGTAGACTGCGTCGTCTAGTGCAAGGTACGAAATCAGTTGATGAGTACTATAAGGAGATGCAAGTTTTGATGATCCGTACAGCTGTGCGTGAGTCTGCGGAGGCGGCCATGGTACGTTTCTTTGAGGGGTTAGAAGAAAAGATTCGCGATCGTGTTGATTTAATGCAATATAATGATATTCATGAGTTGCTTCATCAAGTGGAGCGTGCTGAACGTTGGGTATTGGAGAAGCAAGCTTGAGAGACTCGTCCAACTTACAACAGTGGGCGACGTGGTTCTTCTCCTACTGATGGTGGGTTTAGTGCTAAACCGACTCCTTCTTATAATTTGGGAAGCATTGAACAGAGCAAAGTGGCAGCTTGTGACGCCCCCGATTCAATCGTACACTAATCATGCACGCAAACGTGTACGATCAAGATCAGGGACTCACGGGAAGATATCACAACACAACTCTAAAACATAAATAAGTCATACAAGCATCATAATACAAGCCAGGGGCCTCGAGGGCTCGAATACAAGTGCTCGATCATAGGCGAGTCAGCGGAAGCAACAATATCTGATCTGAGACACAAGTTAAACAAGTTTGCCTTAAGAAGGCTAGCACAAACCGGGATCTGATCGAAGAGGCGCAGACCTCCTGCACAGGATCCTCCTAAACTACTCACAGTCGTCGTCGGCAGCCTGCACGTAGTAGTAGGCACCTCCAGTGTAGTAGTAAATGCGCCAACGGTGGCGTCGCTCTGGGCTCCAAAGATCTGGTTGCGACAACCAGCAAGAAGGAAGGAAAGGGGAAAAGGGGAGAAAGCAACCGTGAGTACTCATCCAAAGTACTACAAAGCAAGGAGCTACACTACATATGCATGGGTATATGTGTAAAGAGCCATATCGGTGGACCGAATCGCAGAATGCCGAATAAGAGGGGATAGCTAATCCGTCGAAGACTACGCTCGGCAGCCTCCGTCTTCTGACATGTAGAAGAGAGTAGATTGAAGTCCTCAAGTAGCATCGCCAAGTAGCCACTCCAAGTAGCATCTCCAAGAGCATCGCATAGCATAATCCTACCCGCGATCTGTCCTCGTTGCCTGTGGAAGCGATCACGGGTTGTCTGTGGAACTTGGAAGGGTGTGTTTTATTAAGTATCCGGTTCTAGTTGTCATAAGGTCAAGGTACAACTCCAAGTCGTCCTGTTATCAAGATCACGGCTATTCAATAGATTAACTTCCTGCGGGGTGCACCACATAACCCAACACGCTTGATCCCATTTGGCGGACACACTTTCTGGGTCATGCCCGCCTCGGAAGATCAACACGTCGCAGCCCCACCTAGGCACAACAGAGAGGTCGGACGCGCGGTCTAAACCTAAGCGCCGCAGTGCAGGCCCATCGCCGAAAGCACACACTGCGTTCTTGACGCGGCGGAAGCGAACTAGCCCCTAATACAAGCGCAGCTTACGTTCCAATCCGGCGCGCGCTCGATTCTTGGCGTCAAGAAGGCTTCGTGATACCACGACGTCGGGATACCCATAACTACTCCCGCGTAGATGGTTAGTGCGTATAGACCAAATGGCGGACTCGGATCAAATACCAAGATCTCGTTAAGCGTGTTAAGTATCCGCGAGCGCCGAGCAGGCCAGCCCACTGTCTCCTAGGTGGTCTCAACCTGCCTGTCGCTCCGCTAAAAAGTAACGATCGGGGCCGTCGGGAACCCAGCCCACCTCTACCGGGATGGAGCCACCTGTCCTTTCAGCCCCTCATCGTAATCACTTGCGGGTACTCCTCGGTGACCCGACTTTAGTCACCATCTGTATAGTATGTATGTATGTATAGTATATACCCATGATCACCTCCCGAGTGATCACGGCCCAATAGTATAGCAAGGCAGACTGACAAGAATGTAGGGCCAATGATGATAAACTAGCATCCTATACTAAGCATTTAGGATTGCAGGTAAGGTATCAACAGATGTAGCAACAATGTCAGGCTATGCATCAGAATAGGATTAACGGAAAGCAGTAACATGCTACACTACTCTAATGCAAGCAGTATAGAGGAGAATAGGCGATATCTGGTGATCAAAGGGGGGGCTTGCCTGGTTTCTCAGACAAGAAGGAGGGGTCGTCGATGTAGTCGATCACAGGGGTACCGGCATCGGTCTCAGGGTCTACCGGAAAGAAGTAGCAGAGGGGGAACACAATAAATAACAGAGCAATCAAATGTAACAACAAGCAAGAAGCGGCAATACGTTGTGCTAGAGGTGACCTAACGTGGTAGGAGGTGATACCGGTGGAGGGGGAAAACATCCGGGAAAGTATTCCTGGTGTTTCGCGTTTTCGGACAGGTGAACCGGAGGGGAAAAGTTGCGTGTTTGCTATGCTAGGGATGTGTGGCGGACGAACGGGCTGCGTATCCAGATTCGTCTCGTCGTTCTGAGCAACTTTCATGTTGAAAATAATTTAATCCGAGTTACGGATTAAAAGATATGATTTTCTAAAGATTTTATTAATTTCTAGAATTTAATTAATTATTTAATTTAATTCGAAAATGGAATTATGACATCAGCATGATGTCATGCTGACGTCAGCAGTCAACAGGGGTTGACTGGGTCAAACTGACATGAGGGACCCACCTGTCATGGACAGTGGGTTAAACAGGGTTCAAACTAATCTAAATTTAGTTAGTAAAACTACTGGGCCCACCTGTCAGTGTCTAATTTAGGTTAACTAAACTAATTTAATTAATTCCTATTAATTAGTGGGGGCATGGTGGGTGGTGGGGTTGCCAGTCGGCGAGGTTGACCGGTCAACCCAGTCGACTAGGGGCCCAAGGCCCCACGGCAAGGACACAAAGGCGGGGCCCATCGCGCCACGTCGGCGTCGGCCGGAGACAACTCCGGTGACCAAAAACGCGGCGAGCTCGCGGACTTGGCCGAAGAACGCTTCTGGCGCTCCGTTCGGCGTTCCTAGGCTCGTTTGGGCGGCGTTCAACGCCGCATCCATCTACGATAGCGGTGCGGCCGTAACGGCCGGAAGCTTCTGACGGCGGCGCGGCGCGACGCTGAGTTCGCCCCGCGCGAATCGCTGGTGGAGGGCAGGAGGACTCTTGGGAGGCTCTACGGTCTGGCGAGTCCCAGAGCACGATGGCGAGGTCGGGTGAGTACGACATCGTTGAGGACGACGCGACGGCAAACGGCGGCGGCGCTATGGCGAGGACGATAGCTACGGCTATGGGCGCGGTGGCGAAAAGGAAAGGGAGAGGGCGGTGTGGAGCTCACCGGCGGTCAAGAAAGACCCTTGGTGGCTTAGGAGCAGCAGAGCTCGCGGGGAGGAAGGGATCGCCGGCGCCATCGAGGAAGAAGACGACTCGATCCGTGGCTGCGGTGCTCCTCGAGATCGATGGCGGGCGTGGTCGAGGTAGAGGTCGTCGGCGAGTCTCGTGGACGTCTTGGCGGCGCTGGGTGGCCGTGGCAGCGGCTAGGGCGCAGCCATGGCGACAGTGGCGCTTCGGTGGTGGACCAGGGAACGAGGGGAGGCAGGAGGAATCTGGTGGGGAGAGGGAGAGCTGGAGCGGGGCAAGTGGGGAGCGGGGAGTGAGCCGAGGCACGCCGTGGCAGCCTTATCCTCATCGTCCTCGGCGAGGTGGTGCGCGGCGCGACACTCATGAGCGACAGTCGGAGGAGCAGTGGAGGGAAGGCGACCGGTTGGGCTGCCATGTGGGCTGAGGCCCATGGGGGCGGCGGTGGCAGTGGGCAGTCGGCCCAGTTGAGGGGGCCTTTTCCTTTTCTTTGTTTTGTCTTTCCTTTTTCTATTTTGTTCTTTTTTTCTTTTCTTGTTTTGTTTTATTCTAGTTTTATAAAACACAAAAGTTGTACCTTAAATGGTAACACTAATTATACCTCTGCCACAAAGGGTTTAACCCCAAATAATATAGTTTAGTATTTTACAAAATACCAAGGCATTTATTTATTTGTTTTACCTCTTGTTTTAATTATTTAAATGCATTTAGACCTTTTATAAAAATGTGGTCTCTCCACCAACATTACTTATGAATTATTTGTCACATTTAGAACATTTTAGTTTTGACTTTTGAAAATTTAATGTTTGACTTGATTTTAAATTTGGAATTTTAACGGGATTTGAATCATCGCAAGATTAACAACGGTAATCATGGTGACGTGGCATCATTAGCGAAGGGTTACTGTAGATTAACTATCCGGGCGTCACAATTCTCCTCTACTACAAGAAATCTCGTCCCGAGATTTAGGAGGGGAATAAGGGGGAAGGGATTGGGTTAGGAAAAATCTAACGGATCTTCTCATCCTGGTTTGCTTTTCTCGAAGAGTTAATTCCGTTCATTGATGTCTTCAATTCTCTGCTTCAGGTCATCATGGTGATCTCGCCCTTTTCTCGGGAACTCCAACGTACTTACGAATAGGTAACGGGGTAGATCGGAAACGACAGAATGCTATAAGGGTAATAACCTGGGATTAACCCATGAATGAGCAAATGAGTACCTCTCGAGTTGAACAAATAGAACACATCGAGAGTAAAGTTGGAAGGTCCAACAAGAAGTTTCAAGCAGCCAGGCAATCGTTCAATGCCTAGACATAAGGTGAAAGGGGTTCCAAGCAACGAAATAATTATTGTTTCCGATGCCAGAATTGATGATCTCATCGGAAGGTGGCTCATGAATTACATACGAGTCCACGCGAGAGGAATAACTTTGGGAACAGGGGTGTACAGGAGAGTCGGGTTTCGATCTGTGGGCTGTGGGTTATGGGCCCACCATGTGGGTTAAAAGTAGGAAGGGCGGAGACGTCTTGCGTGATCATGCAAGAAAGGCATGTCAGGGGATAGCCTGTCAATTATGTTGGCAACAACGTCGATACCAAGGGCGAGGGGCGAAGAGAACCATTTTCCTGCTCGTTGAACGAGGCGGATCAATAGGCCAAGTTCTCGTCCATCGGTGGTGACCGGAATGCTATCGACAATTTCAACAGGGTCTTACTGACAAAGTTGTACACCGAGGTGTTTGCACAAGCAGAGAATTATTACTGCCTATATCATATAGATCATAGAAATGGTCTAAACAAACCAATGGAAAGGGAAAGTGTCTATCATTTAATCGAGCGATGGAAAGAAAATGTGTTTAAACACATAATTGAGGGTATATCCTTCCCATGGACAAGCAGAGAGCATGATATCCATGACAGGATATAACGTAGGAAACCATTTAGGTTATGGGAGAGGAATTTTCATGGCATTATCCATACAACGGTGTTTGAATAATTGATAACAAAAATTTAGCATTGTGCTTCAAATGTTTTTATTGAAGATCGGAGTACCACAAACAAGCTTCGAGATAGCATGGGCATGGTCTTCAAGCAAAAGTCGGACTTTGGATACACAAAGGATTCATCAGGAACAACTTGTAGAATAAGTCTTACAATTTCCTCATGGAAGAATGGATAGCCTTGCTAATAAGGAAACTATAACAGCAGGTCATCCGGCCGGTGTCTTTGGGCATGCCATCACCTTACGGGTCATAAAAGACCAGTGTTATAACTCTTGGAAAAATGTTCCAACCATCATATCTGACCGAGATTCAGATCTGATCGGTGTTAGGATACGTCAGACTCAGGATGCCTGAGAAGAAAGGGGTAACACAAATTGTCGAGATGACAATGTAAGATTCTCGGGAATTGGACTATGGAAGTGAGTTCCGAAATAAGAGTTCATCATTAAATCAAGAAGAGGTGAGGAGGTGACTGATTAACTCAGTGACAATCCATTGAGGTTTCCAAAAAGATGGATTTCCACAGTTATGTGAACAAGGAGATAACATTAGTCGGATCAAATGATATAAAGATGTATGCTCGAGGAAAACATACACAATTACACATTGGTTGAAAGGTGCACCCGAAATATGGGGTTATGTAGCATGATCAATGTTAGAATGGTGGTTCAGTAACCGATAGGCTAAGAATGAATTATCGATCATTAACTTCAAAGCAATCAGGTTGCTAGAAGTGCAGAATCCAAACAGCACCGCTCACTTGTTGGTACCCTGGTTGGAATCAGCACGAGGACCAAGAAAGAATGGTGATGGGAAGAAGTGTTACTATATCAAGAATTCTTAAGAGGTGGAGCAATTCTCACAACATTCTTGACATAAAAGATGGTAAAACTTCCAAGGTAAAGAAGAACAAATCTTTGGGTAGCAAGGATCTCAAGGTATAACACAAAACACAAACAAGTTTGTGTTGAGAGGGAAATCAAGGATGTTGTCGATGATAACACAAATCATCAAGGGCAAGGATGGTATTTCCCATCATGAATTCAATTGATATCTGGAAGAGCTCGGAATGTTGATGATGATCACGACACTATTGTCGAGAGATTTCATGAAGGTGTAATCGATCGGCGATGACATCAAGTCAAAGGAATGATGAAGCGAAGGTTATTGGAACCACGGGTACATCACGAGAATCCAGCTTGTTGTTCAAGGCAAAATGATATGACGAGGAAAGTCAACATAAGCAGCTCATCGTCGAAATTTGTGCTCCGGGAAGAAGGGCCCGATAGCACAATGAAAATTATCACGGTAATGATGTAGCCGAACAGGCTAGGAATGGCGTGATCGGTCTGAACTTCGTAAGTAAAGAAGATTACTAAAGTTGTGGAACCGTAGTGCGGACTCGGTTCGATTATCGGTGTCTTTGAGTGTTTAATAACTTTCGAGCCCGTGAAAAATTGGAATCAGTGAGAATGTAGCACTTGATGAAGAACTCATAAGAAGTTATGCAGTTCCATTATAATCTCGAGATACCAGGGGGGTAATACTCGATGACAGATCAAGGTAGAGGTTGTACTGGGGTATTGCTCTATAGAAGACAAGTGCTTAAACTTGCATAGGAAATGGTATTTAAAGGAGAACATGGTCGGAACCACGATTGCAAAGGATCAATTCACCGATACCAAAGGATATTATATCAAGGAAATAGTTACAAGAAGCTTCCATGATAGGATCTACATCGTGTCCATGGGCATGAACACAAAGTTCAAGGTCGACTCCCACTTCTGCAATGCATAACCTTTCATTCACTTCTCGCGTTCGATGAAGTTGCCAGTGTTGAAATTTTATCTAGCGAAACACCAGAAGAGTATGGCTCGTGAAAACTTTCGGGTTCACACGGTTTAGAGAAGGCATATGTTTAACCCATAGGGCTTCTTAGAAACATATACCACAAGTTTCAAGAGTAAATAACACAAGCCCGAAGAGCATGGTTGGCCAAGCAGAGGATACAACTTAACAAAGGCATTATGTATCAGGGGAAGAACTCACAAAGTGATCAAATGTGAAGGACACTGTCGGATAACAATCCAACAAAGGACTTGATGGTCCACAAAGGATCTGATGTGAGTATCGATACTCTACCAGAAGAGGAAGAAATGCAAATGCAACATGTTATGGAATCATCCGAATAATTCAAAGCTTAAATGCAAAGGAAGTATGATTTCCAAACCAAGGGATTAGAAGCAGACACTCTGATCATGGATGGATCAATTGAATATACCAGAGGCACAATCGACGACAGATAGTTTGGTTGGGAAGCAGCTCATGTTCAAAATGACGTCTGAGCCGGAAAGATAATCCTAGGACTCGACTGATGATTGTGAACATTCACAACGTATTGACTCAATGGACTCAAAAATGATGGTGACAAAGGATGCCAACAAGATTACTAGACTTATGGGTTTAACCATAATGCAAGCAATCAAGAATTTCAAGAGCAATAGGATGCTCAAGATTTACGGAAGATCGAATAGTATTTCAAAGACTTTTATGAAACATCTGAACAACTGGGGATGAGCGGATACTCAGAAAGTGCGAGAAAATTTTCTTAGGGGTATTCAGGTGGCAAAGAACTGCAAGGCAGTAGGCACAAAATATTCTCATGGTATCTTGTAATAAAAAGATCGACTGGGAATAAAAGTAAGCACGACAGGTGTAAGTATTTATTCATAGGGATATTTCGGTGGAAGGGAATTGCAAAAGCAACGGGCACAAGGTCTCGAGAGAAAATCGGAGAGTATCTTCGAAATCTTCTGGTGCAGCCGGCGATCATCTGGACTGAAGGGGCCCTCCGAAAGAAAGTATTATCGAGAACCTAGAGTCCGAGTTAATAAAATCGTTTAACCCGAATAGAAGAGATGTCAGAGTCCCAGAGTATAGGTCGAGGAATAAAAGATCCTACTACCACCCAATGGCGACGTGTGCCCGTAATACACACAGCCATGTTAGTAAAAGTTTTTGCAACGTCTAGACTCGACTTCGGCCAAGGAGTGTGGAAGGGGGATTCCTACAGGCAGTCGGCTCTGATACCAACTTGTGACGCCCCCGATTCAATCGTACACTAATCATGCACGCAAACGTGTACGATCAAGATCAGGGACTCACGGGAAGATATCACAACACAACTCTAAAACATAAATAAGTCATACAAGCATCATAATACAAGCCAGGGGCCTCGAGGGCTCGAATACAAGTGCTCGATCATAGACGAGTCAGTGGAAGCAACAATATCTGAGTACGCACATAAGTTAAACAAGTTTGCCTTAAGAAGGCTAGCACAAACCGGGATCTGAGATCGAAGAGGCGCAGACCTCCCCGCTCGATCCTCCTAAACTACTCCCCGGTCATCGTCGGCCTCACACACGTAGTAGTAGGCACCTCCAGTAGTAGTCGCTGCCAACGGTGGCGTCGGCCCTGGGCTCCAAATCTGGTTGCGACAACCAGCAAGGAAGGAAAGGGGAAAAGGGGAGAAAGCAACCGTGAGTACTCATCCAAAGTACTACAAGCAAGGAGCTACACTACATATGCATGGGTATATGTGTAAAGAGCCATATCGGTGGATTGAACTGCGAATGCCGTAATAAGAGGGGATAGCTAATCACGTCAAGACTACGCTTGCAGCCTCCAGTATTCAAACATGTAGAAGAGAGTAGATTGAAGTCCTCCAAGTAGCATCGCCAAGTAGCCACTCCAAGTAGCATCTCCAGTAGCATCGCATAGCATAATCCTACCCGGCGATCCTGTCCTCGTTGCCCTGTGGAAAAGTGATCACCGGGTTGTTCGTGGAACTTGGAAGGGTGTGTTTTATTAAGTATCCGGTTCTAGTTGTCATAAGGTCAAGGTACAACTCCAAGTCGTCCTGTTACGAAGATCACGGCTATTCAATAGATTAACTTCCTGCAGGGTGCACTACATAACCCAACACGCTTGATCCCATTTGGCCGACACACTTTCTGGGTCATGCCCGCCTCGGAAGATCAACACGTCGCAGCCCCACCTAGGCACAACAGAGAGGTCAAGACGCTGGTCTAAACCTAAGCGCCGCAGGGTCCGGGCCCATCGCCTCGAGCACACACAAGACGTTCTTGACGCGCCGGAAGTAGAACTAGCCCCTAATACAAGCGCAGCTTACGTTCCAATCGGCGCGCGCGCTCGATTCTTGACGTCAAGAAGGCTTCGCCGATACCACGACGTCGGGATACCCATAACTACTCCCGCGTAGATGGTTAGTGCGTATAGACCAAATGGCCGACTCGGATCAAATACCAAGATCTCGTTAAGCGTGTTAAGTATCCGCGAACGCCGAGCAGGCCAGCCCACTGCCTCCTAGGTGGTCTCAACCTGCCTGCCGCCTCCGCTACAAAGTAACAATCGGGGCCGTCGGGAACCCAGGCCCACCTCTACGGGATGGAGCCACTGTCCTTTCAGCCCCTCATCGTAATCACTTGCGGGTACTCCTCGGTGACCCGACTTTAGTCACCATCTCAGATAGTATGTATGTATGTATAGTATATACCCATGATCACCTCCCGAGTGATCACGGCCCAATAGTATAGCAAGGCGGTCGACAAGAATGTAGGGCCAATGATGATAAACTAGCATCCTATACTAAGCATTTAGGATTGCGGGTAAGGTATCAACAGATGTAGCAACAATGTCGGGCTATGCATCGAAATAGGATTAACGAAAGCAAGAATATGCTACACTACTCTAATGCAAGCAGATAGAGGAGAATAGGCGATATCTGGTGATCAAGGGGGCTTGCTGGTTGCTCGAGACAAGAAGGAGGGGTCGTCGATGTAGTCGATCACAGGGGTACCGACATCGGTCTCAGGGTCTACCGGAAAGAAGTAGCAGAGGGGAACACAATAAATAACAGAGCAATCAAATGTAACAACAAGCAAGAAGCGGCAATACGTTGTGCTAGAGGTGACCTAACGTGGTAGGAGGTGATACCGGTGGAGGGGGAAAACATCCGGGAAAGTATTCCTGGTGTTTCGCGTTTTCGGACAGGTGAACCGGAGGGAAAAGTTGCGTGTTTGCTATGCTAGGGATGTGTGGCGGACGAACGGGCTGTGTATCCGTTCGCCTCGTGCGTTCGAGCAACTTTCATGTTGAAAATAATTTAATCCGAGTTACGGATTAAAAGATATGATTTTCTAAAGATTTTATTAATTTCTAGAATTTAATTAATTATTTAATTTAATTCGAAAATGGAATTATGACATCAGCATGACGTCATGCTGACGTCAGCAGTCAACAGGGGTTGACTGGGTCAAACTGACATGAGGGACCCACCTGTCATGGACAGTGGGTTAAACAGGGTTCAAACTAATCTAAATTTAGTTAGTAAAACTACTGGGCCCACCTGTCAGTGTCTAATTTAGGTTAACTAAACTAATTTAATTAATTCCTATTAATTAGTGGGGGGGGCACTGGTCAGTGGCTGGGGGTTGCCCAGTCAGCAGGGTTGACTGGTCAACCCAGTCAACTAGGGGCCCAAGGCCCCACGGGCAGTGACACAAAGGCGGGGCCCACTGCGCCACGTCGGCGTCGGCGCCGGAGACAACTCCGGTGACCAAAAACGCGGCGGAGCTCGCCGGACTTGGCCGGAAGAACGCTACGGCGCTCCGTTCGGGGCGTTCTTAGGCTCGTTTGGACGAGCGTTCAACGCCGCATCCATCTACGGTAGCGGTGCGGCCGTAAACGGCCGGAAGCTACGACGGCGAAGCGCGGAGCGCGACGCTGAGTTCGCCCGCGCGAATCGCGGCCGAGGGCACGGAGGACTCTGGGGAGGCTCTGAGGTCTGGCGCGAGTCCCAGAGCACGGTAGCGAGGTCGGGTGAGTACGACATCGTTGAGGACGACGCTGACGAGCACGGCGGCGGAGGCGCGCTATGGCCAGGACGATAGCTACGGCTATGGGCGCGATGGCGAGAAAGGAAAGGGAGAGGACGGTGTGGAGCTCACCGAGCGGTCGAAAAAGACCCTTGGTGGCTTAGGAGCAGCAGAGCTCGCCGGGAGGAAGGGATCGCCGGGCCGCCGAGGAAGAAGACGACTCGATCCGTGGCTGCGGTGCTCCTCGAGATCGATGGCGGGCGAGTCGAGGTAGAGGTCGTCAGCGAGTCTCGTGGACGTCTTTGGCGAGGCGCTGGTGGCTGGTGGCAGGCTAGGGCGCAGCCATGGCGACGGTGGCGCTCGGTGGTGGACGGGGAACGAGGGGGGGAGGCAAGGAGGAATCTGGTGGGGAGAGGGAGAGCTGGAGCGGGGCAAGTGGGGAGCGGGGGAGTGAGCCCGAGGCACGCTCGTGGCAGCCTTATCCTCATCGTCCTCGGCGGCGAGGTGGTGCGGCGGGGCGCGACACTGTCGCGACGCGGTCGGAGGAGCAGTGGAGGGGAAGGCGACCCGGTTGGGCTGCCATGTGGGCTGAGGCCCATGGGGGGGCGCGGTGGCCAGCTGGGCCAGTCGGCCCAGTTGAGGGGGGCCTTTTCCTTTTCTTTGTTTTGTCTTTCCTTTTTCTATTTTGTTCTTTTTTTCTTTTACTGTTTTGTTTTATTCTAGTTTTATAAAACATAAAAGTTGTACCTTAAATGGTAACACTAATTATACCTCTGCCACAAAAGGGTTTAACCCCCAAATAATATAGTTTAGTATTTTATAAAATACCAAGGCATTTATTTATTTGTTTTACCTACTGTTTTAATTATTTAAATGCATTTAGACCTTTTATAAAAATGTGGTCTCTCCACCAACATTACTTATGAATTATTTGTCACATTTAGAACATTTTAGTTTTGACTTTTGAAAATTTAACTGTTTGACTTGATTTTAAATTTGGAATTTTAACGGGATTTGAATCATCGCAAGATTAACAACGGTAATCATGGTGACGTGGCATCATTAGCGAAGGGTTACTGTAGATTAACTATCCGGGCGTCACACAGCTGCGCCCAAGGAGGTTTCTCAGGTTTCATCTAGTGCAACGTCATCGCATCACCGTAATATTATTTGCCACAAGTGTGGAGGACGCGGACACATGAAGCATGAATGTTCCAATCAACGAAGGGTTCTACTTGTTGATGCGGAATATATTTCAGAATCTGAAGATGAGACGCCTAAGTTAGGGGATGGAATCGAAAGAGGTCACGGTGATCCTATATTATGTTATCCTCAAGATGATCCTGATATGAAAAGTTTGCTAGCACATAAGGTCCAGCGAGATGACAAGACCATTGTTGAACAAGGAGCGGCGGAGTATTTTTCAAACTGCATGTACCATCAAGGGAGAAGTGTGCAAACTGATAATTGATGGTGGCAGTGCTAGCAACATGATTAGTAAGGATGTGGTGGGGTCTCTTTCTTTGCCAACATGGGAGCACCCAAAACCATACTATATGAAGTGGATCAATGATGTCGGCAAAGTGAAGGTTACTCACAGGGTGAAGGTCCCTTTTTCCGTTGATGGCTATGTGGATAAAGTGGAATGTGATGTTATGCCACTCCATGTTTGTCATTTTATTTTGGGGCAACCGTGGCAGCATGATGTTAACGCTCTTCATCATGGACGAACAAATAGGTACACTTTTATGCATAAGGGTGAGTTCTATGCTATTCTTCCCAAGGATGCAGAGAATATAAAGTGTACTATGGAAGTATTCAAGAACAAATCTGCAAGGCATAGGACGAAACCGAGGACGGTTTTCTTTCAAGGGAGGGAGGATGATGTGACCCCATATGTCGGCGCTAAAAATAAGGCGAGCCAAAGAAGTATTGAAAGGTATGTAATTCCTGCCAGACGCAATGAGAAAAAAGCTACTGTTGTGTGTCGCAACAATAGTGTGGGAGTTGAATTGAGGGACAAATTTCTACACAATGGCAAGATGTCAACACGTATTTCTCTTGGACATTGTTCACCGTGTTGCATCAGAGGGCGTCAACGTCGAGCTACAGCCGAAACGCCATGCATGCAAATACATTTACGTGAGCATGCAAAGGCACAACTAGTGAGCACAGAAGGGAAGAGCTAGTTTTGGACATTTGTGATTAGCTTGCCGGATATTTAAATTAGTTAAGTCTTGTTTAATTAAGTAAAGAAGAGTCTTTTGTTTTGTTTTTCCTTCTTATTATTTGGTCAAAGTACTAGTTTGTTACGTGAGTGCATGTTAGAGTTCAAGTCGGTTTCAAACTTAGGAGCGAGTCGGGCTTGTCCCTTCATCCCGTGCCTGCATGCACGTAATATAAGGAGGTCGTTCTTCATATAACAGGGGAGGTTGGTTTTAGATTGGTTTTTGGTTTCTCATGGACAGAGTCAAGTCAGGGTATCTTTCCTTGACTAGATAATACTAGTTGATGAGTTGAATACTTTGTGTGTTCCGGCAAGGAGATTAGAGGCATCAACTTCTAATTTGCTGCTGATCTTTTGAAGATCGTCCACGTACTTCTTTTGTCGGGTGTGCGTGTTATTTTTGTGGTGATTGCATCTACAAGATCGCGAGCGCCACGTCGTTTCAGGTGACACCGTACCGTGAAATATTGGGGAATTTATTCGCCGCGTCGTTTTTTACGCCGACGGTCGCATCACGGGCCCACGCCTCCCGGCGCCCGCCCCTCGGCGCCCGGTGCCGTGGTGCCCCGGTGCCAACGGCCCCTCCGGCGCTCGCGGTTCCCCCGGCGCCATGACCTCTCGGCGCCCGGCGTCTGTGGCGGTCTGGTCACTTGCGCCCGTACGGTCGTTTTTCGCCCGAGCTTGCGCTACGCCTCGGATGACTACGTCCATGCGGCGTCCACCTCTGAGCCGTCGCCGTTGTCGTCCTCCGTTCGAGCCGCTCTTCGTGACCCTCTCTGGATGGCTGTGATGCAAGAGGAGTTTGACGCCCTGTTGCGCAACCGGACGTGGCAGCTTGTTCCCCGGCCCCGGCACGCCAACGTGATTACCGGGAAGTGGGTCTTTAAACACAAGCTCCGTCGTGATGGTACCCATGATCGCTACAAAGCGCGCTGGGTCGTTCGTGGTTTCCGACAGCGTGCTGGCATCGACTTCACCGACACCTTTGCTCCGGTCGTCAAGCCCGGCACGATACGCACGGTTCTCCACCTTGCGGTCTCCCGTGCTTGGCCGGTGCATCAGATGGACATCTCCAACGCCTTCCTCCATGGTCACCTCGAGGAGCAGGTCTTCTGCCAGCAGCCCACTGGGTTCGTCGACCTGGCGCTTCCCGACCACGTGTGCCTGCTTTCGCGGTCCTTGTACAGACTCAAGCAGGCTCCACGTGCTTGGTACCAGCGCATCGCGGCGTTTCTCCACCAGCTTGGGTTCCGCTCTACCCGCTCGGATGCCTCGCTCTTCGTCTATCATCAGGGCTCTAACACGACCTACTTGTTGCTCTATGTCGACGACATCATCCTGACGGCATGTACGGCTGGTCTCCTCAGTCAGCTCAAAGTTCGTCTTCGCGCTGAGTTCGCCATCAAGGACTTGGGTCCTTTGCACTACTTCCTAGGTGTCGAGGTGGTGCGTCGTCCGGATGGCTTCTTCCTTCATCAGCGGAAGTACGCTCACGAGCTCCTGGAGCGCGCCAGCCTGCTTAACTGCAAGCCCGCCGCTACACCTATTGATACGAAGGCCAAGCTTTCTGCCACTGATGGTTCTCCTGCTTCGGATGCTGCTTTCTATCGGTCTATCGTTGGTGCTCTCCAGTACCTCACTCTGACTCGACCGGAGATCTAGTATGCCGTGCAGCAGGTGTGTCTTCATATGCATGCTCCTCGAGGCGTTCACTGGTTGCCGCTGCCGGATTCTCCGCTATATCTCGTGGCACTATGGATCTTGGCGTCACGCTTCACGCCGCCGACACCGCCCTCACCGCCTATTCCGATGCGCAGATCGGGCGGCTGCCCCGACACTCGCCGCTTCACTTTGGGCTATTGTGTCTCACCTTGGACCCTCACTTATCTCGTGGTCGCCAGCGGCAGCCTCACGGTCTCTCGCTCCAAAGGCCGAGGCTGAGTATCGTCGGCGGCCAACAACACCGTCGCTGAGTGTTCGTGGCCGCCACCGCTTGAGAGCTCTCTTGTCCCGCTGACCATGCCACGGTGGTCTCTGCGACAACGCCTCGGCGGTCTACCTCTCCGCTAACCCGGTGCATCATCGACGGACCAAGCATATTGAGTTGGATATTCATTTTGTTCAGGAACAGGTGGCCCTTGGCCATATTCGTGTTTTACACGTCCCTACTTCCCAACAATTTGCCGATATCATGACCAAGGGCTTGCCTCTGGCGTCATTTGAGGAGTTCCGTCCAGATCTTTGCGTCGACCAGCGGTGCCGCTTCGATCGCGAAGTGTTTTTTTTTTATGAAAACTTTCAGTCTATTCATCTTCAATCATGGTAGTACAATGACACTAGAAATAATAAAATTACATCCGAACCGTAGACCACCTAGCGATTTACTACAAGCACCGGCGAGCGAGCGGCGCGCGCCGCTATCATGCCCCTCCATCGACGAGCAGGCAAACATTGTTGTAGTAGACAATGAAGTCGTCGTGCTAAGGCCCCATGGAACCAACGCACGCAACAGCAACCGCCGCAGATGAAGAGTGTAGATCAAAAGGATCCAACTCAAGACACACGAACGAAGACGAACGAGCGAACAGATCCGAGCAAATCCACCAAAGACAGATCCGCCGGAGACACACCTCCACACGCCCACCGACGATGCTAGACACATCACCGGACGGGACTAGACGGGAGACCTTTATTCCATCTTGAGGGAGCCGCCGCCGTCTCGCCTTCCCGACTGTGACACAAACCCTAACAAAGTTCAAAAAGATATGAAAGCGGAGCCTCCCACCGGCAAGGGCCGAGATCCACTCCGCCTCCATGGCCCTAAGGCCACCGGAGACGGGACGGACCGGCGCCGGCGCCGGTGGGAGGCAAAGAACCCTAGTTTTGGGGAGGCGGCGGCTGGCTACGTTGGAGGCGGCGGCTGGGTACGAGACGTACAGATCGGAGTATATCTTTCAAGATAACTTCGGGGGGGGGGGGTGTTGAGTATGTTATTTGTGCATGTATATTGACTAGGCCCACCTCTTTAGTTTGTTGGATAGATTGAGGTAGAGGCCCCACCTTATACATCATATATACGTGCCTATGCACGAGAGCAATACATCATGCCATCATAATCTCATACAAGGAGGAAGACGAAGGCGGCAAATCGACTAACGCAATTTTTCTCGGCCAATGCCGTGGTTTGTCATGTACTAGTTCGGCCCCCCAAAGGGCGGCGGCGGTAAATCCATTGTCACAATTTTTTTTTTCTAGGCATGTGAGATATAGCCAGTCTCATTTTTCGTATATCAAAGAGTTAACCCAGAGGCGGCAATCTCTTTTATTTATCTTGGATGCATTAACTCACATGTTTTTATTCTCTATCTTGCATTTCCGTAAATCTTCACACTGTCGAAATTTGATGCACCAGTGGACATGTTTGGTGAGCTTCTTCTATGAAGTACACCGAGTGATAGCCTGTTCTTGACCCCAGCACAGCACAACACTGGCCACCGGCCAGCGCCAAGGTTTCCCGGCCGGCCGTGTCTTGGTCATAAATACTACCCTGCACTATTCCCTCGGTCTTTTCTTAGGTACATCCGGCATCCACCGTAGCCTTGTGATGCCTCTTGTCTTTAATTTTTGGCAAACATAAACCCCTGATTTATCTTTGAGGGTTTCTTTGATTCAAATGATTTTCATATGATTTTTAAGGGATTGGAATTCTTAGAGCATCTACAACCGGAGTTGGCCTATACGAGCCCCGTATACGTCCTCGCAGACGCACCCGCGGGCAGCGCTGGGCGGGTCTTCATTTGTCCTCCTTCACAACCACAGTACCACACTCCTATCCCAATAACATAAATTCGTCCATGCATGCTCTTGGCCATCATTTATCATGTCTTGCAATATTTGTTCCTATAATATGCATTGCAATTTAACTATCATCCTACAAGTTTGATCATATGGTATGTGCAACAAAAGAATCTACGAATGCAAGTGTGAACGGGGAAAAGAGTGTACCGGGTCTTGGTCAGGCGTTTGGTCGAACAACATGTGGGCATGCCCGAGCCGGCATCGCCCGGCATCACCCGATGCCTTTCGATCTGCGGTAAGTTGGCCATCATCGACGCGTCGAGAACGGCTTGCAAAAAGCTCAAAATCAGGATGCTCATCCACTAAGAGAGCGGGACGGAGTCGGACTCCATTGACAAGTTGTTTGTCCCCGCGGCCACGACCTCCGGATTGGTCCGTGTCGCGCCAAAGTCCATGTCCTCACCACCAGGCACGAACGGTATCTCAACACCGACCACCTCCATAGCTGCCTTCGCCGCTGCCTCCTGTTCGCGCTGCATCTGGCAGCGGTCCTTCCGGGCAAGGTTCTCCGCCTTGCAAGGATCCATTGTAGGCAGAGGAGCCCGACCAATTCCCCGGAGACAGGGTTGTCGGCAACGAGATCAGCGATGACGGAGGGGGACGGGGAGCAAGGGGTGGGTGCGTGGAGGCGAGAAATGGAGGACAGAGGCGGGAGGAGTTGGGTCGAAGTGGAGTGCTAGTCATTTTTGAGAGGATTTGGATAGGTCCGACTTGTCAGAAACGACGTGGCGGGCGCGTCCGGGCATCCCCGTATCTGCCCCAAATATGAGTCGGTATGGAGAGTGCGGTTAGTCCAGGCGTTTTGGTCGGATTTGTGAGGGCCGTTTGGGTGGCAATTTTGCGTCGGGATAGTGACCGCACAGCTCGCCCGGGCATTTGAGGTGGATTTGAGGGCTCCGGTTGTGAATGT
The DNA here is from genome assembly GCA_021437245.1 of Aegilops speltoides. NCBI lineage: Eukaryota > Viridiplantae > Streptophyta > Magnoliopsida > Poales > Poaceae > Aegilops > Aegilops speltoides. The sequence continues at coordinate 143,594,384 of CM038141.1, forward strand.
TCTTAGGAATTTTTCCCATGTTGATGGATTGATTCGTACAGTTTGATAACAAAGAAGAGACATCACTCAGGTGCTACATGTTGGGGAACGTAGTAATTTCAAAAAATTTCCTACGCACACGCAAGATCATGGTGATGCATAGCAACGAGAGGGGAGAGTGTGTCCACGTACCCTCGTAGACCGAAAGCGGAGGCGTTAGAGCAACACGGTTGATGTAGTTGTACGTCTTCACGGCCCGACCGATCAAACACCGAAACTACGGCACCTCCGAGTTTTAGCACACGTTTAGCTCGATGACGTCCCTCGAACTTTGATCCAGCCGAGCTTTGAGGGAGAGTTCCGTCAGCACGACGGCGTGGTGACGATCTTGATGTTCTACCGTCGCAGGGCTTCGCCTAAGCACCGCTACAATATTATCGAGGACTATGGTGGAGGGGGGCACCGCACACAGCTAAGAGATCAAGAGATCAATTGTTGTGTCTAGAGGTGCCCCTTGCCCCCGTATATAAAGGAGCCAAGGGGGAGGGGGCGGCCGGCCTAGGAGGGGCGCGCCAAGGGGAGTCCTACTCCCACCGGGAGTAGGACTCCCTCCTTTCCTTGTTGGACTAGGAGAAGGGGGAAGGAGGAGGGAGAGAGGAAGGAAAGGGGGGCCCCTCTCCTTGTCCTATTCGGACTAGGAGGGGAGGGGCGCGCGGCCCAGCCCTTTCCTCCTCTCCTCTTCTCCACTAAGGCCCATGTAGGCCCATTAAGCCCCCGGTGGGTTCTGGTAACCTCCCGGTACTCCGGTAAAATCCCGATTTCACACGGAACACATCCAACATCCAAATATAGGCTTCCAATATATCAATCTTCATGTCTCGGCCATTTCGAGACTCCTCATCATGTCCGTAATCTCATCCGGGACTCTGAACAAACTTCGGTACATCAAAACTCATAAACTCATAATATAACTGTCATCGAAACCTTAAGCGTGCGGACCCTACGGGTTCGAGAACAATGTAGACATGACCGAGACTCGTTTCCGGTCAATAACCAATAGCGGAACCTGGATGCTCATATTGGCTCCTACATATTCTACGAAGATCTTTATCGGTCAAACCGCATAACAACATACGTTGTTCCCTTTGTCATCGGTATGTTACTTGCCCGAGATTCGATCGTCGGTATCCAATACCTAGTTCAATCTCGTTACCGGCAAGTCTCTTTACTCGTTACGTAATGCATTATTCCGTAACTAACTCATTAGCTACATTGCTTGCAAGACTTATATTGATGTGCATTACCGAGAGGGCCCAGAGATACCTCTCCGACAATCGGAGTGACAAAACCTATTCTCGAAATACGCCAACTCAACATGTACCTTTGGAGACACCTGTAGAGCTCTTTTATAATCACCCAGTTACGTTGTGACGTTTGGTAGCACACAAAGTGTTCCTCCGGTAAACGGGAGTTGCATAATCTCATAGTTATAGGAACTTGTATAAGTCATGAAGAAAGAAATAGCAACATACTAAACGATCAAGTGCTAAGCTAACGGAATGGGTCAAGTCAATCACATAATTCTCCTAATGACAACACATGTCTATGGTTAGGAAACATAACCATCTTTGATTAATGAGCTAGTCATGTAAAGGCATACTAGTGACATTAAGTTTGTCTATGTATTCACACATGTATCATGTTTCCGGTTAATACAATTCTAGCATGAATAATAAACATTTATCATGATATGAGGAAATAAATAATAACTTTATTATTGCCTCTAGGGCATATTTCCTTCAGTCTCCCACTCGCACTAGAGTCAGTAATCTAGTTCACATCGCCATGTGATTTAACACCAATATTCATATCTGTATATGATTAACACCCATAGTTCACATCGTCATGTGACCAACACTGTAGGATCGAAAGTATGTCTAGAGGGGGGGTGATTAGACTACTTGACAATATAAAAAATTATGCCTTTTGACAAAGAACAGTTTTTGGCAAATTCACAATTATGATCAAGTCAAGCATCACCCTACACATGCAATTCTAGAGTATAGGCAGCGGAAAGTAAATTGCACATGTAGTAAAGAGAGGTGGAGAAGAGCAAACGCAATTTTGGAGACGCGGTGATTTTTCTCGTGGTTCCGATAGGTGGTGCTATCGTACTTCCACGTTGATGGAGACTTCAACCCACGGAGGGTAACGGCGAGAGTCCACGGAGGGCTCCACCCACGAAGGGTCCACGAAGAAGCAACCTTGTCTATTCCATCATGGCCTCACGCCCACGGAGGGCTAGCCTTACTCGGGGTAGATCTTCACGAGTAGGCGATCTCCTTGCCCTTACAAACTTCTTGGTTCAACTCCACATCTCGACGGAGGCTCCCAAGCGACACCTAACCAATCTAGGAGGCACCACCTCCAAAAGGTAATAGATGTTGTTGATGATGATGAACTCCTTGCTCTTGTGCTTCAAATGATAATCTCCCCAACACACAACACTCCACACAGATTTGGCTGTGGTGGAAGAAAGGATTGAGTGGAAAGCAACTTGGGAAGGCTAGAGATCAAGCTTCATATGGTGGGAGTGGAGCAACTTGATCTCAACACAAGGGTAGGTAGTTCTCTTCTCGAAAATGTAAGGTAGGAGTGGTAGTTCTTTCGATGGCTCTCTCCACGAATGAAGAGGGGTGGAGGGTATTTATAGCCTCCACACAAAATCCAACCGTTACACACATTTGACCAATCTCGGTGGGACCGAAGTTGACAACTCGGTGAGACCGATAGTTCAAATAATGTGAACGCTGGGATTTTCGGTGGGACCGAAAATACAATCTCGGTTAGTCCGATTCGTGCAAAGACAAGAGCTTGCCAATCTCGGTGGGACCGACTTCATCATCTCGGTGACACCAATTTGATGATGAAGGTTCTGAAGCTTGGCAACTCAAGTTTCGTGAGACCGAGTTCGAATCGGAAAATCCGAGTTTTCTAGGGTTTGGCTTTATGGCTGAGGTGGTTCATCTCGGTGTGGAAGTTTGGAATATCGGTGGGACCGAGATTACTTATGAGTGTATATGGCGTGAAAGTTGCGATAGTTTAGGAGATGTATCACTAAGCACTTGAGCAACCAGATCATCATCATAACCTAATCCCTTTTAATAGTATTGGCTTTCCTATGGACTCAATGTGATCTTGGATCACTAAACCAAAAATGGAGTCTTGAGCTTTTGCCAATGCTTGCCTTAGCATTTTGAGGGTCCACTTCTTGAGTCCTTGCCATACCCATATCACTGAACTTTCTGAAATGATTCTCAAGTAACTATTAGTTCAATGATATATATGTTGTTATTAATTACCAAAACCACCTGGGGATTAGTTGCACTTTCAATCTCCCCCTTTTTGGTAATTGATGACAACATATAGATCAAAGCTTCGACAAAGGATATAATCAATGAATAATATAAATCGCTTTGAGAAGTATGTGATAAGTAAGAGCTCCCCCTAAATTTGTGCATTATTTAAGATTTGCCTTTGAATGCAAATGCACAATCGATTAGGATCATGGGTCACTCTTCCATGTCACATACATCTTGGTGGAGCGCACAAAATGATAAGAATGAACAGCATGCACCCAATCACCAAGACATGAGTAAATGGGCATACAAGATAGGAATAGCATATGATAAGCATTAAGCACACATTAAAGCATAGTACGACCAAGCACTCATTAAGGTAGAATCAAACGTAGTATCAAACACACTGAATGTCTCGAAAACCAAAAGTATCTCAAAGAAACCGCGAAAGAACGAAAGAGCAAAAGCGCAAAGACAACAACACTCTCTCTCTCGAAGTCCTATGATCTATACAATTTCTCCCCCTTTGGCAACAAGTTACCAAAAAGTTCAAAATAGCATAGAGCTAAGCGTCACTGGGGACTCTGCTGGCGGCTCCGTGCAGGTTGATGTCGGAGTGGATATGACAACATCGTGAAGACTTCACCGATGTCTCAGGCTTTGGAGGAGTGGTCACTTTGGAGCTGGAGTTGGAGCAACCGATGGAACTGTGGGAGGTCTTTGAAGCTGTAGTCTGGTGTCAATCATCGGAATAGCAAATGATCGGGTCTGTGGGAACCGGCGATCTGTTGATAAGCATCTGGACTAAGTCATCCTGCATCTCACGCATAAGCTCTTCCTTCTCCCCTTTGCTTCCTCAATGTCGCCTCAAGCTTGTTGACGGTCACTTGCACTTGATCGACTTCACATCCAGGCGTGGATCTTGTCTTCAACAATCCTCTCTAGCCTCTCCGAGACTGTACAATGCTGGCGGCGTTGTTCAATCCTTTGGGTAGCTTCAAGAATCTGCTCTCCAAACTCTTTGGTTTAGCTGCTGCTGCTTCGCTTCCTTGTCGACTTTGGCTTTCTTGGCAGCTTCAATCTTGGCTTGACCTTCAAGCGATGTCGGATCCTCCTCATCCATCACAACAACATTGTCCTCATGCTCGCTGCAACGGTAAATGTGCTCTATCCAACAAGAATGTGCCCGTGCCAAACTTGGCATTGATAAGCATCTGAATCATGGCAAATCCACACGACCTTTTCTAGTCACCGCAGTCCTCTTAATGGTTTCTACCATCAAGTCCATCACCTTGAAAGGTGCTTTCTCATCAAGTATATGCAGCATGTTGATAGAGTATCCTCGATCATGCGATGATCTCGAACTTGGGCATCAAGGTATGCCTCGAAATAGTATTAGTGGTAGGTAGGCCTGCACTCGAGATAGTAGACTAAGCCGAGCTTCCAGTTCCCAAATCCTTTGCTTGGAACCTCTTTGTACATGTTCTTCATGGATTCATGATTCTTCTTTGGAATCCCATATACATCAATATCATCTTCTCGTTGCCTTTGGAGCATTGAAGTTCTGCCCATTCTTCAACAGAAGAAGAAAATCTTTGACCTTCACCATCCACACAATCCTTCCATCGAGTAGAAATGAGTGTGGCATAGAATTGCATAATCATCTCATCGTTCCAATTGGTCAATTTCGACCTACAAAGTCTGCAACACCACAAGTGGTGAAACTTTCATGCACATGTGGAAAGAAATCTCTGTGCTCTTCATTGTCAATGTACTTCCAATCAACATATCTTGTGTCTCATGACTATGGGCTTCTTGTCCATCAAGACGGTCTCATAGAAGTCTTGCTGCTCTCGGTGTGAAATCTGGGATCTACAAAGCAGTTCTTCTCCTCACGGCATATGGGTCGATTGTCTCCATAGCCCGAGACCTCTATCTTTCCTTGCCTTCATATCCTCGGCTTGAGGATGAGCATCATTATGTAGTGGCAGTTTTTGACGAAGTTTCAGCAAAACTAGTCCTTCACCATCCGACTCACCGGTGGCACATCATCCTTGTTCTTTTAGAATACTGGTATGTTCTGACTGTCTTCTTGGGCTTGGCGGCGGGCTTTCTTGGAGCTGCCTTAGCTGGAGCAGATTGCTTGGGCTTTGAAGTGGCTCCAGCCTTAATGGCATCACCCATGAGCTTAGGCTTCTGAGGAGGCTGGGGTGCTTCCTCATCCTCATCTTCTTCTGCTGCATCATCATGCACTAACCTCTTTCTCTTGGAGGTTTTCTTCACTTTGCTTGCAGCTGCCTCTCCCAAATTTAGCTTCTTAGCAACAGTTGATTGCTTTATTTTGCTGGTGCCCTTCTTAGTTTGCTGACCTTGTGGCTCTTTGGCAACAACCTTCCTCTTAGGCTTTGAGGTGACCTCTTCCTCAACGACAAAATCTGAGTCTTCATCATCTGAGTTCCTCTTCTTTCTAGCTCTGGTGGCTGCAGGAGGTAAGCCACTTGGTGTACTCCTCTCACCATCATCTGATGAGCTGCTAGGATCGGGACTAGTGCTGCCTCTGGAATATCTGCAATGGGTGTCTCGACCTGTTCGATTGTCACTGCATCGACATGGTGACAACCCGTGAATAGATAAGGTGTAGGCGAGTAGAAGAGTCATCACAAATTGCGAAGTTTTTGCAAAAAAATGAGTTCAAATTCTAGTATTAGGTTTCCACAGAAGACATTTCGGTCAGACCGAGTTTAAGATTCGGTGAATCCAAAGGGTTTAAACAGGAGCTTTCACACCACTTTCGGTTGGACCGAAGTGGGTTTCGGTCCTGCCGAAAACACTAGGGTTTCACAGAATCCTCATTTCGGTCACACTGATTTGCACAACTCGGTTGGACCGAAGGGTGCAGTGCAATGGCTATAGGCCAAATCGGTCATACCGAAAATGTAAAATCGGTCTCACCGAGATGTGTTCGGCGGAAACCTAACCCTAAAACTTTTACTCGAGTCTAGTCCAAACGAACTAATCTGGTGTACAGGAAGATTTCAATCGTGGCAAGATTCTTGGCAAACCAAACGTGCATTGAATCGGAGATGGGAGCACGAGTGGGATCAAAACTCACCCTAACTTGGTGGAGTTTCTCTACGGCGGCAACAACGCGGAGAAGATGTCCGTTGACGGCGACGGAGACCTGCGGCGAGGGCGCACAGGCGACGACGGCGACGATCCGGAGACCAAGGCGACGGCAGCAAGGGGTGTGGGGGCGAAGCGTTTGAAGAAGAAATCAACGCGCGCGGCCCTCGGAGTATATATACCCCTTTGCTGTCGGTGGGACCGAGTTGTAAAACTCGGTGGCACCGAGATGGATAACTGCTGGGCAGTTATGCACTTCGGTCACGCCGAAAATCACAACTCGGTTTCACCGAGGTGAAAATCTAGATCAGTCTAAATGCTTTCGGTTCAACCGAGTTTGAGTGAGTTGGTCTGACCGAAATCAAATAGAAGGTTTTGGAAGTTAGCCTTTGACGGATCGGTGGCTCCGAGTGCTCCTCACCCGAAGGGTCCGAAAATGACTTGTTCAAAATTTGTGATGTAAGCATGAATAGAATTTGAGACAAGAAAGCATAGATAGCTAGGGGAGGTACTTAGGCATTCTTGTCCATCCATTTGGTCAGAAAAATCAAAACAACCAAAACAACAAATGGATGTCCTCGAATGGATAAAATCATGCATCCAACATGCTCACACAATAAGATAGCAAATGAAATATGTGTCAAACATGCACAATCAAAACTCTAGCTACTATCACACAATTTGTCGATGACTAGGTCATCTTTATATGAGTATATTGACTTAGGAGTCAAATGAGAACATTTGATCATAGGTCATACTCATCGTTTAAGCACAAGTGGGGTTACCACTTTTACATAAAGCATTGATGTGTTCACATCATTTGAAGATGCTTTAGCTCAATTTTTAGAGCAAAGCTCCCCCTAGATGTGAGAACCCCTTTTAAAGGGTCAAACTAACCTTGGGTTGTCGTAGAAGACTTCATGTAGATGTTGAAGATGTGGATGCTCAATGTTGATGAAGATCATCAAGAGTTGGGACCAATCCTTTGGATTCGGGCACTTTCAATACCTACATGGGTTAGTCCCACAAGGAACAAACAAGGATATCCATGGACATAGATTGAAGTTCACAATAGATGATGTCCATGAAAGCAATGATTACCTTGTCCCTTGACTTACCAACAAGAGGGTTTGTGACTCCATGAACTAGTGCACAATGTGGAAGTTGATTGCACAAGTTTTTGCCAAAATGAATGTGAGTGAAGTATGTTGGCGGAGTCACCCTCAAGAACTTTCTAGTTCTTCTTATTCGGGATCCACATCATCTTGATGGGAATCCTTGGGGTTGTAGTTGAGCTTGACGAAGTAGAACTTGACGTTTCCTTGGGAACCCACTTGACCATGGCTTGAGGTGCTTCAACAAATGCATCAATTTCCTCTTGAAGCTTGTCCTTGCCTTTTAGCTTGTGGTCTTGTGGTGGAAGGTCATCTTGAGCTTGTTCCACATTGGAAGAAGTAGGATCATACTTCTCCTTTTGAGGAATAAACTTTGGAGTAGGATATTGACCTTCTTCCCATTCAACACCCTCGGCATTGAACTTTCGCTCAAAACCAATTCCTTGATTCTTCCGGTGCCTTCCTTGCTTGCGAACAATTTCCTCAAAGTTCTTGCTTCCGGCAAGGCTCTTGTAGACACCTTTCTCTATAATCCCTTTCAATATCTATTTTCTTGCTCAAGTGTAACTTGGCTTGAAACATTGTTAGTGGAATCAAGAGAACTACTAGAAGCAACAACATTGGATTTAGCATGGTTATTGTTACTACTAGAGAAAGAATTTTTCTTATGCTTGTCATGCTTAATCTTAATGGGTGGCAAGAAATTAGACAAGAGAAGTCGTTTGGCAAGATATGAAGAACTCTTCTTTCGAAGATCGTCATTGATTGCTTTTAGAAACTCATGTTCTTGCTCTAGAGTGAGCTTCTCGAAGCGTAGCTTCTCATGAGATCTTAGGAGCTCTCTATGATCTTCTTGAGTTGTTTCATGAGCTAACTTAAGAGTGTTTAGTTCTTTAGTTAGGCGCTCAATCTCCTTCATAGCATTGTCATTCGACTCTTCTCGACTATAAAGACTACTAGCATGTTCATCGTTACTAGGTTCATTGGATTTATCATGTAAGAGCTCATCTTCACCAAGCAAGTCATCCTCATCACTATCAAAGTCAATGAATTCAGGGTGTGATACCTTGGGGCCTTTAGCCATGAAGCATCTTCCAATTCCCTCATTTGGTGAATCAAATAAGTCGTAGGAGTTGGAGTTGGAGGATACGAGAGCAAGACCGCAACACCTTCATCTTGATCTGTAGTCGGAGTTGGAGTGATAGCTTCTTTGGATTGATTGTCGGAGTCGGAGCCGGAGACCCATTCACCTACATGAGCTTGATGTTTTCTTCTTGTGTAGCTCCTTGATGACTTGTCTTTCCTCTCCGAATCCTTGCTTCTCCGAGAGGGTCTTCGTTCATAACGATCATCTCTACTCCTTCTCTCTTCCGAGGTGACTCATCTCTTGAGCTTCTTCTTCTTGGAGATTCTTCTCTTCTCTTGTGGGGAGCCGTACACTCATTTGAGTAGTGTCCGGGTCTTCCACAATTGTAGCAGTTTCGATCACAACTAGAAGATCTCTTTTCATCATATGATCTAGACTTTGAGCTTCTCTCTTTGCTTCTACTCTTGTAGAATTTGTTGAAGTTCTTGACCATTAGGCTTATCTCTTCATTGGAAACTAGCTTGTCACTTGAGGTTGTGGGAGCATCACTTGTAGCTTTGTAAGCACCACTTGACTTGTTGTGAAGCTCTTCCTTATCCTTAAGTGTCATCTCATGAGCAACAATTCTTCCAATGACTTGGTTGGCTTGAGATTCTTGTAGTTTGGCATCATTTGGATCAAAGTGCACACGGTGTCATACTTTCCATCCAAAGCTCGAGAATCTTCTTGATGATGAATCGGTCGGTCATTTCTTCGCTTCCTAAGCCGGCAATCTCATTTGTGATGAGAGCAAGCCTAGAGTACATTTCAGCGACTCCTTCACCTTCCTTCATCTTGAACTTGTCAAGTTGACCTTGAAGAACATCTAGCTTTGATTCCTTCACGGACTCGGTACCTTCGTGCATTTCAACCAAAGTATCCCAAATCTCTTTTGCATTCTCAAGGCGGCTGATTTTGTTGAACTCCTCGGGACACAAGGCATTGAAGAGAATGTCACAAGCTTGAGCATTGTTTTGCAACATCCGCAATTCTTCCGTTGTAGCTTCACGATCCGGAACTTTTCCTTCCTCGAAGAATTCACCTTGCATACCAACACAAATAATGCCCCATGCGGTGGGTTATGGCCAAGAATATGCATTTTCATTTTATGCTTCCAACTAGCAAAATTTGTACCATCAAAGTAAGGACCTCTCGAAAATTACCCTCACTAGACGCCATACTCTCCTAGGTTGTGAAACCAAGCTTATGGAGTCAATGCAATGGAAACCAATACAATGGAGACCAAAGCTCGACACCACTTGTAGGATCAAAAGTATGTCTAGAGGGGGTGATTAGACTACTTGACAATATAAAAATTATGCCTTTTGACAAAGAACAGTTTTGGCAAATTCACAATTATGATCAAGTCAAGCATCACCCTACACATGCAATTCTAGAGTATAGGCAGCGGAAAGTAAATTGCACATGTAGTAAAGAGAGGTGGAGAAGAGCAAACGCAATTTTGGAGATCGGTGATTTTTCTCGTGGTTCCGATAGGTGGTGCTATCGTACTTCCACGTTGATGGAGACTTCAACCCACGGAGGGTAGCGGATGCGAGAGTCCACGGAGGCTCCACCCACGAAGGGTCCACGAAGAAGCAACCTTGTCTATTCCATCATGGCCTCATACGGAGGGCTAGCCTTACTCGGGGTAGATCTTCATGAAGTAGGCGATCTCCTTGCCCTTACAAACTTCTTGGTTCAACTCCACATCTCGACGGAGGCTCCCAAGCGACACCTAACCAATCTAGGAGGCACCACCCTCCAAAAGGTAATAGATGTTGTTGATGATGATGAACTCCTTGCTCTTGTGCTTCAAATGATAATCTCCCCAACACTCAACTCTCCTCACCGATTTGGCTGTGGTGGAAGAAAGGATTGAGTGGAAAGCAACTTGGGAAGGCTAGAGATCAAGCTTCATATGGTGGGAGTGGAGCAACTTGATCTCAACACAAGGGTAGGTAGTTCCTTCTCGAAAATGTAAGGTAGGAGTGGTAGTTCTTTCGATGGCTCTCTCCACGAATGAAGAGGGGGTGGAGGGGTATTTATAGCCTCCACACAAAATCCAACCGTTACACACATTTGACCAATCTCGGTGGGACCGAAGTTGACAACTCGGTGAGACCGATAGTTCAAATAATGTGAACGTTGGGATTTTTGGTGGGACCGAAAATACAATCTCGGTTAGTCCAATTCGTGCAAAGACAAGAGCTTGCCAATCTCGGACCGACTTCATCATCTCGGTGACACCAATTTGATGACGGAAGGTTACAGAAGCTTGGTAACTCAAGTTTCGGTGAGACCGAGTTCAGAATCGGAAAATCCAAGTTTTCTAGGGTTTGGCTTTATGGCTGAGGTGGTTCATCTCGGTGTGACTGAGTTTGGAATATCGGTGGGACCGAGATTACTTATGAGTGTATATGGCAGTGAAAGTTGCTGATAGTTTAGGAGATGTATCACTAAGCACTTGAGCAACGGATCATCATCATAACCTCATCCCCTTTTAATAGTATTGGCTTTCCTATGGACTCAATGTGATCTTGGATCACTAAACCAAAAATGGAGTCTTGAGCTTTTGCCAATGCTTGCCTTAGCATTTTGAGGGGTCCACTTCTTCAGTCCTTGCCATACCCATATCACTGAACTTTCTGAAATGATTCTCAAGTAACTATTAGTTCAATGATATATATGTTGTTATTAATTACCAAAACCACCCGGGGATTAGTTGCACTTTCAACAACACCCAAAGGGTTTACTAAGGTGTGATCATGTTTTGCTCGTGAGAAAAGCTAAGTCAACGGGTCTGTCACATTCAGAGTCATATGTATTTTGCAAATATTCTATGTCTATAATGCTCTGCACGGAGCTACTCTAGCTAATTGCTCCCACTTTCAATATGTATCCAGAATGAGACTTAGAGTCATCTTGATCGGTGTAAAAGCTTGCACCGATGTAACTCTTTACGACGGGCTCTTTTATCACCTCCATAATCGAGAAATATTTCCTTAGTCCTCACTAAGGATATTCTTGACCAATGTCCAGTGATCTACTCCTAGATCACTATTGTACTCCCTTGCCAAATTCAGAGCAAGGTATACAATAGGTCTGGTATATAGCATAGCATACTTTATAGAACCTATGACTGAGGCATAGGGAATGACTTTCATTCTCTTTTCTATTTTCTACTGTGGTCGGGATTTGAGTCTTACTCAATTTCATACCTTTGCAACACAGGCAAGAACTCTTTCTTTGATTGTTGCATTTTGAACTACTTCAAAATCTTGACAAGGTATGTACTTATTGAAAAAACTTATCAAGCGTCTTGATCTATCTCAATAGATCTTGATGCTCAATATGTATGTAGCTTTACCGAGGTCTTTCTTTTAAAGAACCCCTTTCAAATACTCCTTTATGCTTTCCAGAAAAGTTCTACATCATTTCTGATCAACAATATGTTACTCACATATATTTATCAGAAAGGCGGTAGTGCTCCCACTCACTTTATTGTCAATACAGGCTTCACCGCAAGTCTGTATAAAACTATATGCTTTGATCAACTGATCAAATCGTATATTCCAACTCTGAGATGCTTGCACCAGTCCATAGATGGATCGCTGAATCTTGCACATTTTGTTAGCACCTTTAAGATTGACAAAACCTTCTGGTTGCATCATATACAACTCTTCTTTAAGAAAACCATTAAGGAATGCAGTTTTGACATCCATTTACCAGATTTCATAAAATGTGGCAATTGCTAACATGATTCGGACAGACTTAAGCATCGCTACAGTTGAGAAAATCTCATTGTAGTCAACACCTTGAACTTGTCGAAAACCTTTTTGCGACAAGTCGAGATTTATAGATAGTAACACTACTATCAGTGTCTGTCTTCCTCTTGAAGATCCATTTATACAATATGGCTTGCCGATCATCGGGCAACTCCACCAAAGTCCACACTTTGTTCTCATACATGGATCCCATCTCAGATTTCATGGCCTCAAGCCATTTCATGGAATCTGAGCTCATCGTCACTTCCTCATAGTTCATAGGTTCATCATGGTCTAGTAACATGACTTCTAGAACAGGATTACCGTACCACTCTGGTGCGGACTGTACTTTGGAAGACCTACGAGGTTTTGTAGTAATTTAATCTGAAGTTTCATGATCATCATCATTAGCTTCCTCAGTAACTGGTGTAGGAATAACTGGAACTGATTTCTATGATGAACTACTTTCCAATTCGGGAGAAGGTACAAATTACCTTATCAAGCTCTACTTTCCTCCCACTCACTTCTTTCGAGAAAAACTCCTTCTCTAGAAAGGATCCATTCTTAGCAACGAATGTTTTGCCTTCGGATCTGTGATAGAAGGTGTACCCAACAGTTTCCTTTGGGTATTTTATGAAGATGCACTTCTCCGATTTGGGTTCAAGCTTATCAGGTTGAAACCTTTTTCACATAAGCATCGCAACTCCAAACTTTAAGAAACGTCAGCTTAGGTTTATTGCTAAACCATAGTTCATACGATGTTGTCTCGACGGATTTAGATGGTGCCCTATTTAAAGTGAATGCAGCTATCTCTAATGCATAACCCCAAAACGATGGTGGTAAATCGGTAAGATACATCATAGATCGCACCATATCCAATAAAGTGCGATTACGATGTTCGAACACACCATTACGCTGTGGTGTTCAATGTGGCGTCAACTGTGAAACTATTCCACATTGTTTAAATTGAAGGCCAAACTTGTAACTCAAATATTATTCTCTACGATCAGATTGTAGAAACTTTATTTTCTTGTTACGATGACTCTCCACTTCACTCTGAAATTCTTTGAACTTTTCAAATGTTTCAGATTTGTGCTTTATTAAGTAGATATACGCATATCTGCTCAAATCATCTGCGAAGGTCAGAAAATAACAATACCCGCCACGAGCATCAACACTCATTGGACCACATACATCGGTATGTATTATTTCCAACAAGTTAGTAGCTCGTTCCATTGTTCCGGAGAATGGAGTTTTAGTCATCTTGCCAAAAAGGCACGGTTCGCAAGCATCAAATGATTCATAACCAAGTGATTCCGAAAATCCATCTTTATGGAGTTTCTTCATGCGCTTTACACCGATATGACCGAAACGGTAGTGCCACAAATAAGTTGCACTATCATTATTAACTTTGCATCTTTTGGCATCAAAATTATGAATATGTGTATCACTATGATCAAGATTCAATAAACCATCACCATCGGGTGTATGACCATAGAAGGTTTTATTCATGTAAACAGAATAACAATTTATTCTCCATCTTAGATGAATAATCGTATCGCAATAAACATGATCTTATCATATTATGCTCAACGCAAACACCAAATAACATTTATTTAGGTTTAACACTAATCTCGAAAATATAGGGAGTGTGTGATGATGATCATATCAATCTTGGAACTACTTCCAACACTCATCGTCACTTCCCCTTCAACTAGTCTCTGTTTATTCTGTAACTCCTGTTTCGAGTTACTAATTTCAGCAACCGAACAAGTATCAAATACTCAGGGGCTACTATAAACACTAGTAAGGCACACATTAATAACCTGTATATCAAATATACCCTTGTTCAATTTGCCATCCTTCTTATCCACCAAATATTCAGGGCATTTCCGCTTCGGTGACCATTTCCTTTGCAAGTAAGCACTTAGTTTCGTGCTTTGGTCTAGCTTTGGGCTTCTTCACGGGAGTGACAACTTGCTTGTCATTCTACTTGAAGTTCCCTTTCTTTCCTTTGCCCTTCTCTTGAAACTAGTGGTCTTGTCAATCATCAACACTTGATGCTCTTTCTTGATTTCTACCTTCGTCGATTTCAACATCACGAAGAGCTCGGGAATCGTTTTCGTCATCCCTTGCATACTATAGTTCATCACGAAGTTCTAGTAACTTGGTGATGGTGACTAGAGAACTCTGTCAATCACTATCTTATCTGGAAGATTAACTCCCTCTTGATTCAAGCGATTGTAGTACCCAGACAATCTGAGCACATGCTCACTAGTTGAGCGACTCTCCTCCATCTTTTAGCTATAGAACTTGTTGGAGACTTCATATCTCTCAACTCGGGTATTTGCTTGAAATATTAACTTCAATTCCTGGAACATCTCATATGGTCCATGACGTTCAAAACGTCTTTGAAGTCCCGATTCTAAGCCGTTAAGCATGGTGCACTAAAATATCAAGTAGTCATCATATTGAGCTAGCCAAACGTTCATAACGTCTGCATCTGCTCTTGCAATAGGTCTGTCACCTAGTGGTGCATTAAGGACATAATTCTTCTGTGCAACAATGAGGATAAACCTCAGATTACAGATCCAATCCGCATCATTGCTACTAACATCTTTCAACACAATTTTCTCTAGGAACATATCAAAATAAACATATGAAAGCAACAACACGAGCTATTGATCTACAACATAATTTGCAAAATACTACCAGGACTAAGTTCATGATAAATTTAAGTTCAATTAATCATATTACTTAAGAACTCCCACTTAGACAGACATCTCTCTAGTCATCTAAGTGATCACGTGATCCAAATCAACTAAACCATGTCCGATAATCATATGAGATGGAGTAGTTTTCAATGGTGAACATCACTATGTCGTATCTACTATATGATTCACGCTCGACCTTTCGGTCTCTGTGTTCCGAGGCCATATCTGTATATGCCAGGCTCGTCAAGTTTAACCTGAGTATTCCGCGTGTGCAACTGTTTTGCACTCATTGTATTTGAACGTAGATCCTATCACACCCGATCATCACGTGGTGTCTCAGCACGAAGAACTTTCGCAACGGTGCATACTCAGGGAGAACACTTATACTTTGAAATTTAGTGAGAGATCATCTTATAAAGCTACCGCCGAACTAAGCAAAATAAGATGTATAAAAGATAAACATCATATGCAATCAAAAAATATGTGACATGATATGGCCATCATCATCTTGTGCCTTTGATCTCCATCTTCAAAGCATCGTCATGATCTCCATCGTCACCGGCATGACACCACGATCTCCATCATCTTGATTTATATCAATGTGTCGTCACATGGTCGTCTCGCCAACTATTGCTCTTGCAACTATTGCTATCGCATAGCGATAAAGTAAAGCAATTATTTGGTGCTTGCATCTTATGCAATAAAGAGACAACTATAAGGCTTCTGCCAGTTGCCGATAACTTCAACAAAACATGATCATCTCATACAACAACTTATATCTCATCACGTCTTGACCATATCACATCACAACATGCCCTGCAAAAACAAGTTAGACGTCCTCTACTTTGTTGTTGCAAGTTTTACGTGGCTGCTACGGGCTAAGCAAGAAAGGTTCTTACCTATGCATCAAAACCACAATGATAATTCGTTAAGTTAGTGATGTTTTAACCTTCTCAAGGACCGGGCGTAGCCACACTCGGTTCAACTAAAGTTGGAGAAACTGACACCCGCCAGCCACCTGTGTGCAAAGCATGTCGATAGAACCAATCTCGCGTAAGCGTATGCGTAATGTCGGTCCGGGCCGCTTCATCCAACAATACCGCTGAACCAAAGTATGACATGCTGGTAAGCAGTATGACTTGTATCGCCCACAACTCACTTGTGTTCTACTCGTGCATATAACATCAACGCATAAAACCTAGGCTCGGATGCCACTGTTGGGGAACGTAGTAATTTCAAAAAATTTCCTACGCACACGCAATATCATGGTGATGCATAGCAACGAGAGGGGCGAGTGTGCCCATGTACCCTCGTAGACCGAAAGAGGAAGCGTTAGAACAATGCAGTTGATGTAGTCGTACGTCTTCACGGCCCGAGCGATCAAGCACCGAAACTACGACAGCTTCGAGTTTTAGCACACGTTCAGCTTGATGACATCCCTCGAACTCCGATCCAGCCGAGCTTTGACGGAGAGTTCCGTCAGCACGACGGCATGGTGACGATCTTGATGTTCTACCGTCGCAGGGCTTCGCCTAAGCACCGCTACAATATTATCAAGGACTATGGTGGAGGGGGGCACCGCACACGGCTAAGAGATCAAGAGATCAATTGTTGTCTCTAGAGGTGCCCCCTGCCCCCGTATATAAAGGAGCCAAGGGGGAGGGGGCGGCCGGCCTAGGAGGGGCACGCCAAGGGGAGTCCTACTCCCACCGGGAGTAGGACTCCCTCCTTCCTGTTGGACTAGGAGAAGGGGAAGGAGGAGGAGAGAGAAGGAAGGGGCGCCCCTCTCCTTGTCCTATTCGGACTAGGCGGGGAGGGGCGTGCGGCCCAGCCCTTTCCTCCTCTCCTCTTCTCCACTAAGGCCCATGTAGGCCCATTAAGCCCCCGGCGGGTTTCGGTAACCTCCCGGTACTCCGGTAAAATCCCGATTTCACCCGGAACACTTCCGACATCCAAATATAGGCTTCCAATATATCAATCTTCATGTCTCGGCCATTTTGAGACTCCTCGTCATGTCCATAATCTCATCCGGGACTTTGAACAAACTTCAGTACATCAAAATTCATAAACTCATAATATAACTGTTATCAAAACCTTAAGTGTGCGGACCCTACGGGTTCGAGAACAATGTAGACATGACCGAGACTCGTTTCCGGTCAATAACCAATAGCGGAACCTGGATGCTCATATTGGCTGCTACATATTCTACGAAGATCTTTATCGGTCAAACCGCATAACAACATATGTTGTTCCCTTTGTCATCGGTATGTTACTTGCCCGAGATTCGATCGTCGGTATCCAATACCTAGTTTAATATCGTTACCGGCAAGTCTCTTTACTCGTTACGTAATGCATCATTCCGTAACTAACTCATTAGCTACATTGCTTGCAAGGCTTATACTGATGTGCATTACCGAGAGGGCCCAGAGATACCTCTCCGACAATTGGAGTGGCAAACCCTAATCTCGAAATACGCCAACTCAACATGTACCTTTGGAGACACCTGTAGAGCTCCTTTATAATCACCCAGTTACATTGTGACGTTTGGTGGCACACAAAGTGTTCCTCCGGTAAACGGGAGTTGCATAATCTCATAGTTATAGGAACTTGGATAAGTCATGAAGAAAGCAATAACAATATACTAAACTATCAAGTGCTAAGCTAACGGAATGGGTCAAGTCAATCACATCATTCTCCTAATGATGTGATCCCGTTAATCAAATGACAACACATGTCTATGGTTAGGAAACATAACCATCTTTGATTAATGAGCTAGTCAAGTAGAGGCATACTACTGGCATTAAGTTTGTTTATGTATTCACACATGTATCATGTTTCCGGTTAATAAAATTCTAGCATGAATAATAAACATTTATCATGATATGAGGAAATAAATAATAACTTTATTATTGCCTCTAGGGCATATTTCCTTCACTACATAGGAGACAGGATGTGCTGTTGACTGAAAAATAAGAGGGCATCTCCTTCGTCAGCTGCTCCGCCGCTCTTTGGCCTTCACCCGCTGGCAGACCCGTTCTTTGTCCACGGAAGAGATCAACAAATCTCGCTCACTCATCTATATAACATATATAGCAAAAATCAATATCACACACACACACACACATGTATATACATGCACACACCACATTGCATTAATTCAAAAGAATATCTTCAATTTTTTTGAAAGAAAGACATAGGTCATGAACACTCGCCCAACATCCTCTATAACACTACGCTTTCTAGTTTTAAAAAGCCCACATTCAATTGAGATCTTCTAATAGAATTGTGTCATTTGATTTCTATAGGTCAATAATTTCTCAAAGCTTTCCCCTTCAATTCTTTTATACTATACACTATGCTTTCTAATTCTTAATACCTCACAATTAATTGAGTTTTTCAATTTAGAACTGGGTCACCCGATTTTGACCGGGTCAACAATTCCTCAGACTCCCCCATTCAATTTTTTTAATTCACCATGTTCCATAATTTTGAAGCTCTTTCATTCAATTGAGATATTCTATTTTGTATTTGGCTTACAATTTGGCTGGGCCAACGATTTTTGTGGCACCCGGCTCAGAGGAACCAGAACGCCCCGTATTCCAGCCCAGAGATCAAGTCTTCTGGAATACGACACTGCTTGGCATAGAACAAATTAGCTATTATTACAAAATGATAAGGGTACAAGGGTCCTGAGGTTACAAAGATTACGCTGGCACGACGACACTACGCCTGCTAAGGTAGCTCTATGATAGTAGCGGAACAACTCATAGCAGCGGGCAGCGGAACAACGTCGACGGCAATGAACTCCACTCCACAGGGACTCTGGCTGGGACACGGTCTAGCTCGCACGACCGAAAACCTCGACAAGCAATCAATCACGACATCACCTGCAAACAGGCATGACAAGCCAAGTGAGTACTTTGAATGTACTCGCAAGTTTACAACAACCAAAAGCATCAAGGAAAGATAACAACATAGCAAGAATAGGTTAAGTTATGAAGAACTACTATGAGGTGGAAGTAAATATTAATTATGATATGGTAATGCTAAGAATTAGTGCTAAACCAACATCTGGGATCACATGGAACTATCTCACTCTTGGCTATTCGGTCAAGCAACATATCATCTCGATCACCTCGAGATCAATACCTCCGTGTGATCACCGCGTAATCACATCACAAACTGAATGATCATCCTTAAGATCATCCCAACATCATCATCGGCATCCTGCCAAACTGTTACTTGCTCACATATATATAAATAGAAGTCATATACATACATATATATAAATAGAAGTCACATATATGTCATTCCGTCATCGTGAGTGTTGATTGAACGGTGTGATCTAGTACGAACTATGTCCGTGACCAAGGATGCGGCTATCGATAGATTATACACTCTGCAGAGGTTAGTATATTGTACCCACACTACGGAACTCATGGCCCCGTGCTCCCATTCGGGTGGACCAATGACATTTCGATAAAATCAATCTATTGCATGACACTCTCCCGGCCACTCCGACAAACTCCCCTTTGGGGTAAGTCATGGGTGGACCCGATGTCACCTCGTGACATCCGCCATCTTTGTGGCCTGTCACCATCGTGGCAAAACAAAAACAAACGGTCCCAAACTAGGACAAAAGCGCACATACAACTTGGGTACACAAGGTTATCGCCGCCTACCGGGCCAGGGATAGCGCGCGCACATAACCTTTCCTAGTTGGAGGCTCCAGCGAGAGGCATGGAAATAGACAGGATTAGGGCCTCCCCATCCAGGTAAGTGTGGTTGCACTGGTGAGCTTGGTTCGGTGGCACCTGACCAACGAAATGACGGAATTGGTCCCCAAGATATATCTATGATAAAACTGTTACTCCAATATCATATATCAACCTGTAATCCAAGTTATAGCAATGTCGATCTAATAATCCGAAGAATAATATAGCCATAAGATTATCATAATACCATAGGCACAAGATTAAATATGATCAAGCTGAATCCAAAGCAACTAATCCTACTGATCCATTAGCACTAGCAAGATTGTCAACCATAGATCAATATGATAGCATCAAATCCAAATAATACTCAAATGCATAATATCCAATATTATCATGAAAAAAGTAAATAAATATCACTGGTAATCCAATGGCAACATGTCATCCTCAAACTGCAAAGCATTAGACCTAAAGAATCCAAGCATCATCATGGCAGTAGCAAGATCACAAATTATGCCCAAAATAATGCCATGAATGAATCATTTCTAAATAATGCTTAAGCAAAATAAATAAATAAACCATGACGTTGCATTACAATCATGCAAATGGAGGGTATGGCTTGCCTTGCTCCAAGGGAGTGTTGGAATGCTCCTGTTCTTCATCAAACAACTCAAAATGCCCTGGAAAAATATTTTTGAAAGCATTGTAAATATCACATAATGCATTTTTCTCTGTCCAGAATATCTAGACATCAGAGAAAATACCAATCTCTACAAGAAAATAAAGGAGCTCAAAAGAAAAATAATGCAAAAAGCATCAGTTTATTTGGACTTGTAGTTTAGGAGATATTCATGGTCAAAATTTGGTCAAAATCTAGATTAAAATTGGATTAAAATGATTTATGAAAAACTGCCAAGGGCTGACGTCGAAAGCGTATTATGGGAATACGCCTTCACTTGAAAAGGTTTCGTCGAGGGAGGTGAGAGGCTGACTGGTGGGGCCGGCGTGTAGGGTTTAAAGAGAGAGAGAGGGAGAGACAAAGCACGACGGGCTCACCGGCGATGGAACGATGGCGAGGAGGCCATGGCGGCGAGCACGCCCGTATCCGTGGCTCACTGAATGGTAGCCGGATGGTGTCGCCCCCTTCGGCTCCGGCGGCCACAGGCTTTGGCTGTTGAGCGATTAAAGGACTCCAGCGAATACACGTGCAACAGAGAGGTTGGGGAGGGTAAGTGGACCCCGGGGAGTGCAATGGTGGGCTAAGCTAGGCCGTAGCCGCACTGGAGTGAGCTGGAGGTGGATAGGGCCGGGCTATGGGGCTCCTCGCCGGAGGTTCTTAGCATATGGGATCAATTGAGTGAGGGAGGAGTCGAGTAGTGAGGTTGGACGAGGCAGGGGAGGGCTTAAATAGCCAGGGCCGTCCGTCGCCGTTCATAGGCCGCCATGGACGTGTGGCCGGAGCTTCGGGTGAGCCACGAACGCGTGGGCGGTTGAGGCCACGGGCGAGGGGTGGAGGAGGTCCATCGGTGAAGAAGATGGAGCCAAGGGCTCTGAGGAAGAAGACATGCGAGCACAGAAGCTGTCAGCACACTGACCCGCGTGCACGCGGTGGCCTAGTGCCGCGAGGGAGCTATAGGAGGGGGAAGGGGTCCAGGGGGACGTGCGAACGCCACCAGGAAGACGCGTCCCGACGCGCAAAGCGCGGTCACAGTGGCCAGAGCGCGTGCACATGCGTGCCAACAATGCGGTCACCGCATGGCGTGGCGAGGAGAGGGCACGAGGGCCTGGCAGAAGATGTCTAGCGTGTTGTCCTTGCTTCCTGGGGCCCTCATGTGGTGATAGCTCGACTAAAGGAGCTCTGGATGGATGGGATGCATCTAGTGAAAGTTTGCTGTAGCAAACTTGGACATGATGCTGTGGTAAAATGAGGGGGGTCACAAGGTAAACTTGATGTCAATGAGGTTTAGGGAAGGAAGGACTACAACCTTGTGAAGTTTGAGAGGATTTGGATCAAAAATTAACCTAGCTGCTTTGCAACTGCCAATATGGTCCAGAAACTTGAATTAGATAAGGCACTCACATGGAGTGTTTAACTGGGCTTAAATTTGGTAGATCAAGATGATATGGACATAATAAGATATTGTAAAATTTTCATACCATTTGGACATGCCAAAATAGTACTTCCTTCACAAAGATCTTCTCTGCCCAGAAACTTGAGAAAACTATGGAGGGAGATTAGCTTGGTGAAATGAGTCCAAATTTGGTGGAGAGAGGCCATATAGGTAGGAGCATGCTCTGGTAAATTTTTAGCAATAATGAAGCAACATGAAATATAGTTGTTTCACAATCTGAAAATATTGCCAGAAAAAAGATTTGAAGGTGTAATCATAGGGATAGTTGGATGGGGCTGAAATTTGGTGGAGTTTGATGATTTGAGCACATGAAGGAGCTTGCAAAATTTCAACTCATTTGGATAGTTCTAGCTAGTACTTCCTTCACAAAGCTTCTATGTGAACATAAACTTTGGAAATTTGCTAAGGAAGATTCAGTAGGCAAATGGAGCTTAATTTTGTTATGTGACAATGATTTGGATAAGAAAGAGTGCTCGGAAGCAATAAAAAAAAAGATAAATATCACTTCCTTCACAAAAGTGCCATTCTGAACTGAATGGAAAATGAAGATTTGCTGGATAATTTTTGAACTGGACAAGAAAGGGTTTGAACATATTTGGGGAATATATGACCCAAACAATTTATGAGAATTATTTGGGAGTTTTGTGGATGATAGAAATATATGTTGCCTCACAATCTAGATGAGACACGGTTACTCCTTCAATAAAAAAGGAATATTCCCAAGAAAAAGAATTTGGGGTTGGGGCTAGAATAGAAATGTCATGATGTTGAGATATATTTGAGAATGATGAACCACTTGGGAGGAGAAAGAAAGATGATCTCCGAAGTTTCAAGTCCATAGAACTGCTCCAAAAGAAAAATCAGATCAAAAACCAAATAAATCAAAAAAGGGCCAAAAAATTGGGGTGTTATATTTTTTCAAATCAATTATCATCAACTGGCCTATAAAACTATATCAATCCCGCACACCCTCCCACCATCTGGAAAAAATAATGTGGTACTGCAGCACCAATATAATACATGCGGCCAATGATGCAGAAATTTCCCCACATAAATACAGATTGATTAGTGGATAACATAGAATCAATCACGAAAGGCCACCAAATCATCGCATTATAAATAGAAATTAAACACACTCCATCATCTCCCCCACCCAACAAACAAAATATTCCATCAGTTCCAAACTAAAAGGGTATTAGTTTTTTGAGAAGTCGAATTTCTTTAACTTTGACCAAGTTCGTAGCAAAAATATCGGTATCCACAATATTAAGCCAAAAAAGTATGGAAATTCATTTCACGATGAATCTAACCATACCGATATGATATTATGGATTTCGATATATTTCTCTACAAATTTGATCAAACTAAAAGGTTTGACTTTCAAAAAAGTAATACACCTTATATTTTAAAACAAAGTGATTAATATTTTTTTAAGAAACCCAACAACACCAATGGCGCAGGAAAGTGCGGCCAACCCTTCTAGTACTCAAAGATGTGCAAACCCTAACACGATGCACTCGACAATGCCGGTCGAGCGGCCCATGCGCTTGAATAGATGTGGACGTACATCCAGCACGATAGTCGATGGGTAGTCTGAGTCGCGATTCTGTTGTACAATTCTATGACTACTATCCAAACTTATTCATACGGCCCTATGATTCTGATTAATAAATTCTACCCCCTCCGTTTCTTTATATAAGATGTGTTTGTTTTTTAATAAAATTCCTGAATGTAAGGTGCATTTCTTCTAATTTCTCATAATTCCCTTGTTAGCCCTGCAGAAAAAAGGAAGGTATCTCTCTTCCGATTGTCTGTATCTCTCCTTGTAGCAAACGAAGAAAACTATCTCTCTATCGATTGCATGTATCTCTTTTTTTCCTGGACTAATTGATTTACTTGCCACTAACCAACAAATTTTCCAAGGGTAATTTTGTCCTAACATGACTATAATTATGCGCCTTGGTCACCGTGGCGAAAATAATACACCTTAGATAAAGGAACAGACGGAGTATGTTTTTAAGATTCTATTAGTGAAAATTCTACTATTTGTGATCCCACCATCTGGGTTTGATCCGATTCAGAATCATGATTCTGACTATCTTGGTTGTGTATGTACCATATTTCTTGTTGGCCAAAAGATATTTTTTCTAACAAAGAGGTTTTATTCAGTCATCATATCAAGCCGATATAACTGCGTAGAGGGAAAACCTAACCTCTACATAACAATATGCACACATCTAACACATCATCGACACACCCAAACACAAACAATATATTTACCTAGGGCGTTGGAGGGTCAGTCTGGAGATTATAATGCCTTCCATCCATGCTGGGAGAAAACTGCATGACTGTATGCACCAGCCCAGTACATGGTACTGTAAAAGCCTCGTCGTCATTCAGCCTAACGGTTATGTTTTTATTGTGCAAACACGTGCTAACATTTTTTCCCTTGAAAATACGTGCTAACATATTTTTGTATGAAGTTCAAAAAAAAACATATTTTTGTATGAATTTTTTGCAGGAATACATTTCATCATATATCAATAAATAACTATAGTTTCGATGATGATAACCTTTTAGAGTGAGAATCATTTGATACCAATTTTCAGCTAATTAACTGGACAATTCTTTTCTTGTTAATCAATAGATTGAACTCATCTATGTTATAAAAAAAAACACATGTATTGTCAACATTAGGTGGACATCCACCTGAGCATAGATTGTTCTTTTTCATGTTGATATGTAAGCAGAGGTGCATGAAGCAGGACCCGTTTGCTTTTGCTACCAGCAGTAGTTACTTTTGCGAAAATTTTATACTTCTCGATTCATTGTTGCAATTATTTTGGTTTTTGTGTGAAAATCGGTGGTGCCTTTTGACCGGATAAAAAAAACAGGTGGTGCCTTATCCTACGTTTACTGCAAATCAATGTTGATGATAATATTAATGAATGCTGATGGTAATTTAGGACAGCAAAACTACACCTAATCTCAGCCTTCTCACGACTTGGGCATTTTTGGCCGCCTGATCTCACAGCTTGATTATTTCTAGCCGTTGGATAGTTGCTTTATCTCGAGGTTTCTCGCTAAGTGGACCAGCTATCCTAGAGGGTAGCTATTCTGATGAAAATTTTGGAGCTTTCTGGTCTGGGCCTCGCCGCCACGCAAAGCCCACTGAGAAACATAGCAAGTCGAAGCTGAGAGCATCTCTAGCAGACCTCTTAAAATCGCAAACTGTAAAACTGGGATACGGGTCGGAAAAAAATGCATTTTAAGGGTTTATTTTAGCTACGGCCGAACAGATACTGTAAAACAAATTGTAAAACCAGGATAAAGAGCTCCTTCCACAAGTCCGTGCACGCCGTCCCTTCCCCAATGCGCGCGCTAACCCGTCGGCCCTTTCGCCCGGCCGTGCCGCTAACCCCGCCGAGCCGTGCCTTTACTGCCACGGGAGGATTCCGGCGGCCAGGTTGAGGCCATGGGAGGCCATGGCGATGTCGACCTCGTCCGGCGGCGATCGATTGCGGCGTCTAGCGGCCTTTTCCGGTGTGCAGTGATGAATTCTGGCGAGTTTAGGCCGGATTCCGGCAAACTCCGCGGCGGTGTGTTTGCTCCGATGAGGTTTGACCGGTATACGGGCCCCCTTAGGTTCGGCCTTCCAACCTCCAAATATAAGGGTTTCGGGTGTGCATTTTCAGTAGCCCTTAAAAAATTTACGGGTTGGACCACTTTTACGGTTTCTGATCTAGACATTTTTTTCGACCAAAATTGTAAAACACAAAAATTATGCGGGTTTGACCTTAAGTGGTCTCCTAGAGATTCTCTAATCAGTAGCACCTGAATCTACTTAGAAAAGGACGAGCGATGTACGTCATATTGAGAAACGAGGCAACCCTAACTCGCATGGATTGTGATGATTTAGTCCCAAACTTACAAAATGCTACTCCACCATACCCCAACTTGTACTAGATGTGATGATTTAGTCCCCAGCCTATCACAGCACGACAAGTGGCAGCCAGCTGGCCGGACAGGTCGTTGCATGTATTTTTACAAAAAGCACCCTGCGTCTTGTCTAATTAACCCCCGCTACAGGCAGCTCTTCTGTTTCGCGCGATTTACAGGATATTTTCGCGCGATCCGCACTCGCCAGCGCCCACGATGCGTCTTGTCTAATTAAACAGTATCCTGTTCCTTGCTGACGCCCCAGCTGCGGTTTTCCAGCAGAATCCGGCGCAACTTGTGCGGCCGATGGGGCCAGCGCATTCTTCGGCCAGAACGGCGGCAGCCCGGGCACCCAGAGTTCGACAATCTTAAATGGCCTGGCGGAGGAGAAGTAGGCCGAGCGGAAGATGGCGATGTTTTCCGCTGGCGATGGCGGCCAGGGCGGGCTGCTCTCGGCCTTCTTCAGTAACGGCGGTGACATGGACATGCTCAACTCGGCCTTTCTCAAGGGCATGGAGGAGGCCAACAAGTTCTTGCCGACGAACAACACCTCCTGGAGGCCATCCCCGGCAAGGAGCGCGGCTTCACCGTCAAAAAGAAGGTGGAGAATGGAACACCGACGTCCGGCAATGGCCGGGGCCGCAAATACAGGTACGACGAGGACGACCTGGAGGCTGAGACCGCCAGGAGCAGCAAGCTGATGATGCCGGACAGCGAGGAGACCGGCGCCCGCGAGATGTTCGACGAAATAATGCTGGAGGGGTACGAGGCATGCATGCAGGGGATAGAGGAGTTGCGCCTCGCCATGGACAGCGAGGCCAAGAAGAAGAACGGGAAGGCGGCGCGCTCGAAGAAGAGCGAGGCGGTTGACCTGCGCACCATGCTCATCCACTGCGCGCAGGCCGTGGCCGCGGGCGACCGCCGAGGCGCGACGGAGCTGCTCAGGCAGATCAAGCAGCACTCCGGGCCGACGGGAGACGCCACGCAGAGGCTGGCGCACTGCTTCGCCGAGGGGCTGGAGGCGCGGCTGGCGGGCACGGGGAGCCAGGTCTACTGTTTCGCACGATCCGCACTCGCCAGCGCCCACGATGCGCGCTCGTACGCGTACGTCTCGGCTGGCAACCAACGGATATCTACATTCATGCACTAACTGACTATTGCATGCACGCTGCACATTAACTAACTGCTACTGATACGGCCGCGCGCACGACGTATCCAACTAACTAGCTAGCTATATGCACGCACGACGCCAATGGACTGCGGCTCGAACTCGAGCACCCACGCAGCCATGCACCGGCGTTCGGTGTAGACATACACACGCACACACGCTGGTGACCACGGACTCACACGCGTCACGGTTTATTTTCTAACACTTGGTGCCTTCGCCAGTGCTGCCGGCGGCGGAGCGGTAGAACCCGACGACGTCTCAGGCGCCAAGGCCCTTCTCCTTCACGAAGCGGCTATTGTGAGGACGTAGCTCTGGCTGTTGTTCCAGTACGAGTAGCGGAACCGCCACACCTTGCCGGTACCGTCCTCGAAATTCAGGACGCAGAGCAACGGAAGAGCTGCCTGTAGCGGGGGTTAATTAGACAAAACGCAGGGTGTTTTTTGTGAAAGTGCAGGCGACGACTTGTCCGGCCAGCTGGCTGCCACTTGTCGTGCTGTGATAGGCCGGGGACTAAATCATCACATCTAGTGCAAGTTGGGGTATGGTGAAGTAGCATTTTACAAGTTTGGGACTAAATCATCACATTCCATACAAGTTAGGGTACCTCCCGTGCTATTACCTCTTGAGAAACCAAGGGACGCCTCGGTTGCCACCACCACCTCGACCTCCTGCGTCGATCTCATGTTCATTCCCGCACCACCACCCATCTCTCTGGGTCCCTCTCCTCTTTCTCTATACCCAATTGATGTTGCGCGTGCTGATGCAGGTACGCGCAGCTAATGGTCAAGACCTGCACACAACAACGCATCAGCCAGATTGTTGAGGTTTAGGTTAAGAACACTAGTGTTAAAGATTTTTTTAATACAGAAAGACTGTATAGAAGACTCATACTGTATATTGAGACCCTGTGGGTGGAGTCATGGCACAACAACTCCACCACCGCACCAAAAGGCTGTTCTTGGTGTTAAATTGTTAGCTCGCCTTGTTGATTATTTTTAGATAAAGAAATATATTGGTGGCACATTCGCTCTCTCTACACGATGGATGTAGACATCTGACAAATTACAAAATCATGTGATATAAGGTATACAAAATGTTGAATATCGTGATTATTTAGGAAAGATAGGATAGACTAGGATTTGTTCTAACTTGTCTTGTACTCCAAGATGGTCATGTATTTCTATATATATGCCCACAAGGCTCAAGCAATACAACAACAACTCCACCAATCTCCCTTTTTATTCCCTTCTACACAAATTAGACAGACAACCAATTAACAAAAGTACCAACGATAGAGAGACGTACATCAAGTAGTTTACCCACCTTATTGATAGCACCGACAATACTAATGTTTGTGTTTCATATTTGCAGGAACTTAATGTATGTGAAAAATAAAAAAAATACACTAAGACCTCCTTTGGTTTACAGGAATTTTAGTGGAATTCTCAAGGATAGAAAATTTTAAAGGAAATTTCCTTTGAGGTTTTTAGTTTGTAGAAATAGAATCATATTTCTGTACATGATATGAACCAATCCTTTGTATTTCAAAGAAAAAAACAATAGCCGAGACCCAATAAAAAAAATCCTATCCTAGAAATCAAATAACATCTCTTTCCATATAGGATTTTTGAGATGCATGCCATTTCACTTTCTATGATTTTTTATTGACACAAAATTCATTTCTTTTGAACTAAATGGGGTCTAGTTTCATGTAATTGGGAATGATTGTAATCCTGACATAAGTTGACATATTAAAGCTCTCTTTACCACTCAAAAGAAAAAACACTAACTTATTGTAGTTCTAAAAACTAGACCAGTGGGGGAGGAGCCCTGCGGCATTATATTGTATTGAAAGAGAAATGTGAGTCGCTGAGTTTGACCTGAAGAGGGGTTGAACCCATGCCGGTATTATTATATTATATTAAAAAAGAAATATGAGACGCTGAATTCGACCAGAAGAGGGGTTGAACCCAGGCCAGCGAGGCGACACAACAACGATCCCACCATTGGCCTATGATATTTCCAACTCAGTTTTAAATTGTAATATTAAGCACTTTATGATATTTGCAACTCGCTTTTATATTGTAATATTAATACTTTATGAGATTTGCAACTCGCCTTCGTGTTCTTATTAGACATGAAACTGTCGGAAATAAACAAGCGTTAGCAATTAATCACTCAGTTCAATCTAGGGACGTTACATGCATTTCAGCACACAACTCATACAATAATCATCATACTATAATCACAAAAAGAACTGGACAGACGATTCTGTGGGCAGTCTCCTAGAATCAAGATTTTGGAGAGTCCTGAGATGAAAAGAACTGACCCTTATACCAAAGCCATCGAGTGCCCAAAATGCAAGTGCTTCAGGCCTTGTACAATGCAAGGCGCTTAGAGGAGGTGCAGAGAAATAAATTAGTGTTTCTTTAAGCACCGGTGCTTATTTGTACCGGATAGACGCTTAATTAGGCGCCTCTCATGTAAAAATAGGCGTTGTTGGTTTAAAAAACTTGATTTATTTTTCTAAGCACATCACTAAGCACCTAGCGTTGTACAAGGCCGCATAGTCTTGCAAAAGAAGAAAAATACATTCACGTTCACGTTGAAAAACTTCGTTTTCAGTGTCGTTGTTTGAAGACTAACAATTCATTTCCATTACTGGAGGAGTCCCCGTACAAATATGAATCCATTTTAAGCTGGATGCACGCGCGAATGGGCGGAGACAAAAAAAGCGATTGCTGGGAAAAGGAGATGTGTGTAATCTGAACATAGCCAAGGAGGTGTCCAGCTAATGGCTAACTGGCTAGCATTCCTGTGGACGCCGACTCCCTTTCCCGGTGCCATTTTCTTTGGCATTGATCTGGGCCAAGCATGTCTCCATCTCGGAAAATATTGGCACGAGCATAATAATTCTAGGATTTCCACACTTGTAAGATTTGAATCAATTTTCGAAGGTACTGGAGGATAACGCGTGATTTACAACGCCGTTCTTCGATTTTGAGATTAATTTTATTTTTCTTTCAAAGGTTCTTATGGCAGTTGACACTCCATGTACATGGTGGTCGAGGAAATGCGGCCCCCAAGGATGGCCATGTAGGCCGGTCCTTCCGGTTTGTGATGCCTTTATTCGGTTTTTCTTTTTTCTCTACTGATTTTTTTCATGTTTTATTTTCTGTTCATTTATATTCTTTTATTCTTGTAGTTAGTGAATATTTTCAAATTTATTCATATGTTTACAAATTTGGAAATGCAATATAAATTCTTTAAAATTCAAATTCATGTTTTCTTCAAAATTGTGAACATTTTTTTCGAACCCGTGAAGATATTTTCATATTCTTTAACAGCTTTAAAGTTTACAGACATTTAATTAAACCCACAACATTTTTTAAAATTCATGAACAGTTTTAAAAAATTATAAAGAATTATAAAACTCGCAAACAATGTTTAGAATTTGTGAATACCTTCTCCATATTCATAAATAATTTTTAAAATTTATGAACATTGTTTAAATTCATGAATATTTTTATAATTTGTGAACACTTTTGGAAATTCACAAAAGAAATCACTGAATGTTTTATTTTTTTTACGTGTTTGAATGGAATGTCGATTCCGACGGTGTCACGTGGGACCCGCGATTCGACTAGACCATTAAAGGCAAGGTCCATCTCAAGAAAACAAAACTTTGGATCTCTTCTAGGCCTCTATTCCTTGGAGGCATAGATGGAAGTTTGGAAGAATGTTAATGTTAGTGCAAAGCGGGCCCGACCTTCTAAATTGTTGCCACTCTAGGTAGGCACCAACAATGATCATAAACTTCATTTTCATAAAGCATTCGACTCCATCATATACAATTTTCTTCTCCTTATCCTCTAACATGGTGGTTCCATATCAAATTTATTTCTTGGATTGAGACATTCTTCACGTTGCTAAAATGGCTCATTATCTAACATGGTGGTTCCATATCAAAATTATCTCTTGGATCGAGACATTCTTCACCGTTGCTAAAATGGCTCATTATCTAACATGGTGGTTCCATATCAAAATTATCTCTTGGATCGAGACATTCTTCATATTACTAGAATGATGATCCTACTAAATGTATACGTGGACCATCGGTTAGGTGCATGAATGGCCTTAGAGAAACTCTAGCAAACGTGTCATGAATGGCCTTAGAGAAACTCTAGCAGATGTGTTATATGTGACCGATCATCAAAATAATCGCTAGTATGAGGATCAGCACACAAGAAGACACTCTAGTAGAGTCGCTACGTCATCACCATAATTTAAGGAGATCCCTCCAAAAATGAGCTCATAGCCTCCAAATATGATGTTGTGGAGGCCTAGTTTGCATCACACTCCATCGCGAACTGCCTGTGCGGGAGGGAAGTTTCATCTTCTTCCTCCTCGCGCCATGACCTAGTTTGAAGCTTCCCGACGCTTGTACATGATCTACCGAGAACAAAGAATTACCATGTCACGCCCAATATGCGACCCTATCCAAAAGGAACTCGAAGGTCCCACCAAGGATAGACCCGCATATTGAAACGCTTTTGCAAGGTGGATATCATTACATCAACATAACATAATAGTGGGGATACATCCAAGACGTATAATGTCACATGAATACAAAAATACATCATATACAAGATCAACATCCGACTACGGATGAAACATAAACAGAAGCTCAAACAATATCCACCCTGCTAGCCCAGGCTGCCGACCTGGAACCTACCCCCTGATCGAAGAAGAAGCAGAAGAAGAACTCCAAAACAAGCAAACATCGCTCTCGCGTCAAGATCATCGGAAAACCTGTACCTGCAATTGTTGTTGTAGTAATCTGTGAGCCACGAGGACTCAGCAATCCCATTACCATGGGTATCAAGACTAGCAAAGCTTAAATGGGTAAGGAAGGGGTAAAGTGGTGAGGTTGCAGCAGCGACTAAGCATGATATGGTGGCTAACATACGCAATGAGAGCGAGAAGAGAAACAAAGGAACGGTCGACAACTAGCAATGATCAAGAGGTGATCCTGAACACCTACTTACGTCAAACATAACACAGAAATCGTGTTCACTTCCGGACTCCGCCGAGAAGAGACCATCACGGCTACGCACGCGGTTGATGCGTTTTAATTCGGATCTGGTGTCAAGTTATCTACAACCGGACATTAACAAATTCCCATCTGCCACATAACCGCAGGCACGGCTCTCGAAAGTTTATACCCTGCAGGGGTGTCCCAACTTAGCCCATGACAAGCTCTCACGATCAACGAAGGAATAGACCTTCTCCCAGGAAGACCCGATCAGTCTCGGAATCCCGGTTTACAAGACATTTCAACAATGGTAAAACAAGACCAGCAAAGCCGCCCGATGCGCCGACAATCCCGATAGGAGCTGCACATATCTCGTTCTCGAGGCAACACGGATGAGACATCCTACGAGTAAAACCAGACCTCGAGTTTCCCGAGGGGCCCCGATCTACTCGGTTCGAACCAGCACTTAGACAAGCACTTGGCCGGGGGCTAAAATAAAGATGACCCTCGAGAGAGCGACTCCCAAGGGAAAAGTAGGTGGTGGTGAGGCAAATGGTAAAACCAAGGTTGGGCCTTCTTTGGAGGAGTTTTATTCAAAGCGAACCGTCGGGGGTCCCATAAATCACCCGACCGCGTAAGGAATAAAATCCGGAAACATAACACCGGTATGACGGAAACTAGGGCGGCAAGAGTGGAACAAAACACCGGGCATAAGGCGAACCTTCCACCCTTTACCAAGTATATAGATGCATTAATAATATAAGAGATATTGTGATATCCCAACATAAACTCATCCACCATGGAGAAATCTTCAACTTCACCGCAACTAGCAACGATATAAGAGGGCTGAGCAAAGCGGTAACATAGCCAAACAACGGTTTGCATAGGAAAGGTGTCAAAGGTTAGAGGTTCATGGCAATATGGGATGGCTTGATAAGCAGATAATAGGTAGCGCAGAGATAGCGATAGAACGAAGCAACTAGCATAGCAATGATAGTAGTGAGATCCAGGGTAGCGGTCATCTTGCCTGAAATCCCGCAAGGAAGAAGAACGAGTCCATGAAGAAGACGAACGGATGAAGCCGAACCAACCGTAGACGAACGAATCCTCACGATTGCAACGAAACAGGAACTAACAAGAAGAAGCACACAACATGGTAAACACACCACACATGAACAAGGCATGATGCACAACAAGCATGATGCATGACAAAGCTACATGAAGCTACTCATGGCAAGAGATGATGCAAACAAGAACAACATATCAAGGCAAGTTTAAATGAGGCCGGAAACAACATATAACAATTCCGGTAAGTCCTCATATGCAAATTTCGAAATTGGTCCAGAACTGAATAAACCTTATGTTCAAGTTGTTGAACAGCAAGTTAAGATGCACCAAGATGATCTACACAAAATTCTAGTCAAGTTACATATAAAGTTCATTAGATTTGGAGCTACGGCCTAGAAGATATGAGCAAAACAAGTTAAACATGGCATTGATGCAAAATGCATACAAACATCAAGCAAACACACCAAAACAAGGATGTAACATGATAATATGAAGCTACATGTAAAATCAAGCAAGTTTCATATAGAGCACACTCAAAAGGGAGCAACGGTGTAACACATACGCTCTATACAAGTCATAGCAACAATCTGTCCATAACAGCAACTAGGCATATTGCAAGCATCAAAACAACATGCTACAGCACCCCAACATAATAACAAAAGGCATGGGCATGAAGTACAGGTAAAGCATAACAAAACATGAACACTGAGCTATCTCCAGAAACAACTAGAACATGCTCGAAAGGACATGGGAAGATTGCAAATAATAACAGTTTCAGACTTATCAGGAAATAACATCAGGCTGCAATATTTAGAGCAAGAAAACAACATGTTACAGGAACTTAACATGACAAACAAAGGCAGGGCATGAACCTACTAATAGCATAGATCAAAAGACCCTTACTGACCATGAGCCAAAAAGGATCAGAAGATATGATGGCACCCATGTAAACATGGCAAGTTATATTACAGATTCATACATGGCAGGAACAACAATAAGTAGGCATGTTCGTGAGCTTGAACCACTCACCACAGAGCAATACATGGCATGGCAAGGCAACCAACAGTAAGAAGGCATGTTTATGAAGCTAAGCATGTCAAGAGCAAGGTCATAGGGTGCATGGAACACTAGCACACATGGGAACTAGTGAACTTAATGTTAACAGGCTGATAGCAACATTATGAAGCAACTTTGGAGCAATATAACAACATGCTACAGCGGCTATAATTGCAACCAAGGGCATGAATGGATAGAGCAAGACATGTAGATCAAAACATGTTTATAGAACATCTCCAGATTACGCATAGAATGATTAGTAGCAACATGTTTACATAGCAACAAAATATAACAGAATCTGTCTAGCAAAACAGTAACAACAAGTACACTACTTAACAAGCTTGAATCACTCACCACAAGTCATTGCATGACAATATAAGCATAACATCATCAAAAAGGCATGTTTGTGAAACAAACCAAAGCAAGAACAAGTCCATAGCATGCAAGGATCAAATATACCAACCTTGGCCAAATTGAATAACAAGTAAACAATCTGCCAGGAAATATTTTGAAGCAAAAGTAGAGCACGAAAATGACATGCTAGACTACTCCATAATTGCAAACAAGGGCATTAATGGATAGACAACATCCATATGTTCAAAACACCCTTACTGAAGTATCTCAAAATATGCATGGATCTCTCTGTAGCATCAAGTTTACATGGCATCAAAATAACAGCAGAACAGGGACTAAAATCAGCAATATCACGAAGCCTAGTTTGCATGCTTGTGCTAGTCACCACATTGATCACAAAAATACATGGCATACACCCCTGGAAAGATGGCATAGCATCAAAACATATGAAGACATCAACCTCATAGGATGCACACATCAATCATGGCAAAAATGACAAATGAGCAAGTTATAACAGTTTCAGCAGATTAACATCAACATGCACTCTTCCAACAGCATTTCGGGCATCAAGATGAGCTCAAATGAAAATGATGCAATGAGATGAAATGATGTACTCGCTGAGGCGAACAATTTGACATATTACACGCACGAAACGGAGCTACAGATGCAGAGATACGATGCGATGAACATGGCATGATTATGCAAACATTTCGGGACTTGGGGGAATTTCGGGGTCAACCTCGGGCTTGCTCGGAAAACGATGCGGCCAGAGAACTCGCCGGAGTTGATGGCCGGAGACGACGGAGAAGACCCCGGGGAGGCCGGAGATGGCGGATCCGGAGCTCCCTCGGCCGGATCTCGCCGGATCCGGGCCGGGAGGCACGGCGGCGATCGGAGGGAGGCCGGAGGCGGGCGCGGCGAGGCGCGGCGTGCGGCGCGCCGGCCGAGGCGGCGGAGGTGGCGCGGCGCGCGCAGGGAAGGTCGGCGGTGGCGCGCGCGCGGCGCGGGCGGCGGCGGCGCGGCGGAGGGCGGGCGGCTACGGGTCGCCATGCGGGAGGAGCAGGGCGGCGCGGCGAGGCGCCAATGCGCAGCGAAAGACGCTGGCGAGGCACGCCAAGCGCGGCGGAGAGGCGGGCGGCGACGGGGCCGGCTGCCTGCAGCATGGCCGGGCGCGGGCGGCGGCGCGCTGGAGGCGAGAGCCATGTGGCGGCTTCGGGTTGGGCGGCGCGGCGGCGCGGGTGACGTGGTCGCGCCGATTAAGCAACGACGTGTCCGACGGACATGTCTGGCGCGGATGGACATGTCCGGCGGCGCGGAGGAGTTTGGCTAGGGTTTGGACTGCGGGAATTTCGGAGGGGGAGGTGTTTATATAGGTAGAGGGAGCTAGGAGAGTCCAAATGAGGAGCGGTTTTCGGCCACGCGATCGTGAGCGAACGACCGAGAGCATGGAGGGGAGTTAGATGGGTTTTGGGCCACTTTGGAAGGGGTGTTGGACTGCACACAAAAGAGGCTTGACGGTTACCCGGTTAACCGTTGGAGTATCAAACGACCTCCAAATGGCACGAAACTTGACAGGCGGTCTACGGTGCTATACCAAGGTCGCTTGGCAAACCTCGGGCCATTCCGAGAAAGTTTGACACCCGCACACGAAAAGAGGCAAAAGGGAAACGCTGGATGACATAGGAGTGCCGGATTGCAAAACGGACAACGGGGAAAATGCTCGGATGCAAGAAACGAACACGTATGCAAAATGAAATGCACATGATGACATGATATGAAATGCATATGATGACATGGCAAAGTGCAACATGCAAGCAAATGACATGGAAACTACGGCGAATAACTGGAAGACACCTGGCGCATCGGATCCGGGGCGTTACATACCAGCAAGGGAGCGATGTGACAGTTAACTGCCCATCCCATTAATGGTGTGCATGTTTCCTCGTGTACCTGAGGCGGCTCGTGGATGGCGGCCAGATGGTATCATCTGTCAGTGAGCCGCCTACTGTACTCAGCTATAAAATCCTAGCGACTATAAGTCCTCGTTATCCTAAACCTAGCCACCTCCCGCTCCCCAAGCCGTTGTCACCTTGTCTTGATCCCCAAGACGACCTCCTCCCCAACTCGCCTTCCCGCGAAAATGTTGCCACATCAGGATGCGCAACACTAGTTGAACATCCCAGCGGACACCAACTTGTCATCGCAAACCCCGCACACCGGCAACGCGACATTTCCCTGTGGTGCACTAGCGCAACAGCCGCCACATCCTCTTTTGCAGCGGCCTGTGCCTCACTAGTGGGGGCGTGGGGGATCAAATGGCTCCTTTTAACTCGACAACTCCCGTCATGGCGACCGCAGTGGATCTGGCGCCTCAAGCACTATCATATCCATCACACTAGAATATCCATCAACGATGCCCCTCTCGTTCATGACATGTTGGTGGGTCGACTTCGACACCAACTAGGAAGGCATTGTCGCCCATGTTGCCCCCTTTGTCCCATTCATCCCCTTCCCCATCAAGGCCTAGCCCAGGCCTGGTGTTAGGACCTTGTCGGGGTCGTGATGGACTCTCCGCCCTCAAATTGGAGTGTTGGAAATATGCCCTAAAATAAAGTTGTTATTATTGTATATCCATGTTTATGATTAAGTTTATTTTATATGCTAGAATTGTGTTGGTTCCTGAATAGGATATGAAGAGGAAAACTTAATTACATGTGTGTAATAATAAACACCAGACAAATCTCTAGTTAGGCTTGGAAAATCTCATGTATTGTTGATGGTGAAAGAATCAAGACACACCTAAAGGAGGTGTGAATAGGTATTACAAATTTTACATGATCCTTAGCAAGTTTAGGCAATGCAAATTTTAAAAGTGAGCCCAAAGAATTGCTACAATGAGATAACCGATACGATATAATAAGTTCAATATTAGGGAGATATGGTTAGACATAACCGAAGACACCAAGACGAGGATGTATCCCGATGTTCATTTCCTTGGAGAGAAGCTAGTCACTATTGGAGGGTGGTTGTTACCACAAAGGCACACCAACACCACGAAGACTCCCTACTCTCCTTGGGATATCAAAACGAATGCAATTCCCACCTAATAATAGCAGACCTTCAGACCGCCTCCAAACCTTCACAAACTCTTAGGGGGTAAACCACAAATTCCTCACTCAATAACTCCTACCGTCTAGGAGTATCCAATCTCCAAGAGAACACAAGACAAGTGCCAAGGATCGAAATCAAGCTCAGACAAAAAAGTGATTGGGGGAGATATGCCTTAATATTTATATTCTGTGCTATAACTGCAATGGTTCTCGAGTTAGCAATAACCACTAGGATCGGAGGGAAGCTCATGTGCACATGTGGAATAATAAACGATAAAATAGATTCCTAGTCTCGCTTCTAAGACTAGCTCAAGTGTTGCATGATGGTTCCGTTTTCCTGATCATGGGCATGTCAATGCCAACAACTTTGAGGACACAATGTTAGAAGAACTTTTGTGTTGAAGATGCTCAGGTTGATTGTTATTGCTATGAGATACTATCATCATATATTGTTGGTTGATAACTCAAAAAGTTAAAACATTTGCATTATTTCTTAGACCATGAGAGTATCGAGTTCCTTCATACTTGCTCCATGCACTTTGCGGTTTGTCAAATACCATCCACAACATGATGGCAATTATGACAACTTACGGGTTCACGGAAAAGTATGACAACAGACTTGATAGCTCAGGACTGGGATTTGCTCCTCCGTCAATGGAGAGATATTCTTAGGCCCCCCTAGGTGTGATGATACTCATCATCATTTGGCCAGACACAACGTGATTTTATCACGGGGATGCCGGAACATGAAAACAAGAAAAGATAACAAAACCAGTAATGGGGAAATGTGCATTGTGAACAAGTTGTTGTTTCACGAGGATGTCGATAAATCTCACCTCAGGTTTTTGTAACATATCACGAAGCAACATGAATAGCACACAATAACTACATGTTCATTTGAATTTTATTGTGAGTATAGGGGTCAATATGGACGTCCACAGTTCCACTATTGATCATTGATCAGAAGATGTTCCGAGTCATGTTTATACTTCATCGAACCTACAGTGTCACACGCTTAAGGGCCACCCATCTGCCGAGTACTACTTTAGGATCCCAAGAGAAAGTCATCGTAAAAGTATTAGAGACACTGAAAATGTTTCAGAGAGAAAATCGGAAGTGTTTTGGAGAATCCAAAAAAGTTTCAGAGTAAACCATCAAGCCAGAAATGTTTCGAAATATGTCCGGAGTTTTTTGGAGGGTATCGATAAAGTTCTAGGACCTCCTGGAATTTTTCGGAGGGGAAGCTCGCACAAAAACACATTGTTGGAGGGTGTTCCCACATGGGGGACACCATCACCCTTTTTTGGGCTATTTTTTTTTGTGTGTGTGTGTGTGGGGGGGGGGGGGGTAGCCCCCTTTTGGTGGAAACATGTTGGGAAGGGGAGCCCCCTTATGTGGAAAGTGTTGGGAGGCATGGCCCTTGGGGGGGGGGGTTGGGGAGCCTAGGAAAGGGGAGGCCTTGTGGGCAACCTTCCCCCTTTTGTGGGGTGATGTTTGTGAAGGGGGCCCCCTTTGGGCAGCCACTTCCTTGCCTCCCCCACACCTTCCTTCCCATGTAAATAAAGGAGGATATGAGCTCTCCAAGACATCTCAAGTTCACCAACAATGGCATGCAATGATCCTCTCTCTCTCTCTCTCTCTCTATCTCTCACTTGTCCTCCACGAAATAGTTTTGTTCTGCCACAAGGCTGCCTAGTCTTCGGTAGCTATTAGTTATTGGCGACAAAGTGTTGCTAGATCAGTGACACCGTATGTGTGCAACCCAGTAGAGAGATCATACGTTCAATCTTCTCTTCAAGGGATGAAATATTCAAATGGTTGGGAAGTTGTAAAATCCTAACTGCGGGAATCTGCATTGATGATCTTCACCGACTCTTGTTCTGCAGCTGCTACCAGTTGGTAATGATCACATCAAATTTTGTATTCATCTTCATAGTGGTCCTATACGTGTACGTAGTAAAGATTTTTTTGTCTTCTGTTGCGTTACCCTACACAAAGTGTGAGGAATTAGTAGATCTTGTTTTCGTATTCTTCCCCTTGAATGTCCCCAAGACCCTCCCAAAGAATCGAAGAATTAGGGTTTGTGACAGGTGGAGAAGTATGGCAAATTGGTATGAAATATGCTCAAAGGGTAACCCTAACTAGAGAGTGGTAGGTGAAAACTAGCCGTTTTAGTAAAAAAAATGCACTACCGGACAGTCTAGTCGATCTGGACCAGATAGTCTGTTCAGCGGCGGGGAATTTGAGATACCATGAAAATTGGACCTACTGGACAGTCTGGTCCCGCAGGACCAAGAATAAAGCACCAAATTTAATGGGCCCCACACTAGACACAATTAATTTATTGCTTCGTTTGCCACTCGACGTCCGGCTCCGACGCGTTGGTCCATGCGGCTGATACGTATCCAACGTATCTATAATTTTTGATTGTTCCATACTGTTATATTATCATTCTGGGATGTTTTACAATCATTTTATAGTCATTTTATATCATTTTTTGGTACTAACCTATTGACATAGTGCCCAGTGCCAGTTGATGTTTTCTGCATGTTTTTTACATCGCAGGAAATAAATATCAAACGAAGTCCAAACGCAACGCAACTCCTGGAGGATTTTTTTGGGCCAGAAGAAAGCCAGTGGGCCAAGGAAGCACCTGAGGGGCTGCTCGAGGGGAGCAGCATCCACCAGGGCGCGCCCAGGTGGGTGCTACCCACCTCGAGTGCCCCCTGAACCGCCTCTTTGCTCTATAAATACCACAATATTCCAGAAACCCTAGGGGAGTCGACAAAATATTGATCCAGCCGCCGCAGAGTCCAGAACCAGCAGATCCAATCTGGACACCATCATGGAGGGGTTCACCACTTCCATTGGTGCCTCTCCTATGATGCGTGAGTAATTCTTTGTAGACCTACGTGTCCGTAGTTAGTAGCTAGATGGCTTCCTCTTTCTCTCTTGATTATCAATACAATGGTCTCTTGGAGATCCATATGATGTAAGTCTTTTGGCGGTGTGTTTGTTGGAATCCGATGAACTTTGAGTTTATGATCAGATCTATGTTTTTATCCATGAAAGTTATTTGAGTCTTCTTTGATCTCTTATATGCATGATTGCTTATAGCCTCATATTTCTTCTCCGATATTTGGGTTTTGTTTGGCCAACTTGATCTATTTATCTTGCAATGGGAAGATGTGTTTTGTAGTGGGTTCAATCTTACGGTGCTTGATCCCAGTGAAAGAAGGGGAACCAACACGTATGTATCGTTGCTACTAAGGATAACAAGATGAGATCTATATCTGCTGCAATAGATAAACGGATCTTGTCTACATCGTGTCATCGTTCTTATTGCATTACTCCGTTTTCTCATGAACTTAATACACTAGATGCATGCTGGATAGCGGTCGATGTGTGGAGTAATAGTAGTAGATGCAGGCAGGAGTCGGTCTATTAATCTTGGACGTGATGCCTATATAATGATCATTGCCTGGATATTCTCATGATTATTTGAAGTTCTATCAATTGCCCAACAGTAATTGTTTTCCCACTGTTTGCTATTTTTCTCGAGAGAAGCCACTAGTGAAACCTACGGCCCCCGGGTCTCTTTTCATCATATTTGCCTTTGCGATCTATTTTCTCTTGCATTTATTTTTAGATCTATTAAATTAAAAATACAAAAATACCTTGCTGCAATTTATTTGTTCTGCGATCTATTTATCCTATCTACCACTTTTTACCTCACGTTATTTGCCTACTTGAGGCGTCGTGCCCGAAAGGGATTGACAACCCCTTTAACACATCGGGTTGCGAGTATTTGTTATTTGTGTGCAGGTGCTGTTTACGTGGTGTGAGGAGGTTCTCCTACTGGTTCGATAACCTTGCTCTCATCACTGAGGGAAATACCTACCATCGCTGTACTGCATCATCCCTTCCTCTTTGGGGAAATACTAACGTAGTTCTAGCAGACATCAAAAGGAATTTCTGGCGCCGTTGCCGGGGAGGATCTTCAACATCAACCAGGTTCCTAATCACAAATCTCATCTACTCACAATTTACATTATTTTCCATTTGCATCTCGTTTTCCTCTCCCCCACTTCACAAAAAAATGTCGTTTTATTCACCCTCTTTTTCGTTCGTCGTTTTCTCGTCAGATCTATTATTTGCTTGAACTTGTTACCATGAGTGACTTTGGTATGGCAGACACTGATGATGACCTAACTCCTAAAGTGGAGCGTACAGGTAATCTGGAAGCCAAAACTTTTGTTTTGGGGCAAAGGAATTTTATGGGAAAAGAACATATCTAAGAATTTTTCAATTGTGTCGGAAAATTTAGTCTTGATGATATTCCTATACTTAAAAGGACTAAATCTTATGCGGAAGCTATTTTGGCACTTGTTATGAAACTGGAAACTAGATTTATTCGTACTCATCCTACCCTGCAAAGATTGTTTTATGAGTTGCCCATTATAAAGGATCCTAAAGCTAAAAAGTTAGCCACTCTTGTTTTGATGAATGAATTTGACTACATAATACGGGAAGCTAGGGAAACCTTTGATTTTTATGGCATGAATCGTGAAAAACCCATGATTGATGAAATTATTTATAATAGTGATTATGATTTGAGACATTTTCTTGGAGATAACAAAATCTTTGATGAGAATCTTAAAAAGCAAGTCCCCGTTTTAGATATGATCCAACAAGTTTTTAACGATGTGAATCAACACTATTCTTGGACCACTGCCGGAAATCAAAGGTGTTATGATAAAAAGCAACTTGATAGTGCTAAGGTTTATATGGATAATGTGTTTTATGTCTTGTTTAGAAAACCTCCTTACACAGATACCTCCAAGGGAAACAAGGATAAGAGTGACAAAACTTAGATCCTACGCGTTATGCCTAGCTAGGGACGTAAAACGATAGCGCTTGTTGGGAGGCAACCCAATGAATAAAATTTATTTTTGCTTTTTGCTTTCTGTTCCTGAGTGTTAGCACAATTATGCTACTGTTATGATTGTGTTTTTTGTATTTTAGTTAGTGTTTGTGCCAAGCAAGACCTTTGGGAAGACTTTGGTGAAAGTTTATTTGATCTTGCTGAAAAACAGAAACTTTTGCACTCACGAGATTCGTTGTCATTTTTAATAGAAGAGTGCTTTTAAGTTGATTATTTTTGCAGAGGATTAATAGACAAATCCCTCATGTCTACCAATTTATTTT
Organism: Aegilops speltoides; assembly: GCA_021437245.1. NCBI lineage: Eukaryota > Viridiplantae > Streptophyta > Magnoliopsida > Poales > Poaceae > Aegilops > Aegilops speltoides. The sequence goes on from CM038141.1 coordinate 143,637,349, forward strand.
ATAATTTTTGGAGTTACATAAGTATTCGAAATTTACAGATTGCTACAGACTGTTCTATTATTGACAGATTCTATTTTCTTTGCATTGTGTGCTTGTTTTGATGATTCTATGGTTTTATTTGATGAGTTTTTGCCATAGAAAAGTTGGAATACATTATATATAATGCTAAAACAAAATAAGAATATGTTTGCTACAGTACTTATAGTAGTGGTTTGGTTTCTTATACTAACGGATCTCACGAAGGTTTTGTTTGAGTTCTGTGTGATTGAAGTTTTCAAGTTTTGGGTTATCTTACGATGGATGAAGGAATAAGGATAAGCAAAAGGATAAGCTTGGGAATGCCTGAGGCACTCCAAGATAATATTCAAAGAAGTAGCAAGCAACTAAGCTTGGGGATGCCCCCGAGTGGCATCCCCGCTTTCTTCTAACAACCATCGGTATTTTACTTGAAACTATATTTTTATTCATCACATGATATGAGTTTTGCTTGGAGCGTCTTGTATGACATGAGTCTTTGCTTGTTTTTATTTGTGTTTTAAGTGTTGAATCCTTGGTGTACACACCCTTTTTAGAGAGCCAAAAATTATGCTATGCTTGCTCCTATGCTTCACTTAAATTTTTAGAGCCATGGACTTGCTCTAGTACTTCACTTATATATTTTTGAGCACTGTGTGCTTTGTTAATTTTGAAGAACTGCTCTCATGCTTCACTTAGATTTATTGGGAGTTAGTAAATTTCTAAGTAATTGTCTCTTTCTTCACTTAGATTATTTTGAGAGAAAGAAAAATTTATGCTCATTGATACGTCTCCAACGTATCTATAATTTTTGATTGTTCCATGCTATTATATTACCCCTTTTGGATGTTTATGGGCTTTATTTTACACATTTATATCATTTTTGGGACTAACCTACTAACTGGAGGCCCAACCCATATTGCTGTTTTATTGCTGTTTGAAAGATTTCAAGAAAAGGAATATCAAACGGAGTCCAAACGGAATGAAACCTTCGGCAGCGTGATTTTCAGAACGAACGTGACCCAGGAGACTTGGAGTTGAAGTAAAGGAAGCTTCGAGGAGGCCACGAGATAGGAGGGCGCGCCCTCCACTCTCGTGGGCCCCTCGAGGCTCCCCCGACCGACTTCTTTCGCCTATATATTCCCATATACCCTAAAACATCAAAGACGAAGATAGATCGGGAGTTCCGCCGCCGCAAGCCTCTGTAGACACCAAAAACTTCTCGAGAGCCCGTTCCGGCACCCTGCCGGAGGGGGAACCCATCACCGGTGGCCATCTTCATCATCCCGGCGCTATCCATGATGAGGAGGGAGTAGTTCACCCTCGGGGCTGAGGGTATGTACCAGTAGCTATGTGTTTGATCTCTCTCTCTCGTGTACCCTCTATGGCACGATCTTGATGTATCGCGAGCTTTGCTATTATAGTTGGATCTTATGATGTTTCTCCCCCCTCTACTCTCTTGTGATGAATTGAGTTTTCCTCTTGAAGTTATCTTATCGGATTGAGTCTTTAAGGATTTGAGAACACTTGATGTATGTCTTGCCGTGTTTATCTGTGGTGACAATGGGATATCACGTGCCACTTGATGTATGTTTTGGTGACCAACTTGCGGGTTCCGCCCATGAACCTATGCATAGGGGTTGGCACACGTTTTCGTCTTGACTTTTCGGTAGAAACTTTGGGGCACTCTTTGAAGTACTTTGTGTTGGTTGAGTAGATGAATCTGAGATTGTGTGATGCATATCGTATAATCATGCCCACGGGTACTTGAGGTGACAATGGAGTATCTAGGTGACATTAGGGTTTTGGTTGATTTGTGTCTTAAGGTGTTATTCTAGTACGAACTCTTGAATAGATCGATCCGAAAGAATAACTTTGAGGTGGTTTCGTACCCTACCATAATCTCTTCGTTTGTTCTCTGCTATTAGCGGCTTTGGAGTGACTCTTTGTTGCATATTGAGGGATTGTTATATGATCTATCTATGTTATTATTGTTGAGAGAACTTTCACTAGTGAAAGTATGAACCCTATGCCTTGTTTCCTATCATTGCAATACCGTTTACGCTCACTTTTATCTTTAATTACCTTGCTGTTTTTATATTTTTAGATTGCAAAAACCTATATCTACTATCCATATTGCACTTGTATCACCATCTCTTCGCCGAACTAGTGCACCTATACAATTTACCATTGTATTGGGTGTGTTGGGGACACAAGAGACTCTTTGTTATTTGGTTGTAGGGTTGTTTGAGAGAGACCATCTTCATCCTACGCCTCCCACGGATTGATAAACCTTAGGTCATCCACTTGAGGGAAATTTGCTATTGTCCTACAAACCTGTGCACTTGCAGGCCCAACAACGTCTACAAGGAGAAGGTTGTGTAGTAGACATCACTCATGATCTTCACTTATATTTGTTTGAGCTTATCGAAAGCAACATATGAAGATAGTCCCAAAGTGATAGATATCCAAGGAGGATATAATAAAAACTTCCATGAAGATCATTGGCCAAAATAAACTTGATTCTTAGTAATGGTTTTGAGATATGACAATATGATATGTGAGTCATGTTGATGAGTAATTGTGCTTTAGTAAGAATATTGATGTTAAGGTTTGTGATTCCCTATGCAAGCACAAAAGTCAATAGTTATGCTATGAAATTTCTATCCTACTTATGGTGCATTATTCGGTGTTACTTATGCTTAATGCTTGGGTATGAGATTTTTCGCTTTTTGGTTGTTCGCTTCTCAATCTTTTGCTAGCCTTCATTTTGCACTAAGTATGGCCACTACTTGTGCATCCAAAACCCTTCAAACCAGCTTTGCCTTATGAGTCCACTATACCTACCTATATGCGGTATTTCCATGCCATTCTAAGCAAATTTGCATGTGCCATCTCTAATGTTCAAAATAAATTTCTCTTTTGTGTGCTCTACTACTCGCGAGGTGGTAAAGGGTAGCCAATATTTTCCATGCTAGATGTGTTATTCTCATGATGAGTGTTTACTTACTTGTCATTGCACGAGAGTACGACAAAGGTACTAGGGATGCCCAGTCGCGAAATGAATAAATGAATTTACTTTATGTTGTCAAAATAAATTCCTTGGAAAGTGTTGGTATGGAGGGCACCCGTGGATACGGCTAGCCATGGAAAGTGAAAGTTATGGTGGAAAAAGGAATAAACTTTATTTTTTGTTTGGGAACCACCTATGATATATCTAGCATGGAAAGTGTTGGGATGCTCCAAGTCATTTTCATTGGTAGGAAAAGTATGCCTCTCAAAAATAATTTTATCTCTCAATTTAAGCTTTGAGCTCTGGCACCTCTACAAATCACTACTTCCCTCCGCGAAGGGCCTTTCTTTTACTTATGCAATTTTTATTTTGAATTTGAGTCACCATCTTCTCTTATAAAGCACCAACTAAGGGGCACTATGATCGTATTTGAGCATTGGGTGTAGCTAATATTCGAGTGTGTTTCATTAATGGATCAATGATTGAGCATGATGGGCTGGGGATAACTTGCTTTAGTGTTGATATTTTGAAAGACATGGTTGCTCGTTGGTATGCTTGAGTATTAATGTCTTCATGTCAAAACTAGACTATTGCTTTGAATCATATAAAAGTCCATATGTCCATGCTATAAAGAAAAGAATGTGATGAACATGTTAGGCAACATTCCACATTAAAAATTCTGTTTTTATCATTTACCTACTCAAGGATGAGCAGGAATTAAGCTTGGGGATGCTGATACGTCTCCAACGTATCTATAACTTTTGATTGTTCCATGCTGTTATATTATCATTCTTGGATGTTTTACAATCATTTTATAGTCATTTTATATCATTTTTTGGTACTAACCTATTGACATAGTGCCCAGTGCCAGTTGCTATTTTCTGGATGTTTTTTACATCACAGGAAATCAATATCAAACAGAGTCCAAACACAACACAACTCCTGGAGGATTTTCTTTTAGGCCAGAAGAAAGCCAGTGGGCCAAGGAAGCACCTGAGGGGCTGCTCGAGGGGAGCAGCACCCACCAGGGCACGCCAGGAGGCCCAGGCGTGCCCAGGTGGGTGCTGCGCACCTCGGGTGCCCCTGAACCGCCTCTTTGCTCTATAAATACAACAATATTCCAGACACCCTAGGGGAGTCAACGAAATATTGATCTCGCCGCCGTAGTGTCCAGAACCACCAGATCCAATCTAGATACCGTCATGGAGGGGTTCACCACTTCCACTGGTGCCTCTCCTATGATGCGTGAGTAGTTCTTTGTAGACCTACGAGTCCGTAGTTAGTAGCTAGATGGCTTCCTCTCTCTTCCCTCTTGATTATCAATACAATGGTCTCTTGGAGATCCATATGATGTAAGTCTTTTAGCGATGTGTTTGTTGGGATCCGATGAACTTTGAGTTTATGATCATACCTATGTTTTTATCCATGAAAGTTATTTGAGTATTCTTTGATCTCTTATATGCATGATTGATTATAGCCTCATATTTCTTCTCGGATATGTGGATTTTGTTTGGCCAACTTGATCTATTTATCTTGCAATGGGAAGAGGTGCTTTGTAGTGGGTTCGATCTTACGGTGCTTGATCCCAGTGACAGAAGGGGAACCGACATGTATGTATCATTGCTACTAAGGATAACAAGATGAGATCTATATCTGCCGCAATAGATAAACAGATCTCATCTACATCATGTCATCTTTCTTATTGCATTACTCCGTTTTCTCATGAACTTAATACACTAGATGCATGCTGGATAGCGGTCGATGTGTGGAGTAATAGTAGTAGATACAAGCAGGAGTCTTTCTACTAATCTTGGACGTGATGCCTATATAATGATCATTGCCTGGATGTCGTCGTGATTATTTGAAGTTCTATCAATTGCCCAACAGTAATTGTTTTCCCACCCTTTGCTATTTTTCTCGAGAGAAGCCACTAGTGAAACCTACAGCCCCCGGGTCTCTTTTCATCATATTTGCCTTTGCGATATATTTTCTCTTGCATTTATTTTCAGATCTATTAAACCAAAAATACAAAAATACCTTTCTGCAATTTAGTTGTTCCGCGATCTATTTATCCTATCTACCACTTTTTACCTCATGTTATTTGCCTACTTGAGGTGCCATGCCCGAAAGGGATTGACAACCCCTTTGACACGCCGGGTTGCGAGTATTTGTTATTTGTGTGCAGGTGCTGTTTATCTGATGTGAGGAGGTTCTCCTACTGGTTCAATAACCTTGGTCTCATCACTGAGGGAAATACCTACCGTCACTATACTTCATCATCCCTTCCTCTTTGGGGAAATACCGACGTAGTTCTAGCAGAAATCAGCGGCCGGGCACATGGTTCTCGATTCCTTACGCGGTCATAGAGACTACTGATTGGACAACTGGAGGCCATCCCACTTGTCTAGAGCCAATGCGCCAGTTGACCCCTAGCCGATTGCGTGACTAAGTGTTGGTACCGTGACGACTGGGTTCATAGACCCAACCACATGTGTGCCACAGTCACCCTTGGACTAGATTCAAGATGAAGAACGAATTACTTGTCATTGGTTTTCTCTTCTAAACCAATGGTGGTATGCAGATCTTCGTGAAGAACTATATCAAGGAGCCTCTTCTGAGGGAAGCCAAGGCTCTATGGTAGCATGCTGATCTTTGTCTAAGAAGATCTACATGGTTGTCATTCAAGCCCATCTAAGCAAAGGAAGAAGCAAGATTGAAGCAAACTACCCTGCAATAGCACCCGCCGACCAAGACCCGAGAACGTCCTTGTCCGGAAACAACCATCCCCAGTTGGCCTGCACTCACCAAGCCTTTAACAGCAAGCTATTGGCTCACCCATGCGTGGCATGGTTGTACTGCGCTTGCAGAGGCCCTGTGCCATGCGGTAGATGGGAAGGTGTGCCAGAAGATGGACAAGACGCAAGGGGGAATCACTCTCCCATCCCGCCGCATGGCATAGACCTGTACCGAGGCGTGTCACTACCCGCACAGGTGGTACCATGGTTGGTGGTGACAAGACAAACGTTGTTCCTGGACAGAAGGCAATGACACTTCAGTAAGCATTTAATGCACTCACCTACCTGGCTAGAACTAGGGTAGTTCTTTAGCAGCTAATTAAGCTATTGTGGTATCTCTTGAGCTATAAAAGGAGGACCAGGCTATAGAGAGAAAAAGTTTTTTTAGACTAGACAGAAGAGATCTATTCAAGGTTGGAAATTTGATAGAATACCAGTAGGAGCATACAATGCTTCATGTTCTCGACAAGGACTTGTAGATCGCCATCCACCAATCATAAACACACACAAAGTAGGAGTAGGGAATTATGCAACCATGCGGCCTGAACCTGAGTCACATCTTGCATTTAGGTAGTTTAGTTCCTCACCTTCGCGCCCCATACAAAAACTAGGAAAAAAACGTCTCCAGTCCACGGTGTCACGCGTGTGTTCTGCACATGCCCGCCGACATCTTGCATGCCAGGTAGGGGGCGCTCGTGCAGATCTACATCAACAAAGCTATCAGAGTCTCTTGCGACGCCAGATCTATCATCATCTTCATCAGCCCCTTCTTCACCAAGCAAGGATGGCCAAGGTGCGGCTGCCTAAGGCTATAGCCATGCATTCTAGGCATCCGCAGAAGCTTCATCCCTATCGGCGAAAAGAGGTTGCCCCGACTCGCCCCCAGAAGGACCACATGTCTGGCAAGCCCCGGGCTGTGCGGTTTGCTCCCACTAGCAGCAAGGTGGGACATCACCCGTGGTGCCCCCCGCGAGGCTACCGCCGAGGTGCCTCGCCGAGGTAAGGATCTCGCGGTGGCTCGTCCCACCTACATCTTGCTCGCTACCTCAAGCAGAAACCAGGCGAGTCACTTCGGGAGTACATCCAACACTTTTGCTGGGTGGAGGACGGAATCCATGGGCTGCTTGTCGCCTTTGTCATCATGACCTTCTACTTGAACATCCGCAACGCTAGGTATGCGAAGCAATGTCGGCTCACTAGGTGCACACCGTAGCAGAGCTTTATGCTCTTGCTTAAAGTGCACCCGGGCGGAGGAAGCCAGCAACCTTTGGGGGGCTGGCGGACACTAGCTTGTTGTTACGAGATCCGGGTCAGCGCTACATCCGACGTTCATGGGGATAGAGCTACTTGGAAGGCCAGTCAAACTGATGAATTCCTTCTTCATCAAGATTGATCGGGCTGGATATTGTTTTCACACGGTTAGCATGGACCTTGACTTGACCGGCGCCTAATTAACAAGCACTGAAGCACCCCTTTGGAGTCAAGATCCGGCACCTTGTGTGTTGAATAAAAGCACCCCTGTTAAAATTATGTAGGCGTTAAGCCATTACCTCATGCGTACATGTGCCGAGAACGCCTGTTCCGCGATATGAAGTGCGACCATCTGATACGTCATATCTATAATTTTTTATTGTTCCATGCTGTTATATTATCATTCTTGGATTTTTATCATCATTTTATAGCAACTTTATATCATTTTTTTGGGACTAACCTATTGACATAGTGCCTAGTGCCAGTTGCTGTTTTCTGCTTGTTTTTTACATGGTAGAAAATCAATACCAAACAGAGTCCAAACGCAGCGAAACTTTTTGTGGATTTTTTGGACCAGAAGACATCTAGTGGGCCAAAGAAGTACCAAAGAGGGGGCACGAGGCGAGCACAAGACACCTGGGCGCGCCTGGAGGCCCAGGCGCGCCCAGGTTGGTTATTCCCACCTTAGTGACCTCCTGCACCGCCTCTTTGCTCTATAAATACCCCAATATTTCGGAAACCATAGGGGAGTCAACGAAAATCAATTCTAGCCACCGCAAGTTCCATAACCACCAGATCCAATCGAAACACCATCACGGAGGGGTTCATCATCCTCATTGGTGCCTCTGCGATTATGCATGAGTAGTTCATTGTAGACCTCCGGGTCCGTAGTTAGTAGCTAGATAGCTTCCTCTCTATCTCTTGGTTCTAAATACAATGGTCTCTTGGAGAACTATTTGATGTAACTCTTTTTTGCGGTGTGTTTGTTGGGATCCGATGAACTTTGAGTTTATGATCAGATCTATGTTTTTATCCATGAAAGTTATTTGAGTCTCTTTGATCTCTTATATGCATGATTACTTATAGCCTCGTATTTCTTCTTTGAATCTTTGGTTTAGTTATGCCAACTAGATCGATTTTTCTTGCCATGGGAAGAGGTGCTTTGTGATGGGTTCGACCTTACGGTGCTTGATCCCAGTGACAGAAGGGGAACCGACACATATGTATTGTTGCTATTAAGGATAACAAGATTGGATATATTTCTACATAAATAGATCTTGTCTACATCATGTCATCGTTCTTATTGCATTACTTTGTTTCTCCATGAACTTAATACACTAGATGCATGCTACATAGCGGTCGATGTGTGGAGTAATAGTAGTAGATGCAGGCAGGAGTCGGTCTACTAATCTTGGACGTGATGCCTATATAATGATCATTGCCTGGATATCGTCATTATTATTTGAAGTTCTACCAATTGCACAGTAGTAATTTGTTTACCCACCGTATGCTATTTTTCTCGAGAGAAGCCACTAGTGAAATCTACGGCCTCTGGATCTCTTCTTATCATATTTGCTTCTGAGATCTAATTTTATTTGCTTTTATTTTCAGTTCTATTAAACCAAAAATACCAAAAATACCTTGCTGCAATTTTTAGTAATTTATTTTATCTCGCGTTCCCACGAGATCTATTTATCCAACCTACTACAATTTTATCTATCTTTTTACCCATGAGGGATTGACAACCCCTTTCTTACGTCGGGTTGCAAGTATTTATTGTTTGTGTGCAGGAGCTGTTTACGTGGTGTTGCGTGGTTCTCCTACTGGTTCGATAACCTTGGTCTCATCACTAAGGGAAATACCTACCGTTGCAGTGCTGCATCATCCCTTCCTCTTTGGAGAAATACCGACGTAGTTCAAGCCAACATCACCATCCCGTTAAGCTATAAGTTTAAGAATTAGTGTGGTGATTGTATGTCTAGTTCTCTAAAATACCAGCTCGATCCATGACTCGGGAAGTGGAATGTACATTGTGAATGCTCGCGTTTTAGCTGGATACTTTTACTGCTTATAGTGTAACTCAACGGGCCCCACCTTTTCTTTATTCCGGAGGGTGTTCTTTGAGCGGCCTTTCATTTTGTATGAGTCAATTTATGTTTCAAAGCACTATGTCTAAAACCTCGTATTTATCATATATGCCGAAGGCATTGAGAATGAAGCGAGGCCGCGCGATATATCGGACAATACCTTCATTACCAACACTGTCGAAACATTCTTCCCGACATGGATAATAAGGGAACAAGCCTATTGCAAAAGTTCTTTCCCACGGCAAAGGGAAACGTGCATTCCCAGGGGAAAGAGAGGAATTGTTAAAAACTTTACAACCCTATGTTAACCTAAGGATCCAATGCCCTTAACTCCACTGATGGCACCATGAATTCACTCCTGAGGTGTTTTCCTTAGTGCAATCCCAGGATTGAAGGGCCATTCAGTTAAGTTGGAGGCATTATTGAACCTCACACTACAAAATTTTGTCTATTGAGTGATAAAAACCCTGGCTACGAAAGAAGAAACGTCGCCTAAAATCACTTTCTGTGATGGTCCACCGTCACGAGGTGTTTTCCTCGCGGGGCAACACCTTAGCCAACTTTGGCGACGTTCTGGCGTGATTTTGGGCGACGGTATTGGGTGTCACTAGGCATGTCCATTTTCAGGGACGGTAAGTAGTGTCACAGATAATATTGAGCGTGGCAATGTCTTGAAATATAATAAGAAAAATAACTGATTGTTTGTTAAGCTGACTAATCTAGTGTTGAAAGTATACGTAGAAATTTTTCTGAAAGTTGTCAATCTACTTTCTGATAGTGTTTGTGAAAATTTTGGCAAACCCTACATTCTCTAATTAATATAAAATGGGCAGAAAAATTGTGCTTCCTGTGGCTCGAACACAGGAAGTCTAGAACACAGCACATACTGCATTGCCAGTACTGCATTGATCTGTTATCGAACAAATTGCTGGTACTTGTTTACTTATAGAATCTCTAGCATAGACTGTAGGTCCGTGTGGCTCATCTCGTCGCCTGACAAAGGCAGACGCAATGTTTTAGTGCTACTGCATGTCGATTAATGGTTGTCGGCGCATGCCAACTATCATCGGGCATTGACGCCACTTTCGCCCTTCGCCCGCCAACTTTTGCCGCCACTTTTTCGCGCCCGGCGCCCGGCGCCCATGGCTATAATAAGACCCTCATCATGACCAATCAACTCATCCTCTATCCTCACAGCCTCCACATCCACTGCCATGGCCGAATAGATGACCGCCTCCATGACCAGTTAGCTCATTCTCTTTCAGCCTCCCCCAACCCACTCCATTGTCATATCTGAATAACTAACCATTGCCTTGATGCTCAACATCCATGGCCGGTCGGTCTTGGCACCGCTCTCTAAAGAGATGGTTGTGAAGGAGGATCCCTTCGCCATCTTGCCGTGTTGCCATGATAAAGCTGGCGCTCATTGCTCTTTTTGGGCACCACCAGCTTGCCTATTGCATTGTGTAATGGAGCCAAATGAGGTGCAGGGAATGCGTCATTTGGATTCATTAAATGAAGCAACATGCACACTTGGTGCATGGATGAGGAGGCAACTCGTCACATGTGCATGCCCCATGTGTAGGATTCACCATCACCATGGTGACAAGCACAACTAGTGCAGTCACTTCTTTAGGTTGGTAGACGGGCATTGTTACATCTTTGATGGACCAAAAAGACTAGTATAGTCTTTTTGAAGATGTTCATTCAATGGGAGGACACGTTAACATCGAGTACATAGTGTATGTATGTATGTATGTATGTATGTATGTATGTATGTATGCATGAAAGTATGCATCTGTACATGCTGCTCAAGCTATTGTGTATAATTCTAAGAGTGTTTAATTTACTTTCTTATAATATGTGGCACCCTGGCTCAGAGCGACCGGTTCGCCTTGCATTACCAGCCCAGAGATCATGTCTTCTGGTAACACACAACAGATTGGTACAGAAATACAACTGCTTTATTGATACTAGCAGAACTTAGAGTCTGATATTACATCAAGCAGCGAGGCCAAGCGGCACACACGGTGCTGCTGGACATATGTACATTATTTAGTAGACATGAGCAGGGGCCTCGACATCACGATAAGAGTACGCGGCAGCGGAACGACAACGTAGAAGAACTCCATCTCACAGGGACACTGATGTGGACGTAGTCTAGACGGCAATGCGATATGCAACTCCAACTCCGATATGATTTCTCCCGAAACTGGCATGACACGCTAGGTCAGTACACTGAATGTACTTGCAAGCTCAGACAAACAAAGCAACAATGGTAACCGACAACAATGATATTTAAGGAGGTTTAATGCAAGAATTCAACATGCTTTCATGAAGTGATTGTGCTCATAACAGGGCCTTTTCGACCCGCTTACCATCTTGGTTACCTCGTAACCATGAACCTCATCATATCAAGGTGATCACTTCCAGATCACAAACGAAACCATCTCGATGGTCTCAACAACTTCACCAACATAACTAGTGCCACAAGTATTCACTTAGTGTGCAAGTTTTTAATATTTTTGTTGATCCACGGTGTGACCTACTACAAACTTGTAACCATAAGTAAGGACGCGACTATCAATAGATTATACACATTCTGTAGAGGTTAGTACACTGTACCCACAGCACAGAACCCATGGCCTCAGACTCCCATTCGGGTGGACCAACGACGTTTCGACAGAACCAACCTATTGCCATGATAATCTCCCGGCCACTCCGACCAACTCCCCTTTGGGCTAAGTCATGGGTGGCCTCGATGACACTCCGGACATCCACGGCCACCGTTGTGGCAAAAACAATTGTCCCAAACGGGGACATGGTACCAAAACAACTATAGGCACACAAGGTTACACCTGCCCACCGGGCCAGGGTAGCGCCAGCGAATAACCTTCCCTCGTTGGGGGCACCGGCGAGAGGCATAACAATAGACCGAGAAAGGGCCTCCATAAAGGCAAATGTGGTTGCACTTAGGGAAGCTCAATTCGGTGGCACCATGACTCGATCAACAACATGTTCAAGTTGGTTTATTATCAGATTTCAACTTGCGAATATATTATCGAGTCATACTATGCCATGAAAATGCAATGAACCATATAAGCATCTTATCAACATAATACCGATATGAGCTAATTCAAGCATATCATCACATTACTCTACTACATAACTTTGTGATCCAACTAAAATGCTACTTTAAGGCAAGAAATACTTTATATGAATTTTCTATATGCATTTAAAATAACCATATTCAAGTAAAAACCATAGTTATTGAAATGACACTCTTGCAAATATTTACGATGGCTTGCCTTAGTGCAGAGGAGGGTCACACTCCCTCTGGTGATCTTCAAGGCAAGAAATCTCTTCTAAAAATAATTAATCTAACAAAAAGAAAATGTCACATAACACTGTTTCATTAACCAAAACATAATCACAGAAAGCAAAAATCTCAGCTTTTGCATGCTGATAGAGAATTTCAACACAAAACCAATGCGACAAGAATCAGGTCATTTGGACTTATAGAATATAAGTTATAGCTGGTCAAAGTTGAGTCAATATTCTGAATTTAAATTGATGTTTGAAAAATCCAGAGGGTGACGTCGAAGGCGTATGTCAGCGAATACGCCTCCACTGTACCACTTCGGGTCCGAGTGGTGAGGCTAATAGCAGGCCCCGCGCGTCAGGTTTAGTGAGAGGTAGAGGGAAACAGAGGAGGGGCGGCGCGTTGCCGGCATTTCTCCGGCGAGGAGAGGTCGGCGGTCGCCGAGGAAGGGAGGGTTGAGGCGCAAGACTACGACGCACCCGCACGTACCCGAAGCTTGGCGAGAGGTGGACAAACAAGGGTTGCATGGTCGTCTCCAGCGGCTGCAGCGGGTGGAGCTCGTCGGAGAAGAAGGCGTCGGCGTTGAGAGGTAGTTCCGGCGGCTCCAGAGGTGTTAGTGAGCACAATGGACCACAAGGAACACGCCTGTGTAGTCGGTGGAGCTTGAGAGGTAGTGGAGTGGGGAGGGGAGAGGAAGGGGTTCGCCTGCGAGCTCGGTACAGGGACGGCGGCCAGAGGCCTACCCAGCCTGGCTGCGACTATCTAGGAGGAGTGTGGGTGCCAGAGGAGTGGAGCAGTGAGGTCGAATGAGGTCAGGAGGGTCCTATTTATAAGCGGAGCCGAGGCATGGATCGAGAGCTTGTCAGAAACTCTGGAAGTGGCGCACGACGATGAGGGGCGCCAGTGAGAGAGGGGGAAGTGGCCAGGGATCACACGACCACTGTGGGAGGACGGAGACGACCACAGGGCACGGGAGGAGACAACAACAATGAGCACGAGCTCACTATGCACTTGGGTATGACGTGCTCGTAATTGCTGCGGCAAGCTCCGACATCGGCGAGCGGCAACGAGAGGCCGAGGGTGATGAGGCGAGGTAGCAGGTGCTTAGTGGTGAAGTGGTTTGGCCTCGGGCGTGCGCACGGGCAAGACAAAGGCGCCGGCGGCACCCAGAGCACGTAGACTAGCTGCCTGGCACCGTGTCCATGCGTGGTCACCGCGTGAACTCTGGCATCACGCTGCACAGTGCATTAAATTCATGTCTGAGGTGTTGTTCGTGCAAGGCTAAGTCGATACACGCAACTGAGTTAAGCACAGGTCGACTGGGTGAGGCTGTAGACTCGTTGCAAGTTTCTGGACAGAAACTTGTGAGCTTAATAGAGAAGAATCTAGAAAGAGTTAAGAGCTGATTTTTGGTGGTTAAGGGTCTCTTAGGAGGGTAATTAATCCCTACAAAATTCAACTTCATTGGGTCATGAAAAAATGCACTTCCTTCACAACATGCATTTTTTGTCCAAACAGAAAATATTTTCTGTAGCAAAAAAATCCAAATAACCATGCAATATTTTTGCACAGGGAGGTGTGCCAAGGTCCAAAGAATATTCAGGAATTTTCTCAGAATTTTGTGAGTAAGAAAAATGAGGGTTGCTTTGGAGCATAAGTGACTGAAGTACTATTTCAGAGGGAAAATGAATATTTTTCATTTAAGAAAAATATTCCCTTGGCCATTTTATGATATATCAGAGAGAGAGAGAGGGAGAGAGAGAGAGAGAGAGAGAGAGAGAGAGAGAGAGATGAGTTTGAGAGTTAGATGAGTCACTTGGGTGAAAGTCAATGAAATGCCCAAGTGATTAACTCCAAATGAGTTGATTCAAACTCAAATTCAAATAAAAAATGCAAATAAATCTAGAAAAATAAAGAAGGACAAAAACAGGGTGTCACAAACCCCCCCCTTAGGATGAATCTCATCCTCGAGATTCGGTTGCTCAGGAAACAATTCGGGATAAGCTGTCCTTAAAGAGTCCTCTCTTTCCCAGGTAGCTTCACTTTTGGTGTGGTGTTCCCACTACACTTTATAGAACTTAACTGACTTGCTAAGGGTGACTCTTTCCATCTCATCTAATATTCGGAAAGGTTTCTCTTCATATGTCAGATCCTTAGCAAGTTCTATTTCTGCCATATCGGTCTGTTTCTCAGGCGGTGAGATACACCTTCACAACTGGGATACGTGGAAGACATTATGTATCTCTAACAGCTCCGGGGGAAGTTCCAATTGATATGCCATTGTGCCAACTTTGGACATAACTGGGAGTGGGCCAATGCACCTTGGTGCAAGCTTTCCTCGAGTCTGAAATCTCTTCACTCCTTTCATAGGTGTGACTTGGAGGTAGACATATTCACCAGGTTCAAAACTGATCTGTCGGTGCTTAGCATCATAGTAGCTCTTCTTTAGACTTGGCTAGTTGTAATCTGTCTCCAATTTCCCTGACTTGCTTGTCGGCTTCCATCATCAAGTCAGTCCCGGAAATACGACTGTCTCTTGTCTGGAACTAGTTTAAGGGGGTACGACACTTGCGTCCATACAAGGCTTCATATGGTGACATCTTGAGGCTAGCTTGATAGCTGTTGTTGTAGGAAAACTCAGCATAGGGCAAGTTGTCTTCTCACTTAGGTCCTTGAGCGAGAGCACATGCCCTAAGCATGTCTTTGAGTATTTGATTTACTCGCTCCGTATGACCATCTGTCTAAGGATGATAAGTTGTGCTATATTACAATGATGTCCCCAAGGCTTGATGAAGACGTCAACAGAATGCTGAGGTAAAAAGGGATCCTCGATCTGAGTTGATAGTTATAGGTATGCCATGCAAACTGACGATTCGGGACACATAGAGTTGTGCCAGTTGATTTGCACCGTATGTGGTCCGGAGACGAATGTAATGGGCCACTTTGGTTAGCATGTCCACCACGACCCATATAACGTTGTTTCCAAGAGGGGTGGTTGGAAGACCAGTGATAAAGTCCATGCAGACATCGTCCATTTCTATTGCCGAACGGGCAAAGGTTGAAGTAGCCCGACGGGTTTTTGATGTTCCGCCTTAACCTATTGCATATATCATAGTAGGCGGCGAAGTATGCAATATCCTTCTTCATTCCATCCGGCCAAAACGTTTGCCTGAGGTCCTTGTACATTTTGGTACCTCTGGGATGGATTGAGTATGAGGACTTGTGTGCTTCTGTCAATATCTTTTTCCTCAACTCTTCCACTTTGGTACACATATTCATCCTCAAAATCATAGGGTACCCTGCTCATCCATCAGGAAATCTTGAGTCTTGTCGTCTTTTTTCCGGGTGACTTGGTGTTGCAGGAACGTATCTCCTGACTGAGCTTTGCGAATTTCTTTTCAAGAGTGGGAGTGACTACCATCACATTGGTGCAGTAAGCCTCCACAATAATCAGATTGAGTTGGGTCATCTCTTCTTGTAGCCCGGGAGGCAAAGATGTTATTAAGGCATTGACTGTGGCTGGCTTGCAGCTGAGAGCATCTACGACCACGTTCTTTACCCGGGTGATAGTTTATCCCAAGGTCATAATCCTTGACCAACTCAAGCAATCTTCTTTGTCAAAGATTCAAATCAGGTTGAGTAAATATGTACTTGAGACTTTTGTGGTCGGTCAATATTTGGCACCGCTTGCCAATGAGATAGTGCCTCCAAATTTTTAGTGCATGCACAACGGCTGCTAGTTCCAAGTCATGAGTAGGATAATTTCCTTCGTGTGGTCGTAGCTGACGGGATGCATAAGCCACAACCTTGTCATCTTGCATGAGTACGCATACTAGGCCCTTTCGAGATGCATCACAGTAGACATCAAAGCTTCGATAGATGTCTGGGAGTGTCAACACGGGTGCTGAGGTCAAACGAGTCTTTAATACGTTAAAGCTCTTCTCACAATCTTCTGACCATATGAATTTTTGGTCTTTCTTGAGCAGTTCTGTCATGGGCTTGGCAATCTTGGAGAAGCCTTTGATGAATCAATGGTAATAACCAGCAAGCCCTAGAAAACGTTTGATTTCAGTCACTGATGTGGGTGCTGGACATTTTAGCACATCCTTAATCTTTCTTGGGTCCACAGGTATTCCTTCGGCATAGAGTATGTGCCCCAAAAATCTGACTTGCTTAAGCCGGAATTCACACTTACTAAATTTTGCGTATAACTGTTGGTCACAAAGCCTTTGCAATACTGCTCGGAGATGTTGTATATGCTCTTCTTCTCCTTTGGAGTATATGAGAATATCGTCGATAAAGACCACCACAAATTTGTCCAAGAAATCCATGAACACTTTGTTCATCATATGCATGAAAAATGCAGGAGCATTGGTCAGCCCGAATGACATAAGTGTGTATTCATATAGACCGTAACGGGTGGTGAATACGGTCTTAGGAATATCTTCTTTCTTGATCTAGAGTCGATGATACCCGGTCCTTAAATCAATCTTGGAAAAGATTTGAGCCCCATGAAGTTGATCGAACAAATTATCAATTCTGGGGAGCGGGTACTTGTTCGTGATAGTAAAATCGTTGAGCTGACGATAGTTTATGCACATCCAAAGACTACCATCCTTCTTGTTCACGAATATGGAAGGTGACCACCAGGGCGAAGAACTGGGGTGGATGTATCCTTTCTTGAGCATTTCATCGAGTTGTTTCTTTAGCTCAACCAGTTCGAATGAAGGCACCCGGTAATATTCCTTGTATATAGGTGTCATTCCAGGCGCGAGATCAATGGCAAACTCGAGTTCCCGGTCTGGTGGCATTCCTGGTAATTCTTCAGGGAACACATCTGGAAACTCACTGACCATTGGTATTAATTCCACATCTTAGGATATTGCTGTCAAAACCATTTCCGTCTTAGGTATGGTCCTACGAGCCACAGACCTTGCTTTCTGTCCTGCCGGATTTGTTAATGTAACTTCCCTTGTTGCACAATTTATGCAAACCTGATGCCTTGTGATACGTCTCCAACGTATTCATAATTTTTGATTGTTCCATGTTGTTATATTATCATTCTTGGATGTTTTACAATAATTTTATAGTCATTTGATATCATTTTTTGGTACTAACCTATTGACATAGTGCCCAGTGCCAGTTGTTGTTTTCTGCTTGGTTTTTACATTGCAGGAGAGCAATACCAAACGGAGTCCAAATGCAGCAAAACTTTTTGTGGATTTTTTTGGACCAGAAGACATCCAGTGGGCCAAGTAAGTACTTGAGGGGAGCTCTGAGGGGAGCACAACCCACCAGGGCACGCCTGGAGGCCCATGCGCGCCTAGGTGGGTTGTGCCCACCTCAATGGCCTCCCGCACCGCCACTTTGCTCTATAAATACCCCAATATTTCAGAAACCCTAGGGGAATCGACGAAAATCAATTCCAGCCGCCTCAAGTTCCAGAAACACCAGATCCAATCTAGACACCATCACGGAGGGGTTCATCATGTCCATTGGTGCCTCTCTAATGATGCGTGAGTAGTTCTTTGTAGACCTACAGGTCCGTAGTTAGTAGCTAGACGGCTTCCTCTCTCTCTCTCTCTCTCTCTCTCTCTCTCTTGATTCTTAATACAATGGTCACTTGGAGATCCACATAATGTAAGTCTTTTTGCGGTGTTTTTGTTGGGATCCGATGAACTTTGAGTTTATGATCAGACCTATGTTTTTATCCATGAAATTTATTTGAGTCTTCTTTGATCTCTTATATGCATGATTGATTATAGCCTCGTATTTCTTCTCTGATATTTGGGTTTTTTGGCCAACTTGATCTATTTATCTTGCAATGGGAAGAGGTGCTTTGTGATGGGCTCGATCTTACGGTGCTTGTTCCCAGTGACATAAGGGGAAAAGACACATATGTATCGTTGCTATTAAGGTTGACAAGATGGGGTCTATTTCTACATAAATAGATCTTGTCTACATCATGTCATCATTCTTATTGCATTACTTCGTTTTTCCATGAACTTAATACACTATATGCATGTTGGATAGCGGTCGATGTGTGGAGTAATAGTAGTAGATGCAGGCAGGAGTCGGTCCACTAATCTTGGACGTGATGCCTATATAATGATCATTGCTTGGATATCATCATGATTATTTGAAGTTCTATCAATTGCCCAACAGTAATTGTTTTCCCATGGTTTGCTATTTTTCTCGAGAGAAACCTCTAGTGAAACCTACGGCCCCCCGAGTCTCTTTTCATCATATTTGCCTTTGCGATCTATTTTCCTTTGCTTTTATTGTCAGTTCCATTAAACCAAAAATACTAAAATACCATGTTGCACTTTATTTATTTTGCGATCTATTTATCCTATCTATCACAACTTTATCACGTCTTCTCGCCAATTCGAGGCATCATTACCCGAAAGGGATTGACAACCCCTTTAACACGTCGGGTTGCGAGTATTTGTTATTTGTGTGCAAGGGCTGTTTATGTTGTGTTGCTTGTTTCTCCTACTAGTTCGATAACCTTGGTCTCATCACTGAGGGAAATACCTACCGTCGCTGTGCTGCATCATCCCTTCTTCTTTGGGGAAATACTGACGTAGTTCAAGCAGACATCAAAAGGAATTTCTAGCGCCGTTGCCAGGGAGGATCATCAACATCAACGAAGTTCCTAATCACAAATCTCATCTCCTCGCAATTTACATTATTTTCCATTTGCATCTTATTTTCCTCTCCTCCATTTCACAAAAATTTGCCGTTTTATTTGCCCAATTTTTCGTTCGCCATTTTCTCGCCAGATTTGTTTTTGAGTGCAATCTTGTTGTGAAGTCACCATGACTGAACAGAACACCAACTTGTGTGATTTCTCAAATACCAACAACAATGATTTTATTAGCACTCTGATTGCTCCTCCCGCCACTAGTGCGGAGTCTTGTGATATTAATACGGCTTTGTTGAATCTTGTTATGAAAAAGATCAATTTGCCGCTACTCCTAGTGAGGATGCCGCGTCCCAGCTTAGCACATTCATGGAATTATGTGATATGCAAAATAAAAAAGATGTGGACAATGATGTTGTGAAGTTGAAATTATTTCCGTTTTCTTTGTGAGATCGCACAAAAATTTGGTTTTCTTCTTTGCCTTGCAATAGTATCGATTCTTGGAACAAATGCAAGGATACTTTTATTACCAAGTATTTTCCGCCCGCAAAAATAATTTCCCTTAGAACCCATATCATGAATTTCAAGCAACTTGAACATGAGCATGTTGCACAATCTTAGGAAAGGATGAAATTGATGCTTAGGAATTGCCAACTCATGGGTTAAATCTTTGGATGATCATACAAATTTTTTATGCGGGGTTGAATTTTGTTTCTCGTAATCTTTTAGATTCTACCGCTGGGGTACTTTCATGGAAATTACTTTGGGTGAAGCTACTAAATTGCTAGACAATATAATGGCAAATTACTCACAATGGCATACCGAAAGAGCGCCTACTAGTAAAAAAGTGAATTCGGTAGAAGAAATAAATTCTTTTGAGTGAAAAAGTTGATGCTCTTATGAAGTTGGTTGCTAATAAAAGTGCTCCTATTGATTTTAATGACGTGCCTTTGTATACTTTGATTGAGCAAAATAGTGATGCCATAGATGTGAATTTTATCTGGCGAAACAATTTCAATAACAATGCTTATACAGGTAAATTTAATCCTAGGCCTTTTCCTAGTAATTCCTCTAATAATTATGGTAATTCCTATGTCAATCCCTCTTATAATAATAATAATATAAACACCTCTGATCTTGAGAACAATATTAAAGAATTTATCAATTCCCAAAAAGTTTTTAATGCTTTGATAGAAGAAAAGCCGAATAAAGTTGATGATATGTCTAGAAGTATTGATAGAATTTCTCATGATGTAGAAGGTCTGAAGATGAAATTTTTTGTGCCCAAAGTTGAGGAATCAATTAAAGCTCTTTAGGTTTCTATGGATGAAAGCAAGAAAAGAACCGCTATGCTTAGAGCTAAAAGAGAAATTTTAGATAAAAGCGTTTTCTAGTGATTACTTTCATAAAAGTGATGAAGATCTTAAAATGATTGGTGTTTCTTCTATTGATTCTTTGTTTAGAAAAATTAAGATTGATGAAAATGGGACTGGAGAAGAGTTAACTTTAGTAATAAGGCGTACCCATGATTCAAAGGGTGAAAATCTTGTTGAGAAAATTGATAAAAGTGGGTTTGAAAAGGTTAATACTTTAACTAGTGATGCGCCCACTATTTTGGATTACAAAGAATTTAATTATGATAGTTGCTCTTTGGTTTATTGTATTTATTTGTTGCAATCCATGATAAATTCACCCCATGCTTATGAACAAAATAAATCTTTTACTAAACACATTGTTGATGCTATGATGAAAGCTTTTGAAGAAAACTTGGAATTAGAAGTTTCAATTCCTAGAAAATTACATTATGAGTGAGAACCTACTATCAAAGTCAAGATTAAAAATTATGAGTGTTTTGCTTTATGTGACTTGGGTGCTATTGTTTCTACAATTCCGTAATCT
Organism: Aegilops speltoides; assembly: GCA_021437245.1. Taxonomy (NCBI): domain Eukaryota; kingdom Viridiplantae; phylum Streptophyta; class Magnoliopsida; order Poales; family Poaceae; genus Aegilops; species Aegilops speltoides. Next base: position 143,658,377 of record CM038141.1, read on the forward strand.
TTATGTGATGTGCTTGGTCTTACCGATATTGAAGAATGTTCTTTAAATTTGTTGTTGGAGGATTCTACTATTAAAAAGTCTATGGGAAGAACTAATGATGTTCTTATTATCGCAAATAGGAATTATGTTCCAATAGATTTTATTGTTCTTGACATTGATTGCAATTCGTCTTGTCCAATTATACTTGGTAGACCGTTTTTACGTACTATTGGTGCCGTGATTGATATGAAAGAAGGCAATATTAAAATTCAATTTCCACTAAGGATGGGTATGAAACACTTCCCTAGAACAAGAATTAGGACACCATATGAATGAATCACGAGGGCATCATATGGATATAGAACCAAAGATGACAACATTAGATCCTACGCGTTATGCCTAGCTAGGGGCGTAAAACGATAGCGCTCATTGGGAGGCAACCCAACTTGTATCTTTTTGCGTTTTGGTTTTCTTGCTGTTTTCAATAAAATACACAATTATGCCTCTGATTAGATGTGTTTTTGTGGTTTAAATTAGTGTTTGTGCCTAGCAAGGCCTTTGGGATGATTTGGGTGAGAGTTGATTTGATCTTGCTGAAAAACAGAAACTTTTGCGCTCACGAAATTCTTCTTCGTTTTTATCAGAAGAGTTATTCTGAGTTTATTCTTTCTTCACAATATTAATAAACAAATTATTCACGTCATCCTAATTTTTCAGAATTTTTGGATTTATAGAAGTATTCGAAGTAGTCAGCTTGCTACAGACTGTTCTGTTTTTGACAAATTCTGTTTTCTTTGTGTTTTGTGATTGTTTTGATTATTCTATGGTTTTCTTTGAAAAGTTTTTGCCATAGAAAATTTGGAATACAGTAGATATAATGCAAAAATAAAATATTAATGCATTTGCAATAGTACTTGCAATAGTGGTTTGCTTTCTTATACTAACGGATCTCACGAAGATTTGGTTGAGTTTTGTGTGATTGAAGTTTTCAAGTTTTGGGTGATCTTATGATGGATGAAGGAATAAGGATTAGAAAAAGGCTAAGCTTGGGGATGCCCGAGGCACCCAAGATAATATTCAAGAATTAGCAAGCAACTAAGCTTGGGGATGCCCTCGAGTGGCATCCCCTCTTTCTTCTAACAACCATCGGTATTTTACTTGGAACTATATTTTTATTCGTCACATATTATGAGTTTTCCTTGGAGCGTCTTGTATGATATGAGTCTTTGCTTGTTTTGATTTGTGTTTTAAGTCTTGAATCATTTCTGAACACACCTTTTTGAGAGAGCTAAAAAATTATGTTATTTTTGAAGAAATTCTCTCTTGCTTCACTTAGATTAATTTGTGAGAAAGAAATGTTATGCTCATGTTCTTCACTTATATTTGTTTGAGCTTATTAAAAGCAACATATGAAAATAGTCCCAAAATGATAGATATCCAAGGAGGATATAATAAGAACGTTCATGAAGATCATTGGACAAAACAAACTTGGTTCTTAGTAATGGTTTTGAGATATGACAATATGATATGTGAGTCATGTTGATGAGTAAATTGTGCTTTAGTAAGAATATTGGTGTTAAGATTTGTGATTCCCTATGCAAGCACGAAAGTCAATAGTTTTGCAATGAAATTTATATCCTACTTGTGGTGCATAATTCGGTGTTACTTATGCTTAATGCTTGGGTACGAGATTTTCCGTTTCTTGGTTGGTCGCTTCTCAATCTTTTTGCTAGCCTTCATTTTTGCACTAAGTATGATTACTAGTTGTGCATCCAAAACCCTTTAAACCAATTTTGCCATATGAGTCCACTATACCTACCTATATGCGGCATTTTGTGCCGTTCTAAGCAAATTTGTATGTGCCATCTCTAATTTTTAAAATAAATTTCTCTTTTGTGTGCTCGTACCGCTCGCGAGGCGGTGAGGGGTGGCCAATATTTTCCATGCTAGATGTGTTATTCTCATGATGAGTGTTTATTCACTTGTCATTGCACGAGAGTACGGCAAAGGTATTAGGGATGCCCAGTCCCGATTTATTTATCCTATCTATCACAACTTTATAACATCTTCTCGCCAATTCGAGGTATCGTTACTCGAAAGGGATTGACAACCCCTTTAACACGCCGGGTTGCAAGTATTTGTTCTTTGTGTGAAGGGGTTGTTTACGTAGTGTTGCTTGGTTCTCCTACTGGCTCGATAACCTTGGTCTCATCACTGAGGGAAATACCTACCGTCAATGTGCTGCATCATCCCTTCCTCTTTGGGGAAATACCGACGTAGTTCAAGCAGGCATCACTTTGTCAGCCAATCCATTCCCAAAATGGCATACAGTCTTTCGGATTCAGTGACTACCTGTGTGGCAGGGAACATGACTTCTAGAATCCGTATTTCCAAGTTACGGCATACCAAATTTGTTTTGAGCATGGATCCCGGGGATTGCACCATCATCCTTTTCTCAAGAAGAGAGTAAGTAAACTTGTTTTGGGTAACAAAACTCCGCGAAATAAAGGAATGGGAAGCCCCAAGTCGAATAAAATTACTTCGGGGATGTTATTAACAGGAAACATACTGATGACCACTTTTGGGTTTTCTTGGGCTTATTCGGCGGAGAGATGATGCACCTGGCCTTGGATCAGCTCCTCCTCGGCGTAGGATTCCACGTGGTTGACTTGAGACTTGAGGGGTGCATTTTGCTTGTTGTTTTTGGGACACTGTTTTGCATAGTGTCTGGTCTGCCCACAAGAGAAATATTGTTGCTACGCCGGTATTCTTCCCGGACAGGATTGGTCACAATGGTCTTGACTTGGTTGTTGGTCTTGTTGGCATTCTGCTGCCAGGTTGGTTTGAACTCAAACGGAGGCTGCTGCCAGGTATGAGCCTTTTGCACTGGTTGTCCATCCTTCTTAGGCTCGAACTTGCATTTATGGTCATTATAAGCGGGCTTATTATCGTGAACGAGCTTGTGCTCCCTTTCTGCAATGAGGGCTTTGTTCACAAAAGTCTAAAAGTTGGAGAAGTCGAACATGTTGAGTGTGCATCAGAGGTGCTGGTTGAGTCCTCCAAGAAATCGATCGATCTTCCTCTCTTCAGTGGCCACATCATAGATGGAATAACGAGCCAAGTGATTGAATTTATGCAGGTACTCACTCATGGACAAGTTTCCTTGAGTGAGAGAGAGGAACTCACGCTGCTTGACTTTCATGATACCGGCGGGAATGTGGTACTTGCGGAAATTGTCCTTGAATTTATCCCAAGTGATCTCATCGTCTGCAGGCCACATAGCTTTGGTATTATCCCACCATATAGCGGCAGCTCCTTCAAGATAATGTGTAGCAAATGGAACCTTGTCGGCTTCTTCAGTGCGGGCAATTTCCAGCTTCTTCTCAATAGTTCGCAACCAATCATCGGCTTCCAAAGGATCGACAACTTGACTGAAACTGGGAGGCTTAGTCCTCTGAAAGTATGATAGTTTGGAGTGATTGCCATACTGATTTCCATTATGCCCAACCATAGCCAGCACCCTTCTTAGTAATTCAAGTAAATCTTGGTTTCTTCTTTCTTCGAACATTCTCATAACTGCTCTATGGTAGGTGGTTGCGTTGGAGGAGATGGTGGTGGCTGATATGGTTCAGGGGAATGCCCTGCTTGTCGGGCGGAACGACGAACGGGAGTATCGTCACCTGCCTGACTGCTGCTACCTCCTCTTGTAATCCTATTTTTGTTTCCTAATATGAGGCATCTAGATGAGCAACATCCATAAATGGGGAAGAAAAACAAGCGGCAAAACCCGAAAGAAAATAGAAAAGTTCCAACATAATTATACATAGACTCATACATGAAAGGAAACATCATGACAAGTACGACTACGCTCGTACACGGAGGAAACATGATGACAAGTATGACTAATCTCGTACATACAAGCATCATGACAACCTCGGATACTCTGGCGATCTAGTGCTCTGCTGGTCCTGTTGGGTCCTCTCCTGACCCGGACTTGGATCCCGAACTCATGGCGTTAACGAAAACCTTCGGGTCAAAGGTAATGCGATGATGCTGCCTCGAAGGATCTCCCTCAGGGGCAGGTGCTGGATGAGGCTGGAGCATAGGGGCTGCAGCAGAAGTGAAGCCCACTCGACAGGGGCACTATGGGGATTCATGGTCGAGGTGCGCGAGCTACTCGGAGGAGTAACTGGGGTAGCTAGCGAGCTAGAAACTGGGGGGATAACGGCGGTGAACCCTATGGAGGGTGGAATGAAAGTGGACCTAGTGGCCACCAAAGCAGTGCGAGCACGAGTCAGCTCTCGGGCCAGCTCGTGAATCAGAAGATAGCTAGCAGTGATATAGCGGGAAAGGTGGCTAGAGGGACTCTCGGCCGACGGATCAATCATAGGAAAATAGATACGCCCATCATCATGCAGGGATGGTTATTAGTAGAAGCCTGGGTGAGTCTGCCTATGGATCTCGTTATAGCGTAACTCAACGAGAATTTCAAACGCAACAGACTGAACAACTTGAGCGGGAGTAGAAGCAAAACCACTCCTAGTAGAATGGCTGTATGAGCCAGATGTCAAACTGCAACGCAAAGTAACCACCACGTGATACTCGAATACCGAGTCTGCTAGGTGCTCCTGATACACCCAATACACTGGGTCATCACCGTGAGGATAGAGTCGACTCCATACGCCTCGAAGAAGGTGCGGCGAAGTGTATGGCGCGAGCTCCAACTGACATGCATACGGTACTGGAGCCATCTACACTACAACCATTAGTCGATTAGAAATAAAATAAACTACATGCATGCAATGCAGCAACTAAAAGAACACAAGCACCACCGGCACTCAGAGTTACTATCTACCATTTGAACTAACATGTTAGCTGTCTAGCGTGTCCTACACTCAGTGAGGCTTTGATACCAACCGTTGTGGCACCCTGGCTCAGAGCGACCTGGTCGCCTTGCATTGCCAGTCCAGAGATCATGTATTCTCGCAACACACAACAGATTGGTACAGAAATACAACCGCTTTATTGATACTAGAGGAACATAGAGTCTGATATTACATCAAGCAGCGAGGCCAAGCGGCACACATGGTGCTGCTGAACATATGTACAATATTTAGTAGACATGAGCAGGGGCCCCGACATCACGATAAGACTAAGAGGCAGCGGAACGACGACGTAGAAGAACTCCATCTCACAGGGACATTGATGTGGACACAGTCTAGACGACAATGCGATATGCAACTCTAACTCCGATATGATTTCTCTTGAAACTGGCATGACACGCCAGGTCAGTACATTGAATGTACACACAAACAAAGCAAGAATGGAAACCAACAACAATGATATTTAATAAGGTTTAATGCAAGACCTCAACATGCTTTCATGAAGTGATAGTGCTCATAGCAGGTCCGTTCCAACCCGCTTACCATCTCGGTTACCTCGTAACCATGAACCTCATCATATCAAGGTGATCACTTTCGTATCACTAACGAAACCATCTCAATGGTCTCAACAACTTCACCAACATAACCAGTGCCACAAGTATTCACTTAGTGTGCAAGTTTACAATATTTTTTTGATCCACGGTGTGACCTACTACGAACTTGTGTCCATAACCTAGGACGCGGCTACCAATAGATTATGCACACTCTGCAAAGGTTAGTACACTGTACCCACACCACGGAACCCATGGCCTCGGACTCCCATTTGGGTGGACTAACAGCGTTCCGACAGAACCAGCCTATTGCTTGACACTCTCCTGGCCACTCCAACCAACTCCCCTTTGGTCTAAGTCATGGGTGGCCTGATGCCACTCCGGACATCCACGACCACTGTCGTGGAAAAAACAATCGTCCCAAACGGGGACATGGTACCAAAACAACTATGGGCACACAAGGTTACCTACAAGGCCAGGGTAGCGCCAGCAAATAACCTTCCCTCGTTGGAGGCACCGACGAGAGGCATAACAATAGATCGAGAAAGGCTCCCCCATAAAGGCAAATGTGGTTGCACTTAGGGAAGCTCGTTTCGGTGGCACCATGACTCGATCAACAACATGTTAAAGTTGGTTTATTATCAGGTTTCAACTTGCAAATATATTTACTGAGTCATAGTATGCCATGAAAATGCAATGAACCATATAAGAATCTTATCAACATAATACCGATATGAGCAAACTCAAGCATATCATCACATTACTCGACTGCATAACTTTGTTATCCAACTAAATGCTACTGATAACAGAATAATATAGCATAAACATGAAACTATCATCAAATACTTTACATGAATTTTCTATATGCATTTAAAATAACCATATTCAAGTAAAAACCATAGTTATTGAAATGACACTCTTGAAAATAATTGTGATGGCTTGCCTTAGTGCAGAGGAGGGTCACACTCTCTCTGGTGATCTTCAAGGAAAGAAATCCCTTCTCAAAATAACTAAAATAACAAAAAGGAAATGTCACATAACACTGTTTAATTCACCAGAAAATAATCACAGCAAGCAAAAATCTCATCTTTTGCATGCTGATAGAGAATTTCAACACAAAACCAATGCAAAAAGAATCAGGTCATTTGTACTTATCAAATAAAAGTTATAGCTGGTCAAAGTTTAGTCAATATTCTGAATTTAAAATGATTTCTGAAAAATCTAGAGAGGGGTGACGTCGAAGGCGTATTTCAGTGAATACACCTCCACTGGTACCGCTTTGGGTGCGAGTGGTGAGGCTGACAGCAGGCCCGTGCGTCAGGTTTAGAGAGAGAGGGAGAGAGAAACAGAGGAGGGGCAGCGTGTCGCCGGCGTTTCTCCGGCGAGGAGAGGACACACTACAAAAAAAATACACTTCCGTGATGATACATGTTTTGTCACAGTAGGTCGCGTTTTTGGTCATGCATGTACATCCATGATGATTTTGTGACAGAATCAATATCGTTATACATGTGCTGTTGTAGAAGTGTTCCATGACATTACCAAAAATATCATCACGGAAGTGTCCACTTCCATGACGATAAATCGCGCGTCACAGAAGTGCTTTCGTCAAGGGTGACCGACACGTGGCATCCACCATGACGGAACGCCATTAAGCTACCGAGTCCGGTTTTGGATCCGATAACCCGTTAATAGCCCGGACCAATGGGGATTTTCCACGTGTAAAATAATCATTGTCCGCAGGAAACACGTGTTGCCTCACCATTGGGACAAATGTCATCCACTCATTGAACAGGAGGCGCCTCTGATAGGTCGACACGTGGCATGGCCCAATAGTGGCCCATTCCGGTGAAAAAGGCCGGCCCAATAAAAATTAGCAGGCCGACCCATATAAGGCCTACTTGTGTCAGGTCCATTTAAGCCCACGACCCATACGAGATGTGCCAATTCGGCCCATCAACGGCCCGTTAAAGATTTGACACCATTGCAGCCCATCGTCAGTTCGAGCCCGTTAACAACCCGCTATATATTTGGGCTCAATATCGGCCCGATGAGATTTCGGCCTGTTAACGACCCATTCAATGGATGGGCCAATTTTCAGGATGTACATCTTTCGGCCTTTTAGCGACCCATTTAAATGTTGGGCTAATTTTCGGCCCGGTGTGTCTTTCAGCCTGTTGATGGCCCATAAATCTGATGGGCCATTTGTAGTCGGACGTGAGTTTCGGCCTTTTAGCGGCCCATTTAAGTGTTGGGCCAATTTTCATCCCGGTGTCACTTTCAGCCTGTTGATGGCCCATAAATCAGTTGGGCCATTTGTAGTCGGACCTGAGTTTTGGCCTTTTAGCGGCCCATTTAAGTGTTGGGCCAATTCCTGGCCCTGTGTTCCTTTCGGCCTATTAACGGACCATAAATGGGTTGGGCCATTTGTTGTCGGACCTTAGTTTTGGCCTTTTAACGGCCCATGCCCTTCATGGTCCAATACCAGCCCGGTTTCTCTTTCGGCCTGCTAAAGCCCACAACACAGTTGGGCCATTTACAATACAACCTAACTTTCGGCCTCTTAGCGGCCCATGCTCTTCATGGTCCAATACAAGCCCGATGTCTCTTTCGGCCTGCTAAAGGCCTACAGTATAGTTGGGCCATATGTTGCCCAAACTTAGTAACGGCCTGTTAAGGGCCCGTGAAATAAATTGGGCCCACTTGTTGCCCGCTTCGATGTCGGCCTGTTAACGACCCGGGAGGTAAGAGGGCCGACCATTAACTTTCGGCCTAGTAACGGCCAATTAACTTAATGGGCCCACTAAAGTTCGTACATGTCTTTAGGCCAAATTAGATAATTTGAGCCCATTACGACGAGCAATTATGCACAGGACCAAAACCGATCAAGGTACGACATACAAGGAATAATAACGTTGCACATCCAACATATATTACAGGAAATTACATCCACTTGGCAATCAAATATTGATGCCAGTGCAAATAAATGAGCAGAACCTAACCATCTACAACGTCGCAATCTGCAACCTCATCATAGATGATGCCCATAAGCATGTGGGCAAGTTCTTGCTGCTTTGCTATACTGTCTTTGAAAACATTGATCAGTTGTTGTGTCGCACGACTCTGCACCTCTGATTCATCCACCATTTCCATCATTGCTTCAGCCATTAATTGGTTCACAAACATACATTTATTCCGTTGCATTCGAGATGAGGATACCGAATGATTCAGATGGCGATTTTGGCGGGCTTGTATTATTGATAGTGGAGAGTGTCTCGACCACTGCATCATAACATAAATTAGGACGGGAACCAAACAGATTAATCATGAGTTATTGCCATATTACCTGGCCTAGAATTACTGGAAATAAACAATGGGGTTGCCTTGCTGTTTTCAGAGTTTGTCTTCTTATCTTCATCAGCCTGCGCAAAATTAACACACTAGCATTGCTATCATTGGCCAAGTCAGATAATAGGAAAGCAACATTGATACAACGAACATTTGGGCAACTAGCCTACACCAAATTAACACAATATGGCATAGCTATCATCAGCCAGGTAAGGTAATATGAAAGCAACATTGACATAATGAATGGGCAACCAGAGAAGCACTACAATTCAGTAATGTGCGTGATATGAGATAGTACACTCATGCAGCCCAGTATGCAAAACTACCAGGCAGTTTTCCTTACAAAAATCAACATTGGCGCCTTTAACATTTTGCTACAACTAATTTTAGATCTGATAAAGGTTAGATTCACGCCGATTAACAAAATACATGTTGATGTAAAAATATAGTGATATACAACACGTACTTACATCAGCATTGGAGCACAGAGAATTCCCGCAAGATATTTTCCTCGAATACGATCCCAATGGAGGAAGTCTTCTATTGTTTAACCTTATTTTCTGAAAAAGAGATGGGTAATAAACATGTATAAAATATGATTAGAATGCTATAAAATTTCATGTTCCGAGGATACGCACACGCTTCTTAGAATGGAGTTGACATTCTCTTGCTGGACTGGAGCGGACTAGTTCTTTGGCCACTGGAATCTGCTTATTATCAGTGGGAGTTGGGTTTCTCTGTCCGAGCAAGATTCTATGAAAAATGGACTTGGTTTATTATCTCCTGGCGTTTGGATCTTTTGCAAAGACCTGGTTTGTAACCCTTCAGATTCTAACATAGCCGTCTTCCCCTTGCATGCCTTACATAGAAGAATGGTGATTCAGTTATAAAACATGCTACATCAGAGATGGAATAGGTACTGAAGAATAGAAAGGCATGACATATTGACATGTATTCCCTCCATCCGGAAATAAATGGATGGGTCTAGAGTTCTAGATACATCAAGTTTTATCCATTTCTGTGACATGTAATCCAGACGGAGGGAGTATGCTGTAAGAGCTAGGGATACGACAGGACAACACAGTAAAAAAAACACTGAAAACCCACTGCAGAACCAAAGTATTCAAACCCACTAATATGAGATAGTACACTCATGCAACTCAGAATGCAAAACTACCAGGCAGTTTTCCTTACAAAAATCAACATTGTGGCCTTTAATCATACATTTTGCTACAACTAAATTTAGATCAGATAAAGGTTGGATTCATGCCGATTAACAAAATACATGCTGATATAAAAATATAATGATATACAACAGGTACTTACATCTGCATTGGAGCACAGAGAATTCCTGCAAGAATCTTTCCTCACATACAATACCAGTGCAGAAATTCTTCTATCTGTTAAGCTTATTTTCTAAAAGAGAGATGGGTAAGAAACATGTAGAAAATATGACCAGCATGCTATAAAATTTCATGATGCAAGGATACGCACATGCTTCTTATAATTGAGTTGACATATTTTTGCTGGACTGGAGCGGACTAGTTCTTTGGCCACTAGAATCTGCTTATTATCAGTAGGAGTTGGGTTTCTCTGTGCTGGAGCAGTATCTATAAAAACTGGAGTTGGTTTATTATCTCCTGGCGTTTGGATATTTTGTAAAGGCCTTGTTTGTAACCCTCTAGATTCTAACATAGTCGTCTTCCCCTTGCATGCCTTGTATAGAAGAATGGTGCTTTAATTATAAAACATGCTACAGCAGAGAGATGGAATAGGTACTGAAGAGTAGAAAGGCATGACATTTTGACATGTATTCCCTCCATCCGGAAAAAAATGGATGGGTCTTGGCGTATTTCAGTTCTAGATACATCCTTTTTTATCCATTTCGGCAACATGTAATCCGGACGGAGGGAGTATGGTGTAAGAGCTAGGGATACGACAGGACAATACAACAAAAAACACTAGTTGAATGTAAAACTGTATGCTAGCGGAATACATACAGAAATAACTAAGGCAACATACACGTGTATGATTGGGAAATTAAGATGGCATTGCAACAGAGCACTAGAACAACACTTCAATGTAAAAAAACATGGTATGGTAGACAGATGAAGTCCAGACTGATGAATAACAATGCATAACATATTCAGAAGCATGATGTGCAAATTAAGCAGATGGCATTGCGATAGAGTAGAATGACAGTACTTGAATTTGAAAACATGTTATCATGAATGGAATAGGTATTGAAAAACGGGAAGGCATGACATATTTACATGCACGATCAGCATGCTAAGCACATGGCATTGCAACAGAGTAGATACACTCCAGACATTATAAGCATGTTTTACCCATATCATAGGCCAAGTTAGAGCAAGGACCTTGTGGGGTGAAGAGGATTCATCATCTTTCTGCAAGTCTTCTGAAGAACTGCCTTTACATGTTTCATCATATTGGGTATCATTGACATCAAGTTTATTGGCCTTTACATTGCTCCGTGAGGTTCTTGTGGATATATCAGTGTGTGCAATTATATCTGACATGCATGGAAGACAACTAGTAGTTAGATTTATGTAATGAGTGCCTCTAGGAGATGACATAAATAGTAGGACTGGGGTTAACTAGCAACAACAGGTCTCATAAACTAAATGGAGAACACAGATGAAAGCTACAGAATATCTATCGTTTGTACTCGAGATTAACTAGATGGCATGCAAAAGTATTAAAGAACAACATAGGTAATACTAGAAGTGGTATAATACTATAATCACCAGCTTGTGGGATAGCATTGGCTGATGGATGATAACTATGGAATAGCGTTACCTAAAGAACAAGTATCTTAGCTGAACTATGGAACAACGTTAACTCCTGAACAAGACACGTAAGAGATCAACATGAATATACAGTGAAATGTGATGATCTATTTTCCATGCTTAGATGAATAACAAAGCCATAAATGGTGCACACAAGTAAGATGGGGGTACAACCTATCTGGCTGTTATCCATAGGAGTGAGCATCATGTGCTGACTTGTCAATGGCCCTGCAGTTGTTGTGGCTGTCCATGTCGGGCACGCGCATTCGATGCAGGGAACGGTTGAGTGGGGACTATAGCTCCCTTCTGGTGTATGCTTGCCTTGTTGGAGCAGCTGCCGTGAGTCGGAAGACGGTGTGTCTGAAGATGCAGATAACGCATAATGTTAAGAACGACATATCTCTTTGATCTAAAGGAATACACTAAGAGATCAACAGCAAGGTACGAGAGTGGTCACACGTCTGTTGACTGAAGACTAAATTTGGGTCACAAGATTTTATTTTATTTTGGTACTGTCCGATCTACGTCGGATGGCTTGAGGACCGTCTTGTGCCTCCTGGCTAACACTGTTCGGAATCTTCCCCGAAGAGCCAGCGACCAACGGCAGAGCAGCCCACTGCCGCCGTCCGTGGTCCCGGCCGAAACCCCGCTCCCCGCCCCACCGCACTGCCGTGTTGCGCCGCCCCCGGGCCAATCCACAAAGACTCCCCGTCATCCAGATCGTGCGGCGGCAGTACCTTCAACCCACACAACTCTAAAAGATAGCCATCTAAGCGCTCCTTCCACGGCGAACTTGCGGCCCCACACCCTTACGTTAGACACCAGCCAACCAGCAGCCTAGGAGCTCTGCCGCCGCGAGGGGTGCTGCTTCCCATTGGGAACCTATTGGCCCAGAATAAAATTCAGACAACTGATGCCTAAATAAAGTGATTTGAGATGAGGGTGTGACCTATCTGGCGGCATGGTGAAGTAGGCAGGTCCAGCTGCTGAGTCGGTGAGGCCGGCGCGGTTGCGGTGGCAACCATCGGCAGGGAAACAGCGATGTCGCGACGGTTGATGGCTACGGGGAGCAGCGCCGAGACACTGGACGGATCCGAAGTTGTAGCCGCTCCGGCGCCGTGAACAATGGTGGTGGTGAATTGGCTCCGGTACGGTTCACGCGGCCGTCATTGAGGCAGCTCCAGGAGCACGGAGTAAGAGGCACACGGCCCAGTGCACGACGGCAAATGGACAGAGTCTCCGGCATTAGGGAGGAGGGCGGCTGTGAAATTGGTGCGGTGGGGGGCGCCATCGAGGAGTGGGCTGAGGTTTTGCGGCTCGGGAGAAGGGAGCTTCCCGGGGAGAAGGTGATTTGGCACCCATGAGGTATGAATGGGGGGGAATTGGGCGGGAGGGAACCATGTCTTACTGGACGATTTGTCTGCGAAATGTGAGGGGAGTTACAGCTACCCCTGCCTTTAGGCTTCTCGGCTTGGGTCTGTAACGAGGGTCGGGATAGTAGAGTAACTTTGCTTCTCCCCAAATAGTGGGCGGGAGCGATTTTGGGCGAGGAGGGCGTGTTTTGAACTATAGTGGGCGCGAGCGATTTCGGGCGAGGAGACCGTGTTTTGAAATAGTGGGCACGAGCTATTTCGGGCGAGGAGAGCGTGTTTTGCCGACCATGGTTTATGAATTATTCAGCACATGTCATTTCGGCCGAGGAGAAGGCGCGCTTGGATGAAGTTACGAACCTACCCTCGATGTACAACGGGCCAATTGATGCGTGTCCCACATAGGACGGTAATTTCGCGTCTCCATTTATTTGCTCGAGCGAATTCCACCGAGCAGAGGATGTTTAACGGTTCATTCAAATTTTGGGAGAATGAGCATCCACGTCTACATTACCAAGTCGATTCGAATCAAATTTTGAAATATTAGCTTGCCACTTCTTGGAGAGATGATGCTCGGGAGTAATGTGTTTTTACATGCTCGTTGCTAGCGATTTACTATATGACAAATAGTTGACCCACTCAAAAAACGCGAAGCAAACCCAAAATGAAATACCTCGATTCAATGAAATAGCTCGTTCACTAGGTCAAAATAGTGAACTAAATCCAAAATTGAACACCTCAATCGAGTAGCATGTTGTACAGTATTATAGTACTCCATGAACATGTTGAAAGTCAAATTGATGAACTTGTTTGATATACGCATATATCCGTTCATGTGTGGATTGCACACAACATGTTCTCCAATTTAAATATTTGAATGCAAGTTTATATCGAAACATGGTTTATGTCAATGCTTGATGTATAAAACGCAACCTCCCCCTCTCCCGGACTCCTGTTCTCTCTCTCTCTCTCTCTCTCTCTCTCTCTCTCTCCGACAATCTTCAATTCTGTCGCACGCATCCGACACAAAAACCTTGTTGGTCCCTCTCCCTTTCTCTCCATCTCTCTCTCTTTGTGTGTGTGTGTATGGGGGGTCTTTCTAGTTCGCATGCATATATACACCATCTATAGGTCTCTCTCGCACACTATGTATGATACTCTAGCTAGTCCAAACTAGATATCTTGGGTGCACTTATCGTACGCACACAAATTCCTTGGCTCGTTGCCCGTAACTCTCTCACGCACCACTCTGTCGTCTCGGAGCTCTTACCCCCTCTCTCAAACTCTACATCCACCTGGGTCACACGTACACATGCATATCTCACTCGCACTCGATAGGCCCATCTAAAACTCTATCTCTCTCCCTCGTTCTCTCTCCATCTCTCTCCCTCGTTCTCTCTCCATCTCTCTCACACACACAATCTCATGCCTAGCTAGCCAAGTATGATGGTCTCTCACTCAATTGTAGGCACACACAGTCCCCCCTATATGTATATGACTAGCTAATCTTAGTCTCCATCACAAACATGTGCATGGTCTATCTCGATTTCTCTCGGGGCATCTTTCTATCGCGCACGCACCTCCCTCGATCTCCCACCCATATAGTCCCCTCAAGATCTCGAGGGGATCTCTCTATCACAAACACACCCTCTCTCCCTCCCCATGCGTCCATGTCCTCCATGTGTCCCTCTCGACCTTTGTTCCTTGTTGGCTAGACCTCTATTGGACATGTGCTACAAGGGTGTCTCTCTCCGTTGCAAACAATCACACACTAGCTATCTTCGTGTATCTCCTCGCCTCGCTTTTCTATCTCAGAGATGCATGCGTGATATGTTCGCATAAGAAACGAAAAAACACACACACTCTCTCTCTATTTTATCGTTTGTTGTCACTTTCTCTTTCACACACATACTCTTTTTGCACACTTACTCATTCTCCTTCACACGCACTTGATCTGTCTCGACTTAGGCACTCTCCTCGGTCCATAGCATATAGATTTATTGAAAAGTCAAACATCACAAAGTTTGACCATGTACGTGGAGAAAAACAATTACATCTAGAACGGCAAACATATACCATTAGATTCACCATGAGATGTAGTTTTGTATGATGTATCTTTGGTATTGTAGATATAAATAACATTTGCGTAAACCTGATCAAAGTTTCCAAAGTTTGACTTCTAAAATATTTACATGCACTGCATTATCGAGCGGATGGAATATCTCTTTCCCCCTCTCAGCTATCTGACGTACCACTCAGCCTTATCGGGGCTCCTCAATCTCTCTCAAACTTTATTGGTCAGTTTGGTTCGTGACCTGACCCTCATGCCTTGATGGCTAGTACTGCCTAGTGTAGACGTGAGATGTAAAATATTTCTGCCTAACCAGGCTTGTGTGGTGCTGAAGCGTTTGGTTCATGCCTGGGCCAGGCAAAGCATCAACGTCCCATCAATCAATCCATGCCGCAATTATTTAATGCTAATATCCATCCAGGTTGCTGTTAGCCTCATGGCCGCACGACCAGGCACCGCCAGGCGTTCGAAATCGGTCGCCTGGGCCATGCTACTTGCAGTGTCTGGAGTCCAGCCAGGCTAATTAAAGTGCAAGGGAACCCAGGCCAGGCGGGCTTTCTTTTTCACAGGGTAGCAACCAAACAAGCGTGCATGAGATCGAGCCACAACCCGTGCAAGGCAAAAGATGCTCGGGGCGCAAGCCAAACTAACCTTATATCTTCTGGTTCACACATACACATGTCCGCTTTCGCGCTATACATATAGACCCATCCAACACTCTCCGCCCTGTTCTCTCTCCATGTGACACGCACCCCTAAGTACCACAATCCTCACTCCATCATAGGCGCAAGCACTCCCCCTCCTAAGTATGATTATCTCTTACTAGCCATCAGAACACACGTATTGTATCCTTCCATCCATATGTCTATCTCGATATCTCTCGGGGCATCTTCTATCGCGCACACACCTTGTCACTCAATCTCCCACCCATGTAGTCCCATCACGATCTCCAGGGGATCTCTCTATGACAAACATACACTCTCTCCTCCCCATGTTTGCATTTTCTCCGTACGTCTCTCTCGACCTCTCTCCCTTTTCTGTCAGACCCCTCTTGGCCACGTGCTAGGGGTCTTGCTCTCTCGGTTCCAAACAACCACACACTATCTCCTCACCTTGTCTCCGTTGTGGAAGATATGTTTGCCACACACTATCTCCGTTGTGTGATATGTTTGCATAAGACACGCACACTTTTTCTCTACTTTTATCGTGTGTTTTCCATGTCTCTATCACACACGCACACACACTTTTTTCAGTCACTCTTTCTATCTCTCTCTCTCTCTCTCTCTAGTTAGGGACTCTGTCACATCCATAAGCATATGGATGTTTTGAAAAGTCAAACCTCAGAAAAGTTTGACCAGGTATATGTGGAGAAAAACATGTACTTACTTCATACTATCATTTATCTTCGCTATTGTAGATATAAGTAATTTCTTTATAAACTTGGTCAAAGTTTCAAAAGTTTGAATTTTAAAAAATATGTTGGAACTACATTATCGAACGGAGGGAGTAGCTCTTTTCTCTCTCTCTGCTATATCTCACGGGCCTCCCCTCTCACTCAAACTCTCTATACCGACAGATTATATGCTCACTGTGTCAGCGTGTAGCTCCGTATATTGTTTAGTTGACCGGTCAATCAGTCCACATGCTGCCTTGTTAGCTCGTGTTCTATATCTTCGTGTGCTGGCCCATATGGCAGTGGGTGAAAATAAGTAAACTAGATGCCTATCTGACACGCGGTGAAGTAAACAAAGCTGAAACCACTCGGCCGGGGTAGCACCCCGCACGCTAGTAAATTGAGGGCGCATTGAGGACACACTTCTTGCGCGTGAAGGATGCACTCGCGCACAATTCAGCACACTGCGCGGCGGCATGCACAGAAGGACGTACTCGTGCACACCCAGCACACAACACACAGCAGAACACGTGTACAGCGTCGCCGCCGGTTGAGATGGACGGCGAGGCCGCCAACAAGCGGAGGCGGCTCGAGCCAAGACCGCATCCGGCGAGCCTGGACTTCATTAGCAGCCTCCCCAACGACATGCTGCTCGTCATCATCGGCCTCCTCCCCACCAAATCTGCCGTGCGGACCGCCCTGCTCTTCTGGTGGTGGCGGCCCCTCTGGCGCCGCGTCTCCCTCAACCTCACCATCGACAGCTGCCTCTGGGACGAGGATTGCAAATGCATGGCCGCAGTCTCCAAGATCCTTTCATCGCACCCTGGGCCAGCCAGACGCCTTGACATCCGCATGTTCAGTACCAACTGCAAGGTCCAACCCAAGTTCGATGAGTGGTTCTTATCCCCCGCCCTAGATCAGCTCAAGGAGCCTAGCTTTGAAGCTGGACGATGTCGCTCTCTGCCGCCGTCCGCGCTCCGCCTCACGCCAACGCTGCACTGCGCCAGCTTCAGCTCCTGCTATCTTCCCCAGATTAATGCCGCGCCCACCATTCTTCTCCCTCAACTCAAGCAGCTTGACCTCTTCGACGTTGTCATCTCGAAGAAGGCTATGGAGCACCTGCTCCGCAGCTGTACTGCGCTCGAGTACCTTCGTCTTGAGTAGATCCGTGAGTTCATTAGCCTCCACATCGCCTCAATGAATCTCCGATGGATTTATGTGTCTTGCTGGCCCCGCAACAAGACATCAATTAGGAAGAGATCACTCCAGCTGTTCCTCGTTGAGAATGCGCCTTTCCTTGAGAGATTGCTTGTATCAGATCTAGAAGGTCCAACAAAAATCATGGTCATTGACTCGCCGAAATTGACAGCGTTGGTGTACTCGTCTGCAAAGTTCTCCGAACTCTTTATTGGATCTGTAATCGTTCAGGTACAATAGTCATCTTCTTCTCCGTCTTCTTGAAATTCACATTTTTAAATTTCTTCTTGATGTATTTACGACTGTCTTCCAGAAAATGATTCCCACAAGCTTGACCCAGTCCATGCGCACAGTGAAGATCTTGGCACTAAAATCTATCGGCCCCAATCTGGATCAAGTTGTTGGTTTCCTTAAATGCTTTCCGTGCACGGAGAAGCTACTCATCGAGGTGAAACTTCTTTCCTATTAGTAAATAGTAATCACAATGTAGCTCAAATTTTCGTAATTTTCCCAAATTACGATGACAAGTGTAGTGTTGAAAACTGCATCTACGCACTGCACCGACATAAATGTTTTTAGTATTTTTCTCACGTGATCACCGCATCGCTTTTTATGTCAGTACTACTATAGTAGCCTAGGCTGGTCACGAAGGGAAAGTAACTTAGACTACTCCAAAACTCTATGGTTACCCTAAGAGCAAGTACTACCACCGTCTGGTTTACTCTTCCAATTTTGTAGTATCAAAATTTGACCATAGATTTAACTGACAAAATGTTAATGCATGTCACTAAGAACTATATCGTTGGATTCGTATTTGAACATAATTTCAAATGGTGTAATTTTTAGTGACATGTATTGGCATTTTCTTAGATAAATCTATGGTCAAAATTTTATACTAAATACGAGGTAGTATTCCCTCCGTCCCAAAATTCTTGTCTTACATTTGTTTAGATACATATGTATCTAACACTAAAATGTAACTAGATACATCCGTATTTAGACAAATTTAAGACAAGAATTTTGGGACGGAGGGAGTACAAAAGTGGGCTATGTAGGCCAAAACACGTGCCAAATTCACTTGTGATGCATTTGGCATCGATGCCCCTCCATTGCTCACCTGGTGCCCCAATCTGGATCACCTACTTTGCTCCGGTGCCAAATTAACTGACGCAATGAAAAAACACTGCATGGGAGAGAGAGAGGACCGAGGCAATAAAAAAACACTTGTTTGGGAGAGTGAGAGGCTGGTGTAGTTGTTTTGATTGATTTGTTTATACATGTGGGTCTGTGTGCACAGCGGTGCCAACTCTCTCACATCGCGAGAGCGGTGCCAAAATCTCTTGATTTGACATCGATGCGTATTATGTGGCATACTTTTGCGAAATATGGCATCAGCCACATAGTGGAAGGCAAGAAAAGCCCAAGATCTTCACGTGCTCCTTGTTAGATGAGAGGAAACATAAAGAGAGAGAGAGAGATAGAGAGAGTGAAAAATATCACTAGCCAGCCAACCCTATTGTATGAGCGAATGATATTGGTACCTCTTGATGACATGGCAATCTTATATAGCTAGCAGCTCTAATATGTTCTCTTCTTTTGCAGATGAATAAAGACCCGAAAGTGAAAAATGTTCTGCACTATAACAATCTCATCGAATGCCTTGATCTCCATCTTACAGAAATTGATTTGATTGACTACCGAGGTAGCACATCTGAGATTAAATTGGCCAGGTTCTTTGTTCTGGAGGCAAGTGTGCTCAAGGTAATGAGGTTTGGCATTCTTTGGCGTAACAATGAATGGCGTGCTGATCACCGCAAGCATCTAAGCCTAAATGACAAAGTCTCCGCAGAAGCTGAATTTGTTTTTGAAACATCAAGTGGTCAGAGACTCGAAAGCTTATTTGCCTATTAGTGACTTGTCAGGGTGGTGGATTTTAGTTTGTACGATAAAATCCACCTAAAGTAACGAAAGTTCTTACGTAAACTTCCTAGTAATTCCCTCTTCGTAGGTGCAACATTACTCCTAACATTTGTAATATCAGTTTGAAACTTGTAATATTTCCGTGTTCTATTCCTGCATTTTCAAAATCCTGCGAATCAAAGAGGTCCTGAGTTGGTGATGATATTGTGCCTCCCATCTTTCACCAATAGCCATCGGATCTAGATCTGATGCATACAAACCAAACTTCTCCATTTTTGCAAAAAGATGCCCGCACTTGTTCCCTATTTACAAACAACTCCTTGTCTTTCACAATTAGCCTTATCTCCTCCCCACCACATCTAGAAGGCCGTGGAAAAATCTGGCGCGATGGCCGCTGCCGGCGCCGTCCACCCCCAATCTTGGTGTTCTGTGCAATGCACGGGCATCTACGCACGGGAAATTATGTCGAACAGGGCTAGTTGTAAGCAGGCTAGCTCTACAGCCATGATGATTGTGACTGCAGACGGTGAGGCTGACTATGGTATGCCGAACACGGCGCCTATACTCAGTGTCTTCTCCGGCACAGGGTCTTGTCACTTCACTGTGAGGAGCAGCACATAATAATTTGACCAACGGGTAGTACAGTGCTAGTACTCCTACTACATTGGTAGTACTACTACTAGAACTAGTAGCACCACAGTCTGGATTTAGGAGTACTACCACGTCCATCTGGATTTTAGTATTTGACTAGCAATATCTAGTAATGCATGTCATTAAAAATGTAGCACTCCCTCTTTAAATAAATACATGGTGTATTGTTTTATTCCTATCGGCGAGAGAACTTAATGTCTTTTTGCTAACTAACAGGATTACATGCAATGAACTAAACACTGCATGTCATGTTTGGCAGTCTCAAGTCATTCAAAGCATGCACAGCCCACATCTCTCGTTGGTTGATATGTCACGAAATAAGAAACGAGGAGGGAGTTAATGCACCGTGCCTAAGTGTTTTGGGATTATTCGGTTTTCGTAAGGTGACTTACACAACATTTTTGTTTACATGAATTAACATTTTGTTAGTTAAATCAAAGGTCAAAACTTGGTGCAAAATGCAAAGGGGACCAATAAACCAGTAAACTTCAAACTTCTCTCATTTGGCCCCTACTAGAGGTCCGGTGAGATGACTATACTGCACCAACACGGAGGGGGACGCAGCTTCATTGACTTACCGCAACTGCCTTTGGGTGAATGACTGGCCCACCTATCATACATCCAAAGGCAGGTGCAGTAGAGGGCCGAGGAGTAGTACGAAATCCTACGCACCTACGCACGCTAACCAAGGGCAAGAGTGATCACTCGAATCGCAAGATCAGTTGACTAGAAGCTAAGCTAGACCCATGGAGGCGATGAGCGCGAGCATCAGCTGGCTGTGCCAGATGGTCCACGACGTCGGCCTGCGGCCCGGCACCGAGGAACGTCTCCAGGTATTGCTTGAGGCCGCCAGGGCGAGGGGCCACTTGGACGACAATTCGTCTTCTTGTTCGACGAGGTCCTCGTCGGTTTCCTCGACAAGTTCACCATCATCAAGAAGCTCGTGGACGACTTTGACGTACGCCTCCAGCCGACGCGCCCAGGCTCTGCGATGCCCGCCACCCTCAACTGCCACTATGGTGACAACCTCTTCGACGCACTGGTGGCCCTACGACTGCCCGCCGTCGCGCTAGAGAATGTCCACCTCGAGGTCGCGCTCGACGTGCAGCGCCTGGCGCAGCAAGACACCATCGACATAATCACCCACGTCTACGCGCAAATCGACCTCAAGGACTACTACATGCAAGAGGAGGACGATAGGATGTTGGCCTTCTTAGACCGCAGGGCAACCTTGGACGGCATTGTTCAGAAGCACGTTGAGCTCGCCGCCAACGCCGCTGCTCCTCACACATCGGTTGGTGACCCGGCGCACTAGGGCGTGAGGACGTCGTTGATGGATCCGTATGTATTTTTTATCTTTTCCATCAAATCCATGTAGTAGTATATGGTACTACTAGTAAATATCTTACCTTTCGCATCAACTTCATAAATTTCGTACGTACTCCATGCATGGACGGCGCCAGAACCAAACTTCTCATTACTCTAGGCAAATTCGTTATTTTCTATCTACCGGTCGCGCCATGGAGCAGAACCAAATTTTACAAGTTACGAGTTCAAAAGGAAAAGCATGCCGTGTTCGCGTCGCACCCCCACACGGTTGGTCCGGCAAGCCGCTCAAGGGGGAATGCGTGCGGTGTTGCATTTCACTTACAAGTGGGACCGCAGTTGAGAAAACCGACTATCGGCAAGCCCCCACCCCGCCCGCCGCACGATGGCTGAGAAAACAGGAGGGAGAAGAGATGGCTATAGCACGGACTCTAAGAAAATTGGTGTCGGATGGGACTCGTGTGGGTGGCGTGTGCCGTACTGCTAGACGTGAATGATAGTTATGGCCCATGCCACCCCACTATATTGAGCCTATATCAAGGTACGTAGAACAAATTTCCTGGAGTCCATGCTCAGCCCTCCTCTATCTCTCTTCTCAGCCAGCCAGCGGACACGCGGAGCCCATCGTGTGTTTGCTCATATGCGGTCCCACATGTCAGTGAAAACGCAAGAGGACCCACTGAACCTGCACATCTTTCACCTCGACATGCTGGTGATGAAAAACAAATCCAATAAAGATCTTCGATGGCCGCTTTTGGAGTTACTCAGTAGTAAGATTCTATTTACAGTTTAACCCAAGATGCACATCACGTGGCTTCAACTACCACTCTATTTTCTTGCATGACACGACCTGGATGCTGGATTTCCCACGTGTCGGCAAAAGGAGGAAGAACCCGACCAAATCTTCGGTTGTGCTCTCGGATTAGACTAGTTGTGCTAACTTAAAAATTTTTATTGTGTAATAGAATGGATGCAAGTTTTGGTATTGGGAAGAAGAGTACATCGATATATTGATAGAGCGCAATTTAGTCGATGTTCTAGCACTTTTAGCTAGCATAGAGGCTAGAGATGAGACTAGTGCACTTGTTGATACTCCTACTAGAATAGAGGCTAGACATGAGACTAGATGCGAGGAAGCAACATCTACTTCTTTACACTCGAAGAAGAAAGAAGCACGCAAGATCGAGCCTCCGCGGATCAACAATGAATGCATCGAGAAGGCACAAATCCAACTTACAGGAGGAGTTATGGAAGTTGGATATCTTATAATATGTATTCTTGTGGTTCTTGTTTTCTTTGATCTTGCTTTTCTAGTCAAAATTATCGTTGGACTTCGTGCAAAACGGAGTTCCATTTGGGGTCGTGCATTGGAGTTGGCCTTACAAGTGGGACCGCAGTTGAGGAAACCAACTATCGGCAAACCCCCACCTCGCCCGCCGCGCGATGACTGAAGTTAGAGAAACGACAAGGTTGAAGAGATTGCTCTAGCACGGACTCCAAGAAATATGGTGTCAGATGGATGTCATGCTGGTGGCGTGTGCCGTACTCCTGGACGTGAATGCTTGTTCTGGCCCATGCCACCCTACTACTCCTACTACTTATATAGTACTCCTACTAGTAGTATCGAGGATTCGAGGTGCTGGTTACGTACAGCGAACACATTAACATATGGCTACAGTAAAAACACCCGCCCGACACGCGAAGCATGTGAAGCTAGTACAAATAGTGTACTACTATTGTTGATTGGCCTCATCCGATAACCTGTTGCAATGCACTTACAATTATGTATTCGGAAAATTTTTTTTTGCCTCGTCGCACCACTCACTCAGAGAAGCGACTCGAAAGCCATTCATAAATTTAGTAAGTTTATCACAGGCATATCATTTTATTACATACAACAGGTCATCAACCCACATCGACAACGAGGATACATTATAAATACTAAAGTTTTCATCACACAAAAAATAACAAGCAATGAAATGAACTTCAACTCAACCAATCCTCGGCGTTGGAAACACTTGCTTTGAACCACAAGTGATTCTCTGGGAAGGGCCATCCATTGTCGATCTCGAGACCAATGCAGGACTAATCATCCAGGCTGAAGCGGCCCACTATATCAGTACCAGGGTAGGGAACCACCCAAATTTCCAAGGTATAGATACAATTGCTTCTCATAAATGGTAGTAACATTGTGTCAATAGTAGTTGGATCACCTTTCACCATCATTGGATAGTTTTGACCAAGGAAGAGCGAGTTTTCTCCAAGACTATCAATTCTGTACCTGGGAGAAGGTGTTGGTGCTAGCACACTAGTATCCATCCCGAATACCATGCAACGGGTGTTGGAATAGGTCCGGAGAGTGCGACCATGGGAGACTACACCTGCTTCCTTAGTAGTAACATCATCAGTGGGCTATATACACACAAGAAGAGGTGATCCATCAGAATTAGGTACCAAGCGCCACAGAGTATATGGGCGCTGCTCGTCCTCATGCTCGTGATCATCACCATCGTCATCCCCCCCTTGGTTTAAAAAATTTCAAGTATAGGTGGTGGAATGTTCACAGGACCTTGGAAACACAAGAAGAAGGTTAATTAGTAAAGGGAAACTTGCTAACCCGCATGCATGTGGATGAAACAATTATAATTACGGTGGAAGACAAACATACCGAAACTACGAGGATCCCATGCAAAAATAGTGCCATTTGTGGTGGAAGCAAACATAAGGCCCTCGTATTGAATTGCATCCCAGTACTCATCCGTGTATGAAAATTGATTTTTGAGCAATATCCATTGAGTCAAACCACGAAGGACGGCAACAAGCTTATCGAAGATAGCAGCAACTTCATAGTTCTTGTAATTCCAAGAGTGGTTGGGAACTCGACAAATTGCTATCTTCCATAGAAGACAGTCACCGTGATCGTATTTGAACGTGCTTACAATACCGGTGTGCTCAACCTCTGGGCAGTCTGCTGAGATTTTTGGAAGTGGAACCCGGTGACGAGTGTACACATTCACAAGTTCCCACTTGCAGTTGGACCCAATGTAAACAACCCAATCTCCATTTGCACATGCCCAAGCCTTACCGTCAAGCGATGGCATCTTAACATCATACGTATCATTATCACGTGGCATCAACTTGCACAAGGCGAGGCCTCTGTCGTCCCCGCAACAGTCATCAGGGTCACGGCAAAGAAGATAGGGGAGATCAAACCGCTCCTTAACTCTTGGGTTCCTTGTAATGATGTTATTAGTTGAGTCGAGAATGGTCTTGAACGAACCTGCCATGCTAGCCAAGGTGATGACGTCGCACCAATTAATGAGTTCCTCCACCATGTCATCTTTTAGATCGGGGCAAGAATAACGGGGTCATTTCCGGCCTGTTCCCTCCATGGAGAAGACGACCAAACAATGGCAGAAGGAAGGGTGAAGGGCTGAAGGCAAATGGAGGAGGGAGAGGAAGAGAGTGCGACAGCAGTTCCAAATCGAGAGGGAAAGGCAAAGAGTCGATGGACGGTTGCCAGTTTGCCACAGTTCATGAAGAGGCGCCCCGGCCTACATGTCCGTTCGGAAATACTAGTAGAAAAGGACTCGTCGTCATCTCACTGATATGTTGGAACGGGACCACATGTGAACGAAACATGGTGTGTAATTTCTCGTGCAAAATGCGATCTGGCTGCGTTGGCCCGAGGTGCCGCATTAGTTATCGACCTTTATTTTTTTAATGGCGTGCCGTTCAGTTTTGAAAAACGACTAACTGGTACTTTTCATAGAGAAAATATAAACTACTCTACCACTACTCCACCTCCAGTACTAGTAGTATAAAAAAGATATATAGGCTGGAGCTTCAGCGCTTTCTTGCTAAGGGCTGCCCACTTGCGTCTCACACTATCACCCTCTCTCCAGATCTAAAAGAGACGGCCTCTCTCTCCCTCCTCACCGGTGGTCACAGATCCACCGGGGAAGAAAAGGACGTGCAGCGTTGATGCACTCGTCATCAGTGAGCGAGGTCACAAACTGACGACAAGGCCGTCCTCTCAGACCTAGCGCTCTCGGGTGATGGCCTCCGTCCCCAAGCTCGCTGTCGTAGTGTGTGTGGAGGACGACGACCCCGAGCGAAGCCACTTCCCGATGACCCTTAGGTATGCTACCTCTTTTCGAACCATACCCTTGTTCTATTGCCCCATCTGCCACGTCGTTGCATGTGGATCTTTTCCACTCCACCATCTTCCCAATTTGCTATACTCTGCTCTGCTGGCCATGCAGACGAAAACCATAATTTGCACTATTAAAGGAAACCCTACTTCATGTAGACTAATCCATGTCTGGGTTGAATAAGGAAAGGAAGGGAGACTGTACTGTCCAAGAGAGTAGGCATCGAACCCGCATCTAGGTTGAAAAGGGAAAAATCAGTAGCTAAAGAACAAGTCTCGTGTCTCATGGTTGAAGAAGGGTAGAAAGGCATGACAACACAATAGAGAATGACCAGGTCGATCGGTTTGTGGTCCTCACATAGGAAAAAGGTGGCTAAAGAGAACAAAAATGGGACGTAATCTACATATGCTGCCTGGATATTTGTTGCTCTGGGCAACCATACCTCCCTCACCACTCTGCGTGCGTGCAGGTACATCGTACTAGTGTGCCCACTATCCGGATGGGCCTCCCATGCTCTTATTGCCACTTTTTTGCTGTTAGTATAACGCCAGTAGTCAAGTCAAGCAATGCTACTGCTAAAGTGATGCCACATTTAACTAATGCCGCTCTCAGTCTAGTGCCACCGATAAATTTAAGCAATGCCATTTAATGTCACTAGATTATTTTAGGGTTAGCTGTTGATTGTGGATGTATTAAAGATTTTTCAGCTAAGGCATTCTAATGCTGTTGCACAGCCAGTATACCAACGATGAAACTTGTTACTACCTTCAGTTTTTTGCACAGTTAATGCTTATAGATTACATACCTCACTTTCATTAGATAAGTTAATTTTTTGTACAGTGTCACCAAAATGCCAAGGCGCTGATGTCATTTTATTTGGTTAAACTGCACAAAAAATTATGAAGACAAGAGGAAAGGTCAAGAGTGGGCACCTCCTCCTCCGGCTGTTCTCTTGATTCGTTGGATCAAGTTTTTATGTTTGATCGATTATCAAGATTGGGATAGCAATTTTTTAGGTCCCCACGAGTTCGAAATGATATTTATCTTGGAGGTACATGGTTTGCAATTTTCTTATACTGTCATTAGTTAATAATGCTAGTTACCTTCAGACTTTTGTATTTGGTTTAATGCTCATGCACAGCTAGTATACCAATGCTGACTGTTCTCTTGATTCATTCGATCAAGTTTTTATGTTTGATCGATTATCAAGATTGGGATAGCAATTTTTTTACATTTTGTATTGTTAATTCTTATAGAAATCTTCCAGTGCTAGAGTTTATTGAAATCTGTTCAGTAAAACCATTGTACTGTACCCTATAATAAACTAACTACTCTACTGTTGCACTAGCCACTGGATTAGTGTGTATTTGTAGTATTCGAATGGTGTTACTTTAGCGTATGGACATAAATAAAGTGTGGCAAGCTTTCCCAGATATGTGCTCAAGAAAACTACTACCTGTTTTTCTAAATACTAGACGTTTGGGTACTTTAAATTGAATCGCGAAAACATCTTATATTAAGGAACAAAGGGTTTAGAGTTCACTCATATTATCCCAGTAAAGCTAGTCACACCTTTGTTAAAATTAATGTTCATTATGTTACCGGAGGAGGTCTGTATGTTTGTCTGTAGTGCCTGTCGACTACATACCTGACATCATGATGTAATGTCAAATCATTTCCTTTTGTACAGTGTCACTGAATTTTCAAGGCGGTGATGGCATTTTATTTTAGTTAAACTGCACAAAGTATGCTTAAAAGAAGAGGAAAGGTTAGGAGTCGATCATTCTTTCAAAAAGAACTATATATGCCTTTCTGACATCACCCGTTGATGCCTTATTTATTCCTTCAAACAGGTGGTTACAAACAGTCTTGCTACCTTTTCCATTAAGAAATTGGAATGCTTATATCTGTGAGTCTATGCTTCAACTAGTGTCATTTTTACAGTAATCACACTTTCAATATCTATGCAAACAGGGATCTCGATTTTAGTGGAACTGCAAAAAAGTCCAACTAGTTCAACATTAGGAGCATGTTTTCTTGCAAACCTTTATATCCAATTGGTGGCACTATGAGCTGTTCATTCTGAAGGTACATGGTTTGCTACTATCTTGCTACTCTTTTTGTATTGTCATTAGATAGTAATACTAGTGGTTTGCATGTGAATTTATTGGCAGGGTGGACCTACATTGGAGGTGGCGGACAGGATTCAATGATTGCATGCTCAATTTCGGTTGTATCGATTTCACCTCTTCCATCATTGCGAACATTGATATCCTTGGTCTGATGAAGAATAGGCGCTATATTTCTGCTCTGAACCAGCAAATCAATTCAGTATGAAATTGTCCAGGGCAAAACATAACTGTATCAGATTGTCCAGTGCAGAACATGAAAGATGCTAAGCGGAAGAGACATGGTTAAACCAAAAATACAAGGTGTGGTATATGTTTACTAGCTGCTTGATATTTGTGCAGACAGAGATGTCTGCCCATTGCTATTTGGCAAACAAACAAAGTGTCCGCAATTTTGGTTGAACTGCACAAGAGAATAGTATAGTCACTGCATGCAGTGCCATTTGAAAATAGACACAGAAAGATTGGATAGTCACTTCATGGACTGCACAAAAGTAGCACTGTACTATTTATTGGCCAACACTAGGTGCTTCATTGCTTTGGTCTGATTATACAATGGGCATCATTTTGCCTAAGTTTAAGTTTGTATTCCGAAAATAGTCTCGCGGTGTGATCGATAGAAGACCAAATCTATTGAAGTGGATGTTCCTCCATCATGTGTGGTTCATTCTCATGGTTCCAGCTGTTGGTGAAACCACTTACATTTGCAACAGGAATTGTAGACTTCACAAACAAATTTCTCTTCCAGTCTGTACTGAATGTTGGCCAAGAGAAGCATCCATGTTAGTAGGAAGAATAGATGTTTTTTTCTAGATCTTTGCTTTTGGAGCTACATATTTTTATATGATCTGTGAATCATTGAGATGCATTAACATGTTGATCTTATGTATGGGAATCGTACTAGTTAGTTTTAGTTGCAACGCAAGATCCGAAGTGGCTGATCTTTGCTTTTGGAGCTACATATTTGTATATGATCTGTGAATCATTGAGATGCATTAACAGTTACTTATTTCTGTTCGCTCAGTGTTTACAAGTTACTGATCAATCACTAGCTAGCCTACTAATGCGCTCCTGGCAGTTTTATTTGCGACGCAAGATCCGAAGTGGCAATTTTTTGAATAAAAGGCCTACCTCTGAAGAAACTGACAAGCTACACTATCCTACCTACTCGATCCTACATGGATAAATAGCGGAATCATGCACGTACTACCTCCTTTCCGGTTTGTAGGGCTCATTTCAAGAAACGACCTACTCAATCCTACACGAATAAATAGCTGATCACGCACGTACTAGTACCTCCTTTCCGGTTTGCAGGGCTTAATTCAAACCTCTCACCAACCAAGGTACTCCCTCCGTCCGGGTTTATTAGTCCCGTGAGAAAAGCAGCAAGACCAAGGCATGGCAATAATTAACGGCATGCAGAAGTTTGAGCCTAATTAATTCCAGCGATTTAAGTGGCTGCATGCGTGCCCTCGGCTGCGACTCATTGCATGCTGCTCCGTGTACTGGCTGCGAGCGATTCTGAGTGCCTGCATGCAGCCGGCTGTAATTAAGGCAGCTAACTGATGCGAAAAAAGATGCGCTTTAATTGTTGCGGGCTTTTTAAATCTGTGGAATCATTATTGACAAGGAGGGAGATGATTCGAGTGCACTCGTTTGACCGCCATGCCGGCGTGCGACCTAGACGGGACAGGACGGCACAATCATAATTTCAGTTTCTCTAATTTTCCATGACAAGCTGGCGCGCTAAGCCATGCCTGCTTATGCATTGAATTCCGGTGAAAAACCGAACACTAGTTCCGACTATGTTGGAGCGCGAGATCGAGGACTTGTTGGAGCGTGACCGCCTGGTAGAGGAGCAGGAGTTATTGGAGTGCGACCACCTGGCGGAGGAGCAGCGTATCACCGATTTGCAACGCCAGCAGGACATGGAGCAGTAGCGCACCGACACTCTGAGTCACGAGCAGAGTGCCTGCAACTGGGCCGACTACGTGGAGGCCGACGCCCAGCAAATAGCCCTGGAGGCTGTCGGGCACGTACGCATTTGCGACGCCAATTTTACTACCATCTCGTCAAGTGGGTTTCCCGCTTGGAAGCCGAATCTTCGATGGACCACGCTGGCATGGAAAGGGCCAACGCGTGCGAGCAACGCGCCCTATCGCACCTCTGGCAAGTCCTAGGCGAGGCGCAGGATGCTGGTGCCGGTGTTTAGCGTGTACCGCAGATGGCGGCCGACATTGTCTAGTTAGCTAAGAGTAAGTTAGTACTTGTACGCTACTAGAGTATTAGTGGGAGTAGATAGTTAACTTGGCTATGATGTTTGTCCACGTGGAAGTTCATTACTCTATATGTGGATCAGACCTGTTACTTTGCTCTGAATGTTGAACTTTCCGTTTGAACGTATGGAATGGGCTGTTATTTTTTTAAATGGGTTGTATTTGTCCTCCACGGGTTTAGAGGCTGACTTGTGGGCCTACCAAGTTGACGCATACACAATCAGGAGATGATTGTACGTGGAGAGGATGACAACAGGGACCTGCCAAGGTCATGGCAGTACGCAAGCAAGTGCCTCCTTATTTCAAGCCAATAATAAAATGGCTCCTCCTAGTTGATTTCTGACATCTGGGTCCCATGCCATTGTCAATGTAGTCAATAAACGAGAGAATTGCACAACGAGCGGCTGACACCAGGGACCCAACAGCTCGTCCAGTTATTTTTGTTCTGGGTTAATTTGATAAATGCCACTCCAAATCTGGTGTTTCCGAGAAATGCCACTGCAATTTCCCACTTTGAAAAATGCCATTTCATGCCATTTCTAGTGGCATTTTTCGAAGTCTGGAGTGGCGTTTTTCAAAGTTTGCAAACTGCAGTGGTGTTTTTCAAAGTTTGCAAAAATTGCAGTGGCATTTTTAAAAGTTTGGAAATTGCAGTGGCATTTTTATGAATCGCCATAATTGGAGTGGCATTTATCTAATTTGTTTTTGAGACGGAAGAAGGGTGTCAACTGGGTTGGGCGGGACACTCTGGCCTGTCTAGACAACCTTTTCTTTTATGTTTACCACAGACCAGTCGAGTAGTTTTTTTCTTTCTGAAAATGGCTAGCCCAGTTTTTTTGTGATTTGTCAAGTAAGTTGCTTTATCAGGCCTGTTGGGCTGCAAATCTTTCTATACGACAAGAGCATCATTCGGCTGGCTGAGAAAATGGCCTATCAGTAATGAGAAATGGGCTGTACATTTTTAAAACACATCAAACCGGCAATTAGTTTCAAATATATTTTTTTCATTTCGAGATTTTAAATTACATTGATTTTTATGCGTGGACAATTTATTGGATTTTATATTGATATACATTTATTTTTATAATCAGTCTGAATGTGACTCGAAATTTCGGGATTAAAAACAGTTCAGACCGCACCGACATATGCAAAATTTCATATAATGTTTTAACCATGGCCACAATATGGGCTATAATGCTAACAAAAAGAATATGGGCTCCAAAAAAACCCGTAAGAATTAGCAAATGGGCTGTAAATTATTAGAAATAATGGCAGATGGCCTGTATGCTATTTTCCACAGATTTGAGGCATTCCTAAAAAAAGGGTTGACGCACAAGCAGTGACTGTTGGATGTCCGTCCAATGGGCATCGTGCTTCTTCAATCTCTACTCTTCCTGCTCCAGCCGCTCAAACAAGCGCCAAGGGACTACTGCTCCCTCCTCCTCATGACCGCCTATCTTTGCCGCCACAGCTCACCGCCCCACCGTACTCCCATCGCTGGCCTAGCCATCCCTCTACTCACCCACACCTGTTGTTATTCTTCGGCGACGGCAGACGAAGCAGTAAACCCTCGTATAGTCGTACTCCCCTCCGCGTGGGAAACAACTGCCGAGTCTTCCCTGGTTCCGTGTCGTTCCCTTCCTAGGCCTCGCCGTCGTCCACCGCCTGGTGCTCTCGGCTTGGCGTGGTCAACATGGACAACGACCGACATCCATCTGAACTGGACTGTAAGTGGAGAGGCTGACAGCTGGGTCCACAGCCGCATGCAAGGAAATGCCTCCTTATTACGCGCAAAATAATGATTCCTCCACCTGACATCTGGACCCACCTAAAGGCCTCTGTATCTCGCGAAAAAAATGTTACCGCCGCTGACAGCTCAAACCCACCAGCTATATCTTCACATGCAAGGAAGTGCCTCCTTATTACGCACAAAAAAAATGAATACTCCCCCTGCTAGCTAGGGCCCAGTATTGTGGGCCTACTAAGTTTACGGGGACGGAGGGCTTTGTCAACTTAGTCAATGTGCATGATTCTAGCTTGACTGACCGTACGATGTCCATCCAACGGCCGTAGTGCTTCTTAAACCTCTGGTCTTCTTGCTCCAGCCGCCCAAAGCAACGCCAATCATGCCGCTTGCTCCTGCCTCTCGTGGCCGGCTATTGGCCGCAGAGGCCTCACCGCCCCCATACTACTCCCACCGCTAGCCAGGCCATCCCTCCACACCCCCTATTATTCTCAAGGCGGCGGCAAAAGCAATGCCGAACCAAGAACCTCGTACTCCTCTCCGCGTGGGCATCCACTGCCGCGTCTTCCCCGGCTCCGCCTCTTACCCTTCCTAGGCCTCGCCGTTGTCCACCGCCGTGGCGCTCTCGGCGCGGCATGGTCAATGTGGTCAACGAACGAATTCCATCGGAAGAGTACTGTACATGGAGAGGCTGATAGCTGGGTCCACGGCAGCCGCAAGGAAGTGCCTCCTTATTACACGGAAAATAATTATTCCTCCACCTGACAGCAGGGACCCACCGGACGGGCCACCATTATTTCGCGAAAAAAATGTTTCCCCCCTGACTGCTGGGACCCACCGGACGGGCCACCGTATTTTGCGAAAAAATGTTTCCCCCTGACTGCTGGGACCCACCGGACGGGCCACCGTATTTCGCGAAAAAATGTTCCCCCCGCTGTCAGCTCGGACCCACCGGAAGTGCCTTCTTATTACGCACAAAACATGAATACTCCCCCTGCTAGCTGGGACCCACCATGGTGGGAGGCTGACTTGTGGGCCTACTAAGTTGACTGGGACGGAGGCCTTTGTCAACTTTAGTCAATATGAACGATTCTAGCTCCAGTGACCGTACGATGTCCATCCAACGGCCGTAGTGCTTCTTCAACCTCTGGTCTTCTTGCTCCAGCCGCCCAAAGCAGCGCCGGTCGTGCCGCATGCTCCTGCCTCCCATGGCCGACTGTGATGCCGCGGAGGCCTCACCACCTCCTACTACTCCCACCACTGGCCAAGCCATATCTCTACTCACCCACACCCCCTGTTATTCTGCGGCGACGATAGCCTCACTTAGCAGACGAACCAATGGACCCTCGTACTCCTCTCCGCGTGGGCATCCACTACCGTGTCTTCCCCGGCTCCACGTCGTCCCCTTCCTAGGCCTCGCCGTCGTCCACCTCCGTGGTGCTCTCGGCGCGGTGTGGTCAACATGGTCAACGACCGACTTCCATCAGAAGAGTATTGTACGTGGAGAGGCTAACAGCTGGGTCCACGGCAGCCGCAAAGAAGTGCCTCCTTATTACGTGCAAAATAATTATTCCTCCACCTGATGGTGGGGACCCACCGGACGGGCCACCGTATTTCGCGAAAAAAACGTTTCCCCTGACTGATGGGACCTACTAGCTACATCTTCGCACGCAAGGAAGTGCGTCCATATTACGGGCAGAAAAAAATGATTCGCCCCCTGACTGCTGGGACCCACCAGCTACATCTTCACACGCAACGAAGTGCGTCCGGGGAAAAAAAATGATTCGCCCCCCTAACTGCGGGACCCACTAGCTACATCTTCGCACGCAAGGAATTGCCTGCAGTCGGGACTCATCTGGTCGAAGTGTACGAAGCGTTGTCATTCTGGTCGCGAACATGTATGTACATACTTGTCGATGTAGAGGCGCGCACATGTTGTAGTAGAGGCGTGCACGTAGCATGTACACGTACGTACAACAGCCAGGGTGCAAGAAAGTAAATACATCCATGTACGTACATACGGGCGGGGTCTCGAACGCCTACTCGCGCATACGTACGGCCAGGGCTCGTGTACATGGCTGGGTTGGAACGGAGAAAATGCGTCGTCGTCCTGTTCATGGGGAGGCAACGGAATGCGTCGTGTTCATGGGGAGGCAACGACATGCGTCGTGTTCATCGGGAGGCAACGGAATGCGCGGGAGCCGACCAGCTTGGACGGAATAGGCGATGGAAACGAGGCCTGACATACCGCAGAACGGAGGAAAGGGCCTTGTGTTTGACCGACCACGTTCTAAACGGGATCCTGTTCATCGGGAGGGGTCTGGCGTACCGCAAAACGGAGGAAACGGACCTCCTATGGTCGAAACAGGGGTCCTGTTGATCGGGAGGGATTTGGCGTACCGCAAAACGGACGAAACCGACTTGTGTTGGAGCGCTACGGTCGAAACAAGGGTCCTGTTCATCGGGAGGGGTGTGCGGTACGGGACTCCACGGGATACTGTTCATCTCCACCGTCGACCTCCTCCAGCCTCCACGGGCTACTGTTCATCCACCGTCGACCTCCTCCAGCCTCCACCTGCGACTGTTCATCCACGGGCTCCTGTTCATCCAGCCTCCACCGCGCGCTACTCCACCGGCTACTATTTAACCACCCCTCTCCACGGGCTCCTGTTCAACCACCCCTCCACGGGCTACTGTTCATCTAGCCCTCCCGGGGTCGTCCTGTTCATCCAGCCCTCCACGGGGTCCTGTTCATCTAGCCCCAACCGGCTGGATCGATCATGGTCCTGCTCATCCAGAGGCAACGCCACGGGGTCCTGTTCATCCACCCCCACCGCTCACTATTCATCCAACCCCCCCGCCCCCGCAACACTCACTATTCATCCAGAGGCAGCATCGATCGGCTTCAGTTAGCTGCAGTAGCAAAGGAATCGCTCGATCGGGTTCAGTTAACAGCCATCGATCGATCGCTCGGATTCAGTAACGCGTAGCCTACAGTGCAATTGCTCGGGTTCAGTTAGAGCCAACGCCACGCACACATGCGCGTACGTGTACGAGAGAAACGCGCATCCCTCGGCCCCGACCACCCACCGTAATCGGAACTCTCCGAAATTTTCCTCTCCCTCGCTTTTACCATGGTTTTTTCCGTCATGGACGACCCAAAGAATGTCATGCAGCTGCTTCTCCAGCCCGCCCAGGACGAAAAGCGCATTTTCTGTCATGATTTTTTGTCATAGAAGTAGGATCCCATGACATCTATGATGATACCGGGTTTTGTCACAATTATCGTCATAGAAGTGTCATAAGTATGACAGAAAAAATTTTGTTCGACCCAAAATGTCACGGATGTGTCTTTTTTTGTAGTGCCGGCGGTCGCCGGGGAAGGGAGGGACCAACACGCAAGACTACGGTGCACCTGCACGTACCCGTAGCTTGGCAAGAGGTGGACGGACGAGGTCGGCGTGGTCGTCTCCCGTGGCTGCAGTGGACAGAGCTCGTCGGAGAAGAAGATGCCGACGTCGAGAGGTCATTCCGGCGGCTCCAGAGGCATCAACGAGCACCAGTGGACCACCAGGAACACGCATGTGCAGTCGGTGGAGCTTGAGATGCAGTGGAGTGGGGAGGGGCAAAGGAACGTGATCGCCGGCGAGCTCAGGACGGGGATGGCAGCCAAAGGCCTGCCCGATTGGGCTGCGGCTATTTAGGAGGAGTGTGGGTGTGAGAGGAGAGGAGCGATGAGGTCGAATGAGGTCGGGAGGGTCCTATTTGTAGCCAAAGCTGAGGCAGGGATCGAGAGCTTGTCGGAGACTCTAGAAGCGGCGCACGACGATGAGGGGCACCAGTGAGAGAGGGGGAAGTGGCCAGGGATCATGCGGCCACTGTGGGAGGACGGAGACAAGCACATGGCGCGAGAGGAGACAACAACAGTGAGCACAGGCTCACTGTGCACTTGGGCACGATGTGCTCGTGATCGCTACGGCGAGCTCCAGCTTCAGCGCACGGTAGTGAGAGGTCGAGGGTGATGATGCGAGGCAGCAGGCGCTTAGTGGAGAAGTGGTTTGGCCTTGGGCGCGCGCACGTGCGAAACAGAGGCGTCGGCGGCACCTACAGCATGTCGACTAGCTACCTGGCACCGTGTCCATGCGTGGTCACTGTGTGAACTCTGGCATCGCGCCACGCTGCACATTAAATTCATGTATGGGGTGTTGTTCGTGCAAGGCTAGGTCGACCACGCAACTGAGTTAAGCACAGGTCGACTGGGTGAGGCTGTAGACTCTTTGCAACTTTCTGAACAGAAACTTGTGAGCTTAATAGAGAAGAATGTAGAAAGAGTTAACAGCTTATTTTTAGTGGTTAAGGGTCTCTTAGGAGGGTAATGAAGCCCTAAAAATTTTAGCTTCATTGGATCAAGGAAAAATGCACTTCCTTCACAACATGCATTTTTTTGTCCAGAACAGAAAATATTTTCTGTAGCAAAAATATTCCAAATAACCATGCAATATTTTTGACAGGGAGGTGTTACAAGGTCCAAAGAATATTCAGGAATTTTCTTACAATTTTTTGAGCATGAAATGAGAGTTGCTTTGGGGCATAAGTGATTGAAGTACTATTTCAAAGGGAAAATGAATATTTTTGATTTAAGAAAAATATTCCCTTTCCCATTTTACGATATATCAGAGAGAGAGAGAGAGAGAGAGAGAGATGAGTTTGAGAGTTAGATGAGTCACTTGGGTGAAAGTCAAGGAAATGCCCAAGTGATTAAGTCCAAATGAGTTGATTCAAACTCAAATTCAAATAAAAATGCAAATAAATCCAGAAAAAGAAAGAAGGGCAAAAAGCACGGTGTCACAAACCTCCCCCCTTAGGATTGTCAAGCCCCTTGAACTCATTACTTGCAAATATCAAATCTTGTAGTGGTAGATAGATAAATTGCAGTACAAAAAAGGATAAAAAATTGCAGCAAAGGTAATTTGGTTTTTGTAATATGATAAAGGTAGACCCGGGGCCATAGTTTTCACTAGAGGATTCTCTCTCAAACACATAGCATACGGTGGGTGAACAAATTACTGTTGGGCAATTGATAGAAAAGCGCATAGTTATGATGATATCCAAGGCAATGATCATGTATATAGCCATCACATCTGAGACAAATAGACCGACTCCTACCTGCATCTACTACTATTACTCCACAAATCGACCGCTATCTAGCATGCATCTATGGTATTAAGTTCACGAAAAAACAGAGTAACGCCTTAAGCAAGATGACATGATGTAGACAAACCAAACTCAATCAATATGAATAAACCCCATCGTTTTACCCTTAATGGCAACAATTCAAATATGTGTCTTATTCTTTTGTTTCACTAGGATATAGAGTACCGCAAGATTGAACCCATCACAAAACACCTCTCCACTGAAGATAAATCAATCTAGTTGGCCAAACCACATGGATAGATTAGATAAAAATACAAAGATATAATAATCATGAATAATAAACTTCAGAAAAGACCCAATCACTTCTCATGAATATTCAGATCATAAACCCACAATTCATCAGATCCCAACAAACACACTTTAAAAGAAGATTACATCGGATAGAACTCCAAGAACATCGAGCAGAACATTGCATTGAAGATCAAAGAGAAGAAGCCATCTAGATACTAGCTATGGACCCGTAGGTCTGTGTTGAACTACTCATGCATCATCGGAAGGTAGCAAGGATGATATAGAAGCCCTCCGTGATTGATTCCCCCTCCAGCAAAGTACCAGAAAAGGCCTTCAGATGGGATCATGGAAGAACAGAAGCTTGTGGCGGCAGAAAAAGTGTTCCGGGTATCTCCCTCTTGGTATGGATTATTTGGGAATTTATAGAAGTAGGGTTAGGTCAAACGAAGCTACGTGAAGCCCACAAGCTTAGGGGACATGCCTAACCCCCTAGGGTGCGCCCTTCGAACTTGTGGCTCTCTTGTATCTCGTCTGGTGTAGTCCTAGAGGTTCGAGGGTCCCTTCTGGTCCAAAAAAATTAATCCAAAGATTCTTTTTTTGTTTGGACTTCATTCGATAATGTTTTTCTGAAAAGCCAAAAACAAGCAAAAAACAGCAACTGGCACTGGGCACTAGGTTAATAGGTTAGTCCCAAAAAAATACAAAATAGCATATAAAACTTCCAAGATTGATACTATAATAGCATGGAACAATAAAAAATTATAGATATGTTGGAGATGTATCAAGCACCCTCAAGCTTAATTCCCGCTCGTCCTCGAGTAGGTAAATGATAAAAATAGATTTTTGATGTGGAATGCTACCCAACATGTTTATCATGTAATCTCTCTTTTTAGGTATGAATATTAAGATCTAAATGATTCAAAGCAACAATCTATAATTTTATATGAAGACATCAATACTCAGGGATACCAACAAACAATCATGCCTTTCAAAATAAAAATGCTAAAGAATGCTATCCCTACAAAATCATATAATCATGTCATGCTTGATCTTCCTAACACAAAGTAGTAATCATGAACTACCCAAATGACAAGCCGACCAATTGGTTCATACTTTTTTAACGCACTTCAGCTTTTTCAACCCCATGCAATACATGAGCATGAGCCATGGACATAACACTATGTGTGGAATAGAATACAGTGATAGAGATCAATAAGGGGAAGTAAAAAATGAAGATAGTCTCAAATCTATGTGTCTAGTCAATGGGCTATGGATTTGCCCATCAATTGATGTAAATGTGAGGAGTAGGGATTACCATGCAATGGATGCACTAAGAGCTATAAGTGTATGAAAGCTCAAATTCAAAACTAAGTGGGTGTGCATCAAACGTTCTTTCTCATGAAGACCTTGGGCATTTGAGGAAGCCCATCATTAGAATATACATGCAAATTTCTATAACTTTAAATTCCCACTAGTTTACGAAAGCGACAACATAGGAGACTCTCTATATGAAAAACATGGTGTTACTCTAAAGCACAAGTGTGGAAAAGTATAGTAACATAGCCCCTTCTCTCCTTTTCTCTCGTTTTATTTATTTATTTTTATTTGTTTGTTGTTAGGCTCTTTTTGGCCTCTTTTTTTCTATTTTTTTATTTTTCGTCCGGTTTGTCATCCCGACTTGTGGGGGAATCATGGTCTCCGTCATCCTTTCCGCACAGGGACAATGCTCTAACAATGATGATCATCACACTTTTATTTACTTACAACTCAATATTTCAACTCGATACTAGAACAATATGACTACATATGTATGCCTCTGGCAGTATACCAGTATGTGCAATGATGCTAGCGTAACATGTATGATATGATTAACGGTGGACGAGCCACAAATACTATGTCAGCTATATGATCATGCAAATCAATATGACAATGAATGTGTATGTCATAAAAACGGAATGGTTGAAGTTGCATGGCAATATATCTCGGAATAGCTATGGAAATGCCATGATAGGTAGGTATGGTGGATGTTTTGAGGAAGATATAACGAGGCTTATGTGTGATAGAGCATATCATATCACGGGGTTTGGATGCATCGGCGAACTTTTCACCAATGCTCGAGGTGAGAAAGGGCAATGCACGGTACCGAAGAGGCTAGCAAATGGTAGAAAGGTGAGAGTGTGTATAATCCATGGATTCACATTAGTCATAAAGAACTCACATACTTATTGTGAAAGTTTATTAGCCCTCAAAGCAAAGTACTACGACGCATGCCCCTTGGTGGATAGATTGGTAGGAACAGACCAGCGCTCGTTCCCGACCGCCACTCATAAGGTAGACGCTCAATAATAAATCATGCTCCAACTTCATCACATAACAGGAGACTTGATTGGGAATGAACAATGAAAATATAAAAAATTCCTATGAAGACCCAAGATCTAATCTAGGAGATGCATAGCAACGAGACGGGAGTGTTTCTACATACCCTTGTAGAACAAAACTGGAAGCATATATAACGCAATTATGTAGTCGTACTCTTCGCGATCCGATCATGATCCAATTCGATCTAGCACCGAACAGAGGACACCTCCGCGTTCAACACATGTGCGGCTCGATGACATCTCCTCCTTGATCCAGCAAGCAAGAGAGAATAAGTAGATGGGATCTCAACCAGAACGACAACATGGTGGATATGGTGGTGGTGCAGCGTTGGCATGGCTTCTCCAAACACTGCCAGAACCAATATGAGGAGAAAAGAGAGTTATGGGAGAGGTAGGGTGATACGTCTCCATCGTATCTACTTTTACAAACTCTTTTGCCATTGTCTTGGAATCTAATTTGCATGATTTGAATGGTACTAACCCGGACTGACACTATTTTCAGCAGAATTGCCTTGGTGTTATTTTTGTGCAGAAAAAAAAGTTCTCGGATTGACCTGAAAATTTATGGAGAATATTTTTGGAATAAATAAAAAATATTGGCGAAAGAATCAACCAGAGGGGACCCACCACGTGTCCACAAGGGTGGAGGGCACGCCCCCTGCCTTGTGGGTCCCTTGGACCTCCTCCGACCCTAACTCCAACTCTATATATTCACGTTCGGGGAGGAAAAAACAGAGAGAAGGATTCGTCGCATTTTACGATACAGAGTCGCCGCCGCCTCTTGTTCTTCATCGGGAGGGCTGATCTGGAGTCCGTTCGAGGCTCCGGAGAGGGGGATCCGTCGCCATCATCATCAACCTTCCCCCATCACCAATTTCATGATACTCACCACCGTGCGTGAGTAATTCCATCGTAGGCTTGCTGGACGATGATGGGTTGGATGAGATCTATCATGTAATTGAGTTAGCTTTGTGCGAGTTTGATCCCTAGTATCCACTATGTTCTGAGATTGATGTTGCTATGACTTTGCTATGCTTAATGCTTGTCACTAGGGCCCAAGTGCCATGAATTTAGATCTAAACCCTTTATGTTTTCATGAATATATATGTGTTCTTGATCCGATCTTGCAAGTTGTAGACACCTATTACCAGTTATGATCCGCATACCCCAAGGTGACAATAATTGGGATTCTTTCCGGTGATTACCGTAGTTTGAGAAGTTCATGTATTCACTAAGTGCTAATGCTTTGGTGTGGTTCTCCATTAAAAGGAGGCCGCAATATCCCTTAGTTTCCATTAGGACCCCGCTGCCACGGGAGGGTAGGACTAAACATGTCATGCAAGTTCTTTTCCATAAGCACGTATGACCATATTCGGAATACATGCCTACATTATATTGATGAATTGGAGCTAGTTTTGTGTCACCCTAGGTTATATTTGTTACTTGATGAATGCCATCCAACATCATTATCCATCACTGAATCATTGCCTATGAGCTTTTCACATATTGATCTTTTCTATGTTACTTTTCCGTTGCCACTGTTACAAATGTTACAAAACTGCTACTGTTACTTTTGCCACCGTTATTGTTACCTCCATACTACTTTGCTGAAGATATGAAGTCTTTCATGTGTGGTTGAATTGACAGCTCAACTGCTAATACTCGAGAACATTCTTTGGCTCCCCTTGTGTCGAATCAATAAATTTTGGTAGAACACTCTACCCTCGAAAAGTGTTGCGATCCCCTATACTTGTGGGTTATCAAGACCTTTTTCTGGCGCCGTTGCCGGGGAGCATAGCTCTATTCTCTGAGTCACTTGGGATT
This sequence comes from Aegilops speltoides, assembly GCA_021437245.1. Lineage (NCBI taxonomy): Eukaryota > Viridiplantae > Streptophyta > Magnoliopsida > Poales > Poaceae > Aegilops > Aegilops speltoides. The sequence continues at coordinate 143,699,826 of CM038141.1, forward strand.
TATATCTCTTGATCACTATGAAGAATTTGATAGATAGCAAACCAAGATCTATCCCTCTAGTACGAGGGGAGGTAAGGAACTGCCATCTAGCTCTGCACTTGATTCACCTTCTGTTTTGAGTAAGCTTGCGACACCTACACCTGCTATTGATTCTGATATGTCACATGTTATTGATGATGCTACTTCTGCTATGAATGATGCTACTACTTTGCATGATAAAACTGTGCCACTGGGTGAATTACTTGATGAATATCTTGCTAGAGTTAGAGCTATTGATTATGCTGAAGATGATGATATTTCTGAAACTGATGAAATTATTGAAACTGAAAACTTTGAAACACCTAATAAGACTAGCTCTCCTAGATGTGAACTTCCTATTTTGCATGAGGGTTATGTTATGGATGGAGAGGTAGCTAGGGACTTTCTTGCTTGTAAGGATTGAGATGATCTTAAGAAATTATTATGCAAGGGGAAAGAAAAATCTTTGAATGCTAGAATGCAATATGATCATAAGTTTGCTACTTCACCTATATTTGTTACTGATAAGGATTATGAATTCTCTGTTGATCCCGAGTTGATTACTTTGGTTGAATCTAATCCTTTCCATGGTTATGAATCTGAAACTATTGTGGCACATCTTACTAAATTGAATGACATAGCTATTTGCTCATGAGGAAAAAATTCACTATTACAATATTCTTAAGTTGTTTCCTTTCTTGTTAAATGGTGATGCTAAGTTATTGTTTAATTCTCTTGCTCCTGCTTGTCTGTGTAGTCCCCATGATATGATTTACTACTTCTTTGAAAAATATTTCCCTGCTCATAAGAAATAAGCTGCTTTCAAGGAAATATTAACTTTGTGCAAATTAAAGAAGAGAGTCTCCCACAAGCTTGGGGGAGGCTTCTCCAATTACTTAATGCTTTACCTAATCATCCTGTCAAGAAAAATGAAATACTTGATATCTTTTATAATGGACTAACCGATGCTTCTAGGTTCCACCTAGATAGTTGTGCTGGTTGTGTTTTCAGGGAATGAACTGCCGAGCAAGCTGAATTGCTATTGAATAATATATTGAGTAATGATAATGATTGGACACTTCCTGAACCAATTCCTAAGCCAACTTTGAAGAAAGGAGGTATTCTATTTTTCAGTCATGAAGATATGCAAGAGGCAAATAAATCTATGAAAGAAAAAGGTATTAAAGGTGAAGATGTTAAGAATTTACCACCTATCGAAGAGATACATGGTGTCGGTAGCCCAACACAGGTAGTAGAGGTAAATTCTCTCTATAGATTTGATGAAGGTGATATTCCTCATAATAAGTCTGCTAGTCAATGCTTGGATGAGTTTGATAATTTTATTGTTAAACAAGAAAATTTCAATGCTTATGTTAGTAGACAATTGAAATGCAATGCTTACATGGTTGACTGCTTGGGAGATTGCATGAGTGGAACTGTTAGTGATCTTAAGATTATTAGTAGGCATGCTTTCATGGTTAAAACTCAAGTAGAATTAGTAATTAAGGCACATGATGATTTGCTCAATGAGTTGAATAGTGAGAGCAATGATAATGTTGTTAGGGTTATGAATAGAGGTGGTAAGATGACCCAGGAACCTTTGTATCCTAAGGGCCATCCTAAGAGAATTGAGCAAGATTCTCGGAGAATTAATACTGATGCACCTAGTCCTCCTAGTAACAAAAAGAAAAAGAAAACTGATAGGACTTTGCATGCTTCTGGTGAATCTGTTATAGATACATCTGAGAATCCAAATGACATTTTTATTTCTGATGCCGAGACACAATCTGGTGATGAACATGAACCTAGTGATAATGTTAATAATCATGTTCATGTCGATGCTCAACTTAGTAATGATAATGATGTGGAGATTGAACCTGCTATTGATCTTGATAAACCACAACCTGAGAATAAACATTATGATAAGAGAGACTTTGTTGCTAGGAAGCATGGTAAAAAAAGAGAACCATGGGTTCAAAAACCCATGCCATTTCCTCCTAAACCATCAAGAAAAAGGATGATGAGGATTTTTAGCGCTTTGTTGAAATGCTTAGACCTGTCTTTTTGCGTATGCGTTTGACTGATATTCTGAAAATGTCCCCTTATGTTAAGTATATGAAAGATATTGTTACAAATAAAATAAAGATATCGGAAGCTGAAATTTCCACTATGCTTGCTAATTATACTTTTAAGGGTGGAGTACCAAAGAAATTAGGAGACCCAGGAATACCAACTATACAATGCTCCATTAAAAGAAACTATGTTAAAACTACTTTATGTGATTTTTCAGCCGGTGTTAGTGTTATGCCTTTCTCTTTATTTTGTAGATTTGATTTGAATAAGTTGACACCAACTGAAATATTTTTGCAAATCGCTAATAAATCAATTGCTATACCCATCGGTATTTGCAAGGATGTGCCTGTCGTAGTTGCAAATGTTACTATTTTAACGGACTTTGATATTCTTGCTATTCTCGAGGACGATAGTATGTTCATCATCCTTGGTAGACCCTTTTTAAATACTACATTGCAACAAGGGCAATGTCACTTTTCATGTTAATGGTAATGATCATACGGTACACTTTCCGAAGAAACAACCTCAAGTGAATAGCCTCAATTCTATTGGAAAAATTTCAACTATTGCTATTGGAGGTTTTGAATTCCCTCTTCCTACTGTCAAAAAGAAATATGATATTCTTATTGTTGGGCACGTGCATATCCCCTTTGAGGTAACCTATTTTTATTCGAAAATTCTCCGGTTTCATGTTACTCAAAAGAAGTTTGTTAATAAGACTTGATCAACCTTGTTAATGGATTCCTTTTGATGGGCATGCGATGGATGAATTTGGAAAACACAACTTTCTGTACCTACTTTTTGCTGTTTGTTAATTTGAATAAATAAAGCAAAATTAGTATTATTCGTCTATTTTCTGATTTATCCGTGCAATAAAAATGTCCCGAAAATAAAAGTTCTCCAAATCCCTGAAAATTTAGTATAATTTTTTATAGAATATTTAAGGATTTTTGGCACTGAGAAGACACCAGGGGCTGCACCTGTTGACCAGAAGGGTGGAGGGCGCCCCTACCCACCTAGGCCCACGTGCCCCCCTCACTTATTCCAGCACCCATCCACTTCGTCTTCCACCAGAAAAAATCATCCCATTGCATAAACCCGTGTTAAGTTCATCTTGCCATCATTTTTGATCTCCTCGTGCAAAGCTCCATTTGCAAAACTGTTTTGGGGGATTGTTCTTCGGTATGTTACTCCTCCAATGGTCCAATTAGTTTTTGTTCTAGTGATTTATATATTGCAAAATATTGTTGCTGAGGTAACCTTGTTCTTGAGTGTGCATGTCAAATTTATATGGTCCAAAGTAGTTTTAATGCATGATATAGCCTCTAGACACTTGTAGGAGTAGTTGCTATCAATCTTGCTGAGTTTGGTTCACTTTTATTTTACGTCACAGAAAATTTCAGAGAAAAGAAATGATGAGAGATGGCTGAGAGGCCCTTCAAGCCGGGGTTCAAAGGAAAATGAAAATGAAGAGAAGAAGAAGCCCAAGTACAACCTTGCTCGCACCGCGAAGGTTCAACCGTGTGAATGGCCAAGCGATGCATTCTTGAGGGCGACTGGAATTTATGAGGATTTCTATTATTTGGCTGAGAATGCAGGCATCACCGACTTCCTCCATGATAAGTGTGATCAATATCTCCTACTCACTAATACCTTCATGCAAAATTTTCACTTTCATGCTAGGAAATCACCACCCATGGTAGAGTTTTATTTATATGATGAGCATAAGGAGATGATGCTTTATGATTTTTGTGAGGTTTGAAAATTACATTATGAGGGGAGCGTCAGTGAACCACGTCCTAGAGGTGTGGAAGATTTTATTGATGAAGTTACCATAGGGGAAGGGAGAGGAGTGTCGGAAGCGAGAGTGGCTAGTTCACATTTTTCCTGTTTTGCGCTATTACTCATTATTTGCTGGGAGATGTTTGATCGGTTGGGGGGAGAGTGGAGGCATTAGTGCCCCTGACCTCGCTATCTTGTGCCATGCTTTACTTTGTGATAGAACTTTTAGTTTGGGCGCTATTATTGCTCGACTATTGAGTTTAGAACGTTCGAGGGGTCCGATCTTTGGGGGTAGCTATGCCTCACGCCTTACTAGACGCTTCGAGATACCTATTAGGCATGATGAGGAAGAGGAAATGTTGCTACCCACTAGATACTTAGACTATAAAAGTATGGTAGCACATGATTTTATTAGTGATGATAAGGACAAGAGACTCATCTATAAGCTAGTATTCAGCCAGAAGACTTGTCAGATTATTAATTTGCCTGCACCTTCTTTGTTCGATATTCATTCGGGCAGGTACCTCATTTTGCCCGAGGACATTTATGCATACTAGGAGCGGACGTGATCCCCAGTTCCTGAGCCCAGAACCATCACCTAATCTGTATGAGGAGTCTATTTATCCTTGGGAGCCACAGGAGCTCGCTAGCCAGTGGAACCCTCAGGATCCTCCTCAGTACCCAGGAGAGGGCTCTTTGGTCCATGGGCGCAGACCAACTTAGGCCAAAAGCCTAAGCTTGGGGGAGTATGTATCTCTCACCGATATTATATTCATGTTCACACACTCATTCCAGTTGTCGGTATTCATACTTTTTCATTGTATTATCCATGCTAGATTATTTCTTTTTCTCACTTTTTTCTTATGTCTTTGATTTTTGTTGAGAAAATCCTAAAAGTTAGTTGTAGGTTCTTTTTAGTTTTCCTTCCTTGTTTAGTAGTAGTATTAAAGAAAAGCCAAAAAGATTTCTCATTCTTCTTTTTCTTGTTGGGAGCTTTCCCGTGTAAATATTTTTTTCTCATTCTTGTTTTACTTTCTTCAGAAAAACAAAAACTCCAAAAACACTTCAGCATGCTTCTTTGAAATTCTTTTTCCTTTCTTTGAGTCGAGAGGAGAAGACCACGATGAAAATGATGAGTGGCTCTCATACGCATTGTTGTTGATCTAACGAAGAGCCACATTACCTTGTCTTCTCCTTTGATTAAATGCTTGCAGATTCTAGCTTAGTCCAATGCACGTGCATGCTTATTATTATTCACATCGTTCGGTCATGCAAGTGAAAGGCAATAATGGCAGTATGTGATGAAATGATCGAGATGAGGAAAAGCTGGTATGAACTCGACCTATTTTGTTTTTGTAAATATGGTTAGTTCATCGATCTTGATTCAGCGCATTATGAATGAAACATGTTTGCAATGACAATTAGAGATTATAGTTACTCGTGTCATGCTCAATTAGCTAGGAGTTTATAATGGTTTACCTTGCGTACCAACATGCTTTTAAAATGGTTGTGATGTAGTATGATAGGATGGTATCATCCTTTGAATGATTTGATTGTCTTGACTTGGCACATGTTCACGCATGTAGTTGAAACAAAATCAACATAGCCTCCACGATATTTATGTTCATGGTGATTTATATCCTACTCATGCTTGCACTCAATGTTGGTTAATCTCAATGCATGTTTATGACTGTTGTCGCTCTCTAGTTGATCGCTCCTCAATCTTCTGCTAGCCTTCACTTGTACTAAGCGGGAATACTGCTTGTGCATCCACTTCCATAAACCCAAATTTATTTCATATGAGTCCATCATACCTACCTATATGTGGTATTTACCTACCGTTCCAAGTATTGCATGTGACAAACTCTAAACCGTCAAATAATAATTTATTTTGTATGTCTGAATCGCTCATGTAGTGACTGGGGGCTGTCAGAATCTTCCATGCTAGGTGGGTTATTCTCATGATGAGTGTTGATTCACTTGTCATTCACGAGAAAGTGGCTGGTAATTGGGATGCCCAGTTCCATGCTCGAAATCAAATCAAAATATATTATCAAACAAAACTCCTCGAGGACCGTTGTTGGTATGGACGGTACCCATTGTTTCGGATCAACCATGGAGTGTGATTGTTGGTGGAGGGGGAGTAAAAACTTTACCATTCTATTTGGGAACCGCCTATAATGTATCTAGCATGGAAGATACCGAGATCTCTTGGTTGTTATGTTGACAATGAAAGCATACCGCTCGAAATTATATTCATCTCTGTTTTAAAACTCGAGCTCTGGCACCTCTACAAATCCCTACTTCCCTCTGCGAAGGGCTTATCTATTTACTTCTATTGTTGAGTCGTCATCCTCTTATAAAAACACCAGTTAGAGAGCACCACTATCATTTGTATGCTTTGCTATTAATTGATATTGAGTATGATTGTGACTGGATCTCTTTTACCATGAATTACAATGTCTAGTCAGTCCTTGATCTTCAGGGGTGCTCTGCATTTATGTTTTGCGGTCTCAGTAAGGGCTAGCGAGATACCATTTTGTTATATCGTATCATGATTGTTTTGAAAAAGTGTTGTCATCCAAGATTTATTATTATTGCTTGCTAGTTGATTATGCCATTGATATAAGTAAATGTGAGACCTAAATGTTGTTGCGAATATGGTTAGTTTATAATCTTTGCTGAAAAACTGAATGCTGGCTATACATATTTGCAACAACAAGATCAAACAGAGTTTGTAGAAGTTTTTCTTTATCACTTTCAGTTTGTCAACTGAATTGCTTCAGGACAAGTAGTGCTTAAGCTTCAGGGAGTTGATACGTCTCCATCGTATCTACTTTTCCAAACTGTTTTGCCCTTGTTTTGGACTCTAATTTGCATGATTTGAATGGAACTAACCCGGGTTGACGCTTTCAGCAGAATTGCCTTGGTGTTATTTTTGTGCAGAAATAAAAGTTCTCGGAATGACCTGAAAATTTACGGAGAATATTTTTGAAATAAATAAAAATTATTGGGAAAAGAATCAACCAGAGGGGACCCACCACGTGTCCACAAGGGTGGAGGGCGCGCCCCCTTCCCTGGGGCGCACCCCCTGCCTTGTGGGTCCCCTGGACCTCCTCCGGCCCTAACTCCAACTCTATATATTCATGTTCAGGGAAAAATATATCAGAGAGAAGGATTCATCGCATTTTATGATACGGAGCCACCGCCACCTCATGTTCTTCATCGGGAGGGCTAATCTGGAGTCCGTTTGGGGCTTCGGAGAGGGGGTTCATCATCATCATTATCATCATCAACAACCTTCCTCCATCACCAATTTCGTGATGCTCACCGCCGTGCGTGAGTAATTCCATTGTAAGCTTGCTGGACGGTGATGGGTTGGATGAGATTTATCATGTAATCGAGTTAGTTTTGTTTGGGTTTGATCCCTAGTATCCACTATGTTCTGAAATTGATGTTGCTATGACTTTGCTATGTTTAATGCGTGTCACTAGGGCCCGAGTGCCATGAATTCAGATCTGAACCCTTTATGTTTTCATGAATATATATGTGTTCTTGATCCGATCTTGCAAGTTGTAGACACCTATTACGAGTTATGATCCGCATACCCCAAGGTGACAATAATTGGGATTCTTTTTGGTGATTACCGTAGTTTGAGGAGTTCATGTATTCACTAAGTGCTAATGCTTTGGTCTGGTTCTCTATTAAAAGGAGGCCTTAATATCCCTTAGTTTCCATTAGGACGTTGCTGCCACGGGAGGGTAGGACAAAATATGCCATGCAAGTTCTTTTCCATAAGCACGTATGACTATATTCGGAATACATGCCTACATTATATTGAGGAATTAATTGGAGCTAGTTTTGTGTCACTCTAGGTTATAATTGTTGCAGGATGAATGCCATCCGACATAATTATCCATAACTGATCCATTGCCTACGAGCTTTTCAGATATTGATCTTTGCTACGTTACTTTTCCGTTGCCACTGTTATAATTGTTACAAAACTGCTACTGTTACTTTTGCCACCGTTACCGTTAGCTCCATACTACTTTGCTACTAAATGCTTTGCTGCAGATATTAAGTCTTTCTAGTGTGGTTGAATTGACAAGTCAACTATTAATACTTGAGAATATTATTTGGCTCCCCTTCTGTCGAATCAATAAATTTGGATTGAATACTCTACCCTCGAAAACTGTTGCGATCCCCTATATTCGTGGGTTATCATAGGGCTATCGGCAAGCCATGGGAATTAGTGTGTTTCACCCCTCCCTCTTCCCCACTATATATATGAGGCAAGGGGGAGGGCTGGGGCGCAGCCTTAGCCCCTCCTCCAAGGAGGGGGCGTGGGCCTAGGGAGGTGTCCTCCCTCCCCAAGGCACCTAGGGGGGTGCCTTCCCTCCTTAGGACTCTTTCTCCTCCACCTCTCCTTGGTGCATATGCCTCTTGGGGCTGGTGCCTCTAGCCCATATAGGCCAAGGCGCACCACCTATAGCCCATGTGGGCCCCCAGGGCAGGTGGACCCCCCTGGTGGACCCTCGGACCCCTTTCAGCACTCCCGGTACAATAGCGCGATAATGCCCGAAACTTTTCCGGTGACCAAAACAGGACTTCCTATATATAAATCTTTACCTCCAGAGCTCCTCGTGACATACGGGGTCTCATTCGAGACTCTGAACAACACTTGGTTACCAATGCACATATCCCAATACTACTCTCGCCTCATTAAATGTTCAGTGTGTGGACCCTACGGGTTCGAGAATCATGTAGACATGACCGAGACATCTCTCTGGTCAATAACCAATAGCAGGACCTGAATACCCATATTGTTTCCCACATATTCAACGAAGATCTTTTATCGGTTGAACCATGATGACGAGCATTCGGGTAATCCCGTATGCAATTCCCTTTGTCCAGCGATATGTTACTTGCCCGAGATTCGATCATCAATATCTCCATACCTAGTTCAATCTCATTACCAGAACGTCTCTTTACTCCTTCTGTAATACAAGATCCCATGACTAACTCATTGGCCACATTTATTGCAAGCTCTTTAAGATGTTGTATTATCGAGAGGGCCTAGAGATATCTCTGTCATACGGAGTGACAAATCCCAGTCTCGATCCATGCAACTCAACAAACACCTTCGGAGATACTTGTAGAGCATCTTTATGATCACCTAGTTACAAACTAATGTTTGATAGCACACAAGGCATTTCTCTGATATCCAGGAGTGACATGATCTCATGGTCTAAGGAACTAATACTTGACATGAAGAAAGCTATATCAATAAACTCAAGTGATACGATCAAATGCTAATCTTGCGGTTGGGTCTTGACCATCACATCATTCTCCTAATGATGTGATCCCGTTATCAAATGACAACTCATGTATATGGTCAGGAAACCATAACCATCTTTTGATCAACAAGCAAGTCTAGTAGAGGCTTACTAGGGACATAGTGTAGTTTATGTATTCACACATGTATTGAAGTTTCCGGTCAATACAATTCTAGCATGAATAATAAACATTTATCATAAACCGGAAATATGATAATAACCATTTTATTATTGCCTCTAGGGCATATTTCCAACTGTCTCCCACTTGCATTAGAGTTAATAATCTAGTTCATATTGCTATGTGATTAACACCCAATGGGATCTGGGGTTTGGTCATGTTTTGCTTTTGAGAGAGGTTTTAGTCAACAGGTCTGCAACATTTAGATCCGTGTGTACTTTGCAAATCTCTGTGTCATACTGTAGATGTTGCTACCACGCTCCACTTCGAGATATTCGAAACGATTGCTCCACTATACGTATCCGGCTTGTGACTCAGAGTCATCCGGATTGGTATCAAAGCTTGCATCGACGTAACCCTTGACGATGAACACTTTATCACCTCCATAACTGAGAAACATTTCCTTAGTCCACTTTAGGTACCTAAGGATATTCTTGACCGCATTGTAGTGATCTACTCGTCGATCATTTTGGTACCTCCCTACCAGATTTATGGCAAGGCACACATTAAGTCTGGTACACAACATGGCATACATTATAGAGCCTATGGCTGAGGCACAAGAAGAGAATTTCATCCTTTCTCTTTCTTATGTCGTGGTCAGGCTTTGATTCTTACTCAACTTCACACCTTGCAACACAAGCAAGAACTCTTTCTTTGTCTGGTCCATTTTGAACTTCAAAATCTTGTCAAGGTATGTGCTTTGTGAAAGTCCTATTGAGCATCATGATCTATCTCTATAGTTTTTAATGCCCAGTATGTAAGCAGCTTCACCCAGGTCTTTCATAGAAAACTCTTGTTCAAATAACCCTTTATGCTTTCCAGATATTATATGTCATCTCCAATCAATAATATGTCATCCATATATAGTATTAGAAATGCTACAGAGCTCCCACTCACTTTCTTGTAAATACAAGCTTCCCCGTAAGTTTGTATAAAAGCAAAAGCTTTGATCCGTTCATCAAAGCATATATTCCAACTCCGAGATGTTTATACCGGTTCAAAGATGGATCTTTGGAGCTTGCATACCCTCTTAGCATCCTTAGTATTTGCAAAAACCTTCTAGTTGCATCATATACAACTCTTCCGTAAGGAACCCATTAAGGAATGCTGTTTTGACGTCCATATGCCAGATTTCATAATCGTAGTATGCGACAATTGCTAACACAATTCTAACAAATTTCAACATCACTACGAGTGAGAAAGTCTCATCGTAGTCAACTCCTTGAATTTTTCGAAAACCCTTTGCGACAAGTTGAGCTTTATAGATGATGACATTACCATATGCGTATGTCTTCTTCTTAAGGATCCATTTATTCTCAATGGTTTGCTGGTCATTGGGAAAGTCCACCAAAGTCCATACTTTGTTCTCATACATGGATCCTATCTCGGACATCATGGCCTGAAGCCATTTGTCGGGATCTAGGCTCACCATTGCTTCTTCATAGTTCGTAGGTTCGCTATTGTCTAACAACATCACTTCTAGGACGGGACTACAATAACATACCGGTGTGGAACGTGTCCTGATTGACCTACGAAGTTTAGTAGTAACTTGATCTGAAGTTTCATGATCATCATCATTAGCTTCCTCTCTTGCTGGTGTAGACATCACGGGAACTACTTTCTGTGATGTGCAAATTTCTAGTTCGAGAGAAGGTACAATTACCTCATCAAGTTCTACTTTCCTCCAACTCACTTCTTTCGAGAGAAACTCCTTCCCTAGAAAGGACTCATTCTTGGCAACAAAGATCTTGCCCTCAGATCAGTGATAGAAGGTATACGCAATGTTCTCTTTAGGGTATCCTATGAAGACGCACTTCTCTGCTTTGGGTTCGAGCTTAACAGGCTGAACCCTCTTGACATAAGCGTCACATCCCCAAACTTTAAGAAACAACAGTTTAGGTTTTTTGGCAAACCATAATTCATACGGTGTCATCACAACGAACTTAGATGGTGCCATGTTTAAAGTGAATGCGGCTGTCTGATAACCCACAAGTATGGGGATTGCAACAGTTTTCGAGGGTAGAGTACTCAACCCAAATTTATAGATTCCACACAAGGGGAGCCAAAGAATATTTGCAAGTATTAGTAGTTGAGTTGTCAATTCAACCAAACCTGGAGATTAAATATCTGCAACAAACTGATTAGTAGCACCGTAATATGATAGTTTTGATAGTAGTGGTAGCAGCAACAATAACGGTAACGGTGATAGCAATGATTTTGTAGCAAGTGTAATAGTAGCAGCAGCAGTAGTAACTTAACACGAGCAATATGGGGAAAACTCGTAGGCATTGGATCGGTGAATTCGTTGGATGATATTCATCATATAACAGTCATAACCTAGGGAGATACAGAACTAGATCTAGTTCAAAAATATAATGTAGGCATGTATTGTGTAAATAGTCATATGTGCTTATGGAGAAGAACTTGCATGACATCTTTTGTCATACACTCCCGTGGTCGCGAGGTCCATAAGGAAACTAAAGGATATTAAGGCCTCCTTTTAATAGAGAACCGAAACAAAGCATTAACACATAGTGAATACATGAACTCCTCAAACTATGGTCATCATCGGAAAGTATCCCGATTATTGTCACCCCGGGGTTTATGGATCATAACACATAGCAGGTACATATGACTAGCAAGATCGGATCTAGTACATAGAAATAATTGTGAATTTTCCTCTACCACCCGTGATGGTGGTGGTGTGTTGAGGCCATGTATTTCTTCAATAGGTGGTAAACTCTTAACATCCTCATCTCGAATACTTTTTCCTTCATACATTTCTTTGCCTCTTGCATATCTTCAAGACTGAGATATAAGATACCCGTCTTCTTTGGAGTGAGTTTAGGCGGTGGTTCAGGAAGAGTCCAATCATTATAATTCTTCAATATATTATTCAATAATCCCCATCTTGTTCAATAATTCGTTCCCTAAAAACACAACCATCACAACTATCTAGGAAGTCCCTAGAAGCATCGGTTAGTCCATTATAGAAGATATCAAGTATTTCATTTTTCTTAAGAGGATGATCAGGCAAAGCATTAAGAAATTGGAGAAGCCTCCCCCAAGCTTGTGGGAGACTATCTTCTTAAATTTGCACAAAGTTAAATATTTCTTGTAAGGCAGCTTGTTTCTTATGAGCAGGAAAATATTTTTCAGAGAAGTAGTAAATCATATCCCGGGGACTACGCACACAACCAGGAGCAAGAGTATTGTACCATATCTTAGCATAACCCCTTAATGAGAACGGAAATAATTTGAGGGTATAGTAGTAGTGAATTTTCTCATCGTTAGCAAAAAGGGTGGCTATATCAGTTAATTTAGTAAGATGTGCCACTACAGTTTCAGATTCATAGCCGCAGAAAGGATCAGATTCAACCAAAGTAGTTAACTCTAGGTCAACAAAGAATTCATAATCCTTATCGGTAACAAAGATAGGTGAAGTAGCAAACTTAGGATCAAATTTCATTCTAGCATTCAAAGATTTTTCTTTTAGTTCGCATAGTAGTTTCTTAAGATCATCCCTATCATTGCAACAAAGAATGTCTCTAGCTATGTCCTCTTCAATAACATAACCTTTGGGTATCCTAGGAATTTCAAATCTAGGAGAGCTAGGTGTAATAGGTGTTTCATAATTCCCAGTTTCAAGTACTTCATCAGTTTCAATGATTTCATCAGTTTCAGTAATTTCATTCTCTTTAGCTCTAGCAAGTTGTTCATCAAGAAATTCACCTAGTGGCATATTATCATCAAGCAATGTACTAGCATCATCATAAGCATCATTCATAATAGAAGTAGCATCATTAATAAGTTGTGATATATTAGGATTAATAGTATGTGGTGGTGTTGCAAGTTTACTCATAATAGAATGCGAATCAAGTGCAGAGCTAAATGGCAGTTCCTTACCTCCCCTCATCCTAGAGGAAATTTTTTTGGTTTTGGTATCCTTCAGGTTCTTCATAGTGATAAATAGATAATAATCCCAGGTGACTCAACAAATATAGCTATGCTCCCCGGCAACGTCGCCAGAAAAAGGTCTCGAAAACCCACAAATATAGGGGATTGCAACAGTTTTTGAGGGTAGGGTATTCAACCCAAATTTATACATTCGACACAAGGGGAGCCAAAGAATATTTGCAAGTATTAGCAACTGAGTTGTCAATTCAACCACACTTGGAGATTAAGTATGTGCATCAAAGTGATTATTAGAACTGTAATATAATAGTTTTGATAGTAGTGGTAGCAGCAACAGTAATGGTAATAGTGATAGCAATGATTTTGTAGCAAGTGTAACCGTAGCAGCAACAGTAGTAACTTAACAGGAGAAATATGGGGGAAAACTCGTAGGCATTGGATCGGTGAATTCGTTGGATGATATTCATCATATAACAGTCACAACCTAGGGCGATACAGAACTAGCCCCAGTTCATAAATATAATGTAGGCATGTATTCCGTAAATAGTCATACGTGCTTATGGAAAAGAACTTGCATGCCATCTTTTGTTGTACCCTCCCGTGGTAGCGGGGTCCATAAGGAAACTAAGGGATATTATGTCCTCCTTTAATAGAGAACCGGAATAAAAGCATTAACACATAGTGAATACATGAACTCCTCAAACTACGCTCATCACCGGAAAGTATCTCCATTATTGTCACCGCGGGGTTTACGGATCATAACACATAGCAGGTGCATATGACTAGCAAGATCGGATCTAGAACATAGATATAATGGTGAAAACATAAACGGTTAGATCTAAAATCATGGCACTCGGGCCATAGTGACAAGGATTAAGCATGGCATAGTCATAGCAACATCAATCTCAGAACATAGTGGATACTAGGGATCAAGCCCTAACAAAACTAACTTGATTACATGATGAATCTCATCCAGCTCCTCACCGACCAGAGAGCCTACGAAGGAATTACTCACTCCCGGTGGGGAGCGTCATGGAATTGGCGATGAAGGAGGGTTGGTGATGATGAAGACCAAAGATTCCCCTCTCCGGAGCCCCGAACGGATTCCAGATCTAGCCTCTCGATGAAGAACAGGAGGTGGTGGTGGCTCTGCCTCGTGAAATGCAATAATTCTTCCTCTCTTATTTTTTCTCTGAAAATAGGTATTTATAGCGTTGGAATTAGGATCACGGGGGCCACCAGGTGGGCTCAACCCACCAGGGCGTGCCTGGAGGGGGTGGCGTGCCCTGGTGTATCGTCCTCACCCAGGCCACCCCCTCCGGTAGTTCTTGGTTCCAATATTTTTCTTTTATTCTGAAATAATTCTCCAAAAAGTTTCGTTCCATTCTGATATCTGCTAGAACTACGTCGGTATTTCCCCGAAGAGGAAGGGGTGATGCAGTATTGCGACGGTAGGTATGTCCCTCAGTGATGAGACCAAGGTTATCAAACCAGTAGGAGAACCTCCTAACACCACAGAAACAGCCCATGCACACAAATAACAAATACTTGAAACCCAATGTGTTAAAGGGGTTGTCAATCCCTTTCGGGTAGGGCACCTCAAGTAGGCAAGATAACGTGAGATAATTGTGGTAGATAGGATAAATAGATTGCGGAATAAATAAATTGCAGCAAGGTATTTTTTTTAATTTTTGGTTTAATAGATCTGGAAATAAAAGCAAAGGAAAATAGATCGCAAAGGAAAATATGATGAAAAGAGACCCGGGGGTCGTAGGTTTCACTAGTGGCTTCTCTCAAGAAAAATAGCAAATGGTGGGAAAACAATTACTATTGGCAATTGATAGAAATTCGAATAATCATGACGATATCCAGGCAATGATCATTATATAGGCATCACGTCCAAGATTAGAAGACCAACTCCAGCCTGTATCTACTACTATTACTCTAGACATCGACCGCTATCCAGCATGCATCTATTGTATTAAATTCATGGAAAAACGGAGTAATGCAATAAGAACGATGACATGATGTAGACAAGATCTATTTATGTAGAAATAGACCCCATCTTGTTATCCTTAATAGCAACAGTACATACGTGTCGTTTCCCTTTCTGTCACTAGGATCAAGCACCGTAAGATCGAACCCATCACAAAGCACCTCTTCCCATTGCAAGATAAATAGATCAAGTTGGCCAAACAAAGCCCAAATATCAGAGAAGAAATACAAGGCTATAATCAATTATGCATATAAGAGAGCAAAGAAGACTCAAATAACTTTCATGGATAAAAACATAGATCTGATCATTAACTCAAAGTTCATTGAATCCCAACAAACACACCGCAAAAATACTTACATCATATGGATCTCCAAGAGACCATTTGTATTGATAATCAAGAGAGAGAGAGGAAGCCATCTAGCTACTAACTACAGACCTGTAGCTCTACAAAGAACTACTCACGTATCATCGGAGAGGCACCAATGGACATGATGAACCCCTATGTGATGGTGTCTATATTGGATCTGGTGTTTCTTGACTCTGCGGCGGCTGGATTGATTTTCATCGACTCCCCTGGGATTTCTGGTATATTGGGTTATTTATAGAGCAAAGAGGCGGTGCGGGAGGCCAATGAGGAGGGCACAACCCACTAGGGCGCGCCTGGGCCCCCAGGCGCGCCCTGGTGGGTTGTGCTCCCCTCAGAGCTCCCCTCAGGTGCGTTCCTGGCCCACTGGATGTCTTCTGGTCCAAAAAATCAACAAAAAGTTTCGCTGCGTTTGGACTCCGTTTGGTATTGATTTCCTGCGATGTAAACAACATGCAGAAAACAACAACTGGCACTGGGCACTATGTCATTAGGTTAGTACTAAATATTGATATAAAATGACTATAAAATGATTGTAAAACATCCAAGAATGATAATATAACAGCATGGAACAACAAGAAAATATTAGATATGTTGGAGACGTATCAGCATCCCCAAGCTTAATTCCTGCTCGTCCTCGAGTAGGTAAATGATAGAAACAGAATTTTTGATGTGGAATGCTGCCTAACATGTTCATCACATTCTCTTTTCTTTGTAGCATGGACATTTGGACTTTTATATGGTTAAAGCAATAGTCTAGTTTTGGCATGAAGACTTTAATACTCAAGCATACCAACAAGCAACCATGTCTTTCAAAATATCAACTAAAGCAAGTTATCCCTAGCCCATTATGCTCAACCATTGATCCATTCATGAAACACACTCCAATATTAGCTACACCCAATGCTCAAATATGATCATAGTGCCCTTAGTTGGTGCTTTATAAGAGAAGATGGAGACTCATATTCAAAATATAAATTGCATAAAGTAAAACAAAGGCCCTTCAAAGAGGGAAGTAGGGATTTGTAGAGGTGCCAGAGCTGAAACCGAAAATTGAGAGGTAAAAACATTTTGGGAGGCATACTTTTCCCACGAACAAAAACGACTTGGAGCTCCCAACACTTTCCATGCTAGATACATCATAGGCGGTTCCCAAACAGAAAATAAAGCTTATTCCTTTTTCCACCATTACTTTCACTTTCCATGGCTAACCATATCCATGGGTGCCCTCCATACCTACACTTTCCAAGGAATTTATTATTTGACAACATAAAGTAAATTCATTTTTCATTTCGGGACTAGGCAGCCCTAATACCTTTGTCGTACTCTCGTGCAATGACAAGTGAATAAACACTCATTGAGGGAGTCCTGGACTAGGGGGTGTCTGGATAGCCGAACTATCATCATTGGCCGGACTCCAAGATTATGTAGATAGAAGATTGAAGACTTCGTCCCGTGTCCGGATGGGACTTTCCTTGGCGTGGAAGGCAAGCTTGGCAATACGGATATGTAGATCTCCTACCATTGTAACCGACTCTGTGTAACTCTAGCCCTCTCCGGTGTCTATATAAGGCGGAGGGTTTTAGTCCGTACGACGAACAACAATCATACCATAGGCTAGCTTATAGGGTTTAGCCTCCTTGATCTCGTGGTAGATCTACACTTGTACTACCCATATCATCAATATCAATCAAGCAGGAGTACGGTTTTACCTCCATCGAGAGGGCCCGAACCTGGGTAAAAACATCGTGTCCCTTGTCTCCTGTTACCATCCGCCTAGACGCACAGTTCGAGACCCCCTACCCGAGATCCGCCGGTTTTGACACCGACATTGGTGCTTTCATTGAAAGTTCCTCTGTGTCGTCGCAATCAGGAAGGATGCCTCGTCCCGTCTTTAAAGACGGTACCGTTGCCAAAGGAGCTTTGGCCATCGGCCAAACTATCCGGCTAGGTGGTTTTCTTATGACCGCCTGTTCGGCCGCCGCGCCGACGATGACCTCTCGGGTCATCAAAAGCGATCTTCACGTCAACTCGGAACTGGCCGAGCAGCTAGATCCGATGGAGCTATCCTCCGTAAACGAGCTCTTGGATCGCATCCCTGCCCTGGGAGTCGCTACAGACTACGACCAGATCGGGCCTAAAACCGATCTGAGAGAGATCAACTCTCCCTAGGCTACCCACCATGTTGCTGTGGTGGAGGAACATCACGCCGACTCTTCTTCTACGTTAAGGACAAGCTATGTCCGAATTCCCGACCCCTCCATGCCGGATTCCCGCGGAGGAACGAACATTGATCAAACCCTGAACCTAAAGTCAGGAAGCGGGCCGGATTCATTGGACAACATCCAACAAGCCAAACTTCCAAGTTCAGAAACTTTCCGGCCCCTGAGTCTTAGATTGGACGGGGTTCCGAATTTAATTCCACCCGCCCACCCAAACACAAGCGATCTATCCCGAATCCGGCAAGAGCCCGCTGAAACAGTACATCATTACTGGGCCAGATTCCTCCTGGTTATGGACAGGATAAAGGACTGCCGTGAGGAAAGTGCAATTTCAATTCTCTGCAATAATTGCACGGACAAGGGAATCATGAACACCATAAGTCGTAGTAAAATTACACGCTTCGCTGACTTGGCGTCCATAGTACGAAAGTACTGTGCGATGGAGAGTGCCCGGAAAACCGAAACCAAATTTTGGGACAATCTGACTCCGAACACAACCCTAGTCCGAAATAAAAGGGTGCATCATATTCAGGCACCTGGGTTAAAAGCCAAAAAGCAAAAAAACCCTACAGGCAAGGAACCGTACTGGAGGGATGGCTTAATGGACCCTGCAAAATCCATAATACAGAGGGCGCCACTCCAACACATAGCCTTCGAGCATGTTGGATACTACGGCAGGTGGCCAAAAGTGGCGAAGAGCTTCTAGCCCAAGACAACCAGCCCAGCAGCACCAATACGGTATTAACAGTCTTTGAGACTTTCACATCAAATAATATGGGGAAACGAACACTCCGCAGCCTCGCCAAAGTCTACCAAGTAGCAACAATAAATCCATGGAGCGACATGACTATCACCTTCAACGCCAGTGACGAACCTAAATTCCGAACAGCCCGAGCACCAGCCGCATTGGTCCTCAGTCCAATAGTGGACGGCTTTCGCCTTACTAAAGTACTCATGGATGGCGGCAGCGGATTAAACCTCATCTATGAGGAAACCCTTCAAAAATGGAAATTGACTAGAGCCGCATTGAGGGAAGCAACACAACCTTCAGAGGAATAATCCCTAGTCGGGAAGCATGCTGCACAGGAAAAATCACACTAGATGTGGTATTCGGCTCGCCCGACAACTACAGGTCCGAGGAGATCACGTTCCATGTGGCCCCGTTCAGCAGCGGATATCATGCTTTATTAGGACGAGAGGCATTCACAATTTTTCAAGCTATACCCCATTACGGGTACATGAAGCTCAAAATGCCCGGGCCCAACGGAATCATCACCCTTGCTAGTGATCCGGACGTAGCACTCCGCGCCGAAAATAAGACAGCCGCACTCGCCCTAGAGGCGCTATCAGAAGCCCTAGCGGCCGAGAAACTCACAGCGCTGCACTCCACAGTGAACAAGGACGACGTGGTACTTGACAAAAGATCCAAGTCCACCTCTTTTAAGCCAGCGGACGAAATAGTCAAATTCCAAGTCCATCCAACGGACCCTACAAAGATGGCCTCCATTGGGGCGCAATTAAACCCTGATGTAGACGCCGCACAACGAGAATTCCTACGGGAAAATTGGGACATTTTTGCCTGGCACCCTTCACACATGCCAGGAATCCCACGTCGGCTGGCAGAGCACAGCCTAAATATCCTAAAAGGATTCAAGCCAGTCAAACAGGCTCTTCGGCGTTTTTTGAACCCAAAAGACACGCAATGGGAGAGGAGCTAGCCAAACTATTAGAAGATGGATTCATCAGGGACATAAAACATCCGGACTGGCTAGCAAACCTGGTAATGGTACCAAAGAAGGACAAATTCTGGCGCCTGTGTGTTGATTTCAAGGACCTTAACAAGGCTTGCCCAAAGGATCCCTTCCCCCTTCCCCGCATCGATCAAATTATCGATGCTACCGCGGGACACGATTCATTGTGCTTCCTCGACACATACTCCGGCTACCATCAAATCAAGATGGCAGAGACAGACCAAACCGCAACGGCATTCATTACTCCATACAGACCATTCTGCTTCAACACAATGCCCTTTGGGCTCAAAAACGCCCGCACAACATACCAGCACATGATTCAGACATGTCTGGCAAACCAGATCGGCGAAACAGTGGAGGCATACGTAGATGATGTGGTCGTCAAATCCAAACATGTCAAAACTCTAGTAGACGACTTGAGGCTCACATTCGACAATCTCCGAGCATATGACATTAAGCTCAACCCGG
Source organism: Aegilops speltoides (assembly GCA_021437245.1). NCBI lineage: Eukaryota > Viridiplantae > Streptophyta > Magnoliopsida > Poales > Poaceae > Aegilops > Aegilops speltoides. Next base: position 143,719,929 of record CM038141.1, read on the forward strand.
AAAAATGCATCTTCGGCGTGCGTGCCGGAAAGCTCTTGGGCTTCATTGTATCCGGTAGAGGAACTGAAGCAAACCCACCCAAGATCCGAGCTCTGTCACAATTGGATAACCCAAAAGACCTCAAGCAAATACAAAAATTGACTGGATGTGTGGCGGCTCTAAGCCGCTTTATCTCCCGCTTAGGAGAAAAGGCATTACCCCTTTATCGCCTCCTCTGGCGCACCGAACACTTCGAGTGGACGGATGCCGCCACGACCGGACTCGAAGAAATAAAGGCCATATTAGCAACAAATCCGTTCCTGCCCGCGTCTAACATGGGCGAACCAATGCTATTATATATCGCGGCAACACATCAACTTGTAAGCGCGGTGCTCGTCGTCGAGCGAGAAACAGACGGACATAAGTTACCTCTTCAAAAACCAGTGTACTACGTATCCACTTTCCTAACTCCATGCAAATCCCGGTATCCACATTATCAAAAGATAGCGTACGCAGTGATCATGGCATCCCGGAAGCTCCGACACTACTTTCAAGAGTGTTCGATAACAGTAGCCTCCGAAGTACCTCTCAATGACATTATAAACAATCGCGCCGCGACCGGCAGGATTGCAAAATGGGCCATCGAGCTCCTACCATTCGACATAACCTATAAACCACGGCGAGCTATCAAATCGCAAGTTTTGGCCGACTTCATCGCCGAATGGACCGAAGCCGAACTCCCTAAAGAGTGCGGCGCATATTCTAACTGGATCATGCACTTCAACGGCTCCAAAATGTTGGCCGGCCTGGGGGCTGGCGTGTCCTGACGTCCCCAACCGGGGACATAGTCCAATACGTACTTCAGATAATGTACACGGACTCCAACAATGCAGCTGAATACGAGGCCCTTCTACATGGCCTCCGGATGGCGGTCTCCATGGGCATTAAACGCCTAGAGGTGCGAGGGGATTCGAACCTCGTGATATCCCAAATAAATGGAGACTTCGACGCCAAGGATCCGAAAATGGCAGTTTACTGTAACGCCGTTTTGAAAATGTCAGCTCGGTTTGAAGGGCTCAAATTTCACCATATAGCCCGGGATAATAATCAAGCGGCAGACGTACTGGCACGCATCGACGCAAAGCGCGATGCCGTCCCCCCCCAACATCTTCCTGAGTCCAGAAATAACAATCCGGACCCAACCGCACTGCCCGACACCGCACATTCTGACACAATCGGTGGTTCTGCCAATGAAAAAACACCTTCAGCCCACGAAATAATGGCAGTCACTGCCCCGTGAACCGAGCCATTCCTAGCTTACCTAACTAAGCAGGAACTTCCCGAGGACCAAAACGAGGCCCGCTACATAGTACGGCGATCTAAAGCCTATAAGGTCCATGAGGGAGAGCTTTATAAGAAAAGCACAACCGGAGTCCTTCAAAGGTGCATCTCCGAAGAGGAAGGGCGAAATCTTCTGGCTGAAATTCATGCCGGACTCGGGGGACACCACACCGCAGCCCGGGCCCTTGTAAGCAAAGCCTTTCGTACAGGATTCTATTGGCCAACGGCCCAGACAGACGCTCAGGATTTAGTCCAACGATGCGTCGGTTGCCAGCTCTTTGCTAATCAAAGCCACATGCCGCCCACCGCCCTAAAAACTATACCCATCACTTGGCCGTTCGCGGTCTGGGGGCTTGACATGGTTGGACCCCTTAAAGGGGGAACCCGCAAGCAAAAATACCTATTGGTCATGGTGGATAAATTCACCAAATGGATAGAGGCCAAGCCAGTTAAGACGGCCGAATCCGGACCCGTGATAGACTTCATATCAGGGATAGTACACCGTTACGGTGTCCCCCACAGCATCATCACTGATAACGGCACAAACTTCACGGCCGATGAGGTTAAACTCTAGTGCAAGAACATGGGCATCAAGCTCGACTACGCTTAAGTCTATCACCCTCAAACTAACGGTCAAGTCGAGCGAGCAAATGGTCTAATCATGAGCGGCATTAAACCCAGAGTAGTGCGGTCCCTGAAGGAATCTAACACGCACTGGGTAGAGGAGCTCGACTCCGTGCTCTGGGGGCTGCAGACCACGCTGAATCGCACTACCGGATTCACACCATTTTTCATGGTGTACGGCGCAGAGGCAGTTTTGCCCTGCGACATAATTCATGACTCACCTCGCGTGCGTATGTACGAAGAAAGAGAAGCCGATCTAGATTGGCAGGACAGTTTGGACGCTTTAGAGGAGGAGCGCGACGTGGCAAAAGCTCGTTCCGCATTCTATCAACAGCAGGCTCGAAGATATCAAAGCAGAGAAGTACGGGACAAAACCTACAATGTTGGCGAACTAGTTCTACGCCTGCCGGACAAGAAATACAACAAACTCAAGCCCAAATGGGGAGGTCCCTTCATCATCGACCAAGTCCTAACCGGCGGAGCATACCGTCTGCGAAACGCATCGGACAACCGACTCGAGCCGAACCCATGGAACGCAGCCCGTCTCCGAAGATTCTACGCCTAACGCCGGACTCTGAGTTCGTCTCCTTCCCCCGTCCACATTTTATACTTTAGCTGTCTTTTGTTTATCTCTTTCTCCCTCCCTTTTTCCTAAAGCCTTTGGAGGCTGATCTACGCATTGTTCGCCTACACTTGACGTGCGGCTCGCACTCATTATACCTGGGGGCTTCTTTAACAGAAGCTTATTTATACGGGCCTCATGCCAACACATGTGTCGCGCTTCCGCATGTAACTTTTATTCACCATTATATGCATCGATATGACTTAAGTTTTGGCCAAGCTGGGTTGCCTGGCTCCTGTGCTTACCCCTACGTTCCCGATTGTTCGGCTAGGAGGTAAAGGGAGCACCTCTGCGATTGTTACTGCCGGGTCAGCCTGATGTGTACCTTAGACTGGGTGAAGCCGAAAGCTAGTGTTCTTAAGGGAATATTCGGTCGGTGAACTAAAAGATGATTTCTTACCTATTTATTTATCTGCGCCCAGATGCTTTCCTGCTTTTTTCGCAGTCCGGACATGCACTTTAGGGCATGCCTCCCAGGGAAAGGAACCCCTAAAGGAACTATTCTCCCTGGAAGATGTTTCTTACTAACCATGTAATATAACATAACTAGTTGGGCACTTGTCTTCTAAAGCACTAATGACCCCTACGCCTGGTCTCCACGCATGCCCCGATTTTTTTATAATCGCGAGGGTATTCGGACACACTCCGGACTGTCAGGTCCCGAGGTTGAAGCAAAAAGGTCCGCAATGACAAACGATCTACAATCCGGCTAGAAGGCATTTTACATGTCATTTTAAATTTCATAGTCAAACTGACTGATTGTATTCCTCTTCAATACCATCTAATAGGTTGTCTAATTTACAGTCCCGCTGGGAATACTTTGCGGCCAACTCTACTTGGCCGTACATTAAGCTCACAGGGATCTCCTTCCCATCGGGCCCCACAGGTCCGACCTCGGCCATGTGGTTGGGATCGGCCTTCGTGTACCTCGTCTTCACCATGGCCCAGGTCTCCCTGGCGCCTTGACGGCAGGCTGATATCTTCCACAGACGGAAGTGCCACCGTGCTCCCTGAAGCTTCTCCACAAGCCCTCCAAGACCCTCGGGTAGGGAGACGGACGGCCATAAGGCCTGGGTGACGCCGCTCATCACCTGCCGAACTTCGTTAAATGCAGCTTGCAACAGCTTCGAAGTTGGTCACCCGTTGAACCGGGCATCTCCTCTGCAGGACGGCCTGTGAGCATACCTACAGACATATTCTGGTTAATCGACTTCCTCGCTGGACTCTTGTTTTCAAAAGTTCGTTCAAGCACTTACTATAAATGCCACGACGAAGCCGCAGATTCTCCTTCACGGAGTAAGACAACTGGACCCGAACATCTTTCAGTTCCTCGCCCAGCTGAGTGTTGGCATCTTGGAGGTTATTTTTCTCCTGCCGCACCCTTGTAAGCACCTTCTCGTCGGCCTTTAGCTGGCATAGTAGCTGCTGCTTGTCTGGATCTAGTCCGGCGCCATCTGCAATGTTATTGTCAGACTTATACACACGCCGCACTTCACAAACTACTTATCTTTCCAAGTATGTATTACCAGAGGGGGTCTCTGTGGCTCCCCCTGTAGCGGCAAGTGCGGCCTCGAGTTGGGCCTTGCACTCTTGAAGCTCCTGGGACAGGTGGGTATTCTTCTCCGTAACATCCTGCATAAGAAATGATCCTTAAATCAGTTCTTCTAACTATTTTATGTCTCGGGGGCTACTGGCATATATAACTGTCAAAATTCCTCGCCCGTATGTCTTTTACATACTGCTCCGTGGCTCTGGCTAGACCATCTTGAGCAGCACGGAGGTGCACATCTCCCGAATTGAAGGCATTTAACGCCTCCGGGGAGAAGCATGCATCACGAAGAACTGTCCGGCAGCGCCTGTGATTCATGGCGCTCTCCACCTCAGATCTGGTGGCGTACAACCGGTCGGCGTCCTCCGTTGGAGGAGCACCTGACGCGCGCCTTGCATTCGGCTCCCCCTCCGGACCTGGCGTTGGAGCCTGGCTGGCGGAGGTGTGATTGGCAATCTCCCTGGACACAGTCTGGCGAGCGCTCTTTCTCCTGAAAAGAAAAACCTCGAGCATTAATATGCCTTCCAGGAACCTTTCCTGGAAACATAGTGGCACACCATACTATTGCGACGACGTTTCGATCCGCGCCGCACCCCTTTTCCGCCTGCTGGGCCGAGCTGCCCCTTGTTGGCCAGCCGCCGCGGGCTCGGCTTCCCGCCTCGAAGGCACCTCCTGTGGAACACCATTGGTACGGTGGTCAGATAAGCATGGATGAGTAATGGTATCCAGACTCCGTTCACAGTTACCTGGGAAGCCGGAGATATTCCGGGGTAGTCGGCCGTAATGGCGACCAAAGCATTGTCGATGCTAAGTTGGTGGAACACCCTGTCGATCAGCTCCACCTCTATGTCCGGATCCTCTTCGGAGGCCGGATCGAGGGACCGTTCCGGATCCTCGGGTTGTGGAGCCAGGCTGTTTATATTCTCTACGGCTCGGCGCAGTTCCTACGTCAAAATCACAAAGTGAGACACTTAACTTTGGGAATATGGATCGGATAGACAAACGTCCGCTTACCCAACTCCGAGGGTTGTTCATCGAAAATCCATTTAATGACTCGCACGGAGGAAGTCCTCCTCCCCTTTGTACAGGCTGGACAGGATCTTCACCAGATCGTCTACCGATCCCGGCCCCTTGCGGCCATGACGGGTGGCATCATCCTCCCCGCTGAAATCCCACATGGGTGGCCCCTATATTGGAGCGGCTGCACCCCTCACATGATGCATGTGGCCATGACTCCAATCATGGTTAATCCGGAATGAGCCAATACCCTTATTCGGCCCATCAGGTATTGAACGTCCCTATCATTCTCCCGTTGAGGGCTCCGCGGGCGCCAACTCAGGCGTTTCTTCAGAGGAGCGTTGCTGAACTCCGGGAGGCCGATCCGAACTGGGTCCGGCAATGGGGCGTCTTCCATGTAAAACCATTCTGAAGGCCAGTCTTCGGACGCCTTCTTCGGGGTTCCAGATAGATATCCGGTCCCGGCGATGCGCCATATTTCGGCTCCGCCCACTTGATATATCGACCCCTCGTGAGAACGGGGCACGAGACAGAACAATCTCTTCCACAGCGCAAAATGGGCCTCGATGCCCATGAACAGCTCGCAAAGAGCTACAAAGCCTGGGATGTGCAGGATGGAGGCAGGCGTGAGGTGGTGAAGCTGGAGTCCGTAGAACTCCAGGAGCCCCCGGAGGGATGTACGGGAAATCCGAGTCCCCTTATTAGATAAGGGACAAAGCATACCCGCTCTCCTTTGGAGGGATTGGGGACGCTCTCCGCCTGCTTTCCGCCCTTGTAAGTGGCAAGTCCGGCTCGAACCGGAACCATAAAGGCTGGGGGAAGATATCCCTCTGCTTGGAGCGTCACTAGCTCGCTATGCGGGACTGAACATCTCCCCCAATCTCCTGGCTGAGGGATGGGAGAGCGAGAGGAGGAGCTGCGTTGACTGTCCATGATGGAATGGATCTTTGGTCAGGGGCGCTCCGATGAATACTTGCGGAGGGAGGATGGTGTGATTCGGATCTAGATCCTCGCCTCTCTTTATAGGCAGCTTATTCGCGCAGCCAGGGGGTAAAATGTAAAAATACCCTGGCCTTTCGCATTCACACGACACGTGGAAGATGGCCATCATTGGGCGTGGAAGCCAAGGAGCGCAGCATTTATAAAGAGCCGGACACCGTTCGGTGAGTACATGGAAGTTGGAGAAGAACCCGCCTTGCAATGCCGAAGACAACATGCGCGCCGGACTCATCGTCATTGAAGCCTGGTTCGGGGGCTACTGAGGGAGTCCTGGACTAGGGGGTGTCCGGATAGCCGAACTGTCATCATTGGCCGGACTCCAAGACTATGAAGATAGGAGATTGAAGACTTCGTCCCGTGTCCGGATGGGACTTTCCTTGGCGTGGAAGGCAAGCTTGGCAATACGGATATGTAGATCTCCTACCATTGTAACCGACTCTGTGTAACTCTAGCCCTCTCTGGTGTCTATATAAGGCGGAGGGTTTTAGTCCGTACGACGAACAACAATCATACCATAGGCTAGCTTCTAGGGTTTAGCCTCCTTGATCTCGTGGTAGATCTACACTTGTACTACCCATATCATCAATATCAATCAAGCAGGAGTACGGTTTTACCTCCATCAAGAGGGCCCGAACCTGGGTAAAAACATCATGTCCCTTGTCTCCTGTTACCTTCCGCCTAGACGCACAGTTCGGGACCCCCTATCCGAGATCCGCCGGTTTTGACACCGACACTCATCGTGATAATAACACATCTAGCATGGAAAATATTGGCCACTCCTCACCGCCTCGCGAGCAGTACGAGCACACAAAAGAGAAATTTATTTTGAAAATTAGAGATGGCACATGCAAATTTGCTTAGAACGGCACGGAAATACCGCATATAGGTAGGTATAGTCGACTCATATGGCAAAATTGGTTTAAAGGGTTTTGGATGCACAAGTAGTGATCATAGTTAGTGCAAAAATGAAGGCTAGCAAAAATATTGAGAAGCGACCAACCAAGAAACGAAAAATCTCGCACCCAAGCATTAAGCATAAGTAACACCAAATAATTCACCGCAAGTAGGATATACATTTCATTGCATAACTATTGACTTCCGTGCTTGCATAGGGAATCACAAACCTTAACATCGATATTCTTACTAAAGTACAATTACTCACATCAACATGACTTACATATCATATCGTCATATCTCAAAACCATTACTAAGAATCAAGTTTATTTTATCCAATGATCTTCATGAAAGTTTTTATTATATCCTCCTTGGATATCTATCACTTTGGCACTATTTTCATATGTTGCTTTTGATAAGCTCAAACAAATTTAAGTGAACAACATGAGCATAATGTTTCTTTCTCTCAAAATAATCTAAGTGAAGCAAGAGAGAATTTCTTTAAAATTTTACTAACTCCCAAATAAATCTAAGTGAAGCATGAGAGCATTTCTTCAAGAATAACAAAGCACACCGTGCTAAAAAAGATATAAGTGAAGCACTAGAGCAATTCCATGGCTCTAAAAATTTATGTGAAGCATTGGAGCAAGCATAGCATAATTTTTGGCTCTCTCAAAAAGGTGTGTCCAACAAGGATTCAAGACTTAAAACACAACGCAAAATAAGCAAAGACTCATATCATACAAGATGCTCCAAGCAAAACTCATAATATGTGACAATAAAATATAGTTCCAAGTAAAATACCGATGGTTGTTAGAAGAAAGAGGGGATGACACTCGGGGGCATCCCCAAGCTTAGTTGCTTGCTACTTCTTGAATATTATCTTGGGTGCCTTGGCCATCCCCAAGCTTACCCGTTTGCTAGTCGTTATTCCTTCATCCATCGTAAGATCCCCAAAATTTGAAAACTTTAATCACACAGAACTCAACAAAACCTTCGTGAGATCCGTTAGTATAAGAAAGCAAACCACTACTATAAGTACTGTTGCAAACCCATTCATATTTTTTTGCATTATTTCTAATGTATTCCAACTTTTCTATGGCAAAAACTCATCAAAGAAAACCTTAGAATCATCAAAACAAGCACACCACGCAAAGAAAACAGAATCTGTAAAAAACAAAACAGTCTGTAGCAATCTGACTACTTCGAATACTTTTGTAACTCCAAAAATTCTGAAAAGTTAGAATGACGTGAATAATTTGTTTATTAATCTTCTGCAAAAATAATTAACTCAAAATCATTCTTTTGATAAAAAATTAAAAATAATTTTGTGAGCACAAAAGTTTCTGTTTTTCAGCAAGATCAAATCAACTCTCACCCAAATCATCCCAAAGGCCTTGCTTGGCGCAAACACTTATTTAAACCAAAAAAACACATCCAATCAGAGGTATGATTGTGTATTTCATTGAAAACAGCAAAAAAAAGCAAAAAGATACTAGTTGGGTTGCCTCCCTACGAGCGCCGTTTTACGCCCCTAGCTAGGCATAACGCGTAGGATCTAAGTTTTGTCATCTTTAGTTCTAGATCCATATGATGACCTCATGATTGATTCATATGGTGTCCTAATGCTTTTTCTAGGGAAGTGTTCCATACCCTTCCTTAGTGGAAACTGAAATTTAATATTGCCTTCTTTCATATCAAACACGGCACCAGTAGTACGTAAAAACGGTCTACCAAGTATAATTGGACAAGACGGATTGCAATCAATACCAAGAACAATAAAATCTATGGGCACATAATTTCTATTTGCAAGAATAATAACATCGTAAATTCTTCCCATAGGCTTTTAAATCGTAGAATCCGCCAAGTGCAAATTTATAAAGATCATTCTACAATACTCGTAAGACCAAGCACATCACATAAAGATTTCGGAATTGTAGAAACACTAGCACCCAAGTCACATAAAGCAAAACACTCATAATTTTTAATCTTGACTTTGATAGTAGGTTCCCACCATCATGCAATTTTCTAGGAATTGAAACTTCCAATTCCAACTTTTCTTCAAAAGCTTTCATCATGGCATCCACAATATGTTTAGTAAAAGCTTTATTTTGTTCATAAGCATGGGGTAAATTTATCATGGATTGCAACAAAGAAATACAATCAACTAAAGAGAAACTATCATAATTAAAGTCTTTGTAATCCAAAATAGTGGGCATATCACTAGTTAAAGTCATGACCTCTTCAAACCCACTTGTATCAATTTTCTCAACAAGATTTTCACCCTCCGAATCATAGGGACGGCTTCTAACTAAAGTTGACTCTTCTCTAGTCCCTTTTTCATCAATCTTAATTAAATAAAGAATCAATAGAAGAAACACCTATCATTTTAAGATCTTCATCGCTTTTATGAAAGTAATCACTAGAAAACGCTCTTTCTACAAAATTTCTTTTAGCTCTAAGCATAGCGGTTCTTTTCCTACTTTCATCCATAGAAACATAAAGAGCTTTAATTGAGTCTTCAACTTTAGGCACAAATTTTTTCATCTTGAGAGTTTCTACATCATGAGAAATTCTATCAATACTTCTAGACAAATCATCAACCTTATTCAACTTTTCATCTATCGAAGCACTGAAAGCTTTTTGAGTATTGAGAAATTGTTTAATATTGTTCCCAAGATCAGAGGTGTTTATATTATTATTATTAGTAGGATTACCATAATTATTAGAAGAATTACTAGGAAAAGGCCTAGGATTAAAATTACCTCTATATGCATTGTTATTGAAATTGTTTCGCGAGATAAAATTCACATCTATGGCATCACTATTTTGCTCAATTGAAGTAGACAAAGGCACATAATTAAAATCAATAGGAGAACTTTTATTAGCAACCAAATTCATAAGAGCATCAACTTTTTCACTCAAAGAATTTATTTCTTCTATTAAATTGACTTTTTTACTAGTAGGAGCTCTTTCGGTAAGCCATTGTGAGTAATTTGCCATAATATTGTCTAGCAATTTAGTTGCTTCACCCAAAGTAATTTCCATAAAAGTACCACCCCGTGGAGGAATCTAAAAGATTACAAGAAACAAAATTCAATCCCGCATAAATTTTTGTATGATCATCCAAAGATTTAACCCATGAGTTGGGCAATTCCTTAGCATCAATTTCATCTTTTCCTAAGATTATGCAACATGCTCATGTACAAGTTGCTTGAAAATCATTATCTGGGTTCTAAGGGAAATGATTTTTGAGGGCAAAAAATACTTCGTGATAAAAGCATCCTTGCACTTGTTCCAAGAATCGATACTATTGCGAGGCAAAGAAGAAAACCAATTATTTGCGCGATCTCGCAAAGAAAATGGAAATAATTTCAACTTCACAACATCATTGTCCACATCTTTTTTCTTTTGCATATCCCATAATTCCTCGAATGTGTTAAGATGGGACGGGACATCCTCATTAGGAGTACCGGCAAATTGATCTTTCATAACAAGATCCAGCAAAGCAGTATTAATATCACAAGACTCTGCACTAGTGGCAGGAGGAGCAATCGGAGTGGTAATAAAATCATTTTTGTTGGTATTTGAGAAATCACACAACTTGGTGTTCTCTTGAGGCATGATGACTACACAACAAGATTGCCCTCAAAAACAGATCTGGCGAGAAATTGGCGAACGAAAAGGAGGGCCAATAAAATGGCAAATTTTTGTGAAGTGGGGGAGAGGAAAATGAGAGGCAAATGGCAAATAATGTAAATTGCGAGGAGATGAGATTTGTGATTAGGAACATGGTTGATGTTGAAGATCCTCCCCGACAACGACACCAGAAATTCCTTTTGACGTCTGCTAGAACTACGTCGGTATTTTCCCAAAGAGGAAGGGATGATGCAGTATAGCGACGGTAGGTATTTCCCTCAGTGATGAGACGAAGGTTATTGAACCAGTAGGAGAACCTCCTAACACCACATAAACAGTACCTGCACACAAATAACAAATACTCGCAACCCGACGTGTTAAAGGTGTTGTCAATCCCTTTCGGGTACGGTGCCTCAAGTAGGCAAGATAACGTGAGATAATTGTGGTAGATAGGATAAATAGATCATGGCATAAATAAATTGCAGCAAGGTATTTTTATATTTTTAGTTTAATAGATCTGAAAATGAAAGCAAAGGAAAATAGACCACAAAGGCAAATATGATGAAAAGAGACCCAGGGGCCGTAGGTTTCACTAGTGGCTTCTCTCAAGAAAAATAGTGTCGGTGTACAGAAGTAGGGGCACCACTTTGTACCTCTTTACGTGTGCACGGGCAGTCAGAGCCACGCCTGCAGCCATACTTAAGCACGGCAGGGACAGGAAATCAAAGGCGCAAGATGGTCAAAGCAACGCCAAGACAGGGACACAAAGAGCAAGAGGGCGAGGTAGACTCCCCCGGCAAGACCCTTGCCGGGGCAGCCTCCGCAGCCACAGCAGGAACCTTGTCGGGGCAGCTTACCCGATGCCAGCGAAGCATGCCACCCTTGAGCCCTAGTTTTTCCAACACCACCAACCACGTTGGGACCGAGGCTCGGGAGGCGCCTCAATAATGGCATGCAGATCTTTGTGAATACAAGAAACACTCCAAATCAGAAGGGGATTAGAAGACGACGAACCTCGGCGAGATCCTTGCTGAGAAAACCCACAAGACCCCCCGGCAATATCCTTGTAAGGGACGACCGCAACGCCACGGCAAGACCCTTCCCAGGGCCCCAGCAAGGCCCTTGCCAAGGACATCCGCGGGGCCACAACCAGGCCCATGCCCGCCAAGTTTTCACCACCGTCCCCATGTAGCAGCCAGCCCACCAGCTAGGCAGGCGCCTACGTGTCGGCGTGTGTAGGATCGAAGAAGGTGAGAGTGTCTAGAGGGGGGGTGATTAGACTACTCGACAAGATAAAAAATTCAGTCTTTTATCAAGGACAGATTTTGGCAGATTTTGCATAACACACACAAGTCAAGTAGTACACTACACATGCAATTCTAGAGTATGGGCAGCGGAAAGTAAATTGCACAAGTAGTAAAGAGAAGTGGAGAAGATCAAACGCAATTTGGAGACGCGGTGATTTTTCTCGTGGTTCCGATAGGTGGTGCTATCGTACTTCCACGTTGATGGAGACTTCTACTCACGGAGGGTAACGGCTGCGAGAGTCCACGGAGGGCTCCACCCACGAAGGGTCCACGAAGAAGCAACCTTGTCTATGCCATCATGGCCTACGCCCACGGAGGGCTAGCCTTACTCGGGGTAGATCTTCACGTAGTAGCGATCTCCTTGCCCTTACAAACTTCTTGGTTCAACTCCACATCTCGACGGAGGCTCCCAAGCGACACCTAACCAATCTAGGAGGCACCACCCTCCAAAAGGTAATAGATGGTGTTGATGATGATGAACTCCTTGCTCTTGTGCTTCAAATGATAATATCCCCAACACTCAACTCTCCTCACTGATTTGGCTGTGGTGGAAGAAAGGATTGAGTGGAAAGCAACTTGGGAAGGCTAGAGATCAAGCTTCATATGGTGGGAGTGGAGCAACTTGATGTCAACACAAGGGTAGGTAGTTCTCTTCTCAGAAATGTAAGATAGGAGTGGTAGTTCTTTTTGATGGCTCTCTCCACGAATGAACAGGGGGTGGAGGGGTATTTATAGCCTCCACACAAAATCCAACTGTTACACACATTTGAGCAATCTCGGTGGGACCGAAGTTGACAACTCGGTGAGACCGAAAGTTCAAATAATGTGAACGTTGGGATTTTCGGTGGGACCGAAAATACAATCTCGGTTTGTCCGATTCGTGCAAAGACAAGAGCTTGCCAATCTCGGTGGGACTGACTTCATCATCTCGGTGATACCGATTTGATGACGAAGGTTTCTGAAGCTTGGCAACTCAAGTTTCGTGAGACCGAGTTCGAATCGGAAAATCCGAGTTTTCTAGGGTTTGGCTTTGTGGCTGAGGTGGTTCATCTCGGTGTGACTGAGTTTGGAATATCGGTGGGACCGAGATTACTTATGAGTTTATATGGCAGTGAAAGTTGCTGATAGTTTAGGAGATGTATCACTAAGCACTTGAGCAACTAGATCATCATCATAACCTCATCCCCTTTTAATATTATTGGCTTTCCTATGGACTCAATGTGATCTTGGATCACTAAACCAAAAATGGAGTCTTGAGCTTTTGCCAATGCTTGCCTTAGCATTTTGAGGGGTCCACCTCTTTAGTACTTTTGCCATTCCAATGTGATTGAACTTCCTGAAACATACTTAATAAAAGCATTAGTCCAACCACAAAGTATGTTGTCATTAATTACCAAAACCACCCAGGGAGAAAATGTGCTTTCAATCTCCCCCTTTTTGGTAATTGATGGCAACACACAAAACAAGACATCAAAGCTTCTTGAAAGAAAGATGAATTATCACAAAGCTTGACAAACATGTAGTACACAGGCTCCCCTACAAGTGTGCAAGATTTTCATAGATTATGGTTTTGGACTACCACAAGCACACAAGAGAGAAAGGCAAGATGTGCTACATGCAGCTTGGCTATATGCATCGAGCGAGATGAAAAGAAGTGAGTGATAATGCATATGTGCATGGTGATTTCTTGCAAACAAGTATTCACAAGCAAGTCACCATCATGCACATTCTGCAAGGTGCATATACTTACCTTGAGGTTCCATGGCATTGTACCTGAAGAGATAAACTTGGGAAAACAAGGTTAGATAACACAAGAGTATTTCTTCAACCAGCAGCAAGAACATCAAGAGTACCAAGCCAGGGATGACATGAATAAAGAGTGTCTCATATTGAGCACAAGCTTGAATCAACAAACATGTCTCCAAAACTAAAAGGATTTTCAATGAACTCGAGAGATTTTGCTTTCCATAAGATATCAATTGTGAAGGTTCCTCTCCCTTTGAGTTGTCTCAGATCAAGGGGTTTGATGGAAAGAGCAAAATCAAAAGAATGATGCCAAATGTAATATCCAATGTGGAACACGGCAAAGCTTTGATGTGATTCTCTCCCCCTTAAGGTAAGATTGCTCTTCTTCTCCCCTTAAATCTTCTCTTCTCCCCCTAAGTCTTCTCCCCCTTTGACATCAAGTGCCGAAAAGAACAGCAAACTAGGAAGGTCAGGGAGGATGGAAAGAAAGAAGTGGGATCCTTAAGAATCACAACAGGGCAATAAGAAAACATGCATAGAGAACCATTGAGTGGAGCTGCAGAAGATGATATCCTGAAAGAAATAAATCGGTGACACCGAATTAAGATGGATCGGTGGGTCCGAAAGTCAGGGACTTAGGGCAGATCCTTTTCATCGGACCAAATATTTAAGTCGGTGGCCTTGAGTTTAATTCAAGGAAATACAGAAATAATTCAGCTCACTTTGCAAGGAATGTTTCAAAGGATTTGCAATGAATTTGTAAATGATTTTTGAGGAATTGATCAGAGCCAAAAGGATATTCAGAAGGATATTCAGAAGAATAGAAATTGATTCCCCCTTTTTTTTAATGAAAACTCAATGAGAGTACATAAGAGAAAATAGAAAGACTCCAAAAACATATGTACTTCATCTAGATAGGGGTCGGCGAGAAGGTCACCTATGTTTGAGTATTTTGACTTAGGAGTCAAATGAGAACATTTGATCATAGGTCATACTCATCGTTTAAGCTCAAAATGGGGTTGCCATTTTCCGATTAAGCATTTGATGTGATCACATCTTATGAAGCTGCTTGTACTCATGACTTTGAGCAAAGCTCCTTAAAGATGTGAAGAACATACCTTGGGCTTGTTGTTGCTTTGCTCATGTAGGTGAACTTGATGTAGGTGCTCATTGAATGTGAAGTTGGAGCGCCATTTTCACTTGTGCAGTTCATCTTCCTACATGGGTTAGGCAAGCAAGGAAATACTCAAGGATATCCAAGATGACAAGAGTGGAATACTAGATGTATAAGGTGTCAAAAAGGATATGTGGAATTTTGTTCCTTGAACTCAACATCCCAAAGGACTAGATACTTGGTTAATGACAAGATTACTCATGATTTGAGTGTGTGGTAATCTTGTGGAATGTAGATCATCCAAGTACCTGCAAGGAGTTAGATGCAATACAAGAAGGCAAATGTGTCAAGACATATGATCATCATCATAAGAGAAATATCAAGGATTAGTCAAGTAGGCTCATGCCTTGCATGCATCAGTGGAGTTTTCACTCCAAGTTTGAAGCATCAATGATGTTCAACTCACTCCTTAGCGACAAAACACCTTCTCATCAAGAGGTTTTGTAAAGATATCGCGAGTTGTTTGTCGATTCGAACATGCTTAAGATTGATGTCACCCTTGGCAATGTGATCACGAATAAAATGGTGACGAACTTCAATATGTTTAGTTCGAGAGTGTTGCACGGATTGTGTCCAATCTTAATCGCACTCTCATTGTCACAAAGCAAGGAACATGTCTCACATGTATCCCATAATCCTTAGCGTTTGTGTCATCCATAGCAACTGAGCACAACATGAACCAGCAGCAATATATTCTGCTTCGGCAGTGGATAATGATACCGAATTTTGTTTCTTGGAGGACCAAGATACAAGGGATCGACCAAGGAATTGACACGTACCCGAAGTTGACTTTCTATCAACCCTGTCACCGGCATAGTCCGAGTCGGAATAGCCAACAAGATCGAAAGAGGCCCTCTTAGGATACCAAATGCCAAAGTTTGGTGTGTGTATCAAATATCTCACAATCCTTTTAACAGCTTTAAGATGACATTCTTTAGGGGCTGCTTGATATCGAGCACACATGCATACACTCAACATTATGTCGGGGACGAGAAGCACAAAGATATAGTAGAGAACCAATCATAGATCGGTAAACCTTTTGATCAACGGGTTCTCCATCTTTTGTCAAGTCATTATGTCCACTTGTAGGCATGGGGTTCTCATACCTTCTTTCTTGCATGTTGAACTTCTTGAAGAGATCCTTGGTGTACTTTGTTTGTGAGACAAAGTTACCCTCCTTAGATTGCTTGATTTGCAACCCAAGGAAGAATTTGAGTTCACTCATCATGGACATCTCATACTTCTCCGACACGAGCTTTCCAAACTTCTCGCTAAAATGAGGGTTAGTTGAACCGAAGATAATATCATCAACATATATTTGGCACACAAATAGTTCACCATCAACCCTTTTCGTGAATAGCGTTGAGTCTATTTTCCAATCTCAAATCCTTTTTCAAGAAGAAAGCTAGTCAAGATTTGTACCAAGCTCTAGGAGCTTGTTTAAGACCATAAAGAGCTTTATGCAACTTGTAAACATGATTAGGCTTTTAGGATTCACAAATCCGGAGGTTGTTTCACAAATACTTCCTCCTCAATTTCACCATTTAGGAAAGCACTTTTAATATCCATTTGATAGAGAGTAATATCATGGTGATTGGCATAAGCAAGAAGAATGCGAATGGACTCAAGTCTAGCAACGGGGGCATAGGTCTCACCATAGTCCATACCTTCGACTTGTGTGTAACCTTGAGCTCTGAGACGAGCCTTGTTGCGGATGACTTGTCCATCTTCATCTTGCTTGTTCCGAAACACCCATTTGGTTCCAATGACGTTTTGATCATCCTTGGGCTTCTCTACCAAAGTCCATACATTGTTCCTCTCGAAGTTGTGTAGCTCTTCATGCATAGCGTTCACCCAATCCGGGTCTTCAAGTGCTTCTTCTACCTTCATAGGTTCAATACTAGAGATAAATGAGTAATGCTCACAAAAGTTAGCTAAGCGAGTTTTAGAGCGAGTAATTCTCCCGGAGTCGATGTCGTTCATCATTTGTTCCACGGGATGATTTTCTTGACTCTTGCTCGGACTCGGGATAGCTTTTGTTGTGGTTGTGGCTGAGCTTCCTCATCATCCTCATCTTCCTCTTCTTCTTCATTGTTGTTGGTGTTGTCTTGAGGCGGTGGAGAAGGAGGTTGTGGTGGATCTTCTTGTTGCACTTCCTCATCTTGGTGAGTTCCACTTGTGGAGGCCTCCATGTTGCCTTGAGGTTCATCTTGCCGTGAGGTAGGGGGCTCCACATATGTAGATGAGGTACTCTCCTTCACTCCCATGGGACGGATCTTTCCAATAGATAAATCTTGGATGGCTTCGATGGGTCCTTGTCTCCTACATCAATAGGCATTTGCTCTACTTGCGAGCCATTAGATTCATCAAACTTCACATCTACCGTCTCTTCAACCTTTGGGTGAAATTATTGTGAACACGGTAGGTGTGGGAGTTTGATCCATAACCAAGGAAAAAGCCTTCATGAGTTTTAGGAGCAAATTTAGACCGACGATGCTTATCAAGGATATAGCATTTCGAACCAAAGACACGAAAGTATCCCACTTGGGGTTTGTTACCGGTGAGGAGCTCGTATGAAGTCTTGCCGAGGAGCTTATGAAGATAAAGACTGTTGATAGCATGACAAGCTGTCTCGACGGCTTCTCCCCAAAAGTGCTTCGGTGTCTTGTATTCATCAAGCATCATTCTCGCCATCTCTATGAGCGTTCGGTTCTTCCTCTCAACAACTCCATTTTGTTGAGGAGTGTACGTAGCCGAGAACTCATGTAGAATCCCTTCCTCATCGAGAAAAGAGTCTACATTGGCGTTCTTGAACTCCGTTCCATTGTCACTTCAAACTTTCTTGATCTTCACCTCAAATTGATTTTGGGCCTTTCTGGCAAAGGTTTTGAAGATTCTCTGAACCTGCGATTTGTCATCAAGGAAAAATACCCACGTAAATCTGGAATAATCATCAACTATAACTAGACCAAAGGAGTTACCACCAAGGCTTTTGTAAGCATTGGGACCGAAGAGATCCATATGAAGAAGCTCAAGCGGTCTCCTTGTGGTCATGATGTTCTTCACGCGATGACTTCCACCTACTTGTTTTCCTGCCTGATAAGCACTACAAAGTCTATCTTTGTCAAAGAGAACATCTTTGACGCCACAAATATGATCACCTTTGATTAGCTTGTCTAGATTACGCATACCAACATGTCCAAGTCTTCTATGCCATAACCAACCTTTAGCGGATCTAGCAATGAAGCAAGTTCTAGGTTGGGCTTTCTTAGTGAAATCAACAATATATAGATCACCTCTACGGATACCGGTAAATGCCATGTTATGATTGTCACGACGAAAAACTTGGCAATCTACTTCGGTGAATAGCACATTGAATCCAAAGTCAGCTAATCTAGACACGGAAAGTAAATTGTATCCAAGTGATTCTACAAGCATGACATTTTGAATAGAGCTATCATGAGATATGGCCACCTTACCAAGGCCAAGTACCTTACCTTGGGAGTTGTCTCCAAAAGTCACATACTTGCGTGGACCATCGTTCTTTGCAAGCTCTCGAAACATGTCTTCGTCTCCGGTCATGTGATCGGTGCATCCACTATCAAGAATCCACTCTTTTCCACCGGATATGTAGTCTCTCGATTCGCCATAAGATTGAGACTCTTCATGATCTTGTCTAGCTCGGTGTCCGAATCGGAGTAATCATCATCATGCTCATGCTCATCATCATATTGACCCATAGATTGTTCATCATCAACACCTAGGTCAATTTGACAACAACTTGCATTAGTTTTGTCAATGTGACAATAATCATCGGAATGCAATACAAGAGCATTTCTAATTAGAGCATTGATAAGACAAGGATCACCCTTCTTTTCATAAGATCACGAAGCTCAAAGAAGCATTTATCAAAGTTGGGATCATTGGGCGCATCATATCAAATTCAATAGTCTTGTATAGAATTTCATCAAGACCTCTCAAAGAGTAGTCCGGATAAAGTTCTTCCAAGAACTTCCACATAGCATAGGCACACTCAAAGTTTGTAACGAGCTTAAGCAAGTTATCGGGCAAACCTCTAATGATAAGATTTACAGTTCTAAGGTTACGAAGCAAATCAAGCTCTTCATCCATGGTAGGGTGCAATGGGTCAAATGGAGGCACATATGGGGTTTCAACATATTTTACATAAATTGTATGTCTTAAAGATAATAAGCATTTCAATCCTCCACGAGTTATAGGGCACTCCATTAAGAATAGGCACTCTATGGCTAACACTCCCAAACGTAGACACGTCCATCTTCCTCCAATGGTGTGTAAACCAAAGTAATGGAGACCAATGCTCTGATACCAATTGTAGGATCGAAGAAGGTGAGAGTGTCTAGAGGGGGGGTGATTAGACTACTCGACAAGATAAAAAATTCAGTCTTTTATCAAGGACAGATTTTGGCAGATTTTGCATAACACACACAAGTCAAGTAGTACACTACACATGCAATTCTAGAGTATGGGCAGCGGAAAGTAAATTGCACAAGTAGTAAAGAGAAGTGGAGAAGATCAAACGCAATTTGGAGACGCGGTGATTTTTCTCGTGGTTCCGATAGGTGGTGCTATCGTACTTCCACGTTGATGGAGACTTCTACTCACGGAGGGTAACGGCTGCGAGAGTCCACGGAGGGCTCCACCCACGAAGGGTCCACGAAGAAGCAACCTTGTCTATGCCATCATGGCTCACGCCCACGGAGGGCTAGCCTTACTCGGGTAGATCTTCACGAAGTAGGCGATCTCCTTGCCCTTACAAACTTCTTGGTTCAACTCCACATCTCGACGGAGGCTCCCAAGCGACACCTAACCAATCTAGGAGGCACCACCCTCCAAAAGGTAATAGATTGTGTTGATGATGATGAACTCCTTGCTCTTGTGCTTCAAATGATAATCTCCCCAACACTCAACTCTCCTCACCGATTTGGCTGTGGTGGAAGAAAGGATTGAGTGGAAAGCAACTTGGGAAGGCTAGAGATCAAGCTTCATATGGTGGGAGTGGAGCAACTTGATCTCAACACAAGGGTAGGTAGTTCTCTTCTCGAAATGTAAGGTAGGAGTGGTAGTTCTTTCGATGGCTTTCTCCACGAATGAAGAGGGGTGGAGGGTATTTATAGCCTCCACACAAAATCCAACCGTTACACACATTTGAGCAATCTCGGTGGGACCGAAGTTGACAACTCGGTGAGACCGAAAGTTCAAATAATGTGAGCGTTGGGATTTTCGGTGGGACCGAAAATACAATCTCGGTCTGTCCGATTCGTTGCAAAGACAAGAGCTTGCCAATCTCGGTGGGACCGACTTCATCATCTCGGTGATACCGATTTGATGATGTAAGGTTCTGAAGCTTGGCAACTCAAGTTTCGTGAGACTGAGTTCGAATCGGAAAATCCGAGTTTTCTAGGGTTTGGCTTTGTGGTGAGGTGGTTCATCTCGGTGTGGCTGAGTTTGGAATATCGGTGGGACCGAGATTACTTATGAGTTTATATGGCAGCGAAAGTTGCTGATAGTTTAGGAGATGTATCACTAAGCACTTGAGCAACCAGATCATCATCATAACCTCATCCCCTTTTAATAGTATTGGCTTTCCTATGGACTCAATGTGATCTTGGATCACTAAACCAAAAATGGAGTCCTGAGCTTTTGCCAATGCTTGCCTTAGCATTTTGAGGGGTCCACCTCTTCAGTCCTTTTGCCATTCCAATGTGATTGAACTTCCTGAAACATACTTAATAAAAGCATTAGTCCAACCACAAAGTATGTTGTCATTAATTACCAAAACCACCCAGGGAGCAAATGTGCTTTCAGCGTGAGGCTTCCAGGCCAACTTAGCGCATACCTACGTGGTGGCATGCAAATCTTCGTGAAGGCCCTACCACCGCGCCACCTCAGCAGCCTACCAGCCTACATGGCGCTGACCGCCTCACTGGCCCGAACACGTGTCGAGGCAGGGCGAAGCGGCGGTAAAGTGAGGGGGACACCTAAGAAGAGCATTAAATGTGTCTTGTCCCGTAATGGCAAGCGATAATCTTGGCCATTGTACACCGATGCCACCTCCTATGTGCCACCGTGGTGATCCCCTTGACTATAAAAGGAGGCCCAAGGCATCCAGGAGAAGGATTCGGACCTTTGGACAAGTTACACCCATTGTAGCTAGCTCAAGAACTCCAAGAACACAGATATACACGTCAAAGTAGGACTAGGGTATTACGCATCCTTGTGGCCCGAACCTGGGTAAACGACCCGTGTGCTTGTGTTGACTGTTGATCCTGCTCTTCTCACGACCCCGCGCCCCGCAACCGTAGTAGGGATTCTTGTGATCCCATAGGTGTCGTTTTCCACCGACATCTTTGGTGCGCCAGGTAGGGGGTGTAGTAGTGAGAATCTGGTTTAGCAGCTAGTCGAACGGCTCCTCATCACCATGGCTCCCAAGGAAGAAGGCGACCGAGCAGGCAGCTCCGTCAGCGGATGCTGCAAGCGTTCGTGCGACGACAAGAAAGCTAAGTCATGCAAAAATTCTGAGTAATTCCTTTTCATATAAAGTTATCCTCCTCGGAGATCTTTCCTTTGTATAAGAAACCTTCACACAGTGGGGCCCTTCCATTATTGGCAACGCCCTTGGTCTCTTTGAGTCCGCTCAACATATCGAGCGGCTGCGTCGAGAACGGCAGGGTGGCCTGCTGCTATTGGCAATGCTCTTGTTCTGTCTCGATTCCGCCTGACAGTTTAAGCGGCCGTGCTAAGAACGGCAAGTTGGTTCACACGACAGCAAGCACATCCTGTCGGCCGCAAAAGGACCCGTGCTTCAAAGCGTTGCGGTTTGGGTTCACGCACCGGCAAGCCTGCCCTATTGGTGTAAGGTGGACGTACAAGGAGGGTTTTAATAGGGAAATAACATGCATCGATTTAAAACACTGCAGAGTTATATTACATGAATTGTTGCTGCGGTTCTAACTAAAGATATGAATTGTCTTGGTAGTGAAACTGCAGCGGCAACAAGAAACGGGGTGCCTAATCCCGGCGCTGGCCCTCTACCCTGTGAATTCCACCAACGCGGCTAATGATGGGCTCGATGCGCTCCTCGAGCACCGAGAGGTCTGCATCACCCGGCAAGCTGTCTGAGGCGGCGTCGAAGTCAAGTTCGGGGTTCTAGTATGCCAGCTTGGTGAGGACCTTGGTCATGGCGCCCCGGCAAAGTGTCCGGGCCTCGCTGGACAGGGAGCTCACCTGGTTGGAGTCGAATCGTTCTAGGGCTCCAAGAACACCCTCGAAGAATAGGGTCATCTTGGCATTGGGGATCATACTCAGTTCCGAGGCGTACCTCACTTCCGGCATCCCCATGCCGGCCAACTGCTTGGTGATTAGCCACGTCGGCGAGGCGGCTGATCCAGAGGTCCTCGCCCTTCACGAAATCCGCATGGTTGGCGGCATCGTTCTTTCACAGCTGCCTCTCCTTTGCCAGGCTCTTGGTCAGGGATCCCTCCCGGGCTTGGGCCTCTGTAAGCATCTTCTCGAGGCCCTCCAGCTTCAGCTTCAGGTCCTTGATGGAGTCATTGGCGTGGGCGAGCTGCTCGGCCTTGGCAAGGTTGTCCTCCTGCGCCACCGTCCGGGCGCAGCTGGCCGTGTCTCTCTCCTTCACCAGCTAATCGGCCCTGGCCTTCAGGCCGTCCCGTTCCGCGTCCAACTCCTTCACCTTGTTGCCATGGGCCAGAGCTTGGGCATCGAGCACTCCTTGTGCTTATGCTCCAGCTCCCGGGTCCGCACTGCGGCAAGGTTTTCAACCTCCTAGTCCTTTCCATGGAGTGTGGCGGCAAGCGCCGTCTCACGGGCGACTAGGTCCTACTCCTGAGAATCTAGCTCAGCCTGGCGCTGGGACCGGGCGCCCTCGGCCTTGGAAGCCTCCTCCCTCGCCTCCTCCCGGGCTTTCTCGTTGTCAGCCTGCTTCAGGAGAAACTCCAGCTCGCGCTGCGCCAGCTGGCCTTGGGCGGCCTTCAGCTCCTCGTGGGCCTGTTGGAACCAGGCCTGCGCCTCGGAGATGCGCTTCTCGACGTCCGCCTCTAACTTGCCCGCCACCGCCTCCCTGGACTTCGCCTTGTCCAGGCGGGCGTGATGGAGCCCCTACAGCTTCCAGAAGCTGGCGCCCATGGCCCGGAGAATCTGCTCCTCCTAGGTGCCAACGCCACCGGTGCTCGGCTCCTCGACGACCTCGAGCCTGGCGGCGGCGAGCACTTCGTCATCAAACACTTCCCCCTCGGTTGGTGCCCTGGTGCTCGCCATCCCTGGGAGGTGGACGAACAAGTCGTCGCCCACCTTCAGGTATTTGCGTGAGCCAGAGGCAGCGCACGGGGAGGGTTGGTCATCAACCACCTCCTCCTCGGCAGTGCCCTTGTCTGCCTCCTCCTCGGCATCGTCCTTGCCGGCCTCCTCCTCGGCAACGCCCTTGCCTGCCTCCTCGGTAGCAGCTTCACCGGTCTCTCCGGCAAGCCCCTTGGCAGCATCTTCGGCCGCGGTCTCAGCGGCCTCCTCAGTGGCAACCTTGTCGGCCTAGGCCACGGCATCTGCGGTGACCTCCTTGATGATGGTGTCGGTGTCCTCCTGGTCCTCCGGGGGGGGGGGGATCTGGATGCCGAAAGAGGAAATGAGGCAGGCCAAAATCAAGATTTAAAAAAGAGAGGAAAGAAGAGTAAAGGAAAATAAATGACTCACCCGTGCCGGGCTGAGAAGAAGCGTCCCCTTCCCCGCCAATTTCTGTTGTCGGGACGGGGCCACCGGCGCCCAAATCCTCCTCCTCCTACGTGTGCATGGGATCGGTGTTTGGCACCCTTGCCGGGGACGCCCCTCGCGGTGGTGTGGTCGATGGGGGCAGCGTGGTGGGGTGGCCCTTGGTGGCTCCTCCTGCTGCTGCTCTCCTCCTGCAACCACGGCAAGGTTAGTGCCAAGAAGCCACACCCCGGCACACGTTGATGGGGAATAAGTGGTGAACCCGCGCTGGGGGCTGCACCGTGGGCTGCTGTCCGGGCTGTTCTCCACCACCAGCGGCGCCTTTGAGGTACCCGCCGGGGGCTGGCTGCCCGACGAGGCGTTGGCCCTCTTCCCTGCCCGTTGGGCCAGCCTCTCCATTTCCCTGCAACAACAAGTCAAATTAAGTAAGGCGGCATGATTAGTGAGGATGGAAACGGCGAGGGGCAGAGTGCTTACTCGTCCTCCACCTCCTCTTCTGCTGCCTTCCTCTTCCGCCTCGGGCTGAGGGACGAAAAGTCGAAGGCCACATCCGTGCAGGCGTTGGCGGGAGGGGGGGAAGGCGATGGAGTCCGGTACAGTTTGGATGAAGAAGAGGCGGTCTCCTTCTTCGCCACCGCGGCCTTCTTCGTCGCCATCGTGGCCTCCTTCTTCGCTGCCGCGGCCCACTTCACGCGCACGGCTTCCCCTGGAACCCCTCGCTGCGGCTCGGCGCTGCCGGATCGGGCCAGCTTGCTAGAGCTGGCCCGATGCAGGACGCGTCTCTTCTTCGTACCCGAGGCATCGTCGGCCTCGGCCTCCCTGAGGGAGTCCTGGACTAGGGGGTGTCCGGACAGCCGGACTATCATCGTCTGCCGGACTCCAAGACTATGAAGATACAAGATTGAAGACTTCGTCCCGTGTCCGGATGGGACTTTCCTTGGCGTGGAAGGCAAGCTTGGCGGTACGGATATGTAGATCTCCTACCATTGTAACCGACTCTGTGTAACCCTAGCCCTCTCCGGTGTCTATATAAACCGGAGGGCTTTAGTCCGTAGGACACAACATCCATTACAACATACCATAGGCTAGCTTCTAGGGTTTAGCCTCCTTGATCTCGTGGTAGATCCACTCTTGTAATACACATCATCAATATTAATCAAGCGGACGTAGGGTTTTACCTCCATCAAGAGGGCCCAACACAGGTAAAACATCGTGTCCCTCGTCTCCTGTTACCATCCGCCTAGACGCACAATTCGGGACCCCTACCGAGATCCGCCGGTTTTGACACCGACATTGGTGCTTTCATTGAGAGTTCCTCGTGTCGCCACCGATAGACTTGATGGCTTCTTGATCAACAACAACGCTGTCGGGTGAGACTTTTCTCCCGGACAGATCTTTGTGTTCGAAGCTTCGCGATCGGGGCCAATTCACTTGGCCATCTGGAGCAGATCGAAAGCTACGCCCCTGGCCATCAGGTCAGGTTCGGAAGCCTAAACTTCACGGTCGACATCCGCGGGGACTTGATCTTCGACGGACTCGAGCCATAGCCGAGTATGCCGCGCTGCCACGATGGGCATGATTTAGCTCTGCCACCGCACAGTGCCTTGGTGGCCGCACATGAATTCGCTCCGGCCCTTAGTCCGGAGCCGATCGCGTGATCTCCACGGCGATGGAGCCGAACACGGACCCTGTCCCTTATAAAGCTTGTGATTCCGAGGCGCCGGACTCCCTGCCGGACTCTGAACCTCCCGCGCCCCTGCCAATCGAATCTGATTGGGCGCCGATCATGGAGTTCACCGCCGTGGACATCTTTCAACACTCACCCTTTGGCGACATCCTAAATTCGCTAAAGCATCTCTCTCTCTCTGGAGAGCCCTGGCCGGATTATGTCCAGGATGGTTGGGATGCGGACGACAAAGAAATTCAAAGCCCACCCACCACCCACTTTGTAGCCACTGTCAACGATCTAACCGACATGCTAGACTACGACTCCGAGGACATCGACGGTATGGACGACAATTCCGGAGACGATCAAGAACCAGCGCCTACAGGGCACTGGAAGACCACCCCAACACATGACGTATATATGATGGATACCCCAAAAGGAAGCGATGACGAGGAACAACGGGGCGCGGCAAAGGATAATCCCGCCGATAAACAACCAAAACGGCGACGCAAGCGCCGCCCTAAGCCCCGCCTCGGCAAAAACAGCATTCCTAATGACCCAGCAATAGAGCAGGGCAAACCAGTGGACGACGAACATGCAACCAAGCAACCGTCCGAACAGGACGAATCGGATAATCAATCCATTCCCGGCAAAATCAACAGTCCGGACGACCTCACGCCGGACACACCACCGAAGCATAACAACCTTCAAGAAAGACTCGTCGCCACCGCAAGAAGCTTGAAGAAGGAAAAATGGAAGCTCAAAACAGCGGAAGACATACTCAGAATGAGGTGGAGCAAAGTACTCAAGACAGCAGACAAACATGGCAATGGCCATCAATCAAAGAGGTACCCGAAGCGCAAGCTGCTGCCAGAATTTGACGAGGAAGCCATAGAGACACCACAGTCAAAAATTAAAGAAGCCGCCTGGCCGGATAGATGACCAGATGACAGGCCAAAAGCGACAAGCGGCGCCGCACTAAAGCCGACTCATCACCCTGGGAAAACAGATGGCCCAGCCAGGTCCGTTTACGGACCAAAAAAGAGGGCCCCAGGAAGCAACACAACACGCCAAGTGTTCAACGACAGCGGCACACCCAAATACAGGGGCGTTGCACACCCACTATGTTTCACCGATGAGGTGCTGGATCATGAATTTCCGGCAGGGTTCAAACCCATAAACATAGAGGCATACGACGGAACAATGCACCACGAGTCCGGATAGAGGATTACATACTACACATACACATGGCGGAGGAGATGATCTCCACGCCATAAAATATCTACCCCTCAAGCTCAAAGGGCCAGCTCGGCATTGGCTCAAAAGCCTCCCAGAAAACACTGTTGGAAGTTGGGAAGAGCTCGAGGACGCGTTTAGAGCAAATTTTAAAGGGACTTATGTCCACCCTCCGGATGCAGACGATCTAATTCATATAACTCAAGAGCCCGGAGAGTCAGCGCGCATATTCTGGAACAGGTTCCTTACCAAAAAGAACCAAATAGTTGACTGACCGGATGCGGAAGCCTTAGCAGCTTTTAAACACAACGTCCATGACGAATGGCTCGCCAGACACCTCGGCCAAGAGAAGCCGAGGACAATGGCCGTGCTAACAAGCCTCATGACCCGCTTTTGCGCGGGGGAGGACAGCTGGCTAGCAAGATGCAGCACCAGCAACCCAAGTACATCCGAGATTAGAGATGGAAACGGCAAATCACGGCGCAGAAAGGATCAGCGTCGGAATAAAGAAAAAAGCCCAAAGAATACGGCGGTCAACGCCGGATTCAAAAGCTCGCGTCCAAGCAACAAAACACTGCCTCTTAAGGACAACAGTGATGAGCTATCCAACTTAAACAAAATTTTGGATCGGATATGTCAAAATCCACAGTACCTCCGGAAGGCCTGCAAACCACACCCACCGAGATTGTTGGGTTTTCAAACAGTCCGCCCGACTCAACGCCGAACACAATGGGCTTGACACACCAAGCGAGGACGATGACGAACCCCGCCAGCAGGGCACCGGAAAACAAAAGACTTTCCCACAAGAAGTCAAAGCAGTAAACTCACTTCATGTGATAATACGGAAAAACAATGTGGCACCCGCTAAGATGGGTCTCGCACGGTCCACCCCAACGGAACCTCGAGATTGGACGTCAAAACCAATCACTTTTGACCACCTGGATTATTCCAGAGGTGTTCGAAATGCAGGATGGACTGCTCTCATATTGGATCCTATAATCGACGGACTACAATTTACACAACTCCTAATGGACGGCGGCAGCGATTTAAACCTGCTATATCCGAACACAATCCGCAAGTTGGGGATAGACCTTACTAAAATTCGACAAAGCCGCACTTCCTTTAAAGGAGTGACGCCAGGCTCTTACGCCAAGTGCATAGGCTCCTTATTACTAGAAGTTGTGTTCGGGTCACCGGACAACTTCCGACGCGAAAAGCTAATCTTCCATGTCGCCCCATTCAAAAGTAGCTATCAAGCACTATTGGGACGTGAAGCTTTTGTTCGCTTTAACGCCATACCACATTACGCGTCTCTTACACTTAAAATGCCCGGTCCACGTGGCATTATTTCATTAAGAGGGCCATTCAAAGACCCCGGACACGGCTAGACGAGTCCGGCATAAATAAGCTAGGGGCTCCCCAGCCGCACACCCCTTCACAAGGGGCTGGGCATATAAGCAACAATGAGCTAATATAGGCTCAGCTTTATTAATTTATTAATACTTTAATTTTTATGCATTTTTCGCACGATTTCTTTTCAAACTAAGTTCCTCTCTTTTTACAGATGAACACCGTGCACACCGTCCCAGATAGCGGCTGCGGAGACACAGCGCAGACGCGTGCGGTAGGGACCCGTTGCAAGGATTCTTTTCAGATTAAGACCCTGCGTAAACCTTTTTTACTATCTCTTGTTGCTATAATCCCCTGGTTTTTCATGATAACCAGAGAGGAGACTGACGTTTTGGCATCGGCCGCGCCAGAGGACATCGCCCGTACCTGGACACAAGGGGCTTAGGGCATTGTTCCGCCCGTTATTATAAAGACCGAATACCTTAGGGAGTGTTCGGCGTCTCAAGTTAGGCCTTATATGCATCAGCTCTGAATCATGTCTTTGGTCAAATGTTGGGTTTGCCTGGCTCCTGTTTTGCTGCCTTCGCTCCGTATCATCGGCTAACGCGGCACCGGAGAACTCTGCGATTGTGCCCCGATTAATTTGGCGAGCACCTCAAGAGAAAAGCTGAAAATTGACTGTCATGATACAGCGAGAGACTGGTCAACCACTCGATCGACCACCGGAATGTTTAGAATTCCTCCGCTTCGACGAAGGACCGTTTCCCGGTCAGGCACATATGCGCCCTGAATTCGGAGAACGCGGTGCCCCCAGGGGCTATATCGTAGTCCCACCCTCGAACTCCAATGGCTAAGTGAAAGTGATAAAGCGTTATAGTCCGGTTGCCTCGTTTGCTACGCTACCACCTCCTTAAACAGGACCGAGACGTCGGATTAAGTGTGAAAATGCGCTATTTTTGCGAACACCCCCGCACCTTGTGCGTGGGGGCTTAAGCCGACGACTGCCATCTTTCAGGTTATACATACGTATACATAAACGGCCGCACAGGAGATATTTCAATACTTGAACGCACAAGTAGAAAAAGCGCCTATATCATAAACATTGTTTTACAAGATAAAACGTTCATTTGAACGTGACATTTTTCGAGCACTGCGACTCTACTATACGAGCACCACGCAGAACTTCCCCAAAATAGTGCTCGGCGGGTAACCGGTTCTCATCCGAACCCTGGGTCGCAACAGCGACGGCATCCATCTCTGTCCAATGTGTCTTCACACGGGCAAGTGCCATCCGTGCACCCTCTATGCAGGCTGACCGCTTCATCGCCTTGATATGCGGCACCGCCCCAAGAAATTGCTGCAACAAGCCAAAATAGCTCTTCGGCTTGGGCCTATCCGGCCAGACATGCGTCACGATATCCGTCATGGCAAGCCCGAACAACCTATTCAGCTCAGCCCATTCGGCCAACCGATCGGTCAGCAGAAGTGAACGATCCGGACTATGGAATTGAGACCAAAACAGCTCTTCCGTCTTGTGATCCTTCTGGCTCCGGAAGTGCACAACGGCATCCGCCGCACTTGCCGCTCAGTCCATATACGGATCCTCCGGACTCCACAGCTGGCCAAGTTGAGCATACTTAGGATCCGTAAACCTTCGGCGCAGCAGAAAGGGCTTGCCAGCCACAATGTCTCCGGCTTGGCGCAGCTCCTCCTTTATAGCCCGCATTGCAGATCGGGCGTCCTTGGCTTCGGCGGTGGCCTTCCCCAGGTCTTCTCGCTCCGATAGGCGCTCCTTTTCAAGAGCCTCAGTGCGGTCGGTAGCATCTTTCAACTTCACGGCCATTTCGGCCATCTCTTCCCTGCTTCGGCAGTGTGCAGCCCTTTCGGCTTCTAAAACCTCGGCCGCCCTCAAGGCCGCCGCATTACTCCTTCTGGCTTGCTCCTTGGCTTGAGCAAGTTTGGCCCGAAGGCTCCCCACAGCAGCAGCACCATCTGCGTCAAGCACAAATATTATAAGATATGGGCTTCGGCTCCCTTACTAGGTGACTGCAGGAAAAACATTACCTTGTGACTCGTCAAGTCGCCTGTTGACTAGCGCGATGTCCGCATCCGCAACGTCGAGTTGCCGCTTTAGTTCGGCAACTCCATCAGTCCGGCTGGCCCACGGACGATCCGCCACCTGCATAGGAACGGCGAAGATTGAAACCTGTGATTTTGATCCTCGGCACGCTGTCGCTTTCGACAACCTACCGAGTCTCAGGGGCTACTATCTATACAGGGCGCTCTTCCATGCGCAAAACTGTCAAAAGGTGTGTCATTTGTACGTACTTCAAACCCCGCCAGCAAACTCCAGACGGCATTATGCAATCCGCTTTCGGTGGACGAAATCCTTCCAATCACCATATTCATCAATGCATGGTGAGCTTCTGAGATGGACGCTCTCTCAAGCAGATCCTTCAGCTCCCCCAGCCGAACACTAGTCGGCGCCGAACTCTTCGGCTTTGCCGGGCTCGGGGATACCCTCCGTGATGACACTTTAGGCTCGTCCGCCCTATCCGACGGGGCAGTAGACGGAGGCGTCTCGCTCTCCATCATCTCCGGACGAAGGTCCCCCGAAGACGAGCTCATCTGAGAAGGTCGGAGATCCGAACTACAAGGTAAAAGCTTCGGTTATCCTCAGAAGCACAAATAGGGATGTCTCTTATCACCGAACTCCCGTCTTTCTACTTACGACTTGCTGGAGGGCTGATTCTTTGGGGGAGACTGTGCGGCCGGGGCCTCCCCGGACACAGGACCCTCTGGTGAAGACTTCTTCCCCCGCTTAGGGGCTTTGGCCTCCGGATCTTCGGAGGCGGTCCTCTTCTCCCCCAAGAGGGAGGGATTCTCGATCCCCCCTTCTTCAAGAGCCTCCTTGGGTGAGGCGGTAGCTCCCCTATTTTCCCCTTTGCCTTCTTCTGAAGGCGCAACCTCCAACATCCTGACCAGCATGGGATCCGGCATGGTCTCTGGGAGGGCGGCCGGACACCGTATCAGCTTTGCTTGCACTATCCACTCCTGTTAAGGGGCAACGGGTTAAAAGGCGAATCATAGAAAGGCAAATAGACGGTATGTCCGGATTCGGAACTACTTACTTGTGTATCCGGGCGATTGCAGCTTAGGCCGGCGTCCTCGGTCAATTCCGGACACGTCACTTGTGGTCCGAAGAATAATTTGTACATCTCCACGAGTGTCATACCCATGAAGTGTTGAAGAATCTGTGGTCCCTCCGGATTAAACTCCCACAGCCGGAGAGGGCGGCGTTTGCAGGGCAGGAGACGCCTAATCAGCATGACCTGCATTACCACAACCAGATCAATCTCCCTCGCTTGGAGGTCTCGAATCCGGCCCTGCAGAAGGGGCACGTCCTTTGGCAGCCCCCAGTTGAGCCCTTGGTTGACCCACGACATCAACCATCGTGGAGGTCCCGAGCGGAATAAGGGCGGCGGCCACGCTGCTGCCCGCCGAGCGGTGATATAGAACCACTCCCGCTGCCACAAGCTGAGCTCCTCTTGGAAGGAGCCCACGGGCCACGGGGCATCGGCCCTCCTGCTTACGGCCGCCCCGCCGCACTCTGCTTGACGCCCCCCGATCATCTTGGGCTCCACATTGAAGGTCTTCAGCCACAGGCCGAAGTGGGGGGTGACGCGGAGGAAGGCTTCACAGACGACAATAAAAGCGGAAATATGGAGAATGGACTCCGGAGCCAAGTCGTGGAATTGCAATCCGTAGTAAAACATGAGTGCGGGAGTCCTGGACTAGGGGGTGTCCGGACAGCCGGACTATCATCGTCCGCCGGACTCCAAGACTACGAAGATACAAGATTGAAGACTCCGTCCCGTGTCCGGATAGGACTTTCCTTGGCGTGGAAGGCAAGCTTGGCAATACGGATATGTAGATCTCCTACCATTGTAACTGACTCTGTGTAACCCTAGCCCTCTCCGGTGTCTATATAAACCGGAGGGCTTTCGTCCGTAGGACATAACCTCCATTACAACAATCATACCATAGGCTAGCTTCTAGGGTTTAGCCTCCTTGATCTCGTGGTAGATCCACTCTTGTAATACACATCATCAATATTAATCAAGCAGGACGTAGGGTTTTACCTCCATCAAGAGGGCCCGAACCTGGGTAAAACATCGTGTCCCTTATCTCCTGTTACCATCCGCCTAGACGCAAAGCTCGGGACCCCCTACCCGAGATCCGCCGGTTTTGACACCGACATTGGTGCTTTCATTGAGAGTTCCTCTGTGTCGGCACCGATAGGCTTGATGGCTTCTTCAATCAACAACACCGTCCAGGATGAGACTTTTCTCCCCGGACAGATCTTCGTATTCGGCGGCTTCGCACTGCGGGCCAACTCACTTGGCCATCTAGAGCAGATCGAAAGCTACGCCCGCCATCGAGTCGAGTTCGAAGCCTAAACTTCACGGCCGACATCCGCGGGGACTTGATCTTCGACGGACCCGAGCCATAGCCGAGCGTGCCGCGCTGTCTCGATGGGCATGATTTAGCTTTGCCGCTGGATAGTGCCTTGGTGGCCGCACACGAATCCGCTTCGGCCCTCAGTCCGGAGCCGATCGCTCAGATCGAGGACCGGTGGCTGGACACCGCCTCGGGGGCTGCAACTTCATGGCGATGGGCGAACTCGACCTTGTCCCTATAAAGCTCGTGACTCCGGTGCGGACTCCTGCCGGACTCAACCTCTTGTGCCCCTGCCGATCGAATCCGATTGGGCGCCGATCATGGAGTTCACCACGGCGGACATCTTTCAAAGACTCGCCCTTTGGCGACATCCTAAATTCGCTAAAGCATCTCTCGCTATCTCGAGAGACCTGGCGGACTATGGCCAGGATGGTTGGGATCTTGACGACGAAGAAATTCAGAGCCCACCCACCACCCACTTTGTAGCCACTTGCCGGCGATCTAACCGACATGCTAGACTATGACTCAAGACATCGGCGGTATGGGCGGCGATGCCGAGACGAACGAGAACCAGCGCCTACGGGGCACTAGAAGACCACCTCGTCATATGACATATACATGATGGACACCCCAAAAGATGGGGACGGCGAAGAAGCAAAGCGGAGGCGATTCCTTAAAGAAACAGCCCAAGCGCCCGCGTCGGCGCCGCTCTAAATCCCGCCACAAGAAGAATGGAGATTCCGGCACAAGAGATAATAACACTCTAGACAGTGCGAAGACAATCCCTCCAAAGCAAGATTCAGCGCAGAGGATGCGAAGCAAGCCCTCACGAGAGGCGGCGATTTAAGAGGTCGTGGATGATAATTACATACCTCCCTCCGAAGATGAGCCAAGCCTCAACGACGAATTAATTCGTGCCTGAGAGATCCCGTCGAACAAGAGCGTTTTAAACGCAGGCTTATCGCCACGGCAAATAGCCTAAAGAAAAAGCAGCAGCAGCTTCAAGCTGATCAGGACCTGCTGGCCGATCGATGGACCGAGGTCCTCGCGGCCGAAGAGTATGAACTCGAACGCCCCTCCAAGAGCCACCCAAAACGCAAGTTGCTTCCCCGATTAGAGGAGGAAGCATACATACCTTCATCACCAGCGCACAATACGGCCGACTGACCACCCCATGGTCGGGACAGAGAGGCATCCAGGCCCTCCACCAAGACCGTACCCCGGCACCGCTCCAAAAGCGCGAAGCCAAGAGGGAACGCGCCGGACTTGCGAGATATATTGGAGGACAAAGCAAGGTTATCCAGATCCATCTACGGATCACATGGGTGCCCCACGAACCACGACGAATACCTTCGCGCCGGGTACAACAACCCCGGCCGGGCCGAACACAGTAGACAACGCTCACTCGAGCTACGTCGTGATATTGCTCAATATAGAGGCGCCGCACACCCGCTATGCTTCACTGATGAAGTAATGGATCATAAAATCCCTGAAGGGTTTATACCCGTAAACATTGAATCCTACGATGGCACAACAGACCCCGCGGTTTGGATTGAAGACTATCTCCTTCACATCCATATGGCCCGCGGTGACGATCTCCACGCGATCAAATACCTCCCACTCAAGCTTAAAGGACCAGCTCAGCATTGGCTTAACAGCTTGCCCGCAGAGTCAATTGGGTGTTGGGAAGACCTGGAAGCCGCATTCCTCGACAACTTCCAGGGCACATATGTGCGACCACCAAACGCCGATGACCTAAGCCACATAATTCAGCAGCCAGACGAATCGGCCAGACAGTTCTGGACACGGTTCTTGACAAAGAAAAACCAAATCGTCGACTGCCCGGAGGCAGAGGCCCTCGCAGCCTTCAAACATAACATCCGCGACGAGTGGCTAGCCCGGCACCTAGGACAGGAAAAGCCGAAATCCATGGCAGCCCTCACATCATTAATGACCCGCTTTTGTGCGGGAGAGAATAGCTGGCTAGCTCGCAGCAACAACCTCAGTAAAAATTCTGGCAGTCCGGATACTAAGGACCACAATGGCAGGTCGCGTCGAAGCAAAAATAAACGCCGTATTAACGGCGATGACAAGGAGGATACGGCAGTCAACGCCGGATTCCGAGGCTCTAAACAGAGTCAGCGGAAGAAGCCATTCAAAAGAACCACTCCGGGTCCATCCAATTTGGACCGAATACTCGACCGCTTATGCCAGATACATGGCACCCCCGAAAAGGCAGCTAACCACACCAACAGAGACCGTTGGGTATTTAAGCAGGCAGGCAAGTTAATTGCCGAAAAGGGATGCATAGCGATGACGAGGAAGATACCTGGCTGCCGAACAGTAGAGGACAGAAGGGTTTCCCCCCACAAGTGCGGACAGTGAACATGATATACGCAACCCATATACCCAAGAGGGAGCGGAAGCGTGCACTAAGGGACGTATATGCGATGGAGCCAGTCGCCCCTAAGTTCAATCCATGGTCCTCTTGCCCGATCACTTTCGATCGAAGAGACCATCCAACCAGTATCCGCCACGGCGGATTCGCCGCATTGGTTTTAGACCCAATCATCGATGGATTTCACCTCACGAGATCTTGATGGACGGCGGCGTGCTTTGAACCTGCTTTATCGGGACACGGTCGCAAGATGGGCATAGACCCCTCAAGGATTAAACCTACAAAGACGACCTTTAAAAGCGTCATACCAGGTGTTGAGGCCAATTGTACTGGCTCAGTCACACTGGAAGTGGTCTTCGGATCCCCGGACAATTTCCGGAGCGAGTAGTTAATCTTTGACATAGTCCCGTTCCGCAGCGGCTATCACGCTCTGCTCGGACGAACCGCGTTTGCAAAATTCAACGCGGTGCCGCATTACTCATACCTCAAGCTCAAGATGCCAGGCCCTCGTGGAGTCATCACGGTCAACGGAAATACTTAACGCTCCCTCCGAACGGAGGAACATACAGCGGCTCTCGCGGCAGAAGTACAGAGCAGCCTTCTAAGGCAATTTTCGAGTCCGGCCGTTAAACGGCCGGACACGGCCAAACGCGCACGGAGCAACATCAACCAAGACCACCTGGCACGTTCCGAGTACACATAGCAATGCGGCCCCAGCCCCAGCCCCAGCCCTCGCATGATTGCAAGACCAACCCTCCGCGTACATCATTACGCTCTGGAGATACCATGGGCCTGGGGGAGGGGCACGGCAACAATAGCCCCAGAGTGCGGCTCGACCACACCAGGGGCTCACAAGTGTGTCGCCTTTTTTTATTTTCCTTCTTTGTATACACAGGACTCCGTTCACGAGAGAGTTACGTCGTGGCGAACCCGCGAACTCACGATGCAACAGTCGGGAGGGAAGAAGGCTGCATTTAACACTCGGTGGTCTCCATTACGAGCATTAAATTCGATTATATACACTAGTCTGCGGCCCACCCCTGGAGGGGGACATGTTTATTTAGTCCAATCCCTTTCTTACCGCACTATTTGTATCCTTCCGCACTCATAGCAGAATCCCTTGACTAAATAATGCAGCATCTTTTGCCTGTCATTGCATTACTTTACACATATGTTCATTAATGAAAATCTTGCACCCGTATATTTTAGTACGGCCGAATACACCAGGGGCTTACGTTCCCCGTATTATGGTGTGATAAGTCCGAACACTTTCACAAGTGCGGCACCCCGAACTTATAGCATTATATGAATCGGCTCCGAATCATGTCTTGGGTCAATAGTTGGGTTTGCCCGGCTCCCACGTTTTGGTGCCTTACGTTCCGTTCTGTCGGCTAAGGTGGCACTCGGAGAACCACTGCGATTGCGCCCCGGTTGAGCTGGGCGAGCGCCTCAGTGGAGAAAGCTAAAACTGACTAGCATGATAAGGCGAGAGACTGGTCGTTGTTCGAGAGGTCTTTTCGGGTCCCTAAAGACTCATACCGCTTCAAGCGAAGTACCGGATAATGTCCGACGAAGGCGTCGATAGCGCCCCGAATTCGGTCTTCCGAATACTAGGGGCTTCGCCGAAATTTAAAATTATAGAATTCTATGGCTAAGTGAGAGTGTTCAAGCATTATAAGTCCGGTTGCCTTGTTCGTTGTGTTGGCGCCTCCTAGATGGACCCAAAAATGGGAACAAGAGTGCTCAAGTTATCCCAACACCCCAGCGATTCTATGCTCGGGGTGAAGCCAACGACTTGCCATCTCTCGATTTTATAAACAGCCGCCTGTAAGGTAATATTTTAAACTAAACAAGCGTTGCTTAAGCGCATATGAACAAAGTTTTCAGCGCACAGGATAATACATAGCGAGTTTTACTCAATAATTACATCTCTAGGGCACTCATCCGCAATATTGCGGGCACCCTTCAGGACAGTCTTATAATACATTTCGGGCGTACGATACTCCTTGCCCGCTGGCGGCGGGTCAGTAAGAAGCCTCTCCACATCCAGCCTGCCCCAGTGCACCTTTGCGCTGGCAAAGGCCCGACGAGCACCTTCAATACAGGCGGAGCGCTTGACGACCTCCACCCAGTGGCACGCATCCACCAGCCGCCGCGACGCCGGCGTAGCTCCCGGCATGGCCTGTCCAGCCACAGCCGGACTATGAGGCCCTTCATGGCCTCCTCAGCCGCCTTGTGGAGCTCGACCAGCTGCTTTAGCTGGTCGCTAGAAACACCGGATGGCGGGCTCGGCGTCTTGAGACCGAAGACCTTCTCCGTTGAGCTTCCCTCCTGCCCCACGGTAGAATGCGGCGCATCGGATACACTTCTTGGCAGATCTGCAAACGCCTCGAGAGCTCGAATTCGGGTAAGTGTCGGGTAGTTTACATTAACATGCTTGCTTTGCATGAAAAATGCCTTACCGCGCTATCTTCTTCACATCTTCGACCTCTGAAGGGCCTTACGAGCCTCGGCCTTGGCGGACTTGGCACTTTCGAGGCCGAGGCGAGCCGGACTCTCGAGTCTCGGTCGCGCTCCAAACTCTCATGCTTCTCCATGAGAGCACGGAGCTCTTGCCGCACTTCCGCCACCCGCGCCTCCTGCTTCTCTCGCTCTGCCCGTTCAGCGATTATGCGTTCGACGCGGACACAGCCTCGCCTGTGGTTGCCACCTCGTTAGTGGCCCCTGTAGTACCCACGTTATCCTTGTCATTTTTATTGCAACCTAAATCCTTTTCTGTAAGGTAAATCTTTAAAGTGGTGTTACTCACCTTCTTTGTCCTCGAGCTGCTTCTTAGCACGGCCGAGATCTTGCTCGGACCGCTCGAGATACTGCTTCAATGCATTGACCTCCGCAGTCAGTGTGGTAGAGGTCAGTAGCGCAGCCTGCAAACCCATATTGACATATTTTTTAAGCAACCCTGCGTATATCTTTTTAAATCCTCAGTCCGGCTTTTCTTTCCGAGCATGAACCGAGCATCGAAACTCTTGTCTATGCGGTATTACATTACATAATTTTAACTTCTTACCTCAAAGCTTTGTTAGAAGGCTGCTGCAGCTTCGGTCGGCCGGCTCTTAGCGAAGCTGAACCTTCGAATCACCGCACTCATGATAGTGCGGTGTTCTTCCTGATGGAAGCGCCTTTGGCGCCTCCAACAAGTTGTCCGGCGCCTCCGATTGGGCGGGGGCCGCCAGTGTCACGGTCTTGCCCTTCTTGCGAAGGGGCCGCCCGCCGAACTCTGGAACCACTGCAGGTTCTGACGTAGAGTCCGGCGCAAAGTCCGGGAGGCTGCCTTGCGGCGCCTTCGGAGCCTCCTCCTGATGGGTCCCCTCCCTGGATCCCACCTCACCGTCCTCAGCGGCACGAGGGGTGGAGGCAGTCGGAATGGATTCCACATCCGACGCAGCCAACGACCCGCTCGACGAAGCAGGGAGATCATCGTCGGCCGGACTGCAGGCAGTATGCGGTGTTAGAAGGACACTATGTGACAAAAAGAAATTGCAGATCATTCAGGGATCCGGATACTTACAATCTCGCCTGAGGCCTGGCCCTCGAGGGCCACTCTTCATCGCCAACGTTGGTGTTGGCAGAACTATCCAGGGGAATAGTTCTTCCCCTCTTGGACCCTTTGGCCTCCCCTGTTGGGGAGGCCTTCCTCTTTCTCTCTCCCTCCTCTGGGAGATGGTCTTCTTCCTCCTCCTCATCCTCGGGAGAGGAATCCGCCTCGGAGTCGTCGGACACCTGAAAATGGGAACTCTTTCGAGTACCCGTGGCCACCTTCTTGGCCTTCTTCTCCGGCACCACGTGCGGTGCCGGAACCAACAGCCCCGCCAGACGGGCGTCCACTACGTCTTCTGGCATGGGAGCCGGGCAGACGAGCTGCTCGGCCTTCTTCATCCATTCATGTCAAAGGAGAAGGGAGATTAAAAACCCGCTTAGGGTCGAACTATTAACAACAAGTGTCCCGTAAAGGGGTAGAATCACTTACCTCGTCAGCTGGACGCTGCGAGTGGAATCCGCGATCTTCCGTCGCGGATGCGGGGGCTTCGGCGCCCTTAAACAGCACCCTCCAGGCGCCTTCGTACGTTGTGTCAAAGAGCCCGCTCAGCGCCTGGTGCTGTTCCGGATCGAACTCCCACAGATTGAATGCCCGTTCTTGGCATGGGAGAATCCGGCGGACGAGCATGACTTGGACCACGTTAACCAGCCTGAGCTTCTTGTTCACCAGCTTCTGGATACAGGCTTGGAGTCCCGTCAGCTCCTTCGAATTGCCCCACAACAAGCCCTTCTCTTTCCAGGAGGTGAGCTGCGTGGGGATACCAGATCTGAACTCGGGGGCCGCCGCCCACAAAGGGTCGTGCGGCTCGGTGATATAGAACCACCCCAACTGCCACCCCTTGACGGATTCCACGAGGGCCCCTTCGAACCAAAGGACGTTGGGCATCTTGCCCAACATGGCGCCTCCGCACTCCGCTTGAGTGCCCTTCACTACCTTCGGCTTGACGTTGAAGGTCTTGAGCCACAAGCCGAAGTGGGGCTGGATGCAGAGGAAGGCCTCGCACACGACGATAAACGCCGAGATGTTGAGGATGAAGTTTGGCGCCAGATCATGGAAATCCAGGCCGTAGTAGAACATGAGCCCCCGGACAAAGGGGTGAAGTGGAAAGCCCAGTCCGCGGAGGAAGTGGGGGAGGAAAACGACCCTCTCATGGGGCCCGGGGGTGGGGATGAGCTGCCCCTCGTCGGGCAGCCGGTGCGCGACGTTGCCGGAAAGGTATCCGGCGCTGTGCAGCTTTGTGATGTGCTCCTCCTTAATGGTTGAGGCCAGCCATTTACCTCCCGCTCCGGACATGGTCGGAGAAGGTCGAGGCGAGATGTGCGAACCTGGGCGCTGGAGCTCGAGTGCGCGGAGATGGATAAGCAAAGGAGGAAGAAGGCGTAGGTGAAAAGCTGAATCCTTATCCTTTATATATAGGCGGGCGAAGACTATGCGTCCCCACTAGCCTAGTAAAACTCGCTTATCTCCCAAGCGCCACCATCAATGGCGCGGTTGGGTTACCCACGTCCGTATTGATGAGAATCCTGGGATAAGGGGAACACGATCTCTGCTTCGACAAGACATGCCAGAGAAACCGCTTCGCTAAATGCGCTGAGGTGGTATAATAAAAAACGATTCAAGTAAAGGCTTCGTAGTGGTGTGACGTCATGCCAATAAATACGTCAGCAGATTGAACTTGTGTATATATTATTCTCTGTACGGTGGAATGTGGAATTTATTTTGCAGAGCCGGACACTATCCTGGTGTTCACAATCTTCTTTGGATTATTCAAAGGAGGAACCCGCCTTGCAATGCCGAACATTATGCGCGCGGACTCATCGTCATTGAAGCCGAGTTCGGGGGCTCTTGAGGAGTCTGGACTAGGGGTGTCCGGACAGCGGACTATCATCGTCCGCGGACTCCAAGACTACGAAGATACAAGATTGAAGACTCCGTCCCCGTGTCCGGATGGGACTTTCCTTGGCGTGGAAGGCAAGCTTGGCAATACGGATATGTAGATCTCCTACCATTGTAACCGACTCTGTGTAACCCTAGCCCTCTCCGGTGTCTATATAAACCGGAGGGCTTTAGTCCGTAGGACATAACCTCCATTACAACAATCATACCATAGGCTAGCTTCTAGGGTTTAGCCTCCTTGATCTCGTGGTAGATCCACTCTTGTAATACACATCATCAATATTAATCAAGCAGGACGTAGGGTTATACCTCCATCAAGAGGGCCCGAACCTGGGTAAAACATCGTGTCCCTTGTCTCCTGTTACCATCCGCCTAGACGCATAGTTCGGGACCCCCTACCCGAGATCCACCGGTTTTGACACCGACAATGAGCCCTCTCACAAAAGGATCCGTCGGGAAGCCTAAACCCTGACGGAGGTGGGATACAAAGACGACATACTCGCCGGGCTCGGGGGTGGGGATGGCCTGCCCTTCTGCGGGCAACCTGTGTGAAATCTTGTAGGACAGGTACTTGGCTTCTCGCAGCTTTAGCACGTCCTCCTCCGTGACGGAGGAGGGCATCCACCGGCCCTGAAGGTCAGAGCCGGACATTGTTGACGGTCCGAAGCGCTCGAATCTGGGGCTCTGGGTGTTGGAACTTGGAGCAAGGAGAGGATTCGATGGAAGATTGAAGAAAAGAAACGAGCCTTGGTCCTATTGTAAAGAGGGAGAATACCAAGAGCCGTCTCCGTGACCGTTCGGGACTCGCCGATAGAGGCGTGGCGGCGAAGCGCGCGTTGGGTTACCCACGTCCGTATTGATGAGAATCCCGGAATAAGGGGAACACGATCTCTGCTTCGACAAGATGTGCCAAGGAAACCGCTTCGCTAAACGCATGGAGGTGGTATAATAAAAAACGATTCGAGTAAAGGCTCGGTAGTGGCGTGATGTCATGCCACGAAATACGTCAGCAGATTGAACTTGTGTATATATTATTCTCTCTATGTTGGAATGTGGAATTTATTTTGCAGAGCCGGACACTATCCGGGTGTTCACAATCTTCTATGGATTATTCGGAGGAGGAACCCGCCTTGCAATGCCGAACATTATGCGCGCCGGACTCATCGTCATTGAAGCCGAGTTCAGGCTACTCGAGGAGTCTGGACTAGGGGTGTCCGGACAGCGGGACTATCATCGTCCGCCGGACTCCAAGACTATGAAGATACAAGATTGAAGACTTCATCCCGTGTCCGGATGGGACTTTCCTTGGCGTGGACGGCAAGCTTGGCGATACGGATATGTAGATCTCCTACCATTGTAACCGACTCTGTGTAACCCTAGCCCTATCCGGTGTCTATATAAACCGGAGGGCTTTAGTCCATAGGACACAACATCCATTACAACAATCATACCATAGGCTAGCTTCTAAGGTTTAGCCTCCTTGATCTCGTGGTAGATCCACTCTTGTAATACACATCATCAATATTAATCAAGCAGGACATAGGGTTTTACCTCCATCAAGAGGGCCCGAACCTGGGTAAAACATCGTGTCCCTCGTCTCCTGTTACCATCCTCCTAGACGCACAGTTCGGGAGCCCCTACCCGAGATCCGCCGGTTTTGACACCGACACTCCCCCTCGGACGATTCCTTGGCCACATCCTCGACAGGGGGGCCTCGGTGCTGGTGCCGCCCGCCTCCCTGGCAGATTGCACCCACTTAGCAAGCTCCTTCTCATCCGTGGCCACAGCGGCCTCGTTCTCCACGCCGCCGGCATCACCGGCCAGCCTGGCAAGCTCCGCCTCCATCGCTCTGGCGGCGATGTAGTCCAGCTCCCCCTGGGTGGTGTCCTGGATGAGCAGTGGCTCATCATGATCGAGTTCTTCGACCAAGTTAGCAAAGAAATCCTCCACCTCGCGTGCCGGGGGCTCGACCCAGGCCGGGTCAAGACCGTGCGCGTTGAAGACCGGCATCATAGTGAGGATGTCAGCCTGCCGGGTGTTGTTGCTCAGCAGGACCACCCCTGACAGCAGCCCAAACAAGGGCCCCTTGAAGACCTTGCCGGACTTTGTGGCCTTGCCGGTCC
The DNA here is from genome assembly GCA_021437245.1 of Aegilops speltoides. NCBI lineage: Eukaryota > Viridiplantae > Streptophyta > Magnoliopsida > Poales > Poaceae > Aegilops > Aegilops speltoides. The sequence continues at coordinate 143,762,308 of CM038141.1, forward strand.
TCTCCACCTTGCCGTCGGCATACACATCGAGCTAGAAGAGCCTCCGGCAATACCAGGAGTGCCCCAGTACCGTGAGGTTGTGCTTCAGGCCGGTGCGGAGCCTCATGATGTCGGTCGCGCTCCTAAAATCCCAGGCCGGCCTCCCCTAGTTGTGCAGCAGAGCGATTCGACGGCGGATGAAGTCTGCCGCAATCATCTCGAGGGTGAGCCGGGCCTCGGTGAGGCAGCAAATCCTGGCGGTGGCGATCGGAAATTTCTTGTCGTTGGGGTTGAGGTCGCTCCAGTCCGCGCCACGGAGCAGCGGCTCCCGACGAACACCCCGGCAGAACTCCGGTGGGTTCTCCTCCACGATCCAGTACCACCAGACCCACCACTCCTCCCATCTCTCCTTCGTGTCGCTCTCTGGGTACACACCTTTCTCCTGGGCCATTGGGATCCAGGCGATGGTTCCAGAAAGGGCGCCCCTGGGTTGGACGCGGGGGGAGAAGTAATGGCGCAAAAGCGTCGTGCTGGGCACCACCTCGGCAAAGCCCTCACAGAGGTGGGCAAAGCATGCCAGGCACGCCACGGCATTCGGCGTGAGGTCCAACAAATGGAAGCCAAAAGTGCTCATGATGTCGTTGAAGAAGTCGGAAAAAGGGGGCAGAGCCCGCAGAAGAGAAGTCGATGAAGAATGGGTACCGTTTTGGGCCACCCTTGTTGCAATCCGCAGGGAGGGCGCGCGTGGCAGGGTGCACCGTCGTCGCCGCCCTTGAGGGAGTCCTGGACTAGGGCGTGTCCGGAAAGCCGAACTATCATCATTGGCCGGACTCCAAGACTGTGAAGATACAAGATTGAAGACTTCGTCCCGTGTCCGGATGGGACTTTCCTTGGCGTGGAAGGCAAGCTTGGCGATACGGATATGTAGATCTCCTACCATTGTAACCGACTCTGTGTAACCCTAGCTCTCTCTGGTGTCTATATAAACCGGAGGGTTTTAGTCTGTAGGACGAACAACAATCATACCATAGGCTAGCTTCTAGGGTTTAGCCTCCTTGATCTCGTGGTAGATCTACTCTTGTACTACCCATATCATCAATATCAATCAAGCAGGAGTAGGGTTTTACCTCCATCGAGAGGGCCCGAACCTGGGTAAAAACATTGTGTCCCTTGTCTCTTGTTACCATCCGCCTAGACGCATAGTTCGGGACCCCCTACCCGAGATCCGCCGGTTTTGACACCGACATTGGTGCTTTCATTGAGAGTTCCTCTGTGTCCTCGCCCATAGGCCCGATGGCTCCTTCGATCATCAACAATGACGCGGTCCAGGGTGAGACTTTTCTCCCCGGACAGATCTTTGTATTCGGCGGCTTAGCGCTGCGGGCCAATTCGCTTGGCCATCTAGAGCAGATCGAAAGCTACGCCCCTGGCTATCAGGTCAGGTTTGGAAGTTTGAACTATACGGCTGATATCTGCGGAGACTTGATCTTCGACGGATTCGAGCCATAGCCGAGCGCGCTGCACTGTCACGATGGGCATTATTTAGCTCTGCTGCCGGACAGTGCCGTGGAGGCCGCACAAGAGTCCGCTCCGACCCTTAACTTCCGGGCGATTGCGTCGTCGAGGATGGGTGGCTGGACACCGCCTCGGGGCTGCTACCTCTGGCGATGGAGCGAATACCGACCTGTCCCTTGTGAAGCTCGTGACTCGAGGTGCGGACTCCTCGCCGGACTCCGAACCTCCCGCGCCCCTTCCAATCGAATCCGATTGGGCGTCGATCATGGAGTTCACCGCTGCGGACATCTTTCAGCACTCGCCTTTCGGTGACATCCTGAATTCGCTAAAGTGTCTCTCTTTATCAGGAGAGCCTTGGCTGGATTATGGCCAGGACGGTTGGGACGCGGACGACGAAGAAGATCAAAGCCCACCCACCACCCACTTCGTAGCCAGTGTCGATGACTTAACCGACATGCTAGATTTCGACTCCGAAGATATCGACGGTATGGACGACGATGCCGGAGACGACCAAGAACCAGCGCCCATAGGGCACTGGAAAACCACCTCAACTCACGATGTATATATGGTGGATACACCTAAGGGAAGCGATAACGAGGAACAACGGGACCTGGCAAAGGATAATTCCCCCGAAAAACAGCCGAGACGGCGACGCAAGCGCCGCCCAAAGTCCCGACTCGACAACGACAGCACCCATACGGACCCAGCCACAGAGCAGGGCGAACTGGTGGACGACGAACATGCCCCCAAGCAACCATCCGAGCAAGATAAATTGGATAAACAATCCATCCCCGGTGAAAACAACTGTCCGGATGATCTTACGCCGGACACATCGTTGGAACAAAAGAACCTCCAAAAAAGACTCGTCGCCACTACACGAAGTCTGAGGAAGCAGAAGCGGAAGCTCAAAACAGCGGAAGACGTACTCAGGATGAGACAGAGCAAAGTACTCAAGGCCACAGACAAATATGGCGATAGTCGCCAAACAAAAAGCTACCCGAAGCGCAAACTACTGCCCGAATTCGACGAAGAGGCCGTAAAGCCCCACAATCGGAGAACAAAGGGGCCGCCCGGTCGGATAGACGACCACATGACAAACAAAGAGCGGCAAGCGGCGTCGCACATAAGCCGGCACGTGATCCACAAAAGGATCCTCGCAAATAGGATGGACCGGTCAGGTCCATCTATGGGCCAAGAAAGCAAGCTCCAGAAAGCAACACAACAGGTCGAGTATTCGAACATCACGGCACACCCAAATACAGGGGCACCGCACACCCCTTATGTTTCACCGATAAGGTGCTGGATTGTGAATTTCCAGCGGGATTCAAACCCGTAAACATAGAGGCATACGACGGAACAACAGACCCTGGAGTCTGGATTGAGGATTACATCCTGCACATACATATGGCCAGAGGAGATGACCTCCACGCCATAAAATACTTACCCCTCAAGCTCAAAGGGACAGCCCGGCACTGGCTCAAAAGCCTCCCAAAAAATACCATTGGAAGTTGGTAAGAGCTCGAGGATGCGTTTCGGGCAAATTTTCAGGGGACTTACGTCCGCCCTCCGGATGCAGACGATTTAAGTCACATAACTCAACAGCCCGGAGAATCAGCCCGCAAGTTCTGGAACAGGTTCCTCACCAAAAAGAACCAAATAGTCAATCGTGTCAGGACCTTGAAGCCTTAGCAGCCTTCAAACATAACGTCCGAGACGAATGGCTCGCCAGACACCTCGGCCAGGAAAAGCCAAGGACAATGGCCGCACTAACAAGCCTCATGACCTGCTTTTGCGCGGGAGAGGATAGCTGGCTGGCAAGATGAAGCACCAGCGACCCAAGTACATCCGAGGCCAGGGATGGAAATGGGAAACCACGACGCAGGAAGGACCAGCGCCGGACTAAGGGAAATGGCCCAAAGAGCACGACAGTCAACACCGGATTCAAAAGCTCTTGGCAGAACAACAAAACACTACCTCTCAAGGACAACAGCGACGAGCTATCAAACCTAAACAAAATCTTGGACAAAATATGCCAAATCCACAGCACCCCCGGGAAGCCTGCAAACCATACCCACAGAGATTGATGGGTCATCAAACAGTCCGGCCGACATAATGCCGAACACAAGGGGCTCGAAACACCAAGTGAGGACGATGACGAACTCCACAAGCAGAGCACCGGCAAACAAAGGAATTTCCCAGAAGAGGTCAAAGCAGTAAACTCACTTCATGTGACAAGCAAAAATAGATGGCGCCCATTAAAATGCGCGCCCGCCTGTCCACCAATGAGTCGAGTCCTTTGGATGTCAAAACCAATCACTTTCGACCATCGAGATTACTCGGAAGTATCCAAAGCGCAGGATGGACTGCCCTGGTATTAGATCCTATAATCGACGGACTGCAATTTACTCAAGTCCTAATGGACGGCGGCGATGATCTAAACCTACTATATCGAGGACACAATCCGCAGCATGGGGATAGACCCAACCAAAATACGCCATAACAACACTTCCTTTAAAGGAGTGATGCCAGGCCCATATGCCCATTGTACGGGCTCTCTACCACTAGAAGTTGTGTTCGGCTCATCCGACAACTCCGTCGCGAAAAGTTAGTCTTCCACATCGCCCCATTTAAAAGTAGCTATCAAGCCTTTGTTGGGACGCTTGGCTTTTCGCCGCTTTAATGCAATACCGCATTATGCATCTCTTACACTTAAAATGCCCGGTCCATGGGGCATTATTTCATTAAAGGGAAACTTCGAGTGTCCCTCGAATACGGAAGAACATGAGACTGCCTTGACAGCCACACACTAATCCGGCTTTGCTGATCAAAGCCCCTAAACAGGTCATTCAGACCCCGGACACGGTTAGGCGAGTCTAGTATAAATAAACAAGGGGCTTACTAGCCGCGCACCCCTTTACAAGGGGCTCCACGCATGCAGAAAAAGAGACAATAAAGCTCAATTTTATTCATTCTTTGAATCATACTCTATTTATTTCAACATACATCTTTCGCACGAACTCTTTTTCCAACTAAGTTCTTCTCTTTTACAGATGAACACCGTGCTACACCCATCCAGATCTGACTGCAACGGAGACACAAAGCAGACGTGCGATCGGACTGTTGCAAGGATTCTTTTCACATTAAGACCCTACGTAAACCTTTTTTACTGTCTCTTGTTGATACACATCCCCCGCTTTTTTGCTATAACCAAGGAGGAGGCTGGTGTTTTGGCATCGGCCGCGCCAGAAGTTTTCGCGCGTACCTGGACACTAGGGGCTTAGGGCATTGTTCTGCCCGTCTTCATAAAGACCGAATACCTTAAGGAGTGTTCGTCATCTCAAGTTAGGCCCTATATGCATCAGCTCCGAATCATGTCTTTGGTCAAATGTTGGGTTTGCCCGGCACCTGTGTTTTGCTGCCTTACGTTCCGCTCTATCGGCTAACGCGGCACCAGGAGAACTACTGCGATTATGCCCCAGTTCGCCCAGGTGAGCACCTCAGTAGAGAAAGCCGACAACTGACTATCATGATATAGCGAGAGACTGGTCAACCACTTGATCGACCACCGGAATGTTTAGAATTCCTCCGCTTTAACGAAGGACCGTTTCCCAGTCAGGCACATACGCGCCTCGAAATTCGGAGAGCGCAGCGCCACTAGGGGCTATATAGTAGCCCCACCATTGAACTCCTATGGCTAAGTGAAAGTGATAAAGCATTATAGTCGGGTTGCCTAGTTTGCTACGCTATCACCTCCTTCACAGGACCCAGACGTTGGATTAAGTGTGAAAATGCGCTCTTTTTTGCAAACACCCCCGCACTATGTACGTGGGGGCTGAAGCCGAAGACTGCCATCTTTCAGGTTATATAAACATATACGTTAACGGCCGCACAGGAGGAATTTCAACACTTGAACGCACAAGTATAAAAAGCCCTTATATTATATTTGAAACATGGTTTCACAAATCATACATGTCATTTGAACATAACATCTTTCGAGCACTGCGTCTCTATTAAACGAGCGCCCTGCAGGACTTCCTCCAAATAGTGTTCGGCTGGTAATCGGCTTCTGTCCGAATCCTGGGATGCAATGTCGGTGGCCTCCATTTCTGCCCAGTATGTTTTAACACGGGCGAGTGCCATCCGTGCACCCTCTATGCATGCCGACTGCTTCATCGCCTCGATATGCGGCATCGCATCAAGGAGCTGCTGCACCAAGCCAAAATAACTCTTCGGCTCGGGCCGTTTCGGCCACAAATGAGCCACGACATCTTTCATGGCAAGTCCAGATAACCAATTCAGCTCAGCCCATTCGTCTAACCAATCGGTCAATGGAAGTAGACACCCCGGACTATGGAATTGTGACCAAAAATGCTCTTCCATTCCGTGATCCTTCTGGCCCCGGAAGTGTGCGACTGCGTCTGCGGCACTCACCGCTAAATTCAGATAAGCATCCTCCAGACCCGATAACTAGCCCAACTGAGCATACTTCGGATCCGTGAACTTGCTACGCAGCAGAAAGGGCTTTCCAGCCGCATTATCCCCGGCCTGACGCAGCTCCTCCTTTATAGCTCTCATCACGGAGCGGGCATCCTTGGCTTCGGCGGTGGCCTTCTTCAGGTCCTCTTGCTCCGCTCGGTGTTCCCTTTTAAGAAGCTCGCAGCGGTCGGTAGCATCCTTCAGCTCCACGGCCATCTTGGCCATTTCCTCCCTGCTTCGGCAGTGAGCAGCCTGTCCGGCTTTCAGCTCTTCGGCCACCTTCAAGGCAGCCGCATCACTTTTTCTGGCTTGCTCCTTTGCTCGGGCAAGCTCTGCCTGAAGATCCTCCATAGCAGCGGCACCATCTGCATTAAGCATACATGTAGTAAGGCACGGGCGTCAAGCTCCCTTACAAGGTGTCCACGGAGAAGCCACATACCTTGTGACTCGTCAAGTCGCTTATTGACCAGAGCGATGTCCGCATCCGCAACGTCAAGTTGCCGCTTCAGTTTGGCAACTCTATCAATCCGGCTGCCACCGAACGCTCCGCCCCCTGAATAGGAAGGGCGACATCTTATAACTGAGATTATGATCATCGGCACGCCGTCACTTTTGACAATGTACCGAGTCTCACGGGCTACTATCTATACAGGGCGCATTCTATATGCAAAATTGTTAGAAGGTATATCATTTTCGCGTACCTCAAACCCCGTCAGTAAACTTCTAACGGCTTCATGCAATCCCCTCTCAGCGGATGAAATCCTTTCAATCACCGTACCCATTAACACGCGGTGATCTTATGAGATAGATGCTCGCCCGAGCAGATCCTTCACCTCCTCCGACCATACACCAGTTGCTGCCGGACCTCCCGGCCCCGCCGGGCTCGGGGAAATCCTCCGTGACGACACCTTAGGGTTGTCTGCCCCGCCTGACGGTGCAGCAGATGGAGGCGTTTCGCTCTCCATCATCTCCGGACGAAGATCCCCCGAAGATGAGCTTTGCTGAGAAGGGCTGAGATCCGAACTACAAGGTAAAACTTCGGTTATCTTCAGAAATAAAACAGGGATGTCCTTATTACAAAACTCCCCTTTCTACTTACGGCTCGCTGGAGGGCTGATTCCCTTGGGGAAATAGTGCGGCCGGGCCTTCTCCTGGTGCAGGGCCCTCTGGTGAAGATTTCTTCCCCCGCTTTGAGGCCTTGGCCTCCGGATCTTCAAAAGCGGTCCTCTTCTCCCCCTGGAGGGAGGGATCCTCGATCCCCCCTTTCTTGAGAGCCTCCTTAGCGGAGGCGGTAGTTTTCCTGCTTTCCCCTTCGCCCTCTTCTGAAGGCGCAGCCTCCAAAGATCCCGAACACAGATCCAGCGTGGTCTCGTGGGGGGGGCGGACATCAGACGCTTTTGCTATCCACTCCTGTTCAAGGGATAGCTGGTTAAAGGGCAAGTTTATGATAAGTGTATGGACAGCGTGTCCGGGCATAGGACTACTTACTTGAGTATACGGGCGATTGCAGCTCAGGCCTGCATCCTCGGTTAAGTCCAAACACATTTCTTGTGATCCGAAGAATAGTTTATACATCTCCACGGGCGTCGCACCCATGAAGTGTTGGAGAGCTCGCGGTCCCTCCGGATTGAATTCCCACAGGCGGAGGGGGCGACGTTTGCAGGGCAGAAGGAGTCGAATCAGCATGACCTGCGCCACTACGACTAGATTGATCTCCCTTTCTTGGAGGTCTCGAATACGGCCCTGCAATAATGGCACGTCCTTGGACGGCCCCTAGTCAAGCCCTTTGTTGACCCGTGACGCCAGCCGTTGTGGAGGGCCCGAGCGAAAGGCAGGCGGCGCCACCCATCTGGTGCCCCTAGGAGCGGTGATGTAGAACCACTCCTGTTGCCACAAACCAAGCTCCTTTTGGAAAAAGCGCTCGGGCCACGGAGCGTCAGCTCTCTTGCTTATAACTGCCCCTCCGCATTCTGCCTGCCGCTCCTCGATCATCTTCGGCTCCACGTTGAAGGTCTTGAGCCACAATCCGAAGTGAGGAGTGGTGTGGAGGAAGGCTTCGCATACGACAATGAACGATGAGATGTGGAGGATGGACTCCGGATCCAAGTCATGGAATTCCAACCCATAATAAAACATGAGCCCCCTTACGAAGGGTCCATCGGGAAGCCTAAACCCCGACGGAAGTGAGACACGAACACCAAACTCTCACCGGGCTCGGGAGTGGGAATGACTTGCCCTTGGGTGGGCAGCCTATGCGAAATCTCGCCGGTTAGATACCTGGCGTCTCTCAGCTTTAGCACGTCTTCTTCCGTGATGGAAGAGGGCATCCACCGGCCCTATAGGTCGGAGCCGGACATTTTCGAAGGTCCGCAGCGCCTGAATCTGGAGCCTTGGGTGTTGGAACTCGGGGCGAGGGGCGGATTCGATTGAAGATTGAAGAAAAGGAACAGGCCTTGGTCTCGTTATAAAGGGGCTGAATACCAAGAGCTGCCTCCGTAACCGTTTGGGACTCGCCTTCGATGGAGGGGGCGTGCCAACGGGCACATTTGGGTTACCCACGTCCATATTGATGAGGATCCCGGAATAAGGGGACACGATCTCTGCTGTTACAAGACGTGCCAAGGAAACCGCTTCGCTAAACGCGCTGAGGTAGAACAATAAAAACGATTCGAGTAAAGGCTTGGCCGTGATGTGATGTCATATCACGAAATACGTCAGCAGATTGAACTTGTGTAAATATTATTCTCTCTGTGGTGGTATGTGGAATTTATTTTGCAGAGCCGGACACTATCCTGGTGTTCAAAATCTTCTATGAATTATTCGGAGGACGAACCCGCCTTGCAATGCCGAAGACAATATGCGCGCCGGACTCGTCGTCATTGAAGCCTGGTTCAGGGGCTACTGAGGGAGTCCTGGACTAGGGGGTGTCCGGATAGCCGAACTATCATCATTGGCCGGACTCCAAGACTGTGAAGATACAAGATTGAAGACTTTGTCCCGTGTCCGAATGGGACTTTCCTTGGCATGGAAGGCAAGCTTGGCGATACGGATATGTAGATCTCCTACCATTGTAACCGACTCTGTGTAACCCTAGCCCTCTCTGGTGTCTATATAAACCGGAGGGTTTTAGTCCGTAGGACGAACAACAATCATACCATAGGCTAGCTTCTAGGGTTTAGCCTCCTTGATCTCGTGGTAGATCTACTCTTGTACTACCCATATCATCAATATCAATCAAGAAGGAGTAGGGTTTTACCTCCATCGAGACGGCAAGAACCTGGGTAAAAACATCGTGTCCCTTGTCTCCTGTTATCAATCAAGCAGGAGTAGGGTGCATCGTCGTCGCCGCCCCCCACAAAGGCTTGAAGTAGTCCTTGAGCTCGAAGACGTCGACTCACGACGGGGTGAAATAGGCGGACTGCGCCCGCCACGCCACCGCCTCGCTCTCTGGCGTCTCCTTCTCCTTCGTGTCCTTGGCTACGCCCTTGCCCTTCCCAGATTTAGGCGCCAAGGCAACTGGGAAGAGGGCAATGGATGGAAGGCAGCGGGGAGCGCAGCAGCGACGAGCAGGATCTTGAGGAGGAAGTAGATGAGGACCGCGATGTCGAGATTGGGGGAAAGCACAAGGGGTAAATCAGCCGCACGCCCGCGGTTATTCCTTTTTATGGGGAAGACGCGGGCCGCCTCTTTCCCATTTATTGCAACGTGACGCATGCCTGCAGCGACCGCCCCACGCATGCCCCCCACATCACGCACGACCCACACGTCACGCATTCAACACGGGTCGTGGGGAAGCACAGCGAATGAAAAGTTACCACGGTAAAAACCGCCCCGTCTGCCCGCGCACCATTTTGGGCCTAGCCCAACAGTGTGTTGCGCTTATGTGTGGCCCAGGCCCGGGGGCTCCTGTCGGTGTACAGAAGTAGGGGCACTATTGGGGATATAACTACTGAGTATAAACCGCCCAGGTGGGGCCGGGTTATACCTGTAATGAGTTATCCATATTGAAGCCCATGAAAACAAGGAGTGTGGCACTTTACTAAAGAGACTTACAGGCCCAGGGCCCAAAGGAGGATTAGGGCCCGTAGACATAAACCGCCATGTACTATGTAACTTGTGTTGTTAGATAGGAAAGGGTAGAAACCGAGCCGGACACATGTATGAGTCGGCGTCGGGATTCTGTAAACTGTCGGGCGTCAACCTGTGTATATAAAGGGCAACCCGGCAGCAGTTCAGAAACAAGAAACAACAACTCGAGAGCCAGGTAAAGCGGATTCGCTCCCTAATCATCAAGAACCCCATCAATTCCACCACAACTGGATCGTAGGCTTTTACCTTCACCGCAAGGGGCCGAACCAGTATAAACTCCCCGTATCCTTTGTCTGATTTAACCCCTTTAAGCTAATCTCGTTGCGATGGCTCCACTACTAAGTCCTCACACTAGAACATCTGACGTGATAATTCCGCGACAGTTGGCGCCCACCGTGGGGCTATCGCACGATGGTTTCGAGTTCTTAAAGGGCAACTTCGAAGGACTCAAGGGATATGCAGTGGGCCGGATGACCAGGAGTCGTGGCGGCAAGCTCTACATTGACGATGCAGGCCGGGGCCCCGACGCCGGCTCAATCGAGCATGGGTACCGAGTCCCCTTCGGAGGAATTCATGTTTTCATTGGCAAGATCGGCGAACAGGGCCCTGAGCCGGACACATGCACCGACTTCGTCGAGACGTCTCAGTGTGCAAGCCTCGCCCGACTTCAGCCTGCCATGAAGCATGCGTTCGTAGGATTCATCAATGTGCGAAATCTGAACCGGCATCCGACGGTGAGACGGTTGTTTATTCAGATGGTGAATCATCCACCAGCAAGACCGAGTCACTGTACCAACTTCAAGATGGCCGGTTTGGGGGCTGTTTCGATGGTGACAGTATTCAGGACCCCCTTGAACCGCTGAACCGGGTTGCGATCTTTATGGCCGGTACGCAGTGCACGCAACACTCCTCAGCTGCAGCAGCAAAGATTTCCGGATTGGCAGCCGGGCAGAGGCCCCGCCACCCACCGCCAAGTTCTCGCTCGGTTTATTGACGCTCGATGACATTCTTGACCACAGAGGTTACTGCGGACAATCGAGATCAGCATAACGCGGAAGTCACAAAGCGGCGAGATCAAATAGCTCAGGCCAAGGAGGACTTGGCGGTTGAGAAAACCAGGATGGCTGAGGAGCGGGCCGCTTTGGATGCTCAGGCGTAGCGGATTCAAGCAGAAAATTACTGGCTCATGCTGGATCAGAACACTTCAAACGACGTGTTGAGGAGGAGGCATCGGTCTCGTCTGCCATCGGTTTATGAGGCAATGAATCTCTTCAACACGCCAGGAGCAGGAACCAGTAATCCGGTAGTGATAAACCGGATTGAAGCACCCGGGACAGGAGCGCTGGATCAGCCACGAGGGACGGATCCGCCTCGATAAAACCATGAACCACCTCAGTACATGCCGACACCGCCGGGTCACTTCTCCACCTCTTTATATAACATGATCGCTGCGGCATCGCGATTGGCAGCTATTCCAATGGAGGGCGAGTCTCCAGCAGCGGTTGAGACGCGGCGCGCCAGAGATCTCCTTCAAACGGCTATGGTTCAGCAGCAGGCTTATTCATATAGTCGAGATAGAATTCACTCAACCCCTCGCCCAAGCCGGAGTTACAGCAGGCATATTGATGAACCGGCTATGTCGAGCAGTGCAAGGAACCATAATGTGCCTCGAGGGCCTAACCCGGCGGGGCGATGGTGCCAATGCTCAGGATGTGGTGGATAACGGTAGAGCGCGTCGAGAAGTCGAGTTAGCAGCGCAGTACATGGACCGTCAGCTTACTCCGGTTCGTCCGACGACTTCTGTGGAACTAGGTCTTGCTTTCAGCTCTTGGGGGTGACGTGTCTCACCCCGGCTTTACGCAATGTGCAGCTGCCCAAGGATTTCAAGGGTCTGTGCAAAGTGCCCAATTACACTACTGACTTACCTCCCGAGTCATGGGTCGAGAGCTATGAGATGGCGATGGAGATGCTGGATGTAGATGAGGCGGCATGTGCTAAGTACTTTACCATGATGTTGGATGGAAGGACTCGCACTTGGCTAAAAAGTTTGCCAGCTAATTCCATTGGATCATGGGCCGAGTTAAAGGCCTGGTTTATACTGAATTTCAAGGACACGTGCAAGCACCCCATGTCAATTGTGGATCTAGCCGCCTGTGTCCAAGAAGAAGGCGAATCGACGACCCTTTGGGTGCACCGGGTTTCGGAGATCTTGCATTTGTTGGACCGCATCAATGCCGATTCGGCAGTTATAACATTGGAAGGCAATTGCCGGTTTAAGCCTCAGAAGTTGAAGTTGGGATGGCTCAAGTGTCACTGCAATGACATGGGAACGCTTATGGCAGCTCTGGTGAAATATGTCGACTCTGATAGTACCAAGGACCCCGAGTCTGATGATGAAAAGCCGGGGAAGGGAAATAAGAACGGAACACCAAAGGGCAGCAGCATAACCCGGCGGGCCATGCAAACAATGGTAAGCGCAAAGCAGATAATAGTTCAGATTTTGTGGCTGACACCAACGCATAGGATAATGGTCAGTGTCGTAAGGGTAAAACGCCCCGCGTGATGGAGGATCAGGTGTCAATCTTGAGCGCCTGTTAAATCAGCCTTGCCCAAGGCACGGGACGCGAGAGAAGCCAGCTACGCACCTCTGGAAGGATTGCTTTATTATGCGGGAGTTCAAAAACTCGGATCTTTTCCGATATGATCACGGACAACCCGGCGGTTGAGGACCCGGGTCTCATGGGCCGGGTTATGGTGGAGGTAATTCTGGCTCAGGATTCCAAGGTAATCCGGGCGGACATGGCAATCAAAGCAGTCAGGGCAACCAGGGTGGTTATAATCAATAGGGGAATCAGCAGCAACAACAATCAGGTTACCAGAGCCACCCGAAGCAGTTGAATAGTGGCCAGTATCATGTCTTCACCACTAGCCTGTGCAAGCACAATCATAAGCGGAACCGGCGGTGCCCCGTTACTTGCGCTGGTCTGAACAGCCTATTGTGTGGAGCCGGGAGGATCATCCGCCCCGGGTTGTTAATCCGGGTCATCTGGCGTTGGTGGTGGCACCTCAAGTTGGAGGTTATAAGTTCACCAAGGTGCTCATGGATGGAGGGAGCAGTATCAACATCTTGTATTATGACACCTTCTGTCGTATGGGGTTGACACACAAGAATCTTAAACCGTCCAACACTGTTTTCCATGGTGTGGTGCCTAGTAAATCGGCTTATCCGGTCGGTAAGATAGCTCTGGAGGTTGCTTTTGGAGATGATCATTGAGGGAGTCCTGGACTAGGGGGTGTCCGGACAGCCGTACTATCATCGTCCGCCGGACTCCAAGACTACGAAGATACAAGATTGAAGACTCCGTCTCGTGTCCGGATGGGACTTTCCTTGGCGTGGAAGGCAAGCTTGGCGATACGGATATGTAGATCTCCTACCATTGTAACCGACTCTGTGTAACCCTAGCCTTCTCCGGTGTCTATATAAAACGGAGGGCTTTAGTCCGTAGGACAACATACATTACAACAATCATACCATAGGCTAGCTTTAGGGTTTAGCCTCCTTGATCTCGTGGTAGATCCACTCTTGTACTACCCATATCATCAATATTAATCAAGCAGGGGCGTAGGGTTTTACCTCCATCGAGAGGGCCCAACTCGGGTAAAACATCGTGTCCCTTGTCTCCTGTTACCATCCGCCTAGACGCACAGTTCGGGACCCCCTACCCGAGATCCGCCGGTTTTGACACCGACATTGGTGCTTTCAATGAGAGTTCCTCTGTGTCGTCACTAATAGGCTCGATGACATCTTCAACCAACAACGCTGTCCAGGGTGGGACTTTTCTCCCCGGACAGATCTTCGTATTTGGCGGCTTCGCACTGCGGGCTAATTCGCTTGGCCATCTGGAGCAGATCGAAAGCTACGCCCCTGGCCGTCAGGTCAGATTCGGAAGCCTAAACTTCACAGCCGACATCCGCGGGGACTTGATCTTCGACGGGCTCGAGCCACAGCCAAGCGTGCCGCACTGTTACGATGGGCATGATCTAGCTCTGTCACCAAACAGTGAATTGGTGGCCGCACAAGAATCCGCTCCGGCCCTTAGACCAGAGCCGACCGCCCAGATCAAGGACCGGTGGTTGGACACCTTCTCGGGGGCTTCAACTCCCACGGCGATGGAGCCGAACACTACCCTTGTCCCTCGCGAAGCTCGTGACTCCGAGGTGCCGGACTCCTTGCCGGACTCCGGACCTCCCGCGCCCCTGCCAATCGAATCTGATTGGGCGCCGGTTATGGAATTCACCGCCACGGACATCTTCCAACACTCGCCCTTTGGCGACATCCTAAATTCGCTAAAGCATCTCTCGCTATCCGGAGAGTCCTGGCCGGATTATGGCCAGGATGGTTGGGATACGGACGACGAAGAAATTCAGAGCCCACCCACCACCCACTTTGTAGCCACTGTCGACGATCTAACCGACATGCTAGACTACGACTCAAGACATCGACGCTATGGACGGCGATGCCAGAGACGAACAGAACCAGCGCCTACGAGGCACCGAAGACCACCTCACATCGACATATACATGGTGGACACCCCAAAAGACGGGACGGCGAAGAAGCGGCGGAGGCAGATTCTTTAAAGAATCAAGCCAAGCGCCCGGCGTCGGGCGCCGCTCTAAATCCCGCCACAAAGAAGAATGGAGATTCCGCACGTGAGATAATAATACCCGAGAGAGTGCCGAAGATAATCCCTCCAAAGAAGACTCGAGAGCAGGAGGATGCGAGAAGCAAGCCCTCACGAGAGGGCGGCGCATTTAAGAGGTCGAGGATTATAACTATATGCCTCCCTCCGAAGACGAGGCAAGCCTCAACGATGACGAATTTGTCGTGCCCGAGGATCCCGTCGAACAAGAGCGTTTCAAACGCAGGCTTATCGCCACGGCAAATAGCCTACAGAAAAAGCAGCAACAGCTTCAAGCTGATTAGGACCTGCTGGCCGATCGATGGACCGAGGTCCTCGCGGCCGAAGAGTATAAACTCGAACGCCCCTCCAAAAGCTACCCAAGTGTTGGGGAACGTAGTAATTTCAAAAAAATTTCCTACGCACACGCAAGATCATGGTGATGTATAGCAACAAGAAGGGGAGTGTATCTTCATACCCTTGAAGATCGCTGAGCGGAAGCGTTTATCAACGCGGTTGATGTAGTCGACGCCTTCACGATCCGACCGATCCAAGTACGAGCGACGGCACCTCCGAAGTTCTCAGACACGCTCAGCTCGATGACGTCCTCGCCTTCTCAATCCAGCAAGATGGGCGAGGTAGTAGATGAGTTCCGGCAGCACGACGGTGTGGTGACGGTGTTGGTGAAGAACAATCTCCGCAGGGCTTCGCCTAAGCACTATGGAAACTATGACGGAGGATAAACTAGAGGGGACGGGGTTGCCGGCACACGGCTTGGTGTTTCTTGATGTGTCTTTGGTGCTAGCCCTACCCCTCTATTTATATGTTGAGCCTTGGGGTCGAAACTTGGAGTAAAAGCCTCCACAAAGTCGGTTTCACCCGAAAGGCAAGAGTCCTTCTCGACTCCAGGGCCGACGCCTTGAGGTTCCTGGCGTCTGGACCCGACGCCAGAGACCTGGCGTCGCCCCTGACTCATAAAACTTCCTTTTCGCTTTCCAAAACCTTGTGGGCTTTCCCTTTGGCCCAAATAACGGTTCTCGCACCCAAACATTTCGGGAAACATCCGGAACCCCTTCCGGTGAATTTCGAACCCTTCCGAGATCAAACACCTTTATCCCATATATCAAACTTTATCTCCGGACCATTCCGAGTTCCTCGTCATGTCCATGATCTCATCCGGACTCAACAACATTCGTTACCAACATGCATAACTCATATAATACTATATCGTCAATCGAAACATTAAGCGTCACGGACCCTACGGTTCGAGAACTATGTAGACATGACCGAGACACGCTTCCGGTCAATAACCAATAGCGGACCTGGATGCCCATATTGGCTCCTACATATTCTACGAAGATCTTTATCGGTCGGACCGCATAACAACATACGTTGTTCCCTTTGTCATCGGTATGTTACTTGCCCGAGATTCGATCGTTGGTATCCAATACCTAGTTCAATCTCGTTACCGCAAGTCTCTTTACTCGCTCGTAATACATCATCTCACAACTAACTCTTTAGTTGTAGTGCTTGCAAGGCTTCATGATGTGCATTACCGAGAGGGCCCAGAGATACCTCTCCGACAATCGGAGTGACAAAACCTAATCTCGAAATACGCCAACCCAACATCCGCCTTTGGAGACACCTGTAGTACTCCTTTATAATCACCCGATTCGTTGTGACGCTTTGGTAGCACCAAAGTGTTCCTCCGTAAACGGAGTTGCATAATCTCATAGTTACAGGAACATGTATAAGTCATGGATAAAAGCAGTAGCAACATACTAAACGATCGTGTGCTAAGCTAATGGAATGGGTCATGTCAATCGATCATTCTACTAATGATGTGACCTCGTTAATCAAATAACAACTCTTTGTTCATGGTCGAAACATAACCATCTTTGATTAACAAGCTAGTCTAGTAGAGGCATACTAGTGACATAATGTTTTGTCTATGCATTCACACATGTATCATGTTTCCGGTTAATACAATTCTAGCATGAATGATAAACATTTATCATGAAATAAGGAAATAAATAATAACTTTATTATTGCCTCTAGGGCATATTTCCTTCAGCCTCCCACTTGCACTAGAGTCAATAATCTAGATTACATAGTAATGATCCTAACACCAATGGAGTCTTGGTGCTGATCATGTTTTGCTCGTGGAAGAGGCTTAGTCAACGGTCTCGCAACATTCAGATCCGTATGTATCTTGCAAATCTCTATGTCTCCCACCGACTAAGTCCGGATGGAATTGAAGCGCCTCTTGATGTGCTTGGTGCTCTTGTGAAATCTGGATTCCTTCGCTAAGGCAATTGCTCCAAATTGTCACGAAGATTTTCATTGGACCCGATGCACTAGGTATGACACCTAGATCGGATATGAACTCCTTCATCCGACTCCTTCATTAGCTGCTTCCGAAGCTGCTATGTACTCCGCTTCACATGTAGATCCCGCCACGACGCTTTGTTTAGAACTGCACCAACCGACAGCTCCTCCGCTTAGTGTAAATACGATCCGTCTGCGATTTAGAATCGTCCGGATCGGTGTCAAAGCTTGCATCAACGTAACTGCCATTTATGAGCTCTTTGTCACCTCCATATACGAGAAACATATCCTTAGTCCTTTTCGTATTTCAGATGTTCTTGACCGCTGTCCATGATCCACTCTGGATTACTTTGGTACCTCCTGCTAGGCTTATAGCAAGGCACACATCAGTCTGGTACACAGCATTGCATACATGATAGAGCCTATGGCTGAAGCATAGGAACATCTTTCATTTTCTCTATCTTCTGCGGTGGTCGGCATTGAGTCTTACTCAACTTCACACCTTGTAACACGTGCAAGAACCCTTTCTTTGCTTGATCCATTTTGAACTTCTTCAAAATTTTGTCAAGGTATGTGCTTTGTGAAAGTCCAATTAAGCGCCTTGATCTATCTCTATAGATCTTAATGCCCAATATGTAAGCAGCTTCACCGAGGTCTTTCATTGAAAAACTCTTATTCAAGTATCCCTTTATGCTATCCAGAATTCTATATCATTTCCGATCAGCAATATGTCATCTACATATAATATCGAAAATGCTACAGAGCTCCCACTCACTTTCTTGTAAATACAAAGCTTCTCCAAAAGTCTCAGATGAACCCAAATGCTTTGATCACACTATCAAAGCGCTTATTCCAACTCCGAGATGCTTGCACCAGTCCATAAATGGATCGCTGGAGCTTGCATACTTTGTTAGCTCCTTTGGATCGATAAAACCTTCTCGTTGCATCATATACAACTCTTCTTCCGTAAATCCATTCAGAATGCAGTCTTTACATCCATTTGCCAAATTTCATAATCATAAAATGCGGCAATCGCTAACATGATTCGGACAGACTTAAGCATCGCTACTGGTGAGAAGGTCTCATTGTAGTCAATCCCTTGAACTTGTCGAAACCCTTTGCGACAAGTCGAGCTTTGTAGACGATAATATTACCGTCGGCGTCGGTCTTCTTCTTGAAGATCCACTTGTTTTCTATTGCTTGCCTACCCTCGGGCAAGTCAACCAAAGTCCATACTTTGTTTTCATACATGGATCCCATCTCAGATTTCATGGCCTCAAGCCATTTTGCGAATCTGGGCTCACCATCGCTTCTTCATAGTTCGTAGGTTCATCATGATCTAGTAGCATGATTTCGAAACAGGATTACCGCACCACTCAGTGCGGATCTCACTCTGGTTGATCTCACGGGTTCTCAGAGTAACTTGATCTCAAGTTTCATGATCAATATCATCAACTTCCTCACTACTTGGTGTAGATGTCTCGTAAACCGGTTTCTGCGATTTAACTACTTTCAAGTAAGGGAGAAGGTACAATTACCTCATCAAGTTCTACTTTCCTCCCACTCACTTCTTTCGAGAGAAACTCCTTCTCTAGAAAGGATCCATTCTTAGCAACGAATGTCTTGCCTTCGGATCTGTGATAGAAGATGTACCCAACTGTCTCCTTTGGGTATCCTATGAAGACACATTCTCCGATTTGGGTTCGAGCTTATCAGGTTGAAGCTTTTTCACATAAGCATCGCATCCCCAAACTTTAAGAAACGACAACTTTGGTTTCTTGCCAAACCACAGTTCATATGGTGTCGTCTCAACGGATTTCGACGGTGTTCTATTCAGTGTGAATGCGGCCGTCTCTAGAGCATAACCCCAAAACGATAGCGGTAAATCTGTAAGAGACATCATAGATCGCACCATATCTAGTAAAGTACGATTCGACGTTCGGACACACCATTACGTTGTGGTGTTCCGGTGGCGTGAGTTGCTAAACTATTCCGCATTGTTTCAAATGTAGACCAAACTCAGAACTCAAATATTCACCTCCATGATCGATCGTGAAACTTAATTTTCTTGTTACGATGATTTTCAACTTCACTCAAATTCTTTGAACTTTTCAAATGTTTCAGACTTATGTTTCATTAAGTAGATATACCCATATCTGCTTAAGTCATCTGTGAAGGTGAGAAAATAACGATATCCGCCACGAGCCTCAACATTCATCGGACCACATACATCTCAGTATGTATGATTTCCAACAAATCTGTTGCTCTCTCCATAGTACCGAGAACGGGTTTTAGTCATCTTGCCCATGAGGCACGGTTCGCAAGTGCCAAGTGATTCATAATCAAGTGACTCCAAAAGTCCATCAAGATGGAGTTTCTTCATGCGCTTTACACCGATATGACCTAAACGGCAAGGCCACAAATAAGTTGCACTATCATTATCAACTCTGCATCTTTTGGTTTCAACATTATGAATATGTGTATCACTACTATCGAGATTCATCAAAATAGACCACTCTTCAAGGGTGCATGACCATAAAAGATATTACTCATATAAATAGAACAACCATTATTCTCTCGATTTAAATGAATAACCGCCTCGCATCAAACAAGATCCAGATATAATGTTCATGCTCAACGCAGCACCAAATAACAATTATTTAGGTCTAAAACTAATCCCAAGGTAGATGTAGAGGTAGCGTGCCGACCGCGATCACATCGACTTTGGAACCATTTCCCACGCGCATCGTCACCTCGCCCTTTGCCGTGTTAAGCAATCCGTAGTCCTGCTTCGAGTTGCAAATATTAGCAATGAACCAGATCAAATACCAGTGCTATCTGCGAGCTCTAGTAAGGTACACATCAATAACATGTATATCACATATACCTTTGTTCACCTTGCCATCCTTCTTATCCGCCAAATACTTGGGGCAGTTCCGCTTCCAAAGGACCGATCCGCTTGCGGTAGAAGCACTCGATTTCAGGCTTAGGTCCGACTTGGGTTCTTTCCCTGAGCAGAACTTGCTTGCTGTTCTTCTTGAAGTTCCTTCTTCTTCCCTTTGCCTTTCTTCTTGAAACTAGTGGTCTTATTGACCATCAACACTTGATGCTCCTTCTTGATTTCTACCTCCGCAGCCTTTAGCATTGCGAAGAGCTCGGTATAGTCTTTACTAACCCTTGCATATTATAGTTCATCACGAAGCCTTTGTAGCTTGGTGGCGGTGATTGAAGAATTACATCAATGACACAATCATCCGGAAGATTAACTCCCAATTGCGTCAAGTGATTGTAGTACCCGGACATTCCGAGTATGTGCTCACTAATGAACTATTCTCCTCCATCTTGCAGCTATAGAACTTATTGGAGACTTCATATCTCTCAATCCGGGCATTCTGTTGGAATATTAACTTCAACTCTGGAACATCTCATATGCTCCATGACGCTCAAAACGTCGTTGAAGTCCCGGTTCTAAGCCGTAAAGCATGGCACATTGAACTATAGAGTAGTCATCGCTTTGCTCGCCAGACGCTCACAACATCCGTGTTGCTCCAAAGAAGAGTCTGGCACCTAGCGGTGCATCCAGACGTAACTCTTACAGGCAGCAATGAGGATGATCTCAAGTTACGGACCCGATCCGTGTAATTGCTACCATCATCTTTCAACTTTGCTTTCTCAAGGAACGCATTAAAATTCAACGGAACAACAAAGACGAGCCATCTATCTACAATCAAACATAAACAAGCAAGATACTATCGGTACTAAGTTCATGATAAATTTAAGTTCAATTAATCATATTACTTAAGAACTCCCACTTAGACAGACATCTCTAGTCATCTAAGTGATCACGTGATCCAAATCAACTAAACCATAACCGATCATCACGTGAAATGGAGTAGTTTTCAATGGTGAACATCTTATGTTGATCATATCTACTATATGATTCACGCCGACCTTTCGGTCTCCGTGTTCCGAGGCCATATCTGCATATGCTAGGCTCGTCAAGTATAACCCGAGTATTCTGCGTGTGCAAAACTGGCTTGCACCCGTTGTAGATGGACGAGAGCTTATCACACCCGATCATCACGTGGTCTCTCGGCACGATTTAACTTTGGCAACGGTGCATACTCGGGAGAACACTTCTTGATAATTTAGTGAGAGATCATCTTATAATGCTACCGTCAATCAAAGCAAGATAAGATGCATAAAGGATAAACATCACATGCAAATCAATATAAGTGATATGATATGGTCATCATCATCTTGTGCTTCGTGATCTTCATCTCCGCAGCACCACCATGATCACCATCGTCACCGGCGCGACACCTTGATCTCCATCGTAGCATCGTTGTTGTCTCGCCAATCTTATGCTTCTACGACTATCGCTACCGCTTAGTGATAAAGTAAAGCATTACAGGGCGATTGCATTGCATACAATAAAGCGACAACCATATGGCTCCAGCCAGTTGCCGATAACTTCTGTTACAAAACATGATCATCTCATACAATAAAATATAGCATCACGTCTTGACCATATCACATCACAACATGCCCTGCAAAAACAAGTTGGACATCCTCTACTTTGTTGTTGCAAATTTTACGTGGCTGCTATGGGCTTAAGCAAGAACCAATCTCACCTACGTATCAAAACCACAACGATACTTCGTCAAATAGACTCCGTTTTAACCTTCTCAAGGACCGGGCGTAGCCGTACTCGGTTCAACTAAAGTGAGAGAGACAGACACCCGCCAATCACCTTTAAGCAACGAGTGCTCGTGGCGGTGAAACCAGTCTCGCGTAAGCGTCGCAGTAATGTCGGTCCGGGCGCTTCATCTCACAATACCGCTGAACCAAAGTATGACATGCTGGTAGGTAGTATGACTTGTATCGCCCACAACTCACTTGTGTTCTACTCGTGCAAAACATCAAACCATAAAACCTAGGCTCGGATGCCATCTGTTGGGGAACGAGTAATTTCAAAAAATTCCTACGCACACGCAAGATCATGGTGATGTATAGCAACAAGAAGGGGAGTGTATCTTCATACCCTTGAAGATCGCTGAGCGAAGCGCGATCAACAGCGGTTGATGTAGTCGACGCCTTCACGATCCGACCGATCCAAGTACCGAACGCACGGCACCTCCGAGTTCTCGCACACGCTCAGCTCGATGACGCCCTCGCCATCTCGATCCAAAGAAGATGGGCGAGGTAGTAGATGAGTTCCGCAGCACGACGGTGTGGTGACGGTGTTGGTGAAGAACAATCTCCGCAGGGCTTCGCCTAAGCACTACGGAAACTATGACGGAGGATAAACTAGAGGGGACGGGGTTGCCGGCACACGGCTTGGTGTTTCTTGATGTGTCTTTGGTGCTAGCCCTACCCTCTATTTATATGTTGAGCCTTGGGGTCGAAACTTGGAGTAAAAGCCTCCACAAAGTCGGTTTCACCCGAAAGGCAAGAGTCCTTCTCGGACTCCAGGCCGACGCCAGGTTCCTGCGTCTGACCCGACGCCAGGACCCTCAAGGTCGGCCCTCGACTCCGCAAAACTTCCTTTTGCGCTTTCCAAAACCTTGTGGGCTTTCCCTTTGGCCCAAATAACGGTTCTCGCACCCAAACATTTCGAAACATCCGAACTCCTTCCGTGAATTTCGAACCCTTCGGAGATCAAACACCTTTATCCCATATATCAAACTTTATCTCCGGACCATTCCGAGTTCCTCGTCATGTCCATGATCTCATCCGGGACTCAACAACATTCGTTACCAACATGCATAACTCATATAATACTATATCACAATCTAAACGTTAAGCGTATGGACCCTACGGGTTCGAGAACTATGTAGACATGACCGAGACACGCTTCCGGTCAATAACCAATAGCGGGACTGGATGCCCATATGGGCTCCTACATATTCTACGAAGATCTTTATCGGTCAGACCGCATAACAACATACGTTGTTCCTTTGTCATCGGTATGTTACTTGCCCGAGATTCGATCGTTGGTATCCAATACCTAGTTCAATCTCGTTACCGCAAGTCTCTTTACTCGCTCAGAATACATCATCTCACAACTAACTCTTTAGTTGTAGTGCTTGCAAGGCTTCATGATGTGCATTACCGAGAGGGCCCAGAGATACCTCTCCGACAATCGGAGTGACAAAACCTAATCTCGAAATACGCCAACCCAACATCTGCCTTTGGAGACACCTGTAGTACTCCTTTATAATCACCCGATTACGCCAGACGCTTGGTAGCACCAAAGTGTTCCTCCGTAAACGGAGTTGCATAATCTCATAGTTACGAGAACATGTATAAGTCATGGATAAAAGCAGAGCAACATACTAAACGATCGTGTGCTAAGCTAATGGAATGGGTCATGTCAATCGATCATTCTACTAATGATGTGACCTCGTTAATCAAATAACAACTCTTTGTTCATGGTCGAAACATAACCATCTTTGATTAACAAGCTAGTCTAGTAGAGGCATACTAGTGACATAATGTTTTGTCTATGCATTCACACATGTATCATGTTTCCGGTTAATACAATTCTAGCATGAATGATAAACATTTATCATGAAATAAGGAAATAAATAATAACTTTATTATTGCCTCTAGGGCATATTTCCTTCACCAAGACGCAAGTTGCTCCCCCGACTAGAGGAGGAAGCATACATACCTTCATCACCAACAAGACGATATTTACGGATCGACCACCACGTGGTCGCGACGAGAGAGCATCCAGGCCCTCAACCAAGACCGTACCCCGGCATCGCTCCAAAAGTACGAAGCCAAAAGGGAACGTGCCGGACTTGCGAGACGTATTGGAGGACAAAGCAAGGCAATCCAGATCCATCTATGGATCACGAGGGCGCCCCACGACCTGCGACGAATACCGCTGCACCGGATACAATAACCCCGGCCGGGCCGAACACAGCAGCCAACGCTCTCTCGAGCTGCGTCGTGATATTGCTCAATACAGAGGTGCCGCACACCCGCTATGCTTCACTGACGAAGTAATGGATCATCAAATCCCTGAAGGGTTTAAACCCGTAAACATCGAATCCTACGATGGCACAACAGACCCCGTGGTTTGGATCGAAGATTATCTTCTTCACATCCATATGGCCCGCAGCGACGATCTCCATGCCATCAAGTATCTCCCACTCAAGCTTAAAGGACCAGCTCGGCATTGGCTCAACAGCTTGCCCGCAGAGTCAATTGGGTGTTGGGAAGACCTGGAAGCCGCATTCCTCGACAACTTCGTGGCACGATAAAGCGGCCACCAGATGCCGATGACCTCAGCCACATAATTCAAGAGCAGACGAATCGGCGGACAATTACGACACGGTTCTTGACAAAGAAAACCAAATCGCCGACCGTCCGGATGCAGAGGCCCTTGCAACCTTCAAACATAACATCCGCGATGAGTGGCTAGCCCGCACCGGGACAGAAAAGCCAAATCCATGGCAGCCCTCACATCATTAATGACCCGCTTTTGCGCGGGAGAGGATAGCTGGCTAGCTCGCAGCAACAACCTCTGTAAAAATTATGGCAGTCCGGATACTAAGGACAACAATGGCAGGTCACGTCGAAGTAAAAATAAACGCCGCATTAACGGCGACGACAAGGAGGATACGGCAGTCAACGCCGGATTCCGAGGCTCTAAACCCGGTCAACGGAAGAAGCCTTTCAAAAGAACCACCCCGGGTCCGTCCAATTTGGACCGAATACTCGACCGCTTATGCGGATACATGGCACTTCGAAAAGCCAGCTAATCACACCAACAGAGATTGCTGGGTGTTCAAGCAGCGAGCAAGTTAATTGCGAAAACAATGACAAGGGGTTAAACAATGACGACGAGGAAGAGACCCGACCGCCCGAACAATAGAGGATGAAGGTTTCCCCCACAAGTGCGGACGGTGAACATGATTTACGCAACCCATATACCCAAGAGGGAGAGGAAGCGCGCACTAAGGGGCGTCTATGCGATGGAGCGATCGCCCAAGTTCAATCCATGGTCCTCTTGTCCGATCACTTTCGATCAAGAGACCATCCGACCAGCAAACGCCATGGCGGATTCGCCGCATTGGTTTTAGACCCAATCGTCAATGGATTTCACCTCACGAGAATCGATGGACGGCGGTAGTAGCCTCGAACCTGCTTTATCGAGATACAAGTCGCAAAGATGGGCATAGCCCTCAAGGATTAAACCTACAAAGACAACCTTTAAAGTTGTCATACCGGTGTGGAAGCCAATCAGCAGTGCTCACCACACCGAAGTGGTCTTCGGATCCCGGATAATTTCCGAGCGAGGAGTTAATCTTTGACATAGTCCCATTTCGCAGCGGCTATCACGCCTCGCTTTCGGACGAACCACATTTGCAAAGTTCAACGCGTGCCGCATTATGCATACCTCAAGCTCAAGATGCCAGCCCTCGTGGAGTCATCACGGTCAACGGAAATACGGAACGCCCTCCGAACGGAGGAACATACATACAATGCTCTCGCGGCAGAAGTACAGAGCAGCCTTTTAAGGCAATTCTCGAGTCCGTCCGTTAAACGGCCGGATATAGCAAAACGCGCCTGAGGCAATACCAACCAAGACCACAGTGCGATCGAAGCAGCGCCAGAGTATGCGGCCCCAACCCCCACCCTCGCATGATTGCAAGAACAACCCTCCGCGTACATCATTACGCTTTGGAGATACCATGGGCGTTGGGGAAGGGGCACGACCACAATGGGCCCAGAGTGCGGCTCGACCACACCAGGGGCTCGCAAGTGTGCCACTCTTTTGTTTTATTTATTTTTCTTCTTTATATACACAGGACTTCGTTAACCAAAGGCCCTGTCCGGCGGTGAACCTGCCGAACTCACGATGCAACAGCTAGGGAAAAAGAAGGCCGCGACGAACACTCAGGTGGTCTTAATTACGAGCATTACATTCGATTATATCCACAAAGTCCGCAGCTCATCCCTGGAGGGGGACATGTTCAATTAGTCCAAATCCCTTGCTTACCGCACTATTTGTATCAGTCCGCACTCATAGGAGACTTCCTTTAATAAATGATGCAGCACTTTTCGACTGCAATTACATTACTTTTTATATATATATGTTCATTACATGACATCTTGCACCCGTATATTTTGGTACGGCATAATACACCAGGGGCTTATGTTCCCCACATTATGGTGTGATAAGTCCGAACACTTTCATAAGTGCGGCACCCCGAACTTATAGCATTATATGAATCGGCTCCGAATCATGTCTTGGGTCAATAGTTGGGTTTGCCTGGCTCCCACGCTTTGGTGCCTTACGCCCGCTCACGGCTAAGGTGGCACTGGAGAACCACTGCGATTGCGCCCGGTTGAGCCGGGCGGCGCCTCGATGGAAAGCTAAACTGACCGGCATGATAAGGCGAGAGACTGGTCGCTGTTCGAGAGGTCTTTTCGGGTCCTTAAAGACTCACGCCGCTTCGAGCGAAGTTCCGGATAATGTCCGACGAAGGCGTGGATAGCGCCTCGGATTCGGTCTTCCGAATACCAGGGGCTTCGCCGAAATTTAAAATTATAGAATTCTATGGCTAAGTGAGAGTGTTCAAGCATTATAAGTCCGGTTGCCTTGTTCGTTGTGTTGAGCGCCTCCCTAGATGGACCCAAATATGGGAACAAGAGTGCTCAAGTTTATCCCGAACACCCCAGCACTCACGGCTCGGGGGCTGAAGCCAACGACTTGCCATCTCTCAGATTTTATAAACGGCCGCACAGAAGGTAATATTTTAAATTAAACAAGCGTTGCTCAAGGCGCATATGAACAAAGTTTTCAGTGCACAGGATAACACATAGCGAGTTTACTCAAAAATTACATCTCTAGGGCATTCATCCGCAATATCGCGGGCTCCCTTCAGGACAGTTTTATAATACATTTCGGGCGTGCAATACTCCTTGCCCGGTGGCGGTGGGTCCGTGAGAAGCTTCTCCGCATCCAACCTGCCCCAATGCACCTTTGTGCGGGCAAGGGCCCGACGAGCACCTTCAATACAGGCGGAGCGCTTGATGACCTCCACCCAGGGGCACGCATCCACCAGCCGCCGCACGATACCAAAGTAGCTCCCATGCATGGCCTTTCCAGGCCACAGCCGAACTATAAGGCCCTTCATGGCCTCCTCAGCTACCTTGTGGAGTTCGACCAGCTGCTTCAACCGGTCGCTTGGGGGCATCGATGGCTGGCCTCAGCGTCTCGAGACCGAAGACCTTCTCGTTGAGCTCCTCCTCGCCACGATAGAATGCGGCGATCGGACACATCGCGTGGCGAGATCCGCAAACGCCTCGAGAGCTCGAATGCGGTAAGTGTCGTAGTTTACATTAACATGCTTGCTTTGCATGAAAAATGCCTTACCCGCCGCTATCATCTTTAAATCTTCAACCTCTGAAGGGCCTTACGGGCCTCGGCCTTGGCGGACTTGGCACTTTCAAGAGCGAGGCAAGCTCGGACTCTCGAGTCTTGAGTCACGCCCAAGCTCTCATGCTTCTCCATGAGAGCCCGGAGCTCTTGCCGTGCTTCGCCACCTGTGCCTCTTGCTTTTCTCTGTTCGGCCCGTTCATGCGGCCGATCATGGTCGGCATGGACACAGCTTCCTTCGTGGCTGCCACCTCGCTCGTGGCCCCGTAATACCCATATTATCCTTGTTAATTTCATTGCAACCAAATTCCTTTTCTGTAAGGTAACTATTCAAAGTGGTGTTACTCACCTTCTTTGTCCTCGAGCTGCTTCTTGGCATGGCCGAGCTCTTGCTCGGACCGCTCGAGATCCTGCTTCAATGCACCGACCTCCGCAGTCAGTGCGGGAGAGGTCAGCAGCGCAGCCTGCAAACCCATATTGACATATTTCAAGCAACCTCACAGATATCTTTTAGATCCTCACCGCTTTTCTTTCCGAACACCGGATGAGCATCGAAACTACCGTCTATGCGGTATTACATTACATAATTTTAACTTCTTACCTCAAAGCTCGTTAGTAGGCTGCTGCAGCTTCGGTCACCGCTCTTGGCGAAGCTGAACCTTCAATCACCGCACTCATGATAGTGCGGTGTTCTTCCTCGATGGAAGCGCCTTTGAGCGCCTCCAACAAGTTGTCCGGCGCCTCCGGTTGGACAGAGGCCAACGGCGTCACGGTCTTGCCCTTCTTTCGAAGGGGCCGCCTGCCGGACTCCGGAACCATTGCAGGTTCTGACGTAGAGTCCAGCGCAAAGTCCGGGAGGCTGCCGTGCGGCGCCTCGAGAGCCTTCTCCTGATGGGTCCCTCTCTGGGATCCCACCTCGGCGTCCTCATCAGCGCGGGGGTGGAGGCAGTCGGAAGTGAATCCACATCCGACGGGGCCAACGACCCGCTCGATGAAGCGGGGAGATCATCGTCGGCCGGACTGCGGACAGTATGCGGCATTAGTGGGACACCATGTGACACAAAAGAAATTTCAAACTATACTGGGATCCGGATACTTACGATCTCGCCGGAGGCCATGCCCTTGAAGGCCACTCCTCTTCGCCAATGTTGGTGTTGGCGGAGCTGTCCGGGGGGATAGTTCTCCCCCTCTTGGACCCTTCGGCCTCCCCTATCGGGGAAGCCTTCCTCTTCCTCTCTCCCTCCTCTGGGAGAGAGTCTTCTTCCTCCTCCTCGTCTTCGGGAGAGGAGTCTGCCTCGTCGTCGGACGCCTGATTACGGGAACTCTTTCGAGTCCCCGTGGCCGCTTTCTTGGCCTTCTTCTCCGGCACCACGTGCGGTGCTGGAACCAGCAGCCCCGCTAGACGGGCGTCCACTGGGTCTTCTGGCATGGGAGCCGGACAGATGAGCTGCTCGGCCTTCTCCATCCATTCCTGCCAAAGGAAAGGAGAGATTGAAATCCTCTTAGAATCAATCTATTTACCACAAGTGTCCCTTAAAGGGGTTGAATCACTTACCTCATCAGCTGGATGTTGCGAGCAAAATCCGCGATCTTCCGTCGCGGATGTGGGGGCTTCGGCGCCCTTAAACAGCACCCTCCAGGCGCCTTCGTACGTCGTGTCGAAGAGCCCGCTTAGCGCCCGGTGATGTTCTGGATTGAACTCCCATAGATTGAATGCCCGTTCTTGGCATGGGAGAATCTGGCGGATGAGCATGACTTGGACCACGTCGACGAGCCTGAGCTTATTGTTCACCAGCTTCTGGATCCAGGCTCGAGTCCCGTCGGCTCGCCGGATTTCCCACAACAAGCCCTTCTCTTTCCGGAGGTGAGCTGCGTGGGGATGCCAGATCTAAACTTCGGGGCCGCCGCCCGCGTGGGTTCAAGCTGCTCGGTGATGTAGAACCACCCCGATTGCCACCCCTTGACGGAGTCCACGAAGGCCCCTTCGAGCGAAAGGACGTTGGGCAACTTGCCCAACATGGTGCCTCCGCATTCCGCTTGCGTGCCCTTCACAACCTTCGGCTTGATGTTGAAGGTCTTGAGCCACAGGCCGAAGTGGGGCCGGATGCAGAGGAAGGCCTCGCACACGACGATAAACGCCGAGATGTTGAGGATGAAGTTCGGCGCCAGATCGTGGAAATCCAGGTCGTAGTAAAACATGAGCCCCCGGACAAAAGGGTGAAGAGGAAAGCCCAGTACGCGGAGGAAGTGGGGGAGGAAGACAACCCTCTCATGGGGCCCGGGGGTGGGGATGAGCTGCCCCTCGTCGGGCAGCCGATGCGCGATGTCGCCAGAAAGGTATCCGGCGTTGCGCAGCTTGGTGATGTGCTCCTCCTTAACGGTGGAGGCCAACCATTTGCCTCCCGCTCCGGACATGGTCGGAGAAGGTCGAGGCGAGATGCGCGACTTAGGCGTTGGAGCTTGAGTGCGGGAGATGGATAAGCAAAGGAGGAAGAAGGCGAGGTGAGAAGGTAAAACCTTATCCCTTATATATTGGCGAGCGGAGACTATGCGCCCCCACCAGCCCGGTAAAACTCGCTTATCTCCCAAGCGCCACCATCAATGGCGCGTTGGGTTACCCACGTCCGTATTGATGAGAATCCGGAATAAGGGGAACACGATCTCTCGCTTGACAGACGTGCCAAGAAACCGCTTCGCTAAACGTCTTTGAGGTGGTATAATAACAAACGATTCAAATAAAGGCTTGGTAGCGGCGTGATGTCATGCCGCATAATACGTCAGCAGATTGGACTTGTGTACATTTTATTCTCTCTACGGTGGAATGTGGAATTTATTTTGCGAGCGGACACTATCCCGGTGTTCTTGATCTTCTCGGATTATTCAAGGAGGAACCCGCCTTGCAATGCCGAACATTATCTTGCTACGGACTTATCGCCATTGAAGCCCGGTTCGGGGCTACCGAGGAGTCTGGACTAGGGGTGTCCGAACAACCGGACTATCATCGTCCGCGGACTCCAAGACTACGAAGATACAAGATTGAAGACTCCGTCCGTGTCCGGATGGGACTTTCCTTGGCGTGGAAGTCAAGCTTGGCGATACGGATATGTAGATCTCCTACCATTGTAACCGACTGTAACCCTAGCCTTCTCCTGTCTATATAAATCGGAGGGCTTTAGTCCGTAGGACAACATACATTACAACAATCATACCATAGGCTAGCTTTAGGGTTTAGCCTCCTTGATCTCGTGGTAGATCCAGTCTTGTACTACCCATATCATCAATATTAATCAAGCAGGACGTAGGGTTTTACCTCCATCGAGAGGGCCCGAACCTGGGTAAAACATTGTGTCCCTTGTCTCCTGTTTCCATCCGCCTAGACGCACAGTTCGGGACCCCCTACCCGAGATCCACTAGTTTTGACACTGACAATCATGATTCGAGATTAGAGACATTGATTGAAGTGGTGAAAATCAGGAGCCCGTACCATCCCCTGTTTGGACGGCCGGCTTATACTAAGTTCATGGCAAGGCCCTGTTATGTTTATCTGCAACTCAAGATGTCGGGTCATAAGGGGACCATCACAGTACATGGAAGCCGAAAGATCGCTTTGGAATGTGAGGAAGGTGATGCGGCCTATGCTGAGTCAGTTTGTGCAACAGAGGAGTTGAAGTTCTACGAAGATAATGTTGATCTAGCGGATATGACTTCTTTGAAAAAACCAACTACAGAGCATGATCTGGCTTTGAAGTTTAAATCAGCTGATGAGACTAAATTGGTTGATTTTGTTCCTGGTGATTCATCCAAGCAGTTTAGCATCAACGCTAACCTGGATCCGAAATACGAAGGCACGCTCATCGAGTTCATCCGTGAGAACCGGGACATCTTTGCATGGAAACCTTCTGACATGCCAGGTGTACCGAGGGAACTCGTTGAGCACACTCTTAATATCGATCCCAAGTTTAAATCGGTCAAGCAGTTTCTCCGCCGTTTCAATGAAGAAAGACGCAAAGCCATCGTTGAGGAGGTAGCCCGGCTCTTGGCAGCAGGGTTTATTGTGGAGGTTTTTCACCCTGAGTGGTTAGCTAACCCGGTGCTGGTACTCAAGAAGAATGACACTTGGCGTATGTGTGTGGATTACACAGACTTGAACAAGGCTTGTCCAGCTAATCCCTTTGCTCTCCATCGTATTGATCAAATTATTGATGCTACAGCGGGTTGTGAGCGTTTGAGCTTTCTGGATGCTTATTCTGGTTATCATCAGATCAAAATGCCAATTAAGGACCAGGAGAAGACAACCTTTCTAACTCCCTTTGGAGCCTTCTGCTATGTGTCTATGCCTTTTGGGCTCAAGAGTGCCCAGGCGACTTATCAGCGATGTGTGTAGAATTGTCTTCATAATCAGATTGGGCGCAATGTTCATGCTTATTTGGATGATATCACGGTGAAATCCAGAAAGTAGAGACATTAATAGCCGATTTGAAGGAAACCTTTGATAATCTCCACATTTATAAGATGATGCTTAATCCGGCCAAGTGTGTTTTTGGTGTACCGGCAGGCAAGCTCTTGGGTTTTCTGGTGTCTAACAGGGGCATGGAAGCTAATCCAGAAAAGATCAAAGCTATCACGTGTCTGGCTAAACCGGCATGTATCAATGATGTTCAACGTTTGCTGGGTCGTATTGCAGCATTAAGCCGGTTTATCAGCCGGTTGGGAGAGAAGGCCATCCCTCTATATCAGATGATGAAAAAGACAGACAACTTTGTCTGGAGTGATGTTGCTAATGCGGCGTTGGAGGATCCAAAGAAGCAGTTAGCCGAGCCGCCTGTTCTTGCTGCCCCCATTGATAAGGAACCATTGCTGTTATATGTGGCTGCTAACGCCCGGGCTGTCAGCGTGGCTATTGTGGTGGAGCGCAAGGAGGCAGGTAAGGAATATCCGGTTCAACGGCCGGTTTATTACATCAGTGAGGTGCTTATTGAGTCAAAGCAGAGATATCCACATTGGCAGAAGCTTGTGTATGGAGTTTTTATGGCGAGCCGGAAGCTTAAGCAATACTTTCAGGGCCATCCCATCTCTATGGTCAGTTCCGCTCCTTTGGGAGCTATCATCCAGAACAGGGAAGCGACTGGCCTGGTTGCTAAGTGGGCTATCGATCTTGGTCCTCATGGGTTAAAATATATGCCTCGTACGGCCATCAAGTCCCAAGCGCTCATGGATTTCATCAATGACTGGACAGAATTGCAGGCGCCGGAGGATAAACCGGATAACACATACTGGACTATTCACTTCGACGGGTCCAGACAATTGGAGGGCTCGGGGGCTGGAGTGGTTTTTACTTCCCCTCGAGGTGACAAATTTTGTTATGTTTTCCGCTTGATGTTTCCCTGTACTAACAATGCAACTGAGTATGAGGCCCTGCTCCATGGTCTTCGGATGGCTAAGGAAATGAATTTAATCTGGGTACCATGCTTTGGAGACTCCGATTTAGTGGCTCAGTAAGTCTCTGGTACTTGGGATTCTAAGGATCCACTCAAGGTGGCTTATCGGTGCGAGGTGGATGTCATTGCTGGTCACTTCAAGGGTTACCAGGTCGAGCACATGGATCGGTGCAAGAATGAAGTGGCGGATGCTTTAAGCCGGCTGGGGTCTCTGTGTAAACCGGTGCTGCCCAATATCTTTCTTGACATTCTGCATAACCCGTCGGTCAAACTACCGATGGAGGAGGATCTTGCTATTCCCGACCCGGAGGCTCAATTGTTGGCGGTTCTTCATGCTATCCCTGATTGGACGGTGCCATACCTGGCGTATATGACTCGGGGCGAGTTACCCGAGGACGAAGTTTTGGCCAGACAGATAATCTGGTGGTCTAAGTCCATGACTATTGCCAATGGCGAGTTACATTAGTGCAGTGTCTCGGGGGCGTTTCAGTGATGCGTTTCTCCTGAAGAAGGCTGTGAGATTTTGCATGAAATCCACGAAGGGGATTGTGGTCATCATGCCGGTTCAAAATCCCTTGTGACTAAAGCTTTCTGACATGGTTTTTACTGGCTAACAGCTCATGCTGATGCTGAGGATTTAGTCATGAGGTGTGATGGTTGTCAGAAGTTTTCATGCTGAGCCCATGTTCCGGCTCAGGAGTTGAGGATGATTCCAATTACCTGGCCATTTGCAACTTGGGGGCTGGATATGGTTGGGCCTTTTAAGAGGTCCAATGATAAGAAGACCCACCTTCTGGTGGCGGTTGATAAGTTCACTAAGTGGGTGGAAGCAGAGCCAGTCAGCAAGTGTGATGCAGCCACGGCGGTTCAATTCATGAAGAAGGTGATTTTCCGCTTTGGTTTTCCACACAACATCATAACAGACAATGGCACGAACCTCTCCGAGGGTGCTATGGAAGAGTTCTGTCAACGTGAGCACATCCGGCTTGATGTGTCATCAGTGGCCCACCCCCAGTCTAATGGTCAAGCGGAGAGAGCTAATGAAGAAATCCTGAAAGGCATCAAGCCCCGGCTTATGGTCCCTTTGCAGAGGACGCCGGGTTGTTGGGTGGAAGAGTTGCCTTCCGTATTGTGGAGCATTAATACCACCCCCAATAGATCTATGGGCTATACACCCTTCTTCATGGTTTATGGAGCAGAAGCAGTTCTCCCAAGTGACTTCCGCCATGACTAGCCTTGGGTGGCAGCTTATGTTGAAGCGGACAACGAGCAAGCACGCCAAGATGCATTGGACCTGTTAGATGAAAAACGGGATATAGTGGCAGCTCGTTCGGCGATTTATCAACAATACCTGCGGCGTTACCACAGCCACCGGGTTAAAACCAGAGCTTTTCAAGAAGGCGACTTAGTGCTCCGGCTTATCCAAGATCAGACCGATATGCACAAGTTATCCCCACCTTGGGAAGGGCCTTTTGTGGTCACCAAGAATCTGAACAACGGGTCATACTACCTTATCGATATTCGAGAGCACAAAGACTCATGCAAATTGGAGGAGGAGACCCGTCGGCCGTGGAATATTGCTCATCTTCAGCCTTACTACACCTGAGCCATAGGCTCCTATTATGTACATATTCTTGACAATGTATATATTATGATCAATATAATAAACCGGCATCCTTGCTAAAGTGGGGCCTCTACCGTTCGTCTTTAAATATCTTCTTGGTTACATGGGGGCTTCTGCTTATAAAGCGGAATTCTGTTTGTCCATTAATCTGACTTATAAAGCTACAAAAAAAGCTTGGGGGCTTCATAACCAATATCATAAAGGAGCCAAAGAGAGTTTATTGCAAAGCACAACTCAAACATAGGCGCCCACTGAGCACAACTCAAAATATTGCTTGGGGGCTCTTTACTTCTACAAGAACAAAGAGTCTACAACCTTGCAATAGGCTATAAAAGCCAGGCTTGGAAGCTAGGTGTATTCACCTAAAACCCCGGGTTATCCTGCCATTTTTAGTAAGTCACTCCGTCCAGGTAATCCTGGTAAGACCCGTTGAACGTTTGACAGTCAATCCTATAAAGACCCTGAACTTGTCATAGTTAAATTGATGATTGGTTAATGTGAGGTCCATCTTATAAGGCTTTGTAAAATGGTTTAACTTAGTGGCCTGGCAGCCCATGAAAAGCCTCGCCTTTTTGCATATTTTCTTTGCAAATCTTGATTTTTAATGTTTATTTCGATGAGGTTTATATTAAATCTGGTACTTTTTAACCCGGTCTGGCTTTTGAGTTGCCAAGTACAAACTTACAAGATGACCGGTGTCAATTGACCCGATTTGGATTTCAACTATAAGTTGTCAGTACACGACCAATTATAATCCGCCATTTGTTAACCCGGTCTGGGTTTGACTATAAGTTGCCAGTATGATCATCCGGCGTTTATTTAAACGCGACATGGCTTCATTATAAACCAGCAAAGCATGGTGGGAGTTATTAGCACTCAAGATTTGGGTTATCACCCTTACTACAACAAAGTTGGTAAATCAACGATGTGATTCAATGTCACAGGTATGATGTATTTCATATTTAATTATTCTTGAAAATACAGCCTTGGTTATAAACCTTGGCTTTATATTGGGTATTATGACCCGTCCAGCGGTAAACCGCCAGGACAATTTAAAGTTTATTATATGCAGAAACAGGATTGCATAAAGCTGCTGAGGATCATAAGCAGACATAGCATAATCATGACGGATTAACAGTATTATGCAAAGTGAATATGCACGATGGCATAGCGGACCAAGTGTTTAAACTAGCCTATTACAAGGCGTTTTGACGCCCCAAAAGGATAATTGTTTATCACACAGATTCCAGTATGTAGAAGTTAAACCGGCCGCCGGATCATGATTCTTCACCAGGCTGACTTGAAGGCTGTGGATCATCATGCGCCGGTTCACCCTCCTCCTCTCCACCCAGTGGCTGGAAGTCAATGGTTACCCAGTCAATCCCAGTTAAGGAGCGGAAGACAGCTTCATCGCTTATAAGGGTTGACGGTTCAACGTCAGGGGCATAAGTATGCTTACGAATTGGGGGATAAGATTTTGCACATCATGAGTTGGTGCGTTAACCCGTTTGTTGTTGGCATCATAAATCGTCTGGTAAAATGACAATTCAGTGTCTTCAGCTAGTTTGCTGGCCAGTGGACACATTTCCCTCGGTATGGCCCTGAGATTGTCATTATCAAAATCTGACCCGTCCTCTTTTTGGCCAGGATAGCCATTTCCAATATCTTCCGAATCAAGATCAGATATCCAGGCCTTGGCCCGAGTCAATGCAGTCAGAGCACCGGCCCTTGCAGCTGATTTCTTCAAATCCTCAAGCTGGGCAGGCATCATGGGTAACTTTTCCAATGTGTCTTTGATCAACGTTGGGGGCGGTTTATTATGTGAGGTTGTCCAGATGACCTGTTGAACGCCGGTATATAGTTGCTCTATCAATGTGCAAGCAGCTTTCAGTTTTTTGCGCATATCCGAGCCAAGATGAGTAACACGGCTACCTGCAATGGTCAGAATATTCTTAAACTGGCAGGCTCGGGGATGTTACTTATTTAAAGTTTATGAAGAAGTTATTTACCGAACACAGCAGAAGTCATAGCATTGATCTACCACTTCAAGCCAGTCGACTCTTCTGTTACGGATTAAGGGCTGCTTCAGCATCCTCCGCCCGCTTTAGCAAAGTTGCTTTTTCAGCCTCCCAGGCTGCCCGTTCGCTTTTAAAGCTATCCTTCAATTGTTCCATGGCTGTTAAAGCGCCAGTCAGCTCTTCTTTCGCCTTGGAAGTTTCTGCTTGCTGGGACTTGATATTTTCTTGGAGGTCGGCGATTTGGGAGTTCTTTTTGTTCCGATCAGCCTGCAAGAAACATTCAATGAGTTGGCAGTACATATTTTAAGTCCCAAGCACATAACAAGTTATACACTTGGCACTTGGGGGCTAATGCATATTTGCTTCTTGTCAACTGTCATTTTAAAGTCCCAAGCACATAACAAGTTATACACTTGGCACTTGGGGGCTAATGCATATTTGCTCAAGTTCAAGTTATGGATTTTTTCCTATTCAAATAGATTACAACGATGATTGTCAAGAGTTTTGGAAGCTGCATGACAGAGATGTACCGGTTCATCCTAAAGGTATAAACCAGTCCCTGGGGGCTATGCAAGCAAGATTAAATATAGTTCTACTACAAGTTACGGTTCACAATAACATCATGAACCGGTCCTTGGGGGCTATTGGAATTGATATTCTAAACCGATCATAAAGAAAGGATAGCTTATGCAAGAGTAATTGATATTTACCTCGTATCGCTCCTTCATCAGACCTACTAAACCGGCTTCATAGTCGCGGCTTGTGTACAGGAGGTTTAAATATCCAGAATGAATGTCCTCAGCATTGAGGTGGGCATAGCTTGATAAGTCTGTTTTCCACTTGACCTTGTCCATAGCAGAAAACTCTTCCTTGGAACTATGCTTTGGTAAAGCAACAGGGTTGCCAGGAGTATTATGACCAACACCGGTAATCATAATATCATCCATAGTGTCATCAGTAGTTTTGGCTGGGCTTGGTGGTTTATCATTTGTTTTTGCTAGGCTTGGTGGATCAGCAGATGGGCTTGGCGGATCAGCAGACTGGCTCGTCGGATTTATCTCTACCGGTTCAACTAAAGTGTCCTGAACCTGAGGTACCAGATCATCCAGGATGGTATCAGCATTTGGATCAAAGGTCTCTGGGGTCTTCTCCAGTTCAGTGACCGGATTATCATTGGTCGGTTTATTCAACTTGGCTTTCTTGCTAAGTCTGGCTTTGGCACTGAAAAGAACAGACACAAAAGTTAGTATAATAAAAAATACAAGGCATAAAGGGTTAAGTGTAATATGCTTACCCACGAACAGTTTTGAGGGGAGGGAGTTGTGTGGCTGATGACTCGCCGGATGATGAATGGGAGGTTCCCTGATAATTTGAGTCAGACGGATTAATAGGATATCGGAAGTAACCCGCTTTAGGACAAAGTGTGTCAGGAGTATAAGAAACCTCTTGGGCGCGTTTACGAACCAGAGAGTTCGGTAAACTGGAGGAGGTCATCACTTGGCCGCTATGCCGAGTTGTGCGGCGAGCTTCATGCTGTTGTGTCTTCAAAAGAAAGTGCGGATCCGAATAAGCAAGAGGGCATGAAAATTTTACTTTCCGGACTGCTCGATGGATTTTTGGTGTTGGCACAGGATCTGAGTCGGAAGAAAGAATAGTTACATCTACATCACCAGCGCGGCTAGCTTCCGTGTCATCCTGATAATGATCGTTGTCAATGAGGTGTATGAAAAAAGAACCAAGAGAGTCAAGGTCTACCTCTGATTCCAGGTCATCAAGTTCTTCCTCATTTGGCAGGTCAGGGGACTCAACGGTTTTCTTCTTCGCAGGTTTGTTTGTAACTTTGGTCTTGATGCGAGGCGCTCTCACCAGTTTATCATGCAGCTTCGCCAGTTTATCCTGTGTTTTCCACTTCCAAAATGGATCATTGCCCTGCAAAGATTAGTAAGGGTTATAATAGAAGTGTTTACAAGAGGACGGATTAAAAAGTGATGCAATTCTTACAGCTGGCAGTTTGTTGGAAACACAGAAGGGACTGAGCCCTACTTTGCTGCATACAGCCACCGATTCATCAAGCATTTTCTTGACAGATTCAGTGACTTCATCATTAGTGAGCTAGATGTCAATATGACGCTGAGGGTCTTTTAGATCCCATGTGTACTCACACATCAAACCGGGGCACCGTCTTAAAGGCATAATGCTCCAAGAAACCCAACATCGAACAAAGTCAACACCTATCAATCCGTTTGCAACAAAAGCTCTGAGTTTTGATATCTGAGGGACGTATTTTGATCGTTCCTTAGCAGTTAGCCGCTGGGGAAATGGATGAGTGTTGGTAAGCCGGTGAGCATGGTAACCCGCTAGAGGGTTCTCATCAGGTGGAGATGTATCACGGCAGTAAAACCAAGTCTGATTCCAGTCCTTGGGATGACTATGATGCCTGGCGTGAGGGAAGCTGACATCTTTCCTCTTTTGAATTGAAACCCCGCCCAGCTTAGTGTTGGGCCCATTTGTGAACTCAGTACGGCGGTTCAAATAGAAATAGTCTCTGAACAGCTCAACAGTGGGTTCTTCTTGCAGATAAGCCTCACAAAAAACTTGAAAGTTACAAATATTGAACACGGAGTTAGGCTCAATATCTTGAGGGTGGAGTTGAAAGCTAGCAAGCACATCATAGAAGAATTTTGAACCGGGCGGGCTAAAGCCTCGACCCAGATGGTCAACAAACACAACCACCTCTCCGTTTTCGGGTCTAGGAGGATTTTCTGGACTGGAACTCTCCAGTGTATGACTTCCTTCTTCGCTAAAACGCCAGTGGCAACGAAGCCATTTAATTGTTCTTCAGTGAGTCGGGAAGGGACCCAATTGCAAGCATAGAACTGTTTGGCCATTTCAATGAAAAGCTGGAAAAGAGGATCAATGCTGTTTTAAGATTCATGATTGACACGTATAAATCGGCGCAAGGACAGAGGGACAAGACATTGAAACGTATGTACATGTTAAACCGGATTCTGACATTAAAGGTGAATCGGCGGTTTAAGAGAGGGCTAATGGTACCTGGCGGGTTATCATTTTCTAAAGGTTAAACCGCCTATACTAGTGTGGAAAGTACAGATCTGAAGTGATGAAAAACAAGTTTCACAGATTGATATGATAATTTTAGATCTGCAGCGTGTCAGCAAATCAAAATATATTCAGACCTAAGATATAGGTCTTAAGCAGTTCATCAGATCCAGATGAGATTTTTCTATATAAAGAGGATGCGCTAATGAGAGAAAAGGGGATTATAAACTACGACTACACAGAAAAATATCAGATTGAACCCGCCATTTATGCTATGGAGAAGAACAGGGAAGAACAGCACTGAGCTTTGATGAACTCGCGAAAACCCTAACGGGATCTATGGGAAGAGCAAAGAAGGATTTACCATGGCTGTTGAACGCGGAGGCATGCAAACGAGAATCTGATCGAATCAGGTTGATGCAGCTGCCATTGTTGGGGCTGAGGCAAAAGTCCACGGCGGCGGCTGTGCTCGAGTACTGAGGCGACGCAAGGTGGAAGAAAGATGAAGAGGCAAGGGGAGAAAAAGAAAGGTGACCCTCGGTCCTATTTATAAGATGAAGGGATAAGCGACAGGCATGGGAATCGAGGAGCCCAAAAAATGGATATGTGATAGCGTTATTGCCTCGATTTTTGGAGGCTCATGAATAAAAGGGAAGTATACGCAGTTTTAATAAGCAGGTGGCGTCATGGCGGTTTATTACAATCTGGGAAGATGATGTCATGGCGGTTTACAAGGTTCACATGAAGATGTTCAAGAAGAAATTTTCTTAAGTCTGGAAGATTGACATGAACAGGTTCAAATCAATCTGGGGCCTAATGTTGCGGATATAACTATTGAGTATAAACCGCCCAGGTGAGGCCGGATTATACCTGTAACGAGTTATCCACACTGAAGCCCATGAAGACAAGGAGTGTGGCGCTTTACTGAAGAGACTTAGAGGCCCAGGGCCCAAAGGCGGATTCGGGCCCGTAAACATAAACCGCCATGTACTATTTAACTTGTTTTGTAAGATAGGAAAGG
This sequence comes from Aegilops speltoides, assembly GCA_021437245.1. NCBI lineage: Eukaryota > Viridiplantae > Streptophyta > Magnoliopsida > Poales > Poaceae > Aegilops > Aegilops speltoides. Next base: position 143,802,934 of record CM038141.1, read on the forward strand.
GTAGAAACCGAGCTGGACACGTGTATGAGCCGGCGTCGGGATTCTGTAAACCGCCGGGCGTCAACCTGTGTATATAAAGGGACGACCCGGCGGCGGTTCAGAAACAATAAACAACAACTCGAGAGCCAGGTAAAGCGGATTCGCTCCCTGATCATCGAGAACCCCATCAATTCCACCACAACTCGATCGTAGGCTTTTACCTTCATTGCAAGGGGCCAAACCAGTATAAACTCCCCGTGTCCTTTGTCCATTTTAACCCCTTTAAGATAATCTCGTTGGGATAACTTCACGACTAAGTTCTCACACTAGGACATCTGACGTGATAATTCCACGACAGGCACCACTTTGTACCCCTTTACCTGTGCACGGGCAGTCAGAGCCACGCCTACGGCCACACTTAAGCAGGGCAGGGATAGGAAATCAAAGCCGCAAGATGGTCAAAGCAATGCCAAGATAGGGACACAAAGAGCAAGAGGGCGAGGTAGACTCCCTCGGCAAGACCCTTGCCGGGGCAGCCTCCGCAGCCACGGCAAGAACCTTGCCGGGGCAGCTTACCCGATGCCAGCGGAGCACGCCACCCTTGAGCCCCAGTTTTTCCAACACCACCAACCACGTTGGGACCGAGGCTCGGGAGGCGCCTCCATAATGGTATGCAGATCTTTGTGAAGACAAGAAACACTCCTGAAAGTGCAACTAATCCCCGGGTGGTTTTGGTAATTAATAACAACATATATATCATTGAACTAATAGTTACTTGAGAATCATTTCAGAAAGTTCAGTGATATGGGTATGGCAAGGACTGAAGAAGTGGACCCCTCAAAATGCTAAGGCAAGCATTGGCAAAAGCTCAAGACTCTATTTTTGGTTTAGTGATCCAAGATCACATTGAGTCCATAGGAAAAGCCAATACTATTAAAAGGGGATGAGGTTATGATGATGATCCGTTGCTCAAGTGCTTAGTGATACATCTCCTAAACTATCAAGAACTTTCACCGCCATATACACTCATAAGTAGTCTCGGTCCCACCGATTTTCCAAACTCAGTCACCGAGATGAACCACCTCAGCCATAAGCCAAACCCTAGAAAACTCGGATTTTCCGATTCGAACTCGGTCTCACGAAACATGAGTTGCCAAGCTTCAGAAACCTTCATCATCAAATCGGTGTCACCGAGATGATGAAGTCGGTCCCATCGAAATTGGCATGCTCTTGTCATTGCACGGATCGGACTAACCGAGATTGTATTTTCGGTCCCACGAAAATCCCAACGCTCACATTATTTGAACTATCGGTCTCACCGAGTTGTCAACTTCGGTCCCACCGAGATTGCTCAAATGTGTGTAACGGTTGGATTTTGTGTGGAGGCTATAAATACCCTCCACCCCTCTTCATTCGTGGAGAGAGCCATCGAAAGAACTACCACTCCTACCTTACATTTCTGAGAAGAGAACTACCTACCCTTGTGTTGAGATCAAGTTGCTCCACTCCCACCATATGAAGCTTGATCTCTAGCCTTCCCAAGTTACTTTCCACTCAATCCTTTCTTCCACCACAGCCAAATCAGTGAGGAGAGTTGAGTGTTGGGGAGATTATCATTTGAAGCACAAGAGCAAGGAGTTCATCATCATCTACACCATCTATTACCTTTTGGAGGGTGGTGCCTCCTAGATTGGTTAGGTGTCGCTTGGTAGCCTCCGTCAAGATGTGGAGTTGAACCAAGAAGTTTGTAAGGGCAAGGAGATCGCCTACTTCGTGAAGATCTACCCCGAGTAGGCTAGGCCCTCCGTGGGGTTAGGCCATGATGGAATAGACAAGGTTGCTTCTTCGTGGACCCTTTGTGGGTGGAGCCCTCCGTGGACTCTCGCAGCCGTTACCCTCCGTGGGTTGAAGTCTCCATCAACGTGGAAGTACGATAGCACCACCTATCGGAACCACGAGAAAAATCACCGCGTCTCCAAAATTGCGCTTGCTCTTCTCCACCTCTCTTTACTACATGTGCAATTTACTTTCCGCTGCCTATACTCTAGAATTGCATGTGTAGGGTGATGCTTGACTTGATCATAATTGTGAATCTGCCAAAAACTGTTCTTTGTCAAAAGGCAGAATTTTTATATTGTCAAGTAGTCTAATCACCCCCCCTCTAGACATACTTTCGATCCTACAAGTGGTATCAGAGCTTTGGTCTCCATTGTATTGTTTTCCATTGCATTGGACTCCATAAGCTTGGTTTCACAACCTAGGAGAGTATGGCGTCTAGTGAGGGTAATTTTTGTAGAGGTCCTTACTTTGATGGTACAAATTTTGCTAGTTGGAAGCATAAAATGAAAATGCATATTCTTGGTCATAATCCAGCCGCATGGGGCATTATTTGTGTTTGTATGCAAGGTGAATTCTTCGAGGAAGGAAAAGTTCCGGATCGCGAAGCTACAACGGAAGAATTGCGGATGTTGCAAAACAATGCTCAAGCTTGTGACATTCTCTTCAATGCCTTGTGTCCCGAGGAGTTCAACAAAATCAGCCGTCTTGAGAATGCAAAAGAGATTTGGGATACTTTGGTTGAAATGCACGAAGGTACCGAGTCCGTGAAGGAATCAAAGCTAGACATTCTTCAAGGTCAACTTGACAAGTTCAAGATGAAGGATGGTGAAGGAGTCGCTGAAATGTACTCTAGGCTTGCTCTCATCACAAATGAGATTGCCGGCTTAGGAAGCAAAGAAATGACCGACCGATTCATCATCAAGAAGATTCTCAGAGCTTTGGATGGAAAGTATGACACCGTGTGCACTTTGATCCAAATGATGCCAAACTACAAGAATCTCAAGCCAACCAAGTCATTGGAAGAATTGTTGCTCATGAGATGACACTTAAGGATAAGGAAGAGCTTCACAACAAGTCAAGTGGTGCTTACAAAGCTACAAGTGATGCTCCCACAACCTCAAGTGACAAGTTAGTTTCCAATGAAGAGATAAGCCTAATGGTCAAGAACTTCAACAAATTCTACAAGAATAGAGGCAAAGAGAGAAGCTCAAAGTCTAGATCATATGATGAAAAGAGATCTTCTAGTCGTGATCGAATGCTACAATTGTGGAAGACCGGACACTACTCAAATGAGTGTACGGCTCCCCACAAGAGAAGAGAAGAATCTCCAAGAAGAAGAAGCTCAAGAGATGAGTCACCTCGGAAAGAGAGAAGGAGCAGAGATGATCGTTATGAACGAAGACCCTCTCGGAGAAGCAAGGATTCGGAGAGGAAAGACAAGTCATCAAGGAGCTACACAAGAAGAAAACATCAAGCTCATGTAGGTGAATGGGTCTCCGGCTCCGACTCCGACAATCAATCCGAAGGAAGCTATCACTCCAACTCCGACTACAGTCAAGATGAAGGTGTTGCCGGTCTTGCTCTCGTATCCTCCAACTCCAACTCCTATGACTTATTTGATTCACCAAATGAGGGAATTGGAAGATGCTTCATGGCTAAAGGCCCCAAGGTATCACACCCTAAATTCATTGACTTCAATAGTGATGAGGATGCCTTGCTTGGTGAAGATGAGCTCTTGCTTGATAAATCCAATGAGCCTAGTAATGATGAACATGCTAGTAGTCTTTATAGTCGAGACGAGTCGAATGACAATGCTATGAAGGAGATTGAGCGTCTAACTAAAGAACTAAACACTCTTAAGTTAGCTCATGAAACAACTCAAGAAGATCATAGAGAGCTCCTAAGATCTCATGAGAAGCTACGCTTCGAGAAGCTCACTCTAGAGCAAGAACATGAGTTTCTAAAAGCAATCAATGACGATCTTCGAAAGAAGAGTTCTTCATATCTTGCCAAACGACTTCTCTTGTCTAATTTCTTGCCACCCATTAAGACTAAGCATGACAAGCATAAGAAAAATTCTTTCTCTAGTAGTAACGATAACCATGCTAAATCCAATGTTGTTGCTTCTAGTAGTTCTCTTGATTCCACTAACAATGTTTCAAGCCAAGTTACACTTGAGCAAGAAAATAGTTTATTGAAAGGGATTATAGAGAAAGGTGTCTACAAGAGCCTTGCCGGAAGCAAGAACTTTGAGGAAATTGTTCGCAAGCAAGGAAGGCACCGGAAGAATCAAGGAATTGGTTTTGAGCGAAAGTTCAACGCCGAAGGTGTAGAATGGGAAGAAGGTCAATATCCAACTCCACAGTTTGTTCCTCAAAAGGAGAAGTATGATCCTACTTCTTCCAATGTGGAACAAGCTCAAGATGACCTTCCACCACAAGACCACAAGCTAAAAGGCAAGGACAAGCTTCAAGAGGAGATTGATGCATTTGTTGAAGCACCTCAAGCCATGGTCAAGTGGGTTCCCAAAGAAAAGTCAAGTTCTACTTCGTCAAGCTCAACTACAACCCCAAGGATTCCCATCAAGATGATGTGGATCCCGAAGAAGAAGAACTAGAAAGTTCTTGAGGGTGACTCCGCCAACATACTTCACTCACATTCATTTTGGCAAAAACTTGTGCAATCAACTTCCACATCGTGCACTAGTTCATGGAGTCACAAACCCTCTTGTTGGTAAGTCAAGGGACAAGGTAATCATTGCTTTCATGGACATCATCTATTGTGAACTTCAATCTATGTCCATGGATATCCATGTTTGTTCCTTGTGGGACTAACCCATGTAGGTATTGAAAGTGCTCGAATCCAAAGGATAGCTCCCAACTCTTGATGATCTCCATCAACATTGAGCATCCACATCTTCAACATCTACATGAAGTCTTCTACGACAACCCAAGGTTAGTTTGACCCTTTAAAAGGGTTCTCACATCTAGGGGAGCTTTGCTCTAAAAATTGAGCTAAAGCATCTTCAAATGATGTGAACACATCAATGCTTTATGTAAAAGTGGTAACCCCACTTGTGCTTAAACGATGAGTATGACCTATGATCAAATGTTCTCATTTGGCTCCTAAGTCAATATACTCATATAAAGATGACCTAGTCATCGACAAATTGTGTGTTAGTAGCTAGAGTTTTAGTTGTGCATGTTTGACACATATTTCATTTGCTATCTTATTGTGTGTGCATGTTGGATGCATGATTTTATCCATTCGAGGACATCCATTTGTTGTTTTGGTCGTTTTGATTTTTCTCGACCAAATGGATGGACAAGAATGCCTAAGTACCTCCCTAGCTATCTATGCTTTCTTGTCTCAAATTCTATTCATGCTTACATCACAAATTTTGAACAAGTCATTTTCGGACCCTCCGGGTGAGGAGCACTCGGAGCCACCGATCCGTCAAGTGATAATTTCCAAAACCTTCTAATTGATTTCGGTCAGACCAACTCACTCAAACTCGGTCGAACCGAAAGCATTTAGACTGATCTAGGTTTTCACCTCGGTGAAACCGAGTTGTCATTTTCGGCGTGACGAAGTGCATAACGCCTAGCAGTTATCCATCTCGATGCCACCGAGTTTTACAACTCGGTCCCACCGACAAATAAGGGGTATATATACCGAGGGCAGCGCTGATTTCTCCTTCAAACGTTTCGCCCCACACCCTTTGCTGCCGCCGCCTTGGTCTCCGGATCGTCCGCCGTCTGCCGCCAGGCGCCCTCGCCGCAGTCTCCGTCGCCGTCAGCGGACATCTCCTCCAGCGCCGTTGCGGCGTAGAAAAACTCCACCAAGTTAGGGTGAGTTTTGATCCCACTCGTGCTCCCATCTCCGATTCAATGCACGTTTGGATTGCCTAGTATCTTGCCACGATTGAAATCCTCCTGTACACTAGATTAGTTCGTTTGGACTAGATTCGAGTAAAAGTTTTAGGGTTAGGTTTCCGCCGAACACATCTCGGTGAGACCGATTTTATAGTTTCGGTATGACCGATTTGGCCCATGGCCATTGCACTGCACCCTTTGGTCCAACCGAGTTGTGCAAAATCGGTGTGACCGAAATGAGGATTCTGTGAAACCCTAGTGTTTTCGGCAGGACCGAAACCCACTTCGGTCCAACCGAAAGTGGTGTGCCAAGCTCCTGTTTAACACTTCGGTTCACGAATCTTAAACTCGGTCCGACCAAATGTCTTCTGTGAAAACCTAATACTAGAATTTGAACTCATTTTTTGCAAAACTTCGCATTTTGTGATGACTCTTCTTCTCTGCCTACACCTTATCTATTCACAGGTTGTCACCATGTCGATGCCGGTGATGATGAACAGGTCGAGACACCCATTGCGATATTCCCGAGGCAGCACTAGTCCCGATCCTAGCAGCTCATCTGATGATGGTGAGAGGAGTACACCAAGTGGTTTGCCTCCTGCAGCCACCAGAGCTAGAAAGAAGAGGAATTCAGATGATGAGGATTCAGATTTTGTTGTTGAGGAAGAGGTGACCTCAAAGCCTAAAAGGAAGGTTGTTGCCAAAGAGCAACAAGGTCAACAAACTAAGAAGGGCACCAGCAAAGTCAAGCAATCAACAGTTGCTAAGAAGCTGAATTTGGGAGAGGCAGCTACAAGCAAAGTGAAGAAAACCTCCAAGAGAAAGAGGATAGTGCATGATGCAGCAGAAGAGGATGAGGATGAGGAAGCACCCCAGCCTACTCCTCAGAAGCCGAAGCTCATGGGTGATGCCATTAAGGCTGGAGCCACATCAAAGCCCAAGAAATCTGCTCCAGCTAAGGCAGCTCCAGCAAAGCCTGCTGCCAAGCCCAAGAAGACAGTCAGAAACATTCCAGCGTCTGAAAAGAACAAGGATGATGTGCCACCAGCTGAGTTAGACGATGAAGGACCAGTTTTGCTGAAACTTCGTCCAAAACTACCACTACATGATGATGCTCATCCTCAAGCTGAGGATATGAAGGCAAGGAAAGATAGAGGTCTCAGGCTATGGAGACAAACTAACCCATATGCCGTGAGGAGAAGAACTGCTGTAGATCCCAGATTTCACACCAGAGAGCAGCAGGACTTCTATGAGACCGTGCTGATGGACAAGAAGCCCATAGTCGCAGACACTCGATATGTTGATTGGAAGTACATTGACAGCGAAGAGCACAGAGATTTCTTTCCACATGTGCATGAAAGTTTCACTGCATGTGGTGTTGCAGACTTTGTAGGTCAGAAATTGACCAATTGGAACGATGAGATGATAATGCAATTCTATGCCACAGCTCACTTCTACCCTGATGGAAAGATTGTATGGATGACTGAAGGTCAAAGATTTTCTTCTTCTGTTGAAGAATGGGCAGAAATTCTGAATGCTCCAGTGCAACAAGAAGATGATATAGATGTATATGGGATTCCAAAGAAGAATCATGAATCCATGAAGAACATGTACAAAGAGATTCCAGCAAAGGATTTGGGAATCTGGAAGCTCGGCTCGATCTACTATCTCCAGGCAGGTCTACCTACCACTAATACCATTTTGAGGCATACCTTGATGCCCAAATCTGGAGATCATCGCATGATCAGAGGATACTCTATCAACATGCTGCACATACTTGATGAGAAAGCACCTTTCAAGGTGATGGACTTGATGGTAGAGACCATTAAGAGGACTGCAATGACCGAAAAGGTCATGTGGATTTGCCCATGATTCAGATGCTTATCAATGCCAAGTTTGGCATGGGCACATTCTTGTTGGATAGAGAACATTTACCGCTGCAGCCAGAGCATGAAGACAATGTTGTTGTGATGGATGAGGAGGATCCGACATCTGTTGAAGGTCAAGCCAAGATCGAAGCTGCCAAGAAAGCCAAAGCTGACAAGGAAGCAGCAGCAGCAGCTAAACCAAAGAGTTTCGGAGAGCAAATTCTTGAAGCTACCCAAAGGATTGAACAACGCCTGGCCAGCATTGAATAATCTCAGGAGAGCCTAGAGAGGATTGTTGAGGACAAGATCCACGCTCTGGATGTGAAGTCGATCAAGTACAAGTGATTGTCCAACAAGCTCGAGGCGGACATTGAGGAAGCAAAGCGGGAGAAGGAAGAGCTTATGCGTGAGATGCAGGATGACTTAGTCCAGATTATCACAACAGATCGCTCCGGTTCCCACAGACCCGATCACCGCTATTCCGTGGATCGACACCAGGACTACAGCTTGCAAGACCTCCCACAGCTTCAGCGAAGCTACTCCAACTCCAGCTCCAAAGACCACTCCTCCAAAGATGACATCACCAAGTCTTCGCCGTTGTCATATCCACTCCGACATCAACCTGCACGGAGCTGCCAAAGAGTCCACAGTGGCGCTTAGCTCTATGCTTTTTCGAACTTTTGGTAACTTGTTGCCAAAGGGGAGACATTGTATAGATCATAGGACTTGAGAGAGAGTGTTGTTGTCTTTGCGCTTTTGCTCTTTCGTTCTTTTGCGGTTTCTTTGAGATACTTTTGGTTTTCGAGACATTCAAAGTGTTTGATACTAAGTTTGATTCTACCTTAATGAGTGCTTGGTCGTACTATGCTTTAATGTGTGCTTAATGCTTATCATATGCTATTCCTATCTTGTATGACCATTTACTCATGTCTTGGTGATTGGGTGCATGCTGTTCATTCTTATCATTTTGTGCGCTCCACCAAGATGTATGTGACATGGAAGAGTGACCCATGATCCTAATCGATTGTGCATTTGCATTCAAACGCAAATCTTAAATAATGCACAAATTTAGGGGGAGCTCTTGCTTATCACATACTTCTCAAAGCGACGATATTATTCATTGATTATATCCTTTGTCGAAGCTTTGATCTATATGTTGTCATCAATTACCAAAAAGGGGGAGATTGAAAGTGCAACTAATCCCCGGGTGGTTTTGGTAATTAATAACAACATATATATCATTGAACTAATTGTTACTTGAGAATCATTTCGAAAGTTCAATGATATGGGTATGGCAAGGACTCAAGAAGTGGACCCCTCAAAATGCTAAGGCAAGCATTGGCAAAAGCTCAAGACTCTATTTTTGGTTTAGTGATCCAAGATCACATTGAGTCCATAGGAAAAGCCAATACTATTAAAAGGGGATGAGGTTATGATGATGATCTGGTTGCTCAAGTGCTTAGTGATACATCTCCTAAACAATCAGCAACTTTCACTGCCATATACACTCATAAGTAGTCTCGGTCCCACCGATACCTCAGCCATAAGCCAAACCCTAGAAAACTCGGATTTTCTGATTCAGAACTCGGTCTCACCAAACATGAGTTGCCAAGCTTCAGAATCTTCACATCAAATCGGTGTCACCGAGATGATGAAGTCGGTCCCACCGAAATCGGCATGCTCTTGTCATTGCACGGATCGGACTAACCGAGATTGTATTTTCGGTCCCACCAAAAATCCCAACGTTCACATTATTTGAACTATCGGTCTCACCGAGTTGTCAACTTCGTCCCACCGAGATTGCTCAAATGTGTGTAACGGTTGGATTTTGTGTGGAGGCTATAAATACCCTCCACCCCTCTTCATTCGTGGAGAGAGCCATCGAAAAGAACTACCACTCCTACCTTACATTTACGAGAAGAGAACTACCTACCCTTGTGTTGAGATCAAGTTGCTCCACTCCCACCATATGAAGCTTGATCTCTAGCCTTCCCAAGTTGCTTTCCACTCAATCCTTTCTTCCACCACAGCCAAATCAGTGAGGAGAGTTGAGTGTTGGGGAGATTATCATTTGAAGCACAAGAGCAAGGAGTTCATCATCATCTACACCATCTATTACCTTTTGGAGGGTGGTGCCTCCTAGATTGGTTAGGTGTCGCTTGGGAGCCTCCGTCAAGATGTGGAGTTGAACCAAGAAGTTTGTAAGGGCAAGGAGATCGCCTACTTCGTGAAGATCTACCCCGAGTAAGGCTAGCCCTCCGTGGGCGTAAGCCATGATGGAATAGACAAGGTTGCTTCTTCGTGGACCCTTTGTGGGTGGAGCCCTCCGTGGACTCTCGCAGCCGTTACCCTCCGTGGGTTGAAGTCTCCATCAACGTGGAAGTACGATAGCACCACCTATCGGAACCACGAGAAAAATCACCGCGTCTCCAAAATTGCGTTTGCTCTTCTCCACCTCTCTTTACTACATGTGCAATTTACTTTCCGCTGTCTATACTCTAGAATCGCATGTGTAGGGTGATGCTTGACTTGATCATAATTGTGAATCTGCCAAAAACTGTTCTTTGTCAAAAGGCAGAATTTTTATATTGTCAAGTAGTCTAATCACCCCCCCTCTAGACATACTTTCGATCCTACAACTCCAAATTAGAAGGGGATTAGAAGACGACGAACCTTGGCGAGATCCTTGCCGAGGAAACCCACAAGATTGCCAGGGACGACCCCAACACCACGGCGAGACCCTTGCCGGGGCTCCGGCAAGGCCCTTGCCGAGGACATCCGCGGGGCCACAACCACGCCCATGCCCGAGTTTTCACCACTGCTCCCATGCAGCTGCCAGCCCACCAGCTAGGCAGGCGCCTGCGTGTCGACGTGAGGCTTCCAGGCCAACTCAGTGCATGCCTACGTGGTGGCATGCAAATCTTCGTGAAGGCCCTACCACCGCCCCACCTCAGCGCCAGCCTACATGGCGCTGACCGCCTTGCTGGCCCGGGCGCGTGTCGAGGCAGGGCGAAGCGGCGGTAAAGTGAGGTGGACACCTAAGAAGCGCATTAAATGCATCTTGTCCCGTAATGGCAAGCGATAAGCTTGGCCATTGTACACCGATGCCACCTCTTGTGTGCCACTGTGGCGATCCCCTTGACTATAAAAGGAGGCCCAAGGCATCCAGGAGAATGATTCGAACCCTTGGACAAGCTACACCCATTGTAGCAAGATCAAGAACTCCAAGAACACAGATATACACGTCAAAGCGAGACTTGGGTATTACGCATCCTTGCGGCCCGAACCTGGGTAAACGACCCGTGTGCTTGTGCTGACTGCTGATCCCGCTCTTCTCACGACCCCGTGCCCTGCAACCTAGTAGGGATTCTTGTGATCCCACATGTGTTGTTTTCCACCGGCAAATAGCAAACGGTGGAAAAACAATTACTGTTGGGCAATTGATAGAACTTCGAATAATCATGATGATATCCAGGCAATGATCATTATATAAGCATCACGTGCAAGATTAGTAGACCGACTCCTGCCTGCATCTATTACTATTACTCCAGACATCGACCTCTATCCAGCATGCATCTAGTGTATTAAGTTCATGGAAAAACGGAGTAATGCAATAAGAACGATGACATGATGTAGACTAGATATATTTATGTAGAAATAGACCCCATCCTGTTATCCTTAATAGAAACAATACATACATGTCGTTTCCCTTTCTGTCACTGGGATCAAGCACCGTAAGATCGAACCCATCACAAAGCACCTATTCCCATTGCAAGATAAATAGATCAAGTTGGCCAAATAAAACCCAAATATCGGGGAAGAAATAAGAGGCTATAATCAATCATGCATATAAGAGATCAAAGAAGACTCAAATAACTTTCATGGATAAAAACATAGATCTGGTCATAAACTCAAAGTTCATCGGATCCCAAAAAACACACCGTAAAAAGTCTTACATCATATGGATCTCCAAGAGACCATTGTACTGATAATCAAGAGAGAGAGAGAGGGAGAGGAAGCCATATAGCTACTAACTACGGACCCGTAGGTCTACAAAGAACTACTTATGCATCATCGGAGAGGCACCAATGGACATGATGAACCCCTCCGTGATGGTGTCTAGATTGAATCTGGTGTTTTTGGACTCTGCGGCGGCTGGAATTAGTTTTTGTCGACTCCCATAGGGTTTCAGGAATATTAGGGTATTTATAGAGCAAAGAGGCGGTGCGGGAGGCCAACAAGGAGGGCACAACCCACCGGGGCGCACCTGGGCCCCCAGGCGCGCCCTGGTGGGTTGTGCTCCCCTTAGAGCTCCCCTCAGGTGTGTTCTTGGCCCACTGGATGTCTTCTAGTCCAAAACAAAAAAGTTTTGCTGCGTTTGGACCCCGTTTGGTATTGCTTTCCTGCGATGTAAAAAACATGCAGAAAACAGCAACTGGCACTGGGCACTATGTCAATAGGTTAGTACCAAAAAATGACATAAAATGACTATAAAATGATTGTAAAACATCCCAAAATGATAATATAACAGCATGGAACAATCAAAAATTATAGATACGTTGGAGACGTATCACATTCCGAGAACTTCTATTTCTGCACAAAAACAACATCATGGTAGTTCTGCTGAAAACAACGTGAGTCCGTGTTAGTTTCATTCAAATCATGCAAATTAGAGTCCAAAACAAGAGCAAAAGCATTAGGAAAAGTAGATACGATGGAGACGTATCAACTCCCCCAAGCTTAAACCTTTGCTTGTCCTCAAGCAATGCAGTTGACAAACTGAAAGTGAAAAAGAAAAAGGTTTATGAACTCTTTTATATTGTTTACATAGATAAGCTTAAGTAGCACCCAAGTTTTCAGCAATGATCATGACTAACCATGTCAACAATAACTCTTAGAAATTATATTAACTCATATCAATAGCATAATCAACTAGCTAGCAAGTAATTAAGTATCTCGAATGCCAACACTTTTTCAAACCAATCATGATATAATATGACAATGGTGGTATCTCGCTAGCCCTTTCTAAGACCGCAAAACATAAATGCAGAGCACCTCCAAATTGAAAGCACCGACTAAACATTGTAATTCATGGTAGAAAAGATCTAGTCATGATGCATTCAACATTAACTATACTCAATGCATGAAGATGACAATAGTTCTCTCAGGTGTGGCGCTTGTTTGGGAAGGTGATGACTCAACATACAAGTAAATAGATAATCCCTCTGTAGAGGGAAGTAGGTATTTGCATAGGTGCGAGATATCAAAGATTAAATCAGAGATAAATATAATTTTGGTAGGTACACCCTTCTTGTCAACATTATGGCCAAGAGTTATCAATATCTTCCATGCTAAACACATTAGTGGCGGTTCCCAAGCGATAAAAGTAAAGGTTTACTCCCCCTCCGCCAACAAACACACTCCATGGCTAGCCGAATCCATGGGTACCGTCCATACCAACAACAATCATGGGGGAGTTTTGTTTAATTATTTGCAATATTTTATTTCGGGGTTGGGAATCCCTATTACCGCCCCTCTCGTGCAAGGACGAGTGAATAAACACACATCATGAGAATAACCCGCTTAGCATGGAAGATACTGACTACCCCTTGTCCCTCCATGAGCGGTCCAAACACAAAATAGGTTGAGAAGCGGCCAGCTAGAGAGCAAAAATGGTCATGAACATGAATTATGCATAATCAACATTGAATACTAGCATGAGTAGGATATGAACACCATGAACATAAATATCATAGAGGCTATGTTGGTTTTGATTCAACTACATGCACGAACATGTGCCAAGTCAAGCCACTTGAAACATTCAGAGGAGGATACCGTATCATCATACTACATCACAATCATTTTAATGCATGTTGACATCCAAGATAAATCATTATCCACTCCTAGCTACATAAGCATGTCATGAGGAACTATAATCTCTAATTGGCATTGCAAACAAGTTTGATCATAATGTGTTATATCATGGATACTAGGTTAAACATATTTACAAAAACAAAAACAACTTGAGTTCATACCCGCTTCTCTCTGCCACAGTCACTTCATTAGATATCGTCATTATTGTCTTTCACTTCCACGACTAAATGATATGAAAATAATAATAGTGCAAGAGTGTCGTGGACTAAGCTGGAATCTGCAAGCATTTTATTCAAAAGCAGAAGACAAGGTAATTTGGGATCTTTGTTAGATCAACAATAATGCAAATGAGAGCCACTCAACATTTTTATCGTGGTCTTCTCCTTGGTATGACTCAATAAAAAGAAAAGAAGTTCATAAAAACACACTGAAATATTTTTGGAGTTTTTAGTTTTTCTTGAAGAAGGCAAATTAAAGATGGAAAAACAAAAACAAGAAAAACTTATTTACACGGGAAAGCTCCCAATAAGAAAAAGAAGAATCAAGAAATCTTTTTGGTTTTCTTTTAATATTACAACTAACTAAACTATAAAGAAAAACCGAAAAGAAGCAAGAAATATTTTTGGATTTTCTTTGAGTTTTTCAGACACACAAGAAGAAAGCGAGAAAATAAATCTACCATGGATAATACAATGAAAAAGTGTGGACACCAACAACCAGAATGAAATGTGTGAACAAGAATGTAATATCAGTGGAAGCATGTACTCCCCAAGCTTAGGCTTTTGGCCTAGCTTGGTAATCACCATCCGCGGCCTGCATAGTAGTCAGAGTGGTAGCTCACGGAGGCTCTTGGTGCGGTCTCCTTAGACCGCCGAGCTGCCTCAATCTCTGCCTTATATGAGCGGGCCTCGCTCTCAAGAACATAATATCTTTCTTTTTTGTAATAATCAAAGAGAGCATGCGCAGGAAAAAGATAGGCACAATAGTTTCTTTATTAAACCTCAAGTTATAAGTGTAATCAGTGATTGTGCCCCTAAGGAACTTATGGTGCTTCATGGCCTCAGAGTATAATTATTGAGTAGGTAAAATGGGATCATAAGGCAGAGGTGTAACACCCACCTCTTTAGCTACACGAGAAGCATAAATCCCACTGATAGCGTTGTGTTGCAACATTCATGTGATCGCTCCAAGATTATAGCGTTTAATTCCAGTCAGAGCAGTGTGTATGAGGCTTAAGTCAGGGGCACATAGTGTGTTGCAATCCTGCTTCCCCACGATGCATTTGACATTAAAGAGTGAAAAGTAGTGAATTGATGGGAAATGAATACTTTTTATTCTACCTTGTGTCACTCCTCTATCCTCACCGTAACAAAGACTAGTCAGAAATGACTCATACTCACATCTTCGTGGTTCGTCCAGTGAACCCCAATATCGAATTTTGCAAGCATTACAAAACACATCTAGAGGAATGGAGAAAGATTGATCATAAAGAGTAAACGGAACTCGAGATTCACGAGAGTGATATCTAAATTTCTTAGTGAACATTTCTGTGAGGTTGAGATGTTGGATGCACTTATCTTTGATTTAGGGGCCAAGCTCGGCATGGTGGACATACTGCTGAAAAAATTCTTTAATACCTGCACTCACCATGAAATTGTTACATGGCCATAGGCATCATTTGGTAGCGACATCCCGCATTGAGCTTGCACTTGGCTCAACATAGGACCGACGAATCGAGCTACTACTCGATGATGCCTCCGAAGATCTCCCCCTTGAAGAACTCCTTAAGAATTGCATTATTTATTTGCAAACAATTTCTCAAAAAAAATTGGGCACAAATTTTTTGGTAACAAAACTTCATAAGATTTGCAGCAACTACTCATAAGGATGCCTAGACGCCATATTAAGCATTCAAACCACTTAGAACTCTAAGAATTCAACATGCAAGCCCATTTATAGCAGCACCAAGAGTAGCTAATTATTCAAAATATAAACCACTAGAGCAAAAACTAATTTGAGCAATGGAGGAGTCACATACCAGGTAGCAATCCCCCAAAATAGTTTCAGAAATGGAGCTACGAGCAAAGAGATCGAAACCCGCAGGTTTGAGAGCAAGAACATGAGAGAGAGCGAGAGAGAGAGAGAGAGAGAGAGAGAGAGAGTTGTGGTGATTTTTTTCTGGAGGTAGGAGATGACATGGGCTAAAGAGGTAAGTGAGGAGACCCACGTGGGGGCCACAATCCAGCAGGGCGCGTCTGGGTTTGCTGGCATGCCCTCGTGTCTTGTGGCCACCAGGGGCACCCCCCCCCTCTGGTATTATTTGTGCTAGAAATTCAGAAATATTCAAAAAAAAGTGTGTTAAAATTTCAGAGCATTCTGAGAACTTTTATTTTTAGGCACTTTTTATTGCACGGAAAATTCAGAAAACAGGATAAACATGGCATTTTATTTTATTTAACTAAGAAAAACATAAAACAAAAGGTAGGGACGGAAGGTTGTGCCTACTAAATTCATAAACTTCATACCTCTAAAAAATGATCCATTAATAAGGTTGAGCAAGTCTTATTAACAACCACCTTTGATTAGCATGAAACGAAGAACTTTCTTAAAACACTAAGTTGCCTCAACGGGGATATGCACATCCCCAACAATAAGTATGTCATATTTCTTTTTGGCAGTAGGTAGAGGTAGTTGAAAACTTCCAATAGTTAGTGTCAGGGATTTTTCAATAACATTAATACCATTCACTTGGAATTGTTTCTTCGAAAGTGCACCGTATGCTCATTACCATTGATATGAAAAGTAACCTAGATTTTATTGCAATCAATAACAGCCCCTGCAGTATTCAAAAGGGGTCTACCAAGAATAATTGACATGTTATCGTCCTCAGGCATCTCAATAATACAAAGTCTGTTAAGATAGTAACATTTGCAACAACAACGGGAACATCCTCACAAATACCGATAGGTATGGTAGTTGATTTGTCAGCCATTTGCAAAAATATTTCAGTAGGTGTGAGTTTATTCAAATCAAGTATTTTATATAAAGAGAAAGGCACAACACTACCACCGGCTCCTAAATCACACAAAGCCGTTTTGAAATAATTTCTTTTGATGGAGCAAGGTATAGTTGGTATTCCTGGATCTCAAGTTTTTTAGGTACTCCATCATTAAAAGAATAATTGGCAAGCATGGTGGAGATTTCAGCTTCAGGTATTTTCCTTTTATTAGTGATGATGTCTTTCATATATTTAGCATAAGGGCCCATCTTTAGAATATCAGTCAAGCGAGTACGTAAAAAGATTGGCCTAAGCATTTCAACAAAGCCTTCAAATTTTTCATCATATTTTTCTTAGATGGTTTAGGTGGAAAGGGCATGGGCTTTTGAACCCATGCCTCTCTCTATTTACCTTGTTTTCTAGCAACAAAGTCTCTCTTGTCATATCATTTGTTCTTAGTTTGTGGGTTATCAAGATCCACAACAGGTTCTATTTCAACATCATTATCTAGTTCTTTATCGTTGTCTGGTTGAGTGTCTTCATGAACATCATCATTACCATTTTCATTATCACTAGGTGAATGTTCATTACCAAATTGAGTTTCAGCATTAGAAATAGAGACATCATTGTTATCTTCATAAGGTTTTTCTTTCTCAGGTTCACTAGAGGTATGCAGAGTCCTATCATTTTTCTTCTTATTTTTCTTTTTAATAGGACTACATGCATCAGTGTTAATTCTTTGAGAGTCTTGTTCAATTCTTCTAGGGTGTCCTTCAGGATAAAGTGGTTCCTGAGTCATTTTTCCTCCTCTAGTTGCTAGTCTAATAGCAAAATCATTCATATTGTTATTCATTCATTAAGCAATTCTCTTTGAGATTTAGCAACTTGTTCTAACTAAGTTAGAACTATATGAGCATATTTTCCTATACCTCTTACATCATTAGTCCTTCTAAATAACAAGTCACTCAATCCATCAATCATATCAGAGTTATAGTTCAAATTGTTTCATAACATTTGCATTGAAGTGATCTTGTTTTCTAATGTAGTTGTCAAACTCATGTAAGCACTGGCTAGGATGTTTATTATAGGGGATGTCACCTTCATCAAAATTTAATAAAGAATTTACCTCTACCACCCGTGATGGTGGTGGTGCATTGAGGCCATGTCTTTCTTCAATAGGTTGTAAACTCTTAACATCCTCAGCTCTAATACATTTTTCCTTCATACATTTCTTTGCCTCTAGCATATCTTCAGGACTGAGATATAAGATACCCCTCTTCTTCGGAGTGGGTTTAGGCGGTGGTCCTGAAGAGTCCAATCATCATAATTCTTCAATATATTATTCAATAATTCCTCATCTTGTTCAACAGTTTGTTCCCTAAAAACACAACCAAGACAACTATCTAGGAAGTCCCTAGAAGCATCGGTTAGTCCATTATAGAAGATATCAAGTATTTCATTTCCCTTAAGAGGATGATCAGGCAAAGCATTAAGCAATTGGATAAGCCTCCCCAAGCTTGTGGGAGATCCTCTTCTTCAATTTGCGCAAAGTTAAATATTCCCTGTAAGGCACTTGTTTCTTATGAGCAGGAAAATATTTTTCAAAGATGTAATAAATCATATCCTGGGGACTACGCACACAACTATGAGCAAGAGTATTGTACCATATCTTAGCATAACCCCTTACAACGGAAATAATTTGAGGATATAGTAGTAGCAAGTTTTCTCATCATTAGCAAAAAGGGTGGCTATATCATTTAATTTAGTAAGATGTGCTACTACAGTTTCAGATTCATAGCCGTGGAAAGGATCAGATTCAACCAAAGTAATTAACTCTGGGTCGACAGAGAATTCATAATCCTTATCGGTAACAAAGATAGGTGAAGTAGCAAACTTAGGATCACATTTCATTCTAGCATTCAAAGATTTTTATTTTAGTTTGCATAGTAATTGATTAAGATCATCCCCATCATTGCAAGCAAGAAGGTCTCTAGCTATCTCCTCTTCAATAACATGACCTTCAGGTATATTAGGAATTTCAACTCTAGGAGAGCTAGGTCTAATAGGTGTTTCATAATTCCCAGTTTCAAGTACTTCATCAGTTCCAATGATTTTATCGGTTTCAGTAATTTCATTCTCTTTAGCTCTAGCAAGCTGTTCATCAAGAAATTTACCTAGTGGCACATTGTCATCAAGCAATGTACTAGCATCATCATAAGCATCATTCATAGCAGAAGTAGCATCATTAATAAGTTGCGAAATTAGGATTAATAGTATGTGGTGGTGTTGCAAGTTTATTCAAAATAGAAGGCGAATCAAGTGCAGAGCTAGATGGTAGTTCCTTACCTCCCCTCATCCTAGAGGGAAACTATCTTGGTTTTGGTATCCTTCAGATTCTTCATAGTAATAAATAGATAATAATCCCAAGTGACTCAACAAATATAGCTATGCTCCCCGGCAACGGCGCCAAAAAAAAGGTCTTGATAACCAACAAGTATAGGGGATCGCAATAGTTTTCGAGGGTAGAGTATTCAACCCAAATTTATAGTATCGACACAAGGGGAGCAAAGAATATTTACAAGTATTAGCAGTTGAGTTGTCAATCCAACCACACCTGGAGATTAAATATCTACAGCAAAGTGACTAGTAGCACAGTAATATGATAGTTTTGATAGTAGTGGTAACAGCAACAGTAACGGTAACTGTGATAGCAATGATTTTTTTAGCAAGTGTAACCGTAGCAGCAGCAATAGTAACTTAACAAGAGAAATATGGGAAAAACTCGTAGGCATTGGATCGGTGAATTCATTGGATGATATTCATCATATAATAGTCATAACCTAGGGCAATACAAAACTAGCTCCAGTTCATAAATATAATGTAGGCATGTATTCCATTAATAGTCATATGTGCTTATGGAAAAGAACTTGCATGACATATTTTGTCCTACCCTCCCATGGTAGCGGGGTCCATAAGGTAACTAAGGTATATTAAGGCCTCCTTTTAATAGAGAACCGGAACAAAGCATTAACACATAGTGAATACATAAACTCCTCAAACTACGGTCATCACCGGAAAGTATCCCGATTATTGTCACCCCGGTGTTTACAGATCATAACACATAGCAGGTGCATATGGCTAGCAATATGGGATCTAGAACATAGATATAATGGTGAAAACATAAACGGTTCAGATCTGAAATCATGGCACTCAGGCCCTAGTGACAAGCATTAAGCATGGCATAGTCATAGCAACATCAATCTCAGAACATACTGGATACTAGAGATCAAGCCCTAACAAAACTAACTCGATTACATGATGAATCTCATCCAACTCCTCGCCGACCAGCGAGCCTATGAAGGAATTAAACACTCCAGGTGGGGAGCATCATGGAATTGGCGTTGAAGGAGGGTTGGTGATGACGAAGATCGAAGATTCCCCTCTCTGGAGCCCCGAACGGACTCCAGATCTAGCCTCCTGATGAAAAACGAGAGGTCGCGGCGGCTCCGTCTCGTGAAACGCTATAATTCTTCCTCTCTAATTTTTCTCTCTGAGAATAGGTATTTTATATCATTGGAATAAGGGTCAGGGGGCCACCAGGTGGGCACAATCCACCAAGGCGTGCCTCGAGGGGGTGGAGCGCCCTAATGTATCGTGCTCACCCAGGGCACCCCATCTGGTGGTTCTTGGTTCCAGTATTTTTCTTTTATTTTGAAATAAATCTCCAAAAAGTTTTGTTCATTTCGAGAACTTTTATTTCTGCACAAAAACAACACCATGGTAGTTCTGTTGAAAACATCATCAGTCCGGGTTAGTTTCATTCAAATCATGCAGATTAGAGTCCAAAAAAAGAGCAAAAGCGTTAGGAAATGTAGATACGACGGAGACGTATCACTGTTGCATAACCCCAAAATGATAGTGGAAAATCGCTAAGAGACATCATAGAATGCACCATACCTAATAAAGTACGATTACGACGTTCAAACAAACCATTACGCTGTGGTGTTCCATGTGGTGTGAGTTGTGAAACAATTCCACATTATCTTAAATGCATACCAAACTCGCAACTCAAATATTCATGTCCACGATCAGATCATAGAAATTTAATTTCCTGTTACGCTGATTTCCTAATTCACACTGAAACTCCTTGAAGTTTTCAAATGTTTCAAACTTGTGTTTCATTAAGTAAATATACCCATATCTATTCAAATCAACAGGGAAGGTAAGAAAATAACGACACCCGCCGCGTGCTTCAATACTCATTGGACTACATACATCGGTATGTATTATTTCCAATAAGTCACTAGCCCGCTCCATTTCTTCGGAAAATGGGGTTTTAGTCATCTTGCCCATGAGGCATGGTTCACATGTCTCAAATTATTCATAATCAAGAGATTACAAAAATCCATCAGCATGGAGTTTCTTCACGCATTTTGTACCAATATGACCTAAGCGGCAGTACCACAAGTATGTGGTACTATCATTATTAACTTTGCATCTTTTGGCATCAATATTATGAACATGTGTATTAGTACGATCGAGATTCAACAAGAATAAACCATTCACAAGGGGTGCATCACCATAAAAGATATTATCCATATAAATAGAACAACCATTATTCCGTGACTTAAATGAATAACTGTGTCGCAATAAACAAGATCCAAACATAATGTACATGCTCAATGCAGGCATCAAATAAAAAATATTTAGGTTCATAGCTAATCTTGAAGGTAAACATAGAGGGAGCATGCCGAAGGCGATCACATCAACCTTGGAACCGTTTTTGACGCGCATCGTCACCTCATCCTTAGCTAGTCTCCATTTATTCTGCACCTCCTGTTTCAAGTTACAAATATTAACAACCAAACCAGTATCAAATACCTCGGCACTACTTCGAGCACTAGTAAGGTACACATCAATAACATGTATATCATATATACCTGTGTTGACGTTGCCAACCTTCTTATCTGCCAAGTACTTGGGGCAGTTCTGCTTCGAGTGACCATTCCCCTTGCAATAAAAACACTCGGTCGTGGGATTGGGTCCAGCCTTGGGTTTCTTCATGGGAGCGGTAACTGACTTGCCATTCTTCTTGAATTTCCCTTTCTTTCCCTTCCCCTTTTCTTGAAACTAGTGGTCTTATTCACCATCAACACTTGATGTTCTTTCTTGATTTCTACCTCCGCGGCTTTAAGCATTGCGAAGAGCTCAGGGATCATTTTCTCCATCCCTTGCAAATTATAGTTCATCACAAAGCCCTTGTAGCTTGGTAGAAGTGACTGGAGAACTCTATCAATCGCTACTTCATCCGAAAGATTAACTCCCAACTGATTCAAGCGGTTGAAGTGCCCAGACATTTTGAGTACATGCTCACTAACAAAGCTATTCTCCTCCATCTTGCAGCTAAAGAACTTGTTGGAGGTGCCATACTTGTCGACCCGGGCATTAGCTTTAAATACCAATTTCAGCTCCTGGGACATCTCATATGCTCTGTGGTGCTCAAAACGTCTTTGGAGCCCCGGTTCTAACCGTAAAGCATGGCGCATTGAACTATCGTGTAGTCATCATTCCTTGTCTACCAAGTGTTCATAGTGTCCAGATTTGCGGGAGCGGGTGGCACACCTAGCAATGCTTCAAGGACATAAGCCTTTTGTGTAGCAGTGAGGATAATCCTGAAGTTGCAGACCTTGTCTGCATAGTTGCTTCCATTATCTTTCAACTTTTCTTTCTCTAGGAATGCATTAAAATTCAGGGTAGCTACATCGCGAGCCATTGATCTACAACATAATTTTGCTACATTAAGACTATGTTCATGATAATTGGTTCAATTAACCACTAATGAAATCCCACTTAAATGAACATACCTCAAGTTGTCTAAGTGCTACATGATCCAAATCAACCAACCCATGTCCGATCATCACATGAGATGGGGTGGTCATCAATGGTGAACATCTCCATGTTGATCATATCTACTATATGACTCATGTTAGACCTTTCGGCCTCCATGTTCCGAGGCCATGTCTGTACATGCTAGGCTCGTCAAGTTTAACCTAAATATTCCGCATGTGTAAAACTATCTTACACCCGTTGTATGCGAACGTAGAGTCTACCATACCCGATCATCACGAGGTGCTACAAAATGACGAACTTTCGCAACGGCGCATACTTAGGTGTTGCACCCCGACTTAGAGAAACCGGAACGCCCCGTTCCAGCCTAGAGATAAGGGAGAAGTCTTCTGGAATACGGCACTGCTTAGCATAGCACAAATCAGCTCTTTATAACAATCTATATGGGTACAAGGGATTACATCGGCACGGCGACACTACGCCTGCCACAGTCGCTCTATGCAAGCAGCAGAACAACACGAAGCAGCAGAACAGCGATGACGATGATGAACTCCACTCCGCAGGGACTCTGACTGGAATGCTTATCCTAGCTCGCAAACAAGAGATCCATGGCAAACAAGCAATCAAATCCGGCATGACCTGCAAAGTGCCATGACATGCCATGTCAGTACATTGAATGTACTTGCAAGCTCACAGCAACCAAGTACAATCAAGACAAACAACAGCATGGCAGTTACAGGTTAAACAGAGATTAACATGATACTATCAGACAACATGGCATGAACAAGGTGAACCTGATACAGCTAGAACAATATGAGAATGTCATGAACATAAGAACATGATGCTACTAGCATGCAACATGATGACACTATCATGCACCAACTTACTCTGCTCGGGTTACCTCGTAACCATCACATGCATCACTTACCATCACAGACATCACACGATCATCTCAAGATCCAATCAAGCTTGGTATTAACAATACCGTAGTAATCATTCATGACCACAAGGAGCTTGACCTTATATAAACTCCCTCCACCAAGTTGTGGATCAATCTATTACTCCATTTGCCTTGTGGAATTTTTCCAAGTTTCTGTCCAGAGAGATGCTTTGTGAAGCAAGTACTATTTTGGTTCATCCAAATGGCATGAAACTTTTTGGTCACATTCATATCTTCAAATTATTGGGCCATGCTCAAATTCATCTCAATCTAAGCATCTATGTGAGTGCATCATCCAAATATCTGAATCTAGCCATTATGGCATTTTCTACAGCAAGTACCATTTATCTTCATCCTAATGAGCTGCAAATTTGCAGAGATGATCATCTTACTGTGTGATCACACCATGCTAAACCCCAGTCACTGCCTCCTTCTGTGTTTGTCTTCCCGCAGCACAAACACCTTGCTGCCACAATCTTTGGGCTCCTCCTCCAAATAACTTCTTTGCCCCTGGACAAATTTCTTTTCTCATTTTGACTAAGGGCAGCAGGTTCTATCTCACAGACATGATTTGGCCGCTTGGAGTGCACCATGTGCGCGTGCTCACGCGGTGCCCACGGGGTGAACCAGCCAAACTCGCGCTCTGGAGTCTTACTGCCCCTGTTCCCGTCGCCTTCCTCCTCGTCTCGGCCTCAATTCATGTCCTGGAGCTAGCCCGTGAGCCCGTGCATCATCCTGCATCACTACTCTGCCCTGGGACATTGTGTTGTGGTCACCGTCGAGCTCCCCGTGATGCGTCCATGCTCTGTCCCTCCATTGGCAGCGAGCTAGAGCTCTCTAGAGCATGCCCGAGCTCTCCCCGGGCCTATAAATAGGTGCCCTGAGTCCTCCCGCACCTCATCGCTCCCTCCCTCGCCTCATTTGCCCTTTGGAATCAACAAAACCTCGCTGGAGTTCTTCGTGCCCTCATCGGCCTCGCCGGAGTCCGCTCGTTTCCGGCCAAACCGAGCCTCCTCTAGCCTCCCCTCCACGTCCACTGCCTCCCCCTCACCATCGCGAGTCGCCCCGCCTACTTTCCCCTTGCCGGAGTGCATCGTGGCCGCGGCCTCCACGTTCGTCCGCCGCCGCGACCCTCGGCCACCTCTCCTTCTCGGCCAACCGGAGAGCCTCCCTCTCTCCCTTCGCCACCGGAGCTTCCCCACCACGAGCTTCTCCATGTCCCGGAGCCCCTGTTCCTGTCGTCCGCTTTGTCCTGTTGTTGTTGCCCGTGCTCCCTGGTGCCGCACCCCGCCGCCATCCCAGCCCCTCCCCGACGCCCGTGGGCCTCTGAACAGGCACAACACATCCTCCCGCACCCGTTGGTGCGCTCACCTTCGCTGAAGACGGCCATAGCTGGCCGGCCCGTCGCTGGCAGCGCGGCCCCTCCCCTGCTTCCTCTGTTTCGTGCGGGGGGGGCAGCACGAGGAAGAGGACGAGCGCCCATACCCCTCCCCCTGTGCACGGGACCCACCTCTCAGCTGCACAAGCCGTGCCCCGCCACCGCCACGTAAGTGGATGCGGTTTTTCTGAAATGCGCTTTTACATTGTGAAAGCGTATTCTTTCCTTTCTTTATCCAGAATGCGCTTTCCCTTCTGGAAAGCGTATTTTCTTTAAATACAGCTCAAAATACGCTTTCTGTTTCAGAAAACGTTAACGGCCCGAAGACGCTTTTTGTTTTTCTTCTAGGGGGCTGTTTGCTGAAAAATATTCACATATAGGTCCCTGAGCTTCCACACTTCACAACTTTTCAACCGTAACTCCGATCAAGGTGAAACCAACGCTCACGTCTTCATCTCGTCGAGTTCTTTCTGTTGGTAACATTTTCACTAGGTGGTCCCATAGTGAAAATGACCATTTTTTCCTTGCCTCTAAGCAGCCCCCTTTGAGAGAGAACCGTTCGGCGTTTCGTTTCCGCGGCTTCACTGCACTTCTTCCCGGAGTCTCCGTCACCATTAGGCAAGCCACAATAGCCACTTGCATGATAGACATGCAGTAGCCATGGTTTCTACTTGAATATTTAATAAAAGTTTGTCGTTATCTACCTGCTTGTTTTCTACTACTGTCGTTGTTCGGTTATGCTCGTGGATTCTTGTTCACTTACATGCTATGTTCCGATGCATCTTGTTATCTTGTGATACTTGCTAGTATCATGTTCGGTAGTAGTAATACATGCTGGTAGTAGTGATGTTATTCGGATGCATGCTTAGTCTGTTATTCAGTACTGTTGCTATGCTTGTTTCGTTGCACCTAGTTGGTTACATGCTTACTTGGTAGTGTTCTTGCTATGTTCTTGCATGGTATTTATTCATGATGATAGTGGTCATGCTATGCTTATGGTAGATTTATGCTTGTGTTATTCATGCTCGTCAGTATGCCATGCTCATTTGGGTATATGCTTCATTGTGATTTTGCTCGATGATTATGTTGCACCTCCATGCTTATGTTGATATCATGCTCATGCATTGTAGTTGCATCATGTCATTTTATTATGGCTCAGCTTATTGCTTTCATGTTTAACCAGAAAATAATGAACTTGAACAACTGTTGGTTGAGTCATGGTGCCACTGAATCGAGCTGACCAGTGCAACCACATTTGCCATTTATGGGAAGGGCCATAATGCGGTCTATTGCCATGTCTCTTGTCGGTGCCTCCAACGAGGGAAGGTTATGGGAGCGCGCTACCATGATCAGGTAGGCGGACATATGCCTTGTGTAACCGTTCTTGTTGTGTACCTGGCTTGTCCCCGTTTGGGACCATTTTTGTTTTGTCACGATGGTGGTTGTTGATGCCTTTGGTAGGCACGGAGCCACCCATGACTTATCCCAAAGGGGGGTTGGTCGAAGTGGCCGGGAGAGTGTCATGGAAGTAGATTGGTTTTGCCAGAACATCGTTGGTCCACCCAAATGGGAGTGCGAGGCCATGGGTTCCATGGTGTGGGTACAATGTGCTAACCTCTGTAGAGTGTGTGTTAAATCTATCGATAGCCGCGCTCGTGGATATGGGCTCAGTTCGAATGTCGGTCACACTTTGGGTCAACAGTAATAATAATGATATGTTTAATAATAACCCTGGTTCGGTGATGGAAGAAGTTGGTTGATCTTTATGTGATCGTGAGAGGATTACCGTGGTATCAAGGATACCGAGTGGTTGGATAGTTGTGGCGTTATGCGAGAATCACGGGTAAAGGTCAAGCTCCTTGTGGTCATGTAATGACTATTACGGTATTGTTATACCAAGCTTGATTTGATCCTGAGATGATCGTGTGATGACCGTGGTGGTAAGTAATGCATGTTTTGGTTGCAAGGTAACCCAAGCAGAGTAAGTTGGTGCATGACTATGTTAACCCGTTGCATGTAGTATCATCTTGTTCATATGATCGTGCCATGCTAAAATTATATCATGTTTAGTTGTGCATGCCATGTTGTTCTACTAGTATCATGTTCATGATTGATTTAACCTACTAATGCCATGCTGTTGTTTTTCTTAACTGCTTTTGGTTATTGTGAGCATGCAAGTACATTCAATGTACTGACCTGGCGTGTCATGCCAGTTTGCAGGTTGTGCCTGTAGTGCTTGCTTGTTGGGTGTGGTTCCTGTGTTCGCGAGCTAGGATAAATGTTCCAGCCAGAGTCCCTGCGGATTGGAGTCCATCATCGCTGTTCGTTGTTCCGCTGCCAATAGCTCTTCCGCTGCCAATAGAGGTTCCACTACCTCGAGTTGTTATCCTGCTTGCATAGAGCAACTGTGGTTGGCGTAGTGTCGATGTGCCGGTGTTATTCATTGTAATATCGGAACGTGCTATAACAGAGAGCTGGTTTGTTCTATGCTAACCAGTGTCGTATTCCAAAAGACTTCACTTCGATCTCTGGGCTGGAATACGGGGCGTTCCGGTTTCTCTGAGCCGGGGTGCCACAGAATCCACCGCAACTATGATGCATGTGAAGTTATCCCGCTGTGAACATATGTTACCAAAGGAGGGACGTTTTAATTTAAAAAACAGAGATCATTAAGATGTTTTAGTACATTGATTGATTTTCTATGGGTATAATGTGCAAAAATCAAATTTGAGCTACATGCACACGTGACACTGCACCTAAATGGATTGCAAAAACACATGTGTCTCACCGGGTGCATGTTTACTCCCGTTGCAAGAAAACTCAAACATTGAGAATCTTGATTTTTAAATTCTAGTACATCCAAAACTTATTTGAAGTTCATGAAACTTATTGTGTTGTCATATCGACACCAATACAAATTGTCATATGGACACCAATACAAAGTGGCATTGTACCTTTTTTGTTAAATTTGAGACCACTTTTGATGTAATCTTTATCTAATTACAAATAGGAGATTATTAATAATTGGGAACCAATATCCCAAACGGATTATTTATTTGAACCCTGAGTGCTAGACAAACAATGGATACGTGCCTTGCTTCGGTTAAGCAATAAAGTGGAAGCATTAATCATCCAAATAGAAAAATAATATACGTGTTGCCACGCAACCCATGTGCCATGCGAGCAGGCGTGAGTTGACGGGACGCATGCGAGCAGTCCGTCGCGCAGGCAGACCGGGAGGCGTGCGTGCAGGTGTGTGAATTGATGGAGGCATGCTCGCCGCACAGTGTCATTGGGAGGCATGCGAGTAGCTGTGTGAAACAATGGTAGGCATGCGAGCGGTCGGGTGCGCAGGCTCACCGGGAGGCAAGCCAGTGGTTTGACCGCCGCCCACCTCTCTCCCACTACTCCATATTAATGGTGTGCCTGAGCGGCTACACCCCCATCCTCGCCACACACACAATCCTCTCCCTCTCTCTCTGCTTGCATCCTCGACACTGCTCTCAGTCCTCAAAGCCGTTAGTGTATGAGGATGCCACCGAAGCACCCCATCGGAGGGAGTGGCGACGCCGGGGCTGCTGAAGCACCAGAGCATGGCGTGGAGATGCATACAAAGGT
This sequence comes from Aegilops speltoides, assembly GCA_021437245.1. Taxonomy (NCBI): domain Eukaryota; kingdom Viridiplantae; phylum Streptophyta; class Magnoliopsida; order Poales; family Poaceae; genus Aegilops; species Aegilops speltoides. The sequence continues at coordinate 143,831,150 of CM038141.1, forward strand.
TGTCATCACCGCCGGCGAGTTATTGTTGCACCCTGACGTCGTCGAGCTTCCATAGCCGGAGGCAGAGTTCCACACCAACTCTGGTGATGACTCGGGCAACGACCCCGACGACAACTCTGATGACCACTCCGGCAACAACTCCGACTACGACAGACAACTGGTTAGTCATCTATACCCATTTATGTGTCAAATAAATCCTAGGGTTTCTCTGGTTACTCCTACCCCCCGCTTTTGGAACAGAAATCCTATCGTTATGTTCTCCCAATCCATGAATCTGAGTAAGTTTTGTTAGATCCGTGTAGTGTATTGATTGTTTGAAAGATACAAGTGATAAGTGATTAGTTGTTTCATCTGTGTAAATGATTTCTGCTAGTAATTCTACTAGGGTTAGTGTTCGTGCTAATAATTCCTAGCCAGGACTTGACAATTGATTTTGAATGACCTACATATGTTTGTGCCATTATTTTCTTCAAGATTGGTCTGTACATAGATGATTGTGCTTAAAAATCAAACCATAATCTCTGGATATGTATAAAAAATAGCCATAAATTCCTAATCCTACTTCACGGCATGTAAACATTGATTTGATGCCAAATTTTGGCAACTGCCAAATGTTCGCTAGAGATTAGTTTGTAAACATTAATTTGACACCACATTTTTTACATTTGTATGGGTGCTGTCTGACAATGTGGACAGCGAGGATGAAGATGTCTAGAGGAGGTACAAGAGGCAAATCCTGAGGGAGCTATATGCGGGAATGCATAACAGACATATTAGGACATGGGACGGCGGCTATCGATGCCCATTTTGCAACCACAAGCTTCATGACGTGTATCAAAGTGTTCTGACGCATGCAAGAGGACGGGCCATTGACTCCTTCAAGCAGAAGTATTCTCACAGGGTGGCGCACGACGCGTAGTGAGTACCTGGAGAAGCTTCAGGATCGTGTCGGCATGTGAGATGAGATGTGGGATCGAACTACGTGCGCTTGAGCATTTTTAATGACGGTTGAACTATGTACTTATGGTTGAATTATGCTTGTGTACGTGTACGCTTATTATCAATGTATGACTATGTTTAATCCATGTTTACTTATGTCTAACTGTAGGATATGGATGCAATCAGTTCGGTTGATGAATCTACCTCCGTCCTCGTTTATTAGTCCCCTTTGTAATTTGTGTTAAATTTTGACCAAAGATTTAATTGACAAAATGTTAGTGCAGGTCAGCAAAAATAATATCATTGGATGCGTATTTGAACATAGCGTTCAATGATATAATTTTTTGTGACACGCATAAACATTTCTTAGTTATATATTTGGTCGAAATTTGGTACAAATTACAAAGGGGGCCAATAAACAAGGATGGAGGTAGTACGTCAATCATACACGGTTCCCAAAATTGGACCCGTGTGCAATGACTTTCATTTTGCCTGTTGCGTCAACCACACACGGTTGGCTCCAACAAACCATTGCCTCCGATTCTTTGTGGGACAGAAAACCCTCACCACCCAATTCAAAAAATAAAAAAGAAAACCCTCACCATCCCCATGTCACAAAAACCCTCACCCACCGCCACCCCCTCCAGTCCCATTCACACCTGCACAAGCTCCTCCGCGTCTATGCATGGCACACCTTTCGCGGCGGTAACCACTTAGTTCAACGTCTACCGCTGCTGCCAGGCTGCCGGCAAACCCCACCGCATTTCGCCACTTCCCGTCGACTTTCTCGACGCTGCTCGTGGTCGACCCAGCTCCGCTCGGTTGGGGAATCTGCCGTACTGAGGGTTCTTTCTCATGGATAGCAAGGTAACTAATTTAATGAGATATTGTCTCATCTCTTATCCCAGTTCATCTGCCTCCTTTAATCACCCGGCCGAAATCGTAGTGAATTCATTTTTATTCGAGCTGATTTGAGGGTTTTGTTTCATTCATAGAGTGTATAGTGCACAGACACATCAGGACTTTGCGGCCTCCGCCAGGCATTCCATCTCACCGTATCAGATGACTTGAGGATGCGCGCGGTATGTTCAATCTCACCTTAAATCGGTTGGCATGGCCTATTTTCGTGAACATATTCTAAATATTGCTACATTTGGTTAAAAGGTGCCACATGCTCCATATACGTCAAAGGGGTTCCCCCCTCTTATTTCTATATTAGGCAAATTAATGATGTATTATTCTTTCGATTACTCTAATATTTCCATGACATCATGTTTACCCTATCTGTTTAATCATAGATTTTTTGTCCTTCGATTTCAACTGTTGTACAATTCTTTTAATTTGGGCCCATATTTGCATGTTACCATATTTTCTTTAACAAACCTACCATTTTCTGTAGTGCATCCCTTGCTATGCAACAAAATCTATAGTGCACAATCTTTCCCTTTACATAAATCAAGACTGCAGGGATGTCATGTTGAACACAAACCATGGATTACAATCGTTGCTACTGTAAGACTTGATGGACATGGTGACTCCTACTTTGGCACTGGCCTTTGGAAAGAAATTTCTAAGTTTTATGTACTGAAAGCTGGCACCAAAATTGCGCTACACATAAAAGAGCCTGGTCATGAGATATATGCTAACTTCCCTGACGATATCATCCGTCCAGATTTTGTTCGAAGTAAGTTTTCTTTTCAAGTATCTACATGTCGACTTACCCAGCAATATCAAATGAATTGTGTAGTATTTAAGCAACCGATTGTTATTCCCTTTTCTTACTACCCTAACTAATAACTTCTAGTTACCAATACACTTTTCTATTGCCATGTTTTAACTAAATATTCCATGTACTCCCACTTCTATTAGAAAGCGCCGCTGACAAGGAGACTCCGAAGGTGGAGAACGGGGCTGCCAGCAAGCAGAGGTGGGGCGAGCAAGAACCGCAAGTGACTCTAGCAAGCCTAGACTTCATCAACAGCCTCCCTGATGATATGTTGACAGTCAATATGGGGCGCGAACAACCGTCCTTTCCCGATGGTGGTGCCCCTATGGAACTCCACCCCTATCGTCCTCATCGACACCCATGAGCTCTGCCATGGCCATCGCAAAAGATTGGATGCGTTCTCCAAGATCCTCGGTAGTCACCTTGGCCCAACCAGAGGCCTTAGAGTGGGCACATTCGGTTCCAATGGCAATGATCGAGCCAAGCTTGACGACTGGTTCTGATCCCCCACCCAAGATCAGCTCGAGGAGCTCACTTTTCAAGATGGGCATATGCGCTCGCTGCCAACGTCCCTGCTCCGCCTCGCGCCCACGCTACGCGTCGCCAAGTTCAGGAACTTCCATCCCCCCGTTAATGACACGCCCACTCTTATTCTACCACAACTGAAGCACCTCGAGCTCGTCGCCGTTTGCGTCCCAAACGGTGACATGGAGTGCCTGCTCCATGGCTGTACTGCACTCGAGTACCTTCGTCTTCAGGTGATCAATGGGTTGAGTAGCTTCCACATCACCTCCATGAATCCCCGGACTATTTATGTGTGTTGCTGGAGCGGCAGGAAGACATCACAAGATGTGTACCACGGTATGGTCATTGAGGACACAACTGCACTTGAGAGATTACTTGTAGTTGATCAAGAAGGTCCAACAAGAATCAATGTCATTTCTGCACTAAAATTGATAGGGTGGGCTACTCGTCTGACAAATACTCCGAACTTGTTATTGGATCCACACCCGTTTAGGTACTACAGCCGGCTTCTACCTCTCCTTCTACAAATTAACATTATTTCTAAATTTGAAGATGTATCTTTGTCTGTCATCCACAAAATGATTCCGACAAGCTTGACCTTGAAACTGCGCACAGTGAAGGTCTTGGCACTAGAATCTATCGGCCCCAACCTGGAGCAAGTTGTCACTTTATTGAGATGCTTTCTGTGCCTGGAGAAGCTATATATCGAGGTGATGTTCCTTTCCTGTTAAATGCTAACCATAAGGGAGTTCAATTTGTGACACTTTTTTCCAAGTTTACAATGACAATGTACTACGATATCTGAAGGATTCTTTTGGAGGATTTCAGTACATACATGTTCCCCCCCCCCATATTGGTTGCTTGATCCATATGGTTACAATCCATAAGCATTTCTCCTTTGGATTCATCTGTACTAGTTTTCTTAGGGAACTTTTCATCCACTCCAAACTCTTGTGAAGAAGGCTACATTTTTCTAGATTGTAATCAAATGCCCATGTTAATCATGTCAGATCGAAGATGGCATGTTAGTGCATTTTACAAATCCTGCAAACCAAATAGGCTTGTATTAGTGTTCAAAACTGCATGTAGGCACTAACACATTTTCTTCTTTTGCAAATAAGATTAGGCCCAGTGGTGGATAATGTGATACAATATAACAATCACATCGAATGCCTAGATCTGCATCTCTCAGAAATTACTTTGAACTCCTATCGAGGGACCTTAGAGATTATATTCGCCAGGTTCTTATTTGTCAGAGCATGGGTGCTAAAGGTAATGAGGTTTGCCCTACATTTTTTTCGCAAAAATAAATGGATTGTTGATCAGCGCCGGCGCCGCGGCATAATAGAATAGGCTCCGAAAATGATGAATTTCATTTTGGTACTTCAGATGACAGAGTAATCGGATTTCATCGTGTCAACCAGCTGACCCCTTAGCAAAAATTATGAGGTTTCGAAGCCAGACTTAGAAGTGGTAATATTAGTTTGAACCTCTCTGATATCCATGTTTAGCGGATCAACGCGAGAATTTGCAGCTGATGAGCTGAATTTCATTTCTAATATCAGTTTGAACCTTGCAATCTTCAAATTTGAGCCATATAACTCTGGAATTTGAACCTTGTAATATTTTGAGCTTTTGTGGTACAATCGTTGAAATGGCATCGTATGAGACTCGTATATTGGTAGCACTATTTTGACTTTAGTATGCTATGGTCTTAGATTTAATTAACCATTCTCGGATCTATTTACCTTGTCGATCTCACAGCACACGATCTATATAGCTAACTCGACTGAGATCTTCGACATTATTGCACACAGTTGGTTTCTTCAACCATGTGCCTGTAGAGCGCAGAATTAATTATTGCACTCGAGTTTCCATCATCACCCTTGTCGGACTAATGGGCCACAGGTATCCTCACCCGAGCCCCCCAAACCTTTCAATACTTTGGGCCGGCTTCGCCCCACGAGACCTCATAACGAAGCGTCGCCCTCCGGTAGTCAGCTACCTCAATGGCCGACTGCCTGAGGACAGCCAAACACCAGTAGACGGCACCAAGACGGGCCGACTCCTAGCAGACGGCCTCCATAGAGGCCGGCTTCTAGCAGGCAGCCACCCAGCGCCCTCAGAGTTTGCGCCCTCATCAAGAGGACAAGACAAGGTGAGGCTACAGTGTAGCCCCTCGCCCCCGAATTTCTGACTTGGCACGATCACAGTGCCTAGTACAGGCAGAGATCTCCGCACGATGCGGCACTGTTGCCACTCCCCCGTTGACGTCACTCCTAACAGACGGAGCCCTGTTCCCATGATGGCATGTCGGTACGGCCTGCAGGTGGCGGGCCCTACCAGGCAGTGAGAGCCCGAAAGACGCCGGAAGCCGGGCCAGCCGGACCCGAGGGAGGCCGGCCCCCAGCAGGCGACCAGTTCCTCCCTCGAGGCCCGTGCACCATTAACCAGACAAGACGTGGTGTGGCTACAGTGATTCATACGTCTCCAACGTATCTATAATTTATGAAGCATTCATGCTATTTTATTATCTGTTTTGAATGATTATGGGCTTTATTATACACTTTTATATTACTTTTGGGACTAACCTATTAACCGGAGGCCCGACCCATATTGTTGTTTTATTGCATGTTTCAGTATTTCGAAGAAAAGGAATATCAAACGAAGTCCAAACGGAATGAAATCTTCGGCATCGTGATTTTTTGGAAGAATATCATCCTGGAGACTTGGAGTTCAAGTCAGAAGATCCTCGAGGAGGCCAGGAGATAGGGCCCCCCTACTGGGCGTGCCCCCTGTCACGTGGGCCCCTCGAGCACCTCCCGACCGACTTCTTTCACCTATATAAGCCTACATACCCTAAAACATCGAATATCAAGATAGATCGGGAGTTCCGTCGCCGCAAGCCTCTGTAGCCACCAAAAACCTCTCGGGAGCCCGTTCAAGACACCTGTGGGGGGAATCCATCACCGGTGGCCATCTTCATCACCCCGACGCTATCCATGACGAGGAGGGAATAGTTCACCCTCGGGGCTGAGGGTATGTACCAGTAGCTATGTGTTTGATCTCTCTCTTTCGTGTTCTCTCTATGGCACGATCTTCATGTATCGCGAGCTTTGTTATTATAGTTGGATCTTATGATGTTTCTCCCCCTCTACTCTCTTGTGACAAATTGAGTTTCCCTCTTGAAGTTATCTTATCGGATTGAGTCTTTATTTGAGAACACTTGATGTATGTCTTGCCGTGTTTATCTGTGGTGACAATGGGATATCACGTTCCACTTGATGTATGTTTTGGTGACCAACTTGCGGGTTCCGCCCATGAACCTATGCATAGGGGTTGGCACACGTTTTCTTGACTCTCCAGTAGAAACTTTGGGGCACTCTTTGAAGTACTTTTGTGTTGGTTGGATGAATCCGAGATTGTGTGATGCATGTCGTATAATCATGCCCACGGATACTTGAGGTGACAATGGAGTATCTAGGTGACATTAGGGTTTTGGTTGATTTGTGTCTTAAGGTGTTTTTCTAGTATGAATTCTTGAATAGATTGATCCGAAAGAATAACTTTGAGGTGGTTTCGTACCCTACCATAATCTCTTTGTTTGTTCTCCGCTATTAGTGGCTTTGGAGTGACTCTTTGTTGCATGTTGAGGGATTGTTATATGATCTATTTATTATTGTTGTGAGAACTTGCACTAGTGAAAGTATGAACCCTAGGCCTTGTTTCCTATCATTGCAATACCGTTTACGCTCACTTTTATCATTAGTTACATTGCTGTTTTTATATTTTCAGATTAAACCTATATCTACTATCTATTTTGCACTTGTATCACTATATCTTCGCCGAACTAGTGCACCTATACAACTTACCATTGTATTGGGTGTGTTGGGGACACAAGAGACTCTTTATTATTTGGTTGCAGGGTTGTTTGAGAGAGACCATCTTCATCCTACGCCTCCCACGGATTGATAAACCTTAGGTCATCCACTTGAGGGAAATTTGCTACTGTCCTACAAACCTGCAGATTTGCAGGCCCAACAACGCCTACAAGAAGAAGGTTGTGTAGTAGACATCAAGCTCTTTTAAAGGCCGTTGTTGGGAGGTTAGGTGGCGGACTCACACCCCGTCAACTAAGCTCTTTTCTAGAACCGTTGCCGGGGAGGTGAGTGCTTGAAGGTATATCTTTAGATCTTGCAATCGAATCTTTTTGTTTCTTGATTTATCACTAGTTTAGTTTATAAAAGAAATCTACAAAAAAATGGAGTTGAGTTTGTCTCATACGCTTCATCTTTTTAATATCTTTTGTGAGTATGATGAAAAGGAAAATTGTGCTCAAGTGCTAGAAGAAGAAATCTATAGAATGTTTGATACTAAATCTTTGAATGATGAGCATGATTGCAATGTTCTTAGTATGAATTCCTTGAATATCCATGATGCTAATGATATGCAAAGCCACAAGCTTGGGGAAGCTATGTTTGATGAATATGATATTTTTAGTCCCCCAAGTTTTGATGAGAATATTTATTTTGATGAAAGCATGCCTCCTATTTATGATGATTATACTGATGAAAGTGGATTTGGAAGAGTGTCAACTTTATTTAGTGATTCCACTATTTCGGAAGAGGTTCCAATTGATTATGAGAACAAAGTTGCTATCTATGATGATTATTGTGATGACTTGTATGCTATTAAGAATAATGATAACCATGAAGCTTGTCATCATGATTTTAGTTTTCAATTGGATTATGCCTCACATGATAATTATTTTGTTGAGTTTGCTCCCACTACTATTCATGAGAAGAAATTTGCTTATGTGGAGAGTAGTAAATTTTCTATGCTTGTAGATCATGAAAAGAATGCTTTAGGTGCTGGTTATATTGTTGAATTCATTCATGATGCTACTGAAAATTATTATGAGGGAGGAATATATGCTTGTAGGAATTGCAATAATATCAAGTTTCCTCTCTATGTGTTGAAAATCTTGAAGTTATGCTTGTTTTACCTTCCTATGCTAGTTGATTATCATTCCAATAAGTTTTTTGCTCACAAAATCCCTATGCATAGGAAGTGGGTTAGACTTAAATGTGCTAGTCATATGCTTCATGATGCTCCCATTATGTTTCAATTCTTATCTTTTAGGTGAGCATCATTGTCATCATCATGCCTAGCTAGAAAGGCATTAAAGAAAAGCGCATGTTGGGAGACAACCCAATATTTACCCTTACTGTTTTTGTGTGTCCACATGAGTATGTTGCTGTAGTAATCATGTTTATAGCTTTTGTTTCAATAAAGTGCCAAGTAAGACCTTTAGGATAGCTTACGGTGATAGTTGTGTTGATCTTGCTGAAAATCAGAAACTTTTGCACCCAGTAAATTAGTTTTGTTAATTCACATAAATGTGCTCTTGATCTGATTCTTTTTGCTCCCGATTGGTACACAAATTTCTTAGGACTTCCTACTTTGGTAGAATGTTTGGAGTTCGATAAGTATACATTTGATACAGGTTACTACAGACTGTTCTGTTTTTGACAGATTCTGTTTTCTTTGTGTTGTTTGCTTATTTTGATGCATCTATGGCTAGTATTAAGTGGTATGAACCATAGATAAGTTGGAGTACAGTAGATATTACACCATTATTAATTTAGAATGAGTTCATTACAGTATCTAAGTGGTTGTTTTATTTTCTTATACTAACGGAGCTTACGAGTTTTCTGTTGAGTTTTGTGTTGTGGAGTTTTCAAGTTTTGGGTAAAGATTCGATGGACTATGGAATAAGGAGTGGAAAGAGCCTAAGCTTGGGGATTCCCAAGGCACCCCAAGGTAATATTCAAGGACAACCAAGAGCCTAAGCTTGGGGATGCCCTGAAGGCATCCCTCTTTCGCCCTCGCTCATCGGTAACTTTACTTGGAGCTATATTTTTATTCACCACATGATATGTATTTTGCTTGGAGCGTCATTTTATTTTGTTAGTATTTGCTTGCTGTTAATTAGAATAATGTTTTGCATCTTTAGTTTCAATAAAAAAGTCAAGGATAGCCTTTGCCATGCTTATTTTGCTAGTATACATGTTGCTGTTTGAAAACAGAAAGTTTACCGCTGTTGCAAAAATTCCCTAGAAAAGTCAGAGAATGATATAATGTTGAAACCTTTTGCATAATAAGCTCTGATAAATTTACTACAGTGGGAATTCTATTTCATAATTTTTGGAGTTATGGAAGTATTTATACTCTTGCATTCTTTACAGACCGTACTGTTATGGCAGATTGCTGTTATGGCTGCATTGTTTGCATATGTTTGCTTGTTTAATGATTCTATTTGAGGATAGGAGTGTTAAATATGCAGAGGCATTTAGTATGCAATATTGAATAATAATTTTAGTGATTTGTTACAGTAGAAAATGATAAGGTTTTGCATTGGTTTATACTAACCTACCTCACGAGTTCTTGTTGAGTTTGTTGTGGATGAAGCTTTTGATAAAAAGAGAAATCATGATATGAGAGGAATTAAGGAGACACAAAAGTTCAATCTTGGGGATGCCCAAGGCACCCCAAGATAATATTTCAAGAAGTATCAAGCATCTAAGCTTGGGGATGCCCTGGTAGGCATCCCACCTTTCTTCTTCAAACAACTATCGGTTAGTATCGGTTGAGCCTAAGTTTTTGCTTCTTCACATGAGTTGTGCTATCCTTGCAATGTCATTTTATTTTGTTTTGCTTGCTGTTTGAATAGAGTACCAAGATCTGAAATTCTTAAATGAGAGAGAGTCTTCACATAGTTACATAATTTAGCTACTCATTGATCTTCACTTATATCTTTTTGGAGTAGTTTATCATTTACTCGTGTGCTTCACTTATATCCTATGAGTAAATGGTTGAATGAGTTGATTGTCATAAATCTGAAATTATATATGCCTCATTTGCTTATCCCATGGGGAGTAATGACTTCACGTCTAAGAAGTAGAGGTTGTAAATTTATTGAAGATTAGCAAGCATTGTATTGGTCATTTGAACAATTCATGAAAGAATATTGAAGGAAGAGATATTTCACATATAAATACACTATCCTAGACATCTTTTATAATTGGGAGCACTCGTTAAGTATGACATGCTAAAGAGTTGATGTTGGACAAGGAAGACAACGTAATGGGTTATGTTTTCTGACATCTCAGTTAAAGTATATTGTCATGGATCATTCAAACATGTTGAGCTTGCCTTTCCCCCTCATGCTAGCCAAATTCCTTGCACCAAGTAGAGATACTACTTGTGCTTCCAAATATCCTTAAACCCCGTTTTGCCATGAGAGTCCACTTATACCTACCTATGGATTGAGTAAGATCCTTCAAGTAAGTTGTCATCGGTGCAAGCAATAAAAATTGCTCTCTAAATATGTATGATATTTTGGTGTGAAGAAAATAGCTTTATACGATCTTGTTATGGAAGCAATAAAAGCGACGTACTGCATAATAAAGGTCCATATGCGAGTGCAATATAAAGTGACATTCATTCGCATTAAGATTTTGTGCACCCAACCCTAAAAGCGCATGACAACCTCTGTTTCCCTCTGCGAAGGGCCTATCTTTTACTTTATGCAAGAGTCAAGGTGATCTTCACCTTTCCCTTTTTCATTTTATCCTTTGGCAAGCACCTCATGTTGGAAAGATCCTGATATATATATCCAATTGGATGTAAGTTAGTATGAACTATTATTGTTGACATCACCCAAAGGTGAATACGTTGGGAGGCAACACTATAAGCCCCTATCTTTCTCAGTGTCCGATTGAAACTCCATAACCATTAGTATTGCGTGAGTGTTAGCAATTGTAGAAGACTATATGATAGTTGAGTATGTGGAGTTTGCTATTCCTGAAAATAAGATGAATTGCAATTGTTTGATGACTGAGAATGAAGTTTGCTAGTTTTCAAGAATGTTTATGGTCTATGCTTTGACATGTGAATTGCTTGTTACTTTATCGTGAGAAGTTTTATGAGATGAACTACTGTTATGACATATTATCATGCTAGAAAAGGTGATTGAAATTATCATTGATCAAACTTGTGCACCTTCTAGCATTCACACTTCATAAATTCTTTCTTTTATCATTTGCCTACTCGAGGACGAGTCGGAATTAAGCTTAGGGATGATGATACGTCTCCAACGTATCTATAATTTATGAAGCATTCATGCTATTTTATTATCTATTTTGAATGATTACAGGCTTTATTATACACTTTTATATTACTTTTGGGACTAACCTATTAACCGGAGGCCCAGCCCATATTGTTGTTTTATTGCATGTTTCAGTATTTCGAAGAAAAGGAATATCAAACGGAGTCCAAACGGAATGAAACCTTCGGCATCGTGATTTTTTGGAAGAATATCATCCTGGAGACTTGGAGTTCAAGTCAGAAGATCCTCGAGGAGGCCAGGAGATAGGGGGCTCCCCCCTACTGGGCGCGCCCCCTGTCTCGTGGGCCCCTCGAGCACCTCTCGATCGACTTCTTTCGCCTACATAAGCCTAAATACCCTAAAAACATTGAATATCAAGATAGATCGGGAGTTCCGCCGCCGCAAGCCTCTGTAGCCACCAAAAACCTCTCAGGAGCCTGTTCCGGCACCCTGCTGGAGGGGGAACCCATCACCGGTGGCCATCTTCATCATCCCGGCGCTATCCATGACGAGGAGGGAGTAGTTCACCCTCGGGGCTGAGGGTATGTACCAGTAGCTATGTGTTTGATCTCTCTCTCTCTCACATTCTCTCTATGGCACGATCTTGATGTATCGCGAGCTTTGTTATTATAGTTGGATCTTATGATGTTTCTCCCCCTCTATTCTCTTGTGACGAATTGAGTTTCCCTCTTGAAGTTATCTTATCGGATTGAGTCTTTATTTGAGAACACTTGATGTATGTCTTGCCGTGTTTATCTGTGGTGACAATGGGATATCACGTTCCACTTGATGTATGTTTTGGTGACCAACTTGTGGGTTCTGCCCATGAACCTATGCATAGGGGTTGGCACACGTTTTCTTGACTCTCCGGTAGAAACTATGGGGCACTCTTTGAAGTACTTTTGTGTTGGTCATGCCCACAGATACTTGAGGTGACAATGGAGTATCTAGGTGACATTAGGGTTTTGGTTGATTTGTGTCTTAAGGTGTTATTCTAGTACGAACTCTTGAATAGATTGATCCAAAAGAAGAACTTTGAGGTGGTTTTATACACTACCATAATCTGTTCGTTTGTTCTCCGCTATTAGTGGCTTTGGAGTGACTCTTTGTTGCATGTTGAGCGATTGTTATATGATCTATCTATATTATTATTGTTGAGAGAACTTGCACTAGTGAAAGTATGAACCCTAGGCCTTTTTTCCTATCATTGCAATACCGTTTACGCTCACTTTTATCATTAGTTACCTTGCTGTTTTTATATTTTCAGATTACAAAAACCTATATCTACTATCTATTTTGCACTTGTATCACTATCTCTTCGCCGAACTAATGCACCTATACAATTTACCATTGTATTGGGTGTGTTGGGGACACAAGAGACTCTTTGTTATTTGGTTGCAGGGTTGTTTGAGAGAGAGCATCTTCATCCTACGCCTCCCACGGATTGATAAACCTTAGGTCATCCACTTGAGGGAAATTTGCTACCGTCCTACAAACCTGTGCACTTGCAGGCCCAAAAACGTCTACAAGAAGAAGGTTGTGTAGTAGACATCAGTGATCTCCCACCAGGCGGCAGGACTGTAGCCATGCTCCACTGACCAAGCCTGCATCATTAGCATCACGGCTACAGTGATCAGCCACCCACCAGACCCGCCAGCAGCAGGAGCGGCCTGTCGGCTCCGTACCACACCCGTCGGCGGGGCCCACCAGGCGGTGGGCCCCAGAAGTCGGCGGGGAAGCCGACGGCCAGAGACACTGAAAGCCGGGTCCAGCACCCGGCCAGATTACCATTGTAGCCCTAGGGGGTAGGCCTATATAAACCCCCCAGGGCACCCATGCAAAGGGTTCCCCCCCAGTTAGAACTAGCCTCTACCCTAGAGGAAGAAGAGAGCTAGCCCTGCCTCCTTCTACCTCTAGCATACAGCTCGAGGAGCACCATTGTATCACTTGTGCCTTAGTGATCATGCGGAGACCCCGCAGAGCAAGACTAGGGGTGTTATCTCCTAGGAGAGCCCCGAACCTGGGTAAAGTGCGCCAGCGTTCGTGTCTATGCCTCATCCCGCTTCCACGCACCAGTGACGTTCTACTCGCTCCCACCATGATAAGCCATCCCTTGGCATATGTCGCACCCAACCCCCGACATTTGGCGCCCACCATGGGGCGAGGTGCACTGTCATCCGGAGATCTGCTCTGGATGGGAACCTAGCTTGTTCCTTCCTAGGGAGCGCAGCCAGCCCGGCACGCCCAATGGCGTCAGCCTCGACGCGTTACACGGCGTGGAGATTGCCTGCGCGGCAAGCTGCCTCGCCGACCTTGTTGGCGAGATCTGCCTCTCCGACGAGCCTGCCTCCGACGCGGGCACCGACTGCCTCGAGAGCCGCCTCGTCAGCCTCCTCGACCAGCTCCATGTCGCTAGCGAGCCTGATGTGGACTTGGAGTCTGTTGGCTCCACCGACCCGATGATCGTCGACTCCGACACGACGTCACTTGACGCGTTCCCCATCAACATGGTGGTCTATGACGAGCCACCTCCTCGCGACCACAGCGGCGGGAGCACCGTCACGGAGGTGCTTGTCTTCAACAGTGGCAAGCACTCGGACGGAGGCGTTCGATACCCACTCGATGCGGCGCTGCGAGACCTGTTAGCGCCCATCCCAGAAGATGCAGATGCTGAGACGCTGGAAGCACGCCGCGTCCAGCTCCTCGAGAGTGTCGAACGACTAGCCAGCATGCGAAGCCTCTCGGAAGCCTACCGGCGCGAGATGGACCAAGCTGTTGGTGGCATGCCGGCTCCTAAGGGGCCTAGCCGCATTGGATCCATCTGGCAGCGTGGCGCGACCATCGCCAGCATGTTCGGGACGGATCGTCCCGTCTATGCCATGCCTGCAGAGAACATCCGAGCTGCCCAGGCAGTGACGGATGAGCTGGAAAAGTACGAGGGCGATGAGCGTCGCCACATGATGGAGCGAGTCCAGCAGCTCCTTGACATGGCTGCCGAGCAGCACGAAGCCGGCTGCCGCGCTGAAGTGCCTGTCCGGCGGAACGACGAACCGCCCCTTCGCTAGGATCACGTCGTGACATCCCGGATGCCGACTGGTGGCGCCCGCGGAAGAAGAGGCAATGAGTCGGCTGCCAGCCGCAGTCGCACATGCCTCTCCATCAAGCGTGACGCAGATGGCCGCCCTCGAGCGGTGGAGCGGCGAGGCGATCCGCCTCCCCCTCCGCCCCGTGGAGAAAGGCACCCCACTCTGCCGCCAATCATGCACCCGACACTCGGCGACTGCCTTGGCCGCCGAGAAGGAGTCGGAGAGATAGACACCCACCATTGGATTGACCACCTCAACCGATCCCTGGCACTAGAAGAAGAAGACATGTTGGGTCCGCCTAGCTTCGGCCCACGAATCCGAGATGAGCCCTTCCCTAAAGGGTTCACGCTCCCAAGAGATACGCCCAAGTACACCAGCTCCGTGAAGCCGGAGGACTGACTGCTCGACTACTCCACGGCCGTCAGCATAGCGAACGGCAACCAGCACGTTGCTGTGAAGTATGTCCCGCTCATGCTTCAAGGCACAGCCCGGACATGTCTTAACAGCCTCAAGCCCCGCAGCATCAACAGCTGGGTTGATTTCACTGAAGCCTTCATCCGCAACTTCACCAGCACGTACAAGTGGCCTCCCAAGCCCCGCCAGCTCTCCTTGTGCGTCCAAGGGCCCAGCGAATCGACTCGCGACTATCTCACGTGCTGGGCCGAGCTGCGCAACTCCTGCGAAGGTGTGCACGAGGTGTAGGCCATCGAATACTTCACCGCCGAGTGCCGAGAAGGCACCCTCCTCAAGCACCAACTTCTCTTCGACGAGCATGCGACTCTTGACGAACTACTGATCATCGCCGACAAGCACGCCACGACCGTTTCCTCTATGAAGGCGGAGATCCTAGTTGATGCATCCGGCAAGGTAGCTCCTCAGGCTCCTCAGACTCCGGCTGGTGACACTAGTCGGCGACAGCAACCAAGCGACAACAAGTGCAAGGCCACGCAGTTGGCTTCCACCAGCCGGCAAGTGGCGACAGTTGAGGACCAGCGGCCGGAGGGGCAGCCTCCGCCCAAGTGTCAGAAGGGCGGCAAGCCCAATTGGTTGCCCGCCTTCTCGTACGAGCAGACCCTTGATGCACCCTGCAAGTTCCATAGTGGTGCGAAGCCGTCCAACCACACCACTCGGAAGTGCCATTGGCTCACCAGAATCGCCAAGGGAGATGGACTCCTGCCTCCTCCGTCCGTCGGTCCGCCGCCTCCCCCGCCCCAGCAGCCGGCGGCCCGGCCAGTCGGCGCCATACAAGATGAGTATCCAGAGGAACACGGAGCCTGCGTCATGTTCACTAGTGTGGCTGACGACAGATGCAGCAGACGGTAGTAGCAACAAGAAGTACATGCAGTGGCGTCAGATACCCCAGAGTTCATGCACTGGTCCAAAAATCCAATCAGTTGGAGCAGCGTTGACCACCCGGAGGTGATGCCCTCCCCTGGCTCTTATGCCCTGGTCTTAGATGCCACCTTCGCAACAGAGAGGTAGGCAACTCGTTTCTCCAGAGTCCTGATAGATGGTGGCAGTAGCATCAATATCCTGTATCGTGACACGATGGAGAAATTGGGAATCAAGTAGAAGCAGCTTCATCCCAGTCAGACTGTATTCCATGGCATGGTCCCTGGCCTTTCCTGCTCACCAATCGACAAGACCCAGATTGACATTCTCTCTGGAGACAAGAATCACTTCCGCCAAGAGCCAGTTTGGTTTGAAGTGGTGGACCTTGAGAGCCCCTACCATGCGCTACTTGGCCGGCCTGCTTTGGCCAAGTTCATGGCGGTCCCCCACTATGCTTACCTCAAGATGAAGATGTCGACTACCAAGGGAATCCCGACCATCGTCGGAGACTACAAGAAGTCGTCCGCCTGCGCTGCAGACAGCAGCCGGCTGGCCGAGTCCCTTGTGATTGCAGCTCAAAAGCGGCTCCTTGACCGGGTTATGGCGATGGCAGGCAAGAAGCCAGAAATGTCACCATCCCCAAGGAGTCGGAAGTTGAGGGCTCGCTCAAGCCGACAAAGGAAACAAAGAAGATACCCTTGGATCCGGAGCACCCGGAGAGGCACGCTGTCATAGGTGCAAACCTTGACAACAAATAGGAAATCGAGCTTGTCGATTTCCTCCGTGAGAATCGGGACATCCTTGCATGGTCTGCCAAAGACATGCCGGGTGTTCCGATGGATTTCGCCGAGCACAAGTTACATGTCCGACCTGACGCCAAGCCGGTCAGGCAGCCCTTGCGCCGCCAGTCGGAAGAGAAGAGAAGAGTTGTCGGAGAAGAGATAGCCCGTCTTCTAGTAGCCGGCTTCATCATGGAATTATTCTTTCCAGAATGGTTGGCCAACCTAGTTCTTGTGCTGAAGAAGAATAAGCGGTGGCGCATGTGTATTGATTATACCAGCCTCAACAAAGCTTGCCCCAAAGATCCCTTTGCCTTGCCAAGAATTGACTAAGTAATAGACTCCACAGCCGCATGCGAGCTGCTGAGTTTTTTGGATGCGTACTCAGGGTACCATCAGATCAAGCCGAACCTGGCCAACAAGCTGAAGACCGCCTTCATCACGCTATTCGGAGCCTTCTGCTACCTGACCATGATGTTCTGCTTGCGAAATGCCGGCCCCACGTTTCAGCGTTGCATGCAGAAGTGTCTCCTCAAGCAACTCGGCAGAAACGCCCATGTTTATGTGGATGATGTGGTGGTGAAGACAGAGAAGCGTGGCACGCTGCTGGAAGACCTCAAGGAGACATTTGAGAACCTGCGCCGATTTCAGATCAAGCTCAACACGGAGAAATGCGTCTTTGGAGTACCAGCCACCCAGCTTCTCGGCTTCCTGGTCTCAGAGCGCGGCATTGAGTGCGACCCTGTGAAGATCAAGGCCATTGAGAAGATGGAGGTGCCCACCCGACTGCTGGACGTGCAGAAGTTCACCGGCTGCCTGGCATCAATCAGCCGTTTCATCAGTTGGCTAGGCGAGAAGGCTATTCCCCTGTACCAGCTCATGAAGAAGACCACTTTTTTCGAGTGGAACGACAAGGCGGACGAAGCTTTTCTCTAGCTCAAGAAGGTGTTGACGACCCCGCCTATCCTGGCGGCTCCGACTGATAAAGAGCCCATGCTCCTGTACATCGCCGCCACCAGTCGGGTGGTCAGCACAGTCATAGCGGTGGAACACAAGGAGGAGGGCAGAGCATTGCCGGTCCAGAGGCCAGTATATTACCTGAGCGAGGTGTTGTCCGCCTCCAAGCAAAACTACCCCCACTATTAGAAGATGTGCTATGGTGTACACTTTGCTGCCAAGAAGCTGAAGCCTTACTTCCAAGAGCACCCAATCATTGTTGTCTGCACTGCTCCGCTTGCTGAGATCATTGGAAGGCGAGATGCCTCAGGCCGAGTGGACAAATGGGCCATTGATCTGGCCCCCTACACCATCTACTACCATCCTCGCACCGCCATCAAGTCACAAGCGCTGGCCGACTTCCTCGTCGACTGGGCCGAGACCCAGTACCTGCCACCAGCGCCAGATTCCACCCATTGGCGGATGCACTTTGATGGTTCAAAGATGCGCACCGGTCTGGGAGCCGGCATCGTCCTCACCTCTCCCAAAGGTGACAAGCTCAGATATGTGATGCAAATCCACTTTGCCACCTCCAACAACGTAGCTGAATACGAGGCACTCGTACACGGGCTCCGGCTTGCCAAGGAACTCGGCATTCGCCGGATCCTGTGCGACGGTGACTCGACCTTAGGGTCCAAAGAATGTCAGCGATCGATGCCAAGGATGCAAATATGGCAAGCTACCGCTTCCTTGTACAGCAACTTAGTGGATATTTTGATGGGTGCGAGTTCCTCCATGTGCCAAGAAATGACAATGAGCAAGCAGATGCCCTGGCATAGATCGGCTCCACCCGGCAAGCAATACCAGTCAGCATCGCCGTAGAGCACCTCCTCAAGCCGTCTGTCAAGCCGTCACCAGAGTCCGACTCCATCTTTGTGCCGACCCCTCCTGAAGCAGTCGGATCCGACTTGAGGGCCCCAGAAGCCGGCGTGGGGACTCCGACAGGCGGCCTGGGGACTGCAGTCGTCGCACCCGGCCCGGGGACTTCAGAACCCGTCCCGGGGACTGCAACAGTCGGCCCGGGGACTTCTTCAGCTCAACAGGTTGCAGCCAACTCCAACCCGCCGCCTCCTGGCCCAACCGCCCTTGTACAAGTTGCAGTCGTGGCAGTCGAAGAAAGAGAGGCACCTTCATGGGCTCAACCCATCCTCAACTTTCTGGTGAACAAAGAGCTGCCGACTAATGAGATCCTAGCCCGACAAGTGCAATGGCGGGAAGCAGTATACACCATCGTCAACAAAGAACTGGTACAGCTCAGTGTCACTGGTGTGTACTAGCGCTGCGTGGAGCCGGACCAGGGTCAAGCAATCCTCAAGGATATCCACAAGGCGAATGTGGTCACCACGCGGCTTCAAGATCACTTGTTGCCAAAGCTTTCCGCCATGGTTTCTTTTGGCCGACTACTCTAGAAGATGCCAAAGAATTGGTCCAGAAGTGTAAAGGGTGCCAGAAGTTCCGCTCCAAGCCGCACTTGCCGGCTTCCGCGCTTAAGACCATCCCCATTGCCTGGCCCTTTGCTGTTTGGGGGCTGGACATGGTGGGGCCATTCAAGATGGCTCGTGGCGGCATGACTCATTTGCTTGTCGCTGTGGACAAGTTCACCAAGTGGATAGAAGCAAAGCCAATCAAGAAGCTGAATGGGCCGACTGCCGTGACTTTCATTGCCGACATCACCACTCGGTACGGCATACCATACAACATCATCACCGACAACGGCACAAACTTCACCAAAGGAGCCTTGGCTCGTTTCTGCGCGACGCAGGGCATCCGACTGGACTTAGCGTCCATTGCCCATCCGCAGTCAAATGGCCAAGTGGAGCGAGCAAACGACCTCATTCTGTCCGGCATCAAGCCCCGACTGATCGAGCCTTTAGAGCGTTCGGCCGGCTGCTGGCTCGATGAGTTGCCAGCCGTCCTCTAGAGCTTGCGCACAACTCCGAACAAGTCGACCGGCTTCACGCCCTTCTTCCTCGTCTACGGTGCTGAAGCCGTCAATCCCGACGGACATAGAATTTGACTCCCCATGAGTCACCATGTACACCGAGGCGGACGCCCAGGAGGCACGAGAAGACGGCGTCGACCTGCTGGAAGAGGGCCGGCTGCTGGCACTCAGCCGGTCCGCCATCTACCAGTAGAGTCTGCGCCGATACTACAACCGCAAGGTGAAGCCAAGATCCTTCCAATAGGGACACCTTGTCCTCTGGCTGATCCAGTGAACAGCCGGCCAGCACTAGCTCTCGGCACCTTGGGAAGGCCCTTTCATTGTTAGCAAAGTGCTGGGCAACGGTTCCTACTACCTGATCGACACTCAGAAGCCCAGACCACGCAAAAGAGATGACTCGGGCAAGGAGACCGAGAGGCCATGGAACGCAAACCTCCTCCAACGCCATGACGAAGGCGGACAGCAGCGTCACGGTGTTGGGCGTCATGTGGTGCGGCTGGATGTGGTTGAAGTCCATGAACGAGCGGAGAAACCCGCTCGCTGGCGGGCCGAAGCCGCAGAGGAAGTGCGAGCGGAAGACGACCCGTTCGTCCCCCTGTGGCGCCGGCGAGATCTCCTCCTGCGGCGGCACCCGCACCTTGACGAATGCCGCGTTGGGCATCCGACGCGTGGCCCGGAGGAAGGTGAGGTGATCCTCGATCACTGTCGAGCCGTCCCAGTCTCCAACCTTCTCGCGCGCCATAGCGTCCGAACGGAGTTGCGTGGGAAGGAGGAGCTCGACAACGGTGAGCTACGACGGTGCTACGGCAGGCGCTAAGCAGCAGCAGTAGCAGAGAGAGAGGAGGAAGAAAGTGTGGGGAGGAGGGCGCGCGTGCTCCGCCGCTCCCCTGCCTCCCCCCATTTATAGCCCTCGGGCTGCAAAGCCGAGGGGGCGGGACGTGGGATCGTGGGATTAACTGCGCCCACGACCCCACGACCCCCCGATTATTACGCAGAGTAACTGCATAGTAAATCTTGCGGGAATTGCAACCGCTCGCCTCGGCCGCAGCGGATCCGCCCACGTGCCGAGACTCCGTAGTGGCGGGCCCGGCCCACTGTCACGTCTGTAAGGGCATATTTATCCCTTAGGTGTTTTGCTGATTGATGACAATGTTTTTGCGGACTAATCATGTGCCTTGAGTTTCTCAGATGCTTCATCACTAGGCACGAGACGATTCGGTGCCCCTCGGAGACTATTGAAGATGGTGTTGTTCTACGTTTCTCTTTCGTGGATTTGAGTCGTAGGAGAGCCGTACTATTAAGAGGGGGTCCGCACCAGAAAGGTTTGGGTGAAATCAACACGTACACATGTCCTACCTTTCCTTGCACTTTGGAGCGTCTTTCCGTTATCCTAGTTGTGCATAATCCGACAGCTACTGCTGTACTTGCGGTAGTACTGCTCTATGGAGCGGTAGTACCGCAAGCACTCATGATAGTACCGCTGGGGTCACGGTAGTACCGCTCCTCTGAGCCTTAGTATCGTAACTCCTGTGCCTAGTGCTGCTCCCGTGCGGTAGTAGGAGCGGATGTAATTTTACATCCGCCCCACACGGTAGTATCAAGACGTCATCCGCGGTAGTACCGCGTGAGGCCACGGTAGTACCGCTCCCCGAGCCATAGTACCGTGGACCTCATGCCTAGTACCGCTATACCATGTAGTAGGAGCGGATGTAATTTTTACATCCGCTCACAACGGTAGTACAGACTTGTGCGTAGTACCGCGTCGGGTTTTTGCAATCGCTTTTTCAGCGAAGTAGGCACGGATGTATTTTATTTCATGCGCTCTTCGTAGGCCGTGGCTTACACGCCTTGCGGTAGTAGTACCGCAAGGGGAGCGGTAGTACCGCCATGAGCGGTAGTATCACGCCGAGAAGGCTAGTCCCGGCCTCTGCTGCTACCGCGGAAGTACCGTGGTCCTCCACGGTAGTACCGCGTGGCCTTGCGGTAGTACCGCGCTCCTGGAGCGGTAGTACCGCGTGTCGCAGGCTGAACTTGAGGATAACGGTTGGATCTCTTCCACGAGTATAAAAGGGGCGTCTCCTACCTCTAGTGGACTACCTCTTCCAACCCAAAACTCCATTGTTGCTCCAAGCTCCATTTTTGCCTGATCTCTCTCTCTAGCCAATCAAACTTGTTGATTTGCTTGGGATTGGGTGACAAGGGCCCGATCTACACTTCCACCAAGAGATATTCGATTCCGCCCACTTATCCATAGCGGATCTTGTTACTCTTGGGTGTTTGAGCACCCTAGACGGTTGAGGTCACCTCGAAGCCATACTCCATTGTGGTGAAGCTTCGTGGTGTTGTTGGGAGCCTCCAATTGTTGTGGAGATTGCCCCAACCTTGTTTGTAACGGTTCGGTCACCGCCTTCAAGGGCACCGATAGTGGAATCACGGCATCTCGCATTGTGTGACGGCGTGAGGAGAATACGGTGGCCCTAGTGGCTTCTTGGGGAGCATTGTGCCTCCACACCGCTCTAACGGAGACGTACTTCCCTTTAAAAGGAAGGAACTTTGGTAACACATCCTCGTCTCCACCGACTCCACTCTTGGTTATTTCGTGCCTTTACTTTTGCAAGCCTACTTGAGTTGTATCCCTTGCTTGCTTATGTGCTAGTTGTTATTGCATCATATAGGTTGCTCACTTAGTTGCACATCTAGACAACCTATTTTGTTGTAAAGTTTAATTTGGTAAAGAAAAGCTTAAAATTTGTTAGTTGCCTATTCAGCCCCCCCCCTCTAGTCAACCATATCGATCCTTTCAATTGGTATCAGAGCCTCGTCTCTTTTTAAGGACTTCACCGTCTGAAGAGTATGGTTGACGTCGTAGATGATGTGGGAGAGCACTCCGGTGCGAATCCGATATCATCTACGGGAGATGAGGGTAACTCGATCTCATGTGAGGAATTCAATGTGGCGTTGGACACATTGAAAACCTCCATGACGACCGAGGTCAAGGACATGTTTAAAGAACTCTTAGAAGGGCTTAAACTTTCCACCGCGCCCGTAAAAGTGGGTGATCTCGCCAACACGGTGACGGATGCTAACCCCGAAAAGAGGGAAGCTACTAGTGAGAAAGCTCCTATGTCTAGTGGTAAAAATGGCACCGGCATCTTTGCTCATGTGGAACCTCCAATTTATGGAGGACCAATTCCCTCTACTCATTTAAATCATGCCGGTACTCCTCCTAAGTATGAGAAACATGAATATTTTGATTCTTGGGTTTATCATTTCAAGCGTCATTTAAAACATGTGAATACTAACCTTTGGAGAATCATTGAAGAAGGTTTTTATCCCCATGACCCAAGCAACTTCACCCCTCGAGAAGCCGTGGATAATCAATTCAATGAGAGTGCTCTCTACATCATCCAAGATGCAATTCTTCCCGAAGATCTCCCTCATCTTCGACCTCTTGCCATGGCTAAGGATGCATGGAAATGTGTTGTGTCTCTCTATCGACGAAGTGATAGCATTCAACGCTCCAACTATGAAGTGGTGCAAGATTAAGCCGATGAGTTTGCAATGAAAGAAGATGAAGAACCTCGTGAGCTCTTTCGAAGAGTGACCAAACTCGCGGTCTCACTCCGAGATCATGGAAGCAAGGACACGGATGACAATTGGATCAAGCGCAAATTCCTCAAGGCTATGATGCCCTACAACAAGGCCATGTCCTCCGTCATTCGTCAAAGACCGGACTTTCACTCCATGACCTCAAGTGAAGTGTTGGATGAATTCGTTGCAATGAGCATCTTGGACAAGACCGCCGACAATGTGGTGCTCCGTTCTCAAAGGGCAAAGAAGCCCAACCTTGCTTTGAAGGCCAAGGTTATCATGGAAGAAGAGGAAGAAGTGGAAGATGAGGGGAGCAATCCCGAAGACACCAAGTATGATTATCATGAGCACATGGCCCTTGCTTCAAGACAATTTTGGAGCAAGAAGAATACAAGACCCAACTTCAACAAGAACAACTCAAGTGGCGTCAAGGGCAAGCAACGAGTTAGAACTTGCTTCAACTGTGGCAATGTGAGCCATTTCGTTGCGGATTGTCCTTACGAGAAGCGGGAAGACAATGGTGGCAAATTCATCCGAAAAGACAAAGCCAAGTCCTTCCCCAACAAGAACAACTTCGCCAAGAAGACTCCCACTCGTTGGTTGGTGGTTCAATAAGAATACCAAGAGGATGACGATGATGATGAAAGTGGAGAAGCAATGGCCATGGCATCTGTTGCCATTGCTACTACTCCCCCGATGTCTCTCTTTGATTCACCCAACGAAAACTTCACCGCCAAGTGCCTCATGGCTAAAGCTTCAAACAAGGTAACCCCCAACATCACAACCACTATCATTACTAATCCCTCCATGGAGGATTGCATTGATGAACATGATGGGTCTAATGAGGAAGTGAATGAATTTGAGTCTTTTATGAGTAAGCTCAAGGGCAAGTCCAAGAAGCATTTTGTCGATCTCTTGGAACAACTTGGTGAGGCCAATGACATGATCGAGACTCATGGAGAAACCATCTCTATGATGGAAGGTCATAGTCGTGACTATGCCGATGAGATATCGGATCTCTCTAATGCTCTTGAGGAAGAGCGTGTTCATCGTTTGACTTTTGAGGAGTCACACAACGATGACCATGCTAAGTTAAAGAAAGATCTTGATCATGCTCTTGTCGTGTCTCGTGTGCTAACTTCCGAGAAGGCTAAACTTGGCATTGATCATGCTAGACTCAAAGAGGAGTTTGAGATACTTGACAAGGCCCACAAAGTCTTGAAGGGTGCTCACTCTAACCTCAAGGAGTCTCATGCTCAACTCCAAGTTGAGCTAACCAAGGAAAAGGCCACCTTCCCTCATATGGTATTAGTTGATAATGCATGTCTACTAACCCATGTTGTGAGCATGTGCATCTTGTGGAGGAGAATGCCAAATTGAAGGATCAACTTTAGAAAGGCCTTGTGACATGCATTCAAGGTGAGAAGAACCTCAACGACCTTTTGAGCAATCAAAAGGAAGTTGTGGCCAAGGAAGGAATTGGGTTCGCACCCAAATCCAAGAGCAAGAAGAAGAAGAACGACAAGACCAAATGTCCTCCTCCTCTCAAGCAAACTTTTGTGAAAGAGGGAGAGGGTGCTCCTAAGGAGAAGAAGGAAAGAGTGAAGGGAGTTGACGTCCAAAAGGGCAAAAGCATTTCCTCCAACAAAGCCGGCGACTTTAACCCGTCATATGTGTTGTGCCGTGCGAGTGATGGACATGTTTATGCTAAATTTGTTGGTTCTCCTTATGAGTACATTGAGTGGTCTATTTGGGTTCCTAAGACCCTTGTTACTAACATCAAAGGACCCATTACCAAATGGGTACCTAAAACCAAGCATTGATCTCTTGTAGGTGTTTGCTTCCGGTGGGGGATCATGGTTGCTTGATAGTGGAGCAACAAATCATATGACCAGAATCAAGGACTTGGTGGTGGACGTGTAAAAGATTCCCTCTATGCCCACCAATGTTGAGTGGGGTGATGCTTCACATTCTAAGGTATTGGATCTTGGCAAGGTTGTCATTTCTCATGATCTAATGATCGAGAAAGTCATGCTTGTTGAGTCCCTTGCATACAATTTGCTTTCCGTTCATCAACTTGCACTCATGGGTTTTGCTACTTTCTTTGATATTGATACCGTGGCCCTCTTGTGGAGCAAGACTCTTAAAGTAGCCTTTGTTGGGCATGTCGAGAACGGTCTCTATGTGATTAACTTTTCGGAGCAACCCACTAAGACCGCGACATGCCTAATGGCTAAAGTTGACGTGGGATGGCTTTGGCATCGCCGTTTGTCCCACGTCAATATGAGATCTTTGCAAAGTCTTCTCAAGGGGGACCATGTCCGTGGACTAACAAATGTTAGTTTTGCCAAAGATCGTGCTTGCAGTGCTTGTATTGAAGGAAAGCTTCATGAGAAGGCTCACCCTCCCTCAACCATCATCTACTCGAAGAGACCCTTGGAGCTCCTTCATATGGATCTCTTTGGGCCTCCATCTTTTGATAGTCTTGGAGGTAGAAAGTATTGCTTGGTAATTGTGGATGATTATTCAAGATACACTTGGGTATACTTCTTCAAGAGGAAGAGTGAGACTCAACAAACCGTCATCGACTTTGCAAATGAAGCTCAACGTCAACATAATGCAAAGATCTTGACAATCAAAAGTGACAACCGCACCGAGTTCAAGAACTACACCTTGGATGAGTTTCTTAGTGATGAGGGGATCAAGCACCAATATGCTGCTCCATATACCCCTCAACAAAATGGTGTTGCGGAGAGGAAGAACCGGACATTGATGGATGCGGCTAGGACCATGATGGCAGAGTTCAAGTCTCCATACAACTTTTGGGCCGAAGCCATCAACACTACATGTCATGCATCCAATCGGCTCTATCTCCGCAAAGGCTTGAACAAGACTCCTTATGAGATACTCAACGGCAACAAGCCCAACCTCAAGTACTTCCGGGTGTTCGGTTGTAAGTGTTTCATTCCCAAGAAAGGTGTTCGTTTGTCTAAATTTGAGGCTAGAGCTCATGAGGTCATATTTGTTGGTTATGCTACAAACTCTCATGCTTACCGTGTTCTCAACAAGTCCGCCGGACTCATTCAGGAGATGTGTAACATGGAGTTTGACGAAAATAACGGCTCCCAAGTGGAGCAAAGTGGTACTTGTGATATAGGTGATGAAATTCCTCCCCAAGCCATAAGAAGAATGGGTATTGGTCAAATTCTACCCATTGAGGAACCCCTTGTGGCCGAAGGAGAAGGACAATGCTCCACTCAAGTGGAGCCATCACCTCCCCAAGACCCACACGCTTCCAAAGAACAAAGTGAAGGCCCTCATCCTCATAAACAAGACCAAGGGAAGGATCAACCTCAAGATGGTGGTGAACCTCTAACTGATGCCCAAGGTCAAGTTCTCCCCCTCGAGCAAGTTCAAGATCATGAGCAAGCTCAAGATCAAGAACAAGCTCAAGACGGCGCTCAAGATGATCAAGTTAACCCTCCTCCTTCCACACCCGAGGAGGAATTAGAGCGTCGTGTCGTGAAGATTGCTTCCAAGCTCACCACCCAAGGCCATCTCATGGAAAACATGGTTGGAAGCCTAAGAAAGGGGGTAAGCACTCCTAGACAATTAGCAAACTATTGTGAACATCACGCATTTGTCTCTTGTGTTGAACCCCAAAAGGTCTATGAGGCGCTCGAAGACTCGGATTGGCTCAATGCCATGCATGAAGAACTCAACAACTTCGAGTACAACAAAGTGTGGATATTGGTGCCAAAGCCATCGGGGAACCACAACGTCATTGGAACCAAGTGGATTTTCAAGAACAAGCAAGATGATCATGGGAACATCATTCGCAACAAGGCAAGATTGGTAGCTCAAGGCTACTCCCAAGTTGAGGGTATCGACTATGGTGAAACATTTGCTCCTTTTGCTCGTCTTGAATCCATACGTTTGTTGATTGCCTATGCTTCCCATCACAACTTTAAGTTGCAACAAATGGATGTTAAAAGTGCTTTTCTTAATGGTCCTATTAATGAGTTGGTCTATGTCAAGCAACCCCCCGGGTTCGAGGATATCCCTACTTCCCGGATCATGTGTATCAACTCGATAAGGCACTCTATGGCCTTAAACAAGCCCCACGTGCGTGGTATGACCACCTTACCGAGTTGTTACAAGATTGTGGATTTGAGGTGGGCTAATCGATCCCACTCTTTTTACTAAGAAGGTCAAAGGGGAGTTGTTTGTATGCCAACTATATGTTGATGACATTATCTTTGGTTCCCCTAACAAAGCTTTCAATGAGGAATTTTCCGCTCTCATGACCTCCAAGTTCAAGATGTCTTCAATGGGGGAGTTGAAGTTCTTTCTTGGTTTTGACATCAAACAAAGAAGAGAAGGAACCTTCATCAACCAAGCCAAATACACTCAAGACATGCTTAAAAGATTCAAGCTAAGTGATGTCAAGCCGGCTACTACACCAATGCCTACCAAGTGCCAACTTGACATTGATCCCAATGGTAAAGCGGTGGATCAAAAGGTATATCGCTCCATGATTGGCTCCTTGCTTTACCTTTGTGCATCTAGACCGGATATCATGTTGAGTGTGGGGATGTGTGCATGGTTTCAAGCCGCACCGAAGGAAAGTCACTATGTGGCGGTCAAGCGAATCTTTCGATATTTGGCTCATACCCCAAACTTTGGCTTATGGTACCCAAGAGGAGCAAACTTCAAGCTTGAAGGATTTATGGATTCCGATTGGGCGGGAGACAAAGTGGATAGGAAGTCCACTTCCGGAGGGTGCCAATTTCTTGGTTGCTCTTTGGTAATTTGGTCTTCCAAGAAGCAGAGTTGTGTGTCTCTCTCGTCCATCGAAGCAGAATATGTGGCGGCCGGTAGTTGTTGTGCTCAACTTCTATGGATGAGGCAAACTTTAAAGGAGTACGGTGTCATTTGTGACAAAGTGCCTCTTTGGTGTGATAATGAAAGTGCCATCAAGATTTCGCTCAACCCAGTGCAACACTTCAAGACGAAGCACATTGAGATTCGGTATCACTCTATCCGGGATCACATTAGGCGAGGGGAGATCGAGCTCAAGTATGTCAACACTCATGGTAACCTTGCAGATATTTTCACAAAGCCCTTGGATGAAGCAAGATTTCACGAGTTAAGGCATGAGCTAAATATCATTGATTTGAGCAATGTGACTCGAACCTGTGCACCCCCCACCACACTCGACTTGTTGTCTCGTTTAGGTGTAGGCATGGACACAGAGGGAGTGTTGTTCTCTCAATGAACTCTCCCTCCCCCCATCATGCATAAATAGATCAACTCTTTCACATTAGCCATTTTTGATGGTACTTGTGTTTCAAAGACGAGTTTTGGTCATGGGCCCAAGGATAATTCTTCGCGGTGCCATACCATCTAACTCAAACATAGGTGGCTTCGGCCACCGCCCTCTCTTTTTGAGAGGTTTTGTCACTTGGTGGTTTCGTGTTGTCTTTCTGCCTCTGGTTTGTGCGTGCTTTTGTAGTTTCCTGTGTGTGAAAAGTTTCCGTGCAAAGGCCGTCTTCTCGTGTTGAAACCTGCTGTGTCTTGAGTTCATGGTACTATCGTGGCCAGCTACGGTACTACCGCAGCCAGCCACGGTACTACCGCGTGTGGGAGCACGGTACTACCGTCCCCACGCGGCAGTAATTTTTTATTGCCGCCTGGGTGAGCGGTACTACTGCCTCGGTGCGGTACTTCCGCCCGAGTGGTACTACCGCGATGATACGCGGTACTACCGCGCCGGCTTGGGCACGTGTGGATAAGGACAGGCAGGGGGATTTCTAACTCCCCCATACCCATTCACAGTTCCCCCCACGTCGTCTCTCTCTCCCTCGCTCAAGAACGGAGCCGGCGTTCATCGCCGGATCTCCTCCTCCGGCTGCCCTCCCGTGATTCCGTCCGATGGGATCATTCCCCACCACGTGCTCTTGCTATGGACCCAGGTTTTTCCCCAACCTATTCTCGTTTTGTGGAGTTCTTTGCCTCTAGGTTGTTGGGGGAGACTTGTGTGTTCTAGAGATTCTTAGGTTTTTTCTTTGCAAGAGTTGGATGAAGGAGAGTAGCTTTGCGTAGGGCTTATACTTGTATTTTTGTCTTGCGATAGATTTGATCACCGTAGCACCGCCATTGTTTCGCGGTTCTTTTCAGATTCGAACCGCCGTTTGGATCTGACGCGACGCGGTACTACCGCCCGTCAGGCGCGGTAATACCGCTAGTACGGTACTACCACCCGTCGGGAGCGGTACTACCGTGCTCACTGCGGCACTAAAATTTTACTTTCACTCCAACCACGGTACTACCATGACCTCGCATGGTACTACCGCATTTTGGAGCGGTACTAATATTTTAGTACCGCAGGCACTGGCACTACTACCGTGGCTCACATCTATCGCATGGAAACCTTCTCGTATACTTTCTATGTGTTTATTGTGCTTTACCGTGGCCTTTGCATTGATCTTCTTCGCGTTCGTTGGTGCTTTGCATGTGTGTCTCAGGTGGTGGCTCTCGCCGGTCCAATTCCAGTCGTGACACTGGCTCCAAGCGTCTGCGCAACCCAGGTGAAGCACCAGAGGGCTCCTCTGCCCCCAAGCGCGATGTCAAGACATCAGCTAGCAAGTACAAGGAGCCCGCTCAGGGCATGGACAAGATATCCCAATCTAAGTACGTCCGTCTCAGGCAGCTTCACCCGTATGTGAACCCTCGTTCCTCTATCAGAGGTTGTGAGCTGTTCTGGAACAAGCAACAGACCAACATCTATCTAGATGTCATAAAAAACAAGCAGAATACCTACGTGGATGTGAAATGGATTGACATGCATCACATGAGGAAGGACAAGTTCCGTGATTACTTTGGAGAGGCTCTGGACTTGGTGGAGCGGTTTGGTATTGAGCATGTGATATCTTTTCACCTTGACTATGACCCTGAGCTTATCTGTCAGTTCTTGCCTCAGTATACTTTCACTCTGATGAGGCGCGGAGGATGACCTGGATGTCCAATGGCCATAAGATGACTGCTACCTGGAAGGAGTTCATGGATTTGCTCCAGGTTCCTGATGATGGGCTCGACACTCCAGTGGGTGTTCGCCCCCATGCCAATGCTGAGTCTGCCAACATGGACAAGCTTGCACCATACTATGTTGAGAAGGTGCTCGCCAATGGCAAGACAGGGTTGGTGCTCAACTCTTTTCTGGATATCATGTATCGCATCTTCCGCAACTCCTTGTTCCCTCGCATTGGTGACAAGGACAAGGTTCATGCCTATATGGTGGATATGATGCTCATTTGCGAGGAGGCTCGTTTGTCTCAGTCTCAGCCACTTGATGTCTCACACATCATGTGGTGTCAGCTTTGGTTTGCAGTGTTCAACCGCAAGGTGCCTATCTATGGGCCCTATCTGTTTCTGCAGATCTCGAAGACTTGGGAGAAGATGTTCCCTGGTGAGGAGTTCCTTGCTCCAGACTGGATTCGCCATCATCCCATCTGTCTGCATGTCAAACCCAACTGGGCCAACACCACTAGTCGTGCCGAGGCGTCTGCTGCTAGGGCTGCTGTTGATGAGGAGGATCCTGGCGCCAAGGATGTTGCTGAGGGCCGTGCTGCTAGGCCTTCCCAGAGTTCCTCTATGCCATCGTGGGCCAAGAAGCTGAAGGACAAGATGAAGACTCTTTTCTGCATGCAAGCCAAGGGGCAGTACAGGACTCACGTGGCGTCCAAGCAGAGTCGTCGTAGGGACAGGAAGATCTTGCAGCTCTATGGTGAGGATGTGTCTGGCGGGTCTGAGGAGCGCATCACTCCAGAGGCCGAGTGGATGGAGAAGCAAGGCTTCAGGTGGACTGATTCTGAGGAGGACGTCGAGGAGACCATCCCTGCTGCCGAGGAGTCCGACGGAGAGGGTTGGGACGAGTTCCCTGCTTGAGCCACCTCTTGTGTGTAGGTGTCCTCTCTGCCTTTTTGGCGTCTCGATGCCAAAGGGGGAGAGAGTGTAGGGATTTGCAAGTCGCGTATGTCGTCTTTCGTGTGTCGGTGTGTTTGTTGCTTTCTCGTTTGAACTATTTGCTGCTTTCTCGTTTGAACCTCGTTGCTTTACTTCATGGTGTAGGACCTATGCACTCTATCTATCTTAGAGAGCTTGTGATATATTGTGCTACCTTTGTGTTATGCTCTGCTTAGATGTTATTTATCATGCCTTTGTCTCTAAAATATAGGGGGAGTGTTGATCCTAGTTTGTGTGCTATGCAGTCCAAAGCATCCATCTAGATTGCACACATCTAGGGGGAGCTCGTCTATATTTTAGAGAGGTGGGGTTTGCCCTTGCTCAAAATTATCTTATCTATGTGCAAATCCCGTATTGTCATCAATCCACCAAAAAGGGGGAGATTGTAAGGGCATATTTATCCCTTAGGTGTTTTGGTGATTGATGACAATGCTTTTGCGGACTAACCATGTGCCTTGAGTTTCTCAGATGCTTCATCACTAGGCACGAGACGATTCGGTGCCCCTCGGAGACTATTGAAGACGGTGTTGTTCTATGTTTCTCTTTCTGGATTTGAGTCGTAGGAGAGCCGTACTATTAAGAGGGGGTCCGCGTCGGGAAGGTTTGGGTGGAATCAACACGTACACATGTCCTACCTTTCCTTGCACTTTGGAGCGTCTTTCCGTTATCCTAGTTGTGCATAATCCGACGGCTACGGTTGTACTTGCGATAGTACTGCTCTATGGAGCGGTAGTACCGCAAGCACCTGTGGTAGTACCGCTGGGGGTCACGGTAGTACCGCTACTCTGGAGCCTTAGTATCGTAACTCCCAAGCCTAGTGCTGCTCCGGTACGGTAGTAGGAGCGGATGTAATTTTTTACATCCGCGCCCACACGGTAGTACCGCACGTCATCCGTGGTAGTACCGCGTGAGGCCACGGTAGTACCGCTCCCCTGGAGCCGTAGTACCGTGGCCCTAATACCTAGTACCGTTGCACCGCGGTAGTAGGAGCGGATGTAATTTTTTAGATCCGCGCCTCAACGGTAGTATCAAGACTCGTCTTGTAGTACCGCATCGGGTTTTTGCAATCGCTTTTTCAGCGAAGTAGGCACGGATGTATTTTATTTCATCCGCGCTCTTAAATGGGTCAGGAGCACTCGCCTTGCGGTAGTACCGCAAGGGGGAGCGGTAGTACCACGCGAGCGGTAGTACTGCGCTCAGTCAGGCTAGTCCCGGCCTCTGCTGCTGCCGCGGAAGTACCGTGGTCCTCCACGGTAGTACCACGTGGCCTTGCGGTAGTACCGCGCTCCTGGAGCGGTAGTACCGCGTGTCGCAGGCTGAACTTGAGAATAACGGTTGGATCTCTACCACGAGTATAAAAGGGGCGTCTCCTACCTCTAGTGGACTACCTCTTCCAACCCAAAACTCCATTGTTGCTCCAAGCTCCATTTTCGCCCGATCTCTCTCTCTATTCAATCAAACTTGTTGATTTGCTCGGGATTGGGTGACAAGGGCCCGATCTACACTTCCACCAAGAGATATTCGATTCCCCCCACTTATCCCTAGCGGATCTTGTTACTCTTGGTTGTTTGAGCACCCTAGATGGTTGAGGTCACCTCGAAGCCATACTCCATTGTGGTGAAGCTTCGTGGTGTTGTTGGGAGCCTCCAATTGTTGTGGAGATTGCCCCAACCTTGTTTGTAACGGTTCGGTCGCCGCCTTCAAGGGCACCAATAGTGGAATCATGGCATCTCGCATTGTGTGAGGGCGTGAGGAGAATACGGTGGCCCTAGTGGCTTCTTCGGGAGCATTGTGCCTCCACACCGCTCTAACGGAGACGTACTTCCCTTTAAAAGGAAGGAACTTTGGTAACACATCCTCATCTCCACCGGCTCCACTCTTGGTTATTTTGTGCCTTTACTTTTGCAAACCTACTTGAGTTGTATCCCTTGCTTGCTTATGTGCTAGTTGTTATTGCATCATATAGGTTGCTCACTTAGTTGCACATCTAGACAACCTATTTTGTTGTAAAGTTTAATTTGGTAAAGAAAAGCTTAAAATTTGTTAGTTGCCTATTCACCCCCCCTCTAGTCAACCATATCGACCTTTCAACGTCTCATCAGGAGCATGGGATGGTAGGCTGGCCAGGCTGACGTGCACCGCGTGGCGTGATCGTGCCGGGCGGCAGGCCTGGGGAAGCTTAGCAGGCACGCCATCTGTTTCCCGCCTTGATGTTCGAAGTTGGCGGACGAGCCCGCCTTGACGAATCGACTCCGGCAGTCAGCGCGTCGCAAGGCGTGCTGAGCGTTCGTTCGGAGCGCGGCAAGAGGGGAAGCTGCTGAGTCTTCACGGCCCGTCAACCACGACGCCTCACCAGCTTCGGGGACTACTGTCGGAGTAATGGGCCACGGGTATCCTCACCCGAGCCCCCGAACCTTTCAAGACTTTGGGCCGGCTTCATCCCACGAGGCCTCAAAACGAAGCGCCGCCCTCCGGTAGCCGGCTGGCTCAACGGCCAGCTGCCTGAGGACGGCCAAGCACTAGCAGACTGCACCAAGACGGGCCGACTCCTAGCAGACGACCTCCGTAGAGGCCGGCTTCTAGCAGGCGGTCACCCAGCGCCCTCAGAGTCTGCGCCCCTCATCAAGAGGACAAGACAGGGTGAGGCTATAGTGTAGCCCCTCACCCCCGAATTCTGGACTTGGCACGGCCATAGTGCCCCGTACAGGCGGAGATCTCTGCACGACGCGACACTGTTGCCACTCCCGTTGACGCTACTTCGACAAAGTGAGCCTGTTTCCCACGACGTCGTCGACACGGCTCGCAGCGGCGGACCCTACCGCATGCTGAGAGCCTGAAAGACGGCGGAAGCCGGGCCAGCCGGACCTGAGGGAGGTCGGCCCCTAGCAGGCGGCCAGTTCCTCCCTCGAGGCCCGTGCACCATTAACTAGATAAGACGTGGTGTGGCTACAGTGATCTCCCACCAGGTGGCGGGACTGTAGCCACGCTCCACTGACCAAGCCTGCGTCATTAGCATCACGGCTACAGTGATCAGCCACCCACCAGACCCGCCAGTGGCAAGAGCGTCCTGTCGGCTTCGTACCAGACCAGTCGGCGGGGCCCACCAGGCGGCGGGCCCCAGTAGTTGGCGGGGAAGCCGGCGACCAGAGACACTAACAGCCGGGTCCAGCACCTGGCCAGATTACCATTGTACCCCTGGGGGTAGGCCTATATAAACCCCCCAGGGCACCCATGTAAAGGGTTC
This sequence comes from Aegilops speltoides, assembly GCA_021437245.1. NCBI lineage: Eukaryota > Viridiplantae > Streptophyta > Magnoliopsida > Poales > Poaceae > Aegilops > Aegilops speltoides. Next base: position 143,865,505 of record CM038141.1, read on the forward strand.
CCACCCAGTTAGAACTAGCCTCCACCCTAGAGGAAGAAGAGAGCTAGCCCTGCCTCCTTCTACCTCTAGCATACAGCTCGAGGAGCACCATTGTATCACTTGTGCCTTAGTGATCATGCGGAGACCCCGCAGAGCAGGACTAGGGGTGTTATCTCCTAGGAGAGCCCCAAACCTAGGTAAAGTGCACCGGCGTTCGTGTCTACGCCTCATCCCGCTTCCACGCACCGGTGACGTTCTACTTGCTCCCACCATGATAAGCCACCCCTTGGCATATGTCGCACCCAACCCCCGACAACCCTTCTGTGTAACTTTGACCTCATCACTCACGGGTAAACTTATGACCGAAGTCATTCCACACACTTCATTTTTACAAAGCTTTTTGCCGATAAACGCCCATGATTTGTCCCTCTTCTAGCCTACGCATGGTCAAACTAGCCGGGCGGGAAGCTTGCGCGGTAAACTGCGCGGTAGCGCGGGAACATTTGGTGCCTCTTCGAGCCCATGTGTGGTCAAACAAAACGTGTGTGGTGCGGTGCTGTCAAGCATGCACTGGAATCCTCCGCTATGAACGTCGTGACAAGATGTGACGATTACAGGTCGGACCCCTTGTGTCTCTTCAACCTTTCGATCGTGCCCCACCATTGCAAGAAGCACACCCACCACGACAAATTCTTAGAGGGTATCCTGCGCGGCTCCAATGGCGCTCCGAGCGGCTACCGACGATGAGCAGCAGTTCACCATGGATGCCGTGGTGGACACCCACGGAAGGATCACGGAGCTCTCGATGGAGTACACCAACAACCCAGTCTAGGTGGAGCACTCCGTCCACATCATGGAGCTATTGCTTGCCGAGGAGAAGTACAAGGTGGTCGGGTTCAACCTCGAGTACACCCGCGCTCGTGTCGGGTCTCGTCAAGGTCGTCATCGCCCAGGTGTGCGTGCGCAACCTCGTCTCGTCTACCACTATTTCCTGGCCACAAGGCCTTGCAAGCATTTCGCCGGGTTTGTCAACAGCCCCTACTACATGTTCGCTACGATGGACATCACCAATGATGTAAAGGTGCTCAAGAATTCGAGCATCGCCTGCCAAAATCTTGTCAACATCCAGGGCCAATACAAGATCTGGGGCAGCAAGGAGCATGAGAAGGACTCCTGGTTCACGTTGTCGAGGCCATCATCGGCCCCTACTATAGATAAATGAAGGATTCCTACAACAAGGACAAGTGTGCCTCGCACTCGGCCTGGATGGAGAAACTTGACAAAGCTCATGTCGTGTACGCGGCCAAGGAGGCGTACACGAGCTATGACATGTCCAGGCGGATCGTTGACATGAGGAAGTGCCTCCTGCCTCAAAACGGCCAGGGATCCAGCCGGAAGCAGAGCAATGGCAAGCGTCATTGCAACAAGAAGTAGATGATTAGATCCTCGTTTCTCCTAGTTTAGTATGTGTGTAGTTGCTTACTTTGGTGTGTGGAAATGTTATGTGTGTAGTCACTTGTGTAATTTTATGCTTAATTTGGTTATGCAATGCTATATTTTTAAGTATATATGTTGATGCTCTGTAGACAGAGCGTAGATGTTGTGCGGACAAAGAAAATCACATCGCACACGGACTAAATAATGCAACCCGTCGGTGATGTTTTCATCAATCACTCATAATTGTATACCAGCAATCATTTGCTCACAACACACACGGATTGTTAACAGGAATCGTCTGTGTTGTTATTAGTCTTCCCACACGTTTCCGATTATAGACCTGTTTGCCGCTTATCACACACATCTTGTTAAGTTGAACCAGTTCTGTTCTCCTGCCTCAACGCAAACAGTTCATCCGAGTGAACTATATGCCGTATATCGCACACACCTTCATCTGGTTGCCCATTTCTGTTGTTCCGCCTCATCACAAACAGTTTATCCAAGTGAACTGTATGACGTATAATGCACATGCCTTCACCTGCCTGCTCATTTCTTTTGTTCTGCCTCATCGCAAACAGTTAATTGAACTGCACCGTATGCCCGACATAGCACACGGAACTAAAATCTGAACCGTGTTTGATGTATCCTTCATCACAAACGTTTTGCATCTTTTTTGATAGTTATTTTACATCATCGTTTGTGATTAATGCATCATACACAGTTTCGCCAAAGGGTCTCTGATCGTACTGTCGTGTTAGCAGCATCTTGCAGTAGTGGATGGTAACATAATAAAAATGACGGACTTCTCAATAAAGTTGCTATCATAAGGGGCAATATAAAGTGACATTCCTTTGCATTATGAGCTTGCACATCCAACAATTAAAAGTGCATGAAAACCTATGCTTTCCTCTGCGAAGGGCCTATCTTTCAATGTTTAGTTTTTACTTTTATGCAAGAGTAAAGAATATGTATTCTTATTCTAACATATGTTATTCTCCACTTGACAAGCATCATATGGCAAGGAAAGATCCAGGCATATATATCCAGTTGAATATATGTAATCATGAGTTATTACCATTGACATTTTCCCTGAGATAAATAAGTTGGGAGGTGAAACATTAAATCCCCATCTTCCTTTGTGTCTGACTGAAACAGTTTGTTCTAAAAATATGCTTGAGTTCCAGCAATCATATAAGACTATATGATAGTTGAGTATGTGAAGTTTGTTAAACCAAAAGCTCTTACACAGACCCTTCCTGGAAATATGATGAATTGCAATTTCTTTAATGACCAAGAACATAGTTTGTTAGTTTCCCAAAATGTTTTTTGTTTACACTTTAGCTTGTGAATGAATTATTACTTGTTCATGAGAAGTTATATGATTGATAGTTGTTGTTATAATAATGATCATGATGCTACTATGTTCGTATTTTTTTCATCACCTCTCTCTATGAACCTGTGGTGAAGCTTATCGAGCTCGGTATTCGCTCGAGGGCAAGCGAGGTCTAAGCTTGGGGGAGTTGATACGTCAATTTTTCATCACATTTTCCTACTACTATTTCTACTACTTTAAAGTTAGATTTCACTTTTTGATGCAATTCTAATGCCTTTTCTCTCTTAAATTGCGAGTTCTATTACAAGAGGGAGATTGCCGGCAGCTTGAATTCTGGACCTGAAAAGAGCTACAACAGAGAAAGCTATTCTTCGGAGTACCAAATGACCTGAAAATTTATGGAGATTTATTTTGGAATATATAAAAAGTACTGGAAGGAAAATGCGCCTGGTGAGATTGTTGGTTGCTACTTCTTGAGCTTGCGTTGTTTTTTCCCTTGAAGAGGAAAGGGTGATGCAACAAAGTAGAGATAAGTATTTCCCTTAGTTTGAGAACCAAGGTATCAATCCAGTAGGAGGTACAAGCAAGTATCCAATCTATCCACCTGCACAAACAATCAAACACTTGCGCCCAACGTGATAAAGGGGCTGTCAATCCCTTCACAGTCACTTGCAAGGATGAGATCTAATAGATATAGATATAAAAGATTACTAAAACATAAAACAAAATAAAAGTAAACAAAACTCAGCGAGGTATTTTTGGGTTTTTTGGTTTATAGACCTGAAAATATATGATGGAAAATAGACCCGTGGGCCATAGGTTTCACTAGAGGCTTCTCTCTTGAAAGAAAGCATATGGTGGGTGAACAAATTACTGTCGGGCAATTGATAGAAAAGTGCAAAGTTATGATGATATCTAAGGTAATGATTATGAATATAGGCATCACGTCCGTGTCAAGTAGACCGAAACGATTCTGCATTTACTACTATTACTCCACAAATCGACCACTATCCAGCATGCATCTAGAGTATTAAGTTCATAAGAACGGAGTAATGCCTTAAGTAAGATGACATGATGTAAAGGGATAAACTCAAAAAATATGATGAAAACCCCATCTTTTTACCCTTGATGGCAACAATATAATACATGCCTCGCTACCCCTACTTTGTAATTGGGTGAGGACCCAAAACTAAGCTCCTCTCCCATTGCAAGAAGAACCAATCTAGTTGGCCAAACAAAACCGATGATTCGAAGAGAAATACAAAGATATCAAATCATGCATATAAGAATTCAGAGAAGATTCAAATAATATTCATTGATAATCTGATAATAAATCCACAATTCATCAGATCTCGACAAACACACCGCAAAAGAATATTATATTGGATAGATCCCCAAGAACATCGAGGAGAACATTGTATTGAAGATCAAAGAGAGAGAAGAAGACATCTAACTAGTAGCTATGGACCCGTAGGTCTCAGGTAAACTAATCACGCTTCATCGGAAGGGCAATAGAGTTGATGCAGAAGCCCTCCATGATCGAATCCCCCTCCGGCAGGATGCCGGAAAAGGCCCCGAGATGGGATCTCACAGGTACAGAAGGTTACGGCGGCAGAAAAGTATTTTGTTGGACGCTTCCGGTCTTTTGGGAATATTTCGGAATTTATAGGCCAATAATTAGGGTTGGAGGACTCCCGGGTGTCCCACAAGCCAGGGGCGCCCCCTAGGGCACTCCTTGAGGGCTTGTGGAGTCCTCGGGACTCTTATGCCTTCATCTCCAAGTCCTACGTGTGTCTTCTGTTCCAAGAAAAATCATCGCAAAAGTTTTATTCCGTTTGGACTCCGTTTGATATTCCTTTTCTGTAAAAATCAAAAACAAGGAAAAGACAGAAACTGACACTGGGCTCTAGGTTAATAAGTTAGTCCCAAAAATAATACATATAAAACGTCTAAAACAGATAATATAATAGCATGGAACAATAAAAAATTATAGGTGCGTTGGAGACGTATCATTGGTCCCATAGAGGGCCTTCATGGCCTATCTCTTGCTATATGAAGCCATTTGCCCTACGAAAAGAAATCAAGAGAAGGCTTTCGGGACGAAGTGCCGTCGTCTTGAGGCCGAACCTGGGCAGGAGCATTTTTGGTCTCTGGCGGAGCGATTCCGCTGGGGAAACTTCCCCCTAGGCGGGAGAAACCGAAGCCATTGTCGTCACCAACGACCCTCTCATTGTGGGAGGTCTCATCCTCACCAACATTTTCACCAACACCATCTCATCTCCAAACCCTAATTCATCGCTTGTATTCCATCTTTGTCTCAAAACATCATATTGGTACATGTGGGTTGCTAGTAGTGTTGATTACATCTTGTAGTTGATGCTAATTGGTTTACTTGGTGGAAGATCATATGTTCAGATTGTTAATCTTATATTATTCTCCTCTGATCATGAAAATGAATATGATTTGTGAGTAGTTTCGTTTGTTCTTGAGGACATAGGAGAAGTCTCTTATAAGTAATAATGTGAAGTTGGTTTTTGTTCAATGTTTTGATGATGTGTTATGTTGTTCTTCCTCTAGTGGTGTCGTGTGAACATCGACTACATGACACATTACCATACTTGGGCCTAGGGGAAGTCACTGTGGAATTAGTAAGTAGATGATGGGTTGCTAGAGTGATAGAAGCTAAACCCTAGTTTATGTGCTATTCCATAAGGGGCTAATTTGGATCCATATGTTTCATGCTATGATTATATTTATCTTAATTCTTCTTTCGTAGTTGCGGATGCTTGCAAGAGGGGGTAATCATAAGTAGGTTGCTTTTTCAAGTAGGAACAACACCTTAGCATCGGTCCACCCACATAAGAACTTATCAAAGTAGTGAATGCGAGTTAATAAATCGCGATGAAAGTGACTAGACAAAATTCTCATGTGTCCTCGAGAACGTTTTGCTCATTATAAGAAGTACTTTTGGTTTATCCATTGTAATAAAAATGATTGGGCTACCTTGCTGCACCTTGTTACTTTGATTACTTGTTACTTGCTACGAATTATCTTGCTATCAAACTATGTGTCACAATTATCTTACAACGCTTGTAGAGAATACCTTGCTGAAAATCGCTTATTGATTCCTTATGCACCTCGTTGGGTTCGACACTCTTACTTATCGAAAGGACTACGATTGATCTCATATACTTGTGGGTCATCACTTCTCCTCTCTTCTTATTCACCGACGCGGTGCCGGATGGAGAAGAAGTGGCGGATCCAGGCCTTGACATCTTCGACAGTTTTGTGGGGTGTGAGAGCTAGCTTGATGATTCAATTTCTTGTTCCCACTACATCAATCTCGGCCAAGGAAGCTACATATTAACAATATAATTGCTTTCGTCGTGCCATTTTTAACCTCCAAGTAAGGCACATGTTCCCTTGCCCGTCATTGGCAAGGTTTGTGTTTGGAAATGATGGCCATGAAGTCTCCAACGAAGTTGCTATGCCTGTTAGGACTCAATTGCATTCCTTTTGTGGATTGGGGTCCTAGATAAAAGAAGGGAGGACCATATTGTAATTTTTTGTTTCTTTTTATGTCCTCTATTCAGTGTTGTACTCCCTCTGTTTTATAATGTAGTGCATATTTTTTTTTGAAAAAGCCAAACTTCGTAAACTTTGACCAAGCTTATGGAGAAAACTATTTATATATGTGATAACAAATATATATAAAATATAAAACTACATCTTATGATATATGTTTTTCTTCGAGAAACTTTATGATATATGTTGGACATTCTAGATGTAAATCTTTCTCCCCATAACTTGATCAAAGTTTGTGAAGATTGACTTTTTAGAAAATCTATATGCACAAAATTATGGAATAGAGGGAGTAATAATTTTGATATGAAATGTCAGGGACCTTTGGATCCTTACCCTTATTACAGGGAAAAAAAATGTTGGATTGCTCTATGTTGCCTGCTGCGTAAATTCCGGAATGTTAGACGTCAAATTACATTGTGATGTAAATTGCAATGTTGGATCCAAAGCTTTACAAAAGGAATGTTAGACGTCACAGTGTGATGTAAATTCCGCAAAATTCATATACGGATGAACGTGTCCCAACAATGCAAATTGCAGATTTTCCCTCTCACTATTAGTACAAGCTTTGGATTATGGACTCAATTACATTCCTGTTGTGTGGATTGGGTAGGACTAGCTTTGGATTATGCACGCCTCTAGCCCTCTGGCCATGTCCAGTACTCCAGTACAGTCACTGAACCCACGCTATCACCGCCATAATTACCGTAGTAGTAGTACTGTATACTCCGGAGACAAATGCGGGGGACCCCAAGCCTATCATAAATCCTCTCTCCCCACCATAAATCTGCCCCCGCCGCGCCCCCTCTCCCCGCTACGCGTCCCCCGCGAAACTCCCACTCCGCTCGCTCTCCCTCTGAGCTGTGGCATAGCTGTCTTCCTCTCCCCACTTCCACTTCCCTCGTCCTCGCTCCTCCTCCGTCCATCCACAACTCAATTGCTGCCAAATCTTAGCGCTGCACCCACCGCCTCCGTTTGGTTCCCTGGATTCTTCTCCGCGCCCGCGAGAAATCTGGGTGATGAGATGATGAGGACGGCGGCGGTGCTGCTCCTCTGCTTTTTCGCCTTCGCCGGCAGCGGCTGGGGCGGAGCGCGGGCCGCGGCCGTATGGGCGGAGGGGGTCAGACAGACGGCGGCGGTGGAGGTGGACCCTGCCTGGCGCTTCCCTAGCCCGCGGCTGCGGGACGCGTACGTCGCGCTGCAGACATGGAAGCAGCAGGCCATCTTCTCCGACCCCAAGAACCTCACCGGCGACTGGGTGGGTCCCGCGGTCTGCGGCTACACCGGCGTGTTCTGCGCGCCTGCTCCGTCGTCGGGCGAGCTCGCCGTCGCCGGCATCGACCTCAACCACGGCGACATCGCGGGCTACCTCCCGTCGGAGCTCGGCCTCCTCTGCGACCTCGCGCTGCTCCACCTCAACTCCAACCGCTTCTGCGGCCTCGTGCCCGACACCTTCCGCCGGCTCGTCCTCCTCCACGAGCTCGACCTCAGCAACAACCGCTTCGTGGGCGCGTTCCCGACCGTCGTGCTCGACCTCCCGTCCCTCAGATTCCTCGACCTCCGCTTCAACGACTTCGAGGGCGGCGTGCCGCGGGAGCTCTTCGACCGCCCGTTCGACGCCATCTTCCTCAACCACAATCGCCTCCGCTTCCAGCTCCCCGACAACTTCGGCAATTCGCCCGTGTCCGTCATCGTCCTCGCCAACAACCACTTCGGCGGCTGCCTCCCGGCGAGCCTCGGCAACATGTCCGACACGCTCAACGAGATCCTCCTCATCAACAACGGCCTCACCTCGTGCCTCCCGGCGGAGGTCGGGATGCTCCGGGAGGTGACGGTGTTCGACGTCAGCTTCAACGCCCTCGCAGGGCCGCTGCCGCCGGAGGTGGCCGGGATGCAAAAGGTGGAGCAGCTCGACATCGCGCACAACCTGCTGTCGGGGACCGTGCCAGAGGCCGTGTGCGACCTCCCACGGCTCAAGAACTTCACCTTCTCCTACAACTTCTTCACCGGCGAGCCGCCGTCCTGCGCGCGCGTCGTGCCTGCCGACGGCGACCGCCGGAACTGCCTCCCCAACCGCCCCGCCCAGCGCATGCCGCAGCAGTGCGCCGCTTTCTATGCCCGCCCGCCCGTCGACTGCGCAGCTTTCCAGTGCAAGCCGTTTGTCCCACCTCGGCCACCCCCACCGCCAGCATACCCCGGCCCGTTGCCGCCAGTGTACCCCATGCCATACGCGTCGCCGCCGCCGCCTCCACGTTACCGATGATTCTTTGACAACAGAAGCATTGCCAGTTTCACTTTCCCTTGCCGCACCCCTTTGCCGCCGGTGTGGAAGAGCCAGCGGAGCTCGCCGTCACAAAAGTACGTGGTCATTGTTGTTCGTGGATTACCAGTTCTTGATTGATAGCTACCGGCGTAAAGAAGAACGTGGTGCATATATCCTTTTCTTGTTTTTTTGCATTGGTTGGTGTCTGTTTTCCGCATCGTCGTCTTCGATCATCCGTTTGCGCGGTGGCGATGGCGAAAAGGATTGGAGCATGGTGATAGGGAAATTTGAAAGGTGGGAACAAATTGGGCTTTGGATTGATGGCTAATTGGGTTGTGAATAATAAACTGGCTGAGAGAGACAGGTTAAGCTGAGATTGAGAAATCCATGGAAAAGTTGTGATGCGGGATGTATAGAATGATACTTTTAGTTCGGTAAAGCTCTAGTTGAGGGTCAGAGATAAGTTTCTACATCAAGAGATTTGTCCTACTGAATACCTCTTGTGTCACAGCTGCTTACTGTTATTCGATTATTATTATTAAGATGTTTAGTTGGGCTTCTTGGAGAATGTTGTCTCCTAACTGTTACTCTGCTCTTACAAATTTTGTACTATGACACTATAAATCTATCTATACTGTCCTATACTGTTATCTCTTGATGTATCCCATGATGTGCTTGTTAATTTAGCCGAGCCTAGATTATCTTTTGATGCATCCCATGGTGTGCTTCTTAATTTACCCGAGCCTGGACGATGTGAGATAGTAGACATGATCTCAGAAAATATGGCGGCTAGCTAAACGGGTGCCAAAATTGTGTAGAATGAAACAGAATGGCTGCCAAAATTGTGTATCTGACTGGGACAAAGGTTTGCGTCGCCTAACTAAACGGTTGGCAGAACTATGTCCATGTGGGCAAGGCATGAGGTAAGAAACTTTGGCGGCTAACAAAACGGCTGCCTAAAATCGCGTGTAAAATGAAGAGAAGAAGAGAAGGATGTCTGACTGCCCAAAACCTGAAAATGGCATTGGTCTCGTTTTGCCAGGTTCCAATTTTCTTTCTCACTGACGACCCATTTGCCCTTCGCTTCCGGTGCAAGATACGACCGTTGTGCCGCTTTTTTGGCGGTTAAGCGTGCTACCAGTTCCAGCTTTTACAGGCCCTTTCTGCTCCGGGATTAAACTAGTCACTAGTGGTTATGCCATTTTGCAGTGGGGTTTTGGTCTCTGACAAGAATGATCACTGTACCCCTTGCTATTGACAAACAAAGAAGCTGCTACTGGAGCGGGGTCGAACTCTGTTGGACTAAAGAAATTGGGTCCAAGGTCGACCAGTGCGGGGTCGAACTCTGTTGGACTAAAGAAATTGGGTCCAAGGTCGACCAGTGGGCAAGAAACTGACAAATTACTGTATAATATGACTGAAGAATTTCATTGGGATTATGTATGGATTTTCTTTTGTCATGATACATTGGCTGTTTAATTGGTAGACTATATTTCTCCAGAAATGTTTCTACGGGGTATTGTGATCCGTTACAAAATAATTTACGCTCCTCCCCGTGACACCGTCACGATACTGCACACCGGGCACCGGCACACGCCGCCGGCTCCCCCTTGCGCGCCTGTGCTATTATGTTGGCATAGGTTACATCGTGTGTCTAGCCTCGCTATATATGAGAGGCCTAGGATACAAGTGTCCTACTCGGACACGACTCCATATCCTATCTAAACACAATACAACTATGAGTCCAATCAGAACCTACCTTGTACACTATATTCGACACAACTCCAACAAACTCCACCTTGGCGAATATACTCCACCACCCTGGATTTGTTCATGCGTCAAACTTCCATGTACATTGGACTTGAGCTTATCCATGAGTATCGCTGCTACTCCAAAGACTCCATGTAACTCCACCTGCAACTTGTAGTCCCTTCTTTTCTTGACCACAGTCAGCACTCAAGCAAAATTAAGTTTGTTGTTTCTCTAGTTTGTGCTCCCAACTTCCAGAGTATCAGTCCAACGCCATCACACACTGATCACTGACCTGCGTGAAAGTGAACAACTCACATATTGGGTGTCACACGTAAGAGTTACCTGAACTCAACATCACTGCTCCTTTCTTGACCGCTTGTCTGAAACTTGAAAGAATTTCACCGTTGCTTGTTGTCACCCCGAGTCAAATTCGCAGTTGTCTCACCACATGTATGACCACGAGCCTGGCGGTCTCTCGTGCCCGTGCATACCGCACACCTCGCCGCTATTACGCGTCGAGCCTCCACCGTCCGGTCGAGTCTCAAGGGTCGCAAACCACACCACTCAACCCCCATCAGAGTACCACCGATCATCACCGACCAGATGGCGAGTTTCACGCCCATCGCACCATCGGGCTTCATCGAACTACGTGTCACTCGCTTTTTCCCGCTGAAATAGGCTTCAATTCTCTGGATTCTTACACCGTAGCCCCTCAATCCAGCTCCACCTTCAACATGACTCCATGGTAGATGATCAGTCCACCCCCGCGCCCCGTCGACTCCAAGCTCTCATGTGCACCGTCTTGAATCAACCCCGCGCCATAGCCTTGTCGAAGCAACACAAGCACTCAGGCCCGTGCCACGTGTTTCCACGCCCAGAAGTCGGTCACCATCAGCATCACGTTCATATGTCGTCATAGCCGATCCCGCACCGTCTTCTGTACCAACCGACTCATGTCGATCCGTCAGACTATCCAGTCCAACTCAGCCAAACTTGTCCGACTACCTGACACGCTCGAGGCTCCCAAATCGTCTTCCAAGGATTTCCATCCATCACATGATAATTCCGTCTTAGCTGACATGACTTCCCGCAACGCCTTCAAGCATCCCCATTGTGTCAACAAATCTTTCACCCTTGTCTGCCATAACCCAAGGTTTTCAGTTCCATGAACTTCTTCACCTCAAACCTGGTACCCGTTGGCGTCATGGTTCTTTGTACGGCTGACCCTGCGAAAAATTATCCGAGCTCTCTTCTCACACAATGCCCAAGTACACGAGGTTGTACTACTAGAAAATTCCAACCAAAAATCTTTCTGGTCTTCACGTGTGTAGCGTTCCCTGGCACAAAATTCCAATGCTAAACTTTGCTTCGCCTTCTGCTATTTCCAATGGATGCCAACGTGAATACGTGATGGATTTGGTTTTCCTCGCCGAATCGATCTGCCTCTCGTCGCGTCCACAAGGACTCGGTCCTCCTTTTTTTCTTCAAACAAATCTCGTACGTGTAGCTTGCACCGCCCCTGCACACAGCTCCTCAGTCACCCTCGCCTGGCCCGACCACGTGTAGCTTCATGGGCCACCTGCCTTGCAGCGCTCCAAGGGCCTTGGGCCAGCACACTTCCACGCATCTGGCTCAATAGAATCTCGTCCGACTAGACTTCCAGCGCGCGTGCCTTGTGCTTCGGATCGAATCCGACCTCGCCGCCATGTGCATACGGCGCCTTACCCAAATCGTTGAAGTCTTCTGCAGTCCTGATATGACGCTGCCGCCGTAGTACGCTCGCCCGATCTATCTGATCACCGCACGTCTCGTCTGATGCTGCCGCACATACACGCGCCTTCCACTGATATGCTTTCTTCAATCTTGCCGAGAACCACGCCGCAACCGGCTGCATCTCGAACTCGATACTTCCTCTGGATCAACAATCCACGACCTCCGAACAACCTAGCTCATGATACCACTTGTTAGAATAAATCCAAGGCACTCCGTCGATCATCCGAGGACCAAGCAATCACACGAGCACGACACCGAGATTTGTTAACGAGGTTCACCGATATGGCTACATCCCCGGGGCCTGACTACGGGCGCTCCTCCCCGTGACACCGTCACAATACTACACACCGGTCACCCGGGCGCCGGCACACGCCGCCGGCTCCCCCTTGCGCGCCTGTGCTATTATGTTGGCATAGGTTACATCGTGTGTCTAGCCCTGCTATATATGAGAGGCCTAGGATACAAGTGTCCTACTCGGACACGACTCCATATCCTATCTAAACACAATACAACTACAAGTCCAACTGTAACCTACCTTGTACACTATATTCGACACAACTCCAACAATAAACTTTGGAAAGAGTATAAGGGCATCTCCAACACCGATCCCCAAACCTCCCACAAGCGTCCGGACGTCGCAAGTCATCCAACGGTGCCCGTATTTGTCCGCAAGTCATCTCGCAAATTAGAAGCAAACTAGGAGGCTTTGCAGAGTCTAGCCACGTAGGACATTGACACTCCCGACCCATCCAAAATTGAGGCAGAGCTGACGCCTTTGGAGCTATCCGTACCTTTTCTTTGCGGCAAAACGCCATTTCTCAACACTCTCCTCTACCATCCCACCACTCTCCACCCCAATTCCCGCCCTTTTTTTACCGCCGTCGCCGCACGGACCCGTATGAAAAGCGGGCGAAGGTCGCCGCCCGAAAGATCAACTTGGTGACACGACAAGACTGTCGCGTCAGATAGAAGGCAAAGGAGATGACACCACTCAAAAAGAAGGGCAGCGGCAGTGGCGGCGGACGTGGTGCCGACAGTAGACGTGGTGCAGGGCGGGACCTGGTACGGCGGGGGGGAGGGGCATCGTTGTGCGTGCAAACGCGGTCCTCGCAAGATCAACACAAGCCACCCTACTTCTAGCTCAACAGCTCAGCAGCAGTCCTCGCATCCGTCGCCGGGACATATGCCTTATTGCATCGACATCAACGTGACAAAACTCCTTTTCTCTGAGTTTGCATCATCATGATTTGTCCGACCGCGGACATCGGGCGTGGAGCAGCTCGGTGCCCGCTCTATGTTCGTTGGTATGTGTCAACCTGGCGAGCTGATGACCTGCAAGTGCACATGGCTGTGGTAGCACTTTCGTTTGATAAATAGAGTGTTGAACCCACAGGGAGCGAATAGGAAGGCACCACAAACCCCGCAACTACGTTGTCACTTTCACGCAGTCACGTACGCACCCAAACCGGAGTTTGGAAATAGTCTACTCGATAAGTTGCTAGGAAAACAAGATGAAAGGGATAATTAACTAAACTACTTACAAGAAAGTAAAACAGGAATTAAATGACACTAAGTTAGTAAGGATGACACTTGAGTAGTAAGGTGTTCTCGAGGGTTCCGGAATCACTGCCATATATGAACTATCATATCCTCTAGTAACTGGTCAAATGCATAAGTGGACGGAGCCGGATACATTACACGTTCTACTCGAGGTAGACTTCATGCCACGCACGCCACCATCATAGTCTACCCCATAGGGTTATAACTCATGATCATTAAGCTTTGCCCCATGGACAAGGCCTCTCTAAGGGTTCTCCGTAATTCCTCTATTAGTTGCAATGGCGAGGAATCGAGCCTTTTACTGTCACCTGGAATTTCCCCACACCCCAACCCTTCACAACGACAGTAATATACTTCACGATACAAGGCACAAATGTGAGCGAGCTCCTCCCAACATTCACGAAGGCTACTAACTCGAATCATGAACAGTTAATATTGGATCGCAACAAATATCATAAAGGGTTCAACCATATCCTCAAGAACTAGTACAACTATTCAATCAAAGACAAGAAGGTTAGGGACAGGTTACAAGCCGACATCAAGCCGGTGAAGGAAGAAGGCATGGTGGTGATGGCAGCGGCGCCGTGGTGGTGGTAATGATGATGATGGTGGCTGAGCCGGTGGTGATGGAGATGGGGGCGCCACAGGCCAATGCTCATGGTGGTGGAGCCTCCTCCTCCTTCCCTTGGTGTTGTTCCTCATCTAGTGTGGAGCAGCAATGCAGGTGGTTGTGGATGAATGAGATGGTGTGGATGATGGAGGCGGCGGCTAGGGTTGAGGATGACATATATAGGAGCCTCCCTAGTCTCCTCTCTTGATGGGCTTCATCCAAGGGCTCTAGATGAGCCAAATCCACTCCCAATCTATTATTTACGAGCCAAGGATCTCGTGGGATCAAATGGGGACAAAATAGGTGAAGAATCTCGTCTGGAAGGGCAACTTTCAAAGCTGTCTGCACGTCAAACAACTGCCAAAACAACCGCGCGCGATCCCATGAAAGGCCGTTTTTTAGTCTGACTTTCTCTGGTAAAACGGTCGCCAATTCTTCATACGAACTCGGAATTTGATGTTCTTGGGCCCGCTGGACTCGTATGAATGATGTCGATCCATTTCTTGTCTTCAAAAGGCCTAAGTCTGACCCCTGGCTGACACCATATCGAACCCATCCTTGGTCCTTTTATCGTGCTTGGTACTAGGTTGCTATAAAACACCTGTAGACACAAGAAAACAAAGAAACCTAATAAAAACCAAATGATGTACTAAGTGTGCAATGCTCACAATGATAAGTGCAAAAACCGGTAATCATACACAAATGGACAACTATTTGGTTCAATGAGACATGACATATGAAGAGAACATGCAACAAATGAGCTCTAAAAATGCGTAAAACATAGAGTCATCAACCTCCCACGCTTAAACCTTGCTCGTCCTCGAGTAAGGAGGTTGAGTACAAAAAGCTCACCATTGTTAACTCTAATGCATACAATGAACTAAACCCCAAAAGTGATATCTGATACGTCTCCAACATATCTATATTTTTTGATTGTTTTGTGCTATTATATCATCAATCTTAGATACTTTATGTGCAATCTTATATCATTTTTGGGAACTAACCTATTAACTCAGTGCCCCGTGTCAGTTCCTTTTTTTGCATGTTTTTAGTTTTACAGAAAATCAGTACCAAACGAAGTCCAAAGAAGATGAAACTTTACGGTGATTTTTTCTAGACCAGAAGGGACCCTAGAAGCCTTAGGAGGAGGCCAGAAGATGTATAGGAGAGCCACAAGCTCACACAGCACGCCCCCAGGGGGCGCCACCAGAGCTTGTGGGGCCCACATAACTCCATTTGACCTAATTCCAAGCCTATAAATTCCCATAAATTCTAAAACCAACTGAGAGACACCCGGAATAATTTTTTTCGCCGTTGTAACCTTCTGTTCTTCTGCGATCCCATCTCGAGACCTTTTCCAGTACTTTGCCGGAGGGGGAATCATGAAGGGCTTCTACATCAACCTTATTGCACCTCCGATGATGTGTGAGTAGTTCACCATAGACCACCGGGTCCATAGTGATTGGCTAAATGGCTTCTTCTCTCTCTCTTTGATCTTCAATACAATGTTCTCCTCAGAGTTCTATCCAATGGAATCTTCTTTTGCGGTATGTTTGTTGGGATCCGATGAATTGTGGGTTTATGATTAGAATATTCATTGAAAGTAACTGAGTCTTTTGAACTTTATTGTGCAAGATTATTGTAGCTTTGTATTTCTCTCTAATCTATCTTTTGGTTTGGCCAACTAGATTGCTTTATCTTCAGTGGGAGAGGTGTTTTGTGGTAGGTTCAATCTTGCGGTGTCCTCACCTCGTGACAGAAGGGGCAGCGAGGCACATATTTGTATTGTTGCTACTAAGGGTAAAACGACATGGTTTAATCATATTGCTTGGTTTTATTCTGTCTATATTATGTCATCTTGCTTAAAGTGTTACTCCGTTCGTCATGAACTTAATACCATAGATCCAGGCAGGAGTCGGTCGATTGTGGAGTAATAGTAGTAGATGCAGGCATGAGTCGGTCTACTTGTCGCGGCCGTAATCCCTATATACATGATCATTGCCATGAGTATCGTCATAACTATGCGCTTTTCTATCAATTGCCCAACAGTAATTTGTCTACACACCAGTGTCGGTTTCTAAGAACCTGCATATGAGTTGTGAGCAACAACCATTCGAGAGTTTGGCCAGGGACTGATCACGTCTAGCGATCCTAAGTCATGGATGAATGTGATGGATGAACTATCGATGAACACAAGAAGCTACCCAGGTTCGGGTCACCTTCTTGGTGTAATACCCTACTCCTACTTTGTTTTGTATTGCAATGATATGGAGCTACAAATGTGTGTGTTACAAGGTGGAAAGATCAACTTGTCTCCTTTAGAGGCCAAAAGATCGACCATTGGCGCGGCCTCGTTTTCCACTATCTATATCATCGAGGGCCGCCTTACCGAGGGTCCTGATTGGGTAAATAAACATTGGAGTACACTTGTGTAGCTTGTACTGCGGGGGTGTGGTCGCCCACAACATGCTTGTACGAGTGATGATGATGTCCTTTCAAAGCAGCGTATTACCCCCCGGAAACTCACATGCCTTCCTCGTTATTTGTTGGGCGGCGGCGAAGTACCGCCACTGTTGCGTCATGGGAGGCAGGCAAATCTTATTGTGACATCCATGGATGCCTTGGCACACAGAGATCCCTTCAGAGCATCGGGGGAAGGCTGGAGCTGCGTACCCTTAGCCTGCTCTCTGGCACCAGTGAACGTCCTTTGGACGTGGGTTGAAGCTTGTTTGCCTTGGGAACGAGGTTTTAACCTCCCGAGCGTGTTGACTCGTCTCTTCCCGGGAAGGCCCCGGAAAGTAAAAGCCAGAGCATAGCTGGCATCATCTACTCAGGATGCTTCGTACTTGCGCAGGACAAGGTCTTTCGGACCACATAGAGCTTCTCTTTAGGCCCACTGCGTCGAATCGTCACTACCCTGGTTTTACTTATGCTGACACTAGCCTCTAATTGCTTGTATCTGCGTTGGTATTTCCCCGAAGAGGAGAGGATGATGCAACACAACAAAGGTAAGTATTTCCCTCACGTATGAAACCAAGGTTATTAATCCAGTAGGAGAACCAAGCAGCACTATGTAAACAACACCTGCACACAAACAACAAAAACTTGCAACCCAACGCGTAAGAGGGGTTGTCAATCCCTCCTCGGTATTGAGATAGATTAAATAGTATGAGATTTGATAAATAGATCTAACTAAAACAAAAATAAAATAAATAAAAGAAAAACACAGCAAGGTATTTTGGTTTTATATGATAGGAAAATAGACCCGGGGGCCCGTAGTTTTCACTAGAGGCTTCTCTCGAGAAAAATAGCATACGGTGGGTAAACCAGTTACTGTTGGACAATTGCTAGAAAAGCGAATAATCATGACGATATCCAAGGCAATGATCATGTATATAGGTATCACATCCAAGATTAGTAGACCGAAATGATTCTACATCTACTACTATTACTCCACACATCGACCACTATCCAGCATGCATCTAGTGTATTAAGTTCATGGAAAAATAGAGTAATGCAATAAGAACGATGACATGATGTAGACAAGATCTATTCATGTAAAAATAGACCCCATCTTTTTATACCAATAGCAACGATACATGCATGTCATGTCTCTTTCTGTCACTGAGATTGAGCACCGCAAGATCGAACCCATCACAAAGCACCTCTTCCCATGGAAAGAAAAATCAATCTATTTGGAAAACCAAACCAAAATTTCGGAGAATAAATACGAGTCTATAGCAATCATGCATAAAGGAGTTAAACAAAGACTCAAATAATATTCATGGATAGAAATGATCATAAACTCACAATTCGTCGGACCCCAATAAACATACCGCAAAAGTCATTACATAAAATAGATCTCCAAGGACATCGAGGAGAACATTGTATTGAAGATCAAAAAGAGATAACAAGCCATCTAGATACTAGCTATGGACTCGTAGGTCTATGGTAAACTACTCATGCATCATCGGAGGGGCAACAACGATGACGGAGACCCCTCCATTCGTTTACCCCTCCGGCAGAGTGCCGGAAAGGCCTCTAGATTGAATCTTGTGGTTCTGCAACTTGCAGTGACGAAAATTGTATTCTCTCGACTCCCCTAGGGTTTTGGGGATTTTAGAGTATTTATAGAGGTGGAGGTCGGTGGATAAGCTTCCCATGGTGCCCACTACACACCAGGGCGCGTTTGGGCCTTATGGCGAGCCCTAGTGCCTAGTGGGCCCCATGGGCCTCCTCCCGTGCACTTCTTTGGCTCCCTGGGTGTCTTCTGGGCAGAAAAAATCTCCAAAAAGTTTCATGGAATTTGGACTCCGTTTGGTATTGATATTCTACAAAGTAAAAAACAAGCAAAAAAACAGCAATTGACACTAGGCACTATGTCAATAGGTTAGTCCCAAAAAAAGGATATAAAGTTGCTAGTAAATGAATATAAAACATCCAAGATTGATAATATAACTGCATGGAACAATAAAAAATTATAGATACGTTGTAGACGTATCAACATCCCAAGTTTAATTCCTGATCGTCCTCAAGTAGGTAAATGATAAAAACATTTTTTTGATGTGGAATGCGGCCTAACATGTTCATCATGTATTCTTTTCTTTTGTAGCATGGACATCTGGACTTTTAGATGATTCAAAGCAATAGTCTATAATTGACATGAGGACATCCATACTCAAGCATATCAACAAGCAACTATGTCTTTCAAAATATCAACAATACAGAAAGCTATCCTAGCCCATTATGCTCAATCATTGATCCATTCATGAAACACACTCGAATATTAACTATGCCGAACGCACAACTATGATAATAGTGTTCCCTAGTTGGTGCTTTATAAGAGAAGATGAACACTCAACAAAAATAAAAATTGCATAAAGTAAATAGATAGGACCTTCGCAGAGGGAAGCAGGGATTTGTAGAGGTGCCAGATCTCATAGCTTAAATTGAGAGATAAAATTGTTTTGAGTGGCATGCTTTTCCTGTCAACGAAAATGACCGAAAATTCCCAATATTATCCATCCTAGATAAATCATAGGTTGTTCCCAAACATAAAATAAAGTATATTCCTTCTCCCACCATTATTTCACAACCCATGGCTAGTCGTATCCACGGGTTCCTTGCATACCAACACTTTCCACCAACCTGTTATCCAAGATCAAGAATCAATGGTGGTTGACCTCTCTGCCTAGCCCAGTTTTGATTTGCAGCAACATGTGCATCCTGCTCCTGTCAGTATGTTTGATGAGGCCAACCTCAAAATCAAGATGATCCTATGGTGGTTGAATAGGCTATGGTGGATATCAACCCCCCGTGATTGAGGTTGAAGCAGTGGAGTTATCTGTTGTTGCTATTCCCTATGGGCCACCACTGCCCCCTGAGATGATTTGGAGATGTTCTTTTAAAAATCTTCTGAGTGCACTTGCTATTTTTGAGGTGCCTAAGCCCCTGCTGCCTCAGCCACTATCTCCTGTAATTTTATCAAAGAGGAACCGGGACTTTGCCTTCAGGCAAGATGATCTTCCTCTGCTGACATGGAAGGAGCAGGATCTTGCCCGACCAATTGCTCGAGCCCTGTTCGTTGATGATCCTGAGAGGGATGCACCTGATGCTATCCCCTCTCCCATTGTGCGCTGAAAAGCAAGGAGGCTCCACAAGACTTTGGCGCCAACTCCTCTTGTGGAAACTCCAGTTCGAAGATGAACCAGAAGCTCGGCCCAACGTGATGGGTTTAAGCCCACTTTCCATGAGCTTGCTCTACAACCCAAGAGAAAGAAGCCCAAGGCCAAGCCTCTCTCCGCTGAGATGCCTGACGACCCTGCACATGCAGATGTTCCTCCACCTACTCCAGTGAGTTGTCTGTAGGCAATTGGGAAGGAGCTGGAAATTGATGCCAAGCTGCTAACTATGGATGCACTTATGGTGGATCCTCCTAATGCTGAAAATGCTGCCACTAATGGTTAGTGTGCTTATGTTATGCTGGGTTTTGCAAGCCCCTAAATGTGCTCTCTACTTTAGCTACTGCTGGTTTTTATGTTCTGGAAAACTTCCATGTAATAATGTTGGTTTAGACTTATCTGTGCATTTTGGACATATGGCATGGTGTGTCATATGGTTTGTGGACCTTTTAATGATCTTTATTTATGAGTACTACATGTAGAAACTGGAATGTTCTGTGGAATGTCAGGGGCTTAAATTCTGAGAATAGGCAAAGAGTTGTTGGACAAAAAATTGGTGAAATCCATTGTGCTTGCTTGCTTACAAGAAACTAAATGCACCTCCTTTATTCTAGAGCAATCAAAAGTTTCTGTCCTAAGAGATTTGACAGTTTTGCCTACTCCCCTTCTTTGGGTGCATCTGGTGGAATTCTTGTAGTCTAGAATTCTTCTATCTTTGCTAGGACTTTATTGGAAGTCCAGCAATTTGCTGTGGTGATTGAGTTTTTCTCCATGCAAAACAATGAGAGATGGACTTTAGTGGTTGTCTATGGGCCTTTCCAGGGGGAAGCTAGGGATAATTTTGTCAATTGGCTGTATCATCTGAATATTCCTGTGGAAGAAAATTGATTGCTGCTAGGGGATTTTAATTTTTTGAGATCCTTGGATAATAGAAACTTGCGTGGTGGTGATTTGAATGACATGTTCATCTTTAATGAGATAATTGGGCACTTGGGCCTCTTGGAATTACCTATCAAAGGTAGATCTTATACTTGGTCAAACATGCAAGATATTCCTCTCCTTGAGCAGCTTGATTGTTTTTTCACTTCTGTTGATTGGATATCTGACTATCCTATGACTGAAGTGCTCTCTCTTGCCAAAACGGCATTTGACCATGTCCCTTGTGTGGTTAGCATTAAAACTTCTATTCCCAAGTCAAACTCGTTAGGTTTGAGAATTATTGGCTAGAGTTGGATGGTTTTATGGATTGTGTTGATTCATCTTGGCATAAACACTCCTGGAAGGGTCACATCACTGCTAGGATTGCTGATAAATTCAAGTCCTTGAGAATGTGTCTTAAGAGGTGGCAAAAGAATATTTCCAAACTGAAAACCCTGGTCTGTAAATGCAATTATGTTATTCTGCTTTTGGATGAGCTTGAGGAATACAGGCCCCTCTACAGACACGAGTCAAATTTCAGAAGAGTGGTTAAGGCCCATGTGGAAAAGTTGCTCCACCTCCAATTCCTTTATTGGAAAAAAGATGCACTATTAGGTACATTAAAGTGGGGGGGGGGGGTGAAAATACAAAGTTTTTTCATGCCATGGCTACTGAGAGGCACAGAAGGAACTCCATTGCAAGTTTATAATTGTCTGATGGGACTGTGGTGACTGAGCATTCACAAATGGAAGGAATTATCTGGAATTGTTTTAAAAACAGAATGGGTTCTTCAAGGGGAATTGTGATGGGTTTTGACCTCACTTCTCTCATCACTTCTGTGGAGGGTCTAGATAATCTAACAAGGCCTTTTGAGAAGGATGAAATGGACAATGTTGTGAAGCATATGCCTATGGATAAAGCCCCAGGTCGTGATGGTTTTAATGGTTTGTTCTTTAAGAAGTGCTGGCACATAATCTCCAAGGATTTTTATGAGCTAGCTTAGGCTTTCTTTGCTGGTTCTGCTAAGTTGGAAAATATTAATGACTCATATATCACTCAGGCGCCCAAAAAACTCTCACCTGAAGAGGTGGGAGACTTTAGACCTATCTCTTTAACTGGAATGGGTCTAAAGTTTCTCTCCAAGATGGCAGCTAATAGGTTCCAAGATGTGACTATGCAGTGTGTTCACAAGAACCAGTATGGTTTCATAAAAAGCAGAACAATTCAGGATTGCATTGGTCGGACTTTTGAGTATTTGCACCAGTCTCACCAATCCAAGAGACCAATTGTAATTCTTAAGCTGGATTTTGAGAAGGCTTTTGACTCCTTGGAGCATGAGGTTATAATTCAAATTTTGAGATATAAAGGTTTCAATGAGAAGTGGATTCTTTGGATGAAGCAGCTCTTGTCTACTGACACCTCCTTTGTTTTGCTTAATGGTGTTCTCGGAAGGAAATTCATCTGCAAAAAGGGAGTTAGACAGGGGGATCCAGTCTCCCCTCTTCTTTTTGTTCTAGCTGCTGACCTTTTACAGATTGTCATTAACGACATGTTTAGAAGAGGCATCCTTCATCTACCTATTCCTTGTCATGACCAGGATTACCCTGTGATTCAGTATGCAGATGACACAATGATCATTCTATCTGCTAACAAAGACCAACTTCTTGCTCTAAAGGACATGTTGAAGGTTTTCTCTATGTCCACTGGTCTTGATGTGAACTATGACAAATCCTTTATTATACCAATCTATGTGGACTCTGCTCAGATGATTGACTTAGCTACTGCTTTTAGATGTCAAATTGGGGAAATGCCATTTACTTATCTAGGGCTGCCCGTGGGAACTACAAGGCCAAAAATGGTTGATTTTATGCCATTGGTGGACTGCATGGAGAGGAGAATGACTGCTAGATCCTCCTTCTTAAACCAAGGAGAAAGATTACAGTTTTTGAACTCTGCCTTGTCTTCCATGCCCATCTTTTTCCTTTGCAGCCTGGCTGTACCTGCTGGAATTTTAAAGCAATTGGAAAGAATTCAGAGACAATGCCTCTGGAGGAAACATAGAGATGAGCCTTCCCCTTCCCTTGTTGATGGGAACTTATTTGTAGACCAAAAATAGGGGAGGTCTTGGCATTCTTAACCTTGGTGTGTAGAATGTGGCACTTTTGCTCAAGCATGCAAACAACTTTCTTAACAAGAAAGATCTTCCCTGGGTGTCCTTAATCTGGGATTCTTATTGTCATGATAGGGTGCCCCAGGGTACCTCAGATTGTGGTTCATTTTTGTGGAAAGATATATGCAAGATTATGCAAAGCTTTAGAGATTGCTCTTGGGTTCAGATAAATGAAGGTGACACTGCTCTTATGTGGTCTGATAATTGGCAGCTTGGTCAAGAGGCTTCTACTCTTCAAACCAGATTTCCTAGGCTTTTTTCTTATGCCAAGGACCCTTGGATCACCTTTAAAGAATTTTTTTTACTCCCAAGACATGTTCCAACACTTCCATCTTCCATTGTCTGCCCAAGATTTTGATGACCTGGTCCTTCTGCAGTCTTTGATGGATGGCCACAATAGAATCCCTGGGTCCAAGGATGTTTGGTTCTGGCAAGGCTCTTCCAAGGGGTACAAGCCTAAGATGTTTTACTCACATACTTTTGCATGAGAATCCTTTAACCCCTTGACCTCTTGGATTTGGAAGTCCTCTTGTACCATGAAAATCAAGGTGTTAGCTTGGATGCTCATTATGGAAAGATTGAACACAAAGGATATGGTGGAGAGGAGGCAATGGCATCTGGATGATGGAGTGAATTCTTTTCTTTGCCCTTTGCAGGCTAGGGAAACCGGAGACCGTCTGTTTTTAACTGCAATTTCAGTGTCAGAGTATGGAGTTATTTGAAAATTGATTGGTATTATTGTGATTCCATGGATGATTTGGTTATCCATGCTAGAAGAGGTTTTGGTAAGCCCTTCTTCACTGAAGTGGTTTTTATTGCTTGTTGGAATATCTGGATCATCAGAAATGCTAAAGTCTTCAGGAGTGAGAGAGCTACGTTTAATAAGTGGAGATGTGCTTTCATTCATGATATCAGTCTTATGCAATACAGAGTGAAAGTTGCCCATAAGGATGAGCTCCTGAGATGGGTTTCTTTTCTACCCCCTTGAGGCCCCCTTTTGTAACCTTTTGTTTCTTACTTCTTTAGGTTAGTTCGATTACCCTATTACCTGTCACACTCTTGTGCAATGACAAGTGAATAAACACTTATCATGAGAATAACATATCTAGCATGGAAAATATTGGTCACCCAGCTGCTTCATGAGTGGTACTGGTACACAAAAAGGAAATTCATTTTGAAAATTAGAGTTGGCACATACAAATTTACTTGGAACAACACGGAAATACCCCATATAGGTAGGTATGGTGGACTCATATGGCAAAACTGGTTTTAAAGATTTTGGATGCACAAACAGTATCCCGCTTAGTACAAGGAAAGGCTAGCAAATAGATTGAGAAGCAACTAATACGTCTCCGTTATATCTATAATTTTTGATTGTTTCATGCCAATATTATACAACTTTCAAATACTTTTGGTAACTTTTTATATGATTTATTGGACTAACCTATTGATCTAGTGCCCAGTGCCAGTTCCTGTTTTTTTGCATGTTTTTTGTATTGCAAAAAATCCATATCAAACGAAGCCAAACGCGATAAAAAATTATGGAGAATTATTTCGGAATACATGTGATTTTTAGGAGGTGGAATTAACGCAAACGGGGGCCCACAGAGCCCACAACCCACCAGGGCGCGCCACAGGCCCCAGGCGCACCCTGGTGTCTTGTGCCCTCCTCGAACGTCGGTTGGAGCCCTTCTTTTGGTGCAAGAAAGATAATTTATGGGAAAAAATTGTGTAAAAATTTCAGCGCAATCGGAGTTACGGATCTACGGGAATTTAAGAAACCGTGAAGGGCCAGATCTGGGGAATGCGTAACAGAAGAGAACAGAGAGGGAGATCCAATCTCGGAGGGGCTCCCGCCCCTCCAGCGCCATGGAGACCATGGTCCGGAGGAAGAACTCTCCTCACATCTAGGGGGAGGCCAAGGAAGAAGAAGGAGGGGGCCTCTCTCCCCCTCTCTCTCGGTGGCACCGGAACACCACCGGGGCAAGGATCATGACGGCGATCTACATCAACTATCTTGTTACCGTCAACACCAACTTTCTCCCTCTCTATGCAGCAGTGTAACACCCCTTCTCCCCGCTGTAATCTCTACTTAAACATGGTGCTCAACTCCATATATTATTTCCCAATGATATTTGGCTACCCTATGATGTTTGAGTAGATCCGTTTTGTCCTATGGGTTAATCGTGATCTTGGTTGGTACGATTGTATATTTTATTTATAGTGTTGTCCTACGGTGCCCTCCATCTCGCGCAAACATGAGAGGCCCCCGCTGTAGGGTGTTGCAATACGTTCATGATTCGCTTATGGTGGGTTGCGAGAGTGACAGAAGCTTAAACCCGAGTAGGTGGCTTGTTGCATATGGGATAAAGAGGACTTGATACTTAATGCTATGGTTGGGTTTCACGACCTTAATGATCTTTGGTAGTTGCGGATGCTTGCTAGAGTTCCAATCATAAGTGCATATGATCCAAGTAGAGAAAGTATGTTAGCTCATGCCTCTCCCTCATATAGAATTACAAGAATGATTACCGGTACTTGTTATCGATTGCCTAGGGACAAATGACTTTCTTGTTGACAAAATCTATCCACTTTTATTGCCTTGCAATTTATTCGTAGTTTTATTCTCGCAAAGTACTCATAGTTTTATTCTTGCATAGTTTCATACTTGTTTTAGGTAAAGCAAACATCAAGTGTGCGTAGAGTTGTATCTGTGGTCGATAGAACTTGAGGGAATATTTGTTCTACCTTTAGCTCCTCGTTGGGTTTGACACTCATATTTATCGAAGAAGGCTACAACTGACCCCCTATACTTGTGGGTTATCAAGACCTTTTTCTGGCGCCGTTGCCGGGGAGCAATAGCGTGGGGTGAATATTCTCGTGTGTGCTTGTTTGCTTATTAACTAAGTAGTATTTATTTCCTATTCTAAGTTGTTCTCTATCTTTAGTTATGGATATGGAACACGAAACACCAAAAAAATAGTTGTACTTGGTACTCAAGGAGATGAGGAACCTCCTAAAACCCTCAATGATTGTTATGTGAAAGATATTATGCACTACTTTGATAATCCTGAGAAAACCCCATTCAACTTAGTAATGGGATTAACGTTGGATCAATGTGAATACTTTAGGGATTATAGCTTGACACAAAAAGGGAAACTTTTATGGGATCAAATTTATATGTTGGATTGGTATGCTTGGGATTTATGCTTGAGATATGATTATACTTGTTGCTCTAGGATGAACGCTCCACACCTTCCCTTTTCATGCAAATTTAATGATAATGAAACCTTGGCTTCTTATGCTAATGGTATATATGATTACTATGATGTGGAATGAATAGAAGAATTTGTTGCTTTTAAGGGTGATTATGAAATTGAATCTTTGTTTGAAAAGTTTGAAGCTTTTGATGATGATGTTTATAGACCCGAAAATTTTGCTGTACTTAAATATTGCTATGATAATTATAAATACAATTGCTATATTGATGCATTTATTGCGAGAGTCTCCGCTGTCTAAGAAGAGAATAATATTTTGCAGGAGTCTATGGAAGAAGAAATTGATGATATTATGAGCCCATTGGATTAAAAATATGAGGATGAGAGCAAAGAACACAAGGAGGAAGAGCGGATTGATCACCCGTGCCCACCTTCTAATGAGAGTAACTCTTCCACTCATACATTGTTTAATGTCCCTTCGTTCTTATCGAAGGATGAATGCTATGATAGTTGCTATAACCCCGTTGATTCTTTTGAAATATCCCTTTTTGATGAACTTGATGCTTGTGGACATGATGCCAATATCAATTATGCTTATGGAGATGAATTTGCTATTGTTCCTTATGTTAAACATGAAATTGTTGCTATTGCACCCACACATGATAGTCATATTATCTTTTTGAATTCTCCAAACTACACTATATTGGAGAAGTTTGTTCTTATTAAGGATTATATTGATGGGTTGCCTTTTGCCGTTGCACATGATAATTTTGGTGAATGTAATATGCATGTGCTCGCTGCTCCTACTTGTAATTATTATGAGAGATGAACTATAACTCCACCTCTTTATGTTTCCAACATGATAAAATTGCGAGAAAGTGCTTATGTTATTTATTGGCCTTTACTTGATGTGCATGCATTGTTCTTGTATGACATGCCGATGCATAGGAAGAGAGTTAGACTTCATCATTGCTTGATATTTGTTGCTTTGTGCTCACTACTAAATGCCAAATCATTGTTAATTAAAATTGGCTTTGATATACCTTGGGATCCGGGTGGATCCATCACTTGAGCACTTTATGCCTAGCTTCATGGCTTTAAAGAAAGCGTTGCCTGGGAGACAACTCGGAAGTTTTAGAGAGTCATTTTATTCTGTTGAGTGCTTTTATAAAGTTTAAAAACAAAAACAAAAATAGAGGGGAACTTCAAACTTTGCAACAAAAGAGAAGCGATTGAAAGGTGATGCATTGGAGAAATGAGGGTCGACCTTGAACACTTGTGTTCATGCTCATGGAAACAATGTAGAATTTTTCATGAAGATTCTCACAAAAATAGTTATCCCCTTGTACAAATCCATTGCATTATAAAAATAATGTGCCAAGATTTGCCTTTAGGATGATTAGATTGCTTGTTGCTATGTGTGGTGCAGAAGCAGAAACTTTGGTTGTAGCGCGTGAATTTTCATTTTTTACTGGAATGTCAAACATTTCTGAAACATTTTTCATAGTCTTTCTATACAAATTTTTTATTTTGTCCTAATTTTTCATAATTTTTGGAGTACTATAAGTATGGTAGATGTTCATATTTCTACAAACTGTCCTGTTTAAGACATATTCTGTTTTTGATGCATTGTTTTGATGAAACTATCGATTTTTATCGGTGGTATAAGCCATGTAAAAGTTATATTACAGTATCTACAATGC
The DNA here is from genome assembly GCA_021437245.1 of Aegilops speltoides. Classification (NCBI taxonomy): domain Eukaryota; kingdom Viridiplantae; phylum Streptophyta; class Magnoliopsida; order Poales; family Poaceae; genus Aegilops; species Aegilops speltoides. The sequence continues at coordinate 143,893,484 of CM038141.1, forward strand.
AAAAACAAAATATGAATTGGTTTGCAACAGTACTTAGAGTAGTGATTTGCTTATTATACTAACCAATCTTACAGAGATTTCTGTTGAGTTTTGTGTGGATGAAGTGATCAAAGATCGAGGAGGCCTCGATATGAGGAGAAGGAGGAGAGGAAAGAGATCAAGATTGGGGATGCCCAAGGCACCCTAAGTAAATATTCAAGGAGACTCAAGCGTCTAAGCTTGGGGATGCCCCGGAAGGCATCCCATCTTTCTTCATCAAGTATCGGTATGTTTTCGTTTTTGTTTCGTTCATGTGATATGTGCAAATCTTGGAGCGTCTTTTGTGCTTAGTTTTCACTTTTCTTTCATGCACCATACTGGTATGAGATAGTCCATGGTTGATTTATATAATGCTCATTGCATTTCACTTATATCTTTTGAGTATGGCTTTATAGAATGCTTCATATGCATCAGTTATATCATTTGAAGTTTGGATTGCATGTTTCTCTTCACATAGAAACCGTTATTTGAAGAATGCTCTTTTGCTTCACTTATATTTATTAGAGCATGATCTTTTGTAGAAAGAATTAAACTCTCATGCTTCACTTATATCTATTTAGAGAGTCAACAGGAATTGGTCATTTGCATGGTTAGTCATAAAATCCTACATAAAACTTATGGATCACTGAATATGATATGTTTGACTCCTTGCAATATTTTTGCGATATAGAGATGGAATATGTGGGAGGTACTAGTAAACGGTTTTTGTTAGTAAGAATATTGGTGTTAAGGTTTGTGGTTCCCGAAGCATGCACGTATAGTCTATCATTATGCTATGAAGTTGGAGCATGATTTATTATTGATTGTCTTCCTTATGAGTGGCAGTCGGGGACGAGCGATGGTATTTTGCTATAAATCTATCCCCCTAGGGGCGTGCGTAGTAGTACTTTGCTTCAAGGGATAATAAACTCTTATAATAAGTATATGAGTCCTTTATGACTAATGTGAGTCCATGGATTATACGCACTCTTACCTTTCCGCAACTTGCTAGCCTCTACGGTACCGTGCATTGCCCTTTCTCACCTAGAGACGTGGTGCAAACTTCGCTGGTGCATCCAAACCCCATGATATGATACGCTCTATCACACATAAGCCTTATTATATCTTCCTCAAAACAGCCACGATAGCTACCTATTATGTCCTTTCCATAGCCATTCCGAGATATATTGCCATGCAACTTCCACCACTTCCGTTTTGATGACTTGAGCATTCATTGTCATATTGCTTTGCATGATTATATAGCTGACATAGTAGTTGTGGCTCAGCCACTGTGCATCATTTTTTATACATGTTACGCTAGATCATTGCACATCCTGGTACACTGCCAGAGGCATTCATATAGAGTCATACTTTGTTATAGGTATCGAGTTGTAATTTTTATTTCTTTTGAGTTATAAGTAAATAGAAGTGTGATGGTCATCATTATTCATTATTAGAGCATGTACCTGTGAGGAAAGGATGATGGAGACTACGATTCCCCCACAAGTCGGGATGAGACTCCAGACAATGAGAGAAAGAAAATAAAAAAAGGAAAAAAAGAAAAAGAAAAAAAAGAAAAAAAGGAAAAAAGAAAAAAGAAAAAGAAAAAATAAACGAAGAGAGAAGTGGCATTGTTAGTATCTTTTACCACACTTGTGCTTCAAAGTAGCACCATATTTTTCATATGGAGAGTCTCCTATGTTGTCACTTTCATATACTAGTGGGAATTTTTCATTATAGGATTAGATGCACACCCACTTAGTTTTCGTATTGTGCTTTCATACACTTATAGCTCTTAGTGCATTCGTTGCATGGTAATCACTACTCCTCGCATTGATATCGATTGATGGGCATCTCCATAGCCCGTTGGTTAGCCGCGTCTGTGTGAGACTTTCTTACTTTTTGTCTTCTCTATATTTACCCCTATCATCATACTCTATTCCACCTGTAGTGCTATATCCATGGCTTGCACTCATGTATAGAGTGAGGGTTGAAAAAGCTGAAGCGTGTTAAAAAGTATGAACCAATTGCTCGACTTGTCATCGGGATTGTGCATGATAAATTCTTTGTGTTAAGAAGACAGAGCATGAGAAGACTATATGATTTTGTAGGGATAACTTTCTTTAGCATTGATATTTTGAAAGACATGATTGTTTGTTGGGATGCCTGAGTACTGATGTCTTTGTGTCAAATTATAGAGTATTGCTTTGAATCACTTATGTCTTAATATTCATGCCATGATTAGACATATGATCAACTTTATGCTAGGTAGCATTCCACATCATAAATTATCTTTTTTATCATTTACCTACTCGAGGACGAGCAGGAATTAAGCTTGGGGATGCTGATACGTCTTCGTCATATCTATAATTTTTAATTGTTTCATTCCAATATTATACAACTTTCACATACTTTTGGCAACTTTTTATATGATTTATTGGACTAACCTATTGATCCTGTGCCCAGTGCCACTTCCTGTTTTTTGCATGTTTTTCGTATCACAAAAAATCCATATCAAATGAAGTCCAATCGTGATAAAATTTTACGAAGAATTATTTTGGAATATATGTGTTTTTAGGAGCTGGAATCAACGCAAACGGGGGCCCACAAAGCCCACAACCCACCAGGGGGCGCCACAGGCCCCAGACGCGCCCCGGTGTCTTGTGACCTCCTCGAACATCCGTTGGAGCCCTTCTTCTGGTGTAAGAAAGATAATTTATGGAAAAAATCATGTAAAAATTTCAGTGCAATCGGAGTTACGGATCTACGGGAATTTCAGAAACCGTAAAGGGCCAGATCTGGGGAACACGAAATAGAAGAGAACAAAGAGGGAGATCCAATCTCAGAGGGGCTCCGGTCCCTCCGCCGCCATGGAGACCATGGACCAGAGGGAGAACTCTCCTCCCATCTAGGGGGGAGGCCAAGGAAGAAGAAGAATGAGTGGGGCTCTCTTCCCCTCTCTCCCGGTGGCGCCGGAACGCCGCCGGGGAAAGGATCGTGACGACGATCTACATCAACTATCTTGCTACCGTCCACACCAAATTTCTCCCTCTCTATGCAGCAGTGTAACACCCCTTCTCCCCGTTGTAATCTCTATGTAAACATGTGTGACGCCCGGATAATTAAGCTACAGTGATTCCCCGCTAATGATGCCACGTCACCTCGGTTACTGTGAATAAACTCGCATCAGTTCAAAACCTAGTTCAAATTTCAAAATTCAAAATCTAGCAAACAATAGAAGTTTTCAAACATTAAAACAAAAATGTTCGGATTGTGCCAAATATTGCACAGGTAATTTTAGTGAAGAAAACACATGTTTAGCAAATGCTAAAATGCTCTAAAATAAAAAAAGAAAATTACAAAACAGAAAACAAAAAATAAATAAGGAGGAAAGGCCCCCTGGCAAACTGGGCCAGACGGCCCAACTGGCCGACCCACCTGGACCAGGCGGCCAGCCCACCAACCGGTCGGCCCACCCACACTCCCCCATAACCCCACGGCCAAACCCTAACCCCCCGTCACCCACTTCCATCCCCACGTCGCCACCCCCTCCCAATCCGATCTGGATCGGGATCGATCCCGTCGCCCCTGACCCGACCACCGCCGCCCCGCCACGACCATGCCTCCCCACCTCGACCATGCCTCCCCGCCGGCCTGCCTCCTCGCCTCCTCACCCCTCTCCTGGATGGAGCGTCGTCCCCGTCTTCCTCCCCGAACGGCTTCTTCGAGCCTCGCCGCCCCAATCCCTCGCAGCCACTGGTGAGGCCCCCTGACCTCCTCTCTCCGTCGCCCCGCACTCACCATGACCATGTCACGCCCATGTCGGTGCCTTCGCGCGCGCGCGCCCGCGTCCGGACCGCGCCCGCATGCCGGAGCTCACGCTCCAGGCCGCATTCGCGGCCTCGCCACGCCCTTCTATCGCCCACACTCGCGCGCAGCCCCGTGTGCCGTCGTCTACTGCTGCTACCACTGCACCCTACTCCTCGCCTCCCGCTCCACTGCACCACGGTCGAACCAGTGCACGCGTTGCCGCCTGCGCCTGCTGCGAGCAGCTCTGCCCCGCCAACGCTTGCCCCTGCCCCTCGCTCGACCGCTATCCCGCTCGCCGCAGGCCGCTACACTCCTCGTGTTCATCGAGCCGGCCGCCGCACCGCGCCGCTTTTCGTTGTTCCTGCGTCACCAAGCTACGCGACCCGGCGATGCGCCACTCGCGCTCTTGCCGCTTCTACCTTTCCCCACCGCCGCTGCTGGCCTCGCCTCCGCTCGGCCCCCGACCACACCGCGCATCCACCTCCTGCTCCGCCCGGCCGCTGCGCTCCGCTTCTTCGCTGGGCCCCATCTTTGCGACCAGCGGCCGGATGGCCACGGCCTCACCCTGAATCGGCGCTTCTGACCTCCTCCGTCCGGCGCCCACACCCGTTGCCCGCACACCCGCTAGGCCTCTGTCCACTGACTGCTGGGGCCCAGCCCTAGTAAAAACGAAAAAGAATTAAAATAATAATAGTAAAATTAATTAACGAACTAATTAACTTAATTAAAACTAGTTAGCCTAATCACTTAGTTTAGTTAATTAATTTGTTAGGTTATTTAACAGCCTATGACAGGCGGGACCCACACATCAGCTTGACCGGTCAACAGTCAGCATTGACAGTTAATGCCATGCTCACGTCATGATGATGCAATAAACAAATTTTGTTTTAAATTAAATTAGTTAATTTCATAAAATGATTAAAACTTTGGAAATTAATATAAAATAAACTGTAACTCGGATGAAAAAGCTTTGTACATGAAAGTTGCTCAGAACGATGAGACGAATCCGAATACGCAACCCGTTTGTCCGCCACACATCCCTAGCATAGCAAACACACAACTTTTCCCCTCCGGTTCACCTGTCCAAAAACGCGAAACACCGGGGATACTTCTCGGATGTTTCCCCCTTTCGCCGGTATCACTTACTACCGCGTTAGGGCACAACTAGCATCGCTCATTCTCATGTCTTGCATCATCGTGCTTATGTTTGCATTATATTTATTGTTTCTTTCCCCTCTTCTCTCTGGTAGACTATGAGACCGACGCCGCTGCTACCCAGTATGACTACGGAGTTGACGACCCCTCCTTGCCAGAGCAACCAGGCAAGCCACCCCTTGATCACCATATATCGCCTATTCTACCCTTTACTGCTTGCATTATAGTAGTGTAGCATGTTACTGTTTCGGTTAATCCTATTCTATTGCATAGCCTGTCATTGTTGCTACATCTGTTGATACCTTACCTGCAATCCTAAATGCTTAGTATAGGATGCTAGTTTATCATCTCTGTCCCTACATTCTTGTCCGTTTGCCTTGCTATACTATCGGGCCGTGATCACTTAGGAGGTGATCACGGGTATATACTATACATACATACATGCTATACAGATGGTGACTAAAGTCGGGTCGGCTCGTTGAGTACCCGCGGTTGATTCACGGATTGGGGGCTGAAAGGACATACTTTCCCGATGGCCCTCTGTGTGGATCTTTGTGGCGGAGCGACATGGCAGGTTGAGACCACCAAGGTGAGAGGTGGGCCTGGCCCTGGTCGGCGTCCTTGGTTACTTCAAAATAACACACTAAACGAGATCTTGGTATTTGATCTGAGTTCGGCTACTGGCATATACGCACTAACCAACTACGTGGGAACAGTTGTGGGCACTCGACGTCGTGGTATCAGCCGAAGCCTTCTTGACGGCACCGGTGGCCGAAGCGGGCGCTACGGTTGGACTGAACGCCGCCTTGTATATGGGAGGCTAGGTCTGCTCACCGGCCGCGTACACAACGTGCAGGTGTGCAATGGGCAATGGACCCAGACCCCTGTGCTCATAGGATTTACATCGACGTGCTGACCTCTCTGTATTGCCTAGGTAGGGCGGTGATGTGTTGATCTTTCGAGGCCAGGCATGACCCAGGAAAGTGCGTCCGACCAAAGGGGATCGAGCATGTTGGGTTATTTGGTGCACCCCTGCAGGGAAGTTTATCTATTCGAATAGCCGTGTCCCTCGGTAAAAGGACGACCCGGAGTTGTACCTTGACCTTATGACAACTAGAACCGGATACTTAATAAAACACACCCAGACAAGTTCCAGAGACAACCCGGTGATCGCTTTTCCATAGGGCGACGAGGGGAGGATCGCCGGGTAGGATTATGGTATGCGATGCTACTTGGAGGACTTCAATCTACTCTCTTCTACATGCTACAAGACAGAGGCTGCCAGAAGCGTAGTCTTCGATAGGACTAGCTATCCCCCGCTTATTCTGGCATTCTGCAGTTCAGTCCACTGATATTGCCTCTTTAAACATATACCCATGCATATGTAGTGTAGATCCTTGCTTGCGAGAACTTTGGATGAGTACTCACGGTTGATTTGCTCCCTCTTTCCCCCTTTTTCCTCTTCTTCCCGGATGCCGCAACCAGACGTTGGAGCCCAGGATCCAGACGCCACCGTCGACGACGGCTCCTACTACACTGGAGGTTCCTACTACTACATGCAGGCCGCAGACGACGACCAGGAGTAGTTTAGGAGGATCCCAGGGAGGAGGCCTGCGCCTCTTTCGATCTGTATCCCAATTTGTGCTAGCCATCTTATGGCAACTTGTTTAACTTATGTCTGTACTTAGATATTGTTGCTTCCACTGACTCCTTTATGTTCGAACACTTGTATTCGAGCCCTCGAGGCCACTGGATTGTAATATGTTGCTTGTATGGCTTATTTTTACTTTTAGAGTTGTGTTATGATATCTTCCCGTGAGTCCCTGATCTTGATCGTACACATTTGCGTGCATGATTAGTGTATGATTGAATCGAGGGCGTCACAAGTTGGTATCAGAGCCGACTGCCTGTAGGAATCCCCGTTTCACACTCCTTGGCCGAAGTCGAGTCTAGTCATTACAAAACTTTTACTAACATGGCTATGAGTCTTACGGGCCCACGTCGCCATTTGGTGGTATTAGGACCTTTTACTCCTCGACCTTTACTCTGGGACTCTGATCTCTCCTCTATTCGGGTTAAATGACTTTACTAACACCGACTCTAGGTTCTCGTAACTACTTCCTCCCGGAGGGCCCCTCACTTCAGGTGATTACTTGGTGCACCAGAAGATTCCGAAGATACTCTCCGATGTTCTCTCGAGACTTCGTGCCCACCGCTTTTGCTATTCCCGACCACCGATAAATCCTTATGGATAAATACTTACACTTGCCGCCCATACCTCCATTCCCAATTACTCTTGTTAGTACAAGATACCCTGAACTACTTCCCGCTATTCCGAGAATCCTTTGAGCTTACTGCATTGCAGTTCGTACCGCGTGAATACATCCTACGGTTAATATCGCGCACTTGCGGAGTATCCGACCAAGCAAGGACTCATATAATACAAGATGCTCCAAGCAAAAATCATGATATGTAATGAATAAAAATATAGCTCCAAGTAAAACAACAACAACAACAACAACAACAACAACAACAACAACAACAACAACAACAACAACAACAACAACAACAATAACAACAACAACAACAACAACAACAACAACAACAACAACAACAACAACAACAATGACAACAACGACAACGACAACGACAACGACAACGACAACGACAACGACAACGACAACGACAATGATGACAACGACAACGACAATGATGACAACGACAACGACAACGACAATGACAACGACAACGACAACGACAGCGACATCGACAGCGACAACGACAACAACAACAACAACAACAACGACGACAACGACAACGACAACGACAACGACAACGACAACGACAAGGACAACGACAACGACAACGACAACGACAATGACAACGACAACGACAACGACAACGACGCAACAACAACAACAACAACAACAACAACAACAACAACAACAACAACAACAACAACAACAACAACAACAACAACAACAACAACAACAACAACAACAACAACAACAACAACAACAACAACAACGAATAACACCACCAACAAAGAACAACAACAAAGAATAAAGAATGACAACAACAACAGAAAGAACAAGAACAAAGAACAACAACAACATCAACGGCGAGACAGAATAAAGAAGAACAACAAGAACAAGAACAACAACAACAACAAGAACAACAAGAACAACAACAACAACAACAACAACAACAACAACAACAACAACAACAACAACAACAACAACAACAACAACAACAACAACAACAACAACAACAACAACAACAACAACAACAACAACAACAACAAATCCTTTAGTCCCAAACAAGTTGGGGTTGGCTAGAGGCGAAACCCATAAGATCTCGCGACCAACTCATGGCTCTGGCACATGGATAGCATGCTTCCACGCACCCCTGTCCATAGCTAGTTCATTTGTGATACTCCAATCCTTCAAGTCTCTCTTAACGGACTACTCCCATGTCAAATTCAGTCTACCCGACCTCTCTTGACATTCTCCGCATGCTTAAGCCGTCCACTATGCACCGGAGCTTCTGGAGGCCTGCACTGAATAGCCCAAACCATCTCAGGTGATGTTGGACAAGCTTCTCTTCAATTGGTGCTACCCCAACTCTATCTCCTATATTATCATTCCGGACTCAATCCTTCCTCGTGTGGCCACACATCCATCTCAACATACGCATCTCCGCCACACCTAACTGTTGAACATGTCACCTTTTAGTCGGCCAACGCTCAGTGCCATACAACATCGCGTGTCTAACCGCCGTCCTATAGAACTTGCCTTTTAGCTTTATGGCACTCTCTTGTCACAGAGAATGCCAGAAGCTTGGTGCCACTTCATCCATCCAGATTTGATTCGATGGTTCACATCTTCATCAATACCCCCATCCTCTACAACATTGACCCCAAGTATCGAAAGGTGTCCTTTTGAGGCACCACCTACCCATCAAGGCTAACCTCCTCCTCCTTACACCTAGTAGTACTCAAACCGTACATCATGTACTCAGTTTTAGTTCTACTAAGTCTAAACCCTTTTGATTCCACGTTTGTCTCCATAACTCTAACTTCCTATTTACCCTCGTCCGACTGTCGTCAACTAGCACCACATCGTCTGCAAAGAGCATACACCATGGGATATCTCCTTGAATATCCCTTGTGACCTCATCCATCACCAAGGAAAAAAGATAAGGGCTCAAAGCTGACCCCTGATGCAGTCCTATCTTAATTGGGAAGTCATCAGTGTCAACATTACTTGTTCAAACACTTGTCACAACATTATCGTACAAGTCATTGTTGAGGGAAATGTACTTTGCTGGGACTTTGTGTTTCTCCAAGGCCCACCAATGACATTCTGCGGTATCTTGCCATAAGACTTCTCCAAGTCAATGAACGCCATATGCAAGTCCTTCTTTGCTCCCTATATCTCTCCATAAGTTGTCGTACCAAGAGAATGGCTTCCATGGTCGACCTCCCAGGCATGAAACCAAACTGATTTTTGGTCATGCTTGTCATTCTTCTTAAGCGGTGCTCAATGACTCTCTCCCATTGCTTCATTGTACGACTCGTCAGCTTAATTCCACGGTAATTAGTACAACTCTGAACACCCCATTGCTCTTGAATATTGGTACTAATATACTCCGTCTCCATTCTTCTGGCATCTTGTTTGCCCGAAAAATGAGGTTGAAAAGCTTCGTTAGCCATACTATCGCTATGTCCCCGAGGCCTTTCCACGCCACACTGGGGATACAATCAGGGCCCATCTCCTTGCCTCCTTTCATCCTTTTTAAAGCCTCCTTGACCTCAGGCTCTTGGATTCCGTGCACAAAATGCATGCCGGTCTCATCAAAAGGAGTCGTCCAGTTCAATGGTAGAACTCTCGTTCTCCCCATTAAACAACTTATTGAAATACTCCCGCCATCTATGCTTAATCTCATCGTCCTTCACCAGGAGTTGGTCTGCTTCGTCCTTGATGCATTTGACTTGGACAATATCCCTCGTCTTCCTCTCTCGGATCTTGGCCATCTTATAGACGTCCCTTTCGCCTTCCTTCATGCCTAGCCATTGGTAGAGGTCCTCATACGCCCAACCCCTTGATTCACCAACAACTTGCTTTGCGCCTTCTTCGCCATCTTGTACTTCTCTATGTTGTCTGCACTCCTATCCATGTATAGGCATCTCAAGCAATCTTTCTTCTCTTTAATTGCCTTCTGGACATCATCATTCCACCACCAGATATCCTTATATTTGCTTCTCCTTCCCCTGGACACTCCAAACTCCTCTGAGGCCACCTTACAAATGCAAGTCGCCATCTTCACCCACACATTGTCTGCATCCCCTCCTTCCTACCAAGGGCCCTCCTTAATGACCCTCCTTGAACGCCTGAGCTACCTCCCCCTTGAGCTTACACCACTTTGTTCTAGCGACTTTGGCATGCTTATCCTGCTAGACACGAATCCAAAAGCGGAAGTCAGAAACCACCAGCTTATGCTGAGGTACAACACTCTCTCCAGGTATCACCTTACAATCTAGGCACGCACGCCTATCTTCTCTTCTCGAGAGGATGAAATCAATCTGGCTAGAGTGTTGGCCACTACTAAAAGTCACCAGATGTGATTCTCTCTTTCTAAAGAGGGTGTTAGCTACAATCATGTCGTAGGCTAGAGCAAAACTTAAGACATCCTCTCCTTCTTGATTCCTGATGCCATAGCCAAAGCCCCCATGCACCCCTTCAAATCCTGTGTTAGATGTACCCACGTGGCCATTGAGGTCTCCTCCTATGAATAGCTTCTCGTCAATCGGTACACTCCTAACCATGTCTTCCAGGCCTTCCCAGAAGTCCCTATTCGTGTTCTCATTGTGGCCTACTTGCGGGGCATACGCGCTGATAACATTGAGAACTAAGTCCCCAACTACCAGCTTGACTAGGATAATCCGGTCCCCACGTCTCTTGACGTCTACCACTCCATACTTGAGGCTCTTATTGATCAAGACACCTACGCCATTTCTGTTTGTAGCCGTCCCCGTATACCACAGCTTGAAGCCGGTACCCTCCACCTCCTTCGCCTTCTGTCCCCTCCGTTTGGTTTCTTGGATACAAAGGATATCAACAACTCTCCTCACCGCTGCATCCACTAGCTCCCGAAGCTTGCCTGTTGGGGACCCTATGTTCCAGCTACCTAAGCGAATCATCCTAGGCTCGGCTAGCTTCCTTACCCTTCGCACTCGTCGAGACAAATGCGAAGACCCTTGCTCATTTTCCACTACATCCGGGTGCTGATGTAGCATGCTACTAAGGATGCGACGACCCGATGCTTGTTCACTTGCCACCGTATCCAGATCAAGATACGGCGCGCTACTAGGGGGTGACGGCCCGGCCCTTTCCCATTTGACACCACACCCATGTTCCGATGTGGCGCGTCGCTGAGAGGGTTACGCCCCAACGAAAATATTTTGGGTTTCATCTCCATAAGAGTGGCTGAGTTTTTACGTTGGCTCGCCAAGCCTATCACAACCCTCCTCCTTTACCAGTGCTTGGGACTGGCTATGTTGAGACTTCATAGGCGAAGTTAAAACACAAAATAAAATAAATAAATGAAAAACACAACATGGTATTTTTGGTTTTATATGATAGGAAAATAGACCCAGCGGCAGTAGTTTTCACAAGAGGCTTCTCTCGAGAAAATTGTGTACGGTGGGTAAAAAAATTACTGTTGGGCAATTAATAGAAAAGTGAATAATCATGACGATATCCAAGGCAATGATCATGTATATAGGCATCATGTCCAAGATTAGTAGACCGAAAGGATTCCGCGTCTACTACTATTACTCCACTCATCGACCGCTATCCAGCATGCATCTAGTGTATTAAGTTCATGGAAAAACGGAGTAATGCAATAAGAACGATGACATCATGTAGACAAGATCTATTCATGTAGGAATATGCCCCATCTTTCTATCCTTAATAGCAACGATACACGCATGTCATGTATCTTTTTGTCACTGAGGTTGAGCACGGCAAGATTGAACCCATCACTAAGCACCTCTTCCCGTGGCAAGAAAAATCAATCTAGTTCGCCAAACCAAACCAAAATTTCAGAGAAGAAATACGAGGCTCTAACAATCATGCATAAAAGAGTTCAACAAAGAATAAAATAATATTCATGGATAGAACTGAGCAAAAACTCACAATTCATTGGATCCCAACAAACACACCGCAAAAAGTTAATACATCAAATAGATCTCCAAGAACTTTGAGGTGAACATTGTATTGAAGATCAAAAAGAGAGATGAAGCCATCTAGCTACAGACCCGTAGGTCTGTGGTAAAATACTCATGCATCATCGGAGGGGTGATGTCTATTATGCAACTTTATTCTTATAGACTCGTGTTGGGCCTCACTCATACAACGAGCTACTATACAGACGTTTTTAACCCCTTTTCGTGATGGCATTTTGAACCATCGCCTAGTGAGTGTGGGCGATAGGGGTGTCCTTACCACACAACCCAGAAACCGTCGGGGATAGGCCCTCTGGTCACACACGCTGGGCAAAATGAGCTCCTGTGCAACGGGCGAGTGATCAAATATAATTATACAAGCCCAATTAGTTTTGGTCATAAGTACATCCCACAAGCCAGTCCCAAACAAATGTTTCCGTTCGTATGTACTTTCCACACAGTCAATGCAAGGAATACGTTTCTGTTCGTATGTACATCCCACACAGTTAATCCAAGAAGTACGTTCTCGTTCGTATGTACATCCCACACAGTCAATAGAGGGAAAACCTTTCCGTTCACATGTACACCACACACAATTTGCCCCATTAAATCATTTGTGATAGCGTTGCCATTGCTGGCGATATTAACAGTTTTATCATTTGTGTTATTGAATGCATCACACACGGTGCATAGAAGAAACTGTGTGGCACAGGCTGTCCATCACACACACTTTTTAGGTGGAAAACTTTTGTCCGAGGTGGCCTAATGCAAATAGTTTTCAAAAGGAAGTCGTGTGTGATTGTTCATTGATCCAACACGTTTTCTTTGTAGAAACTGTTTGCGTTGTCTGAGGTCATCGCACATAGTGTTTTCTCAATAACCGTTTGCAATAGAAAACCCAATTAGCAGGCTAATTGGCCTATTATTAATAATCCATTTATTAATCAAATAACATTTCATATTAAGCGCACAATATATTTCATTTTCGTATTAAGGAAGCAAGATTTCATAATTGAAATACATCAGAGTACAACATCATATAGCTTCAGCACTCAGTTACACCATATAGGCATATATCTAGCTACCCCATTACACAACTGCACCAGCACCAAGTTTCACATGCAACATCTATAACCTTTCGAAATTAGCATCATAGATGGCACATAGATAGATGGATCTCATCTGAAAAACTGCTGAAGCAGAAGGCGAATATTAAGCCTTCATTGATGTTTAAGGTCTTTGCAACTTTAGGCTAGTGCTTGTGGATGATTGATCGTCCATCCTTCGTCCTCTTCAGGAAGACTTCAATATTGTATCGTGGGTGTTGTATGAATACCTCCTTGCCTCCTGACCATACAGGTGGTTTGAGAGGTAATTATCAGTGAACTGCTTTGGAAAGGCCTAAAAAGAAGGATATGCATAAATATCTTCTCTAGATTTAAAATGGCGCAAAGGAATAAAAAGACATGGTACAATAGTTAGTACCATCCTGTAGTGGACTGATGTCTTCTTCATTGTGCAGACAGCAGGACCTACATGTGCAAGACCAAATTGTTAAAAACCAAAATATTAGAATTGTTCCTGCCATTGCACAATAATGTGCTATTAGACAAAGGACCATGCATGTGCAAACCTCGATTGTAAACCTCAGTGCTTCCCATTGTTTCCTTGCAACACATATAAGGTAGTTAGTGATCAGGTTAAGTGAGGGTTGGCATGCTATCAGTAAAATATGTTGATGACAAATAAACACATTGCAGATTAATCATATTAATTCGAGCTACATGGAAAAGCCATTATCCAAACCAAGCATGATTAAGAACGAGGAAATATAGCAATTCTATATGTTTCTCATGTATTAAGTGTAGCCAAATTTGATTTATTCCTCACATGCATAACAATACAAAATTGTACCCAATCGCATTGCAGAATTGAACCAAGAAGTTAACTAAACACCACAACAAATGATCCAAACATTAACTGAGCACCACATTGCACAATATAACATACTCCTGATAGTAGATCAGATAGTTAACCAAACCAAGCATGCTTAACAACTTGGAAATGTATCAATTGTTTTTGTTTCTCATGTATTTAGTACAAACAAATTCGATTTATTTCTCACATGGGAGACAAAAAAAATTCACCAACCACAAGTGAACATCGCATTGCAGAATTGAAGCAAAAAGTTAACTAAACACGGCAATAAATGAACTAAACATTAACTGAGCACCACATTGCACAGTATATATACTGGAAGATCATACAGTTAACCAAACCAAGCATGCTTGATAACTTGGACATATAGCAATTGTATTTTTTCTCATGTATTTTGTACAAACTAATTCAATTTATTTATCACATGGAAGACAATACAAAAAATTCCACCCAGAAGAATTGAACTAATTAACTGAACACGACAACAGATTAACCAAACAGTTAATAAGTGAGCACCATATTGCATGACATAGAGAACATATACACTAGAGGAACATATTGCATGGTAAAAGTACATATGACAATTCACTAGAATTTGTTAAGGAAAGGCACGAGCATCACATGCAACGGTTAAACTGAGCATGCTTAACCGGCATAGCGAGCTAACTAAACATAAGTCCTTATAGTGAGCTAATAAGACAAGCTACTCCTCATCGTCGGAGATATCGATGATGATTGGCTCCTTGGACATGGAAGAGGGCAAGGCCTCCACATTGTGGGTGCCCTCCTCATAGTGGTGAGTTGCCTGAGCCACTCCGAGAACCAACCTGCTAGCTCTAGAGTTGAGGTAAGCATGGGCACGCTGAGAAAACACCTCATGGTCTTTGTCGAAGGCACCGATGGTGGCCTCGAGAGAATGCCACGAACTATTGTTTAAAGCAGCCAACCGCATCACAACGTCGGCACGTGAGGCGTTGAAGGTGGCCTCAACGGCCAGGTGCTCCTCCAAGATCTGGGGGTCGGCACGTATGGTAGCCATCGCGACCTCATCCGCACGTGCGGTCGCGATTTGCTTCTCTGATGCCAAATGCTCCTTGAGCTCTTAGCTATAATGCATGCACCATCGCTTAGGGCGGCGCTTATTTGGGGTAGGGGTTGGTGATTTGGGTGGAAGGTGTCGCGCCAGCAGTCAGGGCATGTGGGATGTAGAAGGAGAAGGAGGATGGAGGTTGGGTGTGGATTACCTGCCTGGATGGATGAGGCCGAGCAACGTGAAGGAGGGACGCCGACGAGGGGGCAGCGCTGCAAGCAAGGAGTGAAGGTTTGAACTTGGAAAGGAAGGCGGAAACATGGGAAATGTGGATTTTGGTAAGGGGAGGGGGCGGGAGGTAGATATTTCCACGGAAGCCAAAATTTTTGGCTTGGTACAGCGAAAAAACTGGCGCGCAAAGTGTCATCAGACACGGTCCCTTATTCAGCACTTTGTACGCAATGTGAATATCACAAACAATTCATATAGCTTACCCCGTGTGTGATGAGTTTGAACGTGCAAATTTTGGTCCAAATTTCCCTAGTTAAAGTGGTCATCCACGTCATTGCATAATTTGGGTACACCGAGGAACCTACAGCACACCGAAACTTCTTAATCGAGCAAGTTCAGCAATTATATAGAGCTAGATGACCTAAACAATACTCTAACAAATTAAAGACCGGTGCTCGAAATTAAGCAAGAGTACTACTCTGGCTCGTCGATCTCCGCCACCTCCTCCATGTCCAAATCGCGCCCAATGATCTCCTGGGGAAGGGGCTCCATGGCATCCATCACTCCATACTCGGTAAGCATCTCGCCATCCACGTCTGCCATCTCTTTGGAAAAGGCCGCCACAAGCTGGGCGTGGGCGGCCATGATCTAGGCTTGGATGGTCTCCGTCGTGGCAAGGTTTTCCACAAAGGAATAGACGACTGCTCGAACACTCTCGGCGATTGCCAACACTTCAGCCGTGGGTTCCTAACCATTGTTGGAGAAGCTTCGTTCGATTGGTGCGGTGACCGCCATGTGCTGGGCGTGGGCGGCCTCGACATGGTCATGGGCGGCCCCCATCAGGGCTAAGGCCGCCGCTATGGAACAGATAGCTGATGTGCTGCTCTCGCCAGTTGCTATCCCCGACGCAGATGTTGCTACTGCCACCTGAGCAGCAACAGCGGTCGTTTGGGCTACCTTGGACGCCTGGTCGCAGATTGCGGCTATGCTCACACAGCTTGTTAGCACGTGCATGGTAGTTGCAGCAGCGCTCTCGCCAGAGTGGGCCGTCGAAGTGGCCTCAGGACGCGGGTCCACGTCCCCATCTTTCACCGGTGATGATTGAACGGTGAAATGATATTTGGGGAGCGAGCTATGTGCTTGACGTGCCGACTGCGGACTATAGCCGATGCACCTTCTTAGGTAAGCCGTATACACTACAAAAAAAAGACACATCATTGACATTTTCGGCCGAACGAATTTTTTTCTGTCATGCTTATGACACTTCTATGACGATAATTGTGACAAAACAAGGTATCGTCATAGATGTGGTGGGATCCTACTTCTATGACAAAAAACCATGACAGAGAATGGGATTTTCGTCCTGGGCGGGCCGGAGACGCACCTGCATGACATTCTTTGGGCCGTCCATGACGGAAAAATCATGGTAGAAGCGAGGGCGAGGAAATTTTCGGGAACTTCTCGGTTACGATGGGTGGTCGGGGTCGAGCGATGCATAGAGGTTTGTGCGTTTCTCTTGTAGATGTACGCGCGTGTGTGCGAGGCGTTGCGCTCAATCTAAACCCGAGCGAGGCATTGGCTCTAACTGGAACTGAGCGATTGCACTAGCTACGTTACTGAACCCCGATCGATCCCTTGCTGTTAATTGAACCCGAGTGATTCCTTTGCTACTGCTGCTAACTGAAGCCGATCGAAGCTGCCTCATGATGAACAGTTCCCGATTGGGGTTGGATGAACATGATCCCGTGGTAGTAGAGGACGTTGCCACTGGATGAACAAGACCCTAATTGAGGAGGTCGGGGTGGATGAACAGTAGCCGGTGGAGGGACCCTGTACGTGGAGGGCTCGTTGAACAGGACCACGTGGAGGGCTGGTTAAACAGGACCCCATCGAGAGCTTGTTGAATAGTAGCCGGTGGAGGCTGGATGAACAGGACCCCGTGGAGGGCTGGATAACAGTAGCCGGTGGAGGCTGGAGGAAGTCGACGGTGGATGAACAGTAGCAGGTGGAGGCTGGAGGAAGTCGACGGTGGATGAACAGTAGCAGGTGGAGGCAGGAGGAGGTCGATGGTGGATGAACAATAGCCCGTGGAGTCCTGTTTTGTGGTACGCCACACCCCTCCCGATGAACAGAACCCCCGTTTCAACCGTAGGAGGTCGAAGAGAAGTTTGTTTCCTTCATTTTGTGGTACACCAGACCCCTCCCGGTGAACAGGATCCCATTTCGACCGTAGGCGGTCGAACAGAAGGTCGTTTCCTCCGTTCTGCGGTACGCCAGGCCTCGTTTCGGTTGTTCCATCCAAGCCAGTTGGCTCCCGACCCAGTCTGTTGCCTCCCGATGAACAGGACGCGTTCCGACCCAGTCACTTGGCTCCCGGCGAACACGATGTTGTTTCCTCCGTTCCGACCCAGCCGGTTAGCTGAAGATGAATAGGATAATGTCGTCCATGTACACGAGCCCTGGCCGTCCGTATGCGCAAGTACACATTTCGAGACCCCGCTCATATGTACGTATGTTTGTTGTATTTTTTAGCGTGTGGCTGTATGTACGTTTACACGGTTTAGACGGGACAACTTGAACTTCTACGTGGGGGGCTCTACTATGACATGTGTCGCTATTTACTCGGCCACGGTTCATCGTTGCAGAGCGACCGATCGACCAATATGTACGTACAAATTCGCGACAAGATAGACAACGCTACGTACACTTTGACTGGGTGGGTCCCAGCTGTCAGGGAGGATAAGGACGCACTTCCTTGCGCGCGAAGATATAGCTGCTGGTTTCCAGCTGTCAGGGGGGAATCAATTTTTTTTGCCCGTAATAAGGACACACTCCCTTGCATGCAAAGATGTAGCTGGTGGGTCCTAACAGTCAGGGGGAAACATTTTTTTGTGAAATATGGTGGCCCGTCAGGTGGGTCCCCGCTGTCAAGTGGAGGAATCATTATTTTGCGCGTAATAAGGAGGCACTTCCTTGCTGGGGCCGTGGACCCAGCTGTTAGGCTTCCACGTAGAGTACTCTTCCGATGGAAGTTGTTCCTTGACCACATTGACACGCCACGCTGAGAGCACCAAGGCGGTGGATACCGGCAAATCCTAGGAAGGGGACGACATGGAGCCAGGGAAGATGCGGCAGTGGATGCCCACGCGGAGAGGAGTACAAGGGTTTCTGGTTCGGCTGCGGTGTGAGGCTGTCATCTCCGCAGAATAACACGGGTTGTGGGTGAGTAGAGGGATGACCTGGCTAGAGTTTGGAGTTGGGTGGGGCGGTGTGGCTTGTGTGGCAGCAGAGCCAGCCCCGGGAGGCAGGAGCAGGCGGCACGACCAATGCTGGTTTGGGCGGTTGAAGCAAGAAGACTAGAGGTTAAAGAAGCACTACGGCCGTTGGATGGACATCGTACAGTCACGGGAGCTAGAATCGTTCATATTGACTAAGTTGACAAAGCCCTCCATCCGCGTCAACTTAGTAGGCCCACAAGTCAGCCTCCCACTATGGTGGGTTCCAGCTAGCAGGGGAAGTAGTCATTTTTTGTGCGTAATAAGGAGGCACTTTCTTGAGTGCGAAGATATAGCTGGGTGGGTCCGAGCTGTCAGCGGGAGGAACGTTTTTTCTGCGAAATACAGAGGCCCTTCCGATGGGTCCCAGCTGTCAGGTGGAGGAATAATTATTTTGCGCGTAATAAGGAGGCACTTCCTTGCGTGCGGCCGTGGACCCAGCTGTCAGCCTCTCCACATACAGTCCTCTTCTGATGAATGTCATTCGTTGACCATGTTGACCACGCCGTGTCGAGAGCACCAGGGCAGTGGATGACGGCGAGGCCTAGGATGGGAATGACCCAGAGCCGGGGAAGACTTGGCAGTGGTTTCCCATGCGGTGGGGAGTACGAGGGTTTACTGGTTCGGGTGCCATCACCGAAAAATAACAAGAGGTGTGGGTGAGTAGAGGAATGGCCTGGCTGTTGGGGAACGTAGTAATTTCAAAAAAATTCCTACGCACACGCAAGATCATGGTGATGCATAGCAACGAGAGGGGAGAGTGTTGTCCATGTACCCTCATAGACCGAAAGCGGAAGCGTTAGAACAACGCAGTTGATGTAGTCGTACGTCTTCACGGCCCGACCGATCAAGCACCGAAACTAACGCACCTTCGAGTTCTAGCACACGCTCTACTCAATGACGTCCCTCGAACTCCGATCCAGCTGAGTGTCGAGCAAGAGTTCTGTCAACACGAAGGCGTGGTGACGATCTTGATGTTCTACCGTCGTAGGGCTTCGCCTAAGCACCGCTACAATATTATCGAGGAGGACTATGGTGGAGGGGGGCACCGCACACGGCTAAGAGATCAAGAGATAAATCATTGTGTTCTCCAAGGGGTGTCCCCCTGCCCCCGTATATAAAGGAGTGGAGGAGGGGGAGAGGGCCGGCCCCTATGGCGCGCCCTGGAGGAGTCCTACTCCCACCGGGAGTAGGATTACTCCCCTTCCATGTAGTAGGAGTAGGAGACAAGGAAGGGGGAGAGGGAAGAGAAGGAAGGAGGGGGCACGCCCCTCCCCCTAGTCCAATTTGGACTAGTCATTGGGGGGCGCGCGGCATGCCTCTCTCTCCTCCCTAAAGCCCAATAAGGCCCATATACTTCTTCCCCATATTCCCGTAACTCCCCGGTACTCCGAAAAATACCCGAACCACTCGGAACCTTTCCGATGTCCGAATATAGTCGTCCAATATATCGATCTTTACGTCTCGACCATTTCGAGACTCCTCGTCATGTCCCCGATCTCATCCGGGACTCCTAACTCCTTCGGTACATCAAAACTCATAAACTCGTAATAAAACTGTCATCGAAACCTTAAGCGTGCGGACCCTACGGGTTCGAGAACTATGTAGACATGACCGAAACACGTTTCCGGTCAATAATCAATAGCGGAACCTGGATGCTCATATTGGCTCCTACATATTCTATGAAGATCTTTATCGGTCAAACCGCATAACAACATACGTTGTTCCCTTTGTCATCGGTATGTTACTTGCCCGAGATTCGATCATCAGTATCTCAATACCTAGTTCAATCTCGTTACCGGCAAGTCTCTTTACTCGTTCCGTAATGCATCATCCTGTAACTAACTCATTAGTTACAATGCTTGCAAAGCTTATAGTGATGTGCATTACTGAGTGGGCCTAGAGATACCTCTCCGACAATCGGAGTGACAAATCCTAATCTTGAAATACGCCAGCCCAACAAGTACCTTCGGAGACACCTGTAGAGCATATTTATAATCACCCAGTTACGTTGTGACATTTGGTAGCACACAAAGTGTTCCTCCATTAAACGGAAGTTGCATAATCTCATAGTTATAGGAACGTGTATAAGTCATGAAGAAACCAATAGCAACATACTAAACGATCAAGTGCTAAGCTAACGGAATGGGTCAAGTCAATCACATCATTCTCCTAATGATGTGATCCCGTTAATCAAATGACAACTCATGTCTATGGTTAGGAAACTTAACCATCTTTGATTAACGATCTAGACAAGTAGAGGCATACTAGTGACACTATGTTTGTCTATGTATTCACACATGTATTATGTTTCCAGTAATATAATTCTAGCATGAATAATAAACATTTATCATGATATAAGGAAATAAATAATAACTTTATTATTGCCTCTAGGGCATATTTTCTTCAGTCTCCCACTTGCACTAGAGTCAATAATCTAGTTCACATTGCCATGTGATTTAACACCATATTCACATCTATATGTGATTAATACCCATAGTTCACATTGTCATGTGATCAACACTCAAAAGGTTTACTAGAGTCAATAATCTAGTTCACATCGCTATGTGATTAACACCCAAAGAGTACTAAGGTATGATCATGTTTTGCTCATGAGAGAAGTTTAGTCAACGGGTCTGTCACATTCAGAGCCGTATGTATTTTGCAAATATTCTATGTCTACAATGCTCTGCGGAGCTACTCTAGCTAATTGCTCCCACTTTCAATATGTATCCAGATTAAGACTTAGAGTCATCGGATCGGTGCCAAAACTTGTATCGGCGTAACCCTTTACGGCGAACCTTTTGTCACCTCCATAATCGAGAAACATATCCTTATTCTACTAAGGATAAATTTGGTGATGTCGATGATCTACTCCTAGATCACTATTGTACTCCTTGCCAAACCAAGGCGGTAGTATACAACAGTGCGGTCCATAGCATGGCATACTTTTATAGAACCTATGGTGATGCATAGGGAATGACTCTCATTCTCTTTCTATTTTACTGCCGTGGTCGGGATTTGAGTCTTACTCAATTTCATACCTTTGCAACACGAGCAAGAACTCTTTCTTTTGTCGCTCCATTTTGAACTACTTCAAAATCTTGTCAAGGTATGTACTCATTGAAAATCTTATCAAGCGTCTTGATCTATCTCAATAGATCTTGATGCTCAATATGTAAGTAGCTTTACTGAGGTCTTTCTTTTAAAGAACTCCTTTCAAATACTCCTTTATGCTTTCCAGAAAAATTCTACATCATTTCTGATCAACAATATGTTACACACATATATTTATAAGAAAGGCGGTAGTGCTCCCACTCACTTTATTGTAAATACAGGCTTCACCACAAGTCTGTATAAAACTATATGCTTTGATCAACTTATCAAAGTATATATTCCAACTCTGAGATGCTTGCACCAGTCCATAGATAGATCACTAGAGCTTGCACTCTTTGTTAGCACCTTTAGGATTGACAAAACCTTCTAGTTGCATCATATACAACTTCTTCTTTAATAAATCCATTAAGGAATGTAGTTTTGACATCCATTTGCCAAATTTCATAAAATGTGGCAATTGCTAACATGATTCGGACAGACATAAGCATCGATACGAGTGAGGAAAAACTCATCGTAGTCAACATCTTGAACTTTGTCAAAAACCTTTTTCGACAAGTCTAGCTTTCTGGATAGTAACACCACTATCAACGTCCGTCTTCCTCTTGAAGATCCATTTGTTTTCTATGGCTTGCCGATCATTTGGGCAAGTCCACCAAAGTCCACACTTTGTTCTCATACATGGATCCCATCTCAGATTTC
Source organism: Aegilops speltoides (assembly GCA_021437245.1). NCBI lineage: Eukaryota > Viridiplantae > Streptophyta > Magnoliopsida > Poales > Poaceae > Aegilops > Aegilops speltoides. Next base: position 143,915,985 of record CM038141.1, read on the forward strand.
ATGGCCTCCAGCCATTTCGCGGAATCTGGGCTTATCATCGCTTCCTCATAGTTCGTAGGTTTATCATGGTCTAGTAACATGACTTCCAGAATAGAATTACCATACCACTCTGGTGCGGATCTCACTCTGGTTGACCTACGAGGTTTGGTAGTAACTTGATCTGAAGTTTCATGATCAATATCAATAGCTTCCTCACTAATTGGTGTAGGTGTCACAGAAACAGATTTCTGTGATGAACTACTTTCCAATAAGGGAGCAGGTACAGTTACCTCATCAAGTTCTACTTTCCTCCCACTCACTTCTTTCGAGAGAAACTCCTTCTCTGGAAAGGATCCATTCTTAGCAACGAATATCTTGCCTACGGATCTATGATAGAAGGTGTACCCAACAGTTTCCTTTGGGTATTCTAAGAAGACGCACTTCTCCGATTTGGGTTCGAGCTTATCAGGTTGAAACTTTTTCACATAAGCATCGCAGCCCCAAACTTTAAAAACAACAACTTTGGTTTCTTACCAAACCACAGTTCATAAGGCGCCGTCTCAACGGATTTTGATGGTGCCCTATTTAAAGTGAATGCAGCTGTCTTTAATGCATAACCCCAAAATGATAATGGTAAATCGATAAGAGACATCATAGATCGCACCATATCTAATAAAGTGTGGTTACGATGTTCGGACACACCATTACGCTGTGGTGTTCTAGGTGGCATGAGTTTGTGAAACTATTCCACATTATTTTAATTGAAGACCAAATTCATAACTCAATATTCATCTCCGCGATCAAATCGCAGAAACTTTATTTTCTTGCTACGATGATTTTCCACTTCACTCTGAAATTCTTTGAACTTTTCAAATATTTCAGACTTATGTTTCATCAAGTAGATATACTCATATCTGCTCAAATCGTCTATGAAGGTCAGAAAATAACGATACCCGCCATGAGCATCAACACTCATTGGACCGCATACATCGGTATGTATTATTTCCAACAAGTTAGTAGCTCATTCCATCGTTCCGAAGAACGGAGTTTTGGTCATCTTGCCCAAAAGGCACGGTTCGCAAGCATCAAATGATTCATAACCAAGTGATTCCGAAAATCCATCTTTATGGAGTTTCTTCATGCGCTTTACACCGATATGACCCAAACGGCGGTGCCACAAATAAGTTGCATTATCATTATTAACTTTGCATCTTTTGGCATGTGTATCACTACGATCGAGATCCAACAAATATTTTCATTGGGTGTATGACCATTGAAGGTTTTATTCATGTAAACAGAACAACAATTATTCTCTGACTTTAAATGAATAATCGTATTGCAATAAACATGATCAAATCATATTCATGCTCAACGCAAACGCCAAATATTTATGTAGGTTTAACACTAATCCCGAAATTATATGGAGTGTGTGATGATGATCATATCAATCTTGGAACTACTTCCAACACTCATCGTCACTTCCCCTCAACTAGTCTCTGTTTATTATGTAACTCCGTTTGAGTTACTAATCTTAGCAACCGAACAAGTATCAAATACTCGGGGCTACTATAAACACTAGTAAAGGCGACATCAATAACTCAGATATCAAATATACCCTTGTTCACTTTGCCATCCTTCTTATTCACCAAATATTCAAGGCATTTCCGTTTCGGTGACCATTTCCTTTGCGATTAAGCACTTCGGTTTCAGGCTTTGGTCCAGCTTTGGGCTTCTTCGCGGGAGTGACAACTTGCTTGTCATTCTACTTGAAGTTCCCTTTCTTTTCCTTCGCCCTTTTCTTGAAACTAGTGGTCTTGTCAATCATCAACACTTGATGCTCTTTCTTGATTTCTACCTTCGCCGATTTCAACATCACGAAGAGCTCGGGAATTGTTTTCGTCATCCCTTGCATACTATAGTTCATCACGAAGTTCTAGCAACTTGGTTATGGTGACTAGAGAACTCTGTCAATCACTATCTTATCTGGAAGATTAACTCCCACTTGATTCAAGCGATTGTAGTACCTAGACAATCTGAGCACATGCTCACTAGTTGAGCGATTCTCCTCCATCTTTTAGCTATAGAACTTGTTGGCGACTTCATATCTCTCAACTCGGGTATTTGCTTGAAATATTAACTTCAACTCCTGGAACATCTCATATGGTCCATGACGTTCGAAATGTCTTTGAAGTCCCGATTCTAAGCCGTTAAGCATGGTGCACTAAACTATCAAGTAGTCATCATATTGAGCTAGCCAAATGTTCATAACGTCTGCATCTGCTCCTGCAATAGGTCTGTCACCTAGCGGTGCATCAAGGACATAATTCTTCCGTGCAGCAATGAGAATAAACCTCAGATCATGGATCCAATCCGCATCATTGCTACTAACATTTTTCAACACAATTTTCTCTAGAAACATATCAAAATAAACATATGAAAGCAACAACACGAGCTATTGATCTACAACATAATTTGTAAAATACTACCAGGTTCATGATAAATTTAAGTTCAATTAATCATATTACTAAAGAACTCCCACTTAGACAGACATCTCTCTAGTCATCTAAGTGATCACGTGATCTAAATCAACTAAACCATGTCCGATCATCACGTGAGATGGAGTAATTTTCAATGGTGAACATCACTATGTTGATCATATCTACTATACGATTCACGCTCGACCTTTCGGTCTCCGTGTTCTGAGGCCATATCTGTATATGTTAGGCTCGTCAAGTTTAACCTGAGTATTCCGCGTGTGCAACTATTTTGCACCCGTTGTATTTGAACGTAGAGCCTATCACACCCGATCATCACGTAGTGTCTCAGCACGAAGAACTTTCGCAACAGTGCATAGGAGAACACTTCTTGATAATTAGTGAGAGATCATCTTAAAATGCTACCGTCAATCATAGCAAGATAAGATGCATAAAGGATAAACATCACATGCAATCAATATAAGTGATATGATATGGCCATCATCATCTTGTGCTTGTGATCTCCATCTCCGAAGCACCGTCATGATCACCATCGTCACCGGCGCGACACCTTGATCTCCATTGTAGCATCGTTGTCTTTCGCCATCTATTGCTTCTCGACTATCGCTACCTTCTTGATAAAGTAAAGCAATTACAGATGCGTTGCATTTCATACAATAAGCGACAACCATATGGCTCCTGCCATTGCGATAACCGGTTACAAAACATGATCATCTCATACAATAAAATATAGCATCACGTCTTGACCATATCACATCACAACATGCCTGCAAAAACAAGTTAGGCGTCCTCTACTTTGTTGTTGCAAATTTTACGTGGCTGCTACGGGCTGAGCAAGAACCGTTCTTACCTCACGCATCAAAACCACAGCGATAGTTCGTCAAGTTTGTGTTGTTTTAACCTTCGCAAGGACCGGGCGTAGCCACACTCGGTTCAACTAAAGTTGGAGAAACAGACACCGCCAGCCACACATGTGCAAAGCACGTCGGTAGAACCAGTCTCGCGTAAGCGTCTGGCGTAATGTCGGTCCGGCCGCTTCATCCAACAATACCGTCGAACCAAAGTATGACATGCTGGTAAGCAGTATGACTTGTATCATCCACAACTCACTTGTGTTCTACTCGTGCATATAACATCTACGCATAAAACCTGGCTCGGATGCCACTGTTGGGGAACGTAGTAATTTAAAAAAAAATCCTATGCACACGCAAGATCATGGTGATGCATAGCAACGAGAGGGGAGAGTGTTGTCCACATACCCTCATAGACCGAAAGCGGAAGCGTTAGAACAACGCGGTTGATGTAGTCGTACGTCTTCACGGCCCGACCGATCAAGCACCGAAACTACGGCACCTCCGAGTTCTAGCACATGTTCCGCTCGATGACATCCCTCGAACTCCGATCCAGCCGAGTGTCCAGCGAGAGTTCTGTCAGCACGATGGCGTGGTGACGATCTTGATGTTCTACTGTCGTAGGGCTTCGCCTAAGCACCGCTATAATATTATAGAGGAGGACTATGGTGCAGGGGGCACCGCACACGGCTAAGAGATCAAGAGATCAATCGTTGTGTTCTCCAAGGGGTGTCCCCCTGCCCCCGTATATAAAGGAGTGGACGAGGGGGAGAGGGCCGGACCCTATGGCGCGCCCTGGAGGAGTCCTACTCCCACCGGGAGTAGGATTACTCCCCTTCCCTGTAGTAGGAGTAGGAGACAAGAAAGGGGGAGAGGGAAGAGAAGGAAGGAGGGGGCACCGCCCCTCCCCCTAGTCCAATTTGGACTAGTCATTGGGGGGCGCGCGGCCTGCCTCTCTCTCCTCCCTAAAGCCCAATAAGGCCCATATACTTCTTCCCCATATTCCCGTAACTCCCCGGTACTCCGAAAAATACCCGAACCACTCGGAACCTTTCCGATGTCCGAATATAGTCGTCCAATATATCGATCTTTACGTCTCGACCATTTCGAGACTCCTCGCCATGTCCCCGATCTCATCCGGGACTCCTAACTCCTTCGGTACATCAAAACTCATAAACTCATAATAAAAGCATCCATCAAACCTTAAGCGTGCGGACCCTACGGGTTCGAGAACTATGTAGACATGACTGAAACACATTTCTGGTCAATAACCAATAGCGGAACCTGGATGCTCATATTGGCTCCTACATATTCTACGAAGATCTTTATCGGTCAAACCGCATAACAACATACGTTTTTCCCTTTGTCATCGGTATGTTACTTGCCCGAGATTCGATCGTCGGTATCTCAATACCTAGTTCAATCTCGTTACCGGCAAGTCTCTTTACTCGTTCCGTAATGCATCATCCTGTAACTAACTCATTAGTTACAATGCTTGCAAGGCTTATAGTGATGTGCATTACTGAGTGGGCCCAGAGATACCTCCCCGACAATCGGAGTGACAAATCCTAATCTCGAAATACGCCAACCCAACAAGTACCTTCGGAGACACCTGTAGAGCACCTTTATAATCACCCAGTTAAGTTGTGACGTTTGGTAGCACACAAAGTGTTCCTCCGGTAAACGGGAGTTGCATAATCTCATAGTTATAGGAACGTGTATAAGTCATGAAGAAAGCAATAGCAACATAGTAAACAATCAAGTGCTAAGCTAACGGAATGGGTCAAGTCAATCACATCATTCTCCTAATGATGTGATCCCGTTAATCAAATGACAACTCATGTCTATGGTTAGGAAACTTAACCATCTTTGATTAATGAGCTAGTCAAGTAGAGGCATACTAGTGACACTATGTTTGTCTATGTATTCACACATGTATTATGTTTCCAGTTAATACAATTCTAGCATGAATAATAAACATTTATCATGATATAAGGAAATAAATAATAACTTTATTATTGCCTCTAGGGCATATTTCCTTCACTGGCCAGCGATGGAATAGGGTGGGGCGGTGAGGCCTGTGCAGCAGCACAGCCGGCCACGGGAGGCAGGAGCAGGCAGTCCCACCGACGCTGGTTTAGGCGGCTGGAGCAAGAAGATCAGATATTGAAGAAGAAGCACGACCTTTGGATTAACATCCCACTGTCAGTGCTGCTAGAATTGTTTGTGGACTAAGTTGACAAAGCCTTTCATACACGTCAACCTAGTAGACCCACAAGTCAGCCTCCAAATCTGTCCCAAACAGTATACAACCCGAAATTACTAGCCAGATTCAAATTAATTTAAAAACTAAACATACCTTAATTTAAATCCAAAGAAATTTTACCCGCACAAAAAAATGAAATTTAAAATATCAAAATCCAAAAGAAAAAAGTATTTTGGAACTAATTGCTTGTTTGTTGTATTTTTTCATTTTACAGCCCATTTATTATTACATATAACCCATTTCTTATTACTTATATCCCATTTTCTGGGCAAGCCCGAATACATTCCTCCTCATCTTGAAAGATTTCTAGCCCAGCAGGGCGTAGAAAAGCAAGTAGGCCTACGTTGGTTATTCTGCAAAAAACAAAAATAGCTGGGCTAGCCATTTTCAGAAATGTAAAAAAATTGGGCTGGTCATGTGGTAAACATATGAAATAAAAGCACTGGCTAGGCAGACACTGACTCGGCACAACCCGTTGATACCCTTCTCTCCCAAAAATAATTCATGCCTTTCTTTGGGTCCTGAGTGTCTGCCGCTCCTTGTGTTGTTATCTCGCTTATTGACTACGTTGACAGTGGCATGCGACCCAGATGTCAGGAAACTATCAGGAGGAACCTTTTTTTCTTGTAATAAAGGAGGCACTTGCTTGCCTACTGCCATGATCCTAGTGGGTCCGTATTGTCATCCGCACCATGTACAGTCATCTCCTTATTCCTCTCGGTTGTTGACCATGTTGACAACACCGGAGGGCGGCGCCGCGGCGAGGGAACCAAGGTGGAACTCTCAATTTTGTCCTCCTTCCTCGCAAAAAAAGAAAGAAAGAAAATCAAAGACTTGAGAAGGCGTATAGAACAAGGTAGTGTTCCAGTAAAGAGACGTTGCTGAGTTTTTGAAAAAAGAGAGACGTGCTCCTGTAGCTGGTTCGAATATGAACCTAGACTATGACTATATATGGTGCTATGCTACTCTGCAAGTAATGAAGCTGACATATCCAACATTCGCTTCTCATCTTCTCTACTTACTCTACCTAGCATCAGAAGCTCTGACCGCAGCAACCATGTCCGCTGGCTGCTCGTCCACCTGCTCTTCAGCAGGCAACAACCATATATGCGCCAAGTCACCACCCGTACCATCGCCTGTGGGTCTCATCACACCCCCTCTGGCACACGCACCGCAGCCGGTTGCTCATCGCAACCCACTGCCGTAGGTGTGGTGCCACTGCTGCAAATCAGGCGGAGTCGTCTGTCGTGTCTCAGCCACAATCCTCAACCATGGCTGAGTCTTCTACAAATGCCCGAATCATGGGGTAATAATATGCTTAAGTGTTGTTTAGCTGCTTTCAGTTGCTAATATTTTTAATAGTTTGGTTGATGATCTTCCAATTTGATTCATGCAGAAAAGGGAAGATTCATGTGATTTGTATTTCTGGCAAGTTGCTGATGTGGGGGGATGCAACTACGCTGATTATTTGGTTAGCCGAGGAATCCCAATACTAGCAGGTTGGGGTGTTGGACAAGTAACTGAAGGAACGTTATAAGAGGAAGATGCAAAGCAGAAGGTTAAAGATGTAGTCCCTCTGACCATGGCCAAGCAACAGCTGCTGAACGGCCTTGACAGCAATGAGGAGATGAAAGAGCTTGTGAAGATAATGGGCAAAATCGATGTACTCTGCTGGATGATTGTCTCTTTATTTCTAGTGTATGTAGCACTCGTGATGTATTCAGTGGCTATGACATGAACACTTTGCTGAAATTAGTAATGAATGAAACCTGTTTAGCAAGCTGGGCGTAGTGTTGTGAACATCTAATGATTTCTATTAATGGAAATCGTGAGGGGGGTATCCCCTTTTGCTCATGAATAAATAAATGTCAGAGGCCCTTTTGCTAATAAATAAATAAATTAGCAGAGGCCTTGTTGGGTCAGCTTTGTTCCCACTTGAAGACATCGAGCAAATTACAGTCCAACAGCAAACTATGTCATCAAATTCAAGTTTCACAGCCAAATATGAGTACAACTAAACAACAATGTCATCATGTTTTAGTCGTCATACAATGACCAAACACAAATCAACATACATAATAAGTGATGTTCTCACAACAAAATACTAAACAACAAGTTCATCAGGTTTCAGTTGTCATAGCAAACACAATTTTAAAAAAACTGATAGTGCAATTCAAAAGCTTACATGGCTCTTGAACCATTTCGCAAATCCTGCCATAACCAGTTTGTCAATGTTTCTTGGATTTTGCAGCAGTAACTCCTTTCTGTAAATGCTGCACAACATAGTGATCGCGTCAAACATCTAAATATATAAGAATGTTCTACAAGTTTAGTAGATTATGATGTATAAGTTGCAGTACTTAGCACTTACTCGATATAAGGTAGAATCTCAAGACAGTTATCAAATACATACCAAACCATTTTGTCCAAATATTTAGGTTTGTCGTCTTGTCGACTTCGAACAGAACAATCAAAAACATAGAGCCCGGGATTTTCTTCACCCACCTATTTGCTAAGCTGATCAACTGTTTCAATGTATTTTGAGCAGAATGTCAACGCTTGTGTAGCAATGTAGGCCTCTGCAATGGAACCCTCAGGTCTAGCTCTGTTCTTAACATTTCCCTTGAAAGTGCATAGCCGCCTTTCAATAGGCTATATCTAGCCATGTTGTACTGTACCTTTAAGTAGTGCCTCAGAAGGTAGATGAACAGCCAAATGCACCATCACATCAAAGAAGGCTGGAGGATATATCTTCTCAAGGTCGCATAGGATAGTTGGTATCTTATCTCTAAGATGCCCCAAAGCATCTATCCTGATATTTCTACAGAGTTCCCTGAAGAATTGTCCCGACTCTGCAACTGCTCTGTATAAGTCAGGGCGACACAATCCTCTAAGGATAACAGGTAAAACCCTTTGAAGTAGGACGTGGTAGTCATGAGTTTTCAACCCTTGTACCTTGTTTCCATATGCACTAACTCTCCTTTCAGGGTTGGAAGCAAATCCATGTGGGAATCTCGCACATGACAGGACCTCGCGTAATTCTTTTCTTTTTACCTTGTCCAAGACGTACACCGCTGGTGCCATATCCCGTGGTTTATCTTCATCTTTCACCTGCAAATCCTTTCTGATACCCAGGTGTGTCAAATCAATCCTAGATTTTAAGGTATCTTTCGTCTTGCCTTCAATATTAAGAAGTGTGCCGATAATGCTATCACATATATTTTTCTTGATGTGCATCACATCAAGATTATGCCGCAAATCCAAATCTTTCCAATACTCCAAGTCCCACAAAGTGGACCTACAGGTAAACAATAATCTCTCCTCTACCCTACCACACTTCCTTTTCCCGCTACAATTATCCAGATGGTTTCCTAGTGTAATATGCCTGACCTTCTCTAATTCCACTTGCAACTCATCAGCGGTGAGCCTCTTTGGTGCATCACGGTTTTCATGCTTTGCATTGAACACATATCTTCGGTATTTTGTAGGACACGACTTGTCCTTGGCAAGGAAACAACGGTGTCCAATGTAACAGATCTTGCTAAGTATTGCGTGTGATAGCGGATTCCTGTCACAGTGAACACATGCATTGTAACCATGTGTCATTCGCCCTGGCATAATGCACAAAGCCGGAGAATCATGGATGCACCAAATTATAACAACACGCAAAAAGAAATCAGCTGGTGGGCTGCTATATAGTTCTCGAGTGAGAACACCCCTCCATAGCTATTGAAGTTCCTCCACAAGAGGCTCCATGAATAAATCAAAGTCGTTTCCAAGACTTTTTGGACCTGGGATGAGCAAGGCCATCATGTAGTTTGATTCTTTGGTTCAGACATTTGGAGGCATGTTCTAAGGGATAACAAGCACTGGCCACATGCTATATGTTGTGCTCTGGTGGCCAAATGGATTAAATCCATCTGAAGCTAAGCCAAGTCTAATATTTCTCGGGTCAGCAGCAAATTTTTGGTGTTTGTGATTGAAGCTTCTCCAGTCACTACCATGAGATGGATGGCTCATTACATTCTGATCTCTGTGCTCCTGGTTCCTAGAATGCCACAGTACATCCTTGGATGAGCATGCGAGGAAGTGGCTTGCGGACAAGAAGGTGGAGATCAACGACCGTAGGAAGTACGAGGCGGCGAGGGCGGTTGCTACCCGGATGCAAGCGAACGAGGCAGCCCGGATGCAGGCGGAGCAGGCAGCCCGGATGCAGGTGGAGGAGGCGCCCATCTAGTGATCTGAGGCCATCCGGCATGCTCGGACATTGATTTCATTTTGCCATGTCTGGTTTGTTGAACTATGATTTGTTTTGCTTTGTTTCGAACTTTGGCATTCAGACAATTTTTATCATATGATCGACGTGCATGGATTTGAGGATTGGAATTTGCGGCATATGGATGCGCGGTGCAACATTTGAAGGGTGTCTGGTCAATGCCTGCGGACGCGTCTGCGGGCGTTTGAGGGTCCAGATTTGCCAAGTCCGATTGTAGATACTCTTATATGGAGATCTGCATCCCAAACTATATGGCTTAAACAAAATCAAATAGTGTTTCCATTTCCCCTTTGCAGGGCTAAGAGCATATATATACAACTTGGACTTCCCAAATTGATCGAACGGCCACAGGATCACTAAACGAATAGGAGAGAAGAATAAGTTAACCCAACTCCACAAAGCCTCCCTAAACGCCTAGGCTCCGACGTGCTAGGACATTTCCGATCAATGATCATACGTACCTATATAGAATTCGGCCCATCATAGAATATATTTTCTCTTTATTTATTCTTTTTCTCTTCATCTTCACCAATTACATACACGTGACCGAACGTATAAGGGAAATTGAGACATGATTGTGAAACAAAAATATGAGAAGTGACCGGTCATTGTACGTGCCCGGACGCATCCGCGCTCGTTTGAGGGGCGGAATTAGTTGTATGCAGCTGTAGATGCTCTAGTTAGGGCATCTCCAACGACAACCCGCAAATTTCCTCACGCATCCGTCCACGGATAGGGACGGACCAGTCCGTGGACACGGATGCGGGAGGTCGTCATCCACCCGTAGTTGCATACATTTTAACTACAACTCGAATCAACCGAACAAAATTCGATCAAAATGGGTACATTTTATATAAACACATCCGAATTTCATATAAACATGATGGATTTCATTACATTTACATCAAAGCTTTGCTAGTCCGGCTCTGAAGTTATAATTAATACCTAATCTAAATGGTCGCTGACGCCCTTTCCCCGTGTCCGGCCCTGAGCCCTGAGAACTGAAGCTTCACCATCTCTAGTTCTGCCTCGGCGCTCTCCAACTCCGTCTCCATAACCTCCGCCTCCGGAGGCCAAAGAAGTGAAGTTGTCTGCCTCCATATAGTCGCCAAGCGACTAGTCGACCGATGATGTTGAGCCCACCAAGCTTGGCGTCGGCAGGAAGGGAGGAGCGGTGGCCTTCCTGAGACACGAGCAACGGCGACCTACCATGCACTACTGTTCCTCGCTACCAGCGGTGCCCGGGACGTGTCGGTTTCATGGTCGTCGTGGCAGGGCGTGGACTCAGCGATGTCCTCCTCCTCGTCTTCGGTCTCACCGAACACCACCTCGCCCGCATCGTCGCTCTCCTTGTAGGCGGCCGCCACCTCCGCCACCCGCTGGCGGTACCGCCAGCGAGCGAGGCGGATCTCGCGGGCGGAGCAGTAGGTCTCGAGCAGATCCTCCTGCTTTGCCAGGTTCGCGTTCGACGCGACAACCCTACCGGCGGTGAGCTGCTCCTTTGCCTACACATGCTACTATAGAAGGTGGTTGTTGCAGGCGGCAGTGGCCTGCGCCTCCCGAAACTGCTCCTCCCGCACCATGTCCATGTAATGGGCACGAGCCTCGCCGATGGTCACGGTGCAATGCACCGGCGAGGGTGGCGCGGAGGAGGAGGAGGGTGGCCTTGGTTCATCGTCGACAGCGTCCTCCATTGGGACGTCGTTGTCCTCCGCTTGCCAGCCGGCCAGCCAGACGACAACAATGACGGCCATCTCCTTCTTCTTCTCCGACGTCAGCCCATCCCAGAGAGCTTTGCCGGGGGAGGAATCCATGGTGGGAGTGGTGCGGAGAGGAAACAGAGGTGGATGACTGCGGCTATGGCCGGGCAGCGGTTTATATAGCAATAGTGGGGGGGAGAGGGACGGGCGGGTGGCGCCGGAGGAGCGCCCCGGCAACCGCGTGCCATCAAGGTGGGCGGCACACGGAAGGACGGGAGGCACCGTAGGAGACGCCTCGGAAACCGCGTGCCATCAATGTGGGCGGCAGACGGACGGACGGGCGGTCGTCGTGTCGTTTAAACTCTCGGCAGTCGCCTGCACCAGGAAGCGGCGCGAGCGGCGCTCTCTCGGCCAGCATGCCGCTTCAATGCCGGCACCAGTGAGCGGTTCCGTCCGCTCTGCCGGGGCATGAATGCGGGCGTTGACGCTCTAGAGTGGCGCTGACCGAAAACACGTAGGAGGGGTGAGGGTTTTTTGGTGGGCCGAGGCGATCAGAAGCGGGTGTGACAGCGTCTGGACCATTCTGCGGACGGATACAGACTCTTGTTGGATGACTTCGACTAATCCAGATGGATTTTTTTTGAAAAGGGGGACTCCCCGGGCTCTGCATCAGAACGATGTATACGACCACCTTTATAAATAAGCAAATAGGTTCAAACAAGGTCTTACAGTCTGAAACAAAAGTAACGGCAAGCTCACACAGAGCCACAACGCCAAAAACACAAATGCCTAGAGGCCACAACCGGCTAGCATAACAAAGATAGGACAACTAATCGTCTATCCTATTACATGACCGCCTTCCAAACCGGTTGAAGATATCCCGTGCTACCATCTCCCACCAGATAGATCCAGTAACCAAACGCTCCCTGGCCTCCGTCGGAGTGAGTAACGACCACATACGGATCAACGCAGTGGCTCGGAATAAAATCTGCAAAAGATGAATATTTGTTGTTTTGTTAAAAATGAAATCATTTCTGCAATTCTAAATTGCCCACAATAAAGCACATACTCCTACACGAATGTGTCTAGCTGTTCGGACTCTATCCCAACAAGCCACGTTTCAAATAACGTACTGACAGAATTCGGCGGATTAATGTTAAAAGCAATGTGCACCGTCAGCCACAAAACTTTGGCCAACGCGCAATCAAAAGAGAGGTGCTTAAATAATTTCGTCCGGATTACAAAAACTATATCTAGTAGATCCTGTCTAGTTACGCTGATGCGGGATATTTGAGGGTATGCGTTGAAGATGCCCTTAAACAGCGCAACTGGGAGGGTAGCCTGGTCCTACCTTAACATGAACTTTTTGGGCGAATCCGTCCATCGTGCTCAATTGCACCAATTTATGCAGGATCGATGTAGACGACCAGCTAGATGATGGGCAGCATGTGCAACTGCGAGACCTGAAACGTGACACTACCCTGGTGAGTGGCGAGCGAGGAAAGGAAAGCTTGCGGGAGAAACTTTAGTTTCCAGAAGCCCGTCCCACTTGCTCGTCCCAGCGTCCAACAAGTCTTTTTTGGCAAACAAGTCTTTTTTAGTTTCCCAACAGAAAAAACTGCGCGCGCCTTTCGGTGCCACGCAAACGCAACGGCGCAGGCCATGTGAGCCCGTCCGCCAAAGGCAACCCACGACGACTGTTTACCTCCAGCGCTGCGCGTGCGCTGCAGTGCCGTGCAGCTATAGCCACTGCCCTGCCCACTGATGGCCAACAGCTGCGCTACCTGCCATAGTGTTTACTCCAAGCCAAGTTTACCGGAGGACAAAGCAAACAAACCTTTCCATAGTCAGAAGGTCAACTAGATCCGCTCAGAGTAGTAAAAACTCAACCATCAGGTTATCAAACGATGAAGCGACCGCGGAATCTGGTTGCAATTTGGGGCGACCGACAACGCAATTTCGTGCAAATGCAAGTGTTGGTGGTACGTTCGATCGAGGGCCGTCGGTGTGTGAGTGTGACCAGCTGACCATGTGTGTCTCACACCGACGCCGGTGCACGGAGGCTATTGATTAACCGAGTTAGTACCAGCGTAAACACGAGTCATCTTGCCTATGACTATGAGCGCAAACTGTGATGTGATCCCCCCCACTCGCGGTGAGTTAAGGGGCACAGAAACAGCAACTTGTACAAAAAGACGGTAGGTATGGGTGTGGCAAGGGAGCGGTGTAGAACCGGACACAGCTGCGCAAAAGAGATGGTAGGTGTAGGCCGGCTGGAAGGCATTTGGTATAACTGCTAGCTAGCTAGCTAGAGTGTCCTCGCTTTGGTATCTGATTCCGTTTGTAAGATCAAGTACACTTATTCAAGTAAGCAGAACAATCTGCTGGTCACAAACACCACACATGCATGGCTTGATCGTCCATAGCGGACGCGCGCCTAGGCTAGGCTCGCACTGCAGGTACAGTGCGCTCCACACGATTGACTGCCTAATTAAGGTCGCTCTCATCTGAGTGAAAAGCACACAACCACCACATTCCTGGTCGTGATTAACAAAAGGCCACCATTTTACGTTTTATTATTGGAAAAAGTCCATTTTAAACCCTGAATTCGTAGACGTTCGGCGAAACGAACCCCAAGTCAAAATCCCGGTCGATTGCACCCTGAACTATGCAATCCTGGTCTAAATCAAACCTTGACAAATTTCAACCGGGATTTGTCTAGCTGATGGGCCAAGGAGCACCGTCCTCCGCACTAGGCCAGCCCATTTATTTTTTTGTTTGCTCAAAAAAAATTCTTTGCGGCAGGAACTTCAGACGTACGCACAGTAAGAGCGGGACCTCGTACTCAGCGCTTTAGGCCGGTTCGAGCTGCTGGCGGTCGCGCGCGACGCGCGACGGGCCGGCCCAGCAAGCTGCTGACAGGAAAAATGCGAAGCAGAAAAAAATACAGTTTAGTTCGGCCGGATTGGAAATCGAACTCCCGCCACGTACGTCAACCAATATGACAAGCTCACGTTGCTGTTTATAAAAGGAAACAACACTATTTGACCTTATCTTCAGTACAAACAGTAAACATATAGCTGTATTATAAACCAGCTATAAATTATTTAAATAAAGAAAACACAAATTTAAAAACTGTTCACAAAAACAAAAAATTGAAAGAAATCAAAATTTTGAAAAAGAATAGTACCAATTGAATTCGCAAAAATGGAAAAAGTTTGTTAATTTAAAATAATTCATCAAATTTATTGAAATTTTTCAGCAATTTCAACAAAAAGTTCATTGATTTCGAAAAAATTCATCGAATTAGAAAAAAGGTTCACGAATTTGAATAAAGTTCATTGTTGAAATTTTTTAAATAAAAATTGAACATTTTCGTGATATACGTTGAACAGTATTTAATACATGTCGAACATTTTTGTGATATCCACTGAACAATATTTAAATTTCATTGAACTTCTTTGTAAGAAAACGGTTTTTTGAAGTAGTTCTATGTTTTAATTTAGAACAAATATTTGTAAACAGAAAAAAAGAATCGAACAAAGTAAGAAAGCACAATGAAACGTAAAAACAGAAAATCGAACAAGGAATGTTTTTGAATCTCGAAAGAAAATTAGAACGCATACGAATATTTTTTAAATTGGTGAACAATATTTGAAACAGAGATATTTTTTAATCCCTAACATTTCTTTAAAAGTTTTAAGAAATATAGGAAAAAGCATTCGAACAAATTTTAACAAAAACTAAAAGTGGGCGGCCCAAAGAGAGCAAGGTGTAGGGCCCTTTGTAAATTTTTATTTTTAACGAAGAAAACTAAAGCGGGCGGCCCAAAGGGATGCAGTGTGTGCCCTCGTGAAATCCCAAAGAATCCCGCCCATCCAAACGAGTCGAAGGTTTGATTTAGACCGGGATTGCATAGTTCAGGGTGCAATCGACCGGGATTTCGATTTGAGGGTTTGTTTCGCCGAACGTCTACGAGTTCAAGGTTTAAAATGGACTTTTTCCTTTATTATTAGCTTGTTTCACCGGACGCAACGGTAATCCAGGACACGAGGACAGCATAATTCCTTTCTTTCTTTTTGCTGGTCACAACTGTTGCCGAGGCTGCTAGCGCTTCCGCTTCACCTTCACGAAAGCCAGAGGCCATGGACTCGTCGTGAATGGTGGGCGGCCCCGCTAAAATAATTCGTGGTTGCTTGTTGGTCTTACATAGTTCGGCGAGATCTTCTCCCGCAACTTGGTGCGTGACGTACGTGCGCCGTTTTTTTTTTGAACGCAAGAAGGGCCCCGAAGGACCCAGACTATATTAGATAAGCATGCAACATCCTACATGAAGGCCCAATAGAAAAAGAAAATTACAACCCAGGCCGGACATTTTTGCAGATAGGACCCCAGACAACAATGAAGGAAATATGCCCTAGAGGCAATAATAAAGTTATTATTTATTTCCTTATTTCATGATAAATGTTTATCATTCATGCTAGAATTGTATTAACCGGAAACATGATACATGTGTGAATGCATAGACAAACAACATGTCACTAGTATGCCTCTACTAGACTAGCTTGTTGATCAAAGATGGTTATGTTTCCTAACCATGAACAAGGAGTTGTTATTTGATTAACAAGGTCACATCATTAGTAGAATGATCGATTGACATGACCCGTTCCATTAGCTTAGCACATGATCGTTTAGTATGTTGCTCTTGCTTTTATCCATGACTTATACATGTTCCTGTAACTATGAGATTATGCAACTCCGTTTACGGAGGAACACTTTGGTGCTACCAAGCGTCACAACGTAATCGGGTGATTATAAAGGAGTACTACAGTGTCTCCAAAGGCGGATGTTGGGTTGGCGTATTTGAGATTAGGTTTTGTCACTCCGATTGTCGGAGAGGTATCTCTGGGCCCTCTCGGTAATGCACATCATCAAGCCTTGCAAGCACTACAACTAATGAGTTAGTTGTGAGATGATGTATTATGGAGCGAGTAAAGAGACTTGCGTGTAACGAGATTGAACTAGGTATTGGATACCGACGATCGAATCTCGCAAGTAACATACCGATGACAAAGGGAACAACGTATGTTGTTATGCGGTCCGACCGATAAAGATCTTCAGTAGAATATGTAGGAACCAATATGGGCATCCAGGTCCGCTATTGGTTATTGACCGTGAATAGTTCTAGGTCATGTCTACATTGTTCTCGAACCGTAGGGTCCGCACGCTTAAGGTTTCGATGACGGTTATTATGAGTTTATGTATTTTGATGTACCAAGAAGTTGAGTCCGGATGTGATCACGGACATGACGAGGAGTCTCGAAATGGTCGAGACATAAAGATTGATATATTGGAAGCCTATGTTTGGAGTTCGAATGGTTCCGGCGGCGAAATTCTACGAGTAGGGAGGTTACTGGAACCCCGGGAGGTAAATGGGCCTCGATGGGCCTTAGTGGAAAGGAGAAGGGCAGCCCTAGGAGGCGCCACCCCCCCTTCCCTAGTCCTACTAGGACTAGGAGAAGGGCCCCCCCTCTCTCTTTCCCCTCAGGAATCCTAGTCCAACTAGGATTGGGGAATCCTACTCCCAGAGGAGTAGGACTCCTGGCGCGCCTCCTCTTGGCCGGCCCCCTCCCCTGCTCCTTTATATACGGGGCAGGGGGGCACCTTGAACACACAAGTTGATCTTTAGATCGTTCCTCGGCCGTGTCGGTGCCCCTTCCACCATATTCCACCTCGGTTATACTGTCGTCGAAGCTTAAGCGAAGCCTGCGCGATGAAACATCAAGATCGTCCCACGCCGTCGTCTTGTGGAACTCTCCCTCGACACTCGGCTGGATCGGAGTCTGAGGGACGTCATCGAGCTGTCGTGTGTCAAGAACTCGGGGCGTCGAGTAACGGCGCCGGATCGGTCGGATCGCGAGGAGAACGTCGACTACTTCCTCTACGTTGTGATCGCTTCGCTTGGTCTCACGAGGGTGCGTAGACAACACTCTCCCTCTCGTTGCTATACATCACCATGATCTTGCGTGTGCGTAGGAAAATTTTTGAAATTACTCGTTCCCCAACAGTGGTATCGAGCCTAGGTTTTTCTATGGTTTGATGTTTTGCACGAGTAGAACACAAGTGAGTTGTGGGCGATACAAGTCATACTACCTACCAGCATGTCATACTTTGGTTCAGCGGTATTGTGAGATGAAGCGGCCTGGACCGACATTACGCGTGACGCTTCGCGAGACTGGTTTCACCGCTCACGAGCACTCGTTGCTTAAAGGTGACCGGTGGGTGCTGTCTCTCTCACTTTAGTTGAACTGAGTGTGGCTCGCCCGGTCCTTGAGAAGGTTAAACGAGTCTATTTGACGAAATATCGTTGTGGTTTTGATGTGGGTGAGACTGGTTCTTGCTTAAGCCCGTAGCAGCCACGTAAAATTTGCAACAACAAAGTAGAGGGCGTCTAACTTGTTTTTGCAGGGCATGTTGTGATGTGATATGGTCAAGGCGTGATGCTATATTTTATTGTATGAGATGATCATGTTTTGTAACCGAAGTTATCGGCAATCGGCTGGAGCCATATGGTTGTCGCTTTATTGTATGCAATGCAATCGCTTCTGTAATGCTTTACTTTATCACTAAGCGGTAGCGATAGTCGTAGAAGCATAAGTTTGGCGAGGCGACAACGATGCTACGATGGAGATCAAGGTGTCGCGCGGGTGGCGATGGTGATCATGGTGGTCTTTGCAAGATGGGGATCGTGAAGCACAAGATGATGATGACCATATCATATCACTTATATTGATTTGCATGTGATGTTTATCCTTTTATGCATCTTATCTTGCTTTGATTGGCGGTAGCATTATAAGATGATCTCTCACTAAATTATCAAGAAGTGTTCTCCCGGTATGCACCGTTGCCAAAGTTAAATCGTGCCCGGACACCACGTGATGATCGGGTGTGATAAGCTCTCGTCCATCTACAACGGGTGCAAGCCAGTTTTTGCACACGAGAATACTCGGGTTATACTTGACGAGCCTAGCATATGCAGATATGGCCTCGGAACACGGAGACCGAAAGGTCGGCGTGAATCATATAGTAGATATGATCAACATAAGATGTTCACCATTGAAAACTACTCCATTTCACGTGACGATCGGTTATGGTTTAGTTGATTTGGATCACGTGATCACTTGGATGACTAGAGATGTCTTTACGAGTGGGAGTTCTTAAGTAATATGATTAATTGAACTTAAATTTATCATGAACTTAGTACTGATAGTATCTTGCTTGTTTATGTTTGATCGAGGATAGATGGCTCGTCTTTGTTGTTCCGTTGAATTTTAATGCGTTCCTTGAGAAAGCAAAGTTGAAAAATGATGGTAGCAATTACACGGATTGGGTCCGTAACTCTCGAGGATTATCCTCATTGCTGCATGTAAGAGCTACGTCTGGATGCACCGCTAGGTGACAGAACTCGCTTCTTTGAGCAACGCCGGATGTTGTGAGCGTCTGGCGAGCAAAGCGATGACTACTCTATAGTTCGATGTGCCATGCTTTACGGCTTAGAACCGGGACTTCAACGGCGTTTTGAGCGTCATGGAGCATATGAGATGTTCGGAGTTGAAGTTAATATTCAACAGAATGCGGGATTGAGAGATATGAAGTCTCCAATAAGTTCTATAGCTGCAAGATGGAGGAGAACAGTTACATTAGTGAACATATACTCGAGAATGTCCGGGTACTATAATCACTTGACACAATTGGGAGTTAATCTTCCGGATGATTGTGTCATTGATGAATTCTCAATCACGCCACCAAGCTACAAAGGCTTCGTGATGAACTATAATATGCAAGGGTTAGTAAAGACTATACAGAGCTCTTACGCAATGCTAAAGGCTGCGGAGGTAGAAATCAGAAGGAGCATCAAGTGTTGATGGTCAATAAGACCACTAGTTTCAAGAAGAAAGGCAAAGGGAAGAAGAAGGGAATCTCAAGAAGAACAGCAAGCAAGTTCTTTGCTCGGAGAAAAAACCCAAGTCTGGCCCTAAACCAGAAATCGAGTGTTTCTCTTTGCAAGCGATAGTCCTTTGAAGCGGAACTGCCCCAAGTATTTGGCGGATAAGAAGGATGGCAAGGTGAACAAAGGTATATGTGATATACATGTTATTGATGTGTACCTTACTAGAGCTCGCAGATAGTACACAGGTATTTGATCTGGGTTACATTGCTAATATTTGCAACTCGAAGCAGGGACTACGGATTGCGAACACCGGCAAAGGGCGAGGTGACGATCTGCGTGGGAAATGGTTCCAAAGTCGATGTGATCGCGGTCGGCACGCTACCTCTACATCTACCTTCGGGATTAGTTTTAGACCTAAATAATTGTTATTTGGTGCTGTGTTGAGCATGAACATTATATCTGGATCTTGTTTAATGCGAGACGGTTATTCATTTAAATCGAGAGAATAATGGTTGTTCTATTTATATGAGTAATATCTTTTATGGTCATGCACCCTTGAGAGTGGTCTATTTTGATGAATCTCGATAGTAGTGATACACATATTCATAATGTTGAAACCAAAAGATGCAGAGTTGATAATGAAAGTGCAACTTATTTGTGGCCTTGCCGTTTAGGTCATATCGGTGTAAAGCGCATGAAGAAACTCCATCTTGATGGACTTTTGGAGTCACTTGATTATGAATCACTTGGCACTTATGAACCGTGCCTCATGGGCAAGATGACTAGAACACCGTTCTCGGTACTATGGAGAGAGCAACAGATTTGTTGGAAATTATACATACTGATGTATGTGGTCCGATGAATGTTGAGGCTCGTGGCGGATATCGTTATTTTCTCACCTTCACAGATGACTTAAGCGGATATGGGTATATCTACTTAATGAAACATAAGTCTGAAACGTTTGAAAAATTCAAAGAATTTGAGTGAAGTTGAAAATCATCGTAACAAGAAAATTAAATTTCTACGATCGATCGTGGAGGTGAATATTTGAGTTCGAGTTTGGTCTACATTTGAAACAATGCGGAATAGTTTAGCAACTCACGCCACCGGAACACCACAGCGTAATGGTGTGTCGAGCGTCGAATCGTACTTTCTTGGATATGGTGCGATCTATGATGTCTCTTACAGATTTACCGCTATCGTTTTGGGGTTATGCTCTAGAGGCGGCGCATTCACCTTGAATAGAACACCGTCGAAATCCGTTGAGACGACACCTTATGAACTATGGTTTAGCAAGAAACCAAAGTTGTCGTTTCTTAAAGTTTGGGGATGCGATGCTTATGTGAAAATGCTTCAACCTGATAGCTCGAACCCAAATCGAATGTGTCTTCATAGGATACCCAAAGGAGACAGTTGGGTACACCTTCTATCACAGATCCGAAGGCAAGACATTCGTTGCTAAGAATGGATCCTTTCTAGAAAGGAGTTTCTCTCGAAAGAAGTGAGTGGGAGGAAAGTAGAACTTGATGAGGTAATAGTACCTTCTCCCATACTTGAAAGTAGTTAAATCGCGAAACGGTTTACGAGACACCTACACCAAGTAGTGAGGAAGTTGATGATGTTGATCATGAAACTTGAGATCAAGTTACTCTGAACCACGTAGATCAACGAGTAAGATCCGCACTGAGTGATGCGGTAATCCTGTTCGGAAATCATGCTACTAGATCATGATGAACCTCGAACTATGAAGAAGCGATGGTGAGCCCAGATTCCATAAAATGGCTTGAGGCCATGAAATGCGAGATGGGATCCATGTATGAAAACAAAGTATGGACTTTGGTTGACTTGCCCGAGGTAGGCAAGCAATAGAAAACAAGTGGATCTTCAAGAAGAAGACCGAC
This sequence comes from Aegilops speltoides, assembly GCA_021437245.1. Classification (NCBI taxonomy): domain Eukaryota; kingdom Viridiplantae; phylum Streptophyta; class Magnoliopsida; order Poales; family Poaceae; genus Aegilops; species Aegilops speltoides. The sequence goes on from CM038141.1 coordinate 143,937,404, forward strand.
GCCGACGGTAATATTATCGTCTATAAAGCTCGACTTATGCAAAAGGTTTCGACAAGTTCAAGGGATTGACTACGATGAGACCTTCTCACCCGTGGCGATGCTTAAGTCCGTCCGAATCATGTTAACAATTGCCGCATTTTATGATTATGAAATTTGGCAAATGGATGTAAAGACTGCATTCTGAATGGAAGAAGAGTTGTATATGATGCAACGAGAAGGTTTTATCGATCCAAAGGAGCTAACAAAGTGTGCAAGCTCCAATGATCCATATATGGACTGGTGCAAGCATCTCGGAGTTGGAATAAGCGCTTTGATAGTGTGATCAAAGCATTTGGGTTTGTCTGAGACTTTTGGAGAAGCTTTGTATTTACAAGAAAGTGAGTGGGAGCTCAGTAGCATTTCGATATTATATGTAGATGACATATTGCTGATCGGAAATGATATAGAATTCTGGATAGCATAAAGGGATACTTGAATAAGAGTTTTTCAATGAAAGACCTCGGTGAAGCTGCTTACATATTGGGCATTAAGATCTATAGAGATAGATCAAGGCGCTTAATTGGACTTTCACAAAGCACATACCTTGACAAAGTTTTGAAGAAGTTCAAAATGGATCAAGCAAAGAAAGGGTTCTTGCACGTGTTACAAGGTGTGAAGTTGAGTCGGACTCAATGCCCGACCACTGCAGAAGATAGAGAGAAATGAAAGATGTTCCTATGCTTCAGCCATAGGCTCTATCATGTATGCAATCTTGTGTACCGACTGATGTGTGCCTTGCTATAAGCCTAGCAGGAAGGTACCAAAGTAATCCAGAGTGGATCATCGGACAGCGGTCAAGAACATCTGAAATACGAAAAGGACTAAGGATATGTTTCTCGTATATGGAGGTGACAAAGAGCTCATCGTAAACAGTTACGTTGATGCAAGCTTTGACACCGATCCGAGACGATTCTAAATCGCGACGGATCGTATTTACACTAAGCGGAGGAGCTGTCGGTTGGTGCGTTCTAAACAAAGCGTCGTGGCGGGATCTACATGTGAAGCGGAATACATAGCAGCTTCGAAGCAGCTAATGAAGGAGTGCGGATGAAGGAGTTCATATCCGATCTAGATGTCATACCTAGTGCATCGGGTCCAATGAAAATCTTCGTGACAATCTTGGAGCAATTGCCTTAGCAAAGGAATCCAGATTTCACAAGAGGACCAAGCACATCAAGAGGCGCTTCAATTCCATCCGGGACTTGGTCGGTGGGAGACATAGAGATATGCAAGATACACACGGATCTGAATGTTGCGGACCGTTGACTAAGCCTCTTCCACGAGCAAAACATGATCAACACCAAGACTCCATGGGTGTGAGAATCATTACTATGTAATCTAGATTATTGACTCTAGTGCAAGTGGGAGGCTCAAGGAAATATGCCCTAGAGGCAATAATAAAGTTATTATTTATTTCCTTATTTCATGATAAATGTTTATCATTCATGCTAGAATTGTATTAACCTAAACATGATACATGTGTGAATGCATAGACAAACAACATGTCACTAGTATGCCTCTACTAGACTAGCTTGTTGATCAAAGATGGTTATGTTTCCTAACCATGAACAAGGAGTTGTTATTTGATTAACAAGGTCACATCATTAGTAGAATGATCGATTGACATGACCCGTTCCATTAGCTTAGCACATGATCGTTTAGTATGTTGCTCTGCTTTTATCCATGACTTATACATGTTCTGTAACTATGAGATTATGCAACTCCGTTTACGGAGGAACACTTTGGTGCTACCAAGCGTCACAACGTGCTGGGTGATTATAAAGGAGTACTACAGGTGTCTCCAAAGGCGGATGTTGGGTTGGCGTATTTGAGATTAGGTTTTGTCACTCCGATTGTCGGAGAGGTATCTCTGGCCCTCTCGGTAATGCACATCATCAAGCCTTGCAAGCACTACAACTAATGAGTTAGTTGTGAGATGATGTATTATGGAGCGAGTAAAGAGACTTGCGTGCGAGATTGAACTAGGTATTGGATACCGACGATCGAATCTCGGGCAAGTAACATACCGATGACAAAGGAACAACGTATGTTGTTATGCGGTCGACCGATAAAGATCTTCGTAGAATATGTAGGAACCAATATGGGCATCCGGTCCCGCTATTGGTTATTGACCGTGAATAGTTCTAGGTCATGTCTACATTGTTCTCGAACCGTAGGGTCCGCACGCTTAAGGTTTCGATGGCGCTTATTATGAGTTTATGTATTTTGATGTACCGAAGAAGTTGAGTCCGGATGTGATCACGGACATGACGAGGAGTCTCGAAATGGTCGAGACATAAAGATTGATATATTGGAAGCCTATGTTTGGAGTTCGAATGGTTCGGGCGGCGGAATTCTACCGAGTCTGGGAGGTTACGGAACCCCGGGAGGTAAATGGGCCTCGATGGGCCTTAGTGGAAAGGAGAAGGGCAGCCCTAGGAGGCGCGCCACCCCCTTCCCTAGTCCTACTAGGACTAGGAGAAGGGCCCCCCTCTCTCTCTTTCCTCCAGAATCCTAGTCCAACTAGGATTGGGGAATCCTACTCCCGGAGGAGTAGGACTCCTGGCGCGCCTCCTCTTGGCCATGGCCCCCTCCCCTGGCTCCTTTATATCTGAGGCAGGGGGCACCTTGAACACACAAGTTGATCTTTAGATCGTTCCTCAGCCGTGTCGCGTGCCCCTTCCACCATATTCCACCTCGGTTATACCGTCGCGAAGCTTAGGCGAAACCTGCGCCGATGAAACATCAAGATCGTCCTGCGCCGTCGTCTTGTGGAACTCTCCTCGACACTCGGCTGGATCGAGTCTGAGGGCGTCATCGAGCTGTCGTGTGTCAAGAACTCGGGCGTCGAATGTAACGGCGCGGGATCGGTCGGATCGCGAGGAGAACGTCGACTACTTCCTCTACGTTGTGATCGCTTCGCTTGGGTCTCGAGGGTGCGTAGACAACACTCTCCCCTCTCGTTGCTATACATCACCATGATCTTGCGTGTGCGTAGGAAATTTTTTGAAATTACTACGTTCCCCAACAAACAAAACTAAAAAGCAATCGAGTGCTCTTCACCGTCTTCGATCCTGGCCCGATCCCACCATCGCCGGGGACGAAACCACTTGGGGCGGAGGAATGGCTACAGCACCACCGGCGAACAACCGGAGGTAGACAGTTGAAGTACCAGTCGAAGAACATGTTAAACTGCCTCCTATATGGCTCAGCGGACAGGAGGAAATACAGGAGCCGGACGTCGTCGCCGGAACTCCGAGTGGTCGCCTTTCGACCCGAGAAGATGCAGCCAGCCTTGATGGCGAGAACCTCGTGGTGCTCTCTGCACCAAGATCCCCAACCATTTTCTGCAAAACTTGGGCTCCAAAGACCTTGAGAGAGGATAGAGCAACTAAATCCCTTCCCCCCCTCTTCTTCCAGTCCACCTCCATGGCAGCTCGAGAAGAAGTGGGATAGAAGGGGCTTGAGCTCCAGATCTGGGACACCCACGAGCTTATTTGGGGGAGGAACGCCGACGAAAATCTCCTCCGCCTCTGGCTCCGACCACCGGAGCACCGTGAAGAGGAGCTTCACCGCCGCAAGCAGCTGGTCGCAGCTCACCTGCACCAGCCGCATACCTCCCGACGGCATGACGCCAATCCTAAAAGCAACCTTACATCTACTCTGTACAACAACCCAAGCTCTTCTTCCTGCCCTACTCCGGCCGGCCACGCCGTCGGAGAGGAGAGGGGCCCGAGCCGGGCCTGAGCAAGAGACGACTCTCAAGACGAGGAGGGAGAAGAGGAGGAGAGGAAGAAAATAGGACCGTGTACGTGCGCCGTTGACAATCGTCTTTTCAGTGCAACGCTAGGCAGTAGGCACGTATTCTCAGGTGACGATCACGGTGCGGGGGCACGTGCACTGATAACGTTTTCCATGGCCACTTTTACACAGGTGGTGTGGTGTGCTGGACTGAAAATTGCTGCCTTGGCGTGGAAACCAGGCTAATCTCGGCCGGGACAACTGCGCGCCTTGCATTGTTGCATGCTGGACCAGTCGTTGGTCCTGCACGCTATTTCTGCACAGTGGAGCGTTACGCGAGGTTTCACCGTGCATGGAATGGATCTGGCCGGGGCGTCACGTGATGCTATACCTACTTAATCCTAGCAAGGTAATTAACATAATGTGCAATGTGTGGGTTGTTGATTGGAGATTGGGGGAGGAAGGAGTCCAACCCATGAAAACCGGGACGGAGAGAGAGAGAGAGTTAGTTAAGCAATTTATGTTAACTCTTTCGTAGGTTCCCGTAGATGTAACATTTTTTGGGGTCAGGTCAGCACAGTGTGTAGAGTTCTCGACATGTCTCGCCGTTTTATTTATTTTACTATTGCAGGTTTTTTGGCAAATTTTACTATTGCAGGTATCATGCCCACATTTCGACGGGCTGGAGGAGGGCGACATGTCTCGCCGTGTTATTTTCTTACCATTACGCGCGCATCCCCCCTCATCGCCGCTTTCAGGCGCCCCCCCCCCTCCTCATCTGCGCTGGGCCGACCCGTCATCCTTTTTCGTCTTCTGTTTTAACGCGCAAAAAATTGCGCACGTGTTGTGATTCGAACCAGCGATTTCTTTTACTAACCACCCAACCAACTTACCTGATCCAGTTAGTTACATCTTTTCCATTCTTTCTTCTTTCTTATTTTTTTTCTTTTTTTCTTTTTTTGGAATGGTTTTGTTCGTTTTTTTCATTTTTCTTTTTACCTTTTTCCCCTTTTTTTCCATTTTTGTTTTGCTAATGATCAAACTGTTCTCAAATTCGTGATTTTTTCAAATTTGATGATTTTGTTTTCAAAAGCGATGCACTTTTTTCAAAACCAGTGAGCTTTTTATAAAATCAATGAATGTTTTTCAAAATTGATGAAAAATTTCATAATTCAGGTTTCTTTATTTGTGTAACTTTTTTCCAATCTCATGAACTTTTTTAAACCAGGGAACATTTTAATAAACCCATGGTCTTTTTTCTATTTCACGAGCATATGCAAAATCGGAAAAAAAAATATAGATGATGTTCTTTTTCCTGAACCAGCAGTATAACACAACGCAAAAAACAAAATGGGAGCAAGGCGAGTTGATCGAGTGAATGAATTTATTTATTTAGCGAGCGAGCGAACAAAGGGAAACGGGACTGAGGCGAGTCGATGCTTAATGGGCCGCGGTCCGCTGCGTTTTCGTGAGCACCCGAAGCCACCAGTTAGGAGGTCCCTCTCTCGCCCTCCTCTTGCATGATCTAGGCGATAGCAGTCCAGCTTGGGCTACATGCGTGTCTATTGAGAACAACTAATCTACTCCTTGGGAGCCCTGCAAGGGTCACTTTTGGTGGGCTGGTAGTGATGGAGTCATGTACCTAGGGTAGGGTCATAGACCTGATCTAAATACCCTACCCAAGGACACCCTTAGAAGAGATCACCTTCCAGTCGACCTACGAAGACTCCACTCGACGTACTTGAAGGACTCGACCATGAAGATTCACTCGACCACCAGAAGGTCAAGAAGCGCTCTGTACTGCAACGGTCTCTAATTAAGTAGACTTTATGGTAGTTAAGAAACTTTATGTGAGGGCGTTACCAGTAACGCCCCAGACTTAATGTACTTTAAACCCCGCATTACTGAGGGCCGGAGGGGTCTGGCAGGCACCATATAAGCCACCCCCACCTCAGTGTAAAGGGTTCGCACCCCTGTACTTCATATACACATAATCCACTCGACCGCCTCCGGGCTCCGAGACGTAGGGCTTTTACTTCCTCCGAGAAGGGCCTGAACTCGTACATCTCTTGTGTTTACAACCTCTCCATAGCTAGGACCTTGCCTCTCCATACCTACCCCCACTCTACTGTCAGACTTAGTGAAGGAAATATGCCCTAGAGGCAATAATAAAGTTATTATATATTTCCTCATATCATGATAAATGTTTATTATTCATGCTAGAATTGTATTAACCGGAAACATAATACATGTGTGAATATATAGACAAACAGAGTGTCACTAGTATGCCTCTACTTGACTAGCTTGTTAATCAAAGATGGTTATGTTTCCTAACCATGAACAAGGTGTTGTTATTTGATTAACAAGGTCACATCATTAGTAGAATGATCGATTGACATGACCCATTCCATTAGCTTAGCACACGATCGTTTAGTATGTTGCTACTGCTTTCATCCATAACTTATACATGTTCCCGTAACTATGAGATTATGCAACTCCGTTTACGGAGGAACACTTTGGGTGCTACCAAACGTCACAACGTAATCGGGTGATTATAAAGGAGTACTACAGGTGTCTCCAAAGGCGGATGTTGGGTTGGCGTATTTGAGATTAGGTTTTGTCACTCCGATTGTCGGAGAGGTATCTCTGGGCCCTCTCGGTAATACACATCACTGAAGCCTTGCAAGCACTACAACTAATGAGTTAGTTGTGAGATGATGTATTACTGGAACGAGTAAAGAGACTTGCGTAGCGAGATTGAACTAGGTATTGGATACCGACGATCGAATCTCGGGCAAGTAACATACCGATGACAAAGGGAACAACGTATGTTGTTATGCGGTCCGACCGACAAAGATCTTCGTAGAATATGTAGGAACCAATATGGGCATCCAGGTCCGCTATTGGTTATTGACCGTGAATAGTTCTAGGTCATGTCTACATTGTTCTCGAACCGTAGGGTCCGCACGCTTAAGGTTTCGATGGCGGTTATTATGAGTTTATGTATTTTGATGTACCGAAGAAGTTGGTCCCGGATGTGATCACGGACATGACGAGGAGTCTCGAAATGGTCGAGACATAAAGATTGATATATTGGAAGCCTATATTTGGAGTTGAATGGTTCCGGTGAAAACAGAATTCTGAGTACCGGAGGTTACGGAACCCCGGGAGGTAAATGGGCCTTAGTGGGCCGAGGAGAAGAGGAGGGCCGGCCGGGGGTGGCGCGCCCCCCCCCCCAGTCCGAATAGGACAAGGAGGCGGCGCCCCTTCCTCTTCCCCTCCCCCAATCCTACTCCAACTAGGAAGGGGAGTCCTACTCCGGTGGGAGTAGGACTCCTCCGCCCCCCTCTGGGCGGCCGCACCTCCCCCTCCCTCCTTTATATCTGAGGGCAGGGGGCACCCTAGAAGACACAAGTATTGATCTACGGATCGTTCCTTAGCCGTGTCGGTGCCCCTTCCACCATATTCCACCTCGGTCATACCGTCGCGAAGCTTAGGCGAAGCCTGCGCCGTGAAACATCAAGATCGTCCCACGCCGTCGTCTTGTGGAACTCTCCTCGACACTCGGCTGGATCAGAGTACGAGGGGCGTCATCGAGCTGTCGTGTGTCAAGAACTGGGCGCCGAATGTAACGCGCCGATCGGTCGGATCGCGAGGAGAACGTCGACTACTTCCTCTACGTTGTGATCGCTTCGCCGGGTCTACAAGGGTATGTAGACAACACTCTCCCCTCTCGTTGCTATACATCACCATGATCTTGCGTGTGCGTAGGAAATTTTTGAAATTACTCGTTCCCCAACAGTGGTATCCGAGCCTAGGTTTTTATGGTTTGATGTTTTGCACGAGTAGAACACAAGTGAGTTGTGGGCGATACAAGTCATACTTCCTACCAACATGTCATACTTTGGTTCAGCGGTATTGTGAGATGAAGCGGCCTGGACCGACATTACGCGTGCGCTTCTGCGAGACTGGTTTCACCGCTTCGAGCACTCGTTGCTTAAAGGTGACCGGTGGGTGCTGTCTCTCTCACTTTAGTTGAACCAGAGTGTGGCTCGCCCGGTCCTTGAGAAGGTTAAAACGGAGTCTATTTGACGAATATCGTTGTGGTTTTGATGCGTAGGTGAGACTGGTTCTTGCTTAAGCCCGTAGCAGCCACGTAAAATTTGCAACAACAAAGTAGAGGACGTCTAACTTGTTTTTGCGGGGCATGTTGTGATGTGATATGGTCAAGGCGTGATGCTATATTTTATTGTATGAGATGATCATGTTTTGTAACGAAGTTATCGGCAATCGCGAGAGCCATATGGTTGTCGCTTTATTGTATGCAATGCAATGCATACTGTAATGCTTTACTTTATCACTAAGCGGTAGCGATAGTCGTAGAAGCATAAGATTGGCGAGGCGACAACGATGCTACGATGGAGATCAAGGTGTCGCGCGGTGGCGATGGTGATCATGGTGGTGCTGCGGAGATGAAGATCACGAAGCACAAGATGATGATGACCATATCATATCACTTATATTGATTTGCATGTGATGTTTATTCTTTATGCATCTTATCTTGCTTTGATTGACGGTAGCATTATAAGATGATCTCTCACTAAATTATCAAGAAGTGTTCTCCCGAGTATGCACCGTTGCCAAAGTTAAATCGTGCCCGGACACCACGTGATGATCGGGTGTGATAAGCTCTCGTCCATCTACAACGGGTGCAAGCCAGTTTTGCACACGCAGAATACTCAGTTATACTTGACGAGCCTAGCATATGCGAGATATGGCCTCGGAACACGGAGACCGAAAGGTCGGCGTGAATCATATAGTAGATATGATCAACATAAGATGTTCACCATTGAAAACTACTCCATTTCACGTGATGATCGGTTATGGTTTAGTTGATTTGGATCACGTGATCACTTAGATGACTAGAGGATGTCTGTCTAAGTGGGAGTTCTTAAGTAATATGATTAATTGAACTTAAATTTATCATGAACTTAGTCCCGTAGTATTTTGCAAATTATGTTGTAAGATCAATAGCTTGCGTTGTTGCTTTCATATGTTTATTTTGATATGTTCCTAGAAAATTGTGTTGAAAAATGTTAGTAGCAATGATGCGGATTTGATCCGTGATCTGAGGTTTATCCTCATTCTTTGCCTGAAAGAATTATGTCCTTAATGCACGCTAGGTAGCGGACCTATTGCGGGAGCGGATCTGGCGTTATGAATGTTTGGCTAGCTCAATATGATGACTACTTGATAGTTTTGTGCACCATGCTTTATGGCTTAGAATCGGGACTTCAAAGATGTTTTGAACATCATGGACCATATGAGATGTTCTAGGAATTGAAGTTAATATTTCAAGCAAATACCGAGTTGAGAGATATGAAGTCTCCAACAAGTTCTATAGCTAAAAGATGGAGGAGAATCGCTCAACTAGTAAGCATGTGCTCAGATTATGCAGGTACTTCAATCGCTTGAATCAAGTGGGAGTTAATCTTCGGATAAGATAGTGATTGACAGAATTCTCTAGTCACCATCACCAAGTTAGTAGAACTTCGTGATGAACTATAGTATGCAAGGGATGACGAAAATGATTCCCTGCTCTTCGTGATGTTGAAATAAGCGAAGGTAGAAATCAAGAAAGAGCATCAAGTGTTGATGGTTGACAAGATCACTAGTTTCAAGAAAAGGGCAAAGGGAAAGAAAGGGGAACTTCAAGAAGATTGACAAGCAAGTTGTCACTCCCACGAAGAAGCCCAAATCTGAACCAAAGCACAGCCGAAGTGCTTACATCGCAAAGGAAATGGTCCTTTGAGCGGAACTGCCCTAAATATTTGGTGGATAAGAAGGATGGCAAAGTAAAAAAAAAGGGGTATATTTGATATACAGGTGTTTGATGTGTGCTTTACTAGTGTTTATAGCAACCCCTCGGTATTTGGTACTGGTTCAGTTGCTAAGAGTAGTAACTCGAAATGGGAGTTGCAGAATAAACAGAAACTAGTTAAGGGTGAAAGTGATGATGTGCGTTGAAAATAGTTTCAAGATTGATATGATCATCATCGCACACTCCCTATACTTTCGGGATTAGTGTTGAACCTAAATAAATGTTACTTGGTGTTTGCGTTGAGCATGAATATGATTTGATCGTGTTTATTGCAAAACGGTTATTCATTTAAGTAAGAGAATAAACTGTTGTTCTGTTTACATGAATAAAACCTTATATGGTTACACGCCCAATGAAAATGGTTCATTGGATCTCGATCGTAGTGATACACATATTCATAATATTGAAACCAAAAAGGATGCAAAGTTAATAATGATAGTGCAACTTATTTGTGGCACTGCCGTTTAGGTCATATTGGTGTAAAGCGCATGAAGAAACTCCATACTGATGGGATTTTGGAATCACTTGATTATGAATCACTTGATGCTTGCGAACCATGCCTCATGGGCAAGATGACTAAGACTCCGTTCTCCGGAGCGATGGAGCGAGCAACCGACTTATTGGAAATAATACATACCGATGTATGCGATCCAATGAGTGTTAAGGCTCATGGTGGGTATCGTTATTTTCGACCTTCACAGATGATTTGAGCAGATATGGGTATATCTACTTGATGAAACATAAGTCTGAAATAGTTGAAAGGTTCAAAGAATTTGAGTGAAGTGGAAAAATCATCGTAACAAGAAAATAAGATTTCTCGATCGATCGCGGAGACAAATATTTGAGTTTCTGAGTTTGGTCTTCAATTAAAACAATGTGGAATAGTTTCACAAATTCATGCCACCTGGAACACCACATTATAATGGTGTGTCCGAACGTCATAACCGTACTTTATTGGATATAGTACAATCTATGATGTTTCCTACCGATTTACCAATATCGTTTTGGGATCATGCATTAGAGACAACTGCATTCACGTTAAATAGGGCACCATCTAAATCCGTTGAGACGACACTATATGAACTGTGGTTTAGCAAGAAACCAAAGTTGTCGTTTCTTAAAGTTTGGGGCTGCGATGCTTATGTGAAAAAGTTTCATCCTGATAAGCTCAAACCCAAATCGGAGAAGTGCGTCTTCATAGAATACCCAAAGGAAATTGTTGGGTACACCTTCTATCACAGATCCGAAGGCAAAACATTCGTTGCTAATAAATGGATCCTTTCTAGAGAAGGAGTTTCTCTCGAAAGAAGTGAGTGGGAGGAAAGTAGAACTTGATGAGGTAATTGTACCTTCTCCCTTATTGGAAAGTAGTTCATCACGAAATCTGTTCTGTGACTACTACACCAATTAGTGAGGAAGCTAATGATGATGATCATGTAACTTGGATCAAGTTACTACCGAATCTCGTAGGTAAACCAGAGTGAGATCCGCACGAGTGGTACGGTAATCCTGTTACGGAAGTCATGTAACTAGACCATGATGAACCTACGAACTATGAGGAAGCGATGATGAGCCCAGATTCATGAAATGGCTTGAGGCCATGAAATCGAGATGAGATCCATGTATGAGAACAAAGTGTGGACTTTGGTGGCATTGCCGATGATCGGCAAGCCATAGAAAATAAATGGATCTTCAAGAGAAAGATGGACGCTGATAGTAGTGTTACTATCTACAAAGCTCGACTTATGCAAAAAGGTTTTGACAAGTTCAAGGTGTTGACTACAATGAGATTTTCTCAAGCTGTAGCGATGCTTAAGTCTGTCCGAATCATGTTAGCAATTGCCACAATTTATGAAATTTGGCAAATGGATGTAAAACTGCATTCTGAATGGGTTTTAGGAGGAAGAGTTGTATATGATGCAACCAGAAGGTTTTATCGATCCAAAGGGAGCTAACAAAGTGTGCAAGCTCTAGCGATCCATCTATGGACTGGTGCAAGCATCTCGGAGTTGGAATATACGCTTTGATAAGTTGATCAAAGCATATAATTTATACAGACTTGCAGTGAAGCCTGTATTTAAATGAAAGTGAGTGGGAGCACTACAGCATTTCTGATAAGTATATGAGAATGACATATTGTAGATCAGAAATAATGTAGAATTATTCTGCAAAGCATAAAGGAGTGTTTGAAAGAAGTTTTTCAAAGAAAGACCTCGGTGAAGCTGCTTACATATTGAGCATCAAGATCTATAGAGATAGATCAACATGCTTGATAAGGTTTTTCAATGAGTACATACCTTGACAAGATTTTGAAGCAGTTCAAAATGGAACAGTCAAAGAAAGAGATCTTGCCTGTGTTACAAGGTGTGAAATTGAGTAAGACTCAAAACCCGACCACGGCAGAAGATAGAAAGAGAATGAAAGTCATTCCCTATGCCTTGGCCATAGGTTCTATAAAGTATGCCATCTTGTGTACCGATCTATTGTATACCCTGCCTTTGAGTTTGGCAAGGGGTACAATAGTGATCTAGGAGTAGATCATCGGACAGCGGTCAAAATTATCCTTAGTGGAATAAGGATATGTTTCTCGATTATGGAAGTGAAAAAGGTTAGTAAGTAAAGGGTTACGTCGATGCAAGTTTTGACACGATCTGGGTGACTCTAAGTCTCGATCTAGATACATATTGAAAGTGGGAGCAATTAGCTAGAGTAGCTTCGTGCAGAGCATTGTAGACATAGAAAATTGCAAAATACATAACGGATCTGAATGTGAAAGACCCGTTGACTAAGACTCTCTCACAAGCAAAACATGATCACACCTTAGTACTCTTTGGGTATTAATCACATAGCGATGTGAACTAGATTACTGAATCTAGTAAACCCTTTGGGTGTTGGTCACATGGCGATGTGAACTATGGGTGTTAATCACATGATGATGTGAACTATCGATGTTAATCACATGGTGATGTGATCTAAATTATTGACTCTAGTGCAAGTGGGAGACTGAAGGAAATATGCCCTAGAGGCAATAATAAAGTTATTATATATTTCCTCATATCATGATAAATGTTTATTATTCATGCTAGAATTGTATTAACCGGAAACATAATACATGTGTGAATATATAGACAAGCAGTGTCACTAGTATGCCTCTACTTGACTAGCTTGTTAATCAAAGATGGTTATGTTTCCTAACCATGAACAAGGTGTTGTTATTTGATTAACAAGGTCACATCATTAGTAGAATGATCGATTGACATGACCCATTCCATTAGCTTAGCACACGATCGTTTAGTATGTTGCTCTGCTTTCATCCATAACTTATACATGTTCCTGTAACTATGAGATTATGCAACTCCGTTTACGGAGGAACACTTTGGGTGCTACCAAGCGTCACAACGTGGCGGGTGATTATAAAGGAGTACTACAGGTGTCTCCAAAGGCGTATGTTGGGTTGGCGTATTTGAGATTAGGTTTTGTCACTCCGATTGTCGGAGAGGTATCTCTGGGCCCTCTCGGTAATGCACATCACTTAAGCCTTGCAAGCACTACAACTAATGAGTTAGTTGTGAGATGATGTATTACGGAACGAGTAAAGAGACTTGCGGTAACGAGATTGAACTAGGTATTGGATACCGACGATCGAATCTCGGGCAAGTAACATACCGATGACAAAGGGAACAACGTATGTTGTTATGCGGATCGACCGACAAAGATCTTCGTAGAATATGTAGGAACCAATATGGGCATCCAGGTCCGCTGTTGGTTATTGACCGTGAATAGTTCTAGGTCATGTCTACATTGTTCTCGAACCGTAGGGTCCGCACGCTTAAGGTTTCGATGGCGGTTATTATGAGTTTATGTATTTTGATGTACCGAAGAAGTTGAGTCCCGGATGTGATCACGGACATGACGAGGAGTCTCGAAATGGTCGAGACATAAAGATTGATATATTGGAAGCCTATATTTGGAGTTGGAATGGTTCCGGTGAAAACAGAATTCTGAGAGTACAGGAGGTTACTGGAACCCCGGGAGGTAAATGGGCCTTAGTGGGCCATGAGGAGAAGAGGAGGGGCGGCCGGGGGGTGGCGCCCCCTCCCCAGTCCGAATAGGACAAGGAGGCGGCGCCCCCTTCCTCTTCCCCTCCCCAATCCTACTCCAACTAGGAAGGAGGAGTCCTACTCGGTGGGAGTAGGACTCCTCCCGCCGCCCCCTCTGGGCCGGCCGCACCTCCCCCTCCCTCCTTTATATCACGGGGGCAGGGGGCACCCTAGAAGACACAAGTATTGATCTACGGATCGTTCCTTAGCCGTGTCGGTGCCCCTTCCACCATATTCCACCTCGGTCATACCGTCATGAAGCTTAGGCGAAGCCTGCGCCGTGAAACATCAAGATCGTCCTGCACCCGTCGTCTTGTGGAACTCTCCCTCGACACTCGGCTGGATCGAGTCGAGGGCGTCATCGAGCTGTCGTGTGTCAAGAACTTCGGGCGCCGAGTAACGGCGCGGGATCGGTCGGATCGCGAGGAGAGCGTCGACTACTTCCTCTACATTGTGATCGCTTCGCCGGGTCTACAAGGGTATGTAGACAACACTCTCCCCTCTCGTTGCTATACATCACCATGATCTTGCGTGTGCGTAGGAAATTTTTTGAAATTACTACGTTCCCCAACACTTATAACCACAACAGTTGGCGCCCACCGTGGGGCAGGTGTTTTAGCGATTTTTTGGAGAAGTTGTGATTCTTCCGAGTACTTTCATCATGGTTGTTGCTGGAGTTTTGGTCGAGGGCCTCGAGATCCGTCTCGGCGCTCTCACCTTCATCGCCGACGACTCCGCTTGGCTCCAGGAGGCTCCACTCGACGTTGATGCACTCCCCGTCCGCGGTGCGACGCATTTTCGCGCATGTGTCCACGGCGTTCTGCTGCGACAACCGTCGACCCCGTATCGGTCGACTCCCCTATCGGTCACCCTTCTGGTCTCCCACCTGCGCAAGCGCTCTGGTCGGTCGAGGCTCCAGCGGTGGGTGAAGCACGCGGTGGCTCGCCAGAGAGCCACCGCCCAAGTTGCGGCAATCGAGCCCGACGAATCCCTCTACGGCCTGTTCGACCTGTCGACTAGCTCCGTAGAGACTGCATCCGAATGCGATAGCAGTGATCCGGCGGTGAAAATCTTGATGGTCAACGGACCTCGCAGTCCTCCTGGCTTCGCTCATGAGGGCGGGGCAGGCGGCGGAGGCGACCCCGCACGAGACCACGAAGAGTACCAGCCCGAGCCACTCGACTCTGCGAGAGGAAGAGCTTCACCGCAGAACATGGATGCCACGCATACTCCCATCGCGGGAGAAACCCCGAGGCTCGCGCCTTGGAGGAGGCACGTTTGCCAATTTGGCTAAACGCGCTCGTCTGAGAACCTTCAGCGAGCACTTCCGATGAGCGTCTCGCGACAACGAGTTCCCGACGCCAATCGGCGTCAACTCTTCCCGCCGACTCGGTATATCGAACCCCAATTCAGAATTTAGCAACCGCAACCCGTATAGCGAGTCCACCCAGCCCTCTCGGTCGGAAGCTGGCAGAGGCTTCATGCGGATCGAGGATTTGCTCCGGGCGTGAGGAGACCAAATTCAGCCGTGTCGCGATCGTGCAGCAGAATTCCACGATCGATCCGTCGCTCTGAATCTGGTTCGATCGGCTCACGATCCCGAGATCGCCTCCGCGGCGTGAAGGACGCGAGAATCGGCGAGACCAGTACGATGATCGGCACGATTGTGATGATAGGCGTCGAGTGCCCACTTCCCCCCCGAGGGGTGGGTCTTACGCTCCTCGGCAGCAAGATGACAGGCGTCAACTCAGTGTGGGGCGAAGAGCTCCTGTCGACCCCCGGGAACCAGGCTTCGACGCGCGATCCATTATCGTGCAAGGCTTGGTCGACCGAAACAGAGCCCATCGAGGCGGCCCGACAGAGACGCGCCCACGAGCAGTCGAGTGCATGTTTCTGGTCCAGAATGTTTCAGCAGGGCTATCAGAGCCGCGGTGATTCCCCCCAATTTCAGGTTGGCAACTGGAGTAAGCAAGTTCACCGATGAGTCCAAGCCTGAAACTTGGCTTGAGGACTACCGAGTGGCGGTTCAGATTGGTGGTGGGAATGACGAGGTGGCCATGAAGCATTTGCCCCTCATGTTGGAAGGTTCTGCCAGAGCGTGGTTGAATCAGTTACCTCCTAGCAGCATTTACACTTGGGAAGATCTATCCCGAGTGTTCGTCAGAACATTTGAAGGAACTTGCAAGCGACCCGCTGGATTGACAGAGCTGCAAGTTTGTGTGCAGAAGATGAATGAGACTCTCAGAGAGTATATTCAGAGATGGATCACTTTGCATCATACCGTGGAGAACGTGTTCGATCATCGAGCGATCTGCGCCTTCAAGGATGGTGTCAAAACGAGAGAATTGAGTTTGAAGTTTGGTCGAACCGAGACATGACCCTGAGTGGGATGATGGAGATTGCTACCAAGTATGCCAACGGCGAAGAAGAAGACCGACTCCGAAGCGGCAAGTACAAGCCGAGTCAGTCGGAGAAGGGAAACACCAGTCGGAAACAGAAGTGGAATGCTGAACCAGCAGCTCCTAGAGAGGCTCTGGCCGTGACTCAGGGAAAGTTCAAAGGGAAAACAAAGGATCCTAGAACCCTAAGAAAGTGAAGGATAAAGAGGGAAACGACGTGATGGATATGCCGTGTCACATCCACACGAAGAAAGATGAAGAGGGCAATATCATTTACCCAAAGCATACCACTCGCCAATGTCGACTCCTGATCCAGCAGTTTCAAGGAAAACAGTCCAAGGACAAGGAAAAGGAGTCGGACAAGGCCAAAGACAAGGAGGACAGTGAGGGAGGATATCCGCATGTCAACTCCACTCTGATGATCTTCGCAGATGTGGAAAGCAAGAGCCGACTGAAGGTCATTAATCGTGAGGTGAACATGGTTGCCCAATGAAACCAAGTTATCGAGATGGTCCCAAACACCCATCACATTCGACCGGTCGATCACCCGACTCATATTGCCACCCCAGGAGGCAAGCTTTGAGTGGTCGACCCGGTTATCGAAGGCACTCGATCGACGAAAGTCTTGATGGGCGGTGGTAGCGGACTGAACTTGTTGTATCTGAACACTGCGAAAGGAATGGGCATTCGATGTCGGACCGAGCACCGATAACATGAGCTTTCATGGAGTTATACCGGAAAGAAAGCTGAGTCACTCGTCCAAATAGCTCGGGCGTGGTGTTTGGTGATTCAAAACATTTTCGCAAGGAGAAATTGGCGTTTGAGGTCGTGGATTTTCGGGCGCATACCATGCCATTTTGGGGAGACCAGCTTACGCACGTTCATGGCTCGACCATGTTACGTGTACCTCAAGCGAAGATGCTCGGCCCCAAGGAGTGATCACTTGCCACCGGTGATCGGAAAAAGCGAAGAGTGTTTTCGAAGGGCTCAAAGATTGCGATTCCTGTGTGACAGCGATCGAGTTTGAAGAATACAAGCAAAACGCAGATCCGAGTGATTTGCTGCGAACCAAGAAACCCGCCACGGAATCTGCATTTCAGTCGTCCGGTGAGACGAAGCCTGTCCACATCCACCCGACCGACCCAAATGCAGCCCCGACCCACATCTCAACAACACTCGACCCAAAATTGGAAGAAGCGCTCATCTAGTTCCTCCGTGAGAACTGGGACATTTTTGCATGGAAGCCAGCTGACATGCCGGGTGTTCCCAGGGGACTGGCTGAGCATCGCCTTAGAGTCGACTCATCAGCAAAACCAGTTAAAGAGCATCTTGACGGTCCGCCGTCCGTAAGAGAAAGGCTATTGGTGAGGAAGTGGCTCATTGTTGGCGGCAGGATTTATCCGAGAGATATACCACTCAGTGGCTTGCTAATGTAGTCATGGTCCCTAAGAAGGACAAATCACTCCGAATGTGCATTGATTTCAAGCACATCAATCGAACCTGCCGAAAGATCATTTTCCTCTCCCTCGCATTGATCAAATTGTTGACTCGGCGCGGGATGCGAGATTGTCTTTTCTAGACGCCTATTCGGGTACCATCAGATCCGTCATGCGGACCCGATGAGATAAAAACAGCTTTCATCACTCCATTCGGTGCTTCGCTATATCACCATGCCATTCGGCCTCAAGAATGCCGGAGCCACATTTATGCAAATGATTCAGAAGTGTTTGCTCACTCAAATCAGTCGGAATGTGGAAGCGTATATGGATGATATCGTCGTCAAGTCACGAAAAGGTTCCGACCTGCTCACTGACCTCGCCGAAACATTTGCCAACCTCAGAAGGTATGATATCAAGCTCAACCCATCAAAGTGCACATTCGGAGTTCCTGGTGGAAAGTTACTCGGTTTTCTCGTTTCCGAGTGAGGGATCGACGCTAATCCAGAGAAGATCGGCACTATTCTCTGAATGAAACGCATACTGTCGAAAGTGCACGATGTCCGGAAGCTTCTTGGATGCTTGGCGCATTAAGTCGATTCATCTCACGACTCGGTGAAAAGGCATTGCCTCTTTACCGGTGATGAAGAAGGCGAACAAGTTGAGTGGACTCGAAGCGATGCAGCGTTTGCCGAGCTAAAAGCTCGCTCTCCACCCAGCCCGTGCTTGCTGCTCCAATCAGCAAAGAGCCTCTGTTGCTTTATATCGCAGCCACAGGACAAGTCGTCGATCTTGTACTTACGGTCGGCGGGAAGAAGAAGGAAAAGCCTTCAAAGTTCAGCGCCAAAGGTATTATTTATGCGAAGTTTGACTCCATCAGCGAGATACCCTCATTATCGAAGCTTGTGTATGGGATATACATGACCACGAAGAAGGTTGCTCATTATTTCTCGATCATTCTATCACGATCGTCGTGACGCTCCACTTTCGAGATTTTGCTGTGAGATGCAATCGGTCGAGTGGCGAAATGGGCGATTGAACTTCTTCCCTTGATATCAAGTTTGAGGCAAAGAAAGCCATTAAGTCGAGCAATAGCTGATTTCCTCGCCGAGTGGATTGAACAACAACAGCCGATGAAGTTCACTCGAGCATTGGACCATGTTCTTTGATGGCTCTAAGATGTTGAATGGTTCCGTCTTTGGGTTGTCTGGTTTCCCCAGAGGAGATAAGCTCGGATATGTGCTCCAGATTCACTTTGATTCCTCCAACAATGAGGCAGAGTATGAGGCCCTCTTATATGGATTAGCATGGCCATTTCACTCGGCGTCCGTCGCTTTGATGGTCTATGGCGATTCAGATTTAGTGGTCGACCAAGTGATGAAGGAGTGGGGCGTGAAGCCCACCATGATTGGATCTTGCAATGCAATGAGGAAGCTGGAAAAGAAGTTTGAGGGTTAGAGCTCCATCATATACCCCGTGAAAAATCAAGCGGTGATGATCTAGCAAAGATAGGTTCCAAGAGAGAAGCCATTCAGTGGTGTGTTCTTGGAGCATATCCATACTCCATCGAAAGAAGATCCTTTCACCGAAGAAGCTCCACAGCCCAAGAGTGCCACAGATCCGATCGAGGTTGAGGTCCCAAAGAAGGGTCGACTTGGTCATGGAGGTCTTAGTGGTCATTCCCGACTGGACAGTTCCATATATCGCGTATATCCTGAGAAAAGAGCTCCCGGAGGATGTGGAAGAGGCTCGACAGATCGTCCGTCGATCCAAGGCCTTTACCGTAATCAAAGGACTGTTGTATAGAGAGAGCGCGACTGGAATTGGTCAAAAGTGCATAATGCTAGAAGAAGGTCGAATCATCCTTGATGATATCCACTCGGGGACCTGTGGTCATCATGCGTCCTCTCGGACCATCGTGGCCGAAGCATACCGAGCAGTTCTCTTGCCAAAGGCGAATGAGATGGCAAAGGAAATAGTGGACAAGTGCGAAGGATGCCAGTTCTACTCAAATATGTCACACAAGCCTGCGTCAGCTCTGAAGACCATTCCGCTCATCTGGCCCTTCGCAGTATGGGGGTTGGATATGGTCAGTCCCTTAAGAACAGGTCGAAGCGATTTCACGCATGTGTTGGTGGCAGTCGACAAGTTCACCAAGTGGATTGAGGCTAAGCCCATCAAGAACCTTGACGCTTGATATGCTGTTAGCTTCATCGAGGCGATACTCGGATATGGAGTCCCGCACAAAGATCATTACGAGATAATGGGTCAAACTTTGACTCGGAGGAATTCAGGATTTCGCAACTCTCAAGGCACACGAGTCGACTACGCTTCATCGCCCATCCGCAATCGAATGGACAAGCGAGCGAGCCAATGGCACGATCCTCAAAGGTTGAAACCCCGATGATCGTGATCTCAAACATGCGGCTGGAGCATGGGTCGATGAACTTCCCTCGGTGCTTTGGGGACTGCGGACCACACCTAATCGGTCGGCCGGAAGAACTCCATTCTTCTTGGTCTACGGAGTCAAGCGTCTTGCCGAGTGATCTTCTCCACAATGCTCCTCGAGTTGAACTCTACAATGAAGCAGAAGCTGAACAAGCGCGGCAGGACGCAGTCGACCTTTTAGAGGAAGAAAGGGAGATGGCTCTGATCCGATCGACCATCTACCAATAAGACTTGCGTCGCTTCCACGCCAGAAATGTGAGGGGTCGAGCCTTCCAGGAAGGGATTTAGTTCTCCGAGTGGATCGTGAAACAACACAAGCTTGCTCCTTCTTGGGAAGGGCCCTTCATCGTCACCAAGGTTCTCCAAAGCAGGCGTACCGTCTTTACAACGTCGAACACAATATCGATGAGCCCGAGCTTGGAGCGCGGAACTACTCCGCCCATTTTACATAAGTTTATCACTCGGATGAGTTGTAATAAAAGTATACAGAGTCCATGTTTTACCGGATAATAGTGTCATATTTTCCCAAAGATTTTTGTCACTTTTATTTTGTTCAATAAAATTTCCCTCGATGGGTGACTTAGCCGCGAATCCGTTTAGCCTAAGTTTGTAAAAAAATCCTTACCGGTGATGAGCCAGCCTCTCACTCGGGGCTTAGCTAGAATCCGTTTCGCCTAAGTTTCAATAAAATCCTACCGAGTGGCGAGCCAGACTCCCACTCGGGGGCTTAGCTGAAGTCCAAGTACTCGCCTAAGTTATAAAAATCCTGCCGAGTGGCGAGCCAAACTCCCACTCGGGGGCTTAGCTGCAGCCCAGCCCTCGCCTAAATTTGAACAAAATCCTACCGAGTGATAAGCGAGACTTTCACTCGGGGGCTTAGCTGCAGTCCGAGCACTCGCCTAAGTACAAATACAACGTGCGCCCGCAAGGAGGACGAGGTGCAGGTCGACTGTGTCCCTCTCCTCTGAGCTACGCCACAAGTACAATGTGCGGTCGTAAGTAGGACGAGGTACAGGTCGACTGTGTCCCTCTCCTCTGAGCTACGCCACAAGTACAATGTGCGGTCGCAAGGAGGACGAGGTGCAGGTCGACTGCGACCCTCTCCTCTGAGCTACGCTACAAATACAACGTGCGCCCGCAAGGAGGACGAGGTGCAGGTCGATTGTGTCCCTCTCCTCTGAGCTACGCCACAAGAACAATGTGCGGTCGTAAGTAGGACGAGGTACAGGTCGACTGTGTCCCTCTCCTCTGAGCTACGCCACAAGTACAATGTGCGATCGCAAGGAGGACGAGGTGCAGGTCGACTGCGACCCTCTCCTCTGAGCTACGCCACAAATACAACATGCGCTCGCAAGAAGTACGAGGTACAGGTCGACTGCGACCCTCTCCTCTGAGCTATGCCACAAATACAACATGCGGTCGTAAGGAGGACGAGGTGCAGGTCGATTGTGTCCCTCTCCTCTGAGCTACGCCACAAGTACAACATGAAAATCCTACCGAGCAAGGAGCAAACCTCTCACTCGGGGGCTTAGCTGCAGCCCAGTGCTCGCCTAAGGTATAAAAATCCTACCGAGTGAAGAGCAAACCTCTCACTCGGGGCTTAGCTGCAGCCCAGTGCTGCGCCTAAGGTATAAAAATCCTACAGAGTGAGGAGCAAACCTCTCACTCGGGGCTTAGCTGCAGCCAGTGCTCGCCTAAGGTATAAAAATCCTACCAAGCGAAGAGCAAACCTCTCACTCGGGGGCTTAGCTGCAGCCCAGTGCTCGCCTAAGGTATAAAAATCCTACCGAGTGAAGAGCAAAACTCTCACTCGAGGGCTTAGCTACAGCCCAGTGCTCGCCTAAGGTATAAAAATCCTACCGAGTGAAGAGCAAACCTCTCACTCGGGGGCTTAGCTGCAGCCCAGTGCTCGCCTAAGGTATAAAAATCTTACCGAGTGTGGAGCAGACCTCCTACTCGGAAGCTTAGCTGCAGCCCAGTGCTCGCCTAAGTGAATTAAGGAATAAGTTGACGGCAGTGAGCGTCTTGCTTTAAACCTGCAAAAGACATTTCGAGCCAAAAGCAAGCATATTCAAACATCAAATCCAAGTTCAGATCGATACCTAAAGGAACCGAAAGTGCTCAGGTGCTAAGCCTGTTAAGGTTTATCGGTTACAAAATCACTCGGCATACCGAGGCAAATTTAAAGTGTCGAGCTCAAAGAAGTTTTTTACCCCTCTTGTGGAGGGCTGGAAGGTGCAACAAACTCATCAAGATCGATCCCGTCCGCAATCCGAGTGGCGGCAGCGATGAAGGTTTCCATGAAGGACCTGAAGTCATGTTTCTTGGTGTTGGCCACCCGAAGAGCCGCCAGCTTGTCTTCTCGCGCATCTTTGCAGTGGACTCAAGCCGACGTAGCAACATCTGCGCCGACCGAAAGCAGAGGACTTTTTCCACTCCACACTCGACCGGGAACCGTGTTCATCGAGCCATCAGCGACTTCGAGGTTGTTCTCGAGCGTCTCCACAGGCGAGCGTTGTGTCAATGTGAAAGTGGCGACCTTGACCTTGCGAGATAGTCCACGACAGCTGCAACGCAGGACTCAAGTCGGAACACATTCATAGCGACTTCGCCGTTCACGGAGAGTTGGCGGGGTCGAGTTCGATTCAGCCGACTAGTTTCCTCTTCAAAGTTTTGACAAAATTCTGCAAATACAATCACCGAATCAAGGCAATGGTCGAATGGAAAGATCATTTGTTGAAAATGATTGTCGAGTGTAAAGGATTACCTTGAGCATGAGGAACAACTTCTTGGCAAGTCCACTCGTAAAGGCCTCGGATCATTCTTCTTCCCAGCTAATTGGTGGCCTTGTCATTGAGCAGCTTTGTCGTTCTTCAGTCGACTAACCTCCTTGTTGGCAATCTCAAGAGCAGCTTTCAGATTGGTATTTTCTTCTTCGAGCTTGGCGACTGAAGCTAACTTCTCATCAGCAAGTTTGGTCTTCTCAGCCAGTTCAAGATCTTTTTTCCTCTGGGCCTCCTTCAACTTGCCTGTAAAGCAGATGAAGGTCAGATTTTGAAACAGATGAAAGACAAAAACAGTCGTCGAGGTCTCACTGAACATACCTTTGGTCTCCTCCTTCGCCTTCGTCAGATTCTCTTGGACCAGCTTCAGATCCAGCTCTAGCTGGATGTGCTTGTTCTCCAGCTCGGTGTAACGAGCTGCAAGGTCGCAAGATTTCTGCGAAGAATCAATCGACAAAATGTCAAAGATAATTCACTTCCGAGTGGATAAGGAAAAGTCATGTGTTTCTAAGACTACAGCCGAATGCAAACATTCGACCGTAGTCTCGGGGACTACACCCAGTGGGTTCACTCAGCGTGCCCCCACTGGTCCTATTAAGATAGAGTCGACCAGTCGACTAAAAAAACAACGAGCGTATTCTTGATCAGAACCGATCGCCGGCGATCGACCACGATCTCGGGGACTAGACCCAGTGGGTGCACTCAGCGTGCCCCAACCGGTTTGAGAAATCCATTCGACTCAGTCGAATGACGAAAAAACTTAACTTATAAAGCCTAAGGCCGACTGCCAGCACTCGACCTTAGCCTTGGGGACTACACCCAACGGGTGCACTCAGCGTGCCCCCGCTAACACGGAGTTTCAATTGACACACCCAGTGGGTGATTGCTATGGATTCCGGAAAGAAAAGCTTTTTGATAGCATATCCTAACAGAACAAGCGATGGTCGACTGACCTGAACATTGCTTTGAAGGGTAGAGCTGGCGTCGTAAGCCGCTTGACTTGCTTCCCGGATGGCCTTCACCTGCTCCATCATGATCCCTGCTTGGCGTATTGCTTCCTTCGCAGCACTAGCTTGGTCCTCTGGGATGTGGTGCATCGTGAAGAGGGAAGGTTGTGCGGCACTCGACGAAGCGGGATGAGCACTCGTCAACGGCACCGCGAAAGACACGGTGTGTCGAGTGGTATTGTCCTCCTCCGCGACCAGAGTCTCGGGCGCCGTCACATCTTGGGCCATCCTGCTGGCAGACGCTTTCCTGCTCCTCCTATGCTTCAGTGGTTCCTCATCGTCATCATCATCAGGAAGAGTGATAACGACATTGGATGGGGCTACAGAAAAGAATCAGAATTAGGGACGAAGAGTCAATCGACTAAAAACGAAATTAAGAGAGTGGTACCTGGTTTTGAGGTTGCGGCATCCTCCATCTCATGGTCGTCAGCCCTGGCTGAGGTCTCAGAAGTAGCAGCACTGCAATTCCAAAAAATCAGTCGGCTGACTCAAGTGTCAATCAAAGATAAAGCTCGCACAAAACAAGAAGACTCAAGCAGCATGTTTACCCTGATATGGTGGGGATGGACACCTTCATATTCGGCAGGACTTTGGTCGGCTTCTACGGTGCCACCCTGGACTGCTTCGGAGCCTTTTCAGTCGGCACCGGAGAAATGGTCCGAGGGCGCTTGGTCGACTGCGCGACAGCCGCAACCCCCTTACCCCGTTCAGTCGCAGGGTCATGGACAAGCTTCGATCGCCTTTCCAAGCGCGGTGGTGCGACCTCCTCCTCCTCCTCTTCTTCTTCCTCCTCATCGTCGTCATCATCATCATCATCTTCAGCAGCATCCGAGTCCCACTCCTCCTGGCTCTCGCCCCCACTCGCTTCTCCTTCTTCAGTCGGAGTCTGTGCTCCATTGGGCATTGAGTACAGTTCGGTGAGGGCCTGTTAGACATCAAGACAAAGCTCAATCAACCAATTTGCGAAGAAAACGGAAATAAGTATGGCAAGAATACAATTGGAGGTAGAGTGGACATACCTTGTCGGGAATGCTGCAATGGTCGAGTGGAGGAATTCTTCTGGCTCCACGAGGGTTATCCTTGTTCCCAGTGACCGCGGCCATCCACCTTTCCAGCGTGGCATCGTCGATTGCTTATGGGTTGATTCGAGTCTCGTCTTCAGTCCCGTGGTACAACCACATGCAATGGCTCCGGAACTGAAGAGGCTGGATACGCCGCCTAAGAAAAACCTCCAGGAGATCCATACCCGTCACTCCCTCCCGAACCAACTGGACCACGCGCTCCATCAGCATCTTCACGTTGGCTTTCTCCTCTGGAATCACCTTCAGAGAGGAAGGTTTGTTGGCTCTGTCCATGGTAAACTGAGGGAGTCCACTCGACTGCCCTGGCGTCGATTCATCCCGGCAGTAGAACCAGGTCGACTGCCAACCTCTGACCGACTCGGGGAACGTCATGGCTGGGAAGGTGCTCTTGTTCCTCATTTGGATCCCCAGACCTCCACACATCTGGATGACTTTGGTTTTGTTGTCATCTGGACTCGCCTTCTTCACGGTCTGGGAGCGACACGTGAATATATGCTTGAACAGGCCCCAGTGCGGTCGGCAGCCCAGAAAGTTCTCACACATGGACACAAATGCGGCAAGGTAGGCGATAGAGTTCAGAGTGAAGTGGTGGAGTTGCGCTCCAAAAAAGTTCAAGAAACCACGGAAGAAAATACTCGGCGGCAAAGAAAACCCGCGGTCGACGTGGGTGGCCAGAAGGACACACTCACCCTCTTCTGGCTGGGGTTGCCACTCGTTCCCCGGGAGCCTTGCTGCTCCGTGGGGGATCAGGCCGTCGTTGGCCATATCGAGGAGATCCTTCTCCGTGATGGTCGATCGGATCCAATCTCCTTGGACCCAGCCGTGCGGCAGACGAGATCTAGACGAAGACCCGCCGCGACTGGTGGTTCTCCCCTTCGCCTTCCCCGTTGCCGACGCCTTCTTTCCGCGCTCCAGTGCCGCCGTCTTATCCTTCACCATGGCTGCCGGCGAGGCGCGCGAGGAGCGGTTGTGCGGAGGCGAGAGCGGGCGCAATGGGCGGAGGCAGGGAGAGCAGAGAGAGAATGCAGAGGCACTGTTCAAAGTTCCTCGCCCGGCACCTTTATAAGTTCACTTCCGAGTGGATGACAGGTGGGCCCGAGCGATCCAATCACATCCCGAAATAGTCGCGCGGGTGCGATACGTGGAGAAAAAGGCGGCGCAAGAATCGAGGCGTCCATGCCCTATCCCATCCGAGCACCGCCGTCCGCCCCGCTTCGCGCGCTTCCCCAAATTTCGTATCCCACAAAATCCGCGAACGGCAGATCAATCTGTCAGGCGCGAGATCTCCCGCGATCCGTCGCTCAGAAATTGTTAAGTTCAAAAGGTCACTCGACAAAAGGAAAGAATGGATCGAGTCGACTGAAGAAAAGTTGCTAATTATCAACAAAGAGATTATTAGTCCAAGACAACGCATGACCAGCATGCAAAGGCCAGTCGGAAACAACATCAACTCCTTCCTCACTCAAGCCTCAATCCATTCGGGGGCTAATGATGGAGTCATGTACCTAGGGTAGGGTCATAGACCTGATCTAAATACCCTACCCAAGGACACCCTTAGAAGAGATCACCTTCCAGTCGACCTACGAAGACTCCACTCGACGTACTTGAAGGACTCGACCATGAAGATTCACTCGACCACGGAAGGTCAAGAAGTGCTCATCTTGCAATGGTGCGTAATTAAGTAGACTTTATGGTAGTTAAGACACTTTATGTGAGGCGTTACAAGAACACCCTGACTTAATGTACTTTAAACCCGCATTCTTGAGGGCGGAGGGGTCTGGCAGGCACTATATAAGCCACCCCCTACCTCAGTGTAAAGGGTTCGCACCCCTGTACTTCATATACACATAATCCACTCGACCGCCTCCGGGCTCCGAGACGTAGGGCTTTTACTTCCTCCGAGAAGGGCCTGAACTCGTACATCTCTTGTGTTTACAACCTCTCCATAGCTAGGACCTTGCCTCTCCATACCTACCCCCACTCTACTGTCAGACTTGGAACCACGACAGGTAGCGCGTCACTGGCGTGCTATCAGGCGGCGTCACGTATCGCGTGCTGGGTGCTCCCACTCGATTTTTTTGCATATGTTTTTGGCTTTTAGATAATTTTTTTGGGGACGGGGGATCGACTTTCGGTTTTCCTTAAGCTATGGACAAAAAAAGATTGAAAAAAATTTGGGTGAGAAAATGTGTTTTTTTATGAGAGGCAGAAATTTACTTTTCATGGAGTCACGGATTTGCTTCCGCGCGAGGCACGAAAAAGAAAAAAACATGTTTTATTTTATTCAGTGAGAGGCACTGACTCACAGATTTGCTTCCGCGAGAGGCACAGACATGCCTCTCGGAAAGAAGGGAAAAACACATTTTCTTTTTCTTCCGCGAGTGGCACGGATTTGCTTGTGGCAAGAGGCACAACCATGCCTCTTGGAAAAGGAAAAAAACTTGTTTAATTTTTTCCTGTGAGGGACACAGGTTTACTTCTCGTGGAGGTACAAATTTGCTTCCTCGAGAAGCACGGTCATGCCTCTCGGGTTTTCTCGTCCAATTTTTTTGTTAAAAAAATTTCTCAAAGCTTATAACCACGGGGTCTAGTTTTGAAGATCCTGACGTGAGGAATCCAGCGGTGAAAACAGTTTGAGATTTGGACGCATGATTTAAGAGATAAAACGTTTTGAATGAATGAACCTACGAAAAAAGGAAAAACACCCAGTGCGCCAATTGTCGCAACCTGAGAAGGTAGGAGAAACCTTTGCAAGGAGTACTTCTTAATTACTGATTTTGGAGTACTCAAAAAGTAATAATAGTGATTTTTTGAATCTATTCCCTTAAAAGCTCTATAAAAATTGTAGCTAAGCAGGCCAATAGTGCAAGTTCTATTCTGCGCCTTAAGCACCGGGTACAGCTGTACAAATAACCTCCCTGTACCTCGGAGATTTCTTCCCTCTCGTTAGGGTTTGCCCCTCCCGGAGGCGATTCAGCTGCCGTCGAGATTTTTCCTTCCCTGATTGTCGTTCCTCCAATGGCTTGATTCGGAGTGACCAAGGGACGATCCTTGGATCACTGCCTGCTCTTGGTCGAGCGCTAAAGGTGACATCCTAGGGTTCTACCAACAAAGCCCGATCTGTTCACATCGGGTGAGTGATTCTACATGGGTTCTTCGAGTACCTCCGGATCGGCGACTACAGATGATGTGGCGCAGATGATGGCAGAACTGGGATTGCGGGAGGAAGACCTAGATGATGTTGTGTTCGAAGAGGTGGCGACATCGCCAGAGGCGCGAGATGGATTGCACTGGTAAGGGTGAACACGGAGAAGACCTATAGTCAGACCTGGTTCTACAGGAATATGAGGTCAGCTTGGGACGTCGCACAAGTTAAGTTCAGGCCCTTGGAAAGCAACTTGTATACTGTCCAATTTTCATGTCTGGGAGATTAGGAGAGGGTAATGCAATATGGACCGTGGAACTTTAGAGGGGATGCGGTGATCATGAAGCCGTATGATGGCATTACCAAACCCTCTCTGATCGAGCTTGACACTATTGATATCTGGATTCAGATCCATGATGTGCCTGATCTCTATGCACACCTTGTTGAACCTCTTGCCGCCAAGGTAGGAGAGGTGCTTTTTGCGGAATCACATTCTCGGGATTTTGTTGCGAACTTCTACCTTGTTTGGGTGAGGAAAAATGTCAAAAACCTGCTGAAAACGCCGTCTCTATGATCCGTGATAACAAGAGACAGATTTAAAGATCAAGTATGAGAGGCTCCGGGATTGGTGTGCAGTCCGCGGCATGCTAGGTCATTTGTTCAAAGAGCATGGGTCTGGTATCCATCCCCCTTCAGCTTTGGTTTTTAAGGATCTCATAGCTTCGTGGTATATGCATGCTGGCAAAGGTCCAGGAGAGAGCCGTGGGCGCCGGGGTGGCCGGTGAAGGGGCTGGTCGAACAGAGCCAGAGGAGGCAACTAGCAAACGCAGAATAATCACCCTGAAGATGGCGTCTTGGGGGAGCATGAGATGACTCATTCAGATTTGGGAGATGTTGACATGACGGACCCAACCAGGAAACGTACAGAAAGGTCAGAAGCAACCCCGAGAGCGACGAACACAAGAAGTTAGGATGCAGCAGCCATGGTCCCTATGGCTGATGGTAATCAGCTAGCTATTGTGGCTGTCAACAACAGTCTATCAAGTCCTGATAACCCACAAGTATAGGGGATCGCAACAGTTTTCGTGGGTAGAGTATTCAACTCAAATCTATAGATTCGACACAAGGGGAGCCAAAGAATATTTGTAGGTACTAGCAGCTGAGTTGTCAACTCAACCACACCCGGAGATTAATTATCTGCAGCAAAGTGATTAGTAGCACAATAGTATGATAGTTTTGATGATAGCAGCAGTAGTAACGGTAACAGTAACAGTGATAGCAGCAATATTGTAGCAGTAACGATAGCAGTAGCAACAGTAGTAACTTAGCAAGAACAATATAAGATAAATTCATAGGCATTGGATCGGTGACTCGTTGGATGCTATTCATCATGAGACAGTTATAACCTAGGGTGATACGGCACTAGCTCCAGTTCATAAATATAATGTATTCCATAAATAGTCATACGTGCTTATGGAAAGAACTTGCATGACATCTTTTGTCCTACCCTCCTGTGGCAGCGGGGTCCTATTGGAAACTAAGGGATATTAAGGCCTCCTTTTAATAGAGAACCGGAACAAAGCATTAACACATGGTGAATACATGAACTCCTCAAACTACGGTCATCACCGGGAGTGCTCCCGACTATTGTCACTCCGGGATTGCCGGATCATAACACGTAGTAGGTGACTATAACTTGCAAGATCGGATCTAGAACATGGATATAATGATGATAACATAAATGGTTCATATCTGAAATCATGGCACCCGGGCCCAAAGTGACAAGCATTAAGCATGGCAAAGTCATATCAACATCAATTTCAGAACATAGTGGATACTAGGGATCAGGCCCTAACAAAACTAACTCGATTACATGATGAATCTCATCCAACTCCTCACCGACCAATGAGCCTACGAAGGAATTACTCTCCCAGTGGGGAGCATCATGGAATTGGCGATGGAGATTTGTTGGTGATGACGAAGATCGAAGATCCCCCTCTCCAGAGCCCCAAACGGACTCCAGATCTACCCTCCCGAGGAAGAACAGGGCTCGCGGCGCCTTCGTCTCGTGAAACGTGATAGTTCTTTCTCCCTGTTTTTTCTAGAAATATGGGATTTTATAGCGTTGGTTTGGAGGCAGTGGGGCCACCAGGTGGGCAGCACCCACCTGGGCGCGCCTGGGGGGGCTGGCGCGCCCTGGTGGGTTGTGCCCACCCAGGTGCCCCCTTCAGGTCCATCCTAGCTCCAAAAATTCTCTTTTATTGTATAAAAAATCCTCGCAAAGTTTTGTTCCATTCCGAGAACTTTAATTTCTGCACAAAAACAACACCATGGTAGTTCTGCTGAAAACAGCGTCAGTCCGGGGTTAGTTTCATTCAAATCATGCAAATTAGAGTCCAAAACAAGAGGAAAAGCGTTAGGAAAAGTAGATACGTTGGAGACGTATCAACTCCCCCAAGCTTAAACCTTTGCTTGTCCTCAAGCCATTCAGTTGATAAACTGAAAGTGAAAAAGAAAAAACTTTTACGAACTCTTTTGCTCTTGTTTCGTAAATAAGCTTAAATAGCACCCAGGGTTTCAGCAAAGATTATAACTAACCATGTCAACAATAACTCTTAAAGATTATATTAACTCATATCAATGATATAAACAACTAGAGAGCAATAATAAGATATCTCAAATAGCAACACGTTATCAAAACAACCATGATATAATATGACGATAGTGGTATCTCGCTAGCCCTTTCTGAGACCGCAAAACATAAATGCAAAGCACCCCCAAAGTTCAAGCAGCGACTAAACATTGTAATTCATGGTAGAAAAGATCCAGTCATGATGCATCCAACATTAGCTATACACAATGCATCGGCATGACAACAGTGCTCTCAGGTTCTGGCCCTTATTTGAGAAGGTGATGACACAACATAAAGGTAAATAGATAGTCCCTTCGCAGAGGGAAGCAGTGATTTGCAGAGGTGCCAGAGCTCATGTTTTAAAACAGAGGTAAATGATATTTTGAGACATGCACCCTTCTTATTCACTTCACGACCATCAGTTATCAATATCTTCCATGCTAAGCACGCTACGGGCGGTTCCCAAGCGGAAATGTAAAGGTTATGACTCCATTGGGTGTTTTTGTTTGACTATTTGTAAGCTCTTTTATTTTTGCAGTTTGGGACTGGGCATACCTATTACCGCCCTTTTCTCGTGCAATGGCGAGTGAATAAACACTCGACCTAAGAATAACCCGCTTAGCATGGAAGATACCGACCACCTCCTGTCGTTCCATGAACGATCCATGCACACAAAAAGGATATTATTTGAAGTTTTTAGAGGTGGCACATGCAAATTTACTTAGGACGGCAGGGTAATACCGCATATAGGTAGGTATGGTGGACTCATCTGGAATAACTTGGGTTTCAGGTTTTTGATGTACAAGCAGAGTTCCCACTTAGTACAGGTGAAGGCTAGCAATTAGGTTGAGAAGCGGCCAACTAGGGAGCAACAACGGTCATGACATGCATTATGCATAAGTAACATTGGACACTAGCATGAGTAGGATATGAACACCATGAACATAAATATCATAGAGGCTATGTTGGTTTTGATTCAACTACATGCATGAACATGTGCCTAGTCAAGCCACTCGAACATTCCGAGGAGGATACCATATCATCATACTTCATCACAATCATTTTAACGCAATGTTGATATCCAAGATGAGTCATTATTAACTCCTAGCTACTTATGCATGGCATGAGAAACTATAATCTCGAATTGTCATTGCAAACATGTTTGATCATAATAGGCTGAAGCATGGATACTAGGTTAAACATATTTACAAAAACAGAACAAGTCGAGTTCATACCCATTTCTCTCTGCCACGGCCAGTTCATCTAATATCATCATTATTGCCTTTCACTTGCACGACCGAACAATTTGAAATAATAATAGTGCAAGAGTGCCGTGCACTAAGCTAGAATCTGCAAACATTTTATTCAAGAGGAGAAGACAAGGAAATATGGGCTCTTTGTTAGATCAATAATAATGCAAATGAGAGCCACTCAACATTTTCATCGTGGTCTTCTCCTCGGTATGACTCGATAAAATAAAAAAAGAAGTTCAGAGAAACACACTGAAAGATTTTTGGAGTTTTTGGTTTTTCGAAAGCAAGGAAACGAAAAAGGGAAGAGCAAAAAGAGAAAAACTAATTACACGGGAAAGCTCGCAACAAGTAAAAGAAGAACAATGAAATCTTTTTGGGTTTCTTTTTAGTACTACAACAAATTAAACTAGGAAGAAAAATAAAAAAGAAGCAAGAACATATTTTTGGATTTTTTCAAAGTTTTTTCTTCAAACACACAAGAAGAAGGCAAGAAGATAATAATAACTGAACATGGATGATATGAAAAAGTGTGAACACCGACAACTGGAATGAAATGTGTAAACATGAATGTAATGTCAGTGGGTATACGTACTCCCCCAAGCTTAGGCTTTTGGCCTAGCTTGGTAATCAGTCAGTAGCCCGGATGGTAGTTGGCGTAGTAGCTCACGGAGGCCCTTGGCACCAATGCCTCAGCTCGCTGTGCTGCCTCAACTGTTGCCTTGTGAGCTCGAGCCTCGCTCTCCAGAACATAATATCTTCCCTTGTTGTGATAATCAAAAAGAGCGGGCGCAGGCAAATACGTATGCACAACAAAGGTTTGGTTAAACAACAAATTATAAGTGAAGTCATGAATTTTTCCTTTGAGGATCTTATGGCCTTTTAAAGCCTCAAAATCTAAATACTATGTGGGTAGGATAGGCTCAAAGGGAAAAGGTGAAACACCCAGCTCTCGTGCTAAACGTGTGGCATAAATTCCGCCATAAAAATAGCCACTGCTAGAGTTGTGCTGCAGTTTGCGTGCAACAATCACTGCAAGGTTATAAACCTTTTCACCGAGAGAGCAGCACGTATGAGGCTCAAGTCTGGAGCACAAAGTGTACTACAGTCTTGCTTGCCTACTATGCATTTTCTATTGAATAATGTGAAGTATTGAATTGCAGGAAAATGTATGCTCTTTATTCTACCTTGGGCCACTCCCCTAGTTTCACCCAGCAAAGACTAGTTAAGAAAGACTCAAACTCAGACCTAGGTGGCTCATCAAATAAACCCCGGAATGGGATTTTGCAGAGGTGAGCAAACCTTTCTAGAGAAAAGGTAAATGCATTATCATAAAGTTTAAAAGACACCCTAGATTCACGAGGAAAGAATTTAAATTCTTCGACAAATGACTCAGTGAGGAGGAGGCGTTGGTCGCACTTATCTGAAATGTAGGGATCGAGTTCAACATTGTGAACTAATTGCTCAAATTCTTCCTTAATACCCACTCTCACCATGTAATCGTTGCATGGCCATAAGCATGTTTTAGTGGTGGCACTTCGAATGGATTTTTTGCTTCGCTCAGCATAGGACCGGCGAACAGAGCTCAGCATTGGACCGGCGAACAGAGCTGCTACTAGAGGATGCCTCCGAGGATCTCCTCCTCGAAGAACTCCTTCCAAAGAAGTTCATAATGTTCGCGTACAATTTTCTGAAAAATTTTGGTAATGAAAAATTTATTAATAAAACTTCACAAGATTGATAGCAACTACTCATAGGGATGTATAGAGGCCATATCAAGCATTCAAACTACTTAGAACTCTAAGAATTCAACATGCAAGCTCATCTACAGCAACACCAATAGTAGCTAATTATTCTAAATATAAACCACTAAAACAAAAACTAATTGGACACATGGAGGAGTCACATACCAAGCAACAAATCCCCGAAACAGTTTCGAAAACGGAGCTTCAAGCAAAGGGATCAAAATCCGCGGTCTCAGGAGCAAGAACACAAGAGGGAGTGTGTTGGTGATTTTTTTTCTAGGTGAATGGAGTGGTGTGGGAGGAAGAAGTAAGTGAGGGGGCCGACCTGGTGGGCAGCACCCACCAGGGTGCGCCTAGGGGTGCTGACGTGCCCAGGTGGGCTGTGCCCACCTGGTGCACCTCCCTCAGGTGTTATTTGCACCCAGAAATTCATAAATATTCAGAAAAATATCGTGTTAGGTTTTCAGACCATTCTAAGAACTTTTATTTTTGGGTCATTTTTTATTGCATGGAGAAAGCAGAAAACAGACAAAGCATGGCATTTTATTTTATTTAACTAATAAAAACAGAAAAATAATAGGTAGGGACAGAAGGTAGTGCTTATTAAATTCATCAACTTCATACCTCTCAAAAATGACCCATTAATAAGGTTGATCCAGTCTTATTAACAACCACTTTCGATTAACATGAAACCAATGAACTTTCATAAATCACTAAGTTACCTCAATAGGGATATGAATGTCCCCAACAATAAGCATTTCATATTTCTTTTTCACATTAGGTAGAGGTAGTTGAAAACTTCCAATAGTGATTGTCGGAGATTTTTCAATGACATTAATACCATTCACTTGGAATTCTTTCTTCGGAAAGTGCACCATATGCTTATTACCATTGATATGAAAAGTGATCTTGCTTTTATTGCAATCAATAACAGCTCCTGCGGTATTCAAGAAGGGTCTACCAAGGATAATTGACATGTTTTCATCCTCGGGTATCTCAAGTATAACAAAGTCAGTCAAAATAGTAACATTAGCAACAACAACGGGCACATCCTCACAAATACCGATAGGTATGGCAGTTGATTTATCAGCCATTTGCAAAGATATTTTAGTAAGTGTGAGTTTATTCAAATCAAGTATTTTATATAAAGAGAAAGGCATAACACTAACACCAGCTCCCAAATCATATAAAGCAGTTTTAACATAATTTCTTTTAATGGAGCAAGGTATAGTTGGTATTCCCGGATCTCCAAGTTTTTCAGCTTCCGATATTTTTCTCTTATTAGTGATGGTGTCTTTCATATACTTTGCATAAGGAGGCATTTTCAAGATATCAGTCAAGCGAGTACGCAAAAAGATTGGCCTGGTCATTTCAGCAAAGCGTTCAAATTCTTCATCATCTTTCTTTTTAGTTGACTTAGGTGGAAAGGCATAGGCTTTTGAACCCATCGTTCTCTTTCCTTTCCATGCTTTCTAGCAACAAAGTCTCTTGTATAATATCTTTTATTCTTAGGTTGTGGGTTATCAAGATCAACAGCTGGTTCTATCTCAACATCATTATCTGGTTCTTTATCATTAGGTTGAGTGTTTTCATGAACCTCATCATTATCTTTTTCATTATCAGAAAGTGAGTGTTCATTACCAGATTGAGTTTCGGCATCAGAGATAGAAACTTCATTATCATTATCAGGAGGATTTTCTATTTCAGGTTCACTAGAGGCAGGCAAAGTCTTATCATTTTTCTTCTTCTTTTTCTTTTTAGAAGAACTAGGTGTAGTGGTGTTGTTCCTTAGTGAATCTTGTTCAATTCTCGTTGGGTGTCCCTTAGGATAAAGTGGTTCCTGAGTCATTTTACCTCCTCTAGTTGCTAATCTAACAACAAAGTCACTTATATTATTGTTCATTTCATCAAGTAACTCTCTTTGAGATTTAGCAACTTGTTCTAATTGAGTTTGAACCATAGAGGCATGTTTCCCTACACCTCTAACATCATTTGAGATTCTAAATAACAAGTCACTTAGGCGAGCAATCATATCAGAGTTGTATTTCAACTGTTTCATAACATTTGCATTATCTTGCTTTCTAATGTAATTATCAAACTCATAAAGGCATTGACTAGGATGTTTATTATGAGGATCATCACTATCATTGAATTTCATTAAAGATTTTACCTCTACCACCTTGGGTGGTGGTGGTGCTTCAAGCCCATGAATTTCTTCGATAGGTGGTAAATTTTTAACATCCTCGGCCTTAATACCTTTTTCCTTCATAGATTTATTTGCCTCTTGCATATCTTCAGGATTGAGATATAAGATACCCCTCTTCTTCGGAGTGGGATTAATAGGTGCTTCAAGAGGAGTCCAATCATCATAATTTTTCAATATGTTATTGAATAATTCTTCAGCTTGCTCAATAGTTCGTTCCCTGAAAACACAACCAACACAAATATCTAGGAAGTCCCTAGAAGCATCCGTTAGTCCATTATAGAAGATATCAAGTATTTAATTTTTCTTAAGAGGATGATCAGGCAAAGCATTAAGCAATTGGAGAAGCCCCCCCAAGCTTGTGGGAGACTCCTTCTTCAATTTGCACAGAGTTAAATATTTCCTGCAAGGCAACTTGTTTCTTATGAGCAGGGAAATATTTTTCAGAAAAGTAATTGATCATATCCTGGGGACTACGCACACAACCAGGAGCTAGAGTATTGTACCAAGCTTTAGCATCACCCTTTAATGAGAACGGAAATAACTTGAGAATATAGTAATAGCAAATCTTCTCATCATGAGCAAAAAGGGTAGCTATATCATTCAACTTAGTAAGATGTGCCACAACAGTTTCAGTTTCATAACCATGGAAAGGATCAGATTCAACCAAAGTGATTAACTCTGGGTCGACAGAGAATTCATGATCTTTATCAGCAATAACAATAGGTGAAGTAGCAAACTCAGGATCACATTTCATTTTAGCATTCGGAGATCTTTCCTTATACTTACATAATAATTTCTCTAGATCATCTCTATCCTTACAAGCAAGAATATCTCTAGTTCCCTCCTCACTCATAGTGTAACCTCCTGATACCTTTGGCAATTCATATCTAGGAGGACTAGTTCTAGGAGGTGTCTCAGTAGTTTCAGTTTCAAGTTCATCATCAGATTCAACAATATCATGTTGTCTTACTCTAGAAATTTGTTCATCAAGAAATTCACCTAGTGGCACCTCATCAAGCAAGGTACTAGCATCATCATGAGTAGCATTCATTGCAGAAGTAGCATTATCAATAACTTGTGATATGCCAGAATTAATAGCATGTTGTGGTGTTGCAAGTTTACTTATAACAGAAGGTGAATCTAAAGCAGAACTGGATGGCACTTCCTTACCTCCCCTCGTCTTCGAGGGGAAAATCTTAGTCTTAGCATCCTTCAGATTCTTCATAGTGATAATATGATAATAATCCCAAGTGACTCAAAAAATATAGCTATGCTCCCCGGCAACAGCGCCAGAAAAAGTTCTTGATAACCCACAAGTATAGGGGATTGCAACAGTTTTCGAGGGTGGAGTATTCAACCCAAATTTATAGATTCGACACAAGGGGAGCCAAAGAATATTTGAAGGTATTAGTAGCTGAGTTGTCAATTAAACCACAACTGGAGATTAATTATCTGCAGCAAAGTGATTAGTAGCACAGTAGTATGATAGTTTTGATGATAACAACAGTAGTAACGGTAACAGTAACAGTGATAGTAGTGATATTGTAGCAGTAACGATAGCAGTAGCAACGAACTTAGCAAGAACAGTATGAGATAAATTCATAGGCATTGGATCGGTGACTCGTTGGATGATATTCATCATGAGACAGTTATAACCTAGGGCGATACGACACTAGCTCCAGTTCATAAATATAATGTAGGCATGTATTACGTAAATAGTCATATGTGCTTATGGAAAGAACTTGCATGACATCTTTTTTCCTACCCTCCCATGGTAGCGGGGTCCTATTGGAAACTAAGGGATATTAAGGCCTCCCTTTAATAGAGAACCGGAACAAAGCATTAACACACGGTGAATACATGAACTCCTCAAACCACGGTCATCACTTGGAGTGCTCTCGACTATTGTCACTCTGGGGTTGCCGGATCATAACACGTAGTAGTTGACTATAACTTGCAAGATTGGATCTAGAACCTGGATATAATGATGATAACATAAAGGGTTCAGATCTAAAATCATGGCACCCGGGCCAAAGTGACAAGCATTAAGCATGGCAAAGTCATAGTAACATCAATCTCAGAACATAGTGGATACTAGGGATCAGGCCCTAATAAAACTAACTCGATTACATGATGAATCTTATCCAACTCCTCACCGACCAGTGATCCTACGAAGTAATTACTCACTCCCGGTGGGAGCATCATGGAATTGGCGATGGAGATGTGTTGGTGATGACGAAGATCGAAGATCCTCCTCTCCGGAGCCCCAAACGGACCCCAGATCTGCCCTCTCGAGGAAGAGCAGGGCTTGGCAGCAACTCCGTCTCGTGAAACGCGATAATTCTTTCCCCCTGATTTTTTTCTAGAAATATGGGATTTTATAGCGTTGGTTTGGAGGTCAGCGGGGCCACCAGTGGGCGGACCCACAGGCGCGCCTACTGTGGGTTGTGCCCACCAGTGCCCCCTCAGGTCCATCCTAGCTCCAGAAATTCTCTTTTATTGTATAAAAATCCTTTCCATTACGAGAACTTTTATTTCTGCACAAAAACAACACCATGGTAGTTCTGCTGAAGACAGTGTCAGTCCGGGGTTAGTTTCATTCAAATCATGCAAATTAGAGTTCAAAACAAGAGGAAAAGCATTAGGAAAAGTAGATACATTGGAGACATATGAAGTCCGCCTCCGAAGAGAGCATGGCGGACGATAAAGGCCTTTGCCGTCAGCTAGCAGACGACACACATCCAGCTGAACGAATTACGGCAAAGGGCATGTTGTCATCTGCTGGCAGACGGCAAAGACCTTTGCCTCTTTGTCGTCTACCAGCAAACGGCAAAGGTCATGGATGGCAGAGGTTAGCGTTAGGTCCGTTAAGGGGTTAACGACGTGCTTTTTCGTCTGCTGGCCGTCCATCTTTGTCGTCTGCCAGCAGACGACAATGTGCCCAAATAGGCCAGCCCCCATGTGCCCCAGGTAGCTAAAATGTGTCCTGCTATGCCGTCCGCTGGTAGATGGCAAAGACCTTTGCATCTTTGCCGTCTGCCAGTAGATGGCAAAGCAGCCAAATAGGCTAGCCAGTGTGCCCCAGGTTGCATAGGTAGATGCCACGCTGCAAAGTGCCTGTACTGCACCTGTTTTTTTCCTATTTTTTTCTTAAATTCAATCAGTTTCACATACACACACACACACACACACACACACATTTGCAAATACTTTCAACAACCATACACATATCCCTGCTATGATCATCCAACACATATAAATATCCAACAACAAGCATATATAGGTCCATATCAAACATATCCAAAAACAAGCCCATATCCAACAAGCATATATACAATGGTCTCATCCATACATACATATATAGGTAGCAAGTTTAACATTGTTCCTACAAAATCAAAACAAAAAGGAAGGACAAGGAAAAGAGTAGACTCCATCAACGCAAGCTTCCGTGATCTAAAGCAAATCATCAAATTGGGAAGGAAGAAAGTTAGAACAAGAAGAAGAAGGAGGAGGAGGAGGAGAAGATGAAGACTAGAAGAAGAGTAAGAATTATTCTTCTTTCTTTTTCTCCTCTTTTTTATCTTCTTCTTCTTCTTCTTATAACTAAGGTAACCTAGGTAATTATGCCATTTTGTATCTAACTAAGCATATTTATTCATTTTGTAGGAAAAAATGCTAAGTGTAGGTCATTTTAGAGCTAACCTAGGTAAATACGCCACTTTGGAGCTAAGTAAGGTTATTATGTCATTTTTAAGGACAATAAGCTAAGTATATGTCGTTTTGGAGGTAACCAAGATTATTACGCCATTTTTTACATAAGTATGCTAAGTATGACATAAATGAACTAAAGAAGCTAAGTATAGGTCATTTTTTAGCTAACCTATGTAGTTATGCCATTTTGAGCAAACTAAGCATATCTATTCATTTTGGAGGACAAAATGGTAAGTGAAGGTCATTTTAGAGCTATCCTAGTTAAAATCGGTCATTACGAGCTAGGTAAGGTTATTTTATCATTTTGGAGGAAAATAAACTAATGATTTGATAGCTTGGAGCTAAACAAAAGTTATCATGCCATTTTTGACCTAAGTATGCTAAGTATGCCATAAATGAACTAAAGAAGCTAAGTATAGGTCATTATTGAGTTAACCTAGGTAGTTATAACATTTTCGA
Source organism: Aegilops speltoides (assembly GCA_021437245.1). Taxonomy (NCBI): domain Eukaryota; kingdom Viridiplantae; phylum Streptophyta; class Magnoliopsida; order Poales; family Poaceae; genus Aegilops; species Aegilops speltoides. Next base: position 143,977,468 of record CM038141.1, read on the forward strand.
GCTAACTAAGCATATTTATTCATTTTGGAGGACAAAATAGTAAGTGTAGGTCATTTTTGAGCTATCCTAGTTAAATCGGTCATTTTGGAGCTAGGTAAGGTTATTTTGTCATTTTGGAGGAAAATAAACTAATGATTTGACAGTTTAGAGCTAAACCAAGGTTATTATGCCATTTTTGACCTAAGTATGCTAAGTATGTCATAAATGAACTAAAGAAGCTAAGTATAGGTCATTTTTTTAGCTAAACTAGGTAGTTATGCCATTTTTTTAGATAACTAAGCCTATTTATTCATTTTGGAGGACAAAATGGTAAGTGTAGGTCATTTTAGAGCTATCCTAGTTAAAATCGGTCATTTTGGAGCTAGGTAAGGTTATTTTGTCATTTTGGAGGAAAATAAACTAATGATTTGATAGTTTGGAGCTAAACAAAGGTTATAATGCCATTTTTGACCTAAGTATGCTAAACATGTCATAAATGAACTAAAGAAGCTAAGTATAGGTCATTTTTAGCTAACCTAGGTAGTTATGCTATTTTTGAGCAAACTAAGCATATTTATTCATTTTGAAGGACAAAATGATAAGTGTAGGTCATTTTAGAGCTATCCTAGTTAAAATCATCATTTTGGAGCTAGGTAAGGTTATTTTGTCCTTTTGGAGGAAAATAAACTAATGATTTCATAGTTTGGAGCTAAACAAAGGTTATAATGCCATTTTTGACCTAAGTATGCTAAGCATGTCACAAATGAACTAAGGAAGCTAAGTATAGGTCATTATTGAGCTAACCTAGGTAGTTATGCCATTTTTGAGCTAACTAAGCATATTTATTCATTTTGGAGGACAAAATGGTAAGTGTAGGTCATTTTAGAGCTATCCTAGTTAAAGTCGGTCATTTTGGAGCTAGGTAAGGCTATTTTGTCATTTTGGAGGAAAATAAACTAATGATTTGGCAGTTTGGAGCTAAACCAAGGTTATTATGCCATTTTTGAACTAGGTATGCTAAGTATGTCATAAATGAACTAAAGAAGCTAAGTATAGGTCATTTTTGAGCTAACCTAGGTAGTTGTGCCATTTTTGAGCTAACTAAGCCTATTTGTTCATTTTGGAGGACAAAATGGTCAGTGTAGTTCATTCTAGAGCTATCCTAGGTAAAATCGGTCATTTTGGAGCTAGGTAAGGTTATTTTGTCATTTTGGAGGAAAATAAAATAATGATTTGACAGTTTGAAGCTAAACTAAGGTTATTATGCTATTTTGACCTAAGTATGCTAAGTATGTCATAAATGAACTAAAGAAGCTAAGTCTAGGCCATTTTTGAGCTAACATGGGTAGTTAAGCCATTTTTGAGCTAACTAAGCATATTTATTCATTTTGGAGGACAAAATGGTAAGTGTAGGCCATTTTAGAGCTATCCTAGTTAAATTTGGTCATTTTGTAGCTAGGTAAGGTTATTTTGTCATTTTGGAGGAAAATAAACTAATGATTTGACAGTTAGAGCTAAACCAAGGTTATTATGCCATTTTTTACCTAAGTATGCTAAGTATGTCAGAAAAGAACTAAAGAAGCTAAGTATAGGTCATTTTTGAGCTAACCTAGGTAGTTATGCCATTTTGAGCTACCTAAGCATATTTATTCATTTTGGAGGACAAAATGGTAAGTGCAGGTTATTTTAGAGCTATCCTAGTTAAAATCGATCATTTTGGAGCTAGGTAAGGTTATTTTGTCATTTTGGAGGAAAATAAACTAATGATTTGACAGTTTGGAGCTAAACCAAGGTTATTATGCCATTTTTTGACCTAAGTATGCTAAGTATGTCATAAATGAACTACAGAAGCTAAGTATAGGTCATTTTTGAGCTAACCTAGGTAGTTATACCATTTTTGAGCTAACTAAGCCTATTTATGCATTTTGGAGGACAAAATGGTAAGTGTAGGTCATTTTAGAGCTATCCTACTTAAATTGGTCATTTTGGAGCTAGGTAAGGTTATTTTGTCATTTTGGAGGAAAATAAATTAATTACATGATAGTTTGGAGCTAAACCAAGGTTATAATGCCATTTTTCACCTAAGTAAGCTAATTATGTCATAAATGAACTAGCTAAGCTAAGTATAGATTATTATTGAGCTATCCTAGGTAGTTATGCCATTTTTTAGCTGAATAGGTCATTTCTTAAGCTAAGTATGCATTTGTTAAGCAAAACACTTGGGAAAACATACCATCATCACGGAGGTGAAGGACCGGTTGGGGTTGCGCCTGTGGCAGACAGAGAAGGATCTGTCGATGCTTGTCGGGAGGCATGCTGCGCCAAAGATCATTTGCAATGTCTCGTTAGCATGATGCAACTCAATTGTGATTACTAGTAACTAATGACCATTGAAATGAAACTCATCGTGGGCGCTAGACCAATCTAGGGCATTGGCGGAGGGGTCTGACCGTTGCTTTGGCACACGAACTACACAGTTGGTTTTCACGAGTCAGTCATATTAGTTAGTAATGAAACGAACATTACATGCATGATTTGGCTAATATGCAGGAGAAACTTACCACGAGGAGCTCTTCTAGGCCCCGGTGAGATGCGTCGTTCCTGTTCCTCTCCTCCTCCAACAACCTAGCCGTCCTCTCCTGCATGTCCCACTCCCTCTCCGACGCCTGCCTGTTTGCCTCCGCTAGAAGCGCCTGGGCCCTAGCCTCGATGGCGAGCTCCATTGGCTGTGCACGAGGCCTTATCTCATGATCGGAGCTTGTCTGGTGCTTCTTGATATGCGAGAGAGTTCTAGGACAACGTATCAGTCCATCCCCAATGGCTACCGAGTCATGGGACCTCCCGCTATCAGATATCATCACCAGCTCTGAATCAAAAGGACTCTGGCTCGGGTTAAAGTCCTCCCCTTTCCTCGTCTTCCCCTCGTCTCTGTACCTCACGAGCTTGTGGTGCGAGGAGATGTTGGTGAAGCTCTCTAGATGATCGAGGTCAGACTCAAAGAATGCCTTGGCCTTCTTGTACGGGGCAGAATGGGCCATGGCATAGAGGTCGAACAGTGGTGGCACCTCCTTCTTGTTGTGTCGCGCCTAAAAGAGAGGAACACAATATAGTAAGGGCTCAAGCTAGCATGAAGAATGAAATTGCATGAATCATGAAGCAAACCACATACCCAGTTATCCCCGTAGTCAAACAGGTTTGAGCTCCCTTGATGGTGTGGCACACCTTGCATTTGGGCATGCTTATCCTTGGCCTTGTTGTGCTCGGCTAGCCATTGGGGAGAGCACCACTCATCAGCCAACGCCTCCCAACAGTCCATCCTATCCGCACACCATCTCAAGGGCACCCAAGTTAGCCAAGAGAAATTTCAGCGCTACCCCTACGAATCAAATCAAAGAAACTAAGTACAAGGCCTTAAAAATAGGTAATTACCTTCATGTACTTCTCCTTACTCAGAAACTTGACTCGGCACTTCGCCTTGGACCTCTTAATGTTAGTCGAGGCGTAGTAGTCTCGAACAGCCTGCACCCGAGCCTCGTGCCGTAAGTTCTGAAGTAGGCACTTGCACTTGGCTTCGATAACCATAGCTGTGTCCTCCGCGTGTTCCTCAAGACACCTGTAGAAGGTCTGCAATCAAACAAGACAACACTGATTAGTACATTATCACTAGTTACTGTTGGTTTTTAATTCTGTAAAGGAGAAATTACCCAAAACGTCTGGATCATAATGTCGGCCACTGCCTCGCACAAGACACCGTCGACCCTCACCTCCGACGGGGCCGAGGCAGCTAGGTACAACTCCCAGCTAAATGCTAGCTGTGGAACCTGACCCTCACCGGGCAACGTGACCCACCCCGGGAAGTTCTGCCGACAAAGCACACCAAGGACCTGGTTGGGCCTGCGGACACCACGGGCGTGTTTCCAACCCCTGTAGTATGACAAGGCCAATACATTAGAGATTAATTTGAAGAAACATGAAGGCAAAAGGTTAAAAAGAGTAAATGCACTTACTTCTCCCTATTAGGCGCAATCAACCACCTCTGATCGTGGGTCATCGGCATGGGCAAGAGCTTTGTACCACCACGCTGGTAGACCTTCTTGCCCCCCTCAACCAGCTCGCCCTCGCTATAGCTATCATCAGAAAAGCTATCCTCGCCACCATCAGCATGGCCACTAGCCTCCGGAGCCCCTTGGGACGAAGACTCTGGGACCGGAGTCTCCTAGGGCGAAGGCTCATCGACCCAAGTCTCGTGGGACGAAGGCTCGGTGGCCCGAGACTTGTTGGTCCGAGGTCCCCCTCAGACGGAGCAGTCCTGTGGTCGAGAAAATCAGCTAGGGGTGGCAGCGAGGAAGGCGCAGTAGCCTTCCTACCTCTCCCGCCGCCACTTCCACCTCTAGCACCCCTCTTCATCTTCCCCCGACCTCTCCTGGCCGAAGAAGAAGCGCCCGCCGGTGGTGTCTGCATACAGTTTAGTAGCGCTCTCCGGAGGTGCTGGGGTGGAATGCAAGCACCCCTCCCAGCACGCGCCGAGGGAGACGGCTCGGAGCACTCTCGACCCGCGCCCACCATCTGTCAACACATGCAATGACAAAGAGTAAACGGAATTAGTACAACATAAAAAAATTGCATACATGACATGAATATAATATGTATATAATTTAAATGTATCATCATCATGAATATAAAAAAAATTGAATACCTAATAACATGAAATAATAAATAATATATCGTGTCGGGGTGGGGGTGCTGTGTCGGGGTCGGCGGTGCCGTGTCGGGGGTGTCGTGTCGGTGTCGAGGGTGTCGTGTCGGGGTCAAGGATGCCGTGTCGGGGTGTCGGGGGTGTCGTGTTGGGGCCGGGGTGTTGTGTCGGGGTCGGGGTGTTGTGTCGGGGTCGGGGGTGCCGTGTCGGGGTCGGGGTGTTGTCTCGGGGTCGGGGTGTTGTGTCGGGGTCTCGTGTCGGGGTCGGGGTGTTGTGTCGGTGTGTCATGTCGGGGTCAGGGGGTCGGGGTCGGGATGGCAAATCCTCGACCCCTCGGCGACCCTCGACGCCTCGACACCTCGATCCTCGACCCCTAGACCCTCAACTCCTTTTCCCCTCGATCCTCAACCCCTCGACCACTCGGCGACCGTCGACCCCTCGGCGACCCTCGACCATCAGCGACCCTATTTTTCTATTTTTCCTACTTCTTTTTTCATCATCTTCTTCTACTTCTTTTTTTTCATCTTCTTTCTTCTTCTTCTTCTTCTTCTCCTTCTTCTTCTACTTATTGTTCTTTTTTCCATCTTCTTCTTCTTCCTCTTCTTCTTCTTCTTCTTCTTCTTCTTCTTCTTCTTCTTCTTCTTCTTCTTCTTCTTCTTCTTCCTCTTCTTTTACCTTTTTTTCATATTTCTTGTTTATTCTTAAAAAACAAAGAAAAACTAAACTAATTAAACTAAACTAACCTTTTTTCCTTTTCCTTTTCCATAACACACTTCACTGCTTCAACCTAAACTAATTAAACTAAAAAACCTAAACTAATTAAACCTAAACTAACTAAACTAAAAAACCTAAACTAATTAAACCTAAACCTAAACTAGAAAACCTGAACTAATTAAACCTAAACTAACTAAACATAGAAACAACATATGCAAGTTTGCTTCTTTACCTCTGGTTGGTCACAGGGGAGATGGGAAGAGCAGAGACTCAAGGCGTACTACCGCTGCTCGGGGTGGATGGGGATGGCAAATGGGGGCAGAGGTGGAGTTCCTGCAGCTCGCCACGGATCCGGGGGCGGTGAAGCTCCTGCGTCCTGCGTTGGCCGTTGGCGGTGGTCGACGAGGGGCCGCACCGATGGAGAGCAGCTGGGTGGCACCCAAAGAAGACAAAAGAGGAGGCGGGCATGGGTGGATCTCCCGTGACGAGCAGTCGCGGTGGTTGATGAGGTGGCAGGCCGCGGGGAGGGGGCACGGGTTGAGGAGGCCGAGGGGATGGGCGGCCGGCGACGGTGCAGCTCCGGCGGCGGGCGGGTGGCGCGACGCGGCTCCGGCGATGAGGCGGGAAGGCGGCCGCCACCGGCCTGTGTCTGTTGGGCGGAGCGGGCAACGGGGCGGGCTCCGGTGGTGGCGCGGGGCGCCGGTGGCTCGTGCACGAGGGCGGCGCGGGTGAGGTGAGGGGAGAGAGACATGGGAGAGAGAGAGGCCATTTTTTAGTTAGATCAAATTTCTTTGACGTCTTCTAGGAGACGGCACAGAGCCTAACTAGTGGGGTGGGGCCGGGGAACAACGTTAGGTTGGCCACTTTCTTTGCCATCCGCTCGCAGACGTCACAGAAGTTTTGCCGACTGCTAGCAGACGACAAAGAGGGGGGCATTAGGTTGTGCTAGTTAGTGGGCCATCGTCACTCTTTTCTGTCTGCTAGCAAACGGTAAAGCTTCTATGCCGTCTGCTAGCGAACGGCAAAGAACTGGCTAATGGTAAACATGATCTTTGCCGTCAGCCCTATCTTTGCCGTCAGTTTACTGCAAGCTGATGGCAAAGACCTTTTTTGCCGTCAGCTAGCAGACCTCAAAGAATTGGCTGACGGCAAAGATCCTGATTCCAGTAGTGTAAGAACATCTACAGAGAGCAAGGATGGAAGCAACTCAGCAACAAAATCAACTTTGGTTGGCTCCCTGGTGGAGCGCCACCGAGCCCAGTGAGTGCTTTTTGTTGGAATTGTTGTGGCACGAGCAAACCTGCGACAATCGAGAGCTTCGCGACTTCGCGAGAAAGTTTGCCCCTACCGTGTTGTGCATTGTTGAGACTCAAATTAGTGCTGCGCGTGTAGAAGCTCTAGCTAGTACGCTAGATTATGATAAATCTTATGCAATTACTAGTGAGGGAAGGAGTGGAGGAATTGGTATTTTCTGGAATAAGATAAGCAATATTGAGATCTTGGGTGATTCTTGTTACATATTGAGGCAAAAGTGCGGGAGGTTGGTAAGGATCCATGGAGATTAACATGTATCTACGGAGAGGCTCAAACCCACCTTTGACACCAAACTTGGGAATTAATGAAAGGCATAGCATCCCTGAGTGCACTGCCTTGTGCTTGGGCGATTTCAATGAGGTTTTACGTCCGGAGGAACACCAAGGAGTAGCCAAACGTAGCAACGCGCAGATTCAAGCTTTCGGATATGTTATCAATGTATGCATGCTCATGGATTTAGGATATCAAGGATGTTTTTGGACATGTGAGAAAAAAGTGACCGGAGCAACTTATATGCAAGTGTGCTTAGACCGAGCATTGGTTTCTCCAAGTTGGTTGTCCCTGTTCCCCTTTGCGACATTGAGCCACCTTACAGCGGTGTCTTCGGACCATGGCCCGATTCTCCTATGTTTTGCAAACGAAGAGCCAGGTGGTGTGCGAGTGAGGGATTTCAAGTATGAAGTGATGTAGGAAGCACACGGGGACTGGCGGGATGAAATCTTGACCAAGAATGCAGTGGCACCTGGATATGGCGTTGGTGATTTTCGTGACAAGTTGCTGAGAATCTCCTGTTATCTTACTGTATGGAGTAGGGAGTCTTTTGGCAACGTGCTTAAAGAAATAAAGTAGCTCACACCATCACACATCAATTACAGCAGCTGCGTGATGACCCAGCAAGGACGGGGCTAGCTCACCTGGAGATCAAGATCAATGAAAGACTAGTGGAGTTATACCACAGAGAGGAATTAATGTGGCGACAACGTTCAAGGCTGCAGTGGTTATCAAAACGTGATAGGAACACCAAGTTTTTCCGCATGCTTGCGAGTATGAGGCAGAAGAAAAACATGATAAAAAGCATTGTATATTTCCTTTGGTGTTCTTACAAAAAATCTGCAAAATTGAAAGCAATGGTATTAGATTTTTATAAGTCCTTGTATACTTTAGAAGGAGTGGCCGGAGTTGGTGAGGTGTTAGCGCATGTGCCATGCAAGGTGACACCAGCAACAAACGAAAGTTTGTGTGCCCCATACACTAATGAAGAGGTGAAGCGGGCTCTTTTTCAGATGTTCCCTACTAAAGCGCCGGGCCTAGATGGTTTTATAGCACACTTCTATCAGCGACACTGGGACTTGTGTGGGGCTGAGATCACATCTGTTGTCCTTCGAATTATCAGAGGCGAGGAGAATCCTGAGAGCATAAATGATGCAATCCTAGTTTTGATCCAGAAAGTATCAGGCCCAACTTTGATATCACAGTTCAATCCTATAAGTCATTGTAATGTTTTATATAAGATAGCATCAAAGGTGGTGGCCAACAGGCTGAAGGTGGTTTTACCAGATATCATATTCGACGAGCAGTCCGGTTTCGTGCCTAGACGTCTAATTACTGTCAACATTATATGTGCTTCTGAATGTCTCCACTTTATGAAGAGGAACAAGTCAAAGTCCAACAGTTTATGTGCCTTGAAGCTTGACATGATGAAAGCATATGACAGGCTTGAATGAGATTATCTACAAGACATTATGAGCAGGTTGGGGTTTGCATCCTGCTGGATTGAGATAGTTATGTCCATGGTGAGATCAGTTTCTTTTTTAGTCTTATTCAATGGTGAGAAGCTTGAACAGTTTAAACCCACTAGAAGTATTCGTCAGGGAGATCCCATTTCCCCTTACATATTCTTATTGGCAGCAGAGGGCTTAAAAAATAGTCCTCAGTCATCAGCTCTTGGAGTTCAGGTGCCCCCCCACAACACCAGTTGTTAACCACCTTTTGTTTGAAGATGACTGCCTGTGGCTTTTCAAGTCTAGCGTGGAGGGAGAAAATTCAGTATCAAACCTGTTGGACATGTATTGTGTTGCATCTGGGCAATGAGTGAATTATGAAAAATATTCTATCTTCTTTAGTAAAGGATGCCCAGACTCACTTCGGCAGGAGGTGAAGGATTGCCTCAATGTGCAGAATGAATCACTCAGTGAAAAATATCTTGGTTTGCCAACAGAGGTACGTCAGTCCAAGAATCGTACCTTCAAATACCTTAGGGACATAGTGTGGGAGAAGGTTGAAGGTTGGATGGAGAAGCTCTTATCGGCAGCTGGGAAAGAGTCCTCATCAAATCCATCGTTCTAGCAATCCCTGTTTTCTCGATGTCCTGCTTTAGACTCCCTAGAGGACTATGCGAGAGCATAACATCTATCATACGCCAGTTCTGGTGGTGGGGGGCAAGCAAGGGAAGAGAAGGCCTTGATGGGTGTCGTGGGATGTTATAACTAGGCCTAAGTACCTAGGTGGACTTGGTTAACGAGATATGGAATTGTTCAATATGCCTTATTGTCGAGACAGGCATGGCGCGTGCTACAAGAGCCTGACTCTCTTAGTGGACGTATGCTCAAGGCAATTTATCACCAAAATACATCTATCTTGGAAGCGGAACTAGGGCCCTGTCCCTTTCAAATATGGTGTACAGTGTTAGATGGAAGGGACATTTTAAAGTTGGGAGTTATTCACCACATTGGTGATGGTGCAACAACAGATGTATGGTCACACAATTGGATTCCTCGTACTGGTCTACCCCAACCACTTACCTCATTGATACAAAACCCACCGCAGAAAGTGGCAGAGCTGATTGACACGACAAACACTTGCTGGAAAGAGGAGTTGGTGTGCCAAGTTTTTGTGCCAATTGTTGTTGAATATATTCTCAGAATACCTATATGCTTGAGACAGTTAGATGATTTTTGGGCATGGTCTGAGGATCCGAGAGGCCATTTCTTGGTGAGGTCAGCGTACAATCTAATATATCGTGTCAAAACTAGCCGCGAGGCATGGCTAGAGAAAACGGAAGGGTGTGCAGACCCTGTACTGGAGCGTAAAGGATGGTCCTCTGTGTGGTGTATGCAAGTTCCTTCAAAACTAAAAATGTTTACCTGGAGGTTGGCACAACACTCCTTACCCACTGGAGATACTCTTCATCGCCGCAATATGTCCTCGTCTCATGTGTGAGCCATCTGCGACGCAGATGATGACTGGAGACACACACTCTTAGACTGCTCTTTAGCAAGGAGTGTGTGGGTATAGTGTGGGCACTATCAAATGAGGAAATGGTGCAGCACATGTGTATGAACCGGGATGAAAATGCGAAGGGGCGGCTGTTTGCTATGAGTGAGTCTCTACCACAACAAGAATTCCCAACAATGATCATCACACTCTATGTGATTTGGTATTCACGGCAGAAGAATATTCACGAAGGAGTTCTACAAACTCCGTTTGCAACACATGCATTCATAGAGAGAGATATCTCTGACTTGCAGTGCCTTTGAAAGCCGGAACCCAGACCACAGGCAGCGGCAACACCAAGACCATACTCCTGGATACCACCCCAGGAAGGACACACAAAGATAAATGTTGATGCAGCAGTGTCCATGTCGGGAGGCTTTGGGGCTGTAGGTGCTATTTGCCATGACTGTTCGGATATCTTCCAGGGGCATCAGTTGTGGTTTTCAGGAATATTGAGGAGCCTGAGGTGCTATAAGCACTGGCGATTAGAGAGGCTCTATCTCTAGCAAATGACCTATACATTCATAAGATATCAGTGGCATCTGATTGTAATTTGGCGGTTGAAGCTATTCGGAGGGGATCATCGACTCTATATGGTGCTATTGTTCCCGAGATCAACCAAAGTTCTAGTACTTTTTCCTCTGATTTAATTTTACATGAGTTTAGAACCTCGAATGTCGAGTCCCACAAACTAGCAAAGCATGCTTTGAGTCTAGGGACGGGTCGCCATGTTTGGTTTGGTATCCCTGGAGATCTCTTGTTCGTCCTTGTAAATTGTGTGATGGTTCAATAAAGCTTTGTGAGTTTGCCTAAGAAAAAGCTGTACAAATTACTAACCGGTGCACACACTCATGTGCTCTATATCTGTAAATGGGCCAGCCCATGTAGGTGTTTTCTTTTCACCAGTTTTTTGGGGAGCCTTTTCAAATGTTTTGTACTGTGTTTTTTGTGGGAAGTTCTCTTCTGGTTTTCCCAAACATGGATTTATGCCGGTTTTCTCATTTTTCTCATTTTTTTCTTGTTTAAGCGTCTTTTTTTAGTTGTTCAAATTTTGTAAATTTGTTTTTTTACTTTTCCAAATTTATGTAAAACAAATTCAAACCAATGAGCTTTCATCAAATTCATGAACCTTTTTCCAAATTTTGGGAACTTTTTTCTAAATTTTGTGTCTTTTTTATGTTTGTGAACTTTCTCCAAATTACAAAATTTTCCAAGTCGTGAAGTTTTTGGAATCTGTAAACTTTTCTTTCAAAATTGATGAACTTTTTTCAAATCCATGTTTTTTTAAATCTGCAAACTTTCATCAAATTTGTGAACTTTACTTTTCTATATCGATGAACTTTTAAAAAAACTATGTATTTTCAAAATCGTAATTGTTTTCCAAATTCGTGAAATTTTTAAAGTTGTGTGAATTTTTTTCAAACCGTGAACTTTTTTGACTTCACGAGTTTTTTTTGAACTTTTCGTTTTTCTTTATGCTTTCCCCAAAAGTCAACGGTTGACCCATGAACCGTTGATCGGCAAATACTATACATCGCCCGGTATTGGCTTACTGGTACAGGGCGCACACCCCCTTGTCCATGGTGGGCTGGTCTACAGTCCTATTTTTTCGTTTTTGAAGACGCAAAATACAAAGGGAACCCCGATATAGGCTTACTGGTACAGGGCGCACACCCCCTTGACCATGGTTGGTTGGCCCCCAGTCCTATTTTTTCTGTTTCGAAGACGCAAAAAACAAACTATGTGTACGTACCGTAATTCGAACACGTGATCACCTGGTTCAACCTATGTGATCATCTGGTTCAACCTACGCAAGGTTAACCAATCAGACACCTCGCTTGACGTGCTTAGTTAAAGGATTTTCTTCTTTTCTTCTTTCTTTTTTGCTGGAACGATTTTCTTAATTTTTGTTTTCTTTCTTTATTCATTTCCATTTTACCTTTTTTGCTAAATATTTTTTCAAATACATGAATTTTCGTTTCAAATTCGTGAACCTTCTATCTAATTCTTGATTTTTTTTTCAAATTAGATGAACTGTTTTCAAATTCAATAAACTTTTTTCAAAATCGATGAACTTTTTTACAAATTTGATGAACTTTTTTACAAATTCGATGAACTTTTTCAAAACTGAAGATTTTTTTTCAAATCTGATGAACTTTTTTCAAAACGGATGAACTTTTTTACAAATTCGATGAACTTTTTTCTAATCCAATGAACTTTTTTCAAATTTGATAAACTTTTTTTCAAAATCCATGAACTTTATTTGAAAACCGATGAACTTTTTTCAAAACAGATGAACTTTTTTTCAAAATTGATGAAATCTTTTAAATTTTGTGAACTTTTATAAAAATTGATGAACTAGTTTTCAAAATCATGAACTTGTTTTTTAAAATCAATGAACTTTTCAACTAATTTTCAGATTTACGTTAATGTTTCACTAAAACAATGTTTTTTTAGAGAGATACTAAAACAACGGTTAAGTAGCATTAATCCTTGTTACAGAACAATAGAACGTGTTTGGTCTAGTAGTTCTCACGTTAGTTGACAAAAGACGTGCGATCGTGAGTTCGAGACACAGTGGCTGCACTTTTTCTTCATGTTTATTTTTTACGCGTCGCGTCGTTGTTATTGTGTTCGATTGAAGCTCACCTGGGCCGGCCCTGTAGCGTGACGCTTCTAGCGCCAAAACGTGAAACCGTCGCGATCGACGAATCAAAGGCGCCTTGGCAAAGGGACCGTATCGCGCGTGTAGATGGGTTGGCCTAAAGCTGTGGACTAGTGGGCGCCAGAACTCTTAACCAACACAGTAGGCGTCGATTAGGAGATCTCTAGTGCTTTCTTGTTCATAGGTACACTGCGCTCACGCCCGCAACAATTGGGCCAGCCCATTAAAAAGATTACACTGCGCTCACGCCGGTAGAAAAGAAAAAACGAACAAAAATTGGTTAGAAGCTTCTCCCGAGGGGTTTTGAGAGGGTTCTAGACGCTTTTGATTGGTTTTTGCTTGATTTTGTATTTTATTTTCATTTTTGTTTTTGTTTCTTCATTTTATTTATTTTTCTTTTTTCATTTTAAAATTATTCATGAACTTGTCAAAAATCATGAATACTTCTTAGATTCATGATGATTTTTATTTTTCCAATTAGGTGAATTTTTTTTCAAATCCATGAACTTTTGTGAAATCTGTGACTTTTTACATCCAATTTTTTTTTTCAAATTCATGAACTTTTTTCAAACTCAGGATCATTTTCCAAATTCATGACCTTTTTATAACTCAAAACCTTTTTGAAAAATTTGTTCTTTTAATTTTCATGAACTTTTTTGAAATCATGAATAGTTTTCAAATTTGACAACTATTTTAAATCCACAAACAGTTTTCCAAAGGTGTGATTTGTTTTCAAATCCACGTACTTTTTCAAGTCCATGAACATCTTTCAAATCCACGATTTTTTCAATTGCATGAGCATTTTCCAAGTACATTAATTTTTTTTCAAATTCATGAACTGTTTTCAAAGATGTGATTTTTATAAATATTTTCTAAAGTCAACGGTTTATTGGCCAATGATGATAAAGCAAAGGAAACAGCTTCGTGACCACTGAGCGAGCGACTGCATGGTCGTGGGAGCGGCCCGCGGCAGCGGTTGCATGAGGGCCACTTTCCTTGAGCTAGCACCATAAGAGCCAATTAGGAGGTGCCGGCCAAGTGGTTCAAAAGAATTGTACTATTTCTCCGACAAGTAATTCTGGATGGAGGGAGTATCTAAGTTGGACATGGACTTTGTCTCTTCCCGTAATTACTTCGTTGGTCTGGAGAGTTTGTTCTCATGGGACGGTCTTGGTTTGGCAAGCTTATATATGTACAGCAGGTTGTCTAAAAAAATGTACAGCAGGCATTGGTTTTGACAACTTCCGCCCAGTTTTGGGACCCCCCACCCATTTTTCTATTTTTTCTGTGTTTTGCCTTACTGATTTTATCGTTATTTATTTATTTATTTATGTTCAAATACTTGTCATTTTGTTTGAATACATGCTGAATATTTCTAAATACATGTTGAACATTCATTCAAAAATGAGCATTTTTTTCAATTCATGGTGAACATTTTGTTTACACATGTTAAACATTGTCAAAAGCATTGTGAACATTATCTAAAAATATGTGAATATTATTGAAGTGCGATGTTTTTTTTAATAAATGCCATTCACATTTTTATATGTTATGACAATTTATTAAAAGTACACAAACACATATTTACATTGGATGAACATTTGTTTTAAATGTCTACCGATATTTTTAAAATGTATGAACATGTTTTTCTACAAATTACACAAACAATACTATTTTACCTTTTTCATGAATATTTTTTTGGAAATATCCCGAACATAGTTTGAAACGTGCGAGATCGTTGAAAAGCTCTGGATATGACGATCATGACCTACGTTGAACATTTTAACAAAATCATTACAGTTTAAGAGTAGTTTAGAAAATTATGTTTGAATGTTGCAAGGGGCTGTTGGATGGGAGCCCTTGCCTACCCTGCCAATATATTGGCGTTGACTGAAGCATCACTCCTTGTTTGGACATGGACCAAAATTTTGGCATGCCAGTAGGCTCCAGTCGTTCCTCTCTATCTTTTGCGCCAAATCACGGGCGGAACGAGGGCGACCGAATCGGCTGCCAATTATTTGGCGCGCCCATGACGCCAACGATTTGGCAGGGTGGGCAGAAAACAAACATCCTCTAAAAATAGGGGTGGTATTCGAGCCGTGTCCACCTGACTCGGCAAAGCTCATTTCATTAACAAGCTAGCTTGGACTTGACTTGTTAAAGCTCGTTTAATTAACGAGCTAGCTCAACTAGACTCGTTACTATAACGAGCTCAAATCCAAGATTGGCTCAACTCGTGTAACTCGCGAGCTGGCTCATTTAGCTTGTTAAAGATATGAACACAAAATCTTACGAATATGATAAAAAGATAACTTGGGACTTGTGTGCGCGTGTCTGAGTTGTGGCAGATGCCAACAATGCAGTGGGACCAGATCACCTTCTTTTTGCGGCCTTTGACTCCAAGCTCGGTGGTGCTGGCAAACATACATTAGTAACAGAAGGTAATAAAGGAAGAGAAGGAGGAGATGACCAATGCAGGCAGGGAGTTTATGACGCACACACCGCAGAAGCATAGGCCCCTTGCCAGAGAGGTGGTCGTGGCACAGGCGCGGTGGTACCGCCGTCAAGATTCACAAACAAAAGAAATAGAGCATACAGGAGGAAAAACACGGGAGGGGTCTCTCGCTACTTCAATAGGGCTGGAAGGAGAAAAATCATCGTGTGCGATGTGTGAGTCTCCTGGGCAGTTGGGCCTTGTGCTTTAGCCCTAGGATGCAAGGTGCTCAGTGACTGATCTTTTTACTACCCCTAAAAAGGTTGATTTTTTTACCGAGCCTAACGAGTTATACGAGAACTCGTGAGGTCGGCTCATTTAACACGGCAGCAATGCTACACTCACGGAAGGATTTTTACAGTTTTCACGGACCTGCACTGTTGGCATCATTTGATTGGGATTAGGGAGAGAAAGGGCCCCACCCACCTGAAAATCAGGGGGGTGGAAGTTAATTAGCATTAGAAGGGTCCGTAACACGTCCGTGTTTATCCGTGAATGTAGGATTACTCTTTAACACGGTATGTAAATGATCTTAAACTAAAGCTCGGCTTGACTCGTTATTCTTTGAGTTTGAGTCAATTCGAGCTGAGTCACGAGCTACTCGTTTAGCTCGCGAGCTTCGAGCTCTTTTTCCAGCCCTACCTAAAAACATCAAGAGTATTTTTACTTCATTTTCAAACGGTTTTTCGAAATGCTGCAAAGGATATGGTGTTGAAATGCTGATGCAAATGCTCTCCTTTTTCATTTAGAAAGTTTTCTCAAATGCCCTATTGTTTAAAAGTAATTTAAAAAATGGCTGGTTCTTTTTACCATATAAGCGATATCATATTTTTGTCCTCATTTTCAAACGGTTTACTGTAATGATGTAAATGATTTGGCTTTGAAAAATCACATGCCAATGCGCTTCTTTTCATGTAGAGAAGTTTTCCAATTCTAAAAGGTTTAAAATAATTTAGAAACATCATAAATTTGAATGAGAGTGTATTTTTTAGTTCATTTGTTGGAATGTAGCAAATGATATGGCGTTGAAAAGCAGGTGCAAATGCAAAACTATTTGGTATAGAACTCCCCCAAATCCTTTACGGTTTAAATTGAATTTTAATAACAGTGGAATTTGTTTTGAAGGAGTTTTTTTCAAAACTTGCTTAGAATGTGGGAAATGACTTATGGTTTGAAAGTCACCAAAAATGCCAAACTTTTTTCGTGTACAAAGTTTTTCCTAAATCCTAGCTTTTTTTGATCAAGTAAGAACAGATGCAGGAACTTAATACCCCGCCCCACGAAGCACATAACATCAGATGTTATCGCTCACACACAAATGGAGGGACCAATCCGCTTGTCAATAGCGCGCCGTGGTGTGTCAGTTTCCCGCTTGGGCGAAAAGTCGCTTTTGGGTCGGCCCATAAAAATGGGGCCCACCCCAATGAAAATCCGGCCTCACTCCATGCCAGATCACTATAGGCAGGGCTGGGGTCTACTATCGGCATAATAAAAAACAGGGTAGCATGAGCATACTAACAGACAGGCGATTCCAAGAAGCCATATTAGTATTGAACATATAAATGGTGAAAGGGTGGCAGCCATTCTCAGGCCATCCACGTCAGCTATGAATAGTGGCAGCGGGCAGTCCGTGCAGGCAGCAACGAGAGAAAAAGGGTCGACATCGAAAGTAAAAGGGACCACATCCACTACTTCCTGCGAGAGAAAGGTAGCGACCGCAGCTGAAAATATCTCCTCTCTCCCTCCTCATGCGGCCGCCGTCTCCTCCTCTTCCCCGTCCCTAACAGCCGCCTCGCCCGCTCCGCCTTCAGCGCCTCCTCCTTCCCTTCCTCTCCTCCTTCACTGCCTCCGGATCTAGACCACATGATGTGGACGATGCAGCGCCATGGATTAGTCCCTGCTGCAAGAGAGAGAAAATGAGAGGGAGAGAGAGAAGGAAGGAGAGGAGGGAGAAAGAGAGAAGAAAGAGTAGCTGGAGGTGCGTCGACCGGCATCAGCGTGCGCTGGCGAGGTAGGGAGGGACCTGGCAGTTGGCTGCGGCTCGATCCACTCCATGGTTTCGGATGGGGCACCGTGGGGGAGCTAGGGAGGCGGCTTGGCCAAGCCATGGCGCTGGTGCTGCAGAGCGCCGCCTCGCGCTACTTCGTTGTTGACACGGCCTACAAGGACCACCACCCTGCCTACGTGATGCCGCCCCAGGGGGATTAGCAGCAGCCCCCCTCGCTGCAGGGGCCCGGCCAGCAGGTCGCGGCCAAGCTGGGGCCAGGATCTTGCATTAATGCGTGCGTCCAGCTAATTGTGCTGGGATCCTTCACCGTTTACGGTCCAAATATCCTGAACAATGGAGTCGACATACTTAGCCTTTTTAGATTGCCTCTATCTTCTGCTTGCTTCTGCTCATGAACCACAATAAGATTGGGGATGTGTTCTCCTGGTCCGGCAGTCCCAGATATCCAGACTGAAGCCTGGGGATCTTGACCATAAAAGCCTCTCTGCAAAACTTGTCTTACCAAGATGCATTCAAGAAGCGATTTTGCTTTGCATATGACGTTTTGTGTCCAACCTGCGTATAACAATAGGATCACACCTTCGTGGTTCAAGTAGGGGTTTTCATCTCATGGTGGTTTGCCATGTCGGACCGGTACCATATAAAAAATCGTCATACGCCTAGCACTGCTCCTCAATAAGAGTGATGGTTTCCAGCTTTGTGCAACATAGCTGACAAATAGTTATTTTGCCAATTTTTCACAAGCAAGTGAGGATCCTCCTTTGCACGAGCTACCAAATGTACAAGCACCACTTCAAAGGCACCTGTGGTTTCCTTGTGGGGTGTTTAATTTGGTTTGAATTGAACCAAGAAAATTCATCCTATACAACGATTTTTCTTTGTACTCTCATGCATAGGGTGAAGCTTCATAATCTTGTACCTCTGCCCTGGGATTAGTTGGAATTGTGCTGCCTGCAGGCATAACATAGTGAATCCCTGGAGAAGGGGTCATCCCTGTGCTAAGATCATCAATCATCTTGCATTTTTTAGAACAACCACCTCTTGATCTATGCTTTCTACATGACTTCTTGTTAAGGCTCGGTGCCAGGTCTTTGAGAGTTTTGCCATGCAATGAATGCTCATTCTAGAAGCTGTTGTGTTGCCATGACGTTGCTTGTCGATTTTATCTTTGTGTCGCTTCCATTTCTTGAATTTTACCATTGACGTACTTGAGCTAAATTTAACGAGATTTTGCCATGTCCTTCCAGATGTACTATGTGAACCAGGAGTTTACTGTTGAGGATTTTCTTTATGAGGATGATTACAAGATAAGCCTTCCCGGGACCAATCCAGAAATCCTCAATAAACTTCAAGGGATTGCTCACCAAGAATATCCGCAGTTCAATTTGACACAAGAGTTGCCCCCTAATGCATATGTTGATATGAACAACAGTGGGAAGAATGCTGGAGATGTTTTCGTCGAGATGTCAGACTTCCTTACAACAATGTCTCCAGCACCTGCTTCATTCCTAAGGCCGAAGTGCGCTCTCTGGGACTGCAGCATGTACCGTGCTGAATTGGCTGTGAAGAGGGTCCTCCAGGGCTCCAGGCACAATGCATGTGATCTTCCCAAGAGGTATTGATCTAAAAGATGGCCCTTTGTTTGCTGCTCTTAGTGTGAAAATCCAAGGAAAGCATGTTCGTGTTCCTGTCTGTGAAGGGGCTGCTACTACGAAATTGTCTTGGGATGCACCTAGTAACTTCTTACCGCATAATTCATATTCTCACGTTTGTATCGGTACTGGTAATTAGTTTATGTTCTGGCTGTTGGTTCATTTATTTCTATCATTTGCAGAACTTTTTGAGCTTTACATCTTTGAAGGTGAACCTATGAGAGAATGGCTTTTCTTTGACAAACCAATAAGGGCGTTCGACAGTGGAAACCGGAAGCGAGCTCACTGCCAAATTACAACAACCGTGGCTGGCATGAATCAAGGAAGCAAGTGATGAAAGACTTTGGGGGTCTGAAGAGATCATACTACATGGATCCACAACCATCTAGCAGCTATGAAGAAGAAAGTTGTTGCTCCAGTTCTTTCTACTAGGTTCTTGCTTGCATATGTTAAGACATGACCTTGTATCGTGATATCATATTTGCAAAAAGCTAACCTTTTTGACCAACTGAAAATTACATATCTCATGTTCTGCTAGCAGGAGTTGGTTCTAAACTTCTGCTAACAAAATTTCAACAAAATCAAGGTTTCCTGAACCAAAGCAACTTCTCTTTGTATTCTACTTTGCATGGCGATCCAACTAAATTGCATAAATATGTATCTCCTTCAGACCTGTTTGGAAGATGAGTATTTTGTAACAATGGGTTCCAGTATTTAGATGATAAATCCTTTTGGGAAAAAATATGAAGGAAACAGTGGCAAGTTCTAGAAATCCCAAACTTGAGAAGGATACATGCACTAGTCCCTGATAACACTACTAAAAAAGACACATCAGTGACATTTTGGCCCGAACGAGTTTTTTCCTGTCATGGTTATGACACTTCTATGATGATAATTGTGACAAAAGCACATATCATCGTAGATGTGGTGGGCTCGTACTTCTATGACAAAAAATCATGACAGAAAATGGGCTTTTCGTCCTGGGCGGTCCGGGGACGCACCTGCATGACATTCTTTAGGCCATCCATGGCATAAAAAATCGTGGTAGAAGTGAGGGTGAGGAAATTTTCGCGGAGTTCCCGGTTACGGTGGGTGGTCGGGGCCGAGCGATGCAATGTGGTTTGCGTGTTTCTCTCTCGTCCGTGTGCGTGTGGTGTGGGTCGTGTCGCTATAACTGAACCTAAGCAAGAGGCATTTGCTTACCGAACCCGAGCGATCGCCTGCTATGTACCAAAGCCGATCGATCGGTCCCTTCGCTGCTAACTGAACCTGACCGACTCCTTTGCTATTAACTGAACCCAATCGATAGCTTCCGCTGCTTACTAAAGCCAATCGAACCCCCGTGTGAGACGTAGCTAGCTAGCAGGTTGGGTTGCCTCTGGATGAACAGTGCATGTTGCTGCTGCACGCGCGATACGTAGAACGAGATGTGACGTGGTGAGTCGAGACGGTTGGGTTGGGTGTGGATGAGCAGTTCCCAGTGGGGGTTGGATGAATAGGACCCCAGTCATGTAGGCAGTTGCCGCTGGATGAACAGGACCCCGTGGTAGTACGCGGTTGCCATTGGATGAACAAAACTCCGAGGAGGCCTCCACACACCCTAGCCGGTTGGGGATGGATGAATAGGACCCCGTGGTGGCTGGTTGAACTGTAGTTGGTGGTGGATGGATGAACAGTAGCCCATGGATGAATAGTGGCTGGTGGAGGCTGGAGGAGGTCGACGGTGCATGAACAGTAGCAGGTGGAGGCTGGAGAGGAAGTCGACGGTGGATGAACTGTAGCCCGTGGAGTCACGTTTTGTGGTACGCCACACCCCTCTTGATGAACAAGACCCCATTTCGAGCTTAGGCGGTCGAAGAGAAGTCCGTTTCCTTTGTTTTGCGGTACGCCAGACCCCTCTCGATCAACAGGACCCTGTTTCGAGCGTAGGCGCTTGAATAGAAGTCTGTTTCCTCCGTTTTTGGTATGCCAGACCCACCCCGATGAACAGGATCCCGTTTCGACCGTAGGTGGTCAAAAAGAAGGCTGTTTCCTCCGTTCTGTGGTACACCAGGCCCTGTTACGGCTGTTCCGTCCAAGCCGGTTGGCTTCTGATGAACAGGACACATTGCGTTGCCTCCCGATGAACACAATGTTGTTTCTCCGTTCTGAGCCAGCAGGTTGCCTGCCGATGAACACGACACTGTTTGTACCATCCGTTGCCTCTCCATGTACAAGAGCCCTGGCCATACGTATGCACGAGTACGCGTCCGAGACCACGCTCGTATGTACGTACATGGTCGTATGTTTTGCCCTATGGCTGTATGTACGTGTACACAGTTTAGGCGAGACTGCCTGAACTGCTGCTTCGGGGGCTTTACTACGACATGTTCTGCTGCTTGCTCGGCCACGGTTCATCATTGCAGAGAGACCGATCGACCAGTATGTACGTACATGTTCGCGACCAGACAGACAACACTATGTATGCTTTGACCGGGTGGGTCCCAGCTATCAGGGAGGATAAGGAGGCACTTCCTTGCGTGCGAAGATATAGTTGGTGGGTCCTAGCTGTCAGGGGGAGGGATCATTTTTTCACGCCTAATATGGAGGCACTTCCTTGCGTCCAAAGATGTAGCTGGTGGGTCGAGCTGTCAGCGTCACCGCGTACAGTCATCTTCCGATGGTTATCGCTCGTTGACCACGTTGACCACGCCGTGCCGAGAGCACCAAGGCGGTGGACGATGATGAGGCCTAGGAAGGGAACGACATGGAGCCGGGAAAGATGCAGCAGCGGATGCCCATGCGGAGGGGAATACGAGGGTTGATTGCTTCAGCTACGGTGTGAGGTTGCCGTCCCCGGAGAATAACAGGGTGTGTGGGGTGAGTGGAGGGATGGCATCACCACTGCAGGATGCTGCTAATGCGACACTACAATCAAAGGCCCTTCGACGAAACTGTGTGTGATGCATTAATCGCAAGCGGTGATGTCAAAAAACTATCAAAAAAGATGCAAAACGTTTGCTATGGTGGATACATCAAACACGGTTCAGATTTTAGTTGCGTGTGCGATGCAGGGCATACAATTGATCCATACGAACTGTTTGCGCTATATGGGTCGCCTGATCAAGACGTGTGTGATATACGGCATACAGTTCACCCCGATAAACTGTTTGTGGTGAGGTGGAACAACAGAAACGGGCAGCGAGATGAAGGTGTGTGCGATATATGGCAAACAGTTCACTCGGATGAACTGTTTGTGATTAGGCAACACAAAAGAAGCGGTCATCCAGATGAAGGTGTGTGCGATATACGGCATACGGTTCACTCGGATGAACAGTTTGGGCTGAGATAAGAGAACATAAATGGTTCAACTTAACAAGATGTGTGTGATACCTGAAAAACAGGTATGTAATCAGAAATGTGTGGGAAGACCGATAACAACACAAACGATTCCTGTTACCAAGCCGTGTGTGCTGTGAGCAAACGATTGCTGGTATACAATTGTGAGTGATGGATGAAATCATCACCGACGCGTTCCATGTTTAGTCCGTGTGCGATGTGATTTGCACTGTCTACAGAACATCAACATATATACATATAAGAATAGTATTGCATAACCAAATTAAGCATACAATTACATAAGTGACTACACTCATAACATTTCCACACACCAAAGTAAGCAATTACATGCATATGAAACTAGGAGAAACGAGCATCTAATCATCTACATCTTTTTGCGACTACGCTTGCCATTGCTCAGCTTTCGGCTAGATCCCTGGCCGTTTTGAGGAAGGAGGCACTTCCTCATGTCAACGATCCGTCGGTACATCTCATAGCTCGTGTTGTGAAGTTTTCAAGTTTTGGGTAAGGATTTGATGGACTATGGAATAAGGAGTGGCAAGATCCTAAGCTTGGGGATTCCCAAGGCACCCCAAGGTAATATTCAAGCACAACCAAAAGCCTAAGCTTGGGGATGCCCTAGAAGGCATCTCCATTTTCGTCTTCGTCTATCGGTAACTTTACTTGAGGCTATATTTTTATTCACCACATGATATGTGTTTTGCTTGGAGCGTCTTGTATGATTTGAGTCTTTGCTTTTTAGTTTACCACAATCATCCTTTCTGTACACACCTTTTGGGAGAGACACGCATGAATCGTCATTTATTAGAATACTCTATGTGCTTCTCTTATATCTTTTGAGCTAGGCAGTATTGCTCTAGTGCTTCACTTATATCTTTTTGGAGCACGGCGGTGTCTTTATTTTATAGAAATTTATGAACTCTCATGCTTCACTTATATTATTTTGAGAGTCTTTTAGAACAGCATGGTAATTTGCTTTGGTTATAAATTTAGTCGTAATATGATAGGCATCCACGAGGGATATAATAAAAACTTTCATATAAAGTGTGTTGAATACTATGAGAAGTTTGATTCTTTATGATTGTTTTGAGATATGAAGATGGTGATATTAGAGTCATGCTGGTGGAGTAATTGTGAATTTGAGAAATACTTGTGTTGAGGTTTGTGAATCCCCTAGCATGCACGTATGGTGAACCATTGTGTAACGAAGTTGGAGCATGAAGTATTTATTGATTGTCTTCCTTATGAGTGGCGGTCGGGGATGAGCGATGGTCTTTTCCTACCGATTTATCCCCCTAGGAGCATGCACGTAGTACTTCGTTCAATGACTCATAGATTTTTTCAATGAATATGTGAGTTCTTTTTGACTAATGTTGAGTCCATGGATTATACGCACTATCACCCTTCCACCATTGCTAGCCTCTCTTGTGCCGCGCAACTTTCG
Organism: Aegilops speltoides; assembly: GCA_021437245.1. NCBI lineage: Eukaryota > Viridiplantae > Streptophyta > Magnoliopsida > Poales > Poaceae > Aegilops > Aegilops speltoides. Next base: position 144,001,046 of record CM038141.1, read on the forward strand.
CCGGTACCATACACCCACCATAGACCTTCCTAAAAACAGCCGTCATACCTACCTATTATGGCATTTCCATAGCCATTCCGAGATATATTGCCATGCAACTCTCTACCGTTCCGTTTATTATGACACGCTTCATCATTGTCATATTGCTTTGCATGATCATGTAGTTGACATCGTATTTGTGGCAAAGCCTCCTTTCATAATTCTTTCTACATGTCACTCTTGATTCATTGCACATCCCAGTACACCGCCGGAGGCATTCACATAGAGTCATCTTTTGTTCTAAGCATTGAGTTGTAATTTTTCAAGTTGTAAGTAAGTAGAAGTGTGGTGATCATCTTTATTAGAGCATTGTCCCATGTGAAGAAATAAAAAAAGGGAAAAAAGAGGCCAAAGAAGCCAAGAAAAAAAGGAAAAGAAAGAAAAAATGAAAAAAAATTGAGAAAAATAAAAAATGAGGGAAAAAGAGAGAAGGGGCAATGTTACTATCCTTTTTCCACACTTGTGCTTCAAAGTAACACCATGATCTTCATGATAGAGAGTCTCTTATTTTGTCATTTTCATATACTAGTGGGAATTTGTCATTATAGAACTTGGCTTGTATATTCCAACGATGGGCTTCCTCAAATGCCCTAGGTGTTCATGAGCAAGCAAGTTGGATGCACACCCACTTAGTTTCTTCTTGTGCTTTCATACACTTATAGCTCTAGTGCATCCGTTGCATGGCAATCCCTACTCACTCACATTGATATCTATTGATGGGCATCTCCATAGCCCGTTGATACGCCTAGTTGATGTGAGACTATCTCCATCCTTTTGTCTTCTCCACAACCACCATATTCTCTTCCACCATAGTGCTATGTCCATGGCTCGCGCTCATGTATTGCGTGAAAGTTGAAAAGGTTTGAGAACATCAAAGTATGAAACAAGTGCTTGGCTTGTCATCGGGGTTGTGCATAATTTGAGTATTTTGTGTGATGAAGATGGAGCATAGCCATACTATATGATTTTCTAGGGATAAGCTTAGGTATTGTCATCTATGGTATGCAATCCATAAGTGGATCTCATAATAGATTCTTAAGGCAATTTAATATTCTTACTAGGAAAGTTTTCCATGCCTATCCTTAACGGAAACTAGAATCTAATGTTTTCCTTCTTTCATATCAATAATTGCACCAATTGTTCTAAGGAAAGGTCTACCAAAAATAATAGGACGTGTAGGATTGTAATCCATATCAAGAACAATGAAATCTACGGGCACATAAATCCTATTTGCAACAATAAGAACATAATTAATCCTTCGCATAGGTTTCTTAATGGTGGAATCCGTAAGATGCAAATTTAAAGAACAATCATCAAATTCACGGAAACCTAGCACATCACACAAAGTTTTTGGAATCGTGGAAACACTAGCACCCAAATCACACAAAGCATAGCATTCATAATCTTTAATATTAATATTAATAGTAGGTTCCCACTCATCATAAGTTTTCTAGGGATAGAAACTTCTAGTTCAAGCTTTTCTTCAAAAGATTGCATCATAGCATCAACGATATGTTTAGTAAAAGCTTTATTTTGATTATAAGCATGAGGGGAATTTAACACGGATTGCAACAAGGAAATACAATCTATTAAATTTTTTATCATAATTAAATTCCTTGAAATCCAAAATAGTGGGTTCATTGCTACTTAAAGTCTTGACCTCTCCCATCACACTTTTGTCAATTTTTGCATCTAGATCTAAATACTCTGAATCATTGGGATGCCTTTTAACTAAACTTGACTCATATCCAATTCCATATTTATCAAGATTCATATTGGAAGACAAAGACTTAATAGGAGTCACATCAATCACTTTTAGATCTTCATCATTATTATCATGAAAACTAGAAGAACACGCTTTTACAAATCAGTCTTTTTTAGCACGCATCTTAGTAGTTATTTCTTTGCACTCATCAATGGAAATTCTCATGGTGTTGAGAGACTCATTGATATCATGATTAGGTGGTATAGATCTAAGTTTCAAAGAATCAACATCAAGAGAAATTTTATCCACGTTCCTAGCCAACTCATCAATCTTAAGCAATTTTTCTTCAATCAAAGCATTGAAATTCTTTTGAGAACTCATAAATTCTTTAACACTATTCTCAAAATCAGAGGGTATCTTATTAAAATTTCCATAAGAGTTGTTGTAGGAATTACCATAATTATTAGAGGAATTACTAGGAAACAGCCTAGGATTAAAATTGCCTCTATACGCGTTGTTACCAAAATTGTTCCTACCAATAAAATTCACATCCATTGATTCATTATTATTCTAAATCAAAGTGGACAAAGGCATATCATTGGCATCAGAAGAAACAATTTTATTAGCAAATAATTTCATAAGTTCATCCATATTTCCACTCAAAACATTAATATCTTCAATCGCATGAACTTTTTTACTAGTGGATCTTTCGGTGTGCCATTGAGAATAATTAACCATAATATTATCTAGGATCTTAGTAGTTTCTCCTACAGTGATTTCCATAAAAGTGCCTCCTGCGGCTGAATCTAATAGATTTCTAGAAGCAAAATTCAATCTGGCATAAATTTTTGTATAATCATCCACAAATTCAAACCATGTGTAGGGCAATTACGTATCATCAATTTCATCCTCTCCCAAGATTGTGCAACATGCTCATGATCAAGTTGCTTAAAATTCATAATATCATTCCTAAGGGAGATGATCTTAGCGGGCAAAAAATACTTAGAGACAAAAGCAACTTTACACTTATTCCATGAATCAATACTATTTTAGGCAAATATGAGAACCAAGTTTTAGCACGATCTCTAAGCGAAAATAGAAATAACTTCAATTTAACAATATCATTATCTACATCTTTCTTCTTTTTCATATCGCACAAATCAGCGAAATTGTTTAGATGGGATGTGGCATCTTCACTTGGAAGGCCAGAAAATTGATCTTTCATAACGAGATTCAACAAAGCGGCATTAATCTCACAAGATTCAGCATTAGTAGTAGGAGCAATCAAAGTGCTAATAAAATCATTGTTTTTGGTCTTGGAAAAGTTACACAATTTAGTATTATCTTGAGCCATCGAGACAAGCAATCAATCCAACACACAAGCACACAAGAAGCAAGCAAAAAGAGATGAATTGAAGAGGGGCGAAGAAAAGGAAAAGGTTTTCAAAAATTGTTTTAGAAGTGGGGGAGAGGAAAACGAGAGGCGCATGGTGAATAATGTAATGCAAGGGAGAAGAGTTTATGATGGATACTTGGTATGGCTTGACTTGACATAGATCTCCCCGGCAACAGCGCCAGAAATCCTTCTTGCTACCTCTTGAGCTTGCGTTGGTTTTCCCTTGAAGAGGAAAGGGTGATGCAGCCAAGTAGCATAAGTATTTCCCTCAGTTTTGAGAACCAAGGTATCAATCCAGTAGGAGACAACACACAAGTCACCAAATACCTGCACAAACAATCAACAACTTGCAACCAACGCGATAAAGGGGTTGTCAATCCCTTCACGGTCACTCGCGAAAGTGAGATTTGATAGAGATATATAAATGGTAAAGTAAATATTTTTGGTATTTTTGGTTTATAGATTGCAAAGTAAAGATTGCAAAATAACAGATCGGAAACTAGCAAGATATAAACAAGATTCAATAATATGGAAAACAGACCCGGGGGCCATAGGTTTCACTAGTGGCTTCTCTCAAGATAGCATACATTATGGTGGGTGAACAAATTACTTTCGAGCAATTGATAGAAAAGCGCATAGTTATGACGACATCTAAGGCAATGATCATGAACATAGGCATCACGTCTGTGTCAAGTAGACCGACTCCTGCCTTCATATACTACTATTACTCCACACATCAACCAGTATCCAGCATGCATCTAGAGTATTAAGTTCATAAAGAATGGAGTAACGCATTAAGCAAGATGACATGATGTAGAGGAATTAACTCAAGCAATATGATGAAAACCCCATCTTGTTATCCTTGATGGCAACAATACAATACGTGCCTTGCTCCCCCTACTGTCACTGGGAATGAACGCTGCAATATTGAACACAAAGCTAAGAACTTCTCCCATTGCAAGAAAGATCAATCTAGTAGGCGAAACTAAACCGATAATTCGAAGAGACTTGCAAAGATATCAAATCATGCATATAAGAATTCAGAGAAGAACCAAATAATATTCATAGATAATCCTGATCATAAATCCATAATTCATCGGATCTCGGCAAACACACCGCAAAAATGTATTACATCAAATAGATCTCCAAGAACCTCGAGGAGAACATGGTATTGAGAATGAAAGAGAGAGAAGAAGCCATCTAGCTAATAACTATGGACAAACTACTCACGCTTCATCGGAGAGGTAATGGTGTTGATGTAGAAGCCCTTCGTGATCGAATCCCCCTCCGACAGGATGCCGAAAAAGGCCCCAAGATGGGATCTCACAGATACAGATGGTTGCAGTGGTGGAAAAGTGTTTTCGTAGCTCTCCTGGATGTTGTCAGGGTATAAGAGTATATATAGGCGAAGGAACAAGGTTAGGGAGCTACGAGGGGCCCACGAGGGTGGGGGCGCCTCTCCGACTTCATCTCCAAGTCTTCTAGTTTGCTTTCGGTCCAAGAAAGATCATCATGAAGGTTTCATTCCGTTTGGACTCCATTTGGTATTCCTTTTCTGCAAAACTCTAAAATAGGCAACAAAAAACATAAATTGGCACTGGGTCCTCGGTTAATAGGTTAGTCCCCAAAATAATATAAATAGCATATTAATGCCCATTAAACATCCAAAACAGATAATATAATAGCATGGAACAATAAAAAATAATAGATACGTTGGAGACGTATCAAGGCGCCGGACTCCAGTTGTGCCCGCCTTCCCGCCTCTTCGACCTCGCCCTGTAGGAGATGGATAGACGCAAAGGCATCACGGGGCACTTATATTTTTTCAATCTTAAACCTGTAGGCACTTGCCAAATTTTAATTCAAATAATGCTATCTCTCGTGTCCATGTTTGTGTTCTGTAATGCTTGTACTTATATCAGCATGTTAATGAAAAGGATGAACCTTGCCGGGAACCCGTGCATTTATATCTCCATGCAGAGGTGAGAAGCCTCTTTAGTGTAAATAAACGAGTTTTTCCCGGCAGGCTATCTTGCCGGCACCCTTTTTGTCTGTCGAAGAGCCATATCTGCCGCTTATAGACAAAGGGGCCAGCCCCCTGCCAACTTCCTTTCATCAAAGGCAATTGTGACCATTTTGACCGAAGAAACATTCGAGTCAGGAATGGGAGCACCTAAGTCTAAAATGAGTGGCGAGGTTTTCAAATGCATAAGTTATAGCTTACAGAACACGAATGGACAAGAGGCAAAACTTATCTATTTGGCTTGCCGGAGATCGTAGTGCCGGGCAATCTTCTCAACTCCTTGTTGAATCCAAGTCCACAGTAAGAACCTGCAGCTCCATGCAAATGAGAATGATTGCAGGATGCGGTCCTATCTATATGCATATACAGATGCTCGTAAAATGCTTATGCAGTGATCTGGAATGCTCATGCATGCATGCAATCTAGGTTGGGGTCCCCCTACAGCGCTTCTTTATTTTCTCTTGCACGGGGTCATCTCCCTGGCTTTGTACAAGGGGTTACATGCAACTGAGGCAAGGCCTGTACAAATGGGTGGCTACCGGGCAGGGCCGGACAGCCTCGCACCTTACAGGTAGAACTTGCGTAGATGCTCAGTATTCCATGAGTTTTGCAACTGAGTGCCATCTCCGGTCTCCAGACAGTCTACGCCGGGTCTGGTGACTCGTACTACCCGGTAAGGGCCTTCCCACTTCGGTGATAACTTGTGTGTACCCTTGGTGGACTGAACGCGCCTAAGGACAAGGTCATCTTCCTCAAAACACCGGTCATGAACCCTGCGGCTATGATAGTGACGTAGGGTTTACTGATAGTGTGCAGTACGCGTAGCAGCCGGGAGACGGTTCTCCCTGAGTGGCACAGCGTCGTCACGCCGGTGCTGATCTTGCACGACTTCATCGTAAGCAAGTACTCGAGGCGACCCATAAATGAGTTCTGTGGGGATAACTTGTCACGCCCAAGATGCGACCCTATCCTAAAGGAACTCGAAGGTCCCACCAAAGATAGAAGCGCATCTTGAAGACGCTTTTTCAAGGTGGATATCATTACATCAACAATACATAATAGATGGGGATACATACAAGAGGCATACAATGCCACACGAATACAACATCATCATACATAAAAGCAACATCCGACTACGGATGAAACACAAACAGAAGCTCAAACGACATCCACCCTGCTAGCCCAAGCTGCCGACCTGGAACCTATCCCGTGATCGAAGAAGAAGCAGAAGAAGAACTCCAAAATAAGCAAACATCGCTCTCACGTCATGATCATCGCATAACCTGTACCTACAACTGTTGTTTTAGTAATCTGTGAGCCATGAGGACTCAGCAATCCCATTACCATGGGTATCAAGACTAGCAAAGCTTAATGGGAAAGGAAGGGGTAAAGTGGTGAGGTTACAGCAGCGACTAAGCATATATGGTGGCTAACATACGCAAATAAGAGCGAGAAGAGAGCAAACGGAACGGTCGTGAAACTAGCAATGATCAAAAAGTGATCCTGAACTCCTGCTTACGTCAAACATAACCCAAAACCGTGTTCACTTCCCGGACTCCGCCGAAAAGAGACCATCACGGCTACACACACGGTTTATGCATTTTAATTCGGATCTGGTGTCAAGTTATCTACAAGAGGACATTAACAAATTCCCATCTGCCACATAACCGTGGGAACGGCTTTCGAAAGTTTATACCCTGCAGGGGTGTCCCAACTTAGCCCATGATAATCTCTCGCGATCAACTCGGGATATTCCTTCTCCCAGGAAGACCCGATCAGTCTCGGAATCCCGGTTTACAAGACATTTCGACAATGGTAAAACAAGACCAGCAAAGCCGCTCGAATGTGCCAACAAATCCTGATAGGAGCTGCACATATCTCGTTCTCAGGGCACACCGGATTGTCCAAACTTCCGGTAGGCCATCCTAGAGTTGTGTAACGCCCCGAGACCGATGCTCCAGAAGACGTCCAGCTACTCCGAGTTTCGTCGTGTGATTTGTTTTGTTTGTTGCTTTCATCTTTGCATCATGTGCATTGCATCATGTCATCATGTGCATGGTGTGATTTCTCATACATATTATGTTGTTGCATGTTCCATACATGAATCTCGCATCACCCACCTTCTCCTCCCCTCTATTTCCTTCTTTTGACAAGTGCCATTTTTCCCTTTCTCCTTTAATGTTCACTTTCTCCCAAATAGTCAAACTTATTGCCCTAAACCCCACCGCCAAATTTCACCTCTTTTGGAAATGTTTTGGTTAGGTTTTAAAATGGCTCAAGTTTGAATTTAATTCAAACTTGAATTATTTTTCAACCTCTAAAATCCCCCAAATCATTTTCTTAAATAGGGCATAATTCCAGGGTCCTGAGGATATTTTCATATCTCTCACCACCCCCTCCAATCACTCCGTACATTTGTCCTTTTATTTCTGTTTGAAGAAATAGATAAGAGAGCCCAGCCGGCCTCTGGCACCTAACCAACCAGGCCGGCCCACTTAACTCCTAAGGCCCAGCCCACCTAACCCTCCTAACCTAGCCCGACCCCCTCCTCCGCATCTCTCTCCCTCTCGTTCCCGCCCGCCACACCGTCCCCAGAGCGCTCGACCCCTTCTCTCCCATCGATCCCCATCTCCTCCTCTGCGCCACATCTCTCTCTCGATCCCCCTCCAGCGCCGCCATTGGGGAGGAGCCCTCGTACCAGCGGTCGATCTCCTCTCTGCTGCTTCCGCCATGGCGCCGCGCCCTGCTTCTCCTCCCGCGCCGACGCCCTCCTTCGGCTGCTCGTGTCTGCAGCTCCGTCCACGAGCTCGTGCAGCCATGGCGCCGCAGGAGCCTCGCATCTGACCCCCTCGCCGAGGCCATGGCCGCCGCCACGCCTCCTTGCCTCTGCGTCTTGCTCCCTCTTGCCGCCAAGCATCACCGTCGCGCCCTCCTCCTTGCCTTGGAGCCCGGCGCCTCGTCCTCGTGTCTCTGCCTCTTCTCGGCCCCGAGTCTTTGCTGCCATGGCGTCCCGAGCTCCGCCACCCCTCTGCTCCTGCTTCCCCTGCCCCGAGCTTCCCTGCAGCCGGCGTCCAAGTCCTGCGCCCCCATGACCTCGCTCCATCTTGCGCTGCTGCTCTGCCTCGCCACACTCCTTCCTCTGCTCCAAGTTCACCGCGCCGCCCTAGGTCTCCGTCAGCGTCGACCTCCTGCCCTGCCGGTCTACCTCCGCACGCCGGCAGCAAGCCTCGCTGCTGCTGCTCTTCACCAAGTCTCGGTTGCTCCCCTGCATCGCCGAGATCGATCCTCCGAGGAACCCCGTGTTCAACTACAGAATGAGCGGCAAGTACCACTACGACCGGTGTTCGGCTACGTGGATTCACCAAGTACTTTGGATACACCAAGTTCGACTACACACGGCAATGCATCAAGTTCCTCTAGCGAAGACGCCAAGTTCGTTTCGGGATTCATCAAGTTCCACTACCGTCGACCTGAACATCTACGAAAACGTGTACCACTACCGCCGCCGCCGGGTACCACTACTTCAACTACCGTCGACCCTCGAAGACCCTGTGGACCCCGAACATCCACGGGACATGAACAACTACTTCCACTACGAGATGTACCACTACCGTCGACACGAGTACAACTACTTCCACTACCGTCGGCCCGTGAACGACTACTTCCCTCTACGAAACGCGAACCGCTCCGAAGACGCACGCTTCGAAGGTATAACCCGAGACGACCGCGATGAGATGCTCTTGCATGTATGAGATGCACCGTTTTCACCGTGTCCGAATTGTCACTCGTTTCCATGGCCCTAACCTGTGGGACACCCGATATTCGGGATCACCCCACCATCCTTGCATGACACGCTCACACCCATTTCCTTTTGCACCGGTATCTCTACCGGAACCGATATGTTGCCGTGGCATCATTTTCGGATATGTTGCCGTGGCACCATTTCCTTTTCGCCGCCGTGGCACCCTTTTCGTTTCGCCGCCGTGGCACCCTTTTTGTTCCGCCATGGTGACCAAATGCTTCATAACATGCTCATGTCAACGTTTTCATAAAAACTGCATAAAACTTGCATATGTCATCCGCATCATGATAACAACAATTAAAATGTTTAAAATTGTTGCTTGCTTTAAATTGCTAAATATATATGGGGATTTACCGGATTTGTTGTTTTATATCCGGCCCCATTTAAATGGTTTAGATGGTATAGTTTTTCTTATGCTTCACCTCTTGCCATGTTTAACAACACTTAATATTGTTTGGTAGCATAACCGAGAGAGAACTAAATAATTGATGTGGTGTTTCGTCAATATGCAACTCCGTTGCATATTGAGCTCCACTTAATTTGTAAGATAGTTTGTTGCATTTTGCCATGCCATGCCTCATTAAACCGGACATGCATCATACTTGTTTGTGCATCATGACTTGTTTATGCTTGTGTGTTTACTATATTGTTTGTTTCTTTCCGGGTTGTTTCTCTCGTTAGCCTCGGTTCCGTTCCGGAGTTGTGAGGATCCGTTCGACTTCATCCGTTTGTCTTCTTCATGGAATCGTTCTTCTTCCTTGTGGGATTTCAGGCAAGATGATCATACCCTCAAAATCACTACTATCTTTGCTATGCTAGTTTGCTCGCTCTTTTGCTATGCCAATGCTACGATGCCTATCATTTGCTTGTCGGCCTCCCAAATTGCCATGTCAAACCTCTAACCTTTGACACCATTCCTAGCAAAACGTTGTTTGGCTATGTTACTGCTTTGCTCAGCCCCTCTTATAGCGTTGTTAGTTGCAGGTGAAGATTGAAGTTTGTTCCTCGTTGGAACATGGAGATGTTGTTCCTTGTTGGAACATGTTTACTTGTTGGGATATCACAATATCTCTTATATTATTAATGGATCTATATACTTGGTAAAGGGTGGAAGGCTCGGCCTTATGCCCGTGTTTTGTTCCACTCTTGCCGCCTCTAGTTTCCGTCATACCGTGTTATGTTCCCGGATTTTATGCTCCTTACGCTGTCGGGTGATTTATGGGACCCCGATAGTTCGCTTTGAATAAAACTTGTCCAGCAAGGCCCAACATTGACTTTTACCATTTGCCTCACCTAGCCCTTTTTTTCCCTTGGGTTTCGGAGCTGAGGGTCATCTTTATTTTAGCCCCCGGCCGTGCTCCTTCGAGTGTTGGTCCAACTCGAGCGATGTCCGGTGCCCCCGGGCAACCAGGTCTATGCCAACCCGACGCCTTGCTCATCCGTGTGCCCCGAGAACGAGGTACGTCGACTCCTATCGGGATTTGTCGGCACATCGGGCGGCTTTTGCTGGTCTTGTTTTACCATTGTCGAAATGTCTTGATGTACCGGATACCGAGTCTGATCGGAGTGTCTTGGGTGAAGGTCTATTCCTTCGCTGATCGTGAGAGCTTGTCATGGGCTAAGTTGGGACACCCCGCAGGGTTTAAACTTTCGAGAGCCGTGCCCGCGGTTATGTGGCGATGGGAATTTGTTAATGTCCGGTTGTAGATAACTTGACACTTGATCCGATTAAAACGCATCAACCGAGTGTGTAGCCGTGATGGTCTCTTCTCGGAGTCCGGAAGTGAAAACGGTTTACGTGTTATGTTTGGCGTAAGTAGGTGTTCGGATCACCTCTTGATCATTGCTAGCTTCACGACCGCCCGCTTGTTTCTCTTCTCGCTCTCATTTGCGTTGGTTAGCCACCATACATTGCTTAGTCGCTGCTGCAACCTCACCACTTTACCCCTTCCTTTCCCATTAAGCTTTGCTAGTCTTGATACCCATGGTAATGGGATTGCCGAGTCCTCGTGGCTCACCAGATACTTCCAAAACCAGTTTGCAGTGCCTATGTTACCGAAAGCAGTGGCGCAACCAAGCTCAAGGAGGAGCTCGATGAAGATCTTGTTCATTGTGTTGTTTCGCTTCATTGATCAAGAGTGGAGCCCAGCTTAGGGTCGATCGGGGACCTTTGTCGATTTGGGGTTCTTCTTTTATTTTGGTTCCGTAGTCGGACCTTGATTGTATCTGGATGATGTAATGCTTTATTCATGTAATTGTGTGAAGTGGCGATTGTAAGCCAACTATGTATCTCTTTCCCTTATGTATTACATGGATTGTGCGAAGATTACCTCACTTGCGACATTGCTTTCAATGCGCTTATGCCTCTAAGTCGTGCTTCGACACGTGGGAGATATAGTTGATCGAGGCGCTACAAGTTGACTTGTAACGCATCGACACACCTCTACCGGTGGTCGTTACTCTGGCGGGATCTAGATCGCCCCACAGATCAATACTAGTCTTTTCTGCGACTTTGTCCTCACTCATGCGCACTCCGGAGCAACTTCGGTCGGTCACCCATCCCGAGACTACTCCAAGCTGAGCACGCTTAACTTTGGAGTTCTATCCGAATGGGCTCCGGAAAAGAAGGAATTCCTTATTGATATGAGTAGTCTATCATCCCTAATAAGCCGTGGCTATCACATACACCCACACTCGGAGGAACCGACGTCCTCGTCGGGCCACGAACGCTCCCTCTGGCACAACCGTCTGTGCATCCAGTCCGTACATGTGCCATGCCGTGTGCCACGACGGGTCACAAACGCATGAACAACATGATCGCGCACCTGTCCGCAACCATCCGTAAACCGCAAGGGTCGGCTCGATACCAACTTGTAACGCCGGACACACCTGCCGGTGGTCGCATTCTCTGGCGGATCTAGATCGCCCCACAGATCAATACTAGTCTTTTCTCGCACTTTGTCCTCACTCATGCGCACCGGAGCAACTTCGGCCGGTCACCCATCCCGAGACTACTCCAAGCTGAGCACGCTTAACTTTGGAGTTCTATCCGAATGGGCTCCCAGAAAAGAAGGGATTCCTTATTGATATGAGTAGTCTATCATCCCTAATAAGCCAGGCTATCACAAGTTGCCCCTGGTGGCCACCGGCGGCTGACAGATTGGACCAACACTCACGACGAGCACTGGCCGGGGGAATAAAGATGACCCTCGGGCTCCGGAAACCCAAGGGAAAAAGGGCTAGGTGAGGCAAATGGTAAAACCAAGTTTAGGCCTTGCTGGAGGAGTTTTATTCAAAGCAAACTGTCAAGGGGGCCCCATAAATCACCCAACCGCGTAAGGAATGCAAAATCCGGAAACATAACACTGGTATGACGGAAACTAGGGCGGCAAGAGTGGAACAAAACACCAGGCATAAGGCCGAGCCTTCCACCCTTTACCAAGTATGTAGATGCATTAATTAAATAAGAGATAATGTGATATCCCAAACATAATCCTGTCCATCATGGAGCAATCTTCAACTTCACCTGCAACTAACAATGCTATAAGAGGGGCTGCGCAAAGCGGTAACATAGCCAAACAACGGTTTGCTAGGAAGGTTGAAAAAGGTTAGAGGCTGACATGGCAATTTGGGAGGCTTGATCAACAAAAGATAGGTAGCGCAGCATAGCGATAGAACGAAGCAACTAGAATAGCAATGATAGTAATGAGATCCAAGGTGAGGTGCAACACAATAAAACTACCTATCTAGGCAAGTTTAAATGAGACCGGAAACAACAAACAACAATTCCAGAAAATCCTCATGTCATATTTCGAATTTGCTACTGTTCTGCCCTATACACAATTTTAGAGTTGTTAAACATGCCAAATAATGCTACCATGTTAATCTATGCATTTTTCTAGCCCATTTACATATAAAGAACATTTAAAACCGAGCTACGGTTACTTAGTTATGAAATAAATCATTTTAACATGTCATTATACAAATTAAATGCAAACGTCCATTCTAAACATTTCAAACATGGATGAAAGATGCAGATTATGAAAGTGCATGAAAATCTGAGCATTTTACATATATGACATGTTTTATTGGGATGCATGGACATTTAGTTATGAGCATTTTAAAATGATGGCATTGATGTGAATATGCAGAAAATGAATAAATGCTAGAACACATGGGATAGAGAAAAAAATATACACGGGCCGGACTCAATGCACGGTGCAAGCCCAGAAGTGGAATTGACCCAAGCGGCTGAGTGTGTGTGCATGCAAAATAAAAATAAAAACTTCTGACATACTCCGGATGGGTAAGAAAAAGAATATCTGACAAATGGAATAATTCGAGAGGATAACATGAAGCTAGAACCATGAATCTTCGAGAGAACAGACAAGATTTAGAGGAAAAACTCTTCTTCGATCTTCAAACGTTGAGAAGGACGACGAGAAACACCACCAAAATTACTGAGATACTCCGGGAGGATGAAAAAAGAGGAAGGGTTGAACCAAATATGAAAAGAATTTGAAAGAGATCTTGGAGAAGGCATCTGACTGATGAAATTCATTCTTACGTCAAACTCGAAAAGAATTAGGAATGGCTCTGGAATAATTAGAAGAGTCAGGTAAGATCCTAGGAAAAGACCTGTGGGTTAGGGCCCACTAAAATAAAACACCGTTGGAAAGGATTGTTGAAGAGAAGGATGATGCACCGGAACAATTGAAATATTCGAATGAGGTGACAACCTCGAATTAATTGGAACACAGACAAATCTCCTGAGATGTCTTCCGAACTCCGGAGTGATTGAATGGCGAGAGGAAAACGAGCAAGAGGAAACACTTGAGTCAAGGAAAATAATATAATCACCCGAAAAACTTGAATTGAGTCCACTGGAAAAGAGATGAAGAATGTCAAACAAAAGAGAAATCACCGGTTGAAACAATTGTCGAAAGACTGAAGAGGCTCCACACAAATGACATTGATGCTCGAAAGAGACTCAAGCTCCGTTAAGAAGAGGGTGGGAGGGCGGGAAAAACAAAGACACTTGGAAGGGGGAACCGACGAATATCTTGAAGAGAAAACACCGGTTGAAAGAAAACAAAGGCTTCACACGAGTAGGATGGATACTCGATTACGGACTCCGGCTCCGAGATGAAAAAGGGGTGGGCGGGTGGGAAAAAGAAAACAACTGAGGATTGAACTTGGCAACGATGAAGAGGCTCGAGTCAACTTGACGAGAAATGCACCGGATAAAAGAGCTGAGAACCAATGACAGAAAAACCAACTGCGTGATCCTAAAGAAAAATTTGAAGGGGAAGAGGAGTAATTCAAAACACCTACGTCAAGATTCCTGACCAGAGCGAGAAAGGGGCTGAGGAGTAAAAAGAATTCCTATTCTCCGATATAACTAGACTCCGAAAACAGTTGTCTTCTAGACTCAACAACGACCAACAATCAAGGGGGCTCCTATGGTCGGTCGAGGCTCTGATACCAACTTGTCACGCCCAAGATGCGACCCTATCCTAAAGGAACTCGAAGGTCCCACCAAGGATAGAAGCGCATCTTGAAGACGCTTTTGCAAGGTGGATATCATTACATCAACGATACATAATAGATGGGGATACATACAAGAGGCATACAATGCCACACGAATACAACATCATCATACATAAAAGCAACATCCGACTATGGATGAAACACAAACAGAAGCTCAAATGACATTCACCCTACTAGCCCAAGCTGCCGACCTGGAACCTATCCCCTGATCAATGAAGAAGCAGAAGAACTCCAAAACAAGCAAACATCGCTCTCACGTCATGATCATGGCATAACCTGTACCTGCAACTGTTATTGTAGTAATCTGTGAGCCACGAGGACTCAGCAATCCCATTACCATGGGTAGCAAGACTAGCAAAGCTTAATGGGAAAGGAAGGGGTAATGTGGTGAGGTTGCAACAGCGACTAAGCATATATGGTGGCTAGCATACGCAAATAAGAGCGAGAAGAGAGCAAACGGAACGGTCGTGAAACTAGCAATGATCAAGAAGTGATCCTGAACTCTTGCTTACGTCAAACATAACCCAAAACCGTGTTCACTTCCCGGACTCCGCCGAAAAGAGACCATCACGGCTACACACACGGTTGATGCGTTTTAATTCGGATCTAGTGTCAAGTTATCTACAATCGGACATTAACAAATTCCCATCTGCCACATAACCACGGGCACGGCTTTCGAAATTTTATACCCTGCAGGGGTGTCCCAACTTAGCCCATGATAAGCTCTCGCGATCAACGAAGGATATTCCTTCTCCCAGGAAGACCCGATCAGTCTCGGAATCCCGGTCTACAAGACATTTCGACAATGGTAAAACAAGACCAGCAAAGCCGCCCGAATGTGCCGACAAATCCTGATAGGAGCTGCACATATCTCATTCTCAGGGTACACCAGATTGCCCAAACTTCCGATAGGCCATCCCAGAGTTGCCCCTGGTGGCCACCAATGATCGACAAAGTTGGACCAACACTCAGATTTGAGCACCGCCCCGGGGGGTAATAAAGATGACCCTCGGGCTCCGGGAACCCAAGGGCAAAAAGGGCAAGGTGAGGCAAATGGTAAAACCAAGGTTGGGCCTTGCTGGAGGAGTTTTATTCAAAGCGAACTGTCAAGGGGGTCCCATAAATCACCCAACCGCGTAAGGAATGCAAAATCCGGGAACATAACACCAGTATGATGGAAACTAGGGCGGCAAGAGTGGAACAAAACACCAGGCATAAGGCCGAGCCTTCCACCCTTTACCAAGTATATAGATGCATTAATTAAATAAGAGATAATGTGATATCCCAAACATAATCCTATCCATCATGGAGCAATCTTCAACTTGACCTGCAACTAACAGTGCTGTAAGAGGGGCTGAGCAAAGCGGTAACATAGACAAACAACGGTTTGCTAGGAAGGTTGAAAAAGGTTAGAGGCTGACATTGCAATTTGGGAGGCTTGATCAACAAAATATAGGTAGCGCAGCATAGCGATGGAACGAAGCAACTAGCATAGCAATGATAGTAATGATATCCAAGGTGACAGTCATCTTGCCTGAAATCCCGCTAGGAAGAAGAACGAGTTGATGAAGAAGATGAAAGGGCGTAGACAAACCAAGCGTAGTCAAACGAATCCACACGATCGCAACGAAACATGGACTATCAAGAAGAAGCACAACTAGAAAGAAGAAAACAACATAGTAAACACGCAAGCATAACCATGACATGATGCACAATCAAGTATGATGTATGTCCGGTTTAATGAGTCATGGCATGGCAAAGTGCAACAAACAATACTACAATTTAAGTGGAGCTCAATATGCAACGAGCTGCATATTGACGAAACACCACATCCAATTATTTAATTCACTCTCGTTTATGCTATCCAATAATATTAAATGTTGTTAACATGGCAAGAGGTGCAACACAATAAAACTACCTATCTAGGCAAGTTTAAATGAGACCGGAAACAACAAACAACAATTCCAGAAAATCCTCATGTCATATTTCGAATTTGCTACTGTTCTTCCCTATACACAATTTTAGAGTTGTTAAACATGCCAAATAATGCTACCATGTTAATCTATGCATTTTTCTAGCCCATTTACATATAAAGAACATTTAAAACCGAGCTACGGTTACTTAGTTATGAAATAAATCATTTTAACATGTCATTATACAAATTAAATGCAAACGTCCATTCTAAACATTTCAAACATGGATGAAAGATGCAGATTATGAAAGTGCATGAAAATCTGAGCATTTTACATATATGACATGTTTTATTGGGATGCATGGACATTTAGTTATGAGCATTTTAAAATGATGGCATTGATGTGAATATGCAGAAAATGAATAAATGCGAGAACACATGGGATAGAGAAAAAAATATACATGGGCCGGATTCAATGCACGGTGCAAGCCCAGAAGTGGAATTGACCCAAGCGGCTGAGTGTGTGTGCATGCAAAATAAAAATAAAAACAGAGGACAAAAGAGGGAGTGCTGGGTTTTGAACCCAAGATCTCCTGGAGAGAAGAGAACGACTTTTGCCACTGCGCTATTGCTGTGTTTGTGCATGACATGGTCGTGGACATAATTGAACGAACCAAAGGCTAGGGCTTCTTCTCCGTGGCACACGGTGGAACTCTGAGACGGTGCCGACGAACCAGTCAGCGACTGTAGGGACCACCGACCAATGGCGGGGGTGCGGAAACATGCAGGGGTAGCGTGAGTGAGCAGCTGATGCTTGCGGGGTGGTGGTGTGCGTGCAGGAGCAGCGAGGTGAGTTCCAGGAACTCATCCATGGCGGATATGGAGTTGGCGGCTCGAGACGACGGTATTGAACAAGAGAGGGGCTGGGAGGAGCGACTGCTCACCGAGGGGGTGCTGCTGGAGTTGTACGAGGTCGTCGGAGACCGAAGACGGCGAGAAGGCGCGCTGATCGGGGCGACGATGGATTAGCCGGAGGAAGAAGACGACGTAGAGGGCGTCGTGGAAGGAGCTACGGGACCGTGTGGACGTGTGCGTAGTCGAGGAAGACTACAGCGAGGCACACGAGGCTCCAGACAAAGAAGACGGCAGCTGCTTATCGGATCACGCCAGAGAGGAGCTCGGTCTCCTGAAGAAGAGGGTGTAGGGGAAGATGTCGGTGTACTAAGGTAGGGGTACCTCATTACCCCAACTTGTGCACGGGCAGTTGCAGCTCCCCGCGGCTGGATCTACCACATGCTTGCCGGAGACCATCCCTGCTCCATATCAAGCCATTCAAGAACAAAGTGTACAAGACAGAAGATCGAGACCCCGGCAAGAGGAGCTTGCCGGAAGGCCGCTCTGTGCTCAAGACTACATCACTCACGAAAGGTCCCGGCGAGAGGAGCTCGCCGGGAAACTAGAAGATTGCATCATAGAAGACACGCCCGGCGCTTATACGTCCGGCAAGGGCCCGGGAGCGATAAATTACAGAGCCCGACAAGCTCCGGGCCCGGCAAGATCAAGACCCGGCAAGGTACTTGCCGGAGAGCTACTGTTGTGCCCCGACTCCAGCTCATCTCGCCCACGCACGCTTTTAAGCCCTCCGAGACGCTGGCGGGTGGTGGCAGCATGGGGGTGCGGTGGCACTCCACGGTGGTGGATCCATCGCCGTGGCAAACGGAGACGCAAGAGCGGGAACTTTTGGGGTCGACGGCGACGGGCATTAAATGCCCTTGTCCCCCTCTGTCAAAAGTAGGTAGAAACCACTGTTCAAGCAATCAGAGCTGCCTTTGTTCCCAAGACTGCTCCAACTACCACCTCTTTTACGTTTTACCCCTTCCTCCTCGCTGACACTGTCGGTGACCCTTTGCCCTATAAAAGGAGGCCCATGCACAACGTGGAGGGGGTTCGAATCCTTGGCAACTCCCACGCTCGGCGTAGCTGCTACTGTAGCTCTTCAAACTCCCGAGCACAATACAACACAAAGCAGCAGAGGGTTTACGCGTCCATCGCGCCCGGCTGGGTAAAATCCGCCCAGCGCATCGCCTCGATCGCCCTCCGCGCATCCTCCGCCTCGCATCAAGACTCACGAAGGGCTCGGCCCCATAGGTGCTCGCGGGCGGCGGGTCCCCTCCGCTCCGCCCCGACATCTTTGGCGCGCCAGGTAGGGGGCGTCGAGGTTGTGCGGACCTGATCCGGCGTTCGCGCGGCCGCGTTTTTCATTAACCTCTCGGTTTAAGCAAGAACTTCATCGACAATTGCGCCATGGCCCCGAAGACGAGGGCCTCGAGGGTTGCAGACCCGTCTGCGTCTCACCCGCCGCCACCGGGGCCAGCGGTGGGCGGAGGGGACGCCGTCGAAAGGGTGGACACCGGCGAGGGTGCTCGCGGCGCCACCAGATCCAGGGACGGGACGGATGACCGTGCTTCGGCCTCCGTGGATCCACGTCCATCTCAGCGCACAACGACCCAGCAGCGCCATACCACGGGAGGTGGTATCCGCCTACTGGAGCAGGGACGTACCGGAGGCTCGCGGGATGTTCCGGACCCCCGTCCAGACACAGGCAAAGCAAAGGCGCCGGGGCAGGACCCTGCTCCTTCTAACATTGTTAGGAGTCCGAGCGTCCCTCCCCACGCTTCGCACCGCCGCTTCCCTTCTCCACTTGCGAAGCGCGCACAAGAGCGCAGATGCTCCTCGACTTCCCTCCAGCAGCGGACAAGGCCGAGGACTGGAGGGCTACCATCCAGAGCCTGATCGCCTTCGCCAACAACGACCGTCCGCAGCAGCCAGTAGCCTCACGGCCGCGACAAGCCGAGAGAACGAAGGCCGGCGGCGACAAGACCGCCGGGGGTGCAACCACCGTGCACTCCCCGCCGCGGAAGCGAAAGACGCCGCCCCGCCGGAACAACGCCGACGACGGCTCCACGGCATCGTCGGACCCGCGGGCTCGTCAGGATCAACGCCAGGTCCTCGATGACCGGCGGCAAGAAGACGCTCGAACTACGATCGAGCGCCGCCGAGAAACTCGGCGACAATCGGACCAGAGAGCTGGGAGCACTGTCGACGCGCGCGCGCCCGGTGAGCCAGGCGACTTGCCGTACGCGGCAAGCTGCCCGGCGTTCACCCGCGAGCTGCGGCGCGTCAAAGGGGCCCAGCATGAAGAATTTCAAGCCCGACGATCGAGAAGTACGACGCAAGACGCACCCTCGGAGTTCCTCGGTGTCTACACCATCGCGTACAGGCTGCCGGGGCGCGACGAAAATTCGGCGAACTACTTCCGCTTCGTGCTTAGGTGAACGCTCGTTTTGGCTTATGCACTTGCCGGAAGGCTCCATTTCCTCTTGGGCAGACCTTTGCCATCGCTTTGTTGGCGCCTTCACTGGCGGCCACAAACCTCACGGCCGAGAGAGCGATCTCCACATTTTGGCCCGTGAGGGAGGAGAATCCTGCGCAAGTATATCCAACGCCAGCCAGGCAAAGACAACATCCCCGATGTCCACCTGCCGCGGTTATCGGTAGCGTTCCACCGAACGTCGAATAACCGCGATGCGCCAAGAGATGGCGATGACCAAGATTCGGGGTATCAGCGAGCTCTATGCTCGGCTGATAAATGCGCACGCGCGAAGAAGGAGGAGGCTCGGGAGGATATCGCGCTGGGGAAGCGACTCGATGACGCCGCCTCGCAAAGAAGCGCCGCGCAAAACAGTCGAAAAAGAACAAGGAAGTGGTACTTGCCGCCGAGAAGTCCGGCAAGGAGGCTCCGCCAAGCAAACACGGGCTGGCGACTCGCAAGGAGCTCGCCTCAGAAGCGGCAGCCGACAAGCAGACGGCCCGCAAGCAAGATCTTGCAAAATCCACCGCACTAAGGGCCACGATCTCTATAATTGCAAGCGCGCCGACTATCTCGCCGAGCAACAAAAAGCTGAGTACGAGAGGCGCGACAAAGAAAGGGCCCAAGGTGGCGGAGGAGAACCGAGCAAGAAGCGGCCGTTCAATAGCCAGGGGGGACGCTTCGGCAAGGCCAAGCGGCGACAAGGTGATCGACCTTCCCGGAGCCGCGACAAGGATGAAGACGACGATGAAGACATGGAGGATGAGGATGACAGCGAGCAGGAGTTCCAGAAGGCCACGGAGGTCCTGTGCGTCGACGGTGGCGCCTCACTGCACACCTCCCACCGCCAGCTAAAGCAGTGGGTACGTGAGGTGAATGCAGCAGAGCCGCCCATGGAGTCGCGCAGGCTCCTCAAATGGTCCAACACGCCCATCATTTTTGATCTTGAGGATCACCCTGACCGCACCACCGCGGTCGGGTGCTTGCCGATGCTGGTCTCGCCCACTATCCGCAACCTCAAGGTCACCAAAATGTTGGTTGACGGCGGGGCCGGGCTGAACTTGATTTCCTCTGCTGTAGTCAAGAAACTCCAAATCCCGAGATGGCGAGCTCAAGAGACCGGTTCTTTCCAAGGAATCAACCCGGACGGAGTAAGCCCAAGGAAAGATCACTCGCGGTGACCTTTGGCGGGAGCTCAATTTCAGGATCGAGCGACATTTCGACGTCGCCGATATTCCGCTGCCATAACGGAATACTCGGCCGTCCCGCCCTCGCCAAGTTCATGGCAGCTTCCCATTATGCTTACAACGTGCTCAAGATGCCGGGGCCGATAAGCGTCATCGCTGTCCACGGCGACAAGAAAGACGCGCTCATCTGCGCCGACAAGATCTACCGGGATGCGGCAGCAGCAGCCGATAAGGATACACTTGCCGCTGAAGCTCCCGGGGGGGAGAAGACGAAGACCAAGTCCGGCAAGTGCTCGGGGGCCCACTCCGGCGATCGCACCTCTTCGGAGTGCTGCGCTGCTGTCGAGGACGTCCCGTCGAGCTCCACCGGCAAAAGTAAAAAGGGAATGGCCGCTCCGCCGGCAACCAAGAAGGTGTCCGCCAAGGAGGACGGCACTGGTGGTACTTTCACCATCGATTGCCACGCTGACAGAGAAATAGGAAAGCGCGCTGCTTGCCTTCTGCGGGCGAATGTTGATGTGTTTGCATGGCAACCATCGACATCCCGGTGTTCCTGTGAAGGTAATCGAGCACAAGCTTGCCGCTGCCCTCATCTTGCGCGCCCGCAAGCAAAAAGTGAGGAAACAAGCCGTGGGCGCCAAGAATTCATCAACGAAGAAATCAAGAAGCTAGAGGCAGCAGGCCTAGTCAGAGGTGTAATCCATCCGACGTGGCTAGCAAACCCAGTCGTCGTGCGCAAGGCCAACGGGAAATGGAGGATGTGTATAGACTTCACCGATGTGAATAAAGCATGTCCCAAGGATCCATTCCCTTTGCCGCGCATCGACCAGATTGTTGACTCCATCGCCGGATGTGAGCTACTCGCTTTCTTGATGCATACTCGGGCTATCACCAGATCTTTATGGCCAAAGAGGATGAAGAGAAGATCATTTATCACTCCATGTGGCACCTATTGCTTCACACGCATGCCATTTGGACCAAAGAATGCAGGATCAACATTTGCAAGGGTAGTGTATATCGCTTTTGAGCCACAGATCCACGTAAATGTAGAGGCTTACATGGACGATATCGTGGTGAAGAGCAAGAGCAAGGACACGCTGATTCAAGATTTGGAAGAGACATTCCGAACCTGCGCAAGATATGCTAAAGTTGAACCCCGAGAAGTGCGTCTTTGGAGTTCCCTCCGCAAGCTTCTCGGGTTCTTTGTGTCACTGAGAGGGATTGAAGCCAACCCGACAAGATTAAAGCCATTGAGCAGATCGAGGCCCAGGCGAGTCAAGGATGTCGAAAACTCGCAGGTTGTGTAGCTGCCCTCGGTGAGGTTCATTTCAAAGTCTGCGAGCGCCCCTACCTTTCTTCAAAATCTTGAAGAAGGCAGGCCCCATGAAATGGACTCGAGAAGCGGAGACAGCGCTGCAAGATTTGAAACGATACCTATCATCCACCCCAATACTTGTCGCACCTAAACCACAAGAGAAGTTGCTGCTGTACCTAGCGGCAACCAACCAAGTGGTTAGTGCTGCGCTAGTAGTGGAGAGGAGTCCGACGAGGAGGCTACACCACCGCAAGCGAGCCCAAATGACAAGCGAGGGCTGCCCGACAAGCTCCGCCCCGACAAGGACAACTCTGCGCAGAACAGGATGAAGTGCGGAAGAAGATGGTGCAGCGCCCAGTATATTTTGTAAGCTCCCTTCTTCAGGGGGCTAGATCAAGATACTCTGGTGTGCAAAAGCTGCTTTTCGGCCTCCTCATGGCCTCGAGAAAGCTGCGCCATTACTTCCAGGCACACGAGATAACGGTGGTCACTCGCTTCCCGCTGAAAAGGATATTGCACAATCCAGAAGCAACAGGCAGGATCGTTGAGTGGGCACTGGAGCTGTTGAGCTTTGGACTCAAGTTTGAAAGTACTTCAACCATACAGAGCCGGGCTTTGGCAGAGTTCATAGCGGAATGGACCCCAACACCTGATGAAGAAGTTCAAGAAACAAGTACACCCGCACAAGAAACGACAAGTGAATGGGTAATGTACTTTGACGGTGCCTTCTCGCTGCAAGGCGCCGGTGCCGGCGTGGTGCTCATCGCGCCCACCGGAGAGCACCTTAAGTACGTTATCCAGATGCACTTCCCAAGGGAGCAAGCGACAAACAACACTGCTGAATATGAAGGTTTGCTCGCCGGTCTCGTGGATTGCGGCGAACTTGGGATCGAAGTTAATTGTCCGAGGAGATTCTCGCCAGGTGGTCGGCAAGTTAACAAGAGTTATCGAGTCCTTTGATGGAAGCTTATGTAGATGAAGTGAGGAAGCTTGAGGAGCGCTTTGAAGGCTTGCGGATGGAGCATGTCCCGAGAGCTCGTAATGAAATCGCAGATGGCCTTTCAAAGTGTGCTTGATGAAGTTACACATGGAACCAGGGACCTTCTTGCTCAAGCTGACACAACCATCTGTCACCCCATCAATTGGACAGTCCAAGAAGAGAAAGTTGGTCTCCGGCGACTACTTGCCGGCGGATCTCCCTGAGGCCGCCGCCAAAGTCCCCAAGATCAACGGCCAGAACGCTGAGGAACAGTTTGCTCCTACAGGTCCTCAGATCTGTGCAGTTGAAGCAAATGTTCCCGACAAGCCTCGCCTCGACGAGCTTGCCGGGGGACCTTCGTCTCCGGCAGAACCAGAGATCCTTGCCGTAGAGGCTGAGGTTCCCGCAGCGGCCTTCACGCCTTTGGTCCTTGCCGTTGAGCCCCGAGCTCCGGCATGGGCGCAGCAGAATCGTCTGCTTCTGCAAACCGGAGAACTTCCCGACGACCCGTAAGAAATAGAAAAGATAACCAGACAGTCAAGTATGTACCAGTTCGTAGACAACGAGCTGTACAGAAGAAGGCTCAATGGTGTCAGATTGAAGTGCATCTCCAGGGAAGATGGACAGAAGCTGTTGGCAGAGATACACGGAGGCATATGCGGCCACCATATTGGCGCAAGAGCGCTTGCCGGGAAAGCTTTCCGACAAGGGTTCTTTTGGCAAGAAGCCCTCCAAGATGCAACTGCACTAGTAACCAAGTGTGAAGCGTGCCAGTTCCATGCAAAGCAGATTCATCAGCCAGCTCAAGCTCTCCAAACAATCCCTTTATCCCGGCCCTTCTCGTGCAGGGCTCGATATCTCGGCCCCTTCCCGCTGCTGTCGGGGCTTTGAGTACTTGTACGTAGTAATCGACAAGTTCACAAAGTGGCCGTAAGTGGAGCTCAGTGAGAAAGGTGACAACCTGATCAAGATCAAGTTCTTCAGTCGATTGTATGCGTTTGGGATCCCTAACAGATTATCACCGACAACGGTACACAATTCACTAGCCGCACCTTCATGCAAGACGCCCAAGACCTTGGCGCCAAGGTCTGTTTAAACGCTTGCTCACCCAAGGAGCAACGGTCAAGCGAAAGGGCCAATCTGAAGTGCTGCGCGACTCAAGACAAGAACTTTCGGCGGGCTGCTTGCAGTGCGGAAGAAATTGATAGAGGAGCTGCCGGCGGCTCTTTGGTCAATCGAACGACACCAAATCGAGCCACCGACGTACACCTTTGCTCTAGTCTATGGAGCGAAGCGCTTCTCCCCACGGAACTCAGATACGGATCTCCTCGAGTGCTCGCTATGATGAGTTTGAGCAAGAGCAATCTGCGGCAAGATGACGCATTGCTCCTCGAGGAGGGACGCCTCGTGCTGCCAGTCACGAGCTGCTCGATACCAGCAAGCCTTGCGCCGCTACCATAGCTGCAAGGTCGAGCCGAGTCTCGAGGAAGGCGACCTTGTTCTTCGTGTGTTCATCCGCCAAGAATTCCAACAAGTTGACGCCAAGTGGGAAGGCCCTTATCGGTTGAGACAAGTCACGAGGCCCGGCGCCGTCCGCCGAGACCGAAGAAGGCTTACCAAAGGAGCAACTCTGGAACATAGAGCATCTTCGCAAGTTTTACCCATAAGGCGCGGTTGCCGTGATCCGCTCCGCAACCACCTTTTGTACAAAAGCTTTGCCGCCGTTGCATGTAACCCTTTGTACAAAGCCGGGCGCAGACCCGTGCAGCAATAAAGTTTCGTGTTTTTATGCTATTTGCCTTTTCCCATGCTTTTCTTTGCTATTTGCATGAGTTATTTGGCATCTTTCGTACGACACACAAATCCGGCAAGCAATAGCACGCCAAAGGGCCACACGCCTGTTTTCCTTCTTCTCTTTCCTTGTCTCTTAAACAGAAGAAACATTCCTCATGCACAAGTTTGCCGGGGGGGAAGGAAATGGAGGATGAACCAAGTGCTCCAAGTGCTGTTCAAGAAAGAGAAGCTTGCCGGAGAGTGCATAGAGCACGAAAGCTAAGTTGTCAGGATTTGAGCAGCTCTAAATTTTAAGTTTTAAGTTGCCTTCCTTGAACAACCACGCTTCATACGGAAAACTTGTGCTCGGAGGAACCTACCCGTGGATAGCCGCACCACTATCTTGTTTTCGAGCACGCTCAACGATTTAAGTGAGCTGCGACAAAGTGTTGCGCCCTTGTTTCGTTTTCGAGTCCGCTCAGCAAGCTAAGTGTGTTGCGACTGGCCATGGCAAGGTTGCTTGCCGGTAGGACCTTGGCCAAAGAGCTGCTTCGAGTTCGGCACTCAGCGCTCGCGGCAAGGGCTCCTTGCCGGCAAAACTCCTAGAAGCATAAAGTTGAAACATGCGGAGTTGAGAATCAAAACAAGGAAGATAACACTGCATCTGCTGATCAAAATAAAGGTAATATCTTACAAGGAATAACTTGTCGCAATGACTAATGAGTTCATAGCAACCTGTGCAGCAACAAAAAAAGAGATAAAGATAAAGGAGGCCTAGTCTACGCGGTCACCCTCCATCCTGGGGATCTTGTTCACTTTGGCGATGATGTGGGCGACCCGCTCCTTCAGAGCCTCCATGTTCAAGTCGGCCCGGCAAGCTGCGAAGAACGTTGGTGAGGTTCACGCCGGGATTGCGGTATACGATCTTCGCCAACACGCATTCCATGGTTCCCAAGCACATCCGCGAGTCTCCTCGGCAAGCTGCGCGAATCTTCTCCCGCAGATTTGCGAGGGCCGGCGCGACTTCAAGAAGAGGCTGAGCTTGGCGCCAGGGCAAGGTTTGATCCGGAGAGTAGATGAGGTGCTCCACTTGGCCCAAAGAGCTCTGGTCAATGGCGGACGCAGAAGATACCAAGTCCTCGGTCCATATCTCGACGATACGGCGGAAGTCCTCGGCTGCTTTGTTGGTGCTGGCCACCAAGGATCGCTCCTCGCGGAGTTCCTCCTTCAGCTTGATTTCCCGATCCCGGGCGGCGTCAAGCGAGTCCTTCAGCGCAGAGACTTGAAGCTCAAGACCCTCGATGGAGTCCTTGGCGGCCTTCAATTCGTCGCCCTTCTTGGAAAGACACCCCTGGAGTTCTGAGTTGGTGTGGGCGTCTTTCTCGCGCTCCGTGATGAGCGCGGCGACCTTCTCCTCGCTCGCCTTCAGCAACTCCTCCAGCAGCGCGACCTTGGCGGCAAGCTCCTCCTTGGCGGATTCCGCGGCAGCCGCGGCGTCTTTCGCCTCTTTCAGCTCCCCGCCAAGGGCCTGTTCCCGAGCGGCAAGGTCTTCCTCGTGAACATCGAGGTTGACCTTCCGCTGGATGAGTTCTCCTTCCCGCCGGGACAGCTCCACCCCGGCGAGCCGCTGCTGCTCTTCGGCTTCGGCCTTCTCCAGCAGCCACCCTTCATACTCTCCAGCGAGTTGCTCGCGCTTCTCCGCCACCTCGCGGAGGGCAGCCTGATTGGCGGCGCTGAGCTCCGCCGCGCGCTTCTCCATCTCTTCGGCGGCCTTGGCGGCGAGGGCTTCCCGGGAAGCGAGCTTCGCTTGTCTGGCCCGGTAAAGGGCCAGGAGCCGACGAAGCAGCTTCTCCTCATCAGGCCCGTCGCTCCCGCCGGATCCCTCGGCGACCTTCAAGCCCGTGGAGGCGAGGATCTCCCCATCGAAGGCCTCGCCCTCCGCTGGAGCTCATGACGAGAACCCCACGGCACTGGATGAAGACACCGTTGGGGGCTTCAAGTAGTAGCCGGACCGCTCCTCTCCGCGGAGGGTCGGTGACCGCGCCTGCACTTGATGCTCCCGCCGCCTCCGGGTCGGATACGATCGCCATCCCCTCTCCGGCCATTGCGCCTGCAGCCGGAGCGATTCGCACATGTGGCCCGGCGGCTCCCAAGATCCTCGGCGACAGGGGCGCCGCCGCCACCCTGCACGTCCTCCTCCTCTCAACGCGACCTCCGTCTCCATCTGCTCGGGGGGAGGAGGAAGATCTAGAAGAAGAAAAAGCAAAATAAGTTCAAGCGAATATCCAAAAAGAGACAACGCCAAGAGGACAAAGTTGCAAAACCTACCTTGGCGGACGTCGTCAGCGGCAGGCTCCCTTGCCGGGGAACTATCCCTTGGCGGAGTGGCCGCCCTCGCCGGGCTGCTCGCTCTTGGCGGGGTACTCGCCCTTGGTGGAGTACCCGCCCTTGCCGGGACGCTCTCCCTTGCCGGGTTGTCCGACCTTGGCGGGGATGGAGGGACTGCCGGCTCCTCGAGGGCGACCTCCGAATGCTCCTGCCGCCGCGGCTCCATCTCTGCACAAGTCAAGGCAAGCACGTCAAGATATTGGAACAAGACGAGATCTCCAAACGCGCCCGGCAAGCGAAAGCGCGGACCCAGACTTTCTGCTGGGGGCTGCGCTGAGGCTGCTCCTCGACAGACGCCTGGTCCGCAAGCTTGGATCCGGCGTGTCCCCGGTCGCCTCGGCGGGCGAGTCGTCCGCGACCTCAACCACGGGCACCTTGGCTTTCTTCGCCGCCCGCTCGGTCAAGGTCCTGAAATCAACACAACAAAAAACAAGATTAGCCTCGACAATAATCAAGGCGAAATTTAAGAAGATGAAAATCTCGGGTACTTACTCCTATTCCTCCTCGTCGTCTTCGCTCAAGGCGGAGAAATCATACGCCACCTGGGTCGCGTCGGCGCGAGGAGCAGGGGGCGATGGCCCTCTCGGGCGCTTGACGGTCCTCGGGGCTGGGGGCTGCGAAGATCCAGCCCCCATGGCAGCCGGAGCCCGAGAAGCGGGCGGAGCCGCCGCTCCGCTCCGAGAAGACCCACGTCCGCTCGGCGTCGACCCGCGAGGCGCCTTTGCTGTGGCCTGCGTGCGGGTCGCTTCCGCCATGTCTGCGCGCGGTTGCCTCGGCGGCGGCTCGACTTCGGAAGCTTCGCCGCCGGGCGAGCCGGTAGTTGCTTGGGCTTGCGTATTGCTTCCGTCGCAGCCTTGCGGAGGCGCTTCAGCGGAGAACGCTTGGGGCTCGCCCGGGGCGGGGAAGTTTCCGACGATGAGGAGAGGTCGTCGTCATAAAGGTCCGTGGACCCGCCGGCATCCTCGGCGATCGGCATCCTCCTCCTCCTCTCGCCGGGTTGGCTCGCCAGCCCAGCGCTCAAGCGCTGCGACTCCTTTCCTCGGACGTCTCCGCTCCCTCCGGCGCCTCCGCTCCCTGCGGCGCCTCGGCTCCCTCCGGCAGCGCCACCTCTTGCCGCGACCTCGGCCACGATTCCGGGGATCCCGGAGTGCCTCAGGGAGGGGACCCCGGCGAGCGTGCCGGGAGGAAGTCGCAGCAATCTGCAGATCTCCGCCGCCTCCGCTTGGCAGGACTCCTCTGCAGCCTCTGCCTCCTCGGGCGTACAGCCGAACGCTCCTGCTGCTGCAGCTGCAGCGGCCTCTTCGGCCCGAGAAGCTATGTACGCGAGCTCCTGGTCCGTGGTGTCCCGTGTCAGCCCCCGGATCTCGTCCTTGTTCTTCGCCACCTCCTCGAGGGTGTCGAAGAAGTTGAGGACGCCTATTGGCTCGGGCGGAATCCATGTGCGCTCCACGCCGCGCGAAGTCGCCGCGGCATCATGGCGAGGAGGCGATCCCGAGCTGTGCTGTTGCAAGGGGCACCACTCCCGGAAGCTTTGAACCACTCGGATGGGCGGGTCGATTGAAGAGTTCCCGGACCATCCCCCTCAGCTCCAGCGTCGTGAAGTTAAAGTTCAGCCCGGGGCGCAGCCTCATTATATCCCCTGCGCCGCCGTACTCCCAGGCCGGCCTTTTCCTGTCTTGGAGAGGGGCAATGCGGCGGCGGAGGAAGTCGGCGCCTACCGCTGCAACGGACAGCCCCGCTTCTCGAAGACGAAGAATCCGGATAAGGGCAACGTCGAGCTTGATGTCGTCCGAATCCAGCTCGCTCCAGTCTCTGCCGCGCACAATGGGCGTTGTGCGCGGTGCGGTGAAGGGCTGCGGCTCGGCTTCGACGATCCAGCACCAGTCTGCACGCCACTCTTCCCACTTGCCGCGGAGCTCCCGGCAAGTCTGACCCCTCAAGTTCGGACGGAAACCCAAGAAATCCCTCCGGAGAGGGGGGGAGCCAGCTCGCTCTAGGAGTAAAGAAGTGCTGAACAGAGCTACATTTGGGCGTATCCCTATGAAGTTTTCGCACATATGTGCGAAAACCGCCATTGTGAGGATGGCATTGGGGGTGAAATCAAGAAGGTGGAAGCCGTATGTGTTCATGACGTCGCAGAAGAATTCAGAAAAAGGAGGACAAAGACCGCAGTGGAAGAAGGCTGCGAAGAAATAATACCCGCTAGGATATTCGTCCATGGTGCCGGCCGGATGAGCTCTGGTCCGAGGATGCGCCGTGGTCCTCTTGGCCCAGAACAAGAAATACTTGCCCCAGAGTTCTTGCACGCCGAGCCGCGGCGGGAAGACGACGTTCTCCCTCCGCATCTGGGCGAGTTTTTCCGCCTGCTCGGACTTCTCCTTCTTGGTCTCCTCCGCCTTCTCCTTCCCCTTCCTGGTTTTCGGGGCCATGGCGGAGGCGGCGAGGGAAGGAGGACGAAGAATCCGGCAGCGCCGCAAACGCAAGAAACAGCGGAGGAGATGCGGGGGCGGAGCGCAAAGAGGGTTTCTGGAGGAGGAAGAAGAAGCAATGAAAGCGAAGGAGGGGAACCGCGCCTGCTTCCTCTGTTTTTATGGGGAAGTGGGGAGCGCTCCGCCCTTCTCATTAAAGAACGTGGGCACGTCCCATCCCACGACGCCGCAATCGACGCGTCTTTGCTCTTGAGGCGGCAGAGGCGGAAGTGGATTCGCACGCCAGGTCATGGGCGCGAGTGCCGCAGACTTTCTTTGGGCTCGCCCAACAGCGCTTCGGCACGTGTATGGCCCGACCTGGGGCTCCTGTCGGTGTACTAAGGTAGGGGTACCTCATTACCCCAACTTGTGCACGGGCAGTTGCAGCTCCCCGCGGCTGGATATACCACATGCTTGCCGGAGACCATCCCCGCCCATATCAAGCCATTCAAGAACAAAGTGTACAAGACAGAAGATCGAGACCCGGCAAGAGGAGCTTGCGGGAAGGCCGCTCTGTGCTCAAGACTACATCACTCACGAAAGGTCTGGCGAGAGGAGCTCGCCGGGAAACTAGAAGATTGCATCATAGAAGACACGCCCGGCTTATCGCGTCCGGCAAGGGCCCGGGAGCGACAAGTTACTGAGCCGACAAGCTCCGGGCCCGGCAAGATCAAGACCCGGCAAGGTACTTGCCGGAGAGCTACGCCAGTGCCCGCACTCCAGCTCATCGCCCACGCCACGCTTTAAGCCCTCTCCGAGACGCGTGGCGGGTGGTCAGGCAGCATGGGGGTGCGGTGGCACTCCACGGTGGTGGATCCATCGCCGTGGCAAACGGAGACGCAAGAGCGGAACTTTTGGGGTCGACGGCGACGGGCATTAAATGCCCTTGTCCCCTCTCAAAAGTAGGTAGAAACCACTTGCTCAAAATCAGTAGCTGCACCGTTTCAAGACTGCTCCAACTACCACCTCTTTACGTTTTACCCCTTCCTCCCACGCTGACACCGCCGGTGACCCTTTGCCCTATAAAAGGAGGCCCATGCACAACGTGGAGGGGTTCAATCTTGGCAACTCCCACGCCGGCGTAGCTGCATCTGTAGCTCTTCAAACTCCCGAGCACAATACAACACAAAGCAGCAGAGGGTTTCTGCGTCCATCGCGGCCGGTTGGTAAAAATCCGCCCAGCAAGCATCGCCTCGATCGCCCTCCGCGCATCCTCCGCCCTCGTCAAGCACTCACGAAGGGCTCCGCCCCATAGGTGCTCGCGGCGGCGGGTCCTCTCCGCTCGCCCGGCGAAGACGATGGCGACGTGGACGTGGACGACGGCATGGAGGCGATCCAGTTCAACCACCCATCAGAATTGGTCGAGGACGGAGACGGGGTGCAGGAGGACATGCCGGAGAGGATCCTGGCGCAGACCGAATGCGAGGATGACGACGAACGCCGGCGGTTTTCTTCTCTCGGGTGCTCTTTTCTTGAGGAAGAAGAATAACTAGTGAAGGAGAGGGGTCCCAGCGGTGTTGAAGGGAGGAGGAGAAGCTAGGGTAGGGCACAGACGTCAAGGGGTGGTACATACGGCGCTAGGGAGCTGTACGGCAGCCCATCGAGCGGTGCCATGGCGATCCGATGACTACTGATTGGTCGTACAGAGGTGACGTAGGTAGAAGAAGGAGCAGAGGTGGGCTTGGGCTTGATGGTTGTGGAGATGGGCTGCTGCTGCTGGTGCTGGGCTGCATTGCTGCTGCTGGAGCTGGGCTCTCTCTCTCCCTCTTATTCTTCATTTTCTCAATTTCCTCAAACAGAAAAATAAGAGAGAAAAGCTCAGAGATTAAGGTAGGGTGTGAGAGAGATATGAGAATATATCTGGAGTCCCTGAATTATGCATAGTTTGAAGAAATGGACTTGGCAATTTTTATAGATAGAAAAATAATTCAAGTTTGAATTAAATTCAAACTTGAGCCATTTTTTAACCCAACCAAATCAAACCCAAATGAGCTGAAACATTTAGGAGTAGGTCTTGGCATGGCCTAAGATTAATAGGAAAAGAATGAACATTTATGGAGGAAGGGAATAGGTCACTTGCCAAAATGAAAGAAAGAAGAAGGAAGGAGGTGATGATGCATGGGACATATGCATAGGGCAAGCAACATTGACAAACATAGTGGAAGTACAACAAGATGAATACCACAATGCATATGAGATGATTTTGGCAACAACATGGAATGGCACAATGCAATATAATGGCAAGAGACACAATGCAAACACATGGCATAACAAGCGAAATGAGCATGGTGCAAGAAGCAAAGATATATGACAAGGCACTCAACATGATCATGGCATAAACATATAGGAATGAAATATGCAAAGCAATTATGATAATGCAACAAACATAAAAAACACGGCAACAACTAAAATAAATGGAAGACATCTGGAGCATCGGATTCGGGGCGTTACATAACTGCTTCGGCCCTGTAGACCAGGGAGAAGGGAGTCTGCCTGGTAGCTCGGTTTGGTGTCGTTCTAAGGGACCAGAGAACTACCGGCAGCTCCTCGATCCACCGCCTATCGTGCTTCTACAGCATATCAAAGGTTCTTGTCTTGAGTCCGCGTAGCACTTCAGCGTTCTCCCTCTCAGCTTGTCCATTGCTCCGGGGGTGTGCCACAGAGGCGAATGAGATCTTGCATCCGAGGGCATGAACATATTGCATGAAGGTGCGGCTCATGAACTGGGTGCCGTTGTCGGAGATGATCCTTGCCGGAACTCCAAAACGACACACCAGATCTTTCAAGAACATGATTGCTGACTGAGTAGTCACCTTTCTCACGGTCACTGCAGTCACTTCCGGCCACTTTGTAAACTTGTCGATGGCAACAAACAAGAATTTGAAGCCCCCGATTGCTCGGGGAAGGGGCCGAGGATATCGAGCCTCCAGACCGAAAATGGCCATGATAGAGGGATTGTCTGAAGCGCTGGGCAGACAGGTGGGTTTTCTTGGAATGGAACTGGCAGGCTTCACACTTAGTGACTAGCTCGACCGCATCTTGGAGGGCTGCGGGCCAATAGAATCCTTGCCGGAATGCTTTCCCAACTAATGCCCTTGATCCAATGTGGGAGCCGCACATTCTTTCGTGTATCTCAGCCAACAGTTCCTTTCCTTCTTCCCGGCAGACACACTTCAATTTCACACCGTTGGGCCTCCTTCTGTTCAGAGTGTCATCGACAAACTGATATGTACTGGCCCTTCGGGCAAATTTTCCAGCTTCGTCTTGGTCGCTGGGAAGCTCTCCGGTTTGGAGCAAGCGGACAATGTGCCTTGCCCAAGTTGGAGCCTGGGGCTCGGCAACAAGGACTAGCGTCACCTCCATTGCTGCGGGAGCACCAGCCTCATACGCGGGGCCAATGGGCTTGGCTGGAGGGGGCGGTCCGGTAGGCTGCGAGGAGTTGTTTCTGGCAGGGTCTCTGCCGAGAGCGGACGGCTCTACCGGGAGAGGATTACCGGTGTCCAACTTTCTCCTCTTCCGGGCCATTGTTGAAAGTGCAACTATCCCTAGGTCGTTTTGGTAATTCCTAACAACATATAGCTCATTGAGCTAACATCATTCCAAGATGAATATTTCAGGAAAAGCTCAATGGATGGCATGGCATGGATGAGAAAAGTGGATCCCTCAAAATGCTAAGGATAAAAGGATTGGCTCAAGCTCAAAAGCTCAAGACTCCACATTTTATATTTTAGTGATCCAAGATCACATTGAGTCTATAGGAAAAGCCAATACTATCAAGGAGGGATGAGGTGTTGCTTAATGAGTTTCTTGCTCTACAGTGCTTAGTGATATGCTCCAAAACCCTCAACTACTTTCTCATCTCCACATATAACCTAAACAAAAGTCAAACTCGGCCCTACCGATTCTTTCTACCCGGCGCCACCGAGTTCAGATGTCATAGCCACTACCACAAACCCTAGGCAAATCGGTCTCACTGATAGGGATCTCGGCTCACCGAGATGGGATTGTAATCTCTCTGTTTCCCTTTGTAACATTTCGGTACCACCGAGATGAGCGATTGGTCCCACCGAGATTGCAATGTAAACTCCCTGTTTCATTTTCATAACATTTTGGTCTCACCGAAATGAGCGAATTGGTCCCACCGAGTTTACCTGACCAACTCTCTGGTTAGCTTATTACCAAAATCGGTCTCACCGAGTTTGTGTAATCGGTCTCACCGAGTTTGTGTAATCGGTCTCACCGAGATTACGTTATGCCCTAACCCTAACCACATCGGTCCTACCGAGTTGCATGTCGGTCCCACCGAAAATCCTAACGGTCACTAGATTTGCTGAATCCGCCTGACCGAGTTTACCAATTCGGTCCCACCGAGTTTGGCAAGTTGTGTGTAATGGTTAGATTTTGTGTGGAGGCTATAAATACCCCTCCACCTCCTCTTCATTCGGAGAGAGAGCCATCAGAACAAACCTACACTTCCAACTTGCTATTTCTGAGAAGGAACCACCTACTCATGTGTTGAGGCCAAGATATTCCATTCCTACCATATGAATCTTGATCTCTAGCCTTCCCCAAGTTGCTTTCCACTCCAACCTTCTTTCCGCC
This sequence comes from Aegilops speltoides, assembly GCA_021437245.1. Lineage (NCBI taxonomy): Eukaryota > Viridiplantae > Streptophyta > Magnoliopsida > Poales > Poaceae > Aegilops > Aegilops speltoides. The sequence goes on from CM038141.1 coordinate 144,035,555, forward strand.
AAATCCAAATCCTGTGAGAGAGAGTTGATTGTTGGGGAGACTATCATTTGAAGCACAAGAGCAAGGAGTTCATCATCAACACACCATTTGTTACTTCTTGGAGAGTGGTGTCTCCTAGATTGGCTAGGTGTCACTTGGGAGCCTCCGACAAGATTGTGGAGTTGAACCAAGGAGTTTGTAAGGGCAAGGAGACCGCCTACTTCGTGAAGATCTACCGCTAGTGAGGCAAGTCCTTTATGGGCGACGACCATGGTGGGATAGACAAGGTTGCTTCTTCATGGACCCTTCATGGGTGGAGCCCTCCGTGGACTTGCGCAACCGTTACGCTTCATGGGTTGAAGTCTCCATCAACGTGGATGTACGATAGCACCACCTATCGGAACCATGACAAAAACATCGTGTCTCCAATTGCATTTGAATCCTCCAAACCCTTCTCTTTACATTCTTAAAAGTTGCATGCTTTACTTTCCGCTGCTCATATACTCTTTGCATGCTTGCTTGAATTGTGTTAAGATTGCTTGACTTGTGCTAAGATAGCTAAAGTCTGCCAAAGACTAAAATTGGGAAAAGGATAAGTTTTTATTTGGTCAAGTAGTCTAATCACCCCCCCTCTAGACATACTTTCGATCCTACAAGTGGTATCAGAGCTTTGGTCTCCATTTGCTTTGATTTCCATAGCTTTTGGTGGTCATAGCCTTGGTTTCACAACCTAGGAGAGTATGGCGTCTAGCGAGGGAAATTATCGCCGTAGAGGTCCTTACTTTGATGGTACTAATTTTGCTAGTTGGTAGCATAAGATGAAAATGCATATTCTTGGACATAACCCCGCCATTTGGGCTATTGTGTGTATTGGCTTGCAAGGTGAATTATTTGATGGGAGAGAACCGAACCGTGAAGCTAGTGCAGAAGAGTTGAAGATGCTTCAATACAACGCTCAAGCTTGTGATATCCTCTTCAACGGATTGTTCCCCGAAGAATTCAACAAAATCAGCCATCTTGAGAATGCAAAGGAAATTTGGGACACTTTGATTGATATGCATGAAGGTACCGACTCCGTTAAGGAATCCAAGTTGGATGTGCTCCAAAGTCAACTTGACAAGTTCAAAATGAAGGATGGTGAAGGTGTCGCTGAAATGTACTCTAGGCTTGCTCTTATCACAAATGAGATTGCGGGCTTAGGAAGTGAAGAGATGACTGACAAATTCATCATCAAGAAGATCCTAAGAGCTTTGGACGGAAAATATGATACCGTGTGCACATTGATCCAAATGATGCCCAACTACAAAGATCTCAAGCCAATGGAAGTCATTGGAAGAATTGTTGCTCATGAGATGTCACTCAAGGATAAGGAGGAACTTCACAACAAGTCAAGTGGTGCTTACAAAGCCTCATGTGAAGCCCCCACATCATCAAGTGATAAACAAACCTTCAATGAAGAATTGAGCTTAATGGTGAAGAACTTCAACAAGTTCTACAAGAGTAGAAGCAAAGAAAGAAGCTCCAAGTCAAGGTCCTACAATGACAAAAGATCTTCTAGTCAAGAGCGCAATTGCTACAATTGTGGGAGACCCGGACACTATTACAATGAGTGTATGGCACCCCACAAAAGAAGAGAAGAATCACCCAGGAGGAGAAGTAGAAGAGAAGAATCACCACCAAGAGAGAGGAGGAGTAGAGATGATCGTTATGAACGAAGAACATCCCGAAGAAGCAAGGATTCGGAAAGGAAGGACAAGTCATCAAGGATCTACACAAAATGAAGACATTAAGCTCATGTTGGTGAATGGGTATCCGGCTCCGACTCCGACAATCACTTCGAGAGAAGCTATCACTCCGACTCCGAATATACTCAAGATGAAGGTGTTGCCGGTCAAGCACTTGTGTCAACCAACTCCTACGACATATTTGATTCACCAAATGAAGGACTTGGAAGATTATTCATGGCTAAAGGCCCAAAGGTAACACACCCCGAGTATGTTGATTTCAATAGTGATGAAGATGACTTGCTAGGAGATGATGATTTACTTGTTGACAACTCTAGTGATGAATACTATGATGAAACGTCAATTAATCATGCTAATCAAGATAAAACGAATGACAATGATAAGGAGAAGATTGAGCTTCTAACTAAAGAACTAAACACTCTTAAGTTAGCTCATGAAACTATCTTAGAAGATCATCGAGAACTTTGAAGGACTCATGAGAAGTTACGCTTTGAAAAGCTCAATCTTGAGCAAGAGCATGAGTTCTTAAAGGCAATCAATGATGATCTTTGTAAGAAAAGTTCTTCTTACATTGCCAAGCGTTTACTCTTATCTACTTACATGCCTCAAGTCAAGTCCATTAACAAAAACAAGAAGGATTCTTCCTCTAGTAGTAACAATAATCATGCTAAATCCAATCTTGCTGCTTCTAGTAGTTCTCTTGATTCCACTAATGATTCTCTTAGCCAAGTTACACTTGAGCAAGAACATAGCTCATCGAAGGGAATTATAGAGAAAGGTGTTTACAAGAGCCTTGTCGGGAGTAAGCAATTTGAGGAAATTGTACGCAAGCAAGGAAGACACCAGAAGAACCAAGGTGTTGGTTTTGAATGAAAGTTCAATGCCAATGGAGTTGAGTGGGAATAAGATCAATATCCCAAGACGAAGTTTGTTCCTCAACAAGAGAAGTATGATCCTACTACTTTCAAGGGGACACAAGCTCAATATGATCTTCCACCACAAGACCACAAGCAAAAAGGCAAGGACAAGCTTCAAGAGGAGATTGATGCATTTGAAGAAGCTCCTAAGGCCTTGGTCAAGTGGGTTCCCAAGACTACGACAAGTTCTACTTCATCAAGTACGACTACAACTCCAAGGATTCCCATCAAGATGGTGTGGATCCCAAAGAAGAAGAACTAGAGAGTTCTTGAGGGTGACTCCGCCAACATATTTCACTCATATCATTTTGGCAACAACAAGTGCAATCAACTTCCACATCTTGCACTAGTTCAAGGAGTCACAAACCCTCTTGTTGGTAAGACAAGGGACAAGGTAATCTAATGCTTTCATAGATATCATCTTGTGTGTGCATCACTCTATGTCTATGGATATCCTTGTTTGTTCCTTGTGGGACTAACCCATGTACGTATTGAAAGTGCAACTCACTCCAAAGGATTGTTCCAAATGATCTTCATCAACATTGAGCATCCACATCTTCAACACCTACATGAAGTCATCATCGACAAAACCCAAGGTTAGTTCATCCCTCTAAGGGGGGATCTCACATCTAGGGAGATCTTAACTCTAAGAATTGAGTCAAAGCAACTCTAATGGTGTGAACACATCAATGCATTATGTAAAAGTGGCAACCCCACTTGAGCTTAAACGATGAGTATGACCTATGATCAAATGTTCTCATTTGACTGCTAAGTCAATATACTCATATATAGATGACCTAGTCATCGCAAATTGTTTGATAGATGCTAGAATTGTTTGTGCATGCTTTGTCCCATATTTCATTTGCCATTTTATTGTGTGAGATGTTGGTTGCATATTTTACTCATTCGAGGACATCCACTTGTTGTTTTGATTGACTGGTTTCATTTTCTTTTGCCAAGTGGATGGACAAGAATGCCTAAGAACCTTCTCTAGCTATCTATGCTTTTCTCATCTCAAACTCTATTCATGCTACATCACAAAATTTGATCAAGTCGATTCAACCACTCATGTGAGGAGCACTTGAGTCCCCGATTCATCATAGACTTAAACTTCCAAAACTTCTTGGTGCGTTTCGGTCTGACCGATTCCTCCATTTCGGTCATACCGAGATCACTAAGTCGATCTAGGTTTTCAATCTCGGTGGAACCGATTTGAACTTTTTGGTCACACCGAGTTGTCAGAATCGCAACAAGATTATGCATCTCGGTGCCACCGAGTTGTTCCACTCGGTCACACCGACAGGTCGAGCTATATATACTCACGGGCAAAAATTTGAAACTTTCTCCAAACCCTTCGCCACAAGATAGCTCGCTCTGCCTCCTGTGGTCTCTGGATCGCCCTCCTAGTCGCCACCGCCTCCGCCGCTGGTCTCCGCCATTAACGGAATTCAGCCCGCCGCTGCCGCTGTAGAGAGTTCATTGCTGCTAGGTGTCGTGTCAAACCGGCGGATCTCGGTAGGGGGTCCCGAATCAGGCGTCTAGGCGGATGGTAACAGGAGACAAGGGACACGATGTTTTTACCTGTGTTCGGCCCTCTCGATGGAGGTAAAACCCTACTCTCGCTTGATTGATATTGATGATATGGGTAGTACAAGAGTGGATCTACCACGAGATCACGGAGGCTAAACCCTAGAAGCTAGCCTCTGGTATGATTGTTGTAATGGTTGTTGTCCTACGGACTAAAACCCTCCGGTTTATATAGACACCGGGGGGCGCTAGGGTTACACAGAGTCGGTTACAATGGTAGGAGATATACATATCCGTATCGCCAAGCTTGCCTTCCATGCCAAGGAAAGTCCCATCCGGACACGGGACGAAGTCTTCAATCTTGTATCTTCATAGTCTTGGAGTCCGCCGATGATGATAGTCCGCTATCCGGACACCCCTAGTCCAGACTCCTCAAGAGTAGCCCTGAACCAGGCTTCAATGACGATGAGTCCGACGATATTGTTCGGCATTGCAAGGCGGGTTCCTCCTCCGAATAATTCATATAAGATTGTGAACACCAGGAGAGTGTCCAGCTCTGCAAAATAATTTCCACATTTCCCCGTAGAGAGAATATTATGTACACAAGTTCAATCTGCTGACGTATCTTGTAGGATGACGTCACGCCACTACCAAGCCTTTACTTGAATCGTTTTTATTATACCACCTCAGCATTTAGCGGCGGTTTCTTGGCACGCCTTGTCGAAGCAGAGATCATGTTCCCTTATTCCGGATTCTCATCAATACGGACGTGGAACCCAACCGCGCCATTGATGGTGGCGCTTGGGAGATAAGCGAGTTTTACCAGGCCGGCGGGGACGCATAGTCTTCGTCCCCCATATATAAGGGATAAGGATCCACCTTTTCACCTCGCCTTCTTCCTCCTTTGCTTATCCATCTCCGTGCACTCGAGCTCCAGCGCCCAAGTCCGCAAGATCGTCTCGACCTTCTCCGACCATGTCCGGAGCGGAGGCAATGGTTGGCCTCCTCCGTTACGGAGGAGCACATCGCAAACTGCAGCGGCGGGATACCTTTCCGGCGATATCGCGCACCGGCTGCCCGACAAGGGGCAGCTCATCCCCACCCCCAGGCCCCATGAGAGGGTCATATTCCTTCCCCACTTCCTCCACGGACTGGGCTTCCCGTTGCATCCCTTTGTCCGGGGGCTCATGTACTATTACGGCCTGGATTTCCACGATCTGGCGCCAAACTTCATCCTCAACATCTCGGCGTTTATCGTCATGTGCGAGGCCTTCCTCTGCATCCAGCCCCACTTCGGCTTGTGGCTCAAGACCTTCAATGTCAAGCCAAAGGTGGTGAAGGGCACTCAAGCGGAGTGCGGAGGCGCCATGTTGGGCAAGATGCCCAACGTCATCTGGCTAGAAGGGGCCTTCGTGGAGTCCGTCAAGGGGTGGCAATCGGGGTGGTTCTATATCACCGAACCGCGCGACCCTAAGTGGGCGGTGGCCCCTGAGTTTAGATCTGGTATCCCTATGCAGCCCACCTCCTGGAAAGAGAAGGGCTTGCTATGGGGCAGTTCGGAGGAGCTGACAGGACTCCATTCCTGTCTTCAGACCCTGGTGAACAAGAAGCTTAGGCTTGTCAATGTGATCCAGGTCATGCTCATCCGCCGAATTCTCCCCTACCAACAACGGGCCTTCAACCTATGGGAGTTCGATCCGGCACAGCACCGGACTCTGAGCGGGCTTTTCGACACGACGTATGAAGCCGTCTGGAGGGTGTTGTTCAAGGGCGGAGAAGCCCGCGTCCGCGATCAAGATCGCGATTCAGCACCAAGCGCCCGGCGGTGAGGTAAGCCGTTATCCTCTATGGGACAGTTGTTTTCTTTCATAGTTTGACTCTATGTGGGATCTAAAACTCCCAATGCCTTTGATAGGATCTGGCAGAGGACGTCCGGACAGTAGACCGTCGGCTCCCTTCCGGAAGACCCAGCGGACGCCCGCTTAATGGGGCTGCTGGTCCCAGCACTCTATGTGGTGCCGGAGAAGAAGGCCAAGAAGAAGGCCACGGGAACTCGAAGAAGTTCCCAGCGCCAGGTGATATCAGATTCGTCGTCCGATGGCTCCGAGGCGGACTCCTCCCCTGAAGACGAGGAGGAGAAAGAGGACTCTCTCCCATAGGAAGGAGAGAGGAAGAGGAAGGCTTCCCCAACAGGGGAGGCCGAAGGGTCCAAGAGGGGAAGAACTATTCCCCCGGACAGCTCCACCAACGCCAACGTTGGCGAGGAAGAGTGGCCCTCAAGGGCCAGGCCTCCGGTGAGATCGTAAGTATCCGGATTCTTGAATGATTTATGATTTCTCTTTTGTGTCACATAGTGTCCTTCTAATGCCGCACGCTGCCTGCAGTCCGGCCGATGATGATCTCCCCGCTTCATCCAGCGGGTCATTGGCTCCGTTTGATGTAGACTCCATCCCGACTGCCTCCACCCCTCGCGACGCTGAGGACGCCGAGGTGGGATCCTGAGAAGGGACCCATCAGGAGGAGTCTCCGGAGGCGCCACAAGGCAGCCTCCCGGACTTTGCGCCGGACTACATGCCGGAACCCGCAGTGGTTCCGGAGTCTGGCAGGCGGCCCCTTCGCAAGAAGGGCATGACCATGACGCCGGCGGCCCCCGTCCAACCGGAGGCGCCGGACAACTTGTTGGAGGCGCTCAAAGGCGCTTCCATCAAGGAAGAACACCGCACTATCATGAGTGCGGTGATTGAAGGTTCACTTGCCAAGAGCGGGTCGACCGGCCTCGCAGAGCCTTCTAATAGGCTTTGAGGTAAGAAGTTAAAATTATGTAATGTAATACCGCATAGACAATAGCCCCTGATGCTCGGTTCGGTGTTCGGAAAGAAAATCCGGACTGAGGATCTAAAAAAAGATATACGCAGGGTTGCTAAAAATTATGTCAATATGGGTTTGCAAGGCTGCGCTTGACCTCGCCAGACCGATCAAGGAGGTCGGTGCTTTGAAGCAGGACCTCGAGCGGTCCGAGCAAGAGCTCGGCCGTGCCAAGAAGCAACTCGAGGACAAAGAAGGTGAGTAACACCACTTTGAATTTTTACCTTACAGAAAAGGATTTAGGTTGCGACAAAAATAACAAGGATAACGTGGGTACTGCAGGGCCCACAATCGAGGTGGCAAACCTGAAGAAGGCTGTGTCCGCGGCCAAACGCAATGCGGCCGCGGAACGGGCAGAGCGAGAGAAGCAGGAGGCGCGGGTGGCGGAGGTGCGGCAAGAGCTCCAGGCTCTCATGGAAAAGCACGACAGTTTGGGGCGCGACTCAAAGACTCGAGAGTCCGAGCTTGCCTTGGCTCTCGAAAGTGCCAAAGCCGCTAAGGCCGAGGCCCATAAAGCCCTCCAGGAGATTGAGGCGGTGAAGAAAATAGCGGCGGGTAAGGCATTTTTCATGCAAAGCAAGCATGTGAATGTAAATTACCTGTTACTTACCCGAATTCGGAGCTCTCCAGGGGCGTTTGCAGATCTGCCTCGCAGCGTGTCCACCGCCGCCGCATTCTACCGAGCCGAGGAGGGGAGCTCAACGGAGAAGGTCTTTTGGTCTCAGTACACTGAGGCCGGCCATCTGGTGCCCCCTAGCGACCAGCTGAAACAGCTGGTCGAGCTCCACAAGGTAGCCGAGCAGGCCTTGAAGGGCCTCATAGTCCGGATGTGGCCTGGAGAGGCCATGCCTGGGAGCTACTTCGGCCTCGTGCGGCGGCTGGTGGATGCGTGCCTCAGGTGGAGGTCATCAAGCGCTCACTTTGTATTGAAGGTGCCGTCGGGCCTTGCCCGCATAAAGGTGCATTGGGGCAGGCTGGATGCAGAGAGGCTCCTGACGGACGCGCCGCCGCCGGGCAAAGAGTATCGTATGCCCGAGATGTACTATAAGACTGCCCTGAAGGGTGCCCACAAGATTGCGGATGAGTGCCCCAGAGATTTAATTATTGAGTAGACTCGCCATGTGTTATCCTGTGCGCTGAAAACATGGTTCATATGCGCTAAGCAACGCTTGTTTGATTTAAAATATTACCTTCTGTGCGTCCGTTTATTAAATCTAAGAGATGGCAAGTCGTCGGCTTCGGCCCCCATGCCAGGAGTGCTGTGGTGTTCGGGATAAACTTGAGCACTCTTGTTCCCATTTTTGGGTCCATCTAGGGAGGCGCTCAACACAACGAACAAGGCAACTGGACTTATAATGCTTGAACACTCTCACTTAGCCATAGAATTCTATAATTTTAAATTTCGGCGAAGACCCTAGTATTCGGAAGACCGAGTTCGGGGCGCTATCCACGCCTTGGCCAGACATTATCCGGTTCTTCGCTCGAAGCGGCATAAGTCTTTAGGGACTCGAAAAGACCTCTCGAACAGCGACCAGTCTCTCGCCTTATCATGACAGTCAGTTTTAGCTTTCTCCACTGAGGCACTCGCCTAGCTCAACCGGGGCGCAATCGCAGTGGTTCTCCCAGTGCTACCTTAGCCGACAGAACGGAACGTAAGGTACCAAAACATGGGAGTCGGGCAAACCCAACTATTGACCCAAGACATGATTCGGAGCCGATTCATATAATGCTATAAGTTCGGGGTGTCGCACTTGTGGAAGTGTTCGGACTTATCACACCATAATGCGGGGAACATAAGCCCCTAGTGTATTCGGCCATACCAAAATATACGGATGCGAGATGTCATTGATGAACATATATATAATGTAATGCAATTATAAGCAAAAAGTGCTGCATTGTTTATTCAAGAAATTCTGCTATTAGCGCAGAGCGATACAAATAGTGCGGTAAGCAAGGGATTGGACTAATTAAGCGTGTCCCCCTCCAGGGGTAGGCTGCGGAATGGTGTATTTAACAAATTTAATGCTCGTAATGGAGACCACCTGAGTGTTCGTCGCAGCCTTTGTACCTCCCTCGCTGTTGCATCGTGAGTTCGGCAGGTTCGCCGCCGGACAGAGCCTCTGGTGAACGGAGTCCTGTGTATAAAAAGAAGGAAGATAAAAAAAAGAGCGACACACTTGGGAGCCCCTGGTGTGGTCGAGTCGCACTCTGGGTCTGTTGTGGTCGTGCCCCTCCCCCTATGCCCATGGTATCTCAAGAGCATAATGATGTACGCGGAGAGCTGGTCTTACAATCATGCGAGGGCTGGGGTTGGGGCCGCATTTCTATGCGTGCTCGGAACGTGCCAGGTGGTCTTGATTGATGTTGCTCCGGGCGCGTTTGGCCGTGTCCGGTCGTTTAACGGCCGGACTCGAAAATTGCCTTAAAAGGCTGCTCAGATTTCGCCATGAGTTGCTGTATGTTCCTCCGTTCGGAGGGAGCGTTCCGTATTTCCGTTGACCGTGATGACTCCACGAGGGCCTGGCATCTTGAGCTTGAGGTATGCATAATGCGGCAGCGTTGAACTTTGCGAACGCGGTTCGTCCGAGCAGAGCATGATAGCCGCTGCGGAACGGGACTATGTCGAAGATTAACTCCTCGCTTCGGAAATTATCCGGGGATCCGAAGACCACTTCGAGTGTGACTGAGCCTGTACAATTGGCCTCGACACCTGGTATGACGCCTTTGAAGGTCGTCTTTGTAGGTTTAATCCTTGAGGGATCTATGCCCATCTTGCACACTGTATCCTGATAAAGCAGGTTCAGGCTACTGCCGCCGTCCATCAGGACTCTCGTGAGGTGGAATCCATTGATGATTGGGTCTAAAACCAATGCGGCGAATCCGCCATGGCGGATACTGGTCGGATGGTCTCTTCGATCGAAAGTGATCGGGCAAGAGGACCATGGATTGAACTTCGGGGTGACTGGCTCCATCGCATATACGTCCCTTAGTGCACGCTTCCACTCCATCTTGGCTATATGGGTTGCGTATATCATGTTTACCGTCCGCACTTGTGGTGGGAAGCCCTTCTGTCCTCTATTGTTCGGCGGCCGGGTCTCTTCCTCGTCATCGCTGTGCAGCCCCTTGTCATTGTTTTCCGCAATTAACTTGCCTGCCTACTTGAATACCCAACAATCTCTGTTGGTGTGGTTAGCTGGTTTTTCGGGGGTGCCATGTATCTGGCAAGAGCGGTCGAGTATTCGGTCCAAATTGGACGGACCCGGAGTGGTTCTTTTGAATGGCTTCTTCCGCTGACCGGGTTTAGAGCCTCAGAATCCGGCGTTGACTGCCGTATCCTCATTGTTGTCGCCGTTAACGCGGCGTTTGTTTTAGCTTCGACGCGACCTGCCGTTGTGGTCCTTAGTATCCGGACTGCCAGTATTTTTACTAAGGTTGTTGCTGTGAGCTAGCCAGCTATCCTCTCCCACACAGAAGCGTGTCATTAATGATGTGAGGGCTTCCATGGTTTTCGGCTTTTCCTGTCCTAGGTGCCGGGCTAGCCACTCGTCGCGGATGTTATGTTTGAAGGTTGCGAGGGCCTCTGCATCCGGACAGTCGATGATTTGATTTTTCTTGGTTAAGAACCGTGTCTAGAACTGTCTGGCCGATTCATCTGGCTGCTGAATTATGTGGCTTAGGTCATCGGCGTCTGGTGGTCACACATATGTGCCCTGGAAGTTGTCGAGGAATGCGGCTTCCAGGTCCTCCCAACACCCAATTGACTCTGCGGGCAGGCTATTGAGCCAATGCCGAGATGGTCCTTTAAGCTTGAGCGGGAGATATTTGATGGCGTGGAGATCATCGCCGCGGGCCATATGGATATGAAGGAGATAATCCTCGATCCAAACCGCGGGGTCTGTTGTGCCATCGTAAGATTCAATGTTGACGGGTTTAAACCCTTCAGGGATTTGATGGTCCATTACTTCGCCTCGTGAAGCATAGTGGGTGTCTTGGCGCCTCAGATTGAGCAATGTCACGACGTAGCTCAAGAGAGCGCGTTATCTGCTGTGTTCGCCCGCCGAGTTGCTGTATCCCGCACGACGGTATTAAATGCGTGGGTCGGGGCGCCACGTGATCCATAGATAGATCTGGATTTTCTTGCCTTGTCCTCCAATATATCCCGCAAGTCCGGCGTGTTCCTCGTGGGCTTCACTTTTGAGCGATGCCGGGTACGGTCTTGATGGAGGGCCTAGATGCCTCTCTCCGCGGCGCCACGAGGTGGTCGGTCTGCCGTACAGCGCTGGTGATGAAGGTTTGTATGCTTCCTCCTCTAGTCGGGGGAGCAACTTGCGTTTTGGGTAGCTTTTGGAGGGGCGTTCGAGTTCATACTCTTCGGCCGCGAGGACCTCGGTCCATCTGTCGGCCAACAGGTCATGATCAGCTTGAAGTTGTTGCTGCTTTTTCTTTAGGCTGTTTGCCGTGGCCATTAGCCTGCGTTTGAAACGCTCTTGTTCGACGGGATCCTCGGGCACGACGAATTAAATGCGTCGTCGAGGCTTGCCTCGTCTCGGAGGAGGTATGTAATTATCATCCTCGACCTCTTCGTCTACCGCTCTCTCGTGAGGGCTTGCTTCTGCATCCTCCTGCGCTGAATCTTGCTGGAGGGGGTTGTCTTCGGCACTTTGTGGGGTGTTATTATCTCCTGTGCCGAAATCTCCATTCTTGCTATGGCGGGATTTAGAGCGGCGCCGCTGACGTCGGCGCTTGGGCTATTTCTTTAAGGAATCTGCCTCCGCTGCTTCTTCGCCGTCCCCATCTTTTGGGGTGTCCACCATGTATATGTCGTATGACGAGGTGGTTTTCCAGTGCCCTGTAGGCGCTCGTTCTTGATCGTCTCCGGCATCGTCGTCCATACCGTCGATGTCTTCGGAGTCGTAGTCTAGCATGTTGGTTAGATCGTCGATAGTGGCTACAAGGTGGGTGGTGGGTGGGCTTTGAATTTCTTCATCGTCCGCATCCCAACCATCCTGGCCGTAGTCCGGCAAGGGCTCTCCGGATAGCGAGAGATGCTTTAGCGAATTTAGGATGTCGCGAAAGGGTGAGTACTGAAAGATGTCCGCGGCGGTGAACTCCATGATCGGCGCCCAATCAGATTCGATTGGCGGGGGCGCAGGAGGTTCGGAGTCCGGTAGGGAGTCTGGTACCTCGGAGTCACGAGCTTTATAAGGGACGAGGTCAGTGTTCGGCTCCATCGCCGTGGAAGTTGCAGCTCCCGAGGCAGTGTCTAGCCACCCGTCCTCGATCTGCGCGATCGGCTCCGGACTATGGGTCGGAGCGGATTTGTGTGCGGCCTCCAAGGTACTGTCCGGCGGCAGAGCTAGATCATGCCCATTGTGACAGTGCGGAACGCTCGGCTGCGGCTCGGATCCATCGAAGATCAAGTCTTTGCGGATATCTGCCGTGAAGTTTAGGCTCCCAAATCTGACCTGATGGCCAGGGGCGTAGCTTTCGATCTGCTCCAGATGGCCAAGTGAACGCAGTGCAAAGCCGCCGAATACGAAGATCTGTCCGGGGAGAAAAGTCTCACCCAGGACTGCATTGTTGTTGATTGAAGAAGCCATCAAGCCTATCGGTGATGACACACAGGAACTCTCAATGAAAGCACCAATGTCGGTGTCAAAACCGGCGGATCTCGGGTAGGGGGTCCCGAATTGTGCGTGTAGGCGGATGGTAACAGGAGACAAGGGACACGATGTTTTTACCCAAGTTCGGGCCCTCTCGATGGAGGTAAAACCCTACTCCTGCTTGATTGATATTGATGATATGGGTAGTACAAGAGTGGATCTACCACGAGATCAAGGAGGCTAAACCCTAGAAGCTAGCCTATGGTATGATTGTTGTAATGGTTGTTGTCCTACGGACTAAAACCCTCACACAGAGTCGGTTACAATGGTAGGAGATCTACGTATCCGTATCGCCAAGCTTGCCTTCCATGCCAAGGAAAGTCCCATCCGGACACGGGACAAAGTCTTCAATCCTGTATCTTCATAGTCTTGGAGTCCGGCCGATGATGATAGTCCGGCTATCCGGACACCCCCTAGTCCAGGACTCCCTCACCCGTCCTCCTGTGCTGAATCTTGCTGGAAGGGGTTGTCTTCGGCACTCTCTGGGGTGTTATTATCTCCAGTTCCGGAATCTCCATTCTTGCTGTGGCGGGGATTTAGAGCGGCGCCGCTGACATCGGCGCTTGGGCCGTTTCTTAGAGGAATCTGCCTCCGCTGCTTCTTCGCCGTCCCCATCCTTTGGGGTGTCCACCATGTATATTTCGTATGACGAGGTGGTCTTCCAGTGCCCTGTAGGCGCTGGTTCTTGATCCTCTCCGGCATCGTCGTCCATACCGTCGATGTCTTCGGAGTCGTAATCTAGCATGTCGGATAGATCATCGATAGTGGCTACAAAGTGGGTGGTGGGTGGGCTTTGAATTTCTTCGTCGTCCGCATCCCAACCATCCTGACCGCAGTCCGGCCAGGGTTCTCCTGATAACGAGAGATACTTTAGCGAGTTCAGGATGCCACCAAAGGGCGAGTGCTGAAAGATGTCCGCAGTGGTGAACTCCATGATCGGCGCCCAATCGGATTCGGTTGGCAGGGGCGCAGGAGGTTCGGAGTCCGGCACCTCGGAGTCACGAGCTTTGCAAAGGACAAGGTTGGTATTCGGCTCCATCGCCATAGCAGTTGAAGCTCCCGAGGCGGTGTCCAGCCACCGGTCCTCGATCTGCGCGGTCGGCTCCGAACTATGGGTCGGAGCGGATTCGTGTGCGGCCTCCAAGGTACTGTCCGGCGGCAGAGCTAGATCATGCCCATCGTGACAGAGTGGCACACTTGGCTGTGGCTCGAATCCATCGAAGATCAAGTCTCCGTGGATGTCAGCCGTGAAGTTTAGGCTTCCAAATCCGACCTGATGGCCAGGGGCGTAGCTTTCGATCTGCTCCAGATGGCCAAGTGAATTGGCCCGCAGTGCAAAGCCGCCGAACACAAAGATCTGTCCGGGGAGAAAATTCTCACCCTGGGCTCCGTTGTTGTTGATTGAAGAAGCCATCAAGCCTATTGGTGACGGCACAGAGGAACTCTCAATGAAAGCACCAATGTCGGTGTCAAAACCGGCGGATCTCGGGTTGGGGGTCCCAAACTGTGCGTATAGGCGGATGGTAACAGGAGACAAGGGACACGATGTTTTTACCCAGGTTCGGGCCCTCTCGATGGAGGTAAAACCCTACTCCTGCTTGCTTGATATTGATGATATGGGTAGTACAAGAGTGGATCTACCACGAGATCAAGGAGGCTAAACCCTAGAAGCTAGCCTATGGTATGATTGTTGTAATGGTTGTTCGTCCTACGGACTAAAACCCTCCGGTTTATATAGACACCGGAGAGGGCTAGGGTTACACAGAGTCGGTTACAATGGTAGAAGATCCACATATCCGTATCGCCAAGCTTGCCTTCCACGCCAAGGAAAGTCCCATCCGGACACGGGACGAAGTCTTCAATGTTGTATCTTCATAGTCTTGGAGTCCGGTCGATGATGATAGTCTGGCTATCCGGACACCCCATAGTCCAGGACTCCCTCACTAGGGTATGGACTCGATCACAGTGATATCCCCGTCCGATTCCTAGCACATTGTGTTCATCATGATTCTTGCCACGATTGAAACTATTCTATCCAGTCAAAACAATCCTTAGTTTAGAAGTGAATTGAAAATTTAGGGTTAGGTTTCTGCCGAAACCATCTCGGACCCACCGAGTTGCAGAATTCGGTTCCACCGATTCGGCTAAGGCCATTGCACAAGTGATTCTCGGTCTGACCGAGAATTGCAAATTGGTGTGACCGAGTTGAGGACTTTGTGAAACCCTAGCAGTCTCGGTGCCACCGAACTGTGATTCAGTCTGACCGAGTTCACTAGTTTAGGTTCCAAAAGCTGCTTCGGTATCACCGAGTTTACCGTCGGTTGATCCGAAATGCTTTCTGTGGAAAACTAAAACTAAGTTTTTGAATCATTATTTTGCAAATACCTCTGTATTTTGTGATGCTCATCCACTCTATCTTATCTACATCTATTCACAAGGTCAGCCTCAGTGTTTGCAACATGTCTGATCAGAGTGACAGCCAGAACAGGGAAGAGGAGCAGATTCAGATGAGTGAGGGCACTAGTCCCTCTAGTACCTCAGATGATGGTAGCAGGAGCACCCCAAGCAACTTGCCCAAAGCTGCCACCAGGGCCAGAAAGAAGAAAACCTCAGAATCTGAGGATGAAGACTATGTGGCAGTAGAGGATGAGGCCACTTCCAAGAAGAAAGTGCTCAAAAAGGATTATGGCACAACTGCTGCCATTATGCAAAGAGAACTCCCATGTCTAAAGCCAGAGCCTCTATTAAAGTACCCTTGGTATCTCAACCCAAAGAGGCTGCTACAGAAGGGAAGAAGAGGAAGGAAAGGGTCAAGAAGACCATGGCCAGAGTTGTTGGAAAGCCTTCCATGATGTAAGAGGAAGAGGAAGAAGAGGTTACTACACCAGCACCCAAGGCTCAGAAGCTTATGGGTGATGCTATAAGGTCAGGGGCTGCATCATCAAAGCCCAAAGAAGCACCCAAAGCTGCCTCCAAGCCCAAGATTGCACCAAAGAGGAGTACTAGAAACATACCTGCTGCTGAGAAGAACAAGGCCCCACTGCCTGAAACTGCTGCTGAAGAAGAAGAATATGAAGAGCATATCCTGAGAAAGTTGAAGCCTAAGATTCTAGACCACAATGATGCTCATGCTGTGGCTGAGAACATAAAGCTGAGGAAGGATGCAGGACTCAGACAGTGGAGGCTGTATGATCCCTATGCTATCAGGAGAAGGACTGTTGTTGACTACAGGTTCCATACTAAGGAACATCAGGATTTCTATGAGACAGTGTTTTTGGACAAGAAGCCTATAGTTTGTGACATGAGGTGGGTGGACTAGACCTACATGAAGGAGAATGAGGAACACTATCCTGGTGTGTATGACAGTTTTAGTGCTTGTGGAGTTGCAGACTTTGTTCGGCAGAAGCTCACAAAGTGAAATGATGAGCTCATTATGCAATTCTACTCCACAGCACACTTCTATCCAGATGGCAGGATAGTGTGGATGTCTGAAGGTACAAGGTACCAATCAACTATTGAAGAATGGGCAAATCTGATCAATGCTCCTAAGGAGAAGGAAGATGACTTGGATGTCTATGCCAAGAAGAAGATGGATCACAACACTATGGCACATATGTACAAGGAGATCCCAGATGCTGCAGTTGAGACACATAAGTTTGGATCTGTACATTATCTTCTATCAGGACTGCCAACCATCAACTAGATCCTCAGGCATACTCTATTGCCCAAGTCAGGTGACCACAACATGATTAGAGGCCATGCAATAAACTTGCTACACTTGTTTGACATGCCACAGAAATTCAAGGTCATGAGCCTCATAGTTGAGACTATCAAGAGGACATCAGATGACCAGAAGAAAAGTTGTGGGTATGCCCCACAGATCCAGGAGCTGATTAACTCCAAGATGGGCACAGGCACATACTTGCTGGACAAGGAACACTTTGCTATCTATCTAGACTTTGAGGATAACCAAGTGGTTATGGATGAAGATGAGCCATCTTCTGTGCATGCTCAAACAAAGAAGGAGAAGGCAAGGACAGAGAATGCTACCAAGATGCCAACAATGGAAGAGGCATCTTAGTACTTTCTGAAGAGCAAACAAGATCAACTAGGCTACTTGATTGCATCCTCTTTGAGGATTGAGAAGGGGCTGGCCACCTTGCCTCAAAACCAGGAGAGTCTGGAGAGGATCATCACTACAACAAGAACACCCCTATACCAACGCATTGCTAGCAACGATATGATAACAAGTGTTGTTTGTTCAACCTCCCACTTCCCCACTTATAGCTAACCTCCTCATTCCCTGAGAAAAAATCTACCCTCACCGTGCCCACCACCTTCGCTCTCGTCCAAATATCACGCAACACATGTAAAAAAGGTAAATAAATCAGGCAGCCAAAAATATCTGTGCGCCATCTCCCTCTCCCCTGACCGCTCTCTCAACAACGCCGCCGCCACCTCACCGGCTAGATCCGGGGCTCTCCCATGCCCGTCGCTCATAGGTCGGGAATCCTCGGTCCTCTCCTCCTATCTTCCACCGCGAAGTTCTCCACACTCCTGCATGCGCCTCAAGAAACCCTAGTCATCACAGGCCGCGGAGTGGCCCCTCGCCTCGATTCAGATTCCCACTACCTCGCCCGCTGCCTGCTCGGGCATGATGGTGCTTCTGCGCTTCGGTGTGTTGACGGTTAACCTGCACTATAGGTTTGATCTGAAAATGAATGCCTTATAGACCGTAAACAACCCAAAGGTTTGATTTTAGCCGCTGATGCTTTTTCCCTTTTGTTTTCAATCTAAAACATCTCTGTTCGGGAGGATCTCAAGGAGTTCGGTGTTGTATCGACATTGGCTTCGAATGAAATTTCCGAGCTCGCAAACCACTTCCACGTGGAGTTGTACTTGCAGTAATCATGATTTACCTTGCAATTTTTGTGCCTCTTAGATGTCACCTAACAGTTTGTCGGTCTCTAAATACTTGCAATAATCATGATTTTGGTATGAACTATAATACACGTGAGGTTTCAAACTGTTCACAATAGAAGCATAGATAGATAAGATTGTGTAAAAACCTTTAGCTTGCCTTGCCTTATTGTGTAAGGATTCACTTGCTTTAATTGCATATAGCTTCATTGGCGGATGGATATGTACAACTTACTACAAAGACAGAGAAAGTGGAGCAGCCCATTCGCTTCCTTGATACACACCTCCCTTGTTCAAGGCCACTAACATAACAGTTTCCTTATCAAAGAATTCTTATTTTGTCGACATCCTTAATTTTACACTAACTGGTCCAAATGAGTTCATGTTAGAAGTGTGCCATCATATATCTGTTAATACAGTGTTAACTTTTGTCCATCCCATATTTTGTACATTCATATAGGTATTGATGATTGCTCAATGACAGGACAAATGGTACATGATTAGCGAGTTGAGTGGTGACAAGGATATATGATTTGCCACATTTATGCGTAAAAGGCGCATGAGTAGTGTTCTTATAACTTGGTGAGTAATGACAAAATTGTTCAACCATTATGCGGTTCCCGGACACACAGCGTTGGTGCGGCGACTCCTATATGCACAAGGGTGGTGCGACTCTCGCAAGATGTCTGAAGCGCACGGCTGCTCTACAGTGATGGTTCTAATGCAGCACCTCGGTTAGTCATCTGCCTCATCCGCACAATGCAGTACCATAGTTCAAGACACCTAGCCTGATTTGTCCGTTCATATTTATAATGCCACATTGATGAATCTATGATTAATGATTGGCATTTATTTTATTTTTGCATCTCTCCATGGGTTTGTGCTTCTCACATGTCTATTGATTTATACATCTTGATAGGAACTTAGCCATATTCCTCTTGTACAATGCAAGATGCATCAACTAGAAGCTATACAGATATTACTAGGTGCGATTGCAGCTATTCACTTTGTACAAGTATAGTTGTTCAGCCAAGTAGGAAAAGTTAGATGCATGTACATGTACGAAACTAACTACACAAAGATTCAAGTTTGCAGCAATTTTTTCGTTCGGACACTAATCAATATTGAAAAAGTAGCTTCCATAATACAAAACCATCTTGCCTCGACAAAATTTATCGATTAATTAAATATATTGGCGACATCAAAGTGCTCCAGTTTCTCATTATTTTAGATTATCTTAAGAGAGTCTGTATTTATAGAACTATTTGGTCTAGAGACCTTTCTGTGAGTAATGATGTTTCGATTCTCCGTTTCAAACCATGGCATTGGCTTATGGAGATCACAGTTTGTCTATGGAGAAACTTTAATGTCGAGATACATACATTTGAAATATTGGTGTGTGTTTTCTAAATTACCAATACATATGTTGTATCTTGAGTCACGTAAACTTGTTTGGCCCAGCAGTGGACGACGTTAATGATGATTGTGATGTCAAAGGACAACACACGGTTCAGGTTTGCCGCTTGTGTTTTAATATATTTAAGTGTAGTTTGCATACTTGTAATTTAATTTATGGATTTGAAATCACAGCTAGTGAATCCTAGCACCACCACTGGTTCCATGTCAATATTCTTGGCACTAAAACCTACAAGATCGCTAGTGCCAAGTAGGAATTTCTATGAGGTAATTTGTAATTGTAGTTCTATCACCAAGACAAAGGAAATTGGGCTATTAATTGAATCCTGAATATTATTTCTTATCTACCATAGACCTGTCTTCTTTACCTCCTAATTTGTATGAAAGAACATTTTTCTTGCATGTGGAAAATTCTCATATTGATTCTGTGAGACAAGACTCTGCGGCTAGATTAGGTAAAACAGTTCATCGAACACCGTATGTGTACATTACATTACCTTGCTTCCTATAAAACACTATTTCTATCAAAATGATCAAACTTAATTATGGATTGAGGTGAGTTAGTTTAGTAAGCTAGTATATATTTTCTGCTAGAGATGTGTTACTTACCAAATCTAACTACTCTTGGTTTTGTGTTGGAATATATCACACCATATTCACTCATGCTATTGTCGACCCGATCACGTAAGTTTATTCGATATCAATTAGTTATGTGTTCTAGTTCTTAAATAGTAACTAAAATACGTGCTGCAATATGAAATGTTATCTAATTGTCGGTGCATGTTCTATGTGATCAAACAATCATGCTTTACAAACTAATGAATTGTAGTTTTTCTTCCTTAGAGATGTACATGTAGTGTGAGTCGATGCTACATTAGCAAAATCGACCAGCTTGATACGATCACTAAAAAGCTCAAAATTATTGCTTATGTATTTAGAATAATTATCGAATTACCTTCAACCTTTGTTTGTTGCTCTTCCACATTTTGCTGCTCTGTTAACCTTTCCTTCTACCATAAGTTACTGATATCGTTTCTTTATTTTTGTAGATTCCTAAGATTTGTTGACGATGCATGGCTCAGATGTTGATTGGAAGGTCGAGAATGGCATTGCTGCTGGATAGTCTTATGTTATGTTTCAGGATTCATTTCCAGTGTCAATGTTTCAAACATTGTTTTAGAATAGTTGATGCGTTGATTGAAACATGCAGAATTAGGCTAGTATTAGTTATATTATCATAAAGTGTAATCTTCGGATCATGTTCTTTGTAATGCAACAGAGCAAATATAATATATTAGACCTTTCTCTTTATTAGATTGTGCCTCCTATGCACTATCACCATTGATCTTATCATTCTGGATGGAAATATACAAAATACATGTTATGTCCATTTGAACGTCCTTTCGTGCAGGGTTCCTAGCAACGCATATGAAGTGTTGTTATCTCGAACTCGATATGTTGCTATATTGCAACACTTCTTCACATCGTTTACCAACGCATGTGTATGTGTTGTTGTAGACCTCTCCAACGCCACCAACGGCAACGCATATTAATCCGTTGGTGTAGACCTTAGCAACGATTATATGGACATACACCAACGCATCGATGCGTTGCTGTAGGGGGGTTCTCGTTGTAGTGCATGGATCAGAAGTTCTATAACTTGGATGTGAAGGTAACTGAGATCCAGTCTGTTGTTGAGAAGCTTCAGGATGATATGCAGGAGAGGCAGGGCAAGAGTGCCTAGAGCTCAGAGATCACCGCAGCGGTGCGATGTGCATACACGAGCCACTTCATCTGCACGATTCATGCTCCTACAACACCAACTCCAGCACCTACACCTCCAGCTCCATCCACATCAACTGAAGTCTTCGTCCAAGGAGCCATCTCTACACCACCACCCGAAGATCAAGCCTGAGAGTCGATCTAGTGCTATGCATTTTCTATGAACTTTTTGGTAACTTGTTGCCAAAGGGGGAGAAAAATGTATAGATCGTAGGCTTCGAGAGAGAGTGTTGCTTTTTGTTCTCTCTTGCTTTGGTGGTTGAACTTTATTTGCTTGTTTGAGATACTTCATGTCTGTGTGATACCTGGATGATCATGTGTTTGATCATATGCTACATTTATGCTTGTTGGACGACATTATCTCGTTTATCTCTATATGATCATTCACTTTGCTTGGTGATGAGTGCATGTATTCAGTCATTATCATTTTGAGCGCTCCACCAAGATGTATGTGACATGGAAGAGTTACCCATGAGCCTAACTCCTTGTGCATTTGCAGTCCAAAGCAAATCTGAAACTATGCACAAATTTAGGGCAGCTCTTACTTATCACATACTTCTCAAAGCGACAATGTTTTTCACTCTTATTATAATTTGTCGAAGCTTTGATCTATATGTTGTCATCAATTACCAAAAAGGGGGAGATTGAAAGTGCAACTATCCCTAGGTGGTTTTGGTAATTCCTAACAACATATAGCTCATTGAGCTAACATCATTCCAAGATGAATATTTCAGGAAAAGCTCAATGGATGGCATGGCATGGATGAGAAAAGTGGATCCCTCAAAATGCTAAGGATAAAAGGATTGGCTCAAGCTCAAAAGCTCAAGACTCTACATTTTATATTTTAGTGATCCAAGATCACATTGAGTCTATAGGAAAAGCCAATACTATCAAGGAGGGATGAGGTGTTGCTTAATGAGTTTCTTGCTCTACAGTGCTTAGTGATATGATCCAAAACCCTCAACTACTTTCTCATATCCACATATGACCTAAACCAAAAGTCAAACTCGGCCCTACCGATTCTTTCTACCCGGCGCCACCGAGTTCAGATGTCATAGCCACTGCCATAAACCCTAGGCAAATTGGTCTCACCGATAGGGATCTCGGTCTCACCGAGATGGGATTGTAATCTCTCTGTTTCCCTTCGTAACATTTAGGTACCACCGAGATGAGCGATCGGTCCCACCGAGATTGCAATGTAAACTCCCTGTTTCCTTTTCGTAACATTTCGGTCTCACCGAAATGAGCGAATCGGTCCCATCGAGTTTACTTGACCAACTCTCTGGTTAGCTTATTACCAAAATCGGTCTCACCGAGTTTGTGTAATCGGTCTCACCGAGATTACATTATGACCTAACCCTAACCACATCGGTACTACCGAGTTGCATGTTGGTCCCACCGAAAATCCTAACAGTCACTAGATTTGCTGAATCGGTCTGACCGGGTTTACCAATTCGGTCCCACCGAGTTTGGCAAGTTGTGTGTAACGGTTAAATTTTGTGTGGAGGCTATAAATACCCCTCCACCTCCTCTTCATTCGGAGAGAGAGCCATCAGAACAAACCTACACTTCCAACTTGCTATTTCTGAGAAGGAACCACCAACTCATGTGTTGAGGCCAAGATATTCCATTCCTACCATATGAATCTTGATCTCTAGCCTTCCCCAAGTTGCTTTCCACTCAAACCTTCTTTCCACCAAATCCAAATCCTGTGAGAGAGAGTTTAGTGTTGGGGAGACTATCATTTGAAGCACAAGAGCAAGGAGTTCATCATCAACACACCATTTGTTACTTCTTGGAGAGTGGTGTCTCCTAGATTGGCTAGGTGTCACTTGGGAGCCTCCGACAAGATTGTGGAGTTGAACCAAGGAGTTTGTAAGGGCAAGGTGATCGCCTACTTCGTGAAGATCTACCGGTAGTGAGGCAAGTCCTTCGTGGGCGACGGCCATGGTGGGATAGACAAGGTTGCTTCTTCGTGGACCCTTCATGGGTGGATCTCTCCGTGGACTCGTGCAACCGTTACCCTTCGTGGGTTGAAGTCTCCATCAATGTAGATGTACGATAGCACCACCTATCGGAACAACGACAAAAACATCCGTGTCTCCAATTGCGTTTGAATCCTCCAAACCCTTCCCTTCACATTCTTGCAAGTTGCATGATTTACTTTCCGCTACTCATATACTCTTTGCATGCTTTCTTGAATTGTGTTAAGATTGCTTGACTTGTGCTAAGATAGCTAAAATCTGCCAAAGACTAAAATTGGGAAAAGGATAAGTTTTTATTTGGTCAAGTAGTCTAATCACCCCCCTCTAGACATACTTTCGATCCTACAATTGTTAATGGGGATACGGAGGGCTGAGTAAGATGAAGAACAAAAGTTCCTGGTTCCACAGGAAGCTTCTACGCAACACATTTTGATAGATGATCAGCTATGCTGGTTTTTGCACGGGGTACGTGCTCGTTTGCAATCCGTCAAAGTTCTCCTCCAATCTTCTCACTTCCTCGACATATGCCTCCATAAACAGACTTTGATAAGCCTTGTTAACTTGTCTCACCACCAGCTGTGAACCTCCTCAAATGATCAGTTTCTTAATTCCCAATTCTGCTGCAATCCTAAGCCCGGCAAGGAGCCCTTCATACTCTGTTGTATTGTTGGTTGCTTCTTCCCGGGCAAAATGCAAGCATGCCAGCCCCTGCACGTTGTAGGGAGAAAGCACCATCAAAATACATAATCCAATCATGGGGTGATTCCTTGTCGGGGATAACTGTCTCTGTCACTTCCTCATAGGGGTTGGTGTCCATTCTGCAATAAACATTGCCAATGCCCTGCTCGGGACAGTCGACATGCTCTCAAACTTCAAACCAAAGCTGGATAGCTCCAAAGCCCACTCCACTATTCTGCCAGTAGCCTCTAGGTTTCAGAGTATCTGATATAACGGGAAACGAGTAACAACCGTGATCTCATGGGCTTGGAAGTAGTGGCGCAGTTTCCTTAAGGCCATGATGAAACCAAAGATCAATTTTTGCACGCCAAAGTACCTCGATCTAGCCCCTGCAACAAGGAACTAACGAAATACACTAGACGCTGCACCGCTTTCTTCCTTGCCACATCCTTGGGGTTGCCCTCATCTCCGTGCTCTCTACTATTCTGATCCTTATCTGGCTCTGCCGGCCTATACTTGAAGGAAATATGCCCTAGAGGCAATAATAAAGTTATTATTTATTTCCTCATATCATGATAAATATTTATTATTCATGCTAGAATTGTATTAACCGGAAACATAATACATGTGTGAATATATAGACAAACAGTGTGTCACTAGTATGCCTCTACTTGACTAGCTTGTTAATCAAAGATGGTTATGTTTCCTAACCATGAACAAGGAGTTGTTATTTGATTAACAAGGTCACATCATTAGTTGAATGATCGATTGACATGACCCATTCTCATTAGCTTAGCACACGATCATTTAGTATGTTGCTATTGCTTCCTTCATGACTTATACATGTTCCTATGACTATGAGATTATGCAACTCCGTTTACGGAGGAACACTTTGTGTGCTACCAAACGCCACAACGTGGCTCGGGTGATTATAAAGGTGCTTTACAGTGTGTCTCGAAGGTACTTGTTGAGTTGGCGATTTCGAGATTAGGATTTGTCACTCCGAATGTCGGAGAGGTATCTGGGCCCTCTCGGTAATACACATCACTTAAGCCTTGCAAGCATTTCAACTAATGAGTTAGTTGTGAGATGATGTATTACGGAACGAGTAAAGAGACTTGCCGTAACGAGATTGAACTAGGTATTGGATACCGACGATCGAATCTCGAGCAACTAACATACCGATGACAAAGGAACAACGTATGTTGTTATGCGGTCTCGACCGATAAAAGATCTTCAGAGAATATGTAGGAACCAATATGGGCATCCAGGTCCCGCTATTGGTTATTGACCGGAGACGTGTCTCGGTCATGTCTACATTGTTCTCGAACCGTAGGGTCCGCACGCTTAAGGTTTCGATGATGCTTATATTATGACTTTATGTATTTTGATGTACCGAAGGTTGTTCGAGTCCGGATATGATCACGGACATGACGAGGAGTCTCAAAATGGTCGAGACATAAAGATTGATATATTGGACGGATATATTTGGACACCGGAAAGGTTCCGAGAAGTTTGGAGCTCCGGAGGTAACCGAACCCCCGAGAGGTATATGGGCCTTATTGGGCCCATGTAGGAGGAAGGAGAAGGAACAAGGGAGGCGCCCCAGCCCAATCCGACTGGGAGGGGCCGCCCCCTTCCTTTCTCCTTCCCCTCTTCCTATTACTACTACTAGTACTTATTCCTAATACTAGTACTCTTTCCTTCCCTCCAAATAAGATAAGGAAGAAGGGGAAACCTACTTGGAGTAGGTTTCCCCTCCTATCATGGCGCCCCTTGGCCGGCCACCTCCTCCCTCCCTCCTTTATATACGGGGAGGGGCACCCTAGAACACACAAGTTGATCATTGAGATCGTTCCTTAGCCGTGTGCGGTGCCCCCTCCACGATATTACACTCGATCATATTGTAGCGGTGCTTAGGTGAAGCCCTGCGACGAGAAGAACATCAAGATCGTCACCACGCCGTCGTCTTGATGGAACTCCCTCGGGCCTCTCTTTGATTGGAGATCGAGGGTGCGTCATTGAGCTGTACGCGTGTCAAGAACTCGGAGGTGCCGGAGTAACGGTGCTTGGATCGGTTGGACCGGGAGGACGTATGACTACTTCCTCTATGTTGCGTCAACGCTTCCGCTTCGGTCTACGAGGGTACGTAGACAACACTCTCCCCTCTCGTTGCTATGCATCACCATGATCTTGCGTGTGCGTAGGAAATTTTTTGAAATTACTACGTTCCCCAACAATACTTACTCTCTTCCTCATTCACTTCTCGTTGTGCTACCAAGGCTGCACCGACCACTTGGTTGGTTGCCGTTAAGTATAGCAACAAGGGAACCTGGGGTTTGGGTGCAACCAGGGTAGGCACATAGGGCAGGTAGGCCTTCAACTCTTGCAAAGCTGTGTCTGCTTCAGGGGTCTACTTCATAGGACCTGCCTTCTTCAAAATCTTGAAGAACGCTAGGGCACGCTCGGCAAATTTGGAGATGAATCTGCTTAGCGCGGCAACACACCCCGTCAGGCGCCTCACATCTTTAACTGTCCTTGGCGCTTGGATATACTCAATGGCCTTGATCTTGTCGGGGTTAGCTTCGATTCCCCTGTGGGACACAAAGTATCCAAGCAGCTTGCCAGAGGGGACGCCAAACACACACTTCTCTGGATTTAGCTTCAAGTTGATCTTGCGCGGATTTTCATATGTTTCCTCCAAATCCTGAATAAGAGTTGCTCCATCCTTGGTTTTGACCACAATGTCATCCATATAAGCCTCGATATTTCTGTGCAGCTGAGGTTCAAAACCAATTTGGACTGCTCTTGCAAAGGTGGACCCGGCACTCTTTAATCCAAATGGCATGCGGACAAAGCAGTACGTACCATATGGAGTAATGAACGACGTCTTCTCCTCATCTTCTTTGGACATGAAGATCTGGTGATATCCAGAATATGCATCCAAAAAGAGAGCAAATCACAACCTGAACTGGAACCCACAATCTGATCAATACGCGGCAAGGGAAACGTGTCCTTCGGGCAAGCCTTGTTGAGATCTGTGAAATCAATGCACAGCCTCCACTTCCCATTTGCCTTCTGGACTACCATTGGGTTCGCTAGCCAAGTGGGATGTAGCACTCCTCTGACCAAACCAGCTGCCTCAAGCTTCTTGATATCTTCTGCAATAAATTGTTGCCTCTCCAAGGCCTGCTTCCCGACTTTCTGTTTAACAGGTCTGGCGTGTGGGCAGACAGCAAGGTGGTGCTCAATTACCTCCCTGGGAACACCGGTGATATCAGATGGTTGTCGTGCAAACACATCGATATTCGCCTGCAAGAAGGCAACAAGCGCGCTTTCCTATTTGTCATCAAGGGTGGCGCTGATAGTGAAAGTACCATCAACGCCAGCCAGCCCTGCCGGGACCCTTTTCACTAGTTGAGCAGCAACCCTGGATCTCTTGCTGTTGGAACACTCCAGCACGTCGTCAACGGATGTCGTGCACTCGGTGGGGGTACGCTTCCCAGAATCTTTGCCGGAGGTCCTACAATCCTTCTTCTTTCCTTTGCTTTCCTTGGCGGGAACTGCTGCCGTCACTGCCTCTGCCGCGACCGTATGCTGGTACATCTTGTCCACACAAATGATGGCATCTTTCTCATCTAATGGGACGGTGAGGACTCATAGTGGCCCAGGCATCTTCAGGGTGTTGTAGGCATAGTGGGATGCCGCCATGAATTTAGCCAAGGTGGGGCGTCCAAGGATCCCATTGTATGGCAGGGGGAGATCAACTACGTCAAACACAATCTTCTCAGTCCAGTAGTTAAATTCTCCCCCAAATGTTACCTGCAACGTAATCTTTCCCTTAGGATGACTCCTACGGGATTAACTCGTTGAAACGTCCCGGTAACCTCTAGCTCTTGTTCTGCTATCTGAAGCTTGCTGATAACTGCTGGGGAAATCAGATTCATTCCGGCCCCACCATCCACCAGCATCTTCGTGACCTTGAGGTTGCGAATTGTAGGAGACACCAACAATGATAGGCACCCTACCACAGTGGTACGGCTAGGGTGGTCCTCTTCGTCAAAGATGATGGGTGTACGAGACTATTTGAGCGGCTTCCGGACCTCTGGCGCTGGTTCCACGACATTGACTTCCCGCGCCCACCGCTTGAGCTGGCGGTGGGAGGTGTGCAGAGATACATCCCCGTCAACGCATAGGTCGTCAGTGGCCTTCTGAAACTCTTGCTCACTGGTTTCCTCTTCATCCCCTCTATCACTCTCATCATCACAGGCTTGCTTTTCCTGGCCCTTCGCGGGTTTTCCTTTACTCCGAAAGGGTTTGCTGGGGCGATTTGCTTCACCACCTTGGCCCTTACCGCCAGCGACATTCTGACCCTTTTCCTTATCATGCTTCTCATATTCTTCTCTCTATCTCTTGACTAACTTCTCAACTTGATAGCATTTTTGAAGGTCGTGGCCTTTGGTCTGATGGATCTTGTAGTACGGCCCATCGCCCTTTCTGGCCTTCTCGCCAGCCGCAGCTTCCTGGCAGTTAGCGCATACGGCAACCTGCTTGCCGGGGTCCTCAACCTTGGTGATCTTGCCGGTACTTGGGGTGCCTGATCCTTCAACAATTAATACTGCCTTATCCCTTCGCTTCTTACTGCGCTTCTTGCCCTTCTTCTGACTGGTGGACTCGTCATCATCCTCTGAATCAGCGTTGGTGCAATCCTCCTCTCCTGGCAACTTCCTTCCTTCCTCCATCCGATCACACTTATCCACTAGGGTGTACAGCTCCTTCACAGTCTCGGGCAACCACACATTCATATTAGAACGGATCCAGCGGTTGCGCACATTGGACTGGAAGGCAGCTATCATGGCTGTCGGATGGATATTTGGAAATATTTCTATGAACTTTACTCAATCTCCATAAATACTTACGGAGGGTTTCTCCTTCCTTCTGTTGGAGAAGCTGTAGGTCGCTGGGATGGATCGGCTCCTGGTGGCCACCGGTGAAAGCACCGATGAACTCGTGGCATAGGTCTGCCCATGATGAAATAGAGTTCTCCGGCAGGTGCATCAGCCAAGACCTCACATTGGACTTGAGGGCCAAAGGGAAGTAGTTGGCGAACACCTTCTCATCTCTTCCCCTAGCAGCCTGAACAATGATGGTGTAGATGCTCAGGAACTCTGCCGGGTTCAGCCTCCCATCATACCTCTCAGGTATCTCTAGCTTGAACATGCGAACAGACGGCCAACGGACTTGCCACAGCTCACGGGTGAAGGTAGGGTAGCCAAACTTGAAGGGCAGGGGACCGCCAACACCTAGCGCGGGCTCGTTGACGTCGGGGCCGCCGCGCCCGTTGGCTCGGAGGAGATCGCCGTGGCACTGCTCGACGACGCACACATCTCCTCTCCGCCTATCTTCCGGGGTTCATCGTTGGCCTGGACGTGCTCGAGGATCAAAGGAAGCCATCGAGACGTCATCGGGGTCTTGATTTGGTCGCGCCCGTGCTGGCTGCCATGGCGGGGACTTGTCGGTGTACTAAAGTAGGGGTACCTTAGTACCCCGAACTTGTCTGCGGGCGATCAGCGCCCGTGGCAAGGCTTGCCGCACACCCAAGACCCTCCATCATTTCCTATTACTGCCATTCAAGAACAAAGTATCAACTAAGAAGACAAGGCCCCGGCAAGAGGAGCTTGCCGGGAAGGACAAGACCCCGGCAAGAGGAGCTTGCCGAAGGCCACCTGCGTTTTCGAGAACTTGCCGCGACGCTCACAAGTCCCCAAAGAAGGCCGGGCGACCGCAAGCTTGCCGCGCGACAAGAGAAGAGCCGCGCGGGCGCTTGCAGCGCAAGGCTGCCACTCTACACCCAAGCTCCAACGCATCCAACGACATGTCACCCGGGGCCATCTCAGAGCACGTGGCGGTATTTGTGCAGCCATGCGGTGCGAGGTGGCAAGCGGAGCTCACAAGGAGGCCATCGTGGCGATCGGTGGCGCCCTAACGGTCGCTTCCTTGCATTTGTTGGGGTGACGGATGGGCATTAAATGCCCTTTTCCCTGCCGTCGAGTTAGGTAGGGACATCTGTTAACACTTGTTGTACCAACCTGCGTTTTTACCTTTCTGCCCCCTCTTTCTACGCTGCCACCTGTCGGTAACCCCCTTAGACTATAAAAGGGAGGCCCATGCACACGTAGAAGGGGTTCGGTTCATTCGACGCATCCAACACCACTACACGCTCGCGCTCAAGAGCAAGAACAAATACAAACACAAAGCAGCAGTAGGAGTATTATCTCTCCGGAGAGCTCCGAAGCTGGGTAAAAACCCCCCGCGTGCCGTCGCCTCGATCTGCTCTGCGTGCGCCCTCTGCTCCCTTGCCGGACAAGAAGGGGCCCCCTGCCCCATAGGTGTTCATGCTCCCACGGGATCCCCGCGACATCTTTGGCGCGCCAGGTAGGGGGGCGTTGAGGCTCTGCGTATCTGATTCGGCGTCTGCGCGCACTACATAAGCATCTTCATCAACATGCCACAGAAGAAGAAAACCTCGGAGGTGGCCGCTCCGTTTGCGACCGTCCCACCGCTGCCGGAGCAAATGGGCGGTGGGGTGGACGCCAGCGGAGGAGCGGGCGCCAGCGGGGGGACTCACATCGTCACCCGATCCAAAGACAAGGCCCCGCAAGGTTCCGCATCTGCACATCCACCGCACCCCTCCCAGGAGGTGCAAGATCAACAACGCCACGGTGCTCCTAGCACCATGCTCGCGTTGGAGCAAGGCCAAGCTGGTGGGTCGCGGGACGTTCAAGGCCAGCATGCGCCCCAACACGCTGGCACGAGCATAGTGCGGTTGCCTGGTCGAGATGCTGCTCCTTCTAACACTGTTAGGAGTTTAAGCATGTCTCGCACCTCGCGTCGCTCGCCACCGCCACCCAAGACTCCAGAGGAAGCGCTGGCCCGAGCCCAGCTGCTCCTAGACTACCCTCCGGCGCCCGACAAGATCGACGACTGGAGGGCAACCATTTACAGCCTCATCGGCTTCGCCAACGGCGACAAGCCCCGGCAACCGAGCATGTCGAAGCCCCGGCGAGACGCCCAGGCACAAGCCGACGCCTACAAGACCGCTGGGGGTGCCACCACCGTGCACTCCCAGCCCAGAAGGCCAAGATCGCCGACTCGCCAGGCTAGCCTTGACGCTGACTCCACCGCGTCATCGGACCCGTGAACTCACCGTGATCAACGCCAAGTTCTTCAAGAACGACGAAACGAAGACGCTCGTACATGCATCGAGCGCAGAAGGGAAGCACGGTGTCGATCTGACCAGTGCGCTGGGCCCTCTGTCGATATGCAAGCGCCAGGGGAACCAGGCGACTTGCCGTACGCGACAGGTTGCCCTGCGTTCACCCGTGAGCTGCGGCAAGTCCAGTGGCCCGTAACCAAGAACTTCAAGCGACGTGCTCGAAAAATGCGATGGCGGATACATCCGTCGAGTTCCTCGGCGTCTACACCATCGCGGTGCAGGCTGCGGTGGGCGCGACGAGAAGATCCTCGCCAACTACTTCCGCTGGTGCTCAAGCCCAACGTCGATCTTGGCTCATGCACTTGCGGATGGCTCCATCTCTTCGTATGGCGGACTGTGTCATCAGGTTTGTCGGCGCCTTCACGGTGACCACAAACCCCATGGCCAGGAGAGCGATCTGCATTTGCTCGTCCAGAAGGAAGGAGAGCCCCTGCGCAAGTACATACAGAGATTCAGCCAGGTGCAGCGCAACATCCCTGATGTCCACCACCGCCCGATTATCAGTAGCGTTCCACCGAGCGTCGTAATCAAGGATGAGGAGAAATGCGATGTGCAAGATCAGAGACGTCAGCGAGCTATATGCTCTGGCCGACAAGTGTGCGCGGGCTGAGGAGGGGAGGAAAATCCCCGGAGAGACTGCAGGAGCAGAGGGATCTAACAGTGAGGATGCCGCCCCGGCAAGGAAGAACCGGAGGCGGAACAACAGAAAGAGAAAGGCTAAGGATGTGCTAGTTGTCGAGCATTCCGGCAGCGGAGGCGGTTCCGACAAGGCCAAAGCTAGTGAGTCCGGCGAGGCTGTGGTAGCCGCCGACAAGCAGGATGGCTCCGGCAAGCAATATTGCAAGATCCATCGCACCAAGGGCCATGACCTCCAAGCCTGCAAGAAAGTTGAGCAGATGGCGGAGCTACAGAAAGCTGAGTACGAGCGCCATGACAAGGAGAGGGCCCAGGGAGTGGCGGAGGATCCGGCAAGAAGCTTCCCGCCCGGGGAGGGCGCCGTGGCAAGGCCAAGCCGCGACAAGGAGATAGGCCTCCTCGTGGCCGCGACAAGGACGAAGATGAAGATGAGGATGATGAGATGGAGGAAGATGAGACTGATGACCAAGAGTTTCAGAAGGCAACGGAGGTGTTGTGACCAAGTCCGGCAAGAGCAGCTCTGATGCCCACTCTGGCAAGCGCACCTCTTCGGAGTGCTGCGCTGCCGTCGAGGACGCACCATCGAGATCCACCAGCAAGCGCAAGAAGGCAAAGGCAGCTTCACAAGAGACCATGTCTGGCAAGCGTAACTCTGATGCTCACTCCGGCAAGCGCGCCTCCTCGGAGTGCTGCGCTGCCGTCGAGGACGCACCATCGAGCTAGAAGCGCAGTCGTTCTTATATTTCTGGGTTATGTTCCTTGAACGATCGGGCCTTGTATGAAAAACCTGTGCGCAGAGGAATCGACTCGTGGCTAGGTTGCGCCCTTGATTTGTTTTCGAGTCCGCTCAACAATACAAGTGAGCTGCAACTAGCCCGACGAGGTTTCTTGCCGGAGGCGGCACCGCCAGCGGGCTGCTGATGTTCCGCACTCGGCAAGCGTGCTCGCGCCGGCAAGTTCCATCGAAGCGTAGAGGTAAAAACATGCAAGGGATGGAATCAAGTAAAGGAGATAACATAGCAGTCGGCGTTGATCAAAGAGGCCCAGCCTTGCCGGGACACAGACGGCAGAAAAGCTAAGTTACCCAAGTCTGAGCGCAAAGCCCAGCTAGTTTCAAATTCTTATGTTATATCCCTCGAACTGCCGCGCTTTGTATGGGAAACCTGTGCGCGGAGGAACCGGCTCGTGGCTAAGTTGCGCCCTTGATTTGTTTTCGAGTCCGCTCAACAATACAAGTGAGCTGCAACTAGCCCGACGAGGTTTCTTGCCGGAGGCAAGACCGCCACCGGTTGTCGATGTTCAAGACTCAAAGAAGCGTGCTTATACCGCAAGTTCCCTAAAAGCATGGGGTAGAGGCATATAAGGGAAGCGACAGGATACGGAATATAACATAGCAATCATTGCCCTAGAGCGCAATCAGTTTCAAATCTTAAAGGTTATGTTCCTTGAACGACCGTGCCTTTTATGAAAAACCTATGCGCGGAGGAATCGACTCGCGGCTAAGTTGCGCCCTTAATTTGTTTTCGAGTCCGCTCAACAATACAAGTGAGCTGCAACTAGCCCGACGAGGTTTCTTGCCGGAGGCAGCACCGCCAGCGGGCTGCTGATGTTCCGTACTCAGCAAGCATGTTCGCGCCGGCAAGTTCCCTCGAAACGTAGGGTAAAAACATACAAGGCACTGAATCAAGTAAAGGGCATGACATAACAAGCTTTGCTTAGAGTGAAGTTATATATTACGGTAAATAACTTGCCGCGCTCTAAGAGATTGTTCATATGACACATCTAGCAGCGATGAGAACAAGGAAAGAGAAGAAAGGTGCGCCGGCACCTGGGCCCCGGCAAGGCAACATCGCTGGGGGCTGCAAGTACCAAGACTCATCCCCGACAAGCCCGATTGCCGGGGGCTGCGATAACAGATAAGTTTTTCATCCCCCATCATGCATCCTTTTATGGACTGAGGAGCGCGAAGTTATATTCCGTAAACGTCTGTGCCTTGTGTGAAAAAACCTGTGCGCGGAGGAATCGACTCGTGGCTAAGTTGCGCCCTTGATTTGTTTTCGAGTCCGCTCAACAATACAAGTGAGCTGCAATTAGCCCGACGAGGTTTCTTGCCGGAGGCGGCACCGCCAGCGGGCTGCTGATGTTCCGCACTCGGCAAGCGTGCTCGCGCCGGCAAGTTCCCTTGAAGCGTAGGGTAAAAACATACAAGGCACAGAAACAAGTAAAGGATGTAATGTAGCAAGCTTCCTCTCTTTCATTAAAAAACATCCCATTTGGGTAGAGTCCATAAAGGATGAAAAACATGAGAGAGAGGATTATAAGTTTTAGATGCAACTAAGGCCCGAAGGCTTACAAATTGAAAAGATGAGGTGCCCGTAAATCCCTTTCATGTCCCCCTTTTTCATGAGGTAGGTCAAGGAGGCGAAAAGGGCAAAAGAAGCGCCTAGGTGGGCTACGGGTGCCAGAAGACACCAAGAGAACATCCCGAGGGCCGGCCGGGAGCTTGGTGGAGACGGAGGCGCCGGAGGCAGAGCTCGAAGACGGGGCGGCAGGGCGTCAGCACGCTGTCGAGGGCACCACGCCCTCGTACTCCGACTTGACGGCCTTGCCGCCAACCCTCTTCCTCTAATGCAGCCTCCCTACGCTAGCCGCCCAAGGAGACGACCCCGGGGAGTTCAGGAGGCCGGCGACCCGGATGATGGGGTCGCCGGTGGCGCACGAAGTGATGCCCGACGCCTAGTCGGACCCGCCGTCCTCGCTGCCGCTGCCGCCCCCCTCCTCGCCACTCGCCGAGGAGGAGTTCGCTATCGGAGGAGCTGTCCATGCAGCATCTCGCCCGGGTGTCGGAGTCCCCGAAGACCTTGACGGAGAGGAGGTCGCCATCCATTAACTTGAAATGGAGGGTGAACCCCGCCGTCAAGCTATGGATGCGGGCGAACGTCTTCCACCCTCGATCAAGATACATCACGCCGGGGGCTGGGGATACGACGCTGACTCGCGTGCGCTGATCCCGCAGCCCTCATGCGCAATCTCAGATCTCGGCGGGTCCGCTCCATCGCCTGCAAACGGAGCCGAAGCCGGAGACGACGGGCGGGTGCCGGCGCAGCTTGGACGAAGAACTCCCAAGGGTCATCCTCGTGGACCGCCGGAGGAGAGGAACCGCCGGCGGAGGCGGCCGACGTGTCGCTTCGCCGCCTCTTCCCCGCCTCGGACTCGCGCCCACGATCACACCCCTCCCTCTCCCCTTGGGGCTGGTTGTGCCACCACGGGTGCGGATAGGAGGGATGCGCTGCCGGCAGCGACTCTCGCTGGCACCGATGAAGGGTTAGGGTTCCTTCCTCCATGGCGGATGAGAGGAAGGGGAGCGGTTGAAGAAAGGAGAAGATGAGGAAGTGTGGGTTTCAGGCCCCT
Source organism: Aegilops speltoides (assembly GCA_021437245.1). Taxonomy (NCBI): domain Eukaryota; kingdom Viridiplantae; phylum Streptophyta; class Magnoliopsida; order Poales; family Poaceae; genus Aegilops; species Aegilops speltoides. Next base: position 144,070,355 of record CM038141.1, read on the forward strand.
CTCGCCCTTCTTAAAGGAGCGAGGTGGGGGCTCGGCCGCCCAGCCGACCAATCGAGCACGGAAGGGCAGGGAATCGGGCCGACCGGCTGCCTCAGAACGGCTCGGTTTCCCACCTCCACCGCCCACGACCCCACGCGCATGGGAGCCGCGTGGCGGGGATGCAGAGCCGAGGCGACACGTGAGAAAACTGCGCCCCGCCCCGTGATCACGAGGGTGGGCGCCTCGAAAATCGCGCACGCCACCCACGCCTCCCACGACGCCGCAATCGACGCGTGCCGTTGCGGAGAGCGCGGTGGATACGGAGTGGGTTCGGTTGGACCCAGGCCGCGCGTGCCCGTGCACTGTTTTGGGCCTGGCCCAACAGCGCTCGGCACCGTATGGCCCAGCCCGGGGCTCTGCCGGTGTACTAAAGTAGGGGTACCTTAGTACCCCGAACTTGTGCACGGCAACGCAGCTACAGGGCAAGGCTTGCCGCACCCGCCAAGACCCTCCATCATTTCCTATTACTGCCATTCAAGAACAAAGTATCAACTAAGAAGACAAGGCCCCGGCAAGAGGAGCTTGCCGGGAAGGACAAGACCCCGGCAAGAGGAGCTTGCCGGGAAGGCCACCCAAGGCGTTTTCAGAGAACTTGCCGCGACGCGCCAAGGCCCCCGGAAGGCCCGGGCGACAAACAAGCTTGCCGCGCGACAAGAGAAGAGCGCTGGCGAGGCGCTGTCATGCAAGGCTGCCACTCGCACCCAAGCTCCAACGCATCCAACGACGTGTCACCCTGTGGCCATCTCAGAGCACGTGGCGAGGAGTCAGCAGCCATGCGGTGCGGTGTAAGCGGAGCGACAAGGAGGCCATCGTGGTGATCGGTGGTGCCCCTAACGGTCGCTTCTTGCACTTGCTAGCGACCGGACGGCATTAAATGCCATTGTCCCCGCCGCCGAGTTAGGTAGGGGACACTTTGAACACCGCTGTACCAACCTGCGTTTTACCTTCGCCTCTTTCTACGCTGCCACCGCCGGTAACCCCTTAGACTATAAAGGGAGGCCCATGCGCACGAGAAGGGGTTCGGTTCATTCGACGATCCAACACCACTACACGCCAAGGCCAAGAGCAAGAACAAATACAAACACAAAGCAGCGAGAGGAGTATTATCTCCGGAGAGCTCTAAAGCTGGGTAAAAAAAACCCCGCGTGCCGCCGCCGACCGCTTCTGCGTCGCCCTCGCTCCTTACGGACAAGAAGGGCCCCCCTGCCCCATAGGTGTTCGTGCTCCCACGGGATCCCCGCGACAGGACTGCACCATGGGGATGGATCCTTCCGTACGGGCAGCAGCATGGGCCATCGCCATCACTCAGGGAGGTCGTGGCGGGCCAGCTCATCGTGAGCCTTCGGCTTCTACAAAACCGAGCATGCTTTGGATGGTGGCACGCCATTCGTCCATCTACTCGGCCGCCGGCAGAAACCTCAACAACAGCTGAGTCCGCACCATGGCCTTCGATGCTGTCCTTGGCATAGATGATTATGAAGTCAATTGCGCCGTTGCTCGGCTCCTGACGGAGCCAGTGGTGGCAGTACTACGCCCCCGCTGTTGTGGTGCAACCACCTGGGCAATAGGGTGGTGTGGAGGCGCTCGAGGGTCGATGGCTCCACTGGGCGCAGCAGCTAGGTCGACTTGCCCAAGGGAAAGTGCCCGCGCGGCGGTCGCGCCCGTGACAGGGGTGGACGGAGGGTGGCAGTTCGCCCCAGACCGAGCGTCCTCACTGCAGTTGTGCCCGTCGACAAGCAGAACGTGGCCGTCGAGGCGGTGCTGATGTTGCTCTCTTCCAATGTCTCTTGCTCCCGCGTCGGCCATGGGGGAAGGGGTGGCGGTACCGCCCGCTTCGACCATATCCCCAGCAGCATTCGCATCCTTGCGCGTCTCCGTGCCCCCCTGCAGCGTCGGATGCCGTGGGCGTCGGGGCCTTCGAGGCAGACGGATGAGCCGAAGAAGCAGGTTTCTTCTTGGGCGCCATGGTCGATGGTGCTGTCGAAGATGCAGATGGCGATGAAGGTGACGCGCTGCTCATGTCTTCAAGTTCGCACAAGCGAGCCCCCTACCTGGCGCGCAAAATATGTCGCGGGAAACCACGGCCACCTATGGGGCCAGGGCAGCCCCTTGCTGGTTCGATAGGGGAGTTGCGTTGCATAAAGAGTAGACCAACATGGGGCAGCGCGACAGAGATTACACGAGCAGTTTTTCCCAGGTTCGGGCCACCGCGAGGTGTAAAACCCTACTCCTGCTTTGGTGGATTGATGGTGGAAAAGCACAGTACACTTGACCGACAAGGGTTGCCTTAGGGCAGCAGCGACTACACGCGTATGAGGGTGCGAGTGATCCAACTTTCCAACCCCTCGAACTGTTGCCATGGGCCTCCTTTTATAGGATAAGGGGTCACCACAGTGGCAAATTAGTCATTAGACACTGATAAGATAGCAAGTAGTGATATCATACCTAACTCTGTAGGCTGACAGTGTGCATTAAATGTGTGCTTAACGTCATGTCATTGGTTGCCCGGCAAGGCTTGTCGGGCTATCTTGCCACCTCCACGCCTGCTCGTCTGACACGTCATAGGACGGGTGTCATCTGTGGGTTTTCTTGGTAGAGAGTGGCTGCCATGTGGCGAATGGCTGCCACTTAATCACTCTGCGGTTTGACACCACACTGATCGACAACGTGGGTCGTGGTAGATTGGTTGGTGAGGTGATCTGGCCTCCGTGAGTCTCGGCAGGCCCTGTCGGGGTGCCTTGGTCATCTTCTCCTGGGGGTGGCCTTGTCCCTTGCCGGGCTCGCCTGCCTGGCAAGGGAGGCCTCTTTCTTGATGAGATCTTGCTCCCCTGACTTGGCCTTGGTCCTTTCTGATCTTCTTGTTGATGCTTCGAATCTCTTGGTCTCTTGTTCATCTTGGTCTGATGCTTCAATCTTGATCTTATGCCTGTGCATAGTCGTATGACAGACCCGTGGTTCTTTATACCGACAACTAGGAACTTTTGTTCTCCGCCTTAGTCACCTCAGATCCCCAAATGACAATGGCCCTAAGAGGAGAAAGTTGACACCTAAAAGCCTCTCCCAAGAGAGTTGTCTGCTCCCTTCCAGAGACCCCGCCGGAAACAACTCGTCGCAACCTGTTTGACCACCCCCTCCAGTCGGGCCCATGGACCCCGCATACGAAGCTAGTGCTCCCACAGCAGAGGAGGTGCCGCTAGTCCTCGTTGCCGAGCCACAGGCTCTAGCTTGGGCAAGGCACATTGTCCGCTTCCTCCAAATCGGAGAGCTTCCCAACGACCAAGACGAAGCTGAAAAAGTACCCCGGAGGGCCAGTATGTGTCAGTTTGTGGATGACACTCTATACAGAAGGAGGCCCAACAGTGTGAAATCGAAGTGTGTCTGCCGGGAAGAAGGAAAGGAACTTCTGGCTGAGATACACAAAGGAATGTGCGGTTCCCACATTGGATCAAGGGCATTAGTTGGGAAAGCATTCCGACAAGGATTCTATTGCCCACAGCCCTCCAAGATGCGGTCGAGCTAGTCACTAAGTGTGAAGCCTACCAGTTCCATTCCAAGAAACCCACCTGCCTGCCCAAGTGCTTCAGACAATTCCTCTATCATGGCCATTTTCGGTCCGGGGCTCGTTATCCTCGGCCCCTTCCCCCGGCAATCGGGGGCTTTGAATTCTTGTTCGTTTCCATTGACAAGTTTACAAAGTGGCTGGAAGTGACTACCGTGAGAAAGGTGACTGCTCAGTCAGCTATCAAGTTCTTGAAAGATCTGGTGTGTCGTTTTGGAGTTCCAGCAAGGATCGTCACCGACAACGGCACCCAGTTCATGAGCCACGCCTTCATGCAATATGTTCATGCCCTTGGATGCAAGATCTCATTCGCCTCTTTGGCACACCCTCAGAGTAATGGACAAGCTGAGAGGGCAAACCTAAAGTGCCACGCAGACTCAAGACAAGAACCTTTGATACACTACAGAAGCACGACAGGCGGTGGATCGAGGAGCTGCCGGTAGTTCTTTGGTCCCTCAGAACGACACCAAACCGAGCTACCGGGCAGACTCCCTTCTCCCTAGTCTACGGTGAAGAAGCAGTTATCCCCATGGAACTCATTTACGGGTCGCCTCGAGTACATGCTTACGATGAAATCGTGCAGATCAGCACTAGCGTGACGACGCTGTGCTACTCAAGGAGAACTGTCTCTGGGCTGCTAGGCGTGCTGCACGCTATCAGTAAACCCTGCGTCACTATCACAGCTGCAGGGTTCATGCCCGGTGTTTTAAGGAAGGTGACCTTGTCCTTAGGTGTGTTCAGTCTGACAAGGGTACACACAAGTTATCACCAAAGTGGGAAGTCCCTTACCGGGTAGTACGAGTCACCAGACCCGGCGTAGTCCGTCTTGAGACCAGAGATGGTACTCAATTGCAAAACTCATGGAATATGAGCATCTCCGCAAGTTCTACCCGTAAGGCGCAAGGCTGCCGGGCCCTGCCCGGTAGCCACCCATTTGTACATGCCTTGCGTCAGCTGCATGTAACCCCTTGTACAATGCCGTGGCGATGACCCATGCAAGAGAAATAAAGAAGTGCTGTAGGGGCCCCCACCTAGATTGCATGCATGCATGAGCATTCTAGACCACTGCATAAGCATTTCATGAGCATCTGCATCTGCATATAGATAGGATCGCATCTTGCATTCATTCTCATCTGCATGAAGCTGCAGGTTCTTGCCGTGATCTTGGCTTCGACAAGGGGTTGAGAAGATTTCCCGGTACTGCGACCCCCGACAGGCCAAACAGATAAGTTCTGCCTCTTGTCCATTCGTGTTTTGTAAGCTATAACTTATGCATTTGAAAACATCGCCACTCTTTCTAGACTTAGGTGCTCCCATTACTGACTTGAACGCTGCTTCGGTCAGAATGGTCGTAGTTGCCTTTGATGAAACAAAGTTGGCGAGGGGCTGGCCCCTTTGTCTGTAACCCGGCTGATATGGCTCTCCGGCAGACAACAAGGGTCCCGACAAGATAGCCTGCCGGGAAAAACTCGTTTATTTACACTAAAGAAGCATCTCACCTCTGCATGGACATATACATGCACGAGTTCCTGACAAGGTTCGTCTTTTTCATTAACATGCTAATACAAGTACAAGCATTACAGAACACTAGCATGGACAAGAGAGATTACATTATTTGAATTAAAATTTGGCTAGTGCCTACAGTTTAATATTGAAAAAAGATAAGTGCCCTGTAAACTCCTCTCCCTGTTCCTTCTCCCCCCAGGATACACGGAGGGAAGAAAAGAAGCTGGAGCAGCACCCAAGCAGGAGTCCACCTTGATCTTGTCAAGGCCTGCTGGACGCGAGGCTTGACAAGATTGGGAGTGGTGAGGCTACGAAGGAGGAGGGCGACCAGAGCAGCCCGTTGGCGCCCTTGGTCACCGCCACCAGGGCCCACCAGAAGCCCCAGCTCGAGCTGCAGTGGAGTCATCCACCAAAGCTCAGCTGGAAGACTGCTGGAGGAGGCGAATGCACCAAGAGAACAACCCCCTCCTCGGCAGCCAGGAGGCCGGTGATCACGGTGCCGGGGAGGAACGGAAAGACGAGGCATCAGGACGCTAGGACAAGACGATCGCGTTGATGCAGTCGTACTCCATCCTGACGGCCTGCCTCCCGCCTTCTCTGTCTTCCCTGGCTTCATCTTCATAAACACCTCGCCAGGGAAGTGCCAACCCCGTGGTCTTACACCCCCTCCGGAGAGATGGCGAATGGCCAAGACGGCCAAGGGGCTCGCGGCGCACCGTTCCCCTCCTTGGCGGGCAGGAAGGCGCACCCCTCGTCGACATCAACCCCGGTTCCAAGGAGAGGGGCCGTACTAGGATTTCCAACAATCCCAAGCCCTTCACCTTGGACTTGGACCAAGCTCCCAAGCGCCAACGCCATCACTCGACATTATCAACCCGAAGCTAAAGCCTAGAGGCCAGCCCCAGGCTCTCCCGTCCGGCATTTTCAAGATGCAGCAAGATAGAGGAGAAGGAAAATACAGTTGGATGCCTCCACTCCTCCCTTGCTCTTCCTTTTATAGGCGAACAGGGGGCTGGGGGCTAATCCACAATGGGTGACACCGCCCTCCTCCACCAATTCAAGGAAGCTGGAGCCTCGCCATTATACTCTCCCACGCCACGCGCCTCCGTTACCTACCCCGCGCGATGCATGCGACATATGTGGCTAAGGATAAGGGCGTGGTGGGAAGTGTGAATTGGCAGTTTCAACCCTGTGCGTTAAAGTCATTCACAGGCCATCACTGGAGCGGCCCCACTACTATTGGCTTTACACGACGCATGGAGAAAATGGAAACTGGCCCGAAATCAAGACTAATGAAGAAGCAAAGAAGATCTCAAGAGACCAACCTCCTCAGAAACACTGCCTGTGCACATGTTAGGCCCTACTCCGACGATGCTTGACAGCGCATTCTAGGCATGCCTGGGGGCTTCTGTTGGTGCAACAGACCCTGGGTCTGTTGCCCTGACTGTGCACAGGCACAAGATCAAGATTGAAGCACAAGTCCAAGGCAAAGGGCAAGAAACCAAGGGATTCGAAGCATCAACGAGCAGATCAGAAAGGACTAAGGCCAAGACAAAGAAGCAAGATATCATCAAGAAAAAAGACTCCCTTGCCGGGCAGGCGAGCCCGGCAAGGGGCAAGGCCACCCCCAGAAGAAGAAAGCCAAAGCATCCCGGAAGGGCCTGCTGGGACTCGCGGATGCCAGATCACCCCACCGACTACTCCATTAGGACTCACGTTGTCGATCATTGCGGTGTCAAGCCGCAGAGTGATTAAGTGGCAGCCATTCACCACATGTCAGCCACTCTCTACCAAGAAAACCCACAGATGACACCCATCCTATGACGTGTCAGACGAGCAGGCGTGAAGCTGGCAAGACAGTCCGACAAACCTTGTTGGGCGACCAACGACATGATGTTAAGCGGCGCATTAAATGCGCACTGTCAGCCTGCAGAGTGAGGTATGATAGTACTATTTGCTATCTTATCAGTGTCTAATGACTAATTTGCCACTGTGGTGACCCCTTAGCCTATAAATGGAGGCCCGTGGCAAGGTCTCGAGAGGTTGGAAAGTTATACCACTCGCACCCACATACGCACGTAGCTGCTACTGCCCTGAGGCAACCCTTGCCGGGCAAGTGTACTGCGCACCACCACCACTTTTTCCACCATCAATCCACCAAAGAAGGAGTAGGGTTTTACGCCTCACGGCAGCCCGAACCTGGGTAAAACTGCCTGTGTGATCTCTGCCGCGTTGCCCCAAGTTGGTCTAATCTTTGTGCAATGCAACACCCCCTGCCGAACCAGCAAGGGGCCGCCCTGGCCCCATAGGTGGCCATGGTTTCCCGCGACAACGTGAGTTGACGAGACGCATCTGACTAGTCTTCCATGCAGGCAGACAGGGAATCATGCGTGCATGTGTGTGAGTTGACAGGAGGCGTGCTCGCTGCGCAGTCTCATCGGGAGGCATGCGAGTAACTATGTGAAATGACGGTAGGCATGCCAGCAGTCTAGTGCACAGGCTCACCGGGAGGTGAGACAGCGGTTTGACCACCGCCCGCCTCTCTTCCACTACTCCATATTAATTGCATGCCCGAGTGGCTGCACCCCCCATCTTAGCCGCACACACCATCCTCTCTCTCCGCCTGCATCCTCGGCGCCGCTCTTAGTCCTCACCCCCATCTGTGCATGAGGATGCCACTGAAGCACCCCATCGGAGGGAGTGCCGATGTCGGCGCTTGCTACTTCTTGAGCTTGCGTTGGTTTTTCCCTTGAAGAGGAAACGGTGATGCAACAAAGCAGAGTAAGTATTTCCCTAAGTTTGAGAACCAAGGTATCAACCCAGTAGGAGATAACGCACAAGTCACCGAATACCTTCACAAACAATCAACAAACTTGCACCCAACGCGATAAAGGGGTTGTCAATCCCTTCACGGTTACTTGCAAAAGTGAGATCTAATAGAGATAGATAAACGGTAAAGTAAATATTTTTGGTATTTTTGTTTTATAGATCGGAAAGTAAAAGATTGCACAATAATAGATCGGAAACTAGTATGATGTAAAATAGACCCAGGGGCCATAGGTTTCACTAGTGGCTTAGCAAATATTACGATGGGTGAACAAATTACTGCCGAGCAATTGATAGAAGAGCGCATAATTATGACGATATCTAAGGCAATGTTCATGAATATAGGCATCACATTCGTGTCAAGTAGACCAAAACAATTCTGCATCTACTACTATAACTCCACACATCGACTGACTCCTGCCTGCATCTAGAGTATTAAGTAAGAACAGAGTAACACATTAGGTAAGATGACATGATGTAGAGGAATTAACTCAAGCAATATGATGAAAACCCCATCTTTTTATCCTCGATGGCAACCATACAATACGTGCCTTGCTGCCCCTACTGTCATTGGGAAAGGACACCGCCAGTTGAAACCAAAGCTAAGCACTTCTCCCATTGCAAGAAAAACCAATCTAGTAGGCCGAACAAAACCGATAATTCAAAGAGACTTGCAAAGATATCAAATCATGCATATAAGAATTTAGAGAAGACTCAAATAATATTCATAGATAATCTGATCATAAATCCACAATTCATCGGATCTCAGCAAACACACTGCAAAAGAGTATTACATCTAACAGATCTCCAAGAACATCGACGAGAACATGGTATTGAGAATCAAAGAGAGAGAAGAAGCCATCTAGCTACTAGCTATGGACCAGTAGGTCTGTGGTAAACTGCTCACGCTTCATCGGAAGGGATAATGGTGCTGATGTAGAAGCCCTCCGTGATTGAATCCCCCTCCGGCAGGACACCGGAAAAGGCCCCTAAATGGGATCTCACGGGGTACAAAAGGTTGCGGCGGTGGAAAAGTGTTTTCGTGGCTCCCCCTGATGTTTGGGGTATAAGTGTATATATAGGTGAAGGAACTAGGTCTGGAGAGCTCTGAGGGGCCCATGAGATAGGGGGCGTGCCCTACCCCCTGGGCGCACCCTCCACCCTCGTGGAGGCCTCGTTGAGTCTCCGACTTCATCTCCGAGTCTCCTAGTTTGCTTCTGGGCCAAGAAAGATCATCACAAAAGTTTCATTCCATCTGCGAAACTCTAAAACAGGCAAAAAAACAGAAACTGGCACTGGGCTCTAGGTTAATAGGTTAGTCCCAAAAATAATATAAAATATCATATAGATGCATATAAACATCCAAAACAGATAATATAATAGCATGGAACAATCAAAAATTATAGATACGTTGGAGACGTATCAAGCATCCCCAAGCTTAATTCCTGCTCGTCCTCGAGTAGGTAAATGATAAAAACAGAATTTTTGATGTGGAATGCTACCTAACATATTTATCGATGTAATTCTCTTTACTGTGGTATGAATGTTTAGATCCGAAAGATTCAAAACAAAAGTTTAATATTGACATAAAAACAATAATACTTCAAGCATACTAACAAGGCAATTATGTCTTCTCAAAATAACATGGCCAAAGAAAGCCCTGGCCGAGCCCTCAAGCCTCAGGGGCAGGTGCTTCATGGCTACCTCATCGTTGCCCCCACTGATCTGCACTACCACTCGGTAATCCTCTAACCATGTGTCTGGCTTTAACTCGACAGTAAAGTCCTGTAGCCAACCTGAAGTTGGGAGGAATCTCAACAGCACAAATGGCTCTGCTGAAACACGGGTCCAGAGATGAATGCTCTGTTCCCACTCGGTTGATCTCTGTACAAACCGTCTCTGTTAGCTCTGCCTCTGTTAACCACACCCTACACAAGGGCTGATCGTGCATCAAACCGGGCTCTCGGGGGACGAATAGGAGCCTCCTCTTGTCGCCGTACGGGAGCTTGTCATCATTCCACCCAGGCGCATACGATCCACCCCTCGGAGGGGGTGTAGGTACTCGACGGCGGTCATCACGGTCGTATCGAGGGTCAAACTGCCCGTGGCCTCGACCCAGGTACTGGTCCTGGTGATAACCATGATCCTCACGTCGCAGGGGCGGTCTTCGGCTTTGTGCCGACTGAACTATGTCTGCCATGACTGACCTATTGTGAATCCTATTGCGCGACTGAGAAACAGCTGAGTTCTGTTCCTCGGCCACTCTGAGTAGTGCCCGAATTTGCTGTAAGCCTGTACCAGCCTCGGAACAGGATGGCTGGATCGAATGTGTAATGCGTGCAACTGCTGCAACATTCTGGATCGGAGTATGGAATACCTGACACTCATCCTGAGGTCCAGTCGGAAACAGTTGCTGCTACCGTCAACTGGAACTTGGATATGTCTGCAGGCGAGATCGCCGAGTGCTTGTTGAAGATTCTCCAGGCACGCACGCTCAACCAATGTGGCAACATGCGCAACCTCCAAGGCCCAAGCCTCGGGGGTCTCCCCAACGATGGGGGTCTGGAGAGCTTTCAAGGCTTGATTCTTGCCTGTGATGCAACTCTTCCCTCTGCTCCACAATGAGAGCTTCTGGATAATACTCGTCATTGTCGCGCGCTTGACCGCTGCTGCCCGCAACAAGGGTAAATCCTAGCGGGCTATGCTGCAAGCCGACCATGAGAACTTCCGTCGCGCGATCGTTGCTTTCACACTCGAAGAGAGCAACCGAATGGCCAGTCGACAAATCAAACAACCCATAGAGAGACTCATCGGGCTCGATTGTCGCGGTCTGAGGAGTGGCGATTGATGGGCCACCACGTGCTTCACCCACTATTAAAGCCACGAGCGACCGGATCGCTTGCGGTGACAGGCTGCAGGAGGCAAAGACGCCACAAGAGTCGAAGGATACTGAATCGACGGCTGCTGCAGGAGGACGCCGCAGGCACTTGCGCGGAAGTGCACCTCCTCGAGGATGGGGAGTGCCTCGACATTGACAGGGGCCTCTTGAAGCCAGGACGAATCGTCGGTGATGAAAGTGAGAGTGTCGAGATGGATCTCGTAGCCCAAGGACAATCCACCACTGAAACCATGTTGACGAAGGTTGCAGATTGCAACCTCACCGGAAGTCGCTAAGACGCCTGCCCCAGGGTGGGCACCAACTATCGACGGATCCGACAGTAGAGAGAGGGGGTACACAGGAGAGGGCAGAGTCCTAGCTACGTCAAGGTTGTACACTCAGTTTTACATGTTCAGTCCCCTCACAGAAAAGGTAACAACCCTACGTCTTGGTGCCTCAGAGGCTTGTCGATTGGAGTATGAGGTTACAGGGGGTGCGAACCCTTGTGCCAGAGGGGATGCGTGGCTTATATAGAGTGTGCCAACCCCTAGTAGCCCTCGGTTAAACAAGGGTTCAACGAGGGAGTAAAGTCATGAACGTTACTGGTAACACCCATATTTAATGATCTTTATGGTAGTGGAATGAATGACCGACTGTTGCTATCTACAGGTAACCTTAGGCCTTCTGTCTTCCGAGTGAGATAACGGCGGTCGAGTAGAATTGGGATATTCGAGTGAATTGTCTATCGAGTGGATTGCACTTCATGAGGATTTCAGTCAATATCTTCTGTTTAACTTTGTAGGCCTTGGCCACTTGTGTGATGTCCTTGGGAAGGGCATATAGGTCAGGCCTAAGACCCTACCCTAGGTACATGTCAACGTCAAGTAGCATGCTTAACTTTGAAATAACCTACACATGCCTCCAATTATAAGAAATATTAGTTAGAAGTAGCATCTTCGTGAGAGAAGGGAATCAGAAATCATTGCTACTTCTAAAGTTAAATTGTGATTAGTTGGACATAATAGGTGGACTAAGAAGTAATCGAGGCAGCAAGCAAGAACCAGATACAAAACTAATATGGATGAACTACTGGAACGACGTTGGTGTGGAAGATCACAGGGAAGATGACACCATGTTCTGCTATTTCCATCAACATTCGTGCGCCAACTTTCAGTCTATAACACTTGAGAAAGTTTATCCAAGTTCGGCCATAAAAAAGCAACGATCTTCTTGGTTCATGAACCCAACTTGGAACTAATATCCATGGATTGTCTTCAATGTGACCATTAAAATGGTGTATTCAGTTATGGCAAGGCCGACCATCTTGAGTACATATGTTCTGGTAGAGCAAGGAATGCACTGCAGGAAAAATAATATGGGAACACAATGTATTTGCTAACCAAATCTAGATATAATTTACTCCTTCACGTCAGTGTTAACCATGGTACTAGTACCTTTTATCCAAATATATAGCAATCCAAATTTCCATATTAGTCGACATCATGTTCAAAACCCCCCATCCTCCTGGATAAAAAGAGGATTCTAGGAACATACTATGCACGTTTTAAAATCCCATGTTAGGACGAGAAGGAACAAGTGTGGCGTCTCGCCAAGGGCGCAGAAACCTATAGGGTCCTCGACCTTTGGCACTTCAGATGAAAGACACTAGATTCAGTAGGTAGAAAAATGCATCAACGATGGTCGCTGCCATCCTAGGATTACCCGCGACCAAGGGACATGGATTTATCGGGGATGCATGAAGAATTCGTACCTGGTTCTCCTTGAGAAAACCCTATGCAACTGCCGAGAGGGGTTTTCTCTGAACAAGCAGAAGAGGGAGAAGGGGATTCAGGCCCAGTGAAATATTGCTGCTTCGCCCGTCCAGCTTACTGCTAAAGCTGGAAAGGTGGGTTTTTTTTTGTGATTTGATGGCTCATTGGGCATTACTGCGGTGCTACGACCGGGGTGAGTCTACCGTGCAGTTGCGCACTCTAATTTGGTGTATGGCACGTGGACTGTCGGTGTCAAAACCGGCGGATCTCGGGTAGGGGGTCCCGATCTGTGCGTCTAAGGCTAATGGTAGCAGGAGGCAAGGGACATGATGTTTTACACAGCTTCGGGCCCTCTTGATGGAGGTAAAACCCTACTTCCTGCTTGATTGATATTGATGATATGAGTATTACAAGAGTTGATCTACCACGAGATCGTAGAGGCTAAACCCTAGAAGCTAGCCTATGATGATTATGATTGTCCCTATACGGATCAGACCCTCCGGTTTATATAGACACTGGAGGGGGCTAGGGTTTACATAGAGTCGGTTACAAAGAAGGAAATCTATTATCCGGATCGCCAAGCTTGTCTTCCACGCAAAGGAGAGTCCCATCCGGACATGGGACGCAGTCTTGAGTCTTGTATCTTCACGGTCCAACAGTACGGCCAAAGTATATAGTCCGGCAGTCCGGATACCCCCTAATCCAGGACTCCCTCATGCACCTCATTGCCGGATGCCCCACATATCAGCGAAAGGAAGTAGAAAGGCAGGAGTAACTAGTTACACATAAATATATTTTTGATAGAGAGATACTCCCTCTGTAAAGAAATATAAAAATATTTTATATCACAACTTTATACATAAGAAAAATCAAGGGGAATATATATAACATAATATTGGGGTTCAGCTGAGAATATAATACTCAGACAGGCTCACGGTTCTGGACTTTGGGCCACAGGCCGGTGGGCCTGCATGTTTGGGGGACCTTATGTTCTAACTCATCACATTTCATATTGCAAGCAATCGGTATGCCGCTGGTTTTAGATGTTGTCGCAAGGCGAATACAAAAAATTAAATAAATCATGACAGATGTTAGAATGAAATCGAAGGACAGTTCCTAACCAACAATCAGAGTTGCATTCTTTCACGATATATACGTGATAAATAATATTGTCGTACTACTTATACACACATGACACTTGTTTCACCATGCCATATTGTTACATCAAAAGCTCTCAGAGGATAGATTAGTTCGGCAGCTGCGTGCTGCTACTGAAGAATTTCAAAGTTGATTTTGACCAGCTCTCCTTGCTGAGAAAGTTCGATTTTGACATCATCCTCTACCACAAATTTGATTTAGTTTTGAACCTTGACCATCTTTTAGCATCAATCATCATGTGACCATCCTTTGTACTTATGGTATATTGAGCAGGTTCATTCACACCAAGGCTGCGTATGGTAAGAGAAACTTGGCCACGGTCGCCTGGATTATTGAATGACTCCCTCGTTGCTCTAGGAATTCTCTGTCTGCAAACAGGAAGACATACACAAACATTTAGATCAACACAATGAATCATGTGAAACAACATGGAAAGAAAAAAGAACGAAGCACTTGGGCTGCCAATGCTTACCAAGAAGGTGGAGATGTCGGTTTTTGTAAGGACTTTGGTATATGCAGTGTGAACTGCATCCCAGTCTGTTGTCGGTGCAACTGCTGGCTCCGTTGCCGCTGCACGGGACGGAACAGATGCAAGTGCAACTTCAAATGTTGGTGCAGGTGCCGGAGCCATTGTTGGTGCCCGTGCCGGTGCGAATGGTAGTGCCACTGCTGCTACCAGAGATGGTGCTCCTTGTGGAGCTGGTGCCAGTGTCGGATTAGGTGCCTGTGTCGATGCTCGATCCTCTGGTAGACCAGCCTGATCCGCTGACGCGATCGGTGCCCAATCCTCAGGTGGATCAGGCTGAGCCGCTACCGCTGTTAGTGCTTGGGCCAGTGCCGTTGGAGAAGGTGTCGGTGCTCGATCAGATGTTGAAGGTGGTACCAATGTGCGAGACATCAATGATCGTGTCTGGTCTGCTATGATTTCATACTTCAGCTTTCTAACTTGACTAGGCTCCGTGGCCTTGATGCAATCTTTTTCTTCATTTCTTTTAAACGCGAGAAGGACTAATTTTTGCGTGTTTGTTAAACCAAACTGCAGTTCATCATAGGGCTTCAGATTATACTCAGACAACAGACTGATCCAATTGTGTCCGGTAATATAAGTGATGGACGGTACTTTCGTTACTGACAAGACAAAAGAAGTGAAACCTGCAAAGATAACAATCATGGAGCAAACCAAACGGTTTATTCTGTAACGAATGTCACATGGTAAAACCTGCATCATAAAATTGCAGCAGAAGTAAGAAAACATGACATTAAATCCATAAGATTTAGACAGTAAATCAATAAGATTTACTTGATGTGACATGAGTGAATCCTTACCAGGAAATCACTATGTTCAAGTTGTAAACAGAAGGTTGATCATCCAATTACGGGTGTCATGCAGGGCCCCCGCTTGCTCCCACAAGCAGGACATTCTAAAGTTCGTGAAAAATCGTATGGACCGAACATCCATGGGACTGGAAATCCTGGTGGGTGCGATAAACCCTACAAGGCATACAGATATTGGAGTGTAACCATAATTGATAAAACGTCCTCACAAAGATGATCGGGATACTTCAAAGTATACAGACTGAATTGAGTGGACAGACATTAACATAGACTATTCTCAGGACTGAACACACAACAAAAGCGGTAGTACTAAACAATACAGGGTTAACACACACAAATCAAGTACCGAACAGTCGCACTTACTACAGACAAGCAAAGTTGCACTAACTCAACTCTGTAGACTATTTCTTTCCACCGACCTACGGGATGTACCCCGCATAACTGACTAGGCCATGGACTTCATGAGAGATGTCTACCAGCACCATCGCCATCTCATCAACCTTGGAGAACGTAATAGAGTGGTCTTTCCACTCATAAACATGACGATGAAGATAGTCCGCATCAGATTTTTTGTGAAGGTTTACAAGAACCACACCCTTTGTAATCAAAGACACAACTAGTAAATTGTTGTGGTGAAGTACATCCTCGAGAACACGCCTGGCAACAATGCTACAAGAAAACACTAGTTCACGACACGTGCTGACAAGGACATAGCAGCTAGATAGTTTTGTAGCAGAACTCATCCTTGGGTCTTCCAGTTCACAGGGCATGACTTTGAGAACTTCATCTCCACCACGGACCTGGTTCTAACTCAAACAGAAAGCAAGTATTTTATTAATACCCCCGTTCAGAAATATAAGATGATTTTCGATATTTTACTCCATATAAGACTACATATACGCACACAAATGAGTGAACAAAGACACTAGAACATGTCCTCAAAGGCATGAGAGTAGAGGCATTACTTGCCATATCCATAACACAAGTTACTAAGGCTAATATACTCTCTTCAAAGGCACGAGAGCTAAAATCTTGCATTTCCTACAACTAGCATTGATGTTCATAAAGTAGAAAGTAATCTATAAAAAATCAGTGTTATGTGCAATAATCATATGTATGTCAACCTCACGCATGTTTTGGTCAAAAGAGCTATTTAGAACCGTCATTTGGCACACAAAAATCACATGCAAGATCACCCCGAAAGTTGTACTACTAGTATTGCGTGTTAGCTGAAAAAACACGATCAAGATCGCCAAAAAGATTGTCAAGAAGAGATATTACCTGGGCTTGCTTAATGAGGGATCCCGGAGAGGGGGGCTTGGACAGGGCGATGGCCTTGAGCTTGTCTGCGGTAGTCTCGGCAGGGTGCTTGCGCTTCTTCGTACCCTGAGCCTCGACGGTTTTGGCCAGAGCCATAAACATCACTTCAGCTGGTGCTCCAGGGTCCATCAAGAAACTATCAATTAGAAATAAAAGAAAAGAAACCATAATCACAAACCCAAAAGAAGAATAGATAGGGAGTTACAGGATCAATCTCGGGGTTGCAAGACCGGGCCTTGGCCAGAATCAACACCACTGATGCGCTCACCTTTCCTTCTTTGGGACAGAAGAACAATGGCAGAAGCAGGTCGGGGTTTTCTTGAAGAAATGAGGACCAGGATGAGGGAGAAGCGAGTTGGTGTTTTCTTCAAGAGAGTAAGCAGAGGGAGAACAGTGAAATGATGGTAAAGGGGGCGAAACGACTAAAAGGCAATGCAATCTACGGGAAGGCGGAGGGAGCCAGCTGAGGAGTGGGGTGATTCTTTTGGTTTTCATCATGGGAAAACACCAGTTGACGACTTTTCACATCTGGGAGTAGTGAGTTTTACAGGCGGAGTCATCATGACTAATTGCTGTAGCGCCTGCTCCCGTCAATCAAAAAACTAAAAATCCTGCCGCACCTGCCGCCCCCAAAGACCAGAGCAACGTCGCGGTGGATATTTAAATTTACCTGCTGGCAAGGAGAGAAAAAGGGGTGAAAAAACAAATGTGGCGGCGGCCTAGCTAATCGGTCGCACTAGTCCAACTAGCTAGCCACCGTGCTTCATTGATGTACTTTGCGGGAAAGGTGGGCTTTTGTGATTTGTCGACTCATTTACTTGCTTCGGCGCTACGACCTAGGAGGACCCAGAAAATGCGCGGTAGGGCATCTCACATCTCGGCAGGGAAGAAAATATATGTGCACCACCCGGGTCCCGGGAGGACCCAGAAACCGCGCGGTAGGGCGTGCCAAGTCTTGGCACGAAGGAAAAATATGCATGTAAAAATATACTGTATCAGATGTACTACCTATGGTTTGACCTCGGCACCCAGCCAGCCGGTCGAAAACACCCCACTAGACACATAGCTTCATCATGCTAACGTCACACGGAGGATAGGTGTGGTTAGCTCCGTCTCGACTAGCGACAACGTCTCTTGGTCTATATTCTTCTATTTTCCAAGCTTTTTTAGTTATAATAACACCATGGCAATCTCGTGTCGCTCTTCATGTGTTCCCGTGCGTCTAAAGGAGACGATGGAGAGGGAGATCACAGACATGGGACCCACAAGTAAGTGAGTCAGCGGTCAAGCACGTGTTGACGAGCCACTCCCTCTACTGTACTCAACGTAATACTGTATAAAATCAAGTTATGGGACAAAGCTAACAACCGTTGTTGTTTCAGGCTATCGACTTATGCTTTGTAGTCCAAGTTGCCCGTTCGTATATCGTCTTTTAGATTTGTTAGTTTTAGGTCCAAATTTGATCAATGACAAGTGGGACCCCCGTGTGTTGTTCCGATATTTCAGTGTAGGATGGTTTTTTGCACAAACACTTTGCGTGGTTAGACAAGTAACGGCATGAGTTACACTTATTTTGCAAGTTTAGGAGCAAACATGATAGCAGCATAGAATATCACATCCACCCCGCAGCTTAGATGCTATGGTGATACGAGTTTTTACGTAGTTGGAAATGAGATTCAATGGCTTGGGAGTAGTCTTTGTAATTATGCGCAATTTCCAAACTCAACAAGGTTTTTTTGCAAATCAAACATCAGGCCACATGTGTGCCGCTGCATCTTGGATCCAACGGCTCCCAGTTGCTCATATTAGGCCCCCTGTAGCTTACTTAGCCGCTATGGTGATACGAGCATCTAGGTTGTATGATATGTGATCAGATGCCACATGCATAGTACTTGTACTTTCTGCGCAATTCCCAAACTCTTTGAGGCCTATATTGCAAAAACATTCAAACCTCCTATTGTGAGCTGTTAGATCTCCGGGAACTCGTATCACCATAGAACATACTGTCTGGGAGCACCTCATATTCTCCTGTGCGAGAAAACATCAGGTGCTCTCGCAGCTTGGATGCTATGATGATACGAGCTTCGAGGTCGTTCGATCTAAGATCCAATGGCATCTGAGCAGTGTTTGTGCTTGTAATAAGTGGCCGAACTCTTTGGGGGATTTTTTTTGCAAAAAAAACATTCGAACCACCAAGGAGTTGTTGGATCACAGATCCAACGGCTTCGAAGAGCTTGTATCATCAAAGCATCTAAGGTGTGGTAGCACATGATATTCTTACATACAGGAGAATATGAGGTCCTCCTTCATCTTAGATGCTATGGTGATATGAGCTTCGAGGTCATTGGAAATGGGATCCAAGGGCATATGAGTAGTTTTTGTACAAATTGTGTGCAATTCTCAAACTCATTAAGGTTTCCTGTAAAAATATTAAGACATCACGTGAGCTGCTATATCTCAGATCTACAAGGTCCAAGCAACTTGTATCACCATATAGCATCTAAGGTGTGGGGGCACATGATATTCTCCCATGAAGGGTGTGTACAACCAATCAGTGTTTGGGAGGGTGGGGGCAAATATAATGTTCGAAAAATATAATCTAAACAATCCTAAACAGAGCTTCATAATTTTATCTAAGGTCGAGGGGTTAACCCCTGACAATCTACATAGCTCCTCCTATGCAAGAGGTGTAGTGTGAGCGTCTATGTGTGAGAGAGACGACGTGAAAAAGCGAGTTCAATCAATTCATTTATAGGGGGAGAGATCAAGGGAGTGTGCCCTAGCATACACTTGAATGTTAAAGACAATAGACGAGATATCGTGCAACGAAGCTATGGGGAGGGCTGGAGGGAGATAGTTACCGAGAGAGTGAGCTAGATAGACTTTGTGTGTGCACGAACAATAAAGGTGTTTTACAAAGGCAACACACGTGGAGAGAGAGAGAGAGACAGAGAGAGAGAGAGAGAGACGGAGGGAGCTTTTGTCATGGAGGGCACGACGAGGTTGAGTGTGAGGGCGGGAATGACATAAATTGAGATCGAAACGTGAAAAGCAATAACGAACGCGTGTGTGTCGGATACCAATAGCTCTATTAACAAAGAAATGAACATCAATCGATACATGAAGTATGTGTGTGGCGGGGGTGTCAATGGAGAGACCTAAACACAACATTTGCATGTATGTAGTACTAGACTTAATATTCATGTTTTAGTTTCCTGTTCATTTTAAATATTGAATTGAGGACCACGCATGACATACATTTTACTCCCTTTGTTCCTAAATATTTGTCTTTTTATAGATTTCAAATGGACTTCCACATACGGATGTATATAGACATATTTTAGAGTGTAGATTCACTCATTTTGCTATGTATGGTCACTTGATGAAATATCTAAAAGACAAATATAGGAATAGAGGGAGTATTTTTGAATTTGTGTCATATATGCATGGTTTGGAAAAATAGATGCACTATACTTACTGGATTGTTGTTGTATTCGTGTGTGTGTGTGGTCATATGCTTGATACATACAAAGTTTTCTCACCACCATACCGTTCATCTTTTAAATTTGAATTTCTAATGAAAAACTTACTGGGGATACCATGAAATGTGAAATCCACGTTGAGATGACTATATCACAAACTCACTCCAATTCAAGAACTCGTCATAAATCAATTACCGTGTCTTTTGAAATGACCAGTAATTTGCAAGGAAAATATGGGCATTGTAATACATATAGATTCGTTCGGCAATTTAAAGAATCCTTTCGTATTCTCGAACGGTAGGACCCAACGTCATACCAGCCAGACCCGGGCTCGTGTTGATCCTCAAAAAAACCCGGGTTTGTGTCCTTCTGGTGGCGTGCGTGGTATGCACATTAGCCAACCCCAACCACTTGAGCCTCCACGTTTCGAGCCGAAATATCTTGCGGCTAGAATTCCAGCCCTAGGAAATTCCCCTCATATCCCCGGTCCATAATGACTACCGATGAACAATGGAGGGATGCTTTAGTAACTAGACGACGTTACCTAGAGTGCCGAGCACGGTTTAGTTCCCTCGGTCGCCGTTACCTAAGCTCACCCGTCAACTCCGTTGCCTAGTACTAATAGGAGTACTACACCAGGGCGAGCACATAATTGAGCCCTATTTGTTTGTGCCTAGTACTTGAGTTAATATATGAGGCAATACACTCGTACAGAGGGATTATCCTTTTACTCTGCATATATAACTTGTCTGAAGTCTAACTAAGCAAAATGTTTGACCAAATCCTTTCTTATGAAATATTAACATCTACAACCGAAAAGATGTATCGCTTGAAAATTTACTGCATGATGCAGGTTATGATATTGTTTCGAATCCTGGATTTTAAATTTTAGAAAATCCAAAGGTGACCTGAAATTCATGACTGAGCATGGTCTCGTGATATGGCACAAATGTGTTGTCGTAATTTTTTTTGTTCAATTTGAGACAAGCTGCTTATGAAAACTTGCACAAATGAAGAGCCAAGGTATTTTGGAACAAAGACTTGTCACGTTAACACGAACGCTTTCACTATTCAAACCATGGGCATTTATGTGCCCCCACGAGTCCCACTTCTCATCGACAGGTGTCGTCCGTGCAAGCGTGTGAGTCGACGGGAGGCATGCGAGCAGACCGCTGTGCCGGCTGGCCGGGAGGCGTGCGAGCAGGCTTCTGCATTGGCTCACCGGGAGGCAGGCCCTTTGACCAGGCTCCACCGGCCACCTTCGTTCCAACTGCCCCATATTAATGGCTGTGGCACCGCAGTTTAAAATCACCCGGCACTACTTGGCATCGCTACAATCTTCTCTCTTCCTATCCGATTCTCCTGTCGTCTACCTCCAACCAGTCTGACCCAACCGTATGCCATGCCGCATCACAATGGTCTGCCCTTAGTCTTCCAGTTTCCTAAGGAAGACACCCAGCCGGAGTCTCAAGAACATAAGGCGCTTTGGGACGAGCTTGAACCGGCCTTGTGGGAAGACGCCAGGCCTATCCCCACTCCCTGCTCCGGCTCACACTTGATCGCGCCAAATACCATCCCGCGGCATTGATGGGCTGGGAGCCACACATTGTCGCCGAGCTTGATGCCACGGGGTTCCACGAGGTCCCCACCGACTTTCATGCGCCTGCACTGCTGCACAAGCAGCGTCACAAGATGCACTAACGCTACCGCGCGTGCGCATTACCGTGCAAACGAATGTCTCCGCCACGCCGCTGCGGCCCGTCCCCACGGGGTGCCAAGGTTCTCAAAGAAGCATGGATCACTGTTGTCGACTGCTTCCTTGCACCAACGCTAGTCGCCTCCTCCCGCCAGTTGACTCGCTCCTGGAGCCCTACGTCTAGAACATTCTTGCCTTCCTTGAAGCTAGGGCCAACGTCCAGGAGTACGCCAACAATGGCGCAAGACGCCACCGTCACCGTCGCGGTCAGCCAGTGGCCCGATGACACACAAAGCACAGCAGAGGAGCCACTTCCCATCGGAAGACGCCCCCGCCACCGCCACGTAATCTACATTTGCCATTAAAAACATTTGGATTGCCATGCTAAAATCTGAATGTTTGGGATTTTCATTTCCGTTTATTTTAATTCGATCATCGTATGAATGTAAAATCAGAGTCAGACTGAATGAAATCTATGGTTGGAACGATTGAATGTTCTCCTAGAGCTGTATCAAATTAAATATAAAACGTCCACATGTATTCCTCCTCATCGCAAACATTTAATATTAAATACCACATCAATTCCAAATATTCTTTTAAGGAAGTCAATTCCAAATACTTGTAGGGCGCAACTAGTCCCCTTGTTCGAGCACTAGGTGATACATCTATTTATCCACGCATTTAATTATTACGGAGTAGTAGATAAATAGTAGTACAACTATCCTAACTTGTCTGTCACGATCACTTTTGTTCCTCAACTTGTTACATGTATAATACTACTAGTACGTGGAATTGGTGTCGTAACTTGTGGACGCGTCCAGATATGGTCAACGGCAATATCGCCCTCGTGTTCTTCGTGTTTGCCCGTGCGTCTAAATGTAGAAGGGGAGGAGAGAGAGAGCAGACATGGAACCCACCAGTATGTGAAGGCGAATAGTACGTGCTAACGAGCCGGTCCCACTAATGTACTGTTATCCATTAAATAGCACTACAAAAAAAGACACATCCGTGACATTTTGGGCCGAACAAATTTTTTTCCTGTCATGCTTCTGACACTTCTATGACGATGACAAAACCCGGAATCATCATAGTTGTGGTGGAATCCTACTTCTATGACAAAAAAAAACATGACAGAAAATGGGCTTTTCATCCTGGGCGAGCCGGAGACGCAGCTGCATGACATTCTTTGGGCCATCCATGATGGACAAAACCGTGGTAGAAGCGAGGGCGAGGAAACTATCTGGGAGTTCCTGGTTACGGTGGGTGGTCGGGGCCGAGCGATGCACGAAGAGATTGCACGTTTCTCTCATACACGTACGTGCGTGGGTGCGAGGCGTTGGGGTCTAACTGAACCCGAGCAAGGTGCTCGTCTACTGAACCCGAGTAATTGCACGGGCTATGCGTTACTAAACCCGAGCGATCGATCGATCCCTGGCTGTTAACTGAACCTGATCGAGCGATTCCTTCACTACTGTTGCTAACTGAAGCCAATCGAACCTGCTACCTCTTAATGAACAGAGAGCATTGTTGGGGGTTGGGTGAACAGTTCCCGGTGGGGTTTGGATGAACAGGAACCCTTGGTAGTAGAGGCCGTTGCCGCTGCATGAACAGGACCCCAATCGAGCCGGTTGGGGGTGGATGAACATGACCCCGTGGAGGGCTGGTTGAACAGTAGCTGGTGGAGGGCTGGATGAACAGTAGCCTATGGAGGGGTGCTTGAACAGTAGTCGGTGGAGGCTGGATGAACAGGAGCCCGTGGTTGAACAGTAGCTGGTGGAGGCAGGAGGGAGACGCCATGGATGAACAGTCGCAGGTGGAGGCTGGAGGAGGTCGACGGTGGATGAACAGTAGCATGTGGAGGCTGGAGAGAGGTAGTAAACGATGGATGAATAGTAGCCCGTGGAGTCCCGTTTTGTGGTACGCCACACCCCTCCCGATGAACAGGACCACTGTTTCAATCATAGGAGGTCAAAGAGAAGTCCATTTCGTCCGTTTTGCAGTACGCCACACCTTTCCCGATCAATAGGACCCCATTTCGACCATATAAGGTTGAAGAGAAGTCTGTTTCCTCTGTTTTGCGGTATGCCACACCCCTCCCGGTGAACAGGATCCCGTTTTGACCGTAGGCGGTCGAACAGAAGGCCGCTTCCTCCTTTCTGCGGTACGCCAGGCCTCGTTTCGATTGTTCCTTCCAAGCCGGTTGGCTCCCGATTAACAGGACGGCGTTGCTGCCCTCCGCTGCCTCTCCATGTACAGGAGCCCTGGCCGTATGTATGCGCGAGTAGGCGTTCGAGACCCTGCCAGATGTATGTACGTCGCGGTACACGATATAGACGGATCGCCTCGAATAGCTATCGCCTCATCGGGCCACGGTTCATCATGGCGTAAAGACCGATGGACCAAAGATGTACGCATACGCTTATGCACTGAATGACAACGCTATGTAGCTTCAACCTGGTGGGTCCCGACTATCAGGGAGTATAAGGAGGCACTTCCTTGCGTGCAAAGATGTAGCTGGTGGGTCCGAGCTGACAGGGGGAGGATTCCTTTTTTTGCGCGTAATAAGGCAGCACTTCCTTGCGTGCGAAGATGTAGCTGGTGGGTCCGAGCTGACAGGGGGAGGATTCTTTTTTTGCACGTAATAAGGAGGCACTTCCTTGCGTGCGAAGATATAGCTGGTGGATCCATCTGTCTGCCTCACCGCGTATAGTCTTCTTCTAATGGCTGTCGTTCATTGACCACGTAGACCACGACGTGCGGACAGCACCAGGCGGTGGACGACAGTAAGGCAGGGAACAATGTGGAGCCTGGGAACATGCGGAGGGTAGTACAAGGGTTGACTGGTTCGACTGCGGTGTGAGGCTGCCGTCGCCTGAGAATAACAGAGTGTGTCAGTGAGTAGATGGATGGCCTGGCCAGAGGTGGGAGTAGTAGGGGGCGGTGAGGCCTCCGCAGCAGCATAGCCGGCCATGGGATGCAGGAGCATGCGGTAGTTTGGACAGCTGGAGCAAGAAAATCAGAGGTTGAAGAAGCAGGACGACTGTTGGATGTTAACAATCCAACGGTCACTGGTGATAGAATCGTTTGTTGACTAAGTTGACAAAGCCCTCCGTACGCGTCAACTTAGTAGGGCCACAAGTTAGCCTCCAAATCTGGTGGGCCCCGGCTGTCATGGGGAGCACTCGTTATTTTTCGCTTAATAAGGAGGCACTTCCTTCCGTGCCAATATATAGCTGGTAGGTCCCAGATGTCATTGAGAGGATTCATTCTTTTTGGCGGAATAAGGAGATACTTGCTTGCGTGAGGCCATGGACCATGTGGGTGCCAACTGTCAGCCTCTCCATGTAGATCCCTCTTCCAATGTTGTCGTTTGTTGACAACGTTGACCATGTCGTGCCGAGAACACCAGCGCGATAGACGATGACGAGACCCAGGAAGGGAATGACCCGGAGACGGCGAAGCCACAACAGTGGAGGGATGTGGGTTAGTAGAGGGATGGTTTGGCCAGCGGTTGGAGTAGTACGGCCGGTGAGGCCTGCACGGCAGCACAACCGGCCATGGGAGGCGGGAGTAGGTGGTCCCGCCGGCGCTGGATTTGGCGGCTGGAGCAAGAAGATCAGAGATTGGAGAAGCACGACTGCCATTGGATTGACATCTAACAGTTACGTCTGCTAGAACCATTTGTTGATGTATATAATAAGTAAAAAAATCTTGCATACACGTCAACTTAATAGGCCCACAAGTCAGACCATTCCCTATTTTTTTAATAATTTACAGCTCATTGCAACTTCTTATGCAATTTATTACATTCCATTTTTTTGTTGGACAGAGCCAGGGTTAAAAATTTAAACAGAAATTTGCATATTTTGTTGGGGTCCAAACTATTTTGAATACCGAAATGTCGAGCCAGATTTAAAGTACGTTGAAGATATATTTAAATTAGGTTAAAGCCCACTGAAATTGGAATCTGAAAATGTGATTTTTTTAAAAAAATTATAAAGTAATTGCCATTTTGTCATCTGTTTTTTATATTTATAGCCCATTTCATATTACTTTCAAGATTTGCGGCCGTCTTGAAAGAGTTGCAGCCCATCAGAGCGTAGAAAAAAGTAGGCTGGGATTGGGTAGTCTTCAGAAAAAATAAACTCGGCTCATTTTCACAAAGAAAAACTAGCTGGGTTGGTCATGTGGTGAATGTAAAATATAAGCCTGGGCTAGACGGGCCATAACCCAGTTGAAACCCTGCTCCATCTCAACAATGACAAAAAAAATACTGCTTGAGCAGCTACGTCCCAGGTGTCAGCCGATCTTGTGACGTTCTCTTGTCTATTGACTATATACACTAACAATGTCGTGGGTCCCAGATGTCAGGAAGCCACTAGAAGGAAGCATTTTCTTTTTATATACGCTGACAATGGAGAATATAAAAAAATGAGTAACTTGCTTGCGTACGGCCATGGACATGATGGGTCCCTACTGTCATCCTCTCCACGTACAATCCTCTCCCGATTCCTCTTCTTTGTTGACCATGTTGACAACATGAGAGGGCAGCGCAACGACGAGCGCACCAAAGCGGGTGGAGGACGACGGCGAGTCCTCGGACGCTGGCATTAAGGATTTAGGAGACGGTGGGAGGGCGATGGGTGCGCTGAGGTGCAGCCAGCCATGGGAGGCGGAAGTAGGCAGCCCTGCTGGTGCTGGTTTGGTTTTCGCGGCTGGAAGAAGATGATACTGAAGAAACACGAAAGACTGTAAAAGTAGCAGGAGTACTTTACAACCTTAATTGAAACCAGCAGGTGCACTTAACAACCATAGCTGAAAGCAGTATGAGTACTTATACAGGTTCAACCGTACAAAGCACGCCTTGATCAGTGCTACTTTTCCTACAGTTAACCAAGGGTGAGGCCACCAAGCCCCAGGATAAGGCCCAGGCTCCACCCCACGCATCCACAACCTTCTGAAAGTGGCTTCATCTCGCAATGTGGTCAATAAACAGATATTCACGTTAGAGCCATGGAAAAGCATGAGCATAACCTTCTGTCCTATTCTCCAAGATGGACGGGCCTTCAATATTTGAGACCACCCATGAATAAGTATCTTTTCTACTCCAAGGGGAATGAAGTAGGTCGACATAAATATCATGTTGTGACCAAGCGCAAGTCTGATCCGACCATGGTCAGGCATCTGTATAGGAACAATAGAACTGGGCAGTTTCCGTTTCAAGAAGATCACAACTGTAAAACTGTGTATAAGGAAGAGTTTATGAACAACATATATAACAGAAAATAGCTCGTACCATAAGTTCCTCGACACAGTTGGACCTGTTCAACATGTGCAGTGGTGGCACACATATCCCACGTGGCCTTCGACCATTGAAAGGCCCCACAAGGACCTCAAGACGATCAATAAAGTGTAGGAAGTTGTGGACGTCGTCCCAATCAACTTCAGTGCCATCAGGAACAGTCGAGTTCTTATAGAATAACAAACGAGTAGAGTGCTTAACTTTGAAATAACCTACACGTGTCACCAATTATAAGAAATATTAGTTAGAAGTAGCATCTTCGTGAGAGAAGGGAATCACAAATCGTTGCTATTTATAAAGTTAAATTGTGATTAGTTAAATAGAATAGGTGGATTAATAAGTAATCGAGGCAACAAGCAAGAACCAGCTACAAAACTAACATGTATGAACTACTGGAACAACGTTAGGGTGGAAGATCACAGTGAAGATGAGACCAGGTTCTGCTATTTCCATCAACATTCGTGCTCCAAATTTCAGTCTCTAACACTTGAGAATGTTTATCCAAGTTCGGCCATAAAAAAAGCCTTGATTTTCTTGGTTCATGAACCCAACTCGGAACTTATATCCATGGCTTGTCTTCAATGTGACCATTAAACTGGTGTATTCAGTTATGGCAAGGCCGACCATCTTGAGTACATGTGTTCTGGAAAAGCAAGGAATGCACTGCAGGAAAAATAATATGAGAACACAATGTATTCGCTGTCCAAATTAAGAAATAATTTCCTCCTTCACATCAGTGTTGACCATGGTACTAGTACCTTTTATCCAAATATTGCAATCCGAATATCCAAATTAGTCGACAACATGTTCAAAAACCCCCACCCTCACGGATAGAAAAGGTTGGGTTTTTTGTGATTTGATTGTTCATTGGGAATTACTGCGGCGCCACGACAAGGGTAAGTCTACCGTGCAGTTGTGCACTCTAATTTGGTGCGTGGCACATGGACCCCATTGCCAGATGCCCCACATATCAGCGAAAGAAAGTAGAAAGTCAAGAGTAACTAGTTACACACAAAAAATATTTTTGACAGAGAGATACTCCCTCTGTACAGAAATATAAAAATCTTTTATATTAGAACTTTATAAATAAGAAAAATCAAGGGGAATATATATGACATAATATGGGGGCTCAGTTGAGAATATAATACTCAGACAGGTTCAAGGTTCTGGACTTTAGGCCACAGGCCGGTGGGCCTGCATGTTTGGCGGCCCATGTGTTCTACCTCAGCGTATTTCATATTGCAAGTGATCGGTACGGCGTAGGTTTTAGATGGTGTCGCAAGGCGAATACAGAAAATTGAACAAAGCACGACAGCTGTTAGAAACAAATCGAATGACAGTTCCTAACCAGCAATCAGAGTTGCAATTCTATCAACGATATCCTACGTGATAAATAATAGTATAGTACTACGTATACACACATGACACTTGTTTCACCATGCCATATTATTACATCAAAATCGCTCAAAGGATAGATCAGTTCAGCAGTTGTGTGCTGCTACTGAAGAATTTCAAAGTTGATTTGGACCAGCTTTCCTTGCCGAGAAAGTTTGATTTTGACATCATCCCCTACCGCAAGATTTGGTTTAGATTTCAACCTTGACCATCCTTTAGCATCAATCATCATGTTACCATCCTTTGTACTTATGGTATATTGAGAAGATCCATTCACACCAAGGCTCTGCATGGTAAGAGAAACTTGGCCACAGCCGCTCAGATTGATGAACGACTCCCTCATTGCTCTAGGAATTTTCTGTTTACAAAGAAGAAGACATACACAAACAGTTAGATCAACATAGTGAATCATGTGAAACAACATGGAAAGAAAAAAGAGCGAAGAACTTGGGCGGCCAATGCTTACCAAGAAGGTGGAGATGTCGGTTTTCGTAAGGACTTTGGTATATGCAGTGTGAACTACAACTCAGTCTATTGCCGGTGCAACTGCTGGTTCCGTTGCTTAAAGTGTAACTAATCCCCAGGTGGTTTTGGTAATGCATAACAACATATAGCTCTTTGAACTAATACTCTTTCAAGATCAATGTTTCAGAAAGTTCATTGATTGGTATGGCATGGACTAGAGATGTGGACCCCTCAAAATGCTAAGGACACATATTGGCAAAAGCTCAAGACTTTACGTTTTTCATTTTAGTGATCCAAGATCGCATTGAGTCTATAGGAAAGCCAATACTATTAAAAGGTGGTGAGGTGTTGCTTAAGGGCTTGCTTGGTCAAAATGCTTAGTGATATGCTCCAGAATCCCTCAACCACTTTCACATTTCCACATATGTCCTAATCCTAAAGTCAAACTCAGCCCCACTGATTTGATCTATCCGGCGCCACTGAGTTCACTTGACATAGCCATATCCACAAACCCTAATCAGTTTGGTCTCATTGATAGGGATCTCGGTCTCACCGAGATGGGGATGCGAACTCTCTGTTTCCCTTCGTAACGTTCTGGTCTAACCGAAGTGAGCGATCGGTCCCACCATTTTGGCATTGCAAACTCTCTGTTTCCTTTTCTTAAAGTTTTGGTCTAACCGAGATGAGTGAGTGGTCCCGCCGAGTTTGTCTGACCAAGTCTCTGCCTGCTTATAACTGAAATCAAGCTCACCAAGTTCATGTGATCGGTCTCATCAAGATGAGGTCTTGCGCTAACCCTAGCGCATCGGTCTCACCGAGTTGATGTTGTCGGTCCCACCAAAATGCCAGAGACTTGTGTGTGTAATAGTTAGATTTTGTGTGGAGGCTATATATACCCTCCTCCCCCTTCTCCATACGTGAGAGAGCCATCAGAACGTGCCTACACTTCCACTACTCATTTTCTAAGAGAGAACCACCTACTCATGTGTTGACACGAAGATATTCCAATCCAACGACAAGAATCTAGATCTCTAGCCTTGCCCAAGTTGCTTTCCACTCAAATCATCTTTCCACCATAGCCAAATATGTGAGAGAGAGTTGAGTGTTGGGGAGACTATCATTTGAAGCACAAGAGCAAGGAGTTCATCATCAACACACCATCTATTACCTTTTGGAGAGTGGTGTCTCCTAGATTGGTTAGGTGTCACTTGTGAGCCTCCGTCAAGATTGTGGAGTTGAACCAAGGAGTTTGTAAGGGCAAGGAGATCGCCTACTTCATGAAGATCTACCCTAGTGAGGCAAGTCCTTCGTGGGCGATGGACATGGTGGCATAGACAAGGTTGCTTCTTCGTGGACCCTTCGTGGGTAGAGCCCTCTGTGGACTCGCGCAGCCGTTACCCTTCGTGGGTTGAAGTCTCCATCAATGTGGATGTACGATAGCACCACCTATCGAAACCACGCCAAAAATCTCCGTGTCTACATTGTGTTTGTTCCCTCCAAACTCCTTCCCTTTACCTTCATATGCAATGATTTATATTCCGCTGCTATACTCTTAGAATTGCATGTGTAGGTTGTTTGCTTGACTAGTGCTAAGTTGCTAAAATCTGCCAAAACTTAAAATTGGGAAAAAGGCTAGATTTTTATTTGGGCAAGTAGTCTAATCACTCCCTCTAGACATAATTTTGATGCTACAAGTGGTACCAGAGCCTTGGTCTCCATTTTCCTTGATTTCCATAGCTTTGGTGATCATAACCTTGGTTTCACAACCTAGGAGAGTATGGCGTCTAGCGAGGGAAATTACCACTTTAGAGGTCGTTACTTTGATGGTACTAATTTTGCTAGTTGGAAGCATAAGATGAAAAATGATATTCTTGGACATAACCCCGCCGTTTGGGCTATTGTGTGCATTGGTTTGCAAGGTGAATTCTTCAATGCTAGAGAACCAAATCGTGAAGCAACTGTGGAAGAATTGAATATGCCGAAATACAACGCTCAAGCTTGCGATATCCTCTTCAATGGATTGTGCCCCGGAGAATTCAAGAAAATCAGCCATCTTGAGAATTCAAAGGAAATTTGGGATACTTTGATAGATATGCACGAAGGTACCGAGTGTCGGTGCCAAAACTGGTAGATCTCGTGTAGGGGGGCAAGCTATATGTCTGAGGACCACTGGTAACTATGGACAAAGGACACAGTGTTTACCCAGGTTCGGGCCCTCTTAATGGAGGTAAAACCCTACTCCTGCTTGATTATATTCGAACGGTATAGGGGTTACAAGAGTTGATCTACCACGAGATCATGTTGGCTAACCCTAGATTGGCTAGCCTAGCAATGTTGTGTTCCTGCCTCCGATCTAACACTCCGATTTATATAGACATCGGAGGGGCTTAGGGTTGTACAAAGTCAGTTTAACAGAAAGTAAATAACATATCCGGACACCTAAACTTGCCATCCACGCATACGGGAGTCCCTACCGGACATGAGAGGTGATCTTCTGTCTTGTATCTTGATGGCCCATCAGTCCGGCCCATATCCAATAGACCAGACGCCCGAGGACCCCCTAGTCCAGGACTCCCACACCGAGCCCGTCAAGGAATCCAAGTTGGATGTGCTTCAAAGTCAACTTGACAAGTTCAAAATGAAGGATGGTGAAGGTGTCGCTGAAATGTACTCTAGGCTTGCTCTCATCACCAATGAGATTGCCGGCTTAGGAAGTGAAGAGATGACTGACAGATTCATCATCAAGAAGATCCTAAGAGCCTTGGATGGAAAATATGATACTGTGTGCACATTGATCCAAATTATGCCCCACTACAAAGATCTCAAGCCAACAGAAGTCATTGGAAGAATTGTTGCTCATCAGATGTCACTCAAGGATAGAGAATAACTTCACAACAAGTCTAGTGGCGCATATAAAGCCTCATGTGATGCTCCTGCAACTATCGGCGTTCTGGATACGGGGGTACCCAGACTTGCCTGCCTGCAACCCATGGCGTGGCCCCATCGACGGACCAGTACGGCCCAACTTCAGCATCAACAACTCAAGACCCTCGCGAGGGGGCCAAGCCTCATGAGGCGGATGACACCAAGACCTCCAAGGGGATCGACCTCCTCAGGCTGGCTCCCGAGGAGCGGAGGTTTCTATGCAAGGCGCATCTCGCGAGGCTCAGCTGACGTGAGCTATGACAACCAAGGCCAGGTGGGCGCCAGCGGGCGTAGAGTACCAGTTTCCTGTTCGGTGCAAAGGAGGCAAACAACAGGCGTGGAGTCCTAAGGAATCAACCAAAGCTTTCCATTCTGGTGCACCAGGACCAAGACTGCCAAGACGGCAGGACAGAGGTCATCGCCGGCCCCACCGCAGCGTCATGACCAGAGGCTTTTGCAGGTGAAGACCACTTTAGTCAGGATAGGGTGTACTTGTTGTCTCCCTTCAGATTTGGCCGTTGTGGGATCCCTTCCCGCCTACATTTGGGAAGAGGACCAAGGCCATTATAAATAGGACCTAGCCACCACCATTGAGGGGGATCGAATCCATTCCACCCTCACCACCTCACCAGCTCACTTGAGCTCAAGAACACGCCTCCTGAGGTCGTTCTCCACTGTACTAGTTCTTCCTCAGCCCCTCGAGGCAAATCAACCACAAAGTAGGAGTTGTGTTTTACACCACAAGGTGGCACGAACCTGGGTAAACTATCGTGTCTTTCTTTCTCTTCAAGCTCGACACACTAGGCTATGAGGTTTTGCGAGTTGGCAGGCTGGGTAGGTTGAGATCTCTGCATGCACCCTAGAGTTCGATCCTCTCAAGGGTTTGCGGAACCCGAAATTTGACAGCAACATCAAGTGAAAAACAACTCTTCAATGAGGAATTGAGCTTAATGGTGAAGAACTTCAAAAAATTCTATAAGAGTAGAAGCAAAGAAAGAAGCTCCAAGTCAAGATCCTACCATGACAAAAGATCTTCTAGTCATGAATGAAATTGCTACAATTGTGGAAGACCCGGACACTACTCCAATGAGTGTACGCCCCCTACAAAAGAAGAGAAGACTCACCTAAAAGAAGAAGTAGAAGAGAAGAATCACGTCCAAGAGAGAGAAGGAGTACAGATGATCGTTATGAACGAAGAACCTCTCGCAAAAGCAAGGATTCAGAAAGGAAGGACAAGTCATCAAATAGCTACACAAAACAAAGACACCAAGCTGGGTATCCGGTTCTGACTCTGACCACCACTCCGAGAGAAGTTATCACTCAGACTCCGAATATACTGAAGATGAAGGTGTTGCCAGTCTTGCACTTGTGTCAACCAACTCCTATGACATATTTGAGTCACCAAATGAAGGAACTGGAAGATGCTTCATCGCTAAAGGCCCCAAGGCATCACACCCCTAGTTTTTTGATTTCAGTAGTGATGAAGATGACTTGCTAGGTGATGATGATTTACTTGTTGACAATGCTAGTGATGAAAACTATGATGAAATTGCTATTAATCATGTGAAACAAGATGAAACGAATGACAATGATAAGAAGGAGGTTGAGCGTGTAACTAAAGAACTAAACACTCTTAAGTTAGCTCATGAAACTACTTTAGAAGATCATCAGGAACTTTTAAAAACTCATGAGAAGCTACGCTTCGAGAAGCTCCATCTAGAAGCTCCATCTACTTACATGCCACAAGTAAAATCTAGCAACAAGAGTAAGAAACTAAGAAAGATTCTTCTTCTAGTAGTAACAATAATCATGCTAAATCCAATATTGTTGCTTCTAGTAGTTATCTTGATTCTACTAATGATTCTCTTAGCCAAGTTACACTTGAGCAAGAAAATAGCTTATTGAAGGGAATTATAGAGAAAGGTGTTTACAAGAGCCTTGCCGGAAGTAAGCAATTTGAGGAAATTGTAGGCAAGCAAGGAAGGCACCGAAAGAATCAAGGTGTTGGTTTTGAACGAAAGTTCAATGCCAATGGAGTTGAGTGGGAAGAAGATCAATACCGCAAGAAGAAGTTTGTTCCTCAACAAGAGAAGTATGATCCTACTTCCTTCAAGGGGACAGAAGCTCAAGATGATCTTCCACCACAAGACCACAAGCTAAAAGGCAAGGATAAGCTTCAAGAGGAGATTGATGCATTTGAAGATGATCCAAAGGCCTTGGTCAAGTGGGTTCCCAAGTCTACCTCAAGTTCTACTTCATAAGTACATCTACAATCCCAAGGATTCCCATCAAGATGATGTGGATCCCGAAGAAGAAGAACTATAGAGTTCTTGAGGGTGACTCCGCCAACATACTTCACTCTTATTCATATTGGCAAGAACAAGTGCAATCAACTTCCACATCTTGCACTAGTTCAAGGAGTCACAAACCCTCTTGATAGTAAGTCAAGGGACAAGGTAACCTAATGCTTCCATGGACATCATCATGTGTGTGTACTTCACTCTATGTCTATTGATGTCCTTGTTTGTTCCTTGTGGGACTAACCCATGTAGTTATTGAAAGTGCAACTCACTCTAATGGATTGCTCCAAATGATCTACATTAACTTTGAGCATCCACATCTTCAACATCTCCATGAAGTCATCATCAACAAAACCCAAGGTCAGTTCATCCCTCTAAATGGGGATATCACATCTAGGGGGAGCTTTACTCTAAGAATTGAGCTAAAGCAACTCTAATGATGTGAACACAACAATGCTTTATGTAAAAGTGGTAACCCAACTTGTGCTTAAATGATGAGTATGACCTATGATCAGATGTTCTCATTTGACTCCTAAGTCAATATACTCATATATAGATGACCTAGTCATCGCCAATTGCTTGATAGATGCTAGAGTGTTTGTGCATGCTTTGCCACATATTTCATTTTCTATCTTATTGTGTGAGCATGTTGGTTGCATAATTTTCTCCATTCGTGGACATCCATTTGTTGTTTTGATTGTTTGGTCTCTTATTTTGCCAAATGGATGGACAAGAATGCCTAAGTACTCCCACTATCGATCTATGCTTTTCTCATCTCAAACTCTATTCATGCTACATCACAAAGTTTGATCTAAGTCAGATTTGAACCATGTGGGTCAAGAGCACTTGGAGCCACCAATTCGTCATAGACTTAAACTTCCAAGACCTCTTGATGCATCTCGGTTTGACCGATTCATTCATTTTGGTCACACCAAGTTCATTAAGTTGATCTAGGTTTCAATCTCGGTTCAACTGATTTGAACACTTCGGTCTCACCGAGTTGCAGTAATTGCTTGCGATTCTACATCTCGGTGCCACTAAGTTGTTCCACTTGGTCTCACCGAGAAGGTCTGGGTATATATACTCACGGGTTGATTTTTTTGGAAATTTCTCCGAAAACCCTTCGCCCGTGCTGTCCAGCTCTGCCGACTTCAGGTCTCCAGATCATCGCCTCCATCACCAGGGTCCTCCTGCCGCTGGTCTCCGCCGCTGTCAACGAGATCTCCTACGTTGTTGTCTCTGTAGCGAACTCACCGCCAAGTTAGGGTATGAGTTCGATTCTTTGTGCTTTCTCAGTCCGATTCTTAGCACAAAGATAATGCCATGATTCTTGCCAAGAGTGAAACTATTCTATTCAGCAAAAACTCCCTTTAGATTAGATTGGATTCGAAAATTTATGGTTAGGTTTCCGCCGATCTCATCTCGGACCGACCGAGTTGTA
Source organism: Aegilops speltoides (assembly GCA_021437245.1). Taxonomy (NCBI): domain Eukaryota; kingdom Viridiplantae; phylum Streptophyta; class Magnoliopsida; order Poales; family Poaceae; genus Aegilops; species Aegilops speltoides. The sequence continues at coordinate 144,105,754 of CM038141.1, forward strand.
GAAATTGGTCCCACCGATTTGGCCTAGGCCATTGCACTGAGATTTTCGGTCTGACCAAAACTCGCAAATCGGTGTGACCAAGTTCAAAACTTTGTGAAACCCTAACAATATCAGTGTCACTGAACTGCGCCTCGGTCCGACTGAGTTCACTAGTTTAGACACTGAATGCTGCTTCAGTGTCACCGAGTTCAGGAAATCTGTAGCTCCGAAATGACTTCTATAGAAAACTAAAACTAAGTTTTTGGATCATTTGTTTTGCAAAATCTCTGCACCTTGTGATGCTCATCTACTCTATCTCATCTATATCTATTCACAGGGTTAGCTTTCAGCTTGCAGCATGTCTGACAACAGTGTTAACCATAATATGTCAGAGGAACATGTTCAGATGAGTGAGGGCACTAGTCCCTCTGAGAGCAGTCAAGATGATGGGAGTAGAAGCACTCGCAACAACCTGCCAAAAGCTGCAACTAGGCAGAGGAAGAAGAATACACCAGATTCTGAGGATGAGGATTTTGTGATTTATGAGGAAGTCTCTTCCAAGAGGAAACTGTCACTGCTGCAAATCTCAAGCCAGGATCAAAGACAAAAGCACCAGCAAGAAGACTTCCCATGTACAAAGCCTGAGCCTCAACCCCAGAGACCATGGTGTTCACTCTTGAACCCAAAGAGGTGTGAGGGAAAGACGAGGAAGGAGAGGGTCAAGAAGAGAATGGATAGAGTCATTGGGAGACCTTCAATGATCAGAGACCCAGCTGAAGATGAAGAGCAAGAGGCACCTCCTGCCAAGTCTCAGAAGCTGATTGGGGATGCAATCAGATCAGGGGCTGCTCCTTCAAAGCCCAAATATGCCCCCAAGGCTGCTGCTCAAGTCCCAAAGAGATCCACTAGAAACATATCAGCTGCTGAAAAGAATAAACCCCCAGTGCCTAAAATGCAAGAAGAAGAAGATGAGCAAGTGCTCAGAAAGTTGAAGCCCAAGATTCCTGATCACGATGACATTCACCTTGTTACTGAAAAAATGAAGCTCAGGAAGGATGCAGGTCTTAGGCTATGGAGTAAGAATGATCCATATGCCATTGGAAGGAGAACAATTTTTTTACTACAGGTTCCACACAAAGGAACAACAACACTTCTATGAGACTATGTTGCTTGACAAGAAGCCAATAGTCAGTGACATGAGATGGGTCGACTGGGAATACATTGACAGCAATGAAGATCACTTCCCAGGAGTCCATGAGTGCTTCAGGTTAACAGGAGTTGATGCATTTGTTGGCCAGAAGTTAAAAAATGGAATGATGAGTTGATCATGCAGTTCTACTCCACAGGACATTTTTACCCTGATGGTAAAATTGTGTGGATGACAGAGGGTACCATGTACCAATCAACTGTGGCTGAGTGGGCTAAACTGATAAATGACCCAGAAGAGCTTGATGATGATGCAGATGTATATGCCAAGCCAAGGAAGGGACATGACTCCATGGAACATATGTACAAGGAAATCCCAGTTGGTTCCTTGGACACCCACAAGTTTGGGTCTGTTTATTATCTGCTGTTAGGTCTACCACCCATCAACACAATTCTCAGACACACCTTGCTGCCCAAGTGTGGAGATGACAGGATGATCGGAGGGCACTCAATAAATCTGTTGCATATCTTTGATGTTCCTGAAAAGTTCAAGGTGATGACATTGATTGTTGAGACAATCAAGAGGACTGCTGCAGACCAGAAGAGATCATGTGGCTATGCTCCACAAATTCAGATGCTTATCAACTCCAAGATGGGAAAGAGCATGTATCTTCTGGACAAGGAACATCTTCCCCTATTGCCAGAGTTTGAAGATAATGTGGTTTTCATGGATCCATCACATCCCACATCTGTGTAGGCTCAGGAGAAGAAAGCGAAAGCTAGAGCTGAGAAGGCTGCCAAGATTCCAAGTGCAGAAGAAGTTTCTCAAGTATTCCTGAAATCCAAGCAACACCAACTGGGCTATCTCATTCAAGCTACTTTGAGTATTGAGAAAGGGTTGGCAACCCTGACTCAGAACCAAGAGAGTCTAGAGAGGATCATTGAGACTAAATTCTATGATCTAGACTTGAAGGTTACAGAGATTCAGACTATAGTAGAGAAACTCTAGGATGAAGCAGAAGAGAGAAGAGGGAGAGCTACTACAGATGCCTTCTAGAGAGTGCCAAGGAGACAAAGGTCTGAAATTGTGCCAGCCATCAACACCAGGGCAACTACATCAGCACCAACAGCTACAGCCTCTATTCCTCCCCCAGTTGCAACTCCACCAGTTCCTCAGACCTCTTTGGATGCATTCATCGCAGGACTCCTCTCCATGCCACCTTCGCACTCTAGAGTTCTCGGAGATCGTGCCTAGAGCCGCATAGCACTACGCATTTTCAAGCTTTTTGGTAACTTGTTGCCAAAGGGGAAGAAAGTGTATAGATCATAGGCTTCGAGAGAGAGAGAGAGAGAGAGAGAGAGAGAGAGAGAGAGAGAGAGAGAGAGAGAGTGCTTGCTTCTTTTGCCTCTTTTTGTTACTCCATTTGCTTTGCTTGTTTGGGTGAAACAATATTTTATGCTTGTGTGTGAGATACTCTTAGGATCATATGTTTGATCATATCATACTTTAATGCGTGTGCTTAATGATGATATTCTTATCTTATGTATGATCATTCATGTCTTATTTTGGTGATGAGTGCATATTCCATAATCTATCGTTTTGAGCGCTCCACCAAGATGTATGTGACATGTAAGAGTGACCCACAATCCTAATTGATTGTGCATTTGCATTCAAAAGAAAATTTAAATAATGCACAAATTTAGGGGGAGCTCTTACATACTTCTCAAAGCAAGGATGTACTTCAATTATATTATCTTTTGTCGAAGCTTTGATCTATATGTTGTCATCAATTACCAAAAAAGGGGAGCTTGAAAGTGCAACTAATGCCCGGGTGGTTTTGGTAATTCATAACGACATATAGCTCATTGAACTAATACTCTTTCAAGATCAATGTTTCACAAAGTTCAATGACTGCTATGGCATGGACTAGAGATGTGGACCCCTCAAAATGCTAAGGACACATATTGGCAAAAGCTCAAGACTCTACCTTTTTCATTTTAGTGATCCAAGATCACATTGAGTCTATAGGAAAGCCAATACTATTAAAAGGAGATGAGGTGTTGCTCAATGGCTTGCTTGCTCAAAATGCTTAGTGATATGTTGTAGAATCCCTCAACCAGTTTCTCATTTCCACATATGTCCTAATCCTAAAGTCAAACTTGGCCCGACCGATTTGATCTATCCGGCGCCACCGAGTTCACTTGACATAGCCATATCCACAAACCCTAATCAGTTCGGTCTCACCAATAGGGATCTCGGTCTCACCAAGATGGGAATGCAAACTCTCTGTTTCCCTTCATAACATTCTCGTCTAACCGAAGTGAGCGATCGGTCCCGTCGAGTTGGCATTGCAAACTCTTTGTTTCCCTTTTTGTAACATTTCGGTCTAACCGAGATGAGCAATCGGTCCCACCGAGTTTGCCTGACCAAGTCTCTGTCTGCTTATTACTGAAATCGATCTCACCGAGTTCATGTGATCGGTCTCACCGAGATGAGGTTTTTTCCCTAACCCTAGCACATCGATCTCATCGAGTTGATGTTGTCGGTCCCACAGAAATGCCTGACGTTCACATTTTGAACCAAGTCGGTCTGACCGCGTTTAACCATTTGGTCCTACCGAATTTGGGAATTTGTGTGTAATGGTTAGATTTTGTGTGGAGGCTATATATACCCCTCCACCCCCTTCTCCATATGTGAGAGATTCATCAGAATGTGCCTACACTTCCAGTACTCATTTTCTGAGAGCAAACCACCTACTCATGTGTTGAGACCAAGACATTCCAATCCAACACAAGAATCTTGGTCTCTAGCCTTCCCCAAGTTGCTTTCCACTCAAATCATCTTTCCACCATAGCCAAATCTGTGAGAGAGAGTTCAGTGTTGGGGAGACTATCATTTGAAGCACAAGAGCAAGGAGTTCATCATCAACACACCATCTATTACCTTTTGGAGAGTGGTGTCTCCTAGATTGGTTAGGTGACACTCGGGAGCCTCTGTCAAGATTGTGGAGTTGAACCAAGGAGTTTGTAAGGGCAAGGAGATCGCCTACTTCGTGAAGATCTACCCTAGTGAGGCAAGTCCTCATGGGTGATGGCCATGGTGGGATAAACAAGGTTGCTTCTTCGTGGACCCTTCGTGGGTGGAGCCCTCCATGGACTCGCGCAGCCGTTACCCATCGTGGGTTGAAGTCTCCATTAACGTGGATGTACGATAGCACCACCTATTGGAACCACGCCAAAAATCTCTGTGTCTACATTGCGTTTTCTCCCTCCAAACTCCTCCCCTTTACCTTCATATGCAATGATTTACACCCCGCTGCTATGCTCTTAGAATTGCATGTGTAGGTTGTTTGCTTGACTAGTGCTAAGTTGCTAAAATCTGCCAAAACTTAAAATTGGGAAAAGGCTAGATTTTTATTTGGTCAAGTAGTCTAATCACCCCCCTCTAGACATACTTTCGATCCTATAGTTGCTTCTACACGGGCCGGAGCAGATGCAAGTGCAACTTCAAGTGTTGGTGCAGGTGTCGGAGCCGCTGCTGGTGCCCGTACCAGTGTGACTGGTAGTGCCGCTGCTGCTGCTCGAGATGGTGCTCCTTGTGGATCTGGTGCCGGTGTTGGAGCAGGTGCCGGTGTCGATGCCCGATCCTCTAGTAGATCAGCCTGATCTGCTAACGCGGTCGGTGCCCAATCCTCGGTGGATCAGACTAAGCTGCTGCCGCTGTCAGTGCTAGAGCAAGTGTCGTCAAAGAAGGTGCCGGTGCTCGATCCTTTGCTGAAGGTGGTACCGATGTGCGAGACAGCAGCGATCGTCTCTGGTCTGCTATGATCAGCTTTCTAAATTGACTAGGCTCCGTGACCTTGATCCAATCTTTTTCTTCATTTCTTTTAATCGCGATAAGGACTAATTGTGGCATGTTTGTTAAACCAAACTGCAGTTCATCATAGGGCTTCAGATTGTACTCAGACAACAGACTAATCCAATTGTGTCCAGTAATATAAGTGATGGACAGTGCCTTCGTTACTGACACAACATAAGAAGTGAAACCTGCAAAAATAACCATCATAGAGCAAACCAAACGGTTTATTCTGTGATGAATGTCACATGGCAAAACCTGCATCGTAAAATTGCAGCAAAAGTAAGAAAACTTGACATTAAATCAATAAGATTTAGACAGTAAATCAATAAGATTTACTTGATGTGCACGAGTGCATCCTTACCAGGAAATCACTATGTTCAAGTTGTAAACAGAAGATTGATCATCCAATTACACGTGGCATGCAGGCCCCCACTTACTCCCACAAGATGGATAGTCCAAAGGTCATGACAAATCGTATGGACCGAAGATCCACGGGACTGGAAATCCTGGTGGGTGCGATAAACCCTGCAATGCATAGAGATATTGGAGTGTAACCATAATTGATAAACCTTCCTCACAAAAAAGATGATTTGGATACTTCAAGATATACAGAGTGAATTGAGTTGACAGACATTAACATAGACTATTCTCAGGACTCACCACACAACAAAAGCGTCAGTCCTAAACAATACAGGGTTCACGCACACAAATCAAGTACTGAACAATAGTACTTACTATAGACAAGCAAAGTTGCACTAATTGAACTCTGGAGACTATTTCTAGCCACCGACCTACGGGATGTTCCACGCATAACTGACTAGGCCGTGGACTTTGTGTGAGATTTCTACCAGCACCATCACCATCTCGTCAACCTTGGAGAACCTAATAGAGCAATCTTTCCACTCATGAACATGACGATGAAGATAGTCCGCATCAGATTTTTCGGGAAGCTTTGCAAGGACCACACCCTTCGTAATCGAAGGCACAACCAGAAAATTGTTGTGGTGAAGTACACCCTCGAGAACACGCCTGAAAACAATGCTACTGAAAAACACTAGTTCACGACACGTGGTGACAAGGACACAACATCTAGATAGTTTAGCAGTAGAACTCATCCTCAGGTCTTCCAGTTCACACGGCATGACTTTGAGAACTTCATCTCCACCATAGACCTGGTTCTAGTTCAAACAGAAACCAAATATTTTATTACCACCTCCAATCAGAAATATAAGATGATTTTCAATATTTTACTCCATATAAGACTACATATACAAATAGAAATGAGTGAACAAAGACACTAGAACATGTCTTCAAAGGCATGAGAGCAGAGGGATTATTTGCAATATCCATAACACAAGTTACTGAGGCTAATATACTCTCTTCAAAGGTAGCATTGATGTTCATAAAGTAGTTGAAAGTAATCAATAAGAAATCAGTGTCAACCTCTCGCATGTTTTGGTCAAAAGAGGAATTTAGAACCGTCATTTGGCACACAAAAATCACATGCAAGATCACCCAGAAAGTTATACTACTAGTACTAGTACTGCATGTTAAATGAAAAAACAAGATCAAGATCAAGAAAAAGATCGTCATGAAAAGATATTACCTGGACTTGCTTAATGAGGGATCCCGGAGAGATTGAGGGGACCTTGAACAGGGCGATGGCCTTGAGCTTGTCTGCGTAGTCTCGGCGGGGTGCTTGCGCTTCTTCGTACCCTGAGCCTCGACGGTTTTGTCCAGAGCTATAGAAATCACTTCGGTCGGTGCTCTAGGGTCCATCAAGAAACTTTCAAATAGAAATAAAAGAAAAGAAACCATAATCACAAACCCAAAAGAAGAACAGAGGGAGTTGTAGGATCAGTCTCGGGGTTGCAAGACTGGGCCTTGGCCAGAATCAACACCATTGATGCGCTCACCTTGCTTTCTTTGGGAGAGAAGAAAAATGGCAGAAGGAGGTCAGGGTATTCTTGAAGAAATGACGAACAAGATGAGGGAGAAGCAAGTTGGTTTTTTTCAAGAGAGGAAGCTGAGGGAGAAGAGTGAAATGATGGTTGATTCGTCCGTCCAACTTACTGCTGGAAAGATGGGGGTTTTGTGAGTTGACAGGTCATTGGGCATTACTGGGGCGCTTCGACCAGGGTAGTCTACCATGCAGTTGGGCACTGTAGTACAAAGTAATTTAGTGCATGCCTAGTGGACCCCGATTCTGGTTGTCCCACACATCAGCGAAAGTGAGTAGCAAAGTTTCCAACGCCGTCGAGGAGGATCCGCACGGTAGAGCGTGTCCACTGTTTCTGAAAAAATTATTACAACAAGCGTTTCGACTCTTACGACGGAGGAGTGCGAAACACGACAACCACTTGAACTTACACAGTGCTCCTACTACTAGGCATGTGCAGTGGTTCATACGTCAGTACTACATAATATTCTTGCTAGTGTAGTAAGATATGACAACAACAAATGATGTTGTGCGCATGTAAAGTATATGAACAGTAATGTAACATAGTACCCCCTTTTTTGACTGTCCGGTCGAGAATGAACGGTGAGATCAATGTTAACAGAACTAGGTCTATAGCGCAGGGAGAGTATGATGCCATGGTACTCCACGGAACATGAACCATATGAAGCACGAATCAGTGTTAGGCAGGGTGTATGAAGGGTGCATGGGATGGGAGCAAAAGTTCCCTTCTCGATCCACTTTGGGTGTTTGGCAGAGTGCATGAAGGGTGCACGAGTCCACACTAGTAGGTTAACACAAACACACTAGGAGCATGCATGAAGAGGGGTGCTGAGATGAGCATGCACGAAGAGGGAACAACTATATTGAGATGAGAATGCAACCAAACACACCCACACGCTTTGTGTTACAGTGACTGCTCTGCACCCTCTGAGTTTGATCCAACAGTCATGTTGCGTTGAGACATGGACATGCCCATGCAAAGATGCATAAACACCAGCGAATTCCCTCTGCTTCTCGAGGCACACGACGTTGGTGATGGAGGGTGTCACTGCCCGCAGAGCCTGCTCCTGGTCAACGGGAGCCATCTCGTCAAAGACGGCGGCCAATGGCACGAATAAATTCCGATGAAGCAGCCCTGAGAGTACTCGCCCGGCAACGGTGATGGCAGCCCGCAACCCCTCCTTGCCCAGCTCCGCCCCCACCATTGCCCGGAGATTGCTCAACTCCTCGGAGATATAGGTGAAGAAGGAGACCAGGTCAGCAAGCCGCAACTCATTGAAGTCAACATGGTGGTCGAACGTTTTTAGCCCAACGACCGGCATGGTCCCGCTGGCACGATAGTAGCCATCTGGAGCCGAAACACGCGCGTGGCAACATGGTCCAACAAGTGGTTGAGGTGATCCTAGACCTTGTCACGATCGGCCCGCTCGCGCTCCAGCCGGCTCGCCTGACCGCCTGTCGTATCTCCCGCTTTTTGCAGCAACACAGCCGATGCCTCGAGCATCCTTGTGGTGGACGCCTGCCGCTTTTGAAGCTCCATGAACTCCTGCACATAAAGGAGCAGCATGCCACTCCTCTCCTCCTTGAGCTCATGGAGCTCCACGTCCTTGGCCCTGAGCACCACATCCTTGGCCTGGAGCTCCTGTGTCAGGCGCCTCACCTCAGACTCCGTGATCTGTTGCACCGCGATGGAACCAGGTGGAAGCAATGGGGAGAGGAAACAATGGAGGCGAAACAACTGAAAGGGAATGCAATATACAGGAAGGCGGAGGGAGACAGCCGAGGAGCGGGGTGAATCTTTTGGTTTTCACCATGGGAAAACACCAGTTGACGACTTTTCACATCAGGGGTTTTACACGCGGAGTCATCGTGACTAATAGCTGCCGCGCCTGGTCCCTACAATCAAAAAAATAAAAATCCTGCAATGCCTGCCGCACCCAAAGATCAGAGCAACACCAAAGTGGATATTTAAATTTACCTGCCGGCAAGGAGATAAAAAAAGGGGTGAAAAAACAAATGTGGCGGCGACCTAGCTAATCAGTCACACTAGCCCAACTAGCTAGCCACCGTGCTTCACTGATGTACTCGACAGGAAAGGTGGTCTTTTGTGATTTGACGACTCATTTACTTGCTTCAGCGCTATGACCGAGGAGGAGCCAGAAAACGCACGGTAGGGCGTCCCACATCTCGTCAAGGAAGAAAATATGCGTGCACCATCCGGGAGGACCCCGAAACCAGCGGTAGGGTGTTCCCCACGTCTTAGCATGGATGAAAAATGTGAGTGTAAAAATATACCAACATACCAACTATTCGACCTCGGGAACCAGCCAGTCGGTCGAAAACACCCCACTAGCCACACAGCTTCATCGTGCTAACGTGGCACGGAGGATAGGTGTGGTTAGCTCCGTCTCGACCAGCCACAACGTCACTTGTTCTAGGCGATTCTTCTATTTTCCAAGCTTTTTTTAGTTATAATAACACCATGGCAAGCTCACGCCGCTCTTCGTGTGTGCCCGTGCGTCTAAAGGAGACGATGGAGAGGAGTGAGAGATTGCAAACATGGGACACACCAGTAAGTGAGTCAACGGTCAAGCCGTGTTGAAGAGCCACTCCCTCTACTCTACTCAATGTAATATTGTATAAAATCAAGTTATGGGACAAAGCCAACAACCATTGTTGTCGTAGGCTATCGACTTATGCTTTGTAGTCCAGGTTGCCAGTTCGAATCTCGTCTTTCAGATTTGTTAGTGTTAGGTCCAAATTTGATCAATGAGAAGTGGGACCCCCGTGTGTTGTTTCGATATTTCAGTGTAGGATGGTTTTTTTGCACAAACACTCTGCACGGTTAGACAAGTAACGGCACGAGTTACACTTATTTTGCAAGTTTAGGAACAAAAATGATAGCAGAATAGAAAATCACATCCACCCCGCAGCTTAGATCCTATGGTGACACGAGTTTGTATGTCGTTGGAACTGAGATCCAATGGCTTGGGAGTAGTCTGTGTAATTATGCGCAATTTCCAAACTCTCCAAGGTTTTTTTGCAAATAAAACATGCAGGCCTCATGTCTGCCGCTACATCTTGGATCCAATGGCTCCCAGTTGCTCAAATTAGGTGCTCCCTGTAGCTTAATTAGCCGCTATGGTGATACGAGCATCTAGGTCATATGATCTGTGATCAGATGCCACATGGGTAGTACTTGACCTTTCTGCGCAATTCCCAAACTCTCTCAGGCGTATATTGCAAAAACATTCAAACCTCCTACTGTGGGCCATTAGATCTCCGAGAACTCGTATGACCATAGAATCTACGGTGCGGGAGCACCTCATATTCTCCCATGCGAGAAAACATCAGGTGTTCTCGCAGCTTGGATGCTATGGTGATATGAGCTTCGAGGTCATTCGATGAGATCCAATGGCATCTGAGCAGTCTTTGTGCTTGTAAGCAGTGGACGAACTCTTTGGGGGATTTTCTACAAAAAAACTTTTGAACCACCAAGGAGTTGTTGGATCACAGATCGAACGGCTCCGAAGAGCTTGTATCACCAAAGCATCTAAGGTGTGGTAGCACATGATATTCTTACATACAGGAGAATACGAAGTCCTCCTTCATCTTAGATGCTACGGAGATACAAGCTTCGAGGTCGTTGGATATGGGATCCAAGGGCATCTGAGTAGTTTTTGTACAAATTGTGTGAAATCCTCAAACTTATTAAGGTTTCCTGTAAAAATGTTAAGACATCCTGTGAGCTGCTATATCTTAGATCTACAAGCTCGAAGCAACTCGTATCATCATATAGCATCTAAGGTGTGGGGGCACATGATATTCTCCCGGGGAGGGGGGGGTGCACAACCAATCGGTGTTTGGGAGGGTGGGGACAAATATAATGTTCAAAAAATATAATCTAAACAATCCTAAATAGAGCTTCACAATTTTATCTAAGGTCGAGGGATTAACCCCCGATAATCTACATAGCTCCGCCTAAACACAACATTTGCATATATGTAGTACTAGACTTAATATTCATGTTTCAGTTTCCTGTTCATTTTAAATATTGAATTGAAGACCATGCATGTCTTACATTTTACTCCCTTCGTTCCTAAATATTAGTCTTTTTAGATATTTCAAATGGACTGCCACATATGGATGTATATAGACATGTTTGAGTGTAGATTCACTCATTTTGCTCCGTATGTAGTCACTTGTTGAAATCTCTAAAAGATAGATATTTAGGAACAAAGGGAGTATTTTTGTGTCTGTGTCATACATGCATGGTTTGGAAAAATAGATGCACTATACTTACTGGATTGTTGTTGTATTCGTGTGTGTGTCGTCATATGCTTGATACATACAGAGTTTTCACCACCATACCATTCATCTTTTAAATTTGAATTTCCAACGAAAAACTTACTAGGGATACCATGAAATGTGAAATCCACGTTGAGATCACTATATCACGAACTCACTCTAATTCAAGAACTTGCCAGAAATCAATTACCATGTTGAGATTACTATTTGCAAGGAAAATATGGGCATTGTAATACATATAGATTCGTTCGGCAATTTAAAAGATTCCTTTCGTATTCTCGAATGGTAGTAGTAGCACCCAGCGGAGTTCCAGCCAGACCCGGGCTCGTGTTGATCCTTAAAAGAATACCCGGGCTCGTGTCCTTCTGGTGGCGTGCATGGTATGCACAATAGCCAACCCCAACCAGTCAAGCCTCTGCGTTTCGAGTCGAAATATCTGGCGACCAGAATTCCAGCCCTAGGAAATTCCCCTCATGTCCCAGGTCCATAATGACTACCAATGAACAATTGAGGGATTCTTTAGTAACTAGACAACGTTACATGCCGTGCCGAGCACGGTTCAATTCCCTCGGTCGCCAGTACCCAAGGTCACCCGTCAACTCCATTGCCTAGTACTAATTGGAGTACTACACCAGTATGAGGACAGAGTTGAGCCCCGTTTGTTCGTGCCTAGTACTTGAGTTAATATATGAGGCAATGCACTTGTACAGAGGGATGATCCTTTTACTATGCATATATAACTTGTCTGAAGTCTAACTAAGCAAATTTTTTCATCAAATCCTTTCTTAAGAAATATTAACATCTACAACTATAAAGATGTATCGCTTGAAAATTTATTGCATGATGCAGGTTATGATATTGTTTCGAATCCTGGATTTTAAATTTCAAAAAATCCAAAAGTGACCGAAAATTCATGAAACTGAGCATGGTTTCGTGATATTGCACAAATATGTTGTCGTGTTTTTTTGTTCAATTTGAGACAAGCTGCTTATGAGAAGTTGCACAACTGAAGAGCCAAGGTATTTTATAACAAAGACCTGTCACGTTAAGGCGAACACTTTCACTATTCAAACTATGGGCGTTTAAGTGCCGCCACGAGTCCTGCTTCTCATCGGCAGGTGTCATTCGAGCAAGCGTGTGATTTGATGGGAGGTGTGCAAGCAGACTGCTGCGCCGGCTGACTAGGAGGCGTGTGAGCAGACCGCTACGCAGGCTCACCGGGAGGCGAGCCCTTTGACCAGGCTCCGCCGCCCACCTTTGTCTCAACTGCCCCCACTTTTAATAGCATCGGTGCCGCAGTTTAAAATCACCCCCACACTACCCGGTACCGCTGCAATCTTCTCTCTTCCTCTCCGATTCTCCTGTCGTCTACCTCCAACCAGCCTGACCTAACCGTACGCCATGCCGCATCACGATGGTCTTCCCTTAGTCTTCCAGTTTCCTGAGGAAGACACCGTGCTTTGGGACGAGCTTGAATTGTCCTTGCGAAAGACGCCACGCCTATCCCCACTCTCGTCACCCCGACTGCGCCGGTGCCCATCCCCATGGCATTGATGGGCTGGGAGCCGAACATTGTTGCCGAGCTTGATGCCACGGGGTTCCATGAGGTCCCCGCCGGCTTTCACGCACCCATGCACCTGCCAGCGCATGTGCCTGCACATGCACTAACGCGCGTGCCCGTGTCAATTCCCGTGCACACGAATGTCTCCACCGCGACGTTGCCATCACCTGTCCCTGCATAGGTGCCAGTGCCCCCTTAGCGGCATGGATGGCCGCCGTCGGCCGCTTCCTTGCACCAATGCCAGTCGCCTCCTCCCGCCAGTTGACTCGCTCCTGGAGACCAAAGTCCAGAACATTCTGGCCTTCCTTGAAGCTATGGCCAACCTCCAGGAGTACACCAACAATGGCGCAAGACGCCGCCGTCGCTGTCGCTGTTGGTCAGTGGCCCGACGACACACAGAGCACGGCAGAGGAGCCGCTTCCCACTGCAAGATGCCCCCACCGCTGCCGCGTAATCTAAATTTGCCATGAATCGGATTGCCATGCTTAAAATCCGAACGTTTCTCATTTCCGTTTATTTTAGATCGATCATCGTATGAATGTAAAGTCGGAGTCAGACTAAATGAAATATATGGTTTGATCGATTGAATGTTCTGCTAGATCTGTATCAAGTTAAATATAAAACATCATCAAGCCACATGTATTCCTTCTCATCGCAATTTCATATTGAATACCACGTCAATTCGAAATATTTTCTTAGGGAAGTCAATCCAAATACTTGTAGGGCGCGACCAGTCCCTTTGTTTGAGCACTAGGCGATACATCTATTTATCAACGCACTTAAATATTACGAAGTAGTAGATAAATATACTATACTAGATAACTTGCCTGTCACGGTCACTTTTGTTCCTAAACTTGTTACATGTATAATCTATATGTATACTATCTATACCAAATGGGCAGATCCAATTAATCTCAGCCATCAAATCATGTCAATCTAACGACCTAGACTGCTTCAATGTCGAGCGCTCAACATGTTTATCGTGCAGTTAATTTCATGCCAAAAATAGTGCTAATCACATAATAACACGCAAATAATATCCTACTTAATATCCGCATGCACTTAATATACTTCCAAATTAACGTGCATTGCACGTACACATTGACTAGTACTACTAGTACGTGAAACTGGTGCCGTAACTTGTGAACGCGTCCAAATATGGTCAACGGCAGCATCACCCGCGAGTTCTTCGTGTTTGCCCAAGCGTCTAAACGTAGAAGGGAGAGAGAGAGAGAGAGAGAGAGAGAGAGAGAGAGAGCAGACATGGAACCCACCAGTAACTGAAGGCGAATAGTACGTGCTAACAAGCCGGTCCCACTAATGTACTAACAAATATATTAAAACATGTTATCCATTAAATAGGTTGTGGTAATATAAAAACATTATATCAATGGATGGGTGGGTACAACAAACGTTGTTGTACTATGTTGCCTATTGACGTGCGGCTTGAAGGCCTTGGTCGCATGTTTGATCCTCGTCCTTTTTAATTCCGAATTTATATATGGCTCCAAATTTGTTCCATGACAGGTGGGCCCCTCGGTGTGTAGTTTGTAGCACTTTAATTTGTGGGTCAAAATTTGTTCCATTACAGGTGGACTATTAGTGTGTAGTTTTGTAGCTTATTTGTAATAATTTAAGAGAACAACAGAGTTTTTTGCAAAAATATAATGGTGCGACGTTCAAGGTGAGGAAGGACGTGCGATAGAGCGATGACCGAGGCAGAGGGAAATTAGTTGGGGGAGGTGTGGGGGTTGCAATGGTGTTTGGAGTAGTTGTGGGCCGAATGCTACGAAAATATAAGCTAAACCCACCGGAATAAATGCTGTCACAAATTAATCCAAGGTTGGAGTCCCCCTCGCAATGTAAATAGCTCCAGCCGTGCGAGGGATGGAGAGGTAGCTTCAATGTGTGGAAGATACGGCGTGAGAAAGCGAGGTCAACCAAGACACGGATAGATAGAGATACAAAGTGAGTGTGGTCCGGCATTCGTTGAAAGGATATATATGCTCTAGAGAGATATTGTATGATTGAGCTTTTGGGAAGGGTGACGGCTGTAAGATAGAGCTTGAGAGATGATCTAGTCACAAACATGTAGATATATTTTGTGTGTGGGATGAAGCAAGGTCAATCGATTACATATATAAAGGAGAGAGAATGAGCGAGTGTGGGTCGTCGTGCGATCAAAAGAGTGAGACGGGTTGGAGAGAGTGACCTAGATAGATAATGTGCATGAGAGAGTATACAATACGAATATGTCGAACTGGACTCAAACATGGAGATATATAGTTTGTGTCCGAGAAAGAGCGAGGTCAATCGAGACATACAGAGAGAGAGAGAGAGAGAGAGTGAGATAGAGAGAGAGATTTAGAGAGTGATACTTCTCCAACATATCTATAATTTTTGATTGTTCCATGCTATTATATTACCTGTTTTGGATGTTTAATGGGCTTTATTATATACTTTTATACTATTTTTGGGACTAACCTATTAACCGGAGGCCCAGTCCAAATTGCTGTTTTTTGTGTGCCTATTTCAGTGTTTTCGTAGAAAAGGAATATCATACGGAGTCCAAACGGAATGAAACCTTCGGGAGAGTCATTTTTGGAACAAACGCAATCCAGGAGACTTGGAGTCGACGCCAAGGAAGCAACAAGGCGGCCACGAGGCTGCCACGAGGCAGGGAGGCATGCCCAGGGGGGTAGGCGCGCCCCCACCCTCGTGGGCCCCTCGTGGCTCCCCTGACCAACTTCTTTCGCCTATATATACTCATATACCTTGAAAACATCCGAGATCACCACGAAACCCTATTTTCACCGCCGCAACCTTCTTCACCTGTGAGATCCCATCTTAGGGCCTTTTCTGGCGCTCCGCCGGAGGGGGAATCGATCATGGAGGGCTTCTACATCAACCCCATAGCCTCTCCGATGAAGTGTGAGTAGTTTACCTCAGACCTTCGGGTCCCTAGTTATTAGCTAGATGGCTTCTTCTCTCTCATTGGATCTCAATACAAAGTTCTCCTCGTTCTTCTTGGAGATCTATTCGATGTAATTCTTTTTGCGGTGTGTTTGTCGAGATCCGATGAATTTTGGGTTTATGATCAATATTATCTACGAACAATATTTGAATCTCCTCAAAATAATTTTATGTATGATTTGTTATCTTTGCAAGTCTCTTTGAATTATCAGTTTGATTTGGCCTACTAGATTGTTCTTTCTTGCAATGTGAGAAGTGCTTAGCTTTGGGTTCAATCTTGCGGTGTCATTTCCCAGTGACAGCAGGGGCAGCAATGCACGTATTGTATTATTGCCATCAAGGATAAAAAGATGGGGTTTATATCATATTGCTTGAGTTTATCCCTCTACATCATGTCATCTTGCCTAATGCGTTACTCTGTTCTTATGAACTTAATACTCTAGATGCATGCTGGATAGTGGTCGATGTGTGGAGTAATAGTAGTAGATGCAGAATCGTTTCGATCTACTTGTCGCGGACGTGATGCCTATATACATGATCATGCCTGGATATTCTCATAACTATGCACTTTTCTATCAGTTGCTCGACAGTAATTTGTTCACCCACCGTAATACTTATGCTATCTTGAGAGAAGCCAGTAGTGCCTATGGCCCACGGGTCTATTTTTCATCATATAAGTTTCTGATATATTTTATTTGGCAATCTTTACTTTCCAATCTATATCATAAAAATAGCAAAAATATTTATCTTATTATCTTTATGAGATCTCACTTTTGCAAGTGGCCGTGAAGGGATTGACAACCCCTTTATTGCGTTGGTTGCAAGGTTCTTATTTGTTAGTGCAGGTACGAGTGATTTGAGTGTAGCCTCCTACTGGATTGATACATTGGTTCTCAAAAACTGAGGGATATAATTACGCTACTTTGCTGCATCACGCTTTCCTCTTCAAGGGAAAACCAACGCATGCTTAACAGGTAGCAAGAAGGATTTCTGGCGCCGTTGCCGGGGAGTCTACGCACAAGTAAAGAGATACCACGTACCCATCACAAACTCTTATCCATCGCATTACATTATTTGCCATTTGCCTCTCGTTTTCCTATCCCCCACTTCACCCTTGCCGTTTTATTCGCCCTCTTTTTCCTGTTCGCCTCTTTTTATCTTGCCTCTTGTGTGCTTGTGTGTTGGATTATTTGTCACGATGGCTCAAGATAATACTAAATTGTGTGATGTTTCCAATACCAACAACAATGATTTTCTTAGCACTCCGATTGCTCCTCTTACTGATGCTGAATCTTGTGAAATTAATGTTGCTTTGTTGAATCTTTTCATGAAAGATCAATTTTCTGGCCTTCCTAGTGAAGATGTCGCTACTCATCTAACTAACTTTGTTGATTTGTGTGATATGCAAAAGAAGAAAGACGTGGATAATGATATTGTTAAATTGAAGCTATTTCTGTTTTCGCTTAGAGATCATGCTAAAACTTGGTTTTCATCTTTGCATAGAAATAGTATTGATTCATGGAATAAGTGCTAAGATGCTTTTATCTCTAAGTATTTTCCTCCCGCTAAGATCATCTCTCTTAGAAATGACATTATGAATTTTAAGAAACTTGATCATGAACATATTGCACAAGCTTGGGAGAGAATGAAAGTAATCATTCGCAATTGCCCTCCACATGGATTAAATTTATGGATGATCACACAAATTTTTTATGCCGGATTGAATTTTGCTTCTAAAAATCTTTTAGATTCGGCCGCGGGAGGCACTTTTATGGAAATCACTTTAGGAGAAGCTACTAAGCTCCTAGATAATATTATGGTTAATTATTCTCAATGGCACACCGAAAGATCTACTAGTAAAATGGAAAAATGGATGAACTTATGAAATTGTTTGCTAATAGAAGTGCTCCTATTGATCCTAATGATATGCCTTTGTCTACTTTGATTGAGAATAATAATGAATCTATGGATGTAAATTTTGTTGGTAGGAATAATTTTGGTAACAACGCGTATAGAGGAAACTTTAATCCTAGGCCGTTTCCTAGTATTCCTCTAATAATTATGTAATTCCTACAACAACTCTTATGGAAATTTTAATAAGTTACCCTCTGATTTTGAGATTAGTGTTAAAGAGTTTATGATTTCTCAAAAGAATTTCAATGCTTTGCTTGAAGAAAAATTTCGTAAGATTGATGAGTTGGCTAGGAACGTGGATAGAATTTCTCTTGAAGTTGATCCTTTGAAACTTAGATCTATTCCACCTAAGCATGATATCAATGAGTCTCTCAAAGCCATGATAATTTCCATTGATGAGTGCAAAGAAAGAACCGCTAGGATGCGTGCTAAAAAGGATTGGTTTGTGAAAGCGTGTTCTTCTAGTTTTCATGATAATAAGGATGAAGATCTGAAAGTGATTGATGTGTCTCCTATTAAATCTTTGTTTTCCAATATGAATCTTGATAAAGATGGGACTAGAGATGAGTCAACTTTAGCTAAAAGGCGTCCCAATGATGCGGAGTTTTTAGATCTTGATGCAAAAATTGGTAAAAGTGGGATTGAAGAGGTCAAAACTTTACATAGCAATGAACCCACTATTTTGGATTTCAAGGAATTTAATTATGATAATTGTTCTTTAATAGATTGTATTTCCTTGTTGCAATCCGTGTTAAATTCTCCTCATGCTTATAGTCAAAATAAAGCTTTTACTAAACATATTGTTGATGCTCTAATGCAATCTTATGAAGAAAAGCTTGAATTAGAAGTTTCTATCCCTAGTACTTTATGATGAGTGGGAACCTACTATTAAAATTAAAATTAAAGATCATGAATGGTATGCTTTGTGTGATTTGGGTGCTAGTGTTTCCACGATTCCAAAAACTTTGTGTGATGTGTTAGGTTTCCGTGAATTTGATGATTGCCCTTTAAACTTGCACCTTGCAGATTCCACCATTAAGAAACCTATGGGAAGGATTAATGATGTTCTTATTGTTGCAAATAGGAATTATGTGCCCGTAGAATTTATTTTTCTTGATATAGATTGCAATCCTTCATGTTCCATTATTCTTGGTAGACCTTTCCTTAGAACGATTGGTGCAATTATTGATATGAAAGAAGGAAATATTAGATTCCAATTTCCATTAAGGAAAGGCATGGAACACTTTCCTAGGAAGAAAATAAAATTACCTTATGAATCTATTATGAGAGCCACTTATGAATTGAATACCAAAGATGGCAATGCCTAGATCTATTCTCGCTTTTATGCCTAGCTAGGGGTGTTAAACGATGGCGCTTGTTGGGAGGCAACCCAATTCTATTTTTGTTCTTTGCTTTTTGTTCTTGTTTAGTAATAAATAATTCATCTAGCATATGGTTAGATGTGGTTTTATGTTTTAATTAGTGTTTGTGCCAAGTAAAACCTTTATGATCTTCTTGGGTGATAGTTAATTTGATCTTGTTGAAAAACAGAAACTTTTGCACGCACAAGAATAATTTTCATTAATCAAGGAAACGAGATTTCAACTTATTCTTTTTGAAGAAGATTAATAGACAAATTATATAGGACTTCCTATTTTTTAGAAGTTTTGGCGTTCCAGAAGTATTCGGAAGTTACAGATTACTACAGATTGTTCTGTTTTTGACAGATTCTGTTTTTCATGTGTTGTTTGCTTATTTTGATGAATCTATGGCTAGTATAAGGGGGTATGAACCATAGAGAACTTGGAATACAGTAGGTTTAACACCAATATAAATAAAGAATGAGTTCATTACAGTACATTAAAGTGGTGGTTTGTTTTCTTTCGCTAACGGAGCTCATGAGATTTTCTGTTGAGTTTTGTGTTGTGAAGTTTTCAAGTTTTTGGGTAAAGACTTGATGGATTATGGAATAAGGACTGGCAAAGCCTAAGCTTGGGAATGCCCAAGGAACCCCAAGGTAAAATTCAAGGACAACCAAAATCCTAAGCTTGGGGATGCCCCGGAAGGCATCCCCTCTTTTGTCTTCGTCCATCGATAACTTTACTTGATGCTATATTTTTATTCACCACATGATATGTGTTTTGATTGGAGCGTCTTATATGATATGAGCCTTTGCTTTTTAGTTTACCACAATCATCCTTTCTGTACACACCTTTTGGGATAGACACACATGAATCGGAATTTATTAGAATACTCTATGTGCTTCACTTATATCTTTTGAGCTAGATAATTTTGCTCTAGTACTCCACTCATATCTTTTTAGAGCACGCTGATGGTTTTATTTTATAGAAATTATTGATCTCTCATGCTTCACTTATATTATTTTGAGAGTCCTTTAGAACATCATGGTAATTGCTTTGGTCAAAATTTTAGTCCTAAAATGATGAGCATCCGAGATAGGTATAATGAAAACTATCATATAAAGTGCATTGAATAATATGAGAAGTTTGATACTTGATGATTGTTTTGAGATATGAGGATGGTAATATTAGGGTCATTCTAGTTGAGTAGTTGGGAATTTGAGGAATACTTGTGTTAAAAGTTTGTGATTCCCTTATCATGCACGTATGGTGAACTGTTATGTGATGAAGTTGGAGCATGATTTGTTTATTGATTGTCTACCTTATGTGTGGAGGTCGGGATCGCACGAAGGTTAACTCCTACCAACCCTTTCCCTAGGAGCATGCGTGTAGTACTTTGTTTTGATAACTTGTAGATTTTTGCAATAAATATGTGAGTTCTTCATGACTAATGTTGAGTCCATGGATTATACGCACTCTCACCCTTCCAGCTTTGCTAGCCTCTCTTGTGCCGCACAACTTTTGCCGGTACCATACACCCACCGTATACCTTCCTCAAAACAACCACCATAACTACCTATTATGGCATTTTCATAGCCATTCCGAGATATATGGCCATGCAACTTTCCACCGTTACGTTTATTATGACATGCTCCACCATTGTCATATTGCTTTGCATGATCATGTAGTTGACATCGTATTTGTGGCAAAGCCACCATTCATAATCCTTTCATACATGTCACTCTTGATTCATTATCCTGGTACACCGCCGGAGGCATCCACATAGAGTCATATTTTGTTCTAAGATTCTTGAGTTGTAAGTAGATAAAAGTGTGATGATCTTCGTTATTAGAGCATTGTCCCATGTGAGGAAAGGATGATGGAAACAATGATTCCTTCACAATTTGTGATGAGTATCTGGACTTTATGAAAAATAAAAGAGGCCAAAGAAGCCCAAATGAAAAAAAGAGGCCAAAAAAGCCCACCAAAAAAATGAGACAAAAAGAGAGAAGGGACAATGTTACTATCCTTTTACCACACTTGTGCTTCAAAGCAGCACCATGATCTTCATGATAGAGAGTCTCCTATGTTGTCACCTTCATATGCTAGTGGGAATTTTTCATTGTAGAACTTGGCTTGTATATTCTAATGATGGGCTTCCTCAAATTGCCCTAGGTCTTCGTGAGCAAGCAAGTTGTATGCACACCCACTTAGTTTCTTTTGATGAGCTTTTATACACTTATAGCTCTAGTGCAAACCGTTGCATGGCAATCCCTACTAACTCACATTGATATCTATTAATGGGCATCTCCATAGCCTGTTGATACGCCTAGTTGATGTGAGACTATCTTCTCCTTTTATGTCTTCTCCACAACTGCCATCCTATTCCACCTATAGTGCTATGTCCATGGCTCACGCTCATGTATTGCTGAAGATTGAAAAAGTTTGAAAATACTAAAGTATGAAACAATTGCTTGGCTAAAACCGGGGTTGTGCATGATTTAAATATTTTGTGTGATGAAGATAGAGCATAGCCAGACTATGTGATTTTGTAGGGATAACTTTCTTTGGCATGTTATTTGGAGAAGACATAATTACTTTGTTAGTATGCTTGAAGTATTATTACTCTTATGTCAATATTAAACTTTTGTCTTGAATCTTTCGGATCTGAACATTCATGCCACAATAAAGAAAGTTACATTGAGAATTATGCTAGGTAGCATTCCACATCAAAAAATTTGTTTTTATCATTTACCTACTCGAGGACGAGCAGGAATTAAGCTTGGGGATGCTTGATACGTCTCCAACGTATCTATAATTTTTGATTGTTCCATGCTATTATATTATCTGTTTTGGATGTTTAATGGGCTTTATTATATACATTTATACTATTTTTGGGACTAACCTATTAACCGGAGGCCCAGTCCAAATTGCTGTTTTTTTGTGCCTATTTCAGTGTTTCGCGGAAAAGGAATATCATACGGAGTCCAAACGGAATGAAACCTTTGGGAGGGTCGTTTTTGGAACAAACGCAATCAGGAGACTTGGAGTGGACGCCAAGGAAGCAACAAGGCGGCCACGAGGCAGGGAGGCGCGCCCAGGGGGTAGGCGCGCCCCCCACCCTCATGGGCCCCTCGTGGCTCCCCTGACCAACTTCTTTCGCCTATATATACTCATATACCTTGAAAACATCCGAGAGCACCACGAAACCCTATTTCCACCGCCGCAACCTTCTTCACTTGTGAGATCCCATCTTAGGGCGTTTTCCGGCGCTCCGCCGGAGGGGGAATCGATCATGGAGGGCTTCTACATCAACACCATAGCCTCTCCGATGAAGTGTGAGTAGTTTACCTCAGACCTCCGGGTCCATAGTTATTATCTAGATGGCTTCTTCTCTCTCTTTGGATCTCAATACAAAGTTCTCCTGGATCTTCTTGGAGATCTATTCGATGTAATTCTTTTTGCGGTGTGTTTGTCGAGATCCGATGAATTGTGGGTTTATGATCAAGATTATCTATGAACAATATTAGAATCTCCTCTGAGTTCTTTTATGTATGATTTGTTATCTTTGCAAGTCTCTTCGAATTATCAGTTTGGTTTGGCCTACTAGATTGATCTTTCTTGCAATGGGAGAAGTGCTTAGCTTTTGGTTCAATCTTGCGATGTGCTTTCCCAGTGACAGCAGGGGCAACAAGGCACGTATTGTATTGTTGCCATCAAGGATAAAAAGATGGGGTTTATATCATATTGCTTGAGTTTATCCCTCTACATCATGTCATCTTGCCTAATGCGTTACTCTGTTCTTATGAACTTAATACTCTAGATGCATGCTGGATACCGGTCGATGTGTGGAGTAATACTAGTAGATGCATAATCGTTTCGATCCACTTGTCGCGGACGTGATGCCTATATACATGATCATGCCTAGATATTCTCATAACTATGCACTTTTCTATCAGTTGCACGACAGTAATTTGTTCACCCACCGTAATACTTATGATATCTTGAGAGAAGCCATTAGTGAAACCTATGGCCCCCGGGTCTGTTTTCCATCATATAAGTTTCTGATCTATTTTATTTTGCAGTCTTTACTTTCCAATCTATATCATAAAAATACCAAAAGTATTTATCTTATTATCTTTATCAGATCTCACTTTTTCAAGTGGCCGTAAAGGGATTGACAACCCCTTTCTCGCGTTGGTTGCAAGGTTCTTATTTGTTTGTGCAGGTACGAGGGATTTGAGTGTAGCCTCCTACTGGATTGATACCTTGGTTCTCAAAAACTGAGGGAAATACTTATGATACTTTGCTACATCACCCTTTCCTCTTCAAGGGAAAACCAACACATGCTCAAGAGGTAGCAGCGAGCGTGGCCCGCCATGAGGTCGAAATAGTGGGAGTGTCTTGGATGGACTGACCTAGATAGACAATCTGCGTGAGAGAGTATAGGGTGTGTCGATCGAGGCCCGAACAGGGAGATATATCACTTGTGTGTGAAAGAAAGCGAGGTTAATCGAGACTTAGATAAAGAGAGTGAGATTGAGCGAGTGTGCGCGCCGTGCGGAAGAAAGAGTGAGACAGTCCCGAGAGAGTGACCTAGATAGACAACATGCATGTGTGTGCACGAGAGGGGGCGTCTAAATAGGCAATGCATGTATCTTGCAGGAGAGGGTGGGAGGAGAGAGAGAGAGAGCTCAGCATGGAGTGCAATGGTGGGTGGGTTAGGTAGATACATTTGGTAACGGAGTGGAAAAACGGGTTTGTGTAGTTGATAGAGTTAGGGATCGAAACTTGGAGAGAAAGAATGAACGTGTGTCGGAAACCGATAGCTTCCTAAGGTGGTTAGGAGAGGAAGACTGATCGATACAGGAAGTATGTAGAGTGTGTGCCCGGCGGGGGGGGCTAAAAACAACATTTGAATGTAGATAGTACGAGACTTAATGTCGACATTTCAATTTAGTGTACATTGTAAGATTTGAATTGAGGACTGAGGGAGTCCTGTACTAGGGGGTGTCCGGACAGCCGGACTATCATCGTCCGCCGGACTCCAAGACTATGAAGATACAAGATTGAAGACTTCGTCCCGTGTCTGGATGGGACTTTCCTTGGCGTGGAAGGCAAGCTTGGCGTCTGGATATGTAGATCTCCTACCATTGTAACCGACTACTGTGTAACCCTAGCCCTCTCCGGTGTCTATATAAACCGGAGGGCTTTAGTCCGTGGACACAACAACCATTACAACAATCATACCATAGGCTAGCTTCTAGGGTTTAGCCTCCTTGATCTCGTGGTAGATCCAGTCTTGTACTACCCATATCATCAATATCAATCAAGCAGAGTAGGGTTTTACCTCCATCGAGAGGGCCCAACACAGGTAAAACATCGTGTCCCTTGTCTCCTGTTACCATACGCCTAGACGCACGCGATTCGGGACCCCCTACCGAGATCCGCCGGTTTGACACCGACATTGGTGCTTTCATTGAGAGTTCCTCGTATCGTCACCGATAGGCTTGATGGCTTCTTCAATCAACAACGCCGTCCGGTGAGGTTTTCCTCCCGGACAGATCTTCAATACTCGGTGGCCGCCTTTGTGGGCCAATTCGCTTGGCCATCTGGAGCAGATCGAAAGCTACGCCCCTGGCTGTCAGGTCAGATTTGGAAGCTTAAACTTCACGGCGGATATCCACGGAGACTTGATCTTCGATGGATCCGAGCCGCAGCCAAGCATGCCGCACTGTCACGATGGGCATGATCTAACTCTGCCGCCGGACAGTACCTTGGAGGCCGCACACAAATCCGCTCCGACCCATAGTCCGGAGCCAACTGCGCAGATTGAGGACGGGTGGCTCGACACCGCCTCGGGGGCTGCAACTTCCACGGTGATGGAGCCGAACACTGACCTTGTCCCTTGTAAAGCTTGTGACTCCGAGGTGCCGGACTCCCTGCCGGACTCCGAACCTCCTGCGCCCCCACCAATCGAATCCGATTGGGCACCGATCATGGAGTTCACCGCCGCGGACATCTTAAAATCACTAAAACATCTCTCGCTATCCGAAGAGCCCTGGCCGGACTACGGCCAGGATGGTTGGGATGCGGACGACGAAGAAATTCAAAGCCCACCCACCACCCACTTTGTAGCCACTGTCGATGATTTAACCGACATGCTAGACTACGACTCCGAGGACATCGGCGGTATGGACGACGATGCCGGAGACGATCAAGAACCAGCGCCTACAGGGCACTGGAAGACCACCCCAACACATGACGTCTATATGGTGGATATCCCAAAAGGAAGCGATGACGAGGAACAACGGGGCACGGCAAAGGATAATCCCGCGATAAACAACCAAAACGGCGACGCAAGCGCCGCCCTAAGCCCCGCCTCGACAAAGACAGCATTCCTAACGCCCCAGCAATAGAGCAGGGCAAACCAGTGGACGACGAACATGCAACCAAGCAACCGTCCGAACAGGATGAATCGGATAATCAATCCATTCCCAGCGAAACCAATAGTCCGGACGACCTCACGCTGGACACACCACCGGAGCATAAGAACCTTCACGAAAGACTTGTTGCCACCGCAAGATGCTTGAAGAAGGAAAAACGGAAGCTCAAAACAGCGGAAGACATACTCAGAATGAGGTGGAGCAAAGTACTCAAGACCGCAGACAAATATGGCAATGGCCATCAATCAAAGAGCTACCCAAAGCGCAAGCTGCTGCCAGAATTTGACGAGGAAGCCATCGAGCCACCACAGTCAAAAATTAAAGAAGCCGCCTGGCCGGATAGACGACCAGATGACAGGCCAAAAGCGACAAGCGGTGCCGCACTCAAGCCGACTCATCACCCTAGGAATACAGATGGCCCAGCCAGTCCGTTCTGGGCCAAAAAGAGGGCCCAGAAGCAACACAAGACGCCAAGTGTTGAAGACAGCGACACACCCAAATCTGGGCGCCAGACACCCACTATGTTTCACCAATGAGGTCTTTGGATCATGAATTCCCAGCAGGTTTAAACCCATAAACATAGAGGCTTACAACGGAACAACCGACCACAGAGTGCGGATAGAGGATTATATACTACACATACACATGGCTAGAGGAGATGATCTCCACACCATAAAATATCTACCCCTCAAGCTCAAAGGGCCAGCTCGGCATTGGCTCAAAAGCCTCCCAGAAAACACTGTTGGAAGTTGGGAAGAGCTTGAGGACGCGTTTAGAGCAAATTTTCAAGGGACTTATGTCCGCCCTCCGGATGCAGACGATCTAAGTCATATAACTCAACAGCCCGGAGAGTCAGCGCGCAAATTCTGGAACAGGTTCCTTACCAAAAAGAACCAAATAGTCGACTGTCCGAACACGGAAGCCTTAGCAGCTTTTAAGCACAACGTCTGTGACGAATGGCTCGCCAGACACCTCGGCCAAGAGAAGCCGAGGACAATGGCCGCGCTAACAAGCCTCATGACCTGCTTTTGCGTGGGGGAGGACAGCTGGCTAGCAAGATGCAGCACCAGCGACCCGAGTACATCCGAGATCAGAGATGGAAACGGCAAATCACGGCGCAGAAAGGATCAGCGCCAGAATAAAGAAAAAGCCCAAAGAATACGGTGGTCAACGCCGGATTCAAAAGCTCGCAACCAAACAACAAAACACTGCCTCTTAAGGACAACAGTGATGAGCTATCCAACTAAAACAAAATTTTGGATCGGATATGTCAAATCCACAGTACCTCCGGAAGGCCTGCAAACCACACCCACCGAGATTGTTGGGTTTTTAAACAGTCCAGCAGACTCAATGCCGAACACAAGGGGCTTAACCCACCAAGCGAGGACGATGACGAACCCCACTAGCAGGGCACCGGAAAACAAAAGACTTTCCCACAAGAAGTCAAAGCAGTAAACTCACTTCATGTGATAATACGGAAAAACAATGCGGCACCCGCTATGATGGGTCTCGCACGGTCCACCCCAGCGGAACCTCGAGATTGGATGTCAAAAACAATCACTTTTGACCACCTGGATTATTCCAGAAATGTTCGAAATACAGGATGGACTGCTCTGATATTGGATCCCATAATCGACGGACTACAATTTACACAAGTCCTGATGGACGGTGGCAGCGATTTAAACCTGCTATATTCGAACACAATCCACAGATTGGGGATAGACCTTACTAAAATTCGACATAGCCGCACTTCCTTTAAAGGAGTGACGCCAGACCCTTACGCCAAGTGCACAGGCTCCTTATTACTAGAAGTTGTGTTCAGGTCACCGGACAACTTCCGACGCGAAAGGCTAATCTTCCATGTCGCCCCGTTCAAAAGTAGCTATCAAGCTCTATTGGGACACGAAGCTTTTGTCCGCTTTAATGCCATACCACATTACGCGTCGCTTACACTTAAAATGCCCGGTCCACGTGGCATCATTTCATTAAGAGGGTCATTCAAAGACCCCGTACACGGCTAGACGAGTCCGGCATAAATAAGCTAGGGGCTCCCTAGCCGCACACCCTTTCACAAGGGGCTGCACATATAAGCAATGATGAGCTAACATAGACTCCGCTTTATTCATTTATTAATACTTTTCATGCACTTTTTTGCATGATTTCCTTTCAAACTAAGTTCCTCTCTTTTTACAGATGAACAACATGCATACCCGTCTAGGATAATGGCACAACGGAGACACAGGCGCAGACGTGCAGTAGGGACCCGTTGCAAGGATTCTTTTCAGATTAAGACCCTGCGTAAACCTTTTTTACTGTCTCTTGTTGCTATAATCCCCCGGTTTCTCATTATAACCAGAGTGGAGACTGGCGTTTTGGCATCGGCCGCGTCAGAGGACCTCGCCCGTACCTGGACACTAGGGGCTTAGGGCATTGTTTTGCCCATTATTATAAAGACCGAACACCTTAGGGAGTGTTCGGCGTCTCGAGTTAGGCATTATATGCATCAGCTCCGAATCATGTCTTTGGTCAAATGTTGGGTTTGCCCGGCTCCTGTGTTTTGCTGCCTTACGTTCCGTATCATCGGCTAACGCGCACCGGAGAACTCTGCGATTGTGCCCCGCCGGGTTGGCGAGCACCTCGATGAAAAGCCAAAACCGATTGTCATGATACAGCGAGAGACTGGTCAACCACTCGATCGACCACCGGAATGTTTAGAATTCCTCCACTTTGACGAAGGACCGTTTCCCGGTCAGGCACACACGCGCCCCGAATTCGGAGAGCGCGGTGCCCCCAGGGGCTATATCGTAGTCCCACCCTCGAACTCCAATGGCTAAGTGAAAGTGATAAAGCATTATAGTCCGGTTGCCTCGTTTGCTACGCTACCACCTCCTTAAACAGGACCGAGACGTCGGATTAAGTGTGAAAATGCGCTATTTTTGCGAACACCCCCGCACCTTGTGCGTGGGGGCTGAAGCCGACGACTGCCATCTTTCAGGTTATACATACGTATACATAAACGGCCGCACATGAGATATTTCAATACTTGAACGCACAAGTATAAAAAGCGCCTATATCATAAACATTGTTTTACAAAATAAAACGTTCATTTGAACGTGACATTTTTCGAGCATTGGGACTCTATTATACGAGCACCACGCAGAACTTCCCCAAAATAGTGCTCGGCGGGTAACCGGTTCTCATCCAAACCCTGGGTCGCAACAGCGGCAGCATCCATCTCTGTCCAATGTGTCTTCACACGGGCAAGTGCCATCCGTGCACCCTCTATGCAGGATGACCACTTCATCGCCTTGATATACGACACCGCCCCAAGAAATTGATGCAACAAGCCAAAATAGCTCTTCGGCTTGGGCCTATCCGGCCAGATATGAGTCACGATATCCGTCATGGCAAGCCCGGACAACCTATTCAGCTCAGCCCATTCGGCCAACCGATCGGTCAGCGGAAGTGAACGATCCGGACTATGGAATTGAGACCAAAACAGCTCTTCCGTCTTGTGATCCTTCTGGCTCCGGAAGTGCACAATGGCATCCGCCGCACTTGCCGCTAAGTCCATATAAGGATCCTCCGGACCCCACAACTGGCCAAGTTGAGCATACTTAGGATCCGTAAACCTTCGGCGCAGCAGAAAGGGCTTGCTAGCTACAATGTCTCCGGCTTGGCGCAGCTCCTCCTTTATAGCCCGCATTGCAGATCGGGCGTCCTTGGCTTCGGCGGTGGCCTTCCCCATGTCTTCTCGCTCCGATAGGCATTCCTTTTCAAGAGCCTCAGTGTGGCCGGTAGCATCTTTCAACTTCACGGCCATTTCGGCCATCTCTTCCCTGCTTCGGCAGTGTGCAGCCCTTTCGGCTTCTAACTCCTCGGCCGCCCTCAAGGCCGCCGCATTACTCCTTCTGGCTTGCTCCTGGACTTGAGCAAGTTCAGCCCGAAGGCTCTCCACAGCAGCAGCACCATCTGCGTCAAGCACAAATATTATAAGATATGGGCTTCGGCTCCCTTACTAGGTGACTGCGGGAAAAAAAATTATTACCTTGCGATTCGTCAAGTCGCCTGTTGATTAGCGCGATGTCCGCATCCGCAACGTCGAGTTGCCGCTTTAGTTCGGCAACTCCATTAGTCCGGCTGGCCCCCGGACGATCCGCCACCTGCATAGGAATGGCGAAGATTGAAACTTGCGATTTTGATCCTCGGCACACTGTCGCTTTCGACAACCTACCGAGTCTCAGGGGGTACTATCTATACAGGGCGCACTTCCATGTGCAAAACTGTCAAAAGGTGTGTCATTTTCACATACCTCAAACCCCGCCAGCAAACTTCTGACGGCATTATGCAATCCACTTTCGGCGGACGAAATCCTTCCAATCACCATATTCATCAATGCATGGTGATCTTCTGAGATGGACGCCCTCTCAAGCAGATCCTTCAGCTCCCCCGGCCGAACACTAGTCGGCGCCGAACTCTTCGGCTCTGCCGGGCTTGGGGATACCCTCCGTGATGACACTTCAGGCTCGTCCGCCCTATCCGAGAGCGCAGCAGACGGAGGCGTCTCGCTCTCCATCATCTCCGGACGAAGGTCCCCCGAAGACGAGCTCATCTAAGAAGGTCGGAGATCCGAACTACAAGGTAAAAACTTCGGTTATCCGCAGAAGCACAAATAGGGATGTCTCTTATCACCGAACTCCCTTCTTTCTACTTACGGCTTCTTTGGAGGCTGATTCTTTAGGGAGAGGCGTGCGGCGGGACCTCCCGGACGCAGGACCCTCTGGTGAAGACTTCTTCCCCGCTTAGGGGCTTTGGCCTCCGGATCTTTGGGGCGGTCCTCTTCTCCCCGGAGGAGGAGGATTCTCGATCCCCTTCTTCAAGAGCCTCCTTGGGTGAGGCGGTAGCTCCCCTATTATCCCCTTCGCCTTCTTCTGAAAGCGCAACCTCCAACATCCTGACCAGCATGGGATCCGGCATGGTCTCTGGGAGGGGGGCCGGACACCGTATCAGCTTTGCTTGCGCTATCCATTCCTGTTAAGGGGCAACAGGTTAAAAGGCGAATCATAGAAAGACAAACAGATGGTATGTCCGGACTCGGAGCTACTTACTTGTGTATCCGGGCGATTGCAGCTTAGGCCGGCATCCTCGGTCAATTCCGGACACGCCACTCGTGGTTCAAAGAATAATTTGTACATCTCCACGGGTGTCATACCCATGAAGTGTTTAAGAATCCGTGGTCCCTCCGGATTAAACTCCCACAGCCGGAGAGGGCGGCGTTTGCAGGGCAGGAGACGCCTAATCAACATGACTTGCATTACCACAACCAGATCGATCTCCCTCGCTTGGAGGTCTCGAATCCGGCCCTGCAGTAGGGGCACGTCCTTTGACGGCCCCCAATTGAGCCCTTGGTTGACCCACGACATCAACCGTCGTGGAGGTCCCGAGCGGAACAAGGGCGGTGGCTTCTGCCTGCTGCCCTTCGGAGCGGTGATATAGAACCACTCCCGCTGCCACAAGCCAAGCTCCTCTTGGAAGGAGCCCTCGGGCCATGGGGCATCGGCCCTCTTGCTTACGGCCGCCCCGCCGCACTCTGCTTGACGCCCCCCGATCATCTTCGGCTCCACATTGAAGGTCTTTAGCCACAGGCCGAAGTGGGGGGTGACACGGCGAAAGGCTTCGCAGACGACAATAAATGCGGAAATATGGAGGATGGACTCCGGAGCCAAGTCGTGGAATTCCAACCCATAGTAGAACATGAGCCCTCTCACAAAAGGATCCGTCGGGAAGCCTAAACCCCGACGGAGGTGGGATACAAAGACGACATACTCGCCGGGCTCGGGGGTGGGGATGGCCTGCCCTTCGGCGGGCAACCTATGCAAAATCTCGTAGGATAGGTACTTGGCTTCTCGCAGCTTTAGCACGTCCTCCTCCGTGACGAAGGAGGGCATCCACCGGCCCTGAAGGTCGGAGCCGGACATTGTTGAAGGTCTGAAGCGCTCGAATCTGGGGCTCTGGGTGTTGGAACTTGGAGCAAGGAGAGGATTCGATGGAAGATTGAAGAAAAGAAATGAGCCTTGGTCCTATTGTAAAGAGGGAGAATACCAAGAGCCATCTCCGTGACCGTTCGGGACTCGCCTTCGATAGAGGAGGCGGCAAGGCGACGCGCGTTGGAATTACCCACGTCCGTATTGATGAGAATCCCGGAATAAGGGGAACACGATCTCTGCTTCGACAAGACGTGCCAAAGAAACCGCTTCGCTAAACGCGTTGAGGTGGTATAATAAAAACTGATTCAAGTAAAGGCTTGGTAGTGGCGTGATGTCATGCCGCGAAATACGTCAGCAGATTGAACTTGTGTACATATTATTCTCTCTACGGTGGAATGTGGAATTTATTTTGCAGAGCCGGACACTATCCTGGTGTTCACAATCTTCTATGGATTATTCGGAGGAGGAACCCGCCTTGCAATGCCGAACATTATCGCGCCCGGACTCATCGTCATTGAAGCCGGTTCAGGGCTCTTGAGGAGTCTGGACTAGGGGTGTCCGGACAGCGGACTATCATCGTCCGCGGGACTCCAAGACTATGAAGATACAAGATTGAGGACTTCGTCCGTGTCCGGATGGGACTTTCCTTGGCGTGGAAGGCAAGCTTGGCGATCTGGGATATGTAGATCTCCTACCATTGTAACCGACTCAGAATGTAACCCTCGCCCTCTCCGGTGTCTATATAAACCGGAGGGCTTTAATCTATGGGACACAACAACCATTACAACAATCATACCATAGGCTAGCTTCTAGGGTTTAGCCTCCTTGATCTCGTGGTAAATCAACTCTTGTACTACCCATATCATCAATATCAATCAAGCAGGAGTAGGGTTTTACCTCCATCGAGAGGGCCCGAACCTGGGTAAAAACATCGTGTCCCTTGTCTCCTGTTACCATCCGCCTAGACGCACAGTTCGGGACCCCCTACCCGAAATCCACCGGTTTTGACACCGACAAGGACCATGCATATGGCTTCCGCAACTATTTCGAATTCGTGCCGTACTAGGTTTGGAAAAGTTAACATTGACTCGATTGTTGTGCTATTTTGTAGGTCCTATGTTTGAATCCATCCAAAGTTTTCTCACTACCATGGTGTTCATCATATACATATGAAATTGTATTAAAACAATAGCGTGGACACCGTGAAATGTGACATCCATGTTAGAATTGGAGATCGCTATGTCACACACTCTAATTCAAATAACTCCTCATTAATTAATTTATAGTATCTCATTTCGAATGACTAATTATTTGCAAGGAAAACACGGGCATGGTAATACATACAGATTCGTTCGCAAAGTAAGAATATTCGTTTGCCTTCTCAAATGTAGGCGCACAAGGCAGACCAGGGTCATGTCGTGGTGGTCGCGTGTGTCCTACGGACGCTAGCACCCAGCCACGTAGCCCCTCCCTCCCCCCGCCCCAAAAAAAGAATGACGATAAAATAAGTTCATGCTTCCACGTTTCGGATTGAAATATATGGCGGCCCCAATTCCAGCCCTGAAAATCTCCCTTCTCCACCGTCCCCTTCTGCGCCCAGAGCGCTCAAATCCCTAATTCTCCGCCAACCCAAGCAAAGTTTGAATCGCCCCTCGTATCATCTCTTTCCCCACCTTTGTGCCGAACGACGACAACAAAGACGATGGTCGCGCTTCACCACCGCACCGGAGCTACCTCACCTACGCCCTTGTCCACCGCACCGGGTGGTCCACTGAGAACGGCGGCCGCCACAACCGACGTGCCTCACAGAAACCGACTTCCATCGCATCAGGTGCGCTTCACCGACATCGTCTCCCACCTCACCGGGGCTACTTCACCGAGCACATAATTGCACCTCCGCCCCCCAAGGTCGTTGGGGCTTCACCAATGGTCTTGTCTACCCCATCGTAGTGCTCTGCTGCCACTCAAGATCTGCATCCGTGCACGGCCAACCAATGCCAACGCATCACCCTCAACGGCTCTAAAGTGACCCGTGCTCTAGCTAGGCAAGCATGCCCAAACGCCGGCCTGAACTAGGTATGCACATATCACTCCCTTGTGCAATATTCCGATGATGTCTGGATATCCTTTCACTGCTATCTTAGCTTACATGCCTATGCAACTCTGACTTTAACTCTTATTTCTTCTGGAGATGTCATCTGAAACAAGCAAAACCAATTTTTAGCGAAGCATGAAAGCGCTACGGGATCTTGTACACATCCTGCACACCAGTATAACCTTGTAAGTACCTGTCCTCGGGTACAACAGCAAGGTCGATTCCTATTATTTGATGAGTCAATTGCATTGATGGTTCTAGAACTTGGCGCAAACGGTCACTTTGGTGCTAGAAGTTGCGGTGTACATCGAAGTGGTGCGAAAACTTGGCTCAAACGTGCAAATACGGTGCTAATCGTGTTGGTATACAGAATCTGCTATGACTAGGCGCGTGGATCCCATATCGACCACTAGACACGGAAGAAGGGTGTGTGGCCTGTTTTTATTTGAAACCCCTTGGAATATATCTTTTGCAAAAAAAGGTCCATATGGACGTTCCATTTTTCATCACTAACCAACGAGTTCCGTCGGTAAAAATTAAACAGGATAAATGGGAGTTCAGGACTTGAACACGCGACTACAGCACGAGAGTAAGCCTGTCCTACCAGTTCATTGTTCAGGTTACGACCTTCTGAATGAATAACTAACGTATTTGTATTTAGCAGGTTCTTTTTAGCAACATGTATTTAACAGGTACACATCTGAAGTTTGGATGGGCTGCAGATATTGTGGCCTATTTTACACAAGCTATTTTTTAAAGATATATTTATAAAAATTAAGTTATAAAAATTATGTTTAAATGTTTATGTGCTATAAATTTTATACAAACAAACCATGATTAGTAAAAAAAATTGAAATACACATGCATGTACTATATAAAATATCTAGTTAATACAGAAATTTAAAATGCATATTAAATAAAAACAATTCATGTGTTATTTTCAAAACAATGGTATATTTATTTTAAAAATACCATACACGCCAACAAAATAAATTATTTTTAAAATATGTTCTGTATTATTTCAAACACATTTGTATATTTAAAATAATATTTATGAATTTTAAATATATTTATAAATTTAAAATTGTACAACTTCTTTTAAAATTAGATTTAAAATATTATTTTATTACATAAAAATTTCAATAATTATAAGCACATTTGTATAGTTCAATTTTAATAATTTAAAATATACATAAGTTATGTGTAAAAATATACTATTAAAAATGTTGGTATGGATATTTAATCATGTATAATATTAAAACATATCTTGTTTTTGAATGTAAGTCATTAATAAAAATATACACTTGTGAATAATTATAGTTGTTAAGTAAATGTTTGTATTCATCATTTTAAAATTTAAATATAAGCCATGAGTGTATCCTTTTTTTGTATTCATTAAACATTGTATTTTGTATATAATACACATTTTAAATGTCCTTATTAACTAAATAGTGTATATATATATATATAAGGGTATATATTCCATTGTTGTTTATTTACAAAGTATTGATAACAAACAAATATTGGAACATAGCTTTTATTACTTACGTTTTAAAATATCTTATAAAAATAGCTTGTGCAAAATGGGCTGTAATATCTGCAGCCCACTTAAGCTCCACATGCGTCCTTCCTGATATTTATAATGTTCTGATCATCAGAGAACTAATCAATGTCTAGGTTGAAGTGGCTAGCCCGTTGTTTTGGTAAGCTGTGGCCGTGGGATTGAAACCTGGGTGAAATCTTTTTCTCTTAATATTGACAGGTGGGACCCACTGGACATATAGAGAGGAAAAATGCCACGTCCAAATGGTCTTTTTTGCCAAAAATATATAATTTTTGAGGGGGTTTTCAAAAAAAATAATTCTGCCTGGTTCACAGGTTGACATCGGACTGCATG
Source organism: Aegilops speltoides (assembly GCA_021437245.1). Lineage (NCBI taxonomy): Eukaryota > Viridiplantae > Streptophyta > Magnoliopsida > Poales > Poaceae > Aegilops > Aegilops speltoides. The sequence continues at coordinate 144,141,240 of CM038141.1, forward strand.
CGCCTAGTCAGCACAGATTATGTATACAAAACGGGATATGCACTGTACTTGCACAACCAAGCCAAGTTTTTACACCACTTCAACGTATACCGCAACTTCTAGCACCAAAATGACCATTTACGCCAAGTTCTAGCACCACCGGTGTAATTGACTCTTATTTGATCAACAATTCGCCGTGTCAAAAATGCAGAGGGGGATGCAAGGAGCACAAGGCCTACACATCCAAGCAAGTGGTAACATGGACTTGTGCAAGGAACATCCCAAGCGCAAGCAGAGGTGTAGTGAGCCTGTACAACAAGCTAGTGTAAGTCCATGTATTTCACTTAATTTGTACTGGCCTGCGTGTATGATTTGTGTGTAATGGCGGATCCACGAATTCAAGTTACCAGGAGCGAAAATTTAACTTAAAAAATATGAAGGCACTTGCACTCCGGAAATCAACATAACTTGAGAAATGTGAAGCTACATTCACTTTGAAAACCAGCTTATGATCCAAAGTAGTTCCAGATTATAAAACACTAAATGATGTAAGCACCAAAAAACACAAAATGGAACATGGTGTACAAGGACTACTAACATGGTCTGTGCCTGCTTGAATTATTCGTTCTTTGGCTGAAAATATCAAAGTGTAATTGCACCTATAACCAGTGTGCAAACTACATATCAATATATCTATACCGCACAAGTATGTCAATAGTTTGAAACAATAGATTAGAAAAGTATTTATGCTACGTTGTCATGATACGGGGACTTTCTGGTAGATGGCCTCGATGTTTCCTCAAGCCATGAAAATGTACTATAATTTTCTTGTCATCAATGCCTGCAAATCTCTATGTCTCTATCAATATAGCAGATCATCATTAGACACTAAATCCTTCAATGAGAGCTTACAAAATGCTTGCATTAGATCCCTCAGTAGACACTATATGTTCATCACCAGGATCATGTAAAATGTTTGCATCAAATCCTTCACTAGCAGTCTGTTCAGTAGACACTTAAGGCTAAAGAACAACATGAGCTTGTATGTTTGCACCGAAAACGTGATTAGATACATCAGGTTCAGTCAATTCAGTACTGATTGGGGGAGTTATAAAATAAGCATAAATTGGTTTCATTTTCTCATAGATTCCCTACATACAAGAAGTTGTACAACACCGTCAGGTTTAACTATTGGCTAAAAATGGAACAGTTGAATTAGATATAATCACGGATGTGATGTACACCTTATTCGCATCTTTGCTCTTGCAAGTTGTATTTGTCCGTTCGCAAGCTCGATGCCATGCACATGTGCCGCTTGCCTCCCACGAGCTACACCGAGTTGGATCTTCATCTTCTTGTCCTTCCATTCGCTTGAAGCCCGGCGACCGGCGTCCAATGAGGGTGCGAGGAAGTCCTGTGTCGGTCTATCCACCAGCGCCTAGGTTAGGAGCGAACCAAACTGGAGGCTGGAGCAAACGAATTGGGATTTTTCCTGCTGTCGATCTATGTGGGAGGTGCTCGTTTGTGTCGCGAGCCTGCTAAAGGGCCTGCCTTGCACTTACGTTATTGACCCATCCGAATTGAAATGTTTTTCTTCATTTTTTACATTGCCTGCTCGTGTGTTGGGATGAACAAAACTATCCTGGGCCAACCTGGACGACTCAAACTAGGTGCACACTTTCTAGCCACCCGAGGCGGCCACCCTGTGACAGCCTGATATTTGGCCCTTTCTTTTTCTTTTGTTTTTCCGAGGTTTTTGCCTGAGTTTTTCTTTTTCGTGGCTTTGTGGTCTAGAAACTGAAGAAGATGCCCTCTTCTTTGCTTCCAGAGTGGCTTGTCATTCCCAAATCTTTCCCTAGACCCTGTCATTTCCATCCTAGCCCAAATCCTAATATTCTATTATTGGGAATATTCCTTTTCTATTAAAGGAATAACTCAAATTGCCCTAGGTTGTGAAGCAACCTATATTTCCCTCACTCCTAAAATTCCCAAATAATTCTCATAAATTTTTTGGGTCATGTCTTCATCAAATATGGCAAAACTTTTCATTGCCATGTTCAAAAATAATCCCCCAATAGTCCTTTTTCTATTCTGCCCTAAATGGCACTTTGTGAAGGAAGTGTCATTTATATTTTTCCTAGTGGCTCACAACATTTTTGGGCATGTTTATATGTCCAAATAATTGCCCCATGCACAAGGTCAAATTTATTTGCCTAGCCAATCTTCCTCAGTTATTTTTCAAACTTTTTGTCAAACAGAAAGCTTTGTGAAGGAAGTACTAGCTAGGAGTATCCAAATGATATGAACTTTTGCACACTCCTTAATGTGCTCATATTAACCCCCTCCACCCATTTGCAGCCCCATCCAATCATCTATGTGAGCACAGGACCAAATCTTTGATTCTAGCATTATTTTCAGGTTGTGAAGCAAGTGTATTTTATATTGCTTCAAAAATCTTGATAAATTACCAGATCATTCTTATACCCATAAATCAACTCTCCACCCAATTTGGCATCATTCCATTGATCCATTTGATCACCATAATTATTCCAAGTTTCTGGACAGAAATGATGTTTGTGAAGCAAGTGCCATTTTGGCTTGTCCATTTTGCATGAGCTTTTTACAGTATCTTTATATGTTCATATGATGAGGATTTGCCAAGTTGAATCCCATTCCACCACTCCATGTGAGTGCACCATCATGATCTAGTTTCTGGACCATTTTGGTGAATTGTGAAGCAACTGCAGTAAATATTGGTCCATTTCTTCCCAAACTCTCCAGGACTGTAGTCCTTCCTAGCATAAACACCCCAGACATAACACTTGACACATAGAAGCTCCCTGTTGATCACACTGAGCTGACAAAGTTTACTGCAGTAAACTTTAGAGCTCACTAACCTTTTAACCACAGCCGTTTTCACCAACCTACCACCTCAGTTGAAACCAACCTTCGAAGAACTTACCACTAGAAAACGTTTGCTAACCCGTGGCCTCTTCTTCATGCCAGTGCACGCGGTGACCATGACAATGGCGTGCCTGTGCACGCGCTGTGTGCAGTGGCCGCGTCCAGTGGCTATTTGTGCTGGACCCCCTCCCCCTCTCGCTGTCTTCGCGCTCGTGAGCATGTCCCTTGGCTTCCTCTCATCGTCGCCGTTCCCCTGGACCCCTCTCCCCCTCTGTCCTCCTCATTGACGCTCGCCGCCGAACACCCACGGGCACACTGCGGCTGACCGAGCTTTAGTGGTGCTCAGCTTCTTCCTCTGCCCCTCCCTTGGCCATCTCTTCCCCGTGAGCTCTCCCCTGTGCCCTCCCCGTCGTTTGCCCCCGAGTTTATGCGCGCGAGCACGCGTCTGCGGTGCCGGACACGCGTCCGCGATGGTGACAGCTCGGCCCTCTCGCTCCGCGGCTATTTAAGCCCTCCCCGAGCCTCTCTGAGCTCACCACTCGCCTCCCCTCACCCCTCTGGTCCCTCCTAGCTACTCACCCAAGCTGGAGAAGCTCTCTTGCCCCCCCCCCTTTGCCGCCATGGCCGCCGCCTCAGCTAGGCTAGATTAGCCCAAAGCCAAGCTTCCCCCTCCTCTTCTCCACCTCAAGTAGGCCCCCCCCACTCCGGCGGTCCGCCCTGCCTCTTCTCCCTCTCGCCGGAGTGCCCGAGTGGTCGTGCCCCCAAGTCAACCGCCGCCGGAGCCGGTTCTGTCCCCTCTTCGTCATGGCCACCCCGCTCCTCTCCGGCGTCTCCTCTGCACGGGATGGATGCGGCAGGTCACACCGAGCCCACTGGTGGCCTCCCTTTGGTCGGAGGTGGCCTGTGGCGTCGGAGACCGTCGTCGGAGCTCGCCCCGTCCTCTGCTCTGCGGGCGGGCGAGCGGTTGAATACGACGACCACGCCCAGGGACCGCACCTGCCCGCGGGCCTCGCGTGTCAGCCTCACAGCGTTGACCCCGCTCGGTGCCCATGTGGATAAGTGGAGGCGTATTTCCCATAATACGCTTTCCTTTTTCTATTTTGGCCCAGTCTATAAATAGTTTCTTTGCAGATAGGTCCCTGGCAGAAAAACATCCACAACTTTTTATCCGTAACTCCAAATGAGGTGATTCCAAAGCCTACTTCTTCGTTTCATCGAGCCCTTTCTGTTGGTGGCACTTTCACTATGGTTTGACACTGTGAAAATGACCATTATGGCCTTGCCCTTATTCAGCCCTCTCCTAGAGAGAACATTTTTCGGCGATTCGTTCCGCGAGTTTCTCGCACTTTCTCCCGATGGTTTCTTCCACCCCAGGCAAGCCACAATACCCACTTGCACGATAGTCATTCAGTAGCCATGGTTTTCAACTTGAATCTTTATTAAATGTTTGCTTGTTGAAAACATGGTTATCGTTGTTCTGGTGATGTTTAGATTTGCATGTTCACTTTTGTGCTATGTTGTCTTGTACTCTGTTATCATGTTATACCTGCTAGTATTTCCTTTCATATGTTTATGCTTGCTAGTAGTACTTGTTGATGTTTTTGATGGTCATGCTAGTCAGTATGCCATGCTCAGTGGATATGATTTATTGTTGATATGGTGGATAGTTATGTGATACCCTCATGATTATGTTGATATCATGTTCATGCATTTTATCATGGCTCGGCATATTTGCATTCAAGTTAATTGGATTAAGTTGAACTTGAACAAGTGTTGGCTGAGTCATGGTGCCGCTGAATCGATGCTGACCAGTGCAACCACGCTTACCGGTATGGGACGGTCCTAACTGGGTCTATTGTCATGCCTCTCACCGGTGCCTCCAACGAGGGAAGGTTATGGGCGCGCGCTACCCTGATCAGGTAGGCGGACATAAGCCTTGTGTGCCTGTTGTTGTTTTTATGTGCACATGTTCGCATTTGGGACGGTTTATTGTTTTTGGCCACGACGGTGGTCGTTGTGTCTTGAGGTAGACACGGGGCCACCCATGACTTAACCCTGTGGGGAGTGAGTCAGAGTGGCCGGGAGAGTGTCATGGCAATAGATCGGTTTTGTCGGAACGTCGTTGGTCCACCCGAATGGGAGTGCGAGGCCATGGGTTCCGTAGTGTGGGTACAGTGTACTAACCTCTGCAGAGTGTATATTAAATCTATCGATAGCCGCTCCTGCGGATAATGACCCAGTTCGAAAGTAGGGTACACCATGAGTCAACAGTAGTAAGAAGAACTTGATTAATGACAACTCGTGGTTGTGATCGCCGTAAGGATCACGGTTTGGGACCAAGTGTTGGTCGTGGTTATGATCGCCGTAAGGATCACGGTGGTATCGAGGATATAGAGTTGTTGTATATTTGTGATGTTGTGCGAGAATCGTGGGTAAAGATTGAGCTCCTTGTGGTCATTTACTGATTGCTACGTTATTGTTTATACCAAGCTTGATTTGATCCTGAGATGATCGTGTGATGTCCGAGGTTGGTAAGTGATGCATGTGACAGTTACCAAGTAACCCGAGCAGGATAAGTAGTGCATGATAGTGTCATCATGTTGCATGCTAGTATTGTCGGATTAATATGTTCATGCCATGTTCATGTTGTGTTAGCCGTGTTATGTTCATCTTTTTATGCTATATTGTTCTGATGATATCATGATAATTCCTGTTTAACCTGTAATTGCCATGCTGTTGTTTGTCTTGAATGCTTCTGGTTATTGTGAGCTTGCAAGTACATTCAATGTACTGACCTGGCGTGTCATGCCAGATTTGATTGCTTGCTTGTCATGGTTTCCGTTTGTGCGAGCTAGGATAAGCGTTCTAGCTAGAGTCCCTGCGGAGTGGAGTTCACCACCGTCGTCGTTTTTCCGCTGCTAGAGTTCTTCCGCTGCATCGTGTTGTTCTGCTGCTTGCATAGAGCAACAGTTGCAGGCATAGTATCGCCGTGCTGATGTAACCTTTGTACCCAAATAGATTGTAATAAAGAGTTGGTTTGTTCTATGCTGAGCAGTGCCGTATTCCAGAAGACTTCATGTCGATCTCTGGGCTGGAATACGGGGCATTCTGGTTTTCTCTGAGCCGGGGTGCCACAGGCTTGGTATCAGAGCAGGTCTGGCTGTAGGACACCCTAGACCGCGCGAACGTTACATATCGGTAGTATAGAGTCTAGCTTGTTTATTGCATTTGGTTGCTGCATTTGTTTGTTGCATAGCATGCATATAGCCTTAGTTGTGATAACGATTTATCTGGTGAGTGTAGCTGGCGTCGGTTCGGGTCCACTACAACTCAACCTTTGCATTTCTCCAGTTCCTTTTATTTCGGTGTTTGGTGTCATTTCTGTCCCAGCAGAGTGATGCTAAGTGATCCCAACATTGTTTGCCAAAAATGGTGCTCAGGTATCGCACTGATTTCTTTCTTTCAGACCCGTCTATCATTTCGGTGATGGACATGTTTCTATCCCGGATTGTTATTTTATTTTGTTGTATTGGCAACCCTTAATGATCTTAGTTATCAAGAAAGGGCAATGTCAGCAGCCTCAGTTTTCCCCGCTATCCTATTTCTTGGACGAGTACGAATATTTTTCCGCCCGCTTGATAAAATGTAGTTGCGACTTTCATGTCCCACTACATGATTACCGAGTACGTCCTCGCCTCTGATCTAGTCCAGGTTTCTATTTGGCTAAGCTAGCACTTGGTGTAGCCCTGTTTACACCGATCCTTCCACACATTTATTCATCCTCGTGCACATCGTCACAGTATGCTAGATCGTAGAACCGGAGATCCCGCGAAATTTGTGTGCTTAAGTAGGCATGCATATTGTGTGACTAGCAGTAATATGTGATGATTGCTTGATTAATTATCTTAGTAGTATGCTTGTGTGCTCTTGTTTTAGTCGTTTCTGTTGTTCCTTTCTTTGGGCCTTCGATGTTACAAATTTTTCCCCTATTAAAGTTGCTCGTTAGCCAACACTGGACCCGAAGAGTCAGCAAGAAATGCATATATTTGGAAACTCAGCTAAATAGAATGGAATTATCAGCTGACTGCAGTGACATTGGGAATATCTTGTCTAGATGCAAAAGAAATCCTGGATGGATCGTCAGTATCAAGTTTGCATTAGCATGCACTCATCACAACAAAATGATTAATTCAGCAAGAAGGTAAATTGTGTGCAAGGTTGACAGAATATTATCAAAGGTATGGCCCAGATAGAAGTTTAATTTTTTGTTGAGGATGATTTTGGAACTCGATGTACTTGGAAGCAAGCAAAAAATATGGCATATACTCCGAAAGGAAAATAGTCCTGCAAAACCCCGTTTCATGCAAGAAATCAATAGCAAAAATCTTCAGATGGTTATATATGTGGAAATCAGTCCGCATATCACAATAAGAAGCTTCTGGTGTAAGCAACCCAATCTTCCCTCGCAAAATACCAGAGAAGTTTCCAAGGCAAGATTCATCTATCTTCCTCGGTACGATACATGGATGACTTCTCGCGCAAGATACTCTGTCTTCTTTAGTAAGCAACCGTGAAGACTTTCCGCATAAGGTACCGAGTCTTTCCCCAGCAAAGTCTTTAAGGGGGTAAGCTTCTGAAGCACGATACCCAATCTTCTTCAGCAAGTTGTCCGATGAAAGTTTCGAGCACAAGCCAACAAATATTCCCTAGTAAGACATTGGTACAAGGTAGTACACTGTGAATTGACAGCATATGGCAATGAATCCCAAGAATCAAGTCCTCAACATTTTGGTCAGAATCAAGAATCATTCAGAATACACGTCTGTCTCGGAATCAGATCCTCATATATATGCAATGAGCATACCATCAAGATCTTACAAGTCACTCGGATGAGGATCTGATAACCACGTGAGGATGATTAAGAGAAGAAAGCCAGTATACACCGCAGTGTGACAAAGGATTATGAGGATTGACAACATCAATGAGCTCCATACAAGTAATGGTGAACTAGAAAATGATCCTGATGAGCCCTTGTCCCCTTTTCTCCAATGACGGCACCACGCCTATGATCTAAGCTATTTCTTGCTATCCGGGGTGGATGCCGATTTTTATTTCTCTCTTCACCAACTGTCACGAGTTCGAATTGCTTTTCGGCCGTCTCGTACAACTGTTGAGTTTCTTTTTGTGACAGTATCCCTGTAGCTTCTTTTTGGCTATTTTAGGGAGCTGCCACCTTCTTCTTATCGACCCGGTCTCATGCTCTGAGCTGCTTTTCGGCCGTCCTGAGCCGTGGTAGAGTTATTTCAGTAATATCCCAGATCTGGGTGGTAAAGACCGTTCTGGTGGCTACTGATTTATTTGCTGATTTTTGCAAGGGTTTCGGATGATGATTTCCCAACAATCAAAACTTGAGAGGTGTTGAACCTGCCATTTAATGGGTTACCCTATCAGAAGAATGAGGATAAACTACAATTGCTGAAAAATTGCACCGACAGTACCTATGGTCATATAAAGAAGCAATATGACCCAGCTCTTTCAACCAAAGGTCTAGACCAAGAAAACAATAATGAAGGAGCAAGACTAGTGATGCAGGTATGAAAATTGTACACGACCCCCATGGTGCAGATCCCCCGGACAGTCTAAGTCAGTATTGATCCACATGGATATGCCTACAACATGTGTAATTGGCATGAGGAATAACAATCTGGAAGCCTGAGTCCTCACATATATGAATCATCATGGATAGCCTTTTGTGAACAAAAATTTTCCGCCAGAACCACCGTCAGCCAAGTCTGCAGATATTATCATACAGGCCAAACCCTTTATGCTGGACGAGACAAGAGACAACCAAATATTTGGTACGGATCTAATGCTCACGACAATGGAACCAGTTAAGATGATTCAGAAACTTCTGCGATGAGTCAGAATCTGTCAGGAAACGGTTATGTTTTAACTCACTGTTTGGAACCCAAAGGACTTGCATTTAGTGGAGAAACACAATGCAATGAGTCAGACCTTGAGTTTTCATCAGAAAAATCTGATCAACAATACATGAAAGGTTGTCACTGCCGGGTGGCACACCCAGCGGAAATCACTTTTGGATTTGTGAGATGGACATATATTTCAGTCATGATAATCAAATCACACTCAGCTAGTCAGCAGATCTAAAAATAAATTGGAGCCTATATAAGCATGAACAAGCAAGGTAAGATCTGTTAGAAGGAGGATACAGCGAATCAAACCACCCCAGGTCCAGCCAGATAAAAATTTAATGCGAACAACAATAAAGGAAAAAGGATACCCGAGTTGGAAACGGTATCCTTAAGTCAGAATATTCATACTAGTTCCCTGAGCAACCAAATCTCAAGGACGAGATTTCTTTAAGGGGTAAGGTTTGTGACAGCCTGATTTTTGGCCCTTTCTTTTTCTTTTGTTTTTCCGAGGTTTTTGCATGAGTTTTTCTTTTTCGTGGCTTTGTGGTCTGGAAACTGAAGAAGATGCCCTCTTCTTTGCTTCCAGAGTGGCTTGTCATTCCCAAATCTTTCACTAGACCCTGTCATATCCATCCTAGCCCAAATCCCAATATTCTTTTTATTGGGAATACTCCTTTTCTATTAAAGGAATAACTCAAATTGCCCTAGGTTGTGAAGCAACCTATATTTCCCTCACTCCTAAAATTCCCAAATAATTTTCATAAATTTTTTGGGTCATTTCTTGATCAAATATGGCAAAACTTTTTCATTGCCATGTTCAAAAATAATCCCCCAATATTCCTTTTTCTATTTTGCCCTAAATGGCACTTTGTGAAGGAAGTGTCATTTATATTTTTCCTAGTTGCTCCCAACCTTTTTGGGCATGATTATATGTCCAAATAATTGCCCCATGCACAAGTTCAAATTTATTTGCCTAGCCAATCTTCCTCAGTGATGTTTCAAACTTTTTGTCAAACAGAAATCTTTGTGAAGGAAGTACTAGCTAGGAGTATCCAAATGAGATGAACTTTTGCACACTCCTTAATGTGCTTATATTAACCCCCTCCACCCATTTGCAGCCCCATCCAATCATCTATGTGAGCACAGGACCAAATCTTTGATTTTGGCATTATTCTCAGGTTGTGAAGCAAGTGTATTTTATAAATCTTCAAAAAACCTAATAAATTACCAGATCGTTCTTATACACATAAAACATCTCTCCACACAATTTGGCATCATTCCATTGATCCGTTGGATCACCATAATTATTCCAAGTTTCTGGACAGAAATGATGTTTGTGAAGCAAGTCCCATTTTGGCTTGTCCATTTGGCATGAGCTTTTTACAGTATCTTTATATGTTCATATCATGAGGATTTGCCAAGTTGAATCCCATTCCACCACTCCATGTGAGTGCACCATCATGATCTAGTTTCTGGACCATTTTGGTCAGTTGTGAAGCAACTGCAGTAAATATTGGTCCATTTATTCCCAAACTCTCCAGGACTGTAGTCCTTCCTAGCATAAACACCCCAGACATAACACTTGACACATAGCAGCTCCCTGTTGATCACACTGAGCTGATAAAGTTTACTGCAGTACACTTCAGAGCTCACTAACCTTTTAACCGTAGCCGTTTTCACCAACCTACCACCTCAGTTGAACCACCCTTCGAAGAACTTACCACTAGACAACATTTGCCAACCCTTGCCTCTTCTTCATGCCAGTGCATGCGGTGACCATGACAATGACGTGCTTGTGCACGCGCTCTATGTGTAGTGGCCGCGTCCAGTGGCTGTTTGTGCTGGTCCCCCTCCCCATCTCGCTGTCTTCGCGCTCGTGAGCATGTCCCTTGGCTTCCTCTCATCGTCGCCGTTCCCCTGGACCCCTCTCCCCCTCCGTCCTCTTCCTTACCGACGCTCTCCGCCGAACGCCCACGGGCGCACTATGGCCGACCGAGCTTTAATGGCGCTCGGCTTCTTCCTCTGCCCCTCCCTTGGTCGTCTCTTCCCCGTGAGCTCTCCCCTGTGCCCTCCACGTCGTTTGCTGCCGAGTTCATGCGCGCGAGCATGCGTCCGCGGCGCCGGACTCGCTTCCGCGGCGGTGACAGCTCGGCCCCTCGCCCCGCGGCTATTTAAGACCTACCTGAGCCTCTCTGAGCTCACCACTCGCCTCCCCTCACCCCTCTGGTCCCTCCTAGCTACTCACCCGAGCCGAAGAAGCTCTCTTGCCCTCCCTTTGCCGCCATGGCCGCCGCCTCGGCCCGGCTAGATTAGCCCAAAGCCAAGCTTCCCCCTCCTCTTCTCCACCTCCAGTAGGCCTCCCCCACTCCGGCGGTCTGCCCCACCTCTTCTCCCTCTCGCAGGATTGCCCGGGTGGCCGAGCCCCCAAGTCAACCACTGCCGGAGCCGGTTCTGTCCCCTCTTCGTCATGGCCACCCCGCTCCTCTCCAGCGTCTCCTCTGCGCGGGGATGAATGCGACAGGTCACTCCGAGCCCGCCGGTGGCCTCCGTTTGGTCGGAGGTGGCCTATGGCGCCGGAGCCCATCGCCGGAGCTCGCCCCATCCTCTGCTTTGCGGGCGGGCGAGCGGTTGAAGACGACGACCGCGCCCAAGGACCCCTCCTGCCCGCGGGCCCAACATGTCAGCCTCACAGCGTTGACCCCGCTCAGTGCCCATGTGGATAAGTGGAGGCGTATTTCCCAGAATACACTTTCCTTTTTCTATTTTGCCCCAGTCTGTAAATATTTTCTTTGCAGATAGGTCCCTGGCAGAAAAACATCCACAACTTTTTATCCGTAACTCAAAATGAGGTGATTCCAAAGCCTACTTCTTTGTTTCGTTGAGCCCTTTCTTTTGTGTCACTTTCACTATGGTTTGGCACTATGAAAATGACCATTATGCCCTTGCCCTTATTCAGCCCTCTCCGAGAGAGAACGTTTTCCGGCGATTCATTCCGCGAGTTTCTCGCACTTTATCCCGGTGATTTCTTCCACCCTAGGTAAGCCACAATACCCACTTGCATGATAGTCATGTAGTAGCCATGCTTTTGAACTAGAACCTTTATTAAATATTTGCTTGTTGAAAATATGGTTATCGTTGTTCCGGTGATGTTTAGATTTGCATGTTCACTTTTGTGCTATGTTGTCTTGTACTCTGTTATCATGTTATACATGCTAGTATTTCCTGTCATATGTTTATGCTTGCTAGTAGTATATGTTGATGCTGGTGATGGTCATGCTAGTCAGTATGCCATGCTCAGTGGATATGATTTATTGTTGATATGGTGGATTGTTATGTGATACCCTCATGATTATGTTGATATCATGTTCATGCCTTTTATCATGGCTCAGCATATTTGCATTCAAGTTAATCGGATTAAATTGAACTTGAACAACTGTTGGCTGAGTCATGGTGCCGCTGAATCGATGCTGACCAGTGCAACCACGCTTACCGGTATGGGACGGTCCTAACTGGGTCTATTGTCGTGCCTCTCGCCGATGCCTCAAACGAGGGAAGGTTATGAGCGCGCGCTACCCTGATCAGGTAGGCGGACATAAGCCTTGTTGCTTGTTGTTGTTGTTATGCGCACCTGTCCCCATTTGGGACGGTTTATTGTTTTGGGCCACAACGGTGGTTTTTGTGTCTTGAGGTAGACACGGAGCCACACATGACTTAGCCTAGTGGGGAGTGAGTCGGAGTGGCCGGGAGAGTGTCATGGCAGTAGATCGGTTTTGTCGGAACGCCGTTGGTCCACCCGAATGGGAGTGCGAGGCCATGGGTTCCGTAGTTTGGGTACAGTGTACTAACCTCTACAGAGTGTATATTAAATCTATCGATAGCCGCGGCTGCGGATAAGGGCCCGGTTTGAAAGTAGGGTACACCATGATTCAACAGTAATAAGAATAACTTGATTAATGACAACTCGTGGTTGTGATCGCCGTAAGGATCACGGTTTGGGACCAAGTGTTGGTCGTGGTTGTGATCACCGTAAGGATCACGGTGGTATCGAGGATACCGAGTCGTTGTATATTTGTGATGTTGTGCGAGAATTGTGGGTAAAGATCAAGCTCCTTGTGGTCATTTACTGATCGCTACGGTATTGTTTATACCAAGCTTGATTTGATCCTGAGATGATCGTGTGATGCCCGAGGTTGGTAAGGATGCATGGGAAGGTTACCAAGTAACCCGAGCAGGATAAGTAGTGCATGATAGTGTCATCATGTTGCATGCTAGTATTGTCGGATTAATATGTTCATGCCTTGTTCATGTTGTGTTAGCCGTATCATGTTCATCTTGTTCATGCTATATTGTTGTGATGATATCATGATAATTCCTGTTTAACCTGTAATTGCCATGCTGTTATTTGTCTTGAATGCTTCTGGTTATTGTGAGCTTGCAAGTACATTCAATGTACTGACCTGGCATGTCATGCCAGTTTGCAGGTCATGCTAGATTTGATTGCTTGCTTGTCATGGTTTCCGTTCATGCGAGCTAGGATAAGCGTTCCAGCCAGAGTACCTGCGGAGTGGAGTTCACCACCATCGTCGTTGTTCCGCTACAAGAGTTCTTCCGCTGCATCATGTTGTTCTGCTGCTTCCATAGAGCAACAGTGGCAGGACTAGTATCGTCGTGCCGATGACCTTTGTACCCAAATAGATTTTAATAAAGAGCTGGTTCGTTCTATGCTGAGCAGTGCCGTATTCCAGAAGACTTTATCTCGATCTCTGGGCTGGAATAAGGGGCATTCCGGTTTTCTCTGAGCCGGGGTGCCACAGGCCCATACCAGCCCCTACCGTGACGTCGCCCTTTTGCGTGTATGATTGGGGTAGTGAAAAATATTTCAGTGGCGCTTTTGATTTACCCATAGAATGGTTGAATTGCTCATTTCTATGAACTGAGTTCGCCAATATTGTGGAGGATGACAGTCTTTTCATCCTATTGTAGATTGCTTAGATCTCGATATGCCAAATGTAATCTCATGAAATATACAATAAAATCCAGTGTGATGTTTATGGCTACAACTAGTTTGACAACCCGTCCTCATATAACATATCAAGTACACACCATATTATCAGATTAACCATTTGACTTACCAATGCAGTGTGGGAAGAAAGAACTATTGGAACTGCGTATCCAAGCAGTTGACGCCATGGACTCCTTCATAGAACCTTGTAAGCAAAAAAGAAGCTAAAGTGTGCATGTACAAAGAGCTAGCATAAGTTCAGTTACCTACTTCTGAGAATTGTAGTTAGCCACTTATTGCAAAATTGTTCAATTATGTTGCTTGGCTTAATTTAGTTTCCCTACTGCAGGATGCTGCTAACGCGACACTACGATCAGAGACCCTTCGACGAAACTGTGTGCGATGCAATAATCGCAAACAGTGGTGTAAAAAACCGTCAAAAAGGTGCAAAACATTTGCGATGATGGATGCATCAATCATGGTTCAAATTTTGGTTGTGTGTGTGATGCAGGACATACAGTTTAGTTAAAATAACTATTTGCGATAAGGAGGAACAAAAGAAACAGACTGCCAAATGAAGGTGTGTGTGATATACAGCGTACGCTTCACTCGGATGAACTGTTTGTGATTAGGCAACACAAAAGAAACAGTTAGCTAGATCAAGGTGTGTGCGATATACGACATGCGGTTCACTCGGATGAATTGTTTGCATTGAGACAAGAGAACAGAAATGGTTCAATATAACAAGATGTGTGTGATACGCGGCAAACAAGTCTGTAATCAGAAATGTGTGCGAAGACCGATAATAAAACGTACGATTGCTTCTAATAAGACGTATGTGATATGCTCTATCTACACAACATCTATTGGCCATTGGGGGATGGTTGGTCATCCTAATACGCCATAAGGATGCAAAGAGGCATCCTATATGAGCAAGGACTAGTTGTTCCACCAGTAGCTCATGTAAGAGAACTCTGAAGTTAAGTGTGCTCAGGCTGGAGCAGCCATCAGATGTGTGACTGGATGGGAAGTTGTGTCGATGTTAAATTAACTGGTAGGATGGGTCATATCTATCAAATTAAATGACTGATATGACCCATCCCATGAGTTAATTTAACCTCGAGGTCCTTGTTTTATATTTTTATTTTATTTTTTAACACATGTTAAAGGTCTACCGCATTACTTTTTGACAATGTGTATACGTGGCATATAGTTGATCCATCCAGCCTATTTGTGATGGAATAAGCCGTGTGTGTTGTGGGCAAATGCTTGCTAGTGTACAACCGTTTGCGATTGATGAGTTCATCACCGACAGGTTCCCTAGTGTGGTCCGTGTTCATCTCATCATCATCTACTTCTTGTGCTAGCTCTATGTTCCTTATATGCTAAGTTTCCATTAATTGATGGCGTTTTATGAACACGCCGCCGTTTCGCGCCATTTCCTCACCTGTTTCCCCCACCCAGCGATATTGCGCATAAACCTAGGCGCGGCGTGATGCACGGAGGCAACAAGCACAACTTGTAGCACATCCACCTTTTCCAAGCATGCCAACCCACCAAAGCGCCGCCTCCGCCATCAACCTCGTCGACGAGGAAAACCAGAAGGCGCCACGGCCCGTCGAGGCCACGACACTCCCCGGCAACGTGATGGACGACGCCGTGATGCGCGTCATCACCAGGGTTGAGCAGACGCTTGGCACATGGTGCTTCAGCGCCGCGGATCAAGATAGGCATGTCAGCACCGAGAGGCTACAACTCGCTGCACAACATGATCGATGGCACGCTGCAGATCAAGCTAGGTGCGTCCGCACCGATAGGCTGTGGCTCGCCGCACGGTGAGACAGTTGGAGCACCGCAGAGCGAGAGGTGCGGTGTGCCGCACAGCAAGAGCGGATCCATCGGTGCTTGCCTGCTGTTGACAGGGCGTCACAGCTGGGTACACATCCCGTCACTACCCCCATTCCTCGCTAGGAGTGGACACAGGCCCTTTGTGCCGTACTTGCACCAGAGGCCGTCCGCGCCATACTTGCACCAGACGTCCGCCGTGCCGTTCGCATGGGTTACACCGTTCGCCTTGTCCACGGCCCGCTAGATGCCAAAGTGCTAGTCGGTAAGCTCGACTGCCTCCTTGGCCCAGGTGTCCACCTGGGCACAGTAGAGGATCATGGCCGTCGCATCCTCGAGGTAGTGACCTCTGATGAAATAGCCAACTTGGAGCTCGAGATCGCACTCTAGATGTACCGCGAGCGTGTCGACCGCTTGGACGAATGCCTGCACGAGTTCAGGCAGAGCCAAGAGCTACCGTAGGCAAGGGCTGCTGGTCATGGCCTCATGGGCGCGTTTTATTTTGTTGAGTCGTTTCGACGTGGATAGCTATGTATTCACAACAATCATATTATTCCTCTGTTTCAATGTGTGTACTTTGTTTTCTGTTCTTATATGTTTTGTTTCAATGTGTGTTTATATGCTTTCCATTTTGTATATGTGGAGATAACAGATAGATTGAAATTAGTATACAAAAATAGATAAAAAATGGAATTCATAATATATATAATATTAATTGTTCATTAGTTCATCACATAATATATATAATATCATCACATATACGTTATGATACTTAACTACTAGGTACAAAGCATAAAATTGAAAACAAACAATACTAAAACTAATAATCCCTCCTGGGGCCAGTATTCCGGCAGCCCCTTGCTAGCAGCTCCCTGGTGCGCGGTGTCTTCCCAGCGCGGAGGCAGTACTCCACCTCCTCTGCCTTGAAGTGCTTGACGTACCGATCTGCCTCTTGCAGGCGGACGAGTGCGAATGATCTTGCCATTTCTTTGGGAGCCCACCGGAGCTCCTCGTTGGTGGCACGCTGGAGCTTATCGACCCAGCTCCACGTAGCGACGAGGCGCCTAGCGCCTTTGGCCTTCCTCGCGAAGTACCTATCTTCGTACACCTCCTTCGCATGCCGACGCGCCCGCCCCCAAAACTCCGCCGCCTCGTTTTTCCAGGCGGCATCACGGGCTTCACAGGCCGCCTGGTACTTAGTATCCTCCTCCGCCATCTCCTTCTTGAAAGGCACTTGTCTGGCTTTCTCAGCCGGCGGCAGCGACTTCCAAAGACAAAGGTCGTACTGGCCCCAAAACCAATCCAAAGTTGGGGGGTCCGATGCAACCTCGTCTGGCGCCGCGTAGGTGTCCTCGTCGCTGCTCTTCGAGTGAGCATCCTCGGGGCTACGGATCCTCGTCGGTGCGTGGGCAGACCAGCAACGCCATGGCAGAGATTTGAGAGAGAGAGAGGGCGAGCAAGGGGAGGATCTAGATGAGAATGCAGGCGGGACGACATGAGGAAGGTAGTATTTATTGGCGGACGGAATCTAGATCGATGTGAACAGTACACACGCCGGTCACCGGAATTTACGAATACTGTAGTGTGAATTACACATGATTCCCGTTGCAAACATAATAGCTGACGGGTCCCAAAGCAGAATTGTGTCCGATTAATAACTCCCGCCACTCACCTTCCAAACCTCGAGGCACGAAATAGAGTGCCAATCATGTGGGGCTGGTTGTCTTGCTAGATTTTACATTTTCTTTTTTGAACACCAGATATTTACATCGTCTGATGATTTTTTAACTCGCACACAAGTACACATATATGATTTTTCAGACCGTTATGTTTAGCCGTTGTAGGTAGATGTATTTCCAATTTAAATTACGGTCATTAAATGGCTAGAAAATCACTTAAATGTTTTCAAAAGGTCAAATGACCACTGAAATTTTCCAAAGTTTCACATGACAGTTGTATTAGTGCACGTTACACGTAGAAATTTTTTGAAGGCCGTAAAAGGAAGCTATCTCCTGTTCGTCATGAAACATGCATTGTTCCCTCTCGGAACTACGAGCCTTCTAATGAATTGCTCCGGTTTGTGAGGGGTGGGTGTCCAAAGTTTCATCAAACTGGGCAATTTTTTTACCACATCATCTAGGTGGCATGAAATTACATCAAGCAAGGTTTCATGTTTTTCTGATCATTTTTTAATTTTTGGGAATTAAAATGCCATGGCACTCCATGCATGTGTCCACGCCGTGAGACCAATATGTTTGAAAATTCCTTCTAATTTACCGCACATGGAATTAACTTGCACACAATACACAAATATGATTTTTCAAACCGTTATGGTTAGCCGTTGCATGTACATGTAGTTCAAATTTCAATTATGGTCATTAAATGGCTAGAAAATTACTTAAATTTCTTTAAAAGGTCAAATGACCCTTGAAATTTTCCAAATAAGGACATGACAGTTGTATTAGTGCATGTTACATGTAGAAAATTCTTGAAGGCCGTAAGAGGAATCTATCTCCCATTTGTCAGCAAACATGCATTGTTCCCTCTCGGAACATTGAGCCTTCTAGTGTGTTGTTCCGGTTTGTTTGGGTTGTGTGTCCAAACTTTCATCAAACATGCCAATTTTTTTACCACATCATCCTGCTGGCATGACATTACATGAAGCAAGGCTTCATGTTTTTTGATCATTTTTTAATTTTTTGGAATTAAAATGCCATGGCACTCCATTCATGTGTCCATGCCGTGAGACCAATATGTTTGAAAATTCCTTCTAGTTTACTGTACATGGAATTAACTCGCACACAAGTACACAAATATGATTTTTCAAACCATTATGTTTAGCCGTTGCATGTACATGTAGTTCTAATTTGAATTATGGTCATTAAATGGCTATAAAATCACTTAAATGTCTTCAAAAGGTCAAATGACCCTTGAAATTTTCCAAAATTTGACATGATCGTTGTATTAGTGCACGTTACACATAGAAAAAAATTTGAAGGCCATAAGAGGAAGCTATCTCCCATTCGTCATCAAACATGCATTGTTCCCTCTCGGAACCACGAGCCTTCTAGTGAGTTGCTCTGGTTTGTGAGGGGTGTGTGTCCAAGCTTTCATCAAACCGGACAATTTTTTACCACATCATCTTGGTGGCATGACATTACATCAATCAAGGTTTCATGTTTTTCTAATCATTTTTTAATTTTCTGGAATTAAAATGCCATGGCACTCCATGCATGTGTCCATGCTGTGAGACCAACATGCTTGAAAATTCCTTCTAATTTGCTGCACATGGAAATAACTCGCACACAAGTACACAAATATGATTTTTCAAACCGTTATGGTTAGCCGTTGCATGTACATGTAGTTCTAATTTGAATTACGGTCATTAAATGGCTAGAAAATCACTTACATTTCTTCAAAAGGTCAAATGACCCCTGAAATTTTCCAAATTTATACATGACAGTTGTATTAGTGCATGTTACACGTTGAAAAAAATTAGAAGGCCGTACGAGGAAGCTATTTCCTGTTCGTTATCAAACATGCATTGTTCCCTCTCGGAACCACGAGCCTTCTTGTGAGTTGCTCCTGTTTGTGCGGGGTGTGTGTCCAAACTTTCGTCAAACAGGACATTTTTTTTACCACATCATCTTGGTGGCATGACATTACTTCAAGCAAGGTTTCATGTTTTTCTGATCATTTTTTTATTTTATGGAATTAAAATGCCATGGCACTCCATGCATGTGTCCATGCCGTGAGACAAATATGTTTGAAAATTCCTTTTAATTTGCTGCACATGGAATTAACTCGCACACAAGTACACAAATATGATTTTTCAAACTGTTATGGCTAGCCGTTGCATGTACATGTAGTTCTAATTTGAATTACAATCATTAAATGGCTAGAAAATCACTTAAATTTCTTCCAAAAGTTAACTGACCCATGAAATTTTTCAAATTTTCACATGACAGTTGTATTAGTGCATATTACATGTAGAATAAATTTGAAGGCCGTAAGAGAAGCTATCTCCCGTTCGTCATCAAACATGCATTGTTCCCTCTCGGAACCACGAGCCTTCTAGTGAGTTGCTTGGGTTTGTGAGGGGTGTGTGTCCAAAGTTTCGTCAAACATGCCAAAATTTTACCTCATCATCTTGGTGGCATGACATTACATCAACCAAGGTTGCATGTGTTTCTGATCTATTTTTAACTTTTTTGGAATTTAAATGCCATGGCACTCCATGCTTAATTGTGTCTTAGCCGTTAGACCAATATGTTTGAAAATTCCTTCCAATTTACCACAAATGGAATTAAATCGCACAAAAGTACACAAAATATGAATTTTCAAACCGTTATGGTTAGCTGTTGCATGTACATGTAGTTCAAATTTCAATTACGACCATTAAATGGCTAGAAAATTACTAAATGTCTGAAAAGGTCAAATGACCCCTGAAATTTTCCAAAATTTTATATGACAATTGTGTTAGTACTACAAATTTTCTCGTACATTTAAAACACCATCCGTTGCCACGTTACTCCAAATTGTCTTTCACAGCTAATAAAAAATATCTACAACATCACACATAGTTGTTTCCTAGGAACCGCCTGCGATGAAAATGTATGTGTCTATTTAAGTCTTCCTTGTTAAGCTTCCCCGGCTCGTCTGCTCCAGTGCCGGCAACCCCCGAATCCACAAATCTCGATCCCCATTCCCGCACTCCGTTCTTGCAAACATGACACCATGGAAATGCTTCGTGAAGGCCCGTATGATGGCCGCGTTCCCCCGAGCATCGCCGCCTGCGCCGAGAGCGCGTCCGCCTACTCCGAGAGTGCCGCCGCATCCGGATTGAGCGCGGCCACTTCCGTCGAGAGGGAAGCTACAGCAACCGAGACGGCTGTAGCTGCTGCTGCGATGGCGGATGCAAACGCCGAGAGCGCTCGAGCTGCCGTCCGTGCCACCGGAGTCGCCTTGGACCGGGTCGAGGCCATCCACGCCAAGATATTCCAGCCCACCTCAGAATCCAACATGCAACCCACATCCGAAAAGGCGGCGGTGGCCATGGAGCACCTGCTTCCTCATGAGGTCATCGAGTGGGAGCTGGAGATGCAGGAGGCGGCGGAGATCAGGAGCGCTGGGAGGAGGAGTTGCACGTGGCCCATGTCGAGGTTGAGAGGAGTATATCCATTGAGGAATTGGTGGTGGAGTACCAACGCGAGCTTTGGGACAACCACTACTACAAGTACTACAACCTTGAGGGCGGTGCCGAGGACAAGGACAAGGACGAGGACGCGGTTGACTTCAGCAGGGGGGACGCGGAGTCCACCAACAGCGGCATGTCGCCATGACAAGTCATCGACGTCTCATCTCACACCGGCGATGCATAGGCCTGCGCAACGGTGGATTTGTTAAAATTATTCGTACTTAGGCTTTGTTTTTAATGCTGGTCTTTTGTTAGAGCAATGTTTAGGTGAACTGCTCTGTTTAATTACTAAAATTGCTTGATTCAATAAGTCTGGTCTGTGTGCTATAAGCTCTTTTGTGTTGCTAAATTAGCAAGCGATGTTAAATTATGCAATGACGTACCAGGGGAAATTTCCACCAAAATTGGAATTATCAAACTCATCCCATGCGCGTTAAGCAGAAGAATCATTTGCGATGCACACTATCGTTCAAAGTGAATGGTGTCCGGTGGCACCGCGCACAAAGTTTCCCTCCACATTTCGAAATTTTTGGCCTACCGCCGAAATATCTACCCTCCCCCTCCCCATCCCCTTTTCTCCGCGACCACAAGTCACATTTCCCCTGTTTCCCCCTTCCTTCCTTCCTTCCTTCCTAAGCTATAGCCGCTTCCTTGCTTGCTTCGTCGCTCTCACCGTCTCGCATCCTACCGTTGGGGTCGCCATGGTATTCTTCAAACACCTCTCCAGCGGTTCCTCCTCCGACGACGACTCCTACACCACCCGGGTATGCTCTCTTCTCTCTCTCTCGGGCTATGACTTGGAAAGAAGGATTTTTACCCAGCTGTCGATTTGAGTCATTTCTTCCTCTTGTAGTTCCCTAGGACCATCAGTTGCAACGAATGGAGCGGGGTGGCTGAAGATCTGTCTGCTCGTTGTCACCATCAATCTCCATGCACGAAGCTAGTTGTGTTTGGATCTGTGGACAGTGGGAGGAAGTTTCTAGAATGTACAGAGAAGTTTAGACCCTCTTTCGTTGTTACAAATCATTTGTTATATGTGATTTAGACACTGTCACGGTCCCAACCCATTCATACCACGCCTTCAACCAAACGCATCCCAAGACAGTGTCACAGTTTATATCCAGTATCTAAAAATGTTTGTAACGCCCTCGATGCGGCTATATCTCTCACGTGTCGAAGCACGACTTAGAGGCATAACCGCATTGAAAGCAATGTCGCAAGTGAGGTAGTCTTCACACAACCCATGTAATACATAAGGGAAAGAGATACATAGTTGGCTTACAGTCGCCACTTCACACAATACATAAATAAACATCCATCATCCAGATTACACTCAAGGTCCGACTAGGGAACTAAAATAAAAGAAGACTACCCCAAATGCTACACAGATCCCTGATCGTCCCAACTGGGCTCCACTACTGATCGTCTGGAAACGAAACATAGTAACGACCACGTTCCTCGTCGAACTCCAACTTGATCTCGGTTGCGTCATCTGCACTGGCATCGTTGGCACCTGCAACTGTTTTGGTAGAATCTGTGAGTCACGGGGACTCAGCAATCTCACACCCGCGAGATCAAGACTATTTAAGCTTATAGGTAGGACAGAGGTAATATGGTGGAGCTGCAACAAGCACTAAGCATATATGGTGGCTAACATATGCAAGAGATAGCGAGAAGAGAAGCAAGGCACGGTCGTGAAGCTAGCGGCGATCAAGAAGTGATCCTAAAACTACTTACGTCAAACATAACTCCAACACCGTGTTCACTTCCCGGACTCCGCCGAGAAGAGACCATCACGGTTACACACGCGGTTGATGCATTTTAATGAAGTCAAGTGTCAAGTTATCTACAACCGGACATTAACAAATTCCCATCTGCCTCATAACCGCGGGCACGGCTTTCGAAAGATAATAGCCTGCAGGGGTGTCCCAACTTAGCCCATCATAAGCTCTCACAGTCAACGAAGGATATACCTTCTCCTGGGAAGACCCGATCAGTCTCGGAATCCCGGTTCGCAAGACATTTCGACAATGGTAAAACTAGACCAGCAAAGCCGCCCGATGTGCCGACAAATCCCGATAGGAGTCGCACGTATCTCGTTCTCAGGGCACACCGGATAAGTCAAGCTACAAGTAAAACCAGGCCTCGAGTTTTCCCGTGGTGGCCCCGCAGGTTGCTCGGTTCGGACCAACACTCGAAGGAGCACTGGCCCGGGGGGGGCTAAAATAAAGATGACCCTCGGGCTCGCCAAAACCCAAGGGAAAAAGGGTGTAGGTGGCAAATGGTAAAACCAAGGTTGGGCCTTGCTGGAAGAGTTTTATTCAAAGCGAACTGTCAAGGGGGTCCCATAAATCACCCAACCACGTAAGGAACGCAAAATCAAGGAACATAACACCGGTATGATGGAAACTAGGGTAGCAAGAGTGGAACAAAACACCAGGCATAAGGCCGAGCCTTCCACCATTAACCAGGTATATAGATGCATTAATTAAATAAGAGATATTGTGATATCCCAAAATATCCATGGTCCAACAAGGAACAAACTTCATCTTCACCTGCAACTAGCAACGCTATAAGAGGGGCTGAGCAAAAGCGGTGACATAGCCAAACAACGGTTTGCTAGGAAAGGATGGTTAGCGGTTTGACATGGAAATATGGGTGGCATGATATAGCAAGTGGTAGCTAACGTAGCATAGGCATAGCAAAAGAGCGAGCATCTAGCAAGCAAAGATAGAAGTGATTTCGAGGGGATGGTCATCTTGCCTGCAAGGTTCTCAAAGTTGTCGAAAGCTTGATCCTCGTAAGCGTTCTCAACAGGTTCCTCATGCACGTACTCGTCTCCTGGCTCTACCCAAAGCAAGAACACAAGCAATGGAACCACAATCAAACATGGAGCAATGCACAAGCAATATGATGCAAAACATGACATGATATGCGAGATGTGATATGCAATGCATATGCGTGCTCCGGAAGGAAAATGATGAAAAAGGTATAAACTTGGCAAACCAAGTATGCCACTGGAAAGATGAGATGATTTCCGTTGAAATCGATATAAAGATCACCGGAATCGGATGCACGGTTTGCAAATGGCAATCAAAACTAGAATGACACAAAGTTGCGATTAACAGCACGATGCTACTAAGCATGCAACAAGAAACTATGCTACAGCACCCCAACATACAAACAAAGCATATGGCAGTGATCTACAGGAGATGCTCAACAAAAGAGGAACACTGAGCTACGGCTAAATCACATCATAACAGGTTCAAACAAGCATGGTGAAAGTGCAAAAAAATATCAGGTTGGGCATGGCATAAACAACATCACGAAGCAATGTTTAGAGCAAGTTATCAACAAGCTACAGGAACTTATAATATCAAAACAAGACATGGCAGGAAATTACTCAAAGCATAGATCAAAAGTCCCTTACTGACCATAAGCCAAAAAGGACCATAAGAAATGATGGCACCCATGTAAACATAGCAAGTTTCATTACAGATCTCAGACTTGGCAGGAAAACTGGACATGGCAAAAACAGATAACAAGTAGGCATGTTCGTGAGCTCGATGCACTCACTACAAATCATTTCATGATAAACTAAGCATACATCCATCAAGAAGACATGGCATAGAAGCTATACATGGCAAGAACAACATCATAGCATACAAGGATCAACTACAACAACCTTGTAACAATTGAATATCATGTAAACAATCTGCCAGGAAACATTTTGTAGCAAAAGTAGAGCACGAAAATGACATGCTAGACTACTCCATAATTGCCAACAAAGGCAGGGATGGGTAGAGCACATCCATATGTTCAAAACACCCTTACTGATCGTGCTCAAAATGGGCATAGATCTCTCTGTAACAACAAGAACACATGGCATAAAAATAACAGCGGGACATGACTTGGTGAAAATACCAAGTCCCTGAAATCAGCAACATTATGATCCCTAGTTTGCATGCTTGTGCTAGTCACCACAGAGATCACAAAAATACATGGCATACACCTCTGGAAAGATAGCATGGCATTGTTCAAAACACATGTAGGGCTCAAGTTCATAAGATGCACACATCAATCATGGTAAAAATGACAAAAGTGCATGTTCTGTTAAGAAACAGAAACTAACATCACATAGCCCTCTTCCAACAACATTCGGGCATCAAGATGAGCTCAAATGAAAATGATGAAATGAGATGAAATGATGTACTCATTGATACGAACAATTCGGTATGCTACACGCCCAAAATGGAGCCACAGGTGCAGAGTTATGACACGATGAAAATTCAACAAAATATCTGACAGAAAAATGACTTGGTCGAAAATTAGACCTCCGGGAAAAACAGATCTAGGGTTCCTCGGGCTCGAGCACCGGGCGTGGCCTTGGCTTCGCGGAGAGGAGCAAGGAGGAGTGGCCGAGTCGGGTGTGCGCGCGCTGCCGGGCGCTGGCGGCGCGGATGGCGCGCCCAGGCGGCAGAGCGGAGGCGGCGCCGGCGATCGGCTGGAGGCGCGGCGGCGGCGTCTGGGCGGCGCCAAGCAAGGAGCCTCGTTAGGCGGCGCTAGGGCTGCCGCGCGCCGAGGAAGGGAGGCCTTGCGCGCGCCAGCGGCGGCGCGACGGCGATGGGCCTCGGGGCCCGGGCGGGCTCCATGGGCGGCAGCGGCGATGTGGCGCAGGCTCGCCGACGTGGCACGCTGCGGTTTGCCGGGGCAGCGGCGGCGGACGCGTCCGGCGCGGGGAGAGAAGCGGGGAGCTAGGGTTAGGGTGGATTGATCCGAAATTTTGGGAGGAGGGGTGTTTTTTATAGGTAGAGGGAGCTAGGAGGCTCCAAATGGAGTGCGGTTTTTGCCCACATGATCGTGATCCGACGACGGAGAGCATGGAAGTGACTTAGATGGGTTTTGGGCTGTTTTGGAGGGGTGTTGGGCTGCAACCCAAAAGAGGCCTTTGCGGTTACCCTGTTAACCGTTGGAGTATCAAACGACCTCCAAATGGCACAAAACTTGACAGGTGGTCTACCGGTGGTGTACCAAGGCCACTTGGCAAGCCTCGGTCCATTCCGAGAATGTTTAACACCCTCTCACGACAAAGAGACAAGAGGGGTGCGCCGGTGCATGTGGGAGCGTCGGAAAGCAAAATGGACAACGGGGAAAATGATCGGATGCATGAGGCGAACATGTATGCAAATGAGATGCACATGATGACATGATATGAGATGCATGACATGAACAAAATGCCAAACGAAAAACAAAACCCAACCATGGAGGGAATACCATAGCACACAGCCGAAAATGACAAGAGTTGGAGTTACAAATATGGAAAGT
The DNA here is from genome assembly GCA_021437245.1 of Aegilops speltoides. Classification (NCBI taxonomy): domain Eukaryota; kingdom Viridiplantae; phylum Streptophyta; class Magnoliopsida; order Poales; family Poaceae; genus Aegilops; species Aegilops speltoides. Next base: position 144,167,425 of record CM038141.1, read on the forward strand.
TACATCCAGGGTGTTACAACACTCCACCACAACAAGAGGATCTCGTCCCGAGATCTAGGGCTGAAAGAACTCCGGATATTCAGAACGGAGGTGATCCTCGCGCTCCCAGGTGGCTTCTCGGTCGGAATGGTGTGACCACTTCACTTTCAGGAATTTGATTGACTTGTTGCGAGTCTTGCGCTCAGTTTCTTCAAGAATAGCAACGGGGTGCTCATGTTAAGAGAGATCTTCTTGGAGGTCAATTTCTTCAAAGTTGATAGTGCGCTCAGGAGTCTTGAAGCACTTGCGAAGCTGTGACACATGAAACACATCGTGCACGTTTGCAAAATTGGATGGAAGCTCAAGTTGATAGGCTAGATCGCCTCTTTTGCCAATGATCTTGAAAGGACCCACGTATCTAGGGGCGAGCTTCCCTTTGATACCGAAGCGACGAGTGCCTTTCATTAGAGAGACGCGAAGGTAGACATCGTCTCCGATTTCAAAAGCCACATCACGATGCTTGTCATCATAATAGCTCTTATGGCGCGATTACGCGGCTTTGAGATTCTCACAAATGACTTTGCACATTTCTTCGGCTTCTGTGATCAAGTCGTTGCCAAGAAGTTGGCGTTCACCTATCTCGGACCAATTGAGAGGAGTACGACACTTTCTGCCATAGAGAATTTCGAATGGGGCCTTGCCCGAACTCGCTTGGAAGCTGTTATTGTAGGAGAACTCGGCATATGGAAGACAATCTTCCCACTTCATGCCAAAGGAAATGACACAAGCCCTGAGCATGTCTTCGAGGATTTGATTGACTCGCTCGACTTGGCCACTTGTTTGAGGATGGAAAGCTGTGCTGAAACGAATGTTGGTGCCCATGGCCTTCTGAAAGGAGTCCGAGAACTTAGAAGTGAAGATGCTTCCACAGTATGAAGAGATCAATTGCGGATTGCCGTGCAAGGAGACAATTCTGGAGGTGTATAGCTCTGCCAGCTGAGCTGCTGTGATAGATTCTTTGATAGGAAGGAAATGAGCCACTTTAGTAAGCTTGTCAATGACAACGAAGATAGCATCATTTCCACGCTTGGACTTAGGAAATCCAGTCACGAAGTCCATCTCGATATGATCAAACTTCCATTCCGGAATAGCAAGAGGTTGGAGGAGACCAGCTGGTCTTTGGTGTTCTGCTTTCACCCTTCTGCAGACATCGCATTCATTCACGAATTGAGCAATTTCTCGCTTCATTCGAGTCCACCATTACGACTGCTTGAGGTCATGGTACATCTTCGTACTTCCAGGATGAATGGATAGAAGGGAATTGTGTGCCTCATTCATAATGACTTTTCTCAGTTCGCCTTTGGGAACTACAATTCGATCCTCGAAGAAAAGAGTATCTTTGTCATCCAAGCGATAGCACTTGTATTTGAGAATGCCCTTGTCGATACCACGTTTCACCTTCTTCACCATGGTATCCAGGAGTTTTGCCTCACGAATTTGATCTTCCAAAGTAGGAGAGACTATGAGGTTGGCAAGAAAGCCTTGAGGAACAACTTGAAGATTCAGTTTGCGGAAAGCTTCACAAAGATCCGGTTGGAAGGGCTTGAGAATTAAGCTGTTGCAATAAGCCTTTCTGCTCGAGCATCTGCAATCACATTCGCCTTGCCAGAGTATATTCAATACTTGGATTGTACTCTTGAATCATTTCGACCCATCGAGTTTATCGAGGTTGAGGTTTGGTTGAGTGAAGATATACTTGAGACTCTTGTGATCGGTGAAAATGTCCACTTTCCTTCCCAACAAGAGATGTCTACATGTTATCAATGCATGGACAACTGCCGCCAACTCAAGATCGTGAGTGGGGTAGTTCTTTTCGTTGGGCTTCAACTGACGAGAGGTATAGGCCACAACTTTCTTCTCTTGCATTAACACAACACCGAGACCTTGAAGAGAAGCATCACAAAAAACTTCGAATGGCTTGGATTCATCAGGAGGAGTCAAGACAGGAGCTGTGATGAGTTTCTCTATGAGGGTGTTGAAAGCAACGTCACACTCAGGAGTCCAGACATACTTGACATGCTTCTGGAGGAGGTTGGAAAGAGGCTTTGCAATCTTAGAGAAGTTCTCAACAAATCTTCGACAATAGCTTGCAAGACCAAGAAAACTGCGGAGCTGCTTGACATTTTGTGGAGGTTCCCAATTCACAATTGAAGACACCATCTCGGGATTAACAGCGATGCCCTTGGCGGAGATGATGTGACCAAGATAAAGAACTTCATCAAGCCAGAACTCACATTTGGAAAACTTTGCATAGAATTGATGCTCTCTGAGCTTGTCGAGCACCAGTCGCAAATGTTTGGCATGATCCGACTTATTCTTTGAGAAGTCCAAAATATCATCGAGATACACTAAGACGAACTCATTGGTGTAGGGGTTGAAGATGAAGTTCATCATTCGAGAGAATGTTGGAGGAGCATTGACAAGGCCGAAAGACATGACAGTATATTCATAAGAACCATAGCTTGTTCGAATCTTGTCTTGGGAATATCTTGTTCACGAATGCGAATCTGATGATAACCCATACGGAGGTCAAGCTTGGAGAATACTTTAGCACCCTTGAGTTGCTCGAATAGCTCATTGATGTTGGGAAGTGGATACTTGTTCTTGATTGTCTTCTTGTTCAATGGATGGTAATCGACGCAAAGTCGGTCCGTGCCATCCTTCTTCTGGACAAAAAGAACTCCACATCCCCATGGAGATGAACTCGGTCTGATCAAACCCAGACGCTCTTGTTCATCGAGTTGTTTCTTCAATTCCTTCAGTTCTTCAGGTCCAAGCTTGTAAGGACGCTTGCAAACGGGTTCAGTGCCGGGCTCAAGATCGATAACGAACTCGACTAGCCGATGAGGAGGCATACCCGGAAGCTCTTCTGGAAAGCCATCTTGGTACTCACAAACGACTGGAATTTGAGAGATAGCATCCAACTCGCCCTTCTCATTGAGAGAAAACAACCGAATGGTTTCATCACGAGCGGCATAGATGATAACATCCTCAGAAGAGTGTGTCAATTGAATTTCCCTAGCAGCACAATCAAGTTGAGCTTTGTGCTGAGAAAGCCAGTCCATACCGAGAATTAGATCAATATCCGAGTCACCAAGGACAATTGGTTTAGACAGAAATCTATAGTCGCCAATCTTGATTGTGGTATCCGGAACCACCAAACTGGGGCTCAACCATTTACCTGGAGAAATGACAGCCATGGGTTTATCCAAATGAGAAGAAGTGAAATCATGCTTGGCAAAAACGGTCTTGACATGAAACCATGCGATGCACCAGTATCAAATAAGACTTTTGCAGGAATAGAGTTAAGTGGAAGGTTACCCATGATCACATCTGAAGAATCCACTGCCTGAGCTGCATTCATCAAGTTCACCTTTGGATGCTTCGGATTATGCTTGACCACTGCATTGCTTGAAGATCTCACAGGAGGAGGAGGAGGAAGGCGCCTTTGGTTGAAGCATTTGTTCGCATAGTGACCTTTCTGCTGGCACTTGTTGCAAGTCACCTCTGAGAGCGGACGGTGATAAGGAGCATTTGACCTTGGAGCTTGAGGCTGAGACTTGTTCTGATAACCTGGGTTGGGTGGGTGGGAAGATCCACGACCACCTGAGTTCTTCTGCTAGTAAGGCTGACGAAACGGAGGAGGAGGAAGGTAGAACTTTTGCTGCTTAGCTGCCACTTGGGAGGAAGAAGAAGACTGAACTGCATCCCTGATTCTCTTCTTTGAAGCCTCACACTTGAGCTGAGCACCTTCTTGCTTGAGGGCCATATTGTAGAATTTATCAAACTGAGTAGGCTCAACAAGAACGAGAGCTAACTGCAGATCCTCTCTAAGGCCACCTCTGAATTGATAGATAATACTCTTTTCATCAGGAACATCTTGTTTAGCGAAGCGAGCAAGTTTTTGAAACTGCTTGTTGTATTCGTACACTGACATGTTGCCTTGCTTGAGATTGCGGAACTCCTCACACTTACTCTCAACAACACTGGTAGGAATGTGGTGAGCTTTAAAGTCCCAACAGAAATCAGTCCAAGTAATCACTCGACCTCCTCTGGAATCCTTGTATTGCTGGAACCAATCAGCTGCTTGGTCCTTGAGCTGAAAAGAAGCGAACTTGACGTAGTCCTCGGGCTGACATTGCTGCATTGAAATGCTTGTTGATATCCACGAGCCAATCGTCGGCGTCGTGGCCTCGACACGATGGTGAAAGACTTGACTGATTTGCAAGGAACTGGTTGAGGGTAGGAAGCGAGGCTGATGGTTGAACTGCCCTTGACCTTGATTCCCTTGGTTGCCTTGGCCTTGGTTACGCTCTTGCATCAGCTGAATCAATAACTGAGCGTCGGCGTTAGTGGTTGCCATCAAAGTTTGCCATGCCTCCGGAGGCGGAGGTGGAGGTGGAGGGTTCACCTGACTCCCATCACTGCGTTTGGATTCTCGGCGTTGGCGGAGCCATCTGAAGAGGGTGACATCCGTTAGCATCTTGATGAGACAGATAGACAAGTTGAATCAACGGATAGAAATTGCAACATATAGTCTTCACAATAAACATTCGAACAGGGATGAACGAATGAATTCCAAAGTAAACATCAGGTCCATTAAGGTGAGAAGCCACTTGATAAGAGATTAATGAATGAAAAAAAAACAAGGTACGACTGGAACAAATAAGTGGTAAGGATTACCCAATCACAAACCAAATATCTGTGGGAAGAAGTTCTAGAGCTACTTGAATCCCACCTATAAACTCCCGAAACTTTCTGGTTATGCAATCAGGTGTTGGGGATATAGGGGAAGCAATATCTCACCCAAACTAACAATCCCTACATCCAGCTGTATCCATCCGTCAACACATAACCAAGAAACCTTCGGAAATCATGTACCTCAACCTTCGAAAAGCATCCGTTATACGAGTTATGGCAATACTCCCGAACTCCCCAGTACTGGGTGACGTCGATGTTATCTCACCAACAACTGCATAAAAGAGATTTTCGATGTCGGCAAAAACTCAGGTATTCCAGAACTGCAACGATAGATTGTGACGACAACACCTCGGAGCTCAACTCCCCGGGACACTGCCACAACCCCTAAATGTCAGGAGGCACCAAGAACAATGTTCTCGTCACAAAACCATCGGAACAATTCGAAGATACCCGCGCGATCCTAAAATTTTTTTAGTGAAATTTGAGGAGAGGAAAGTCAAAACTTCCACGTCAGGAGACCTCACCAGAGCGACGAAGGGACTGAGGAGTAAAAAGAATCCTACTCTCCGATATATATAATCCTAAGACTCAAAACATTTTTTTGTTCTTGACTCAACATCGCCAGAAACAATCAAGCAGGGGGCTCCTAAGTCGGGGATGGCTCTGATTACCAACTTGTAACGCCCTCGATGCGGCTATATCTCCCACGTGTCGAAGCACGACTTAGAGGCATAACCGCATTGAAAGCAATGTCGCAAGTGAGGTAATCTTCACACAACCCATGTAATACATAAGGGAAAGAGATACATAGTTGGCTTACACTCGCCACTTCACACAATACATAAATAAACATCCATCATCCAGATTACACTCAAGGTCCAACTACGGAACTAAAATAAAAGAAGACTACCCCAAATGCTACACAGATCCCCGATTGTCCCAACTGGGCTCCACTACTGATCGTCTGGAAACGAAACATAGTAACGACCACGTTCCTCGTCGAAATCCCACTTGAGCTCGGTTGCGTCATCTGCACTGGCATCGTTGGCACTTGCAACTGTTTTGGTAGAATCTGTGAGTCACGGGGACTCAGCAATCTCACACCCGCGAGATCAAGACTATTTAAGCTTATAGGTAGGACAGAGGTAATATGGTGGAGTTGCAGCAAGCACTAAGCATATATGGTGGCTAACATACGCAAGAGAGAGAAAGAAGAGAAGCAAGGCACGGTCGTGAAGCTAGCAGCGATCAAGAAGTGATCCTAAAACTACTTATGTCAAACATAACTCCAACACCGTGTTCACTTCCCGGACTCCGCCGAGAAGAGACCATCACGATTATACACGCAGTTGATGCATTTTAATGAAGTCAAGTGTCAAGTTATCTACAACCGGACATTAACAAATTCCCATCTGCCTCATAACCGTGGGCACGGCTTTCGAAAGATAATACCCTGCAGGGGTGTCCCAACTTAGCCCATCATAAGCTCTCACGGTCAACGAAGGATATACCTTCTCCCGGGAAGACCTGATCAGTCTCGGAATCCCGGTTCGCAAGACATTTTAACAATGGTAAAACTAGACCAGCAAAGCCGCCCGATGTGCCGACAAATCCCGATAGGAGTCGCATGTATCTCGTTCTCAGGGCACACCGGATAAATCAAGCTACGAGTAAAACCAGGCCTCGAGTTTCCCCGTGGTGGCCCCGCAGGTTGCTCGGTTCGGACCAACACTCGAAGGAGCACTGGCCGGGGGGGGCGGGGGAATAAAATAAAGATGACCCTCGGGCTCGCGAAAACCCAAGGGAAAAAGGGTGTAGGTGGCAAATGGTAAAACCAAGGTTGGGCCTTGCTGGAAGAGTTTTATTCAAAGCGAACTATCTAGGGGGTCCCATAAATCACCCAACCGCGTAAGGAACGCAAAATCAAGGAACATAACACCGGTATGACGGAAACTAGGGTAGCAAGACTGGAACAAAACACCAGGCATAAGGCCGAGCCTTCCACCCTTTACCAGGTATATAGATGCATTAATTAAATAAGAGATATTGTGATATACCAAAATATCCATGGTCCAACAAGGAACAAACTTCATCTTCACCTGCAACTAGCAACGCTATAAGAGGGGCTGAGCAAAAGCGGTGACATAGCCAAACAACGGTTTGCTAGGAAAGGATGGTTAGTGGTTTGACATGGCAATATGGGTGGCATGATATAGCAAGTGGTAGGTAACGTAGCATAGGCATAGCAAAAGAGCAAGCATCTAGCAAGCAAAGATAGAAGTGATTTCGAGGGTTTGGTCATCTTGCCTGCAAGGTTCTCAGAGTTGTTGAAAGCATGATCCTCGTAAGCGTTCTCAATAGGTTCCTCGTGCACGTACTCGTCTCCCGGCTCTACCCAAAGCAAGAACATAAGCAATGGAACCACAATCAAACATGGAGCAATGCACAAGCAATATGATGCAAAACATGACATGATATGCGAGATGTGATATGCAATGCATATGCATGCTCCAGAAGGAAAATGATGAACAAGGCATCAACTTGGCAAACCAAGTATGCCGCTGGAAAGATGAGATGATTTTGGTTGAAATCGATATAAAGATCACCGGAATCGGATGCACGGTCTGCAAAAGGCAATCAAAACAAGAATGACACAAAGCTGCGATTAACAGCACGATGCTACTAAGCATGCAACAAGAAACTATGCTACAGCACCCCAACATAAAAAAAAGCATATGGCAGTGATCTACAGGAGATGGTTAACAAAAGAGGAACACTGAGCTACGGCTAAATCACATCATAACAGGTTCAAACAAGCATGGTGAAAGTGCAAAAAAATATCAGGTTGGGCATGGCATAAACAGCATCACGAAGCAATGTTCAGAGCAAGTTATCAACAAGCTACAGGAACTTATAATAGCAAAACAAGACATGGCAGGAATCTACTCAAAGCATAGATCAAAAGTCCCTTCTGACCATAAGCCAAAAGGACCATAAGAAATGATGGCACCCATGTAAACATAGCAAGTTTCATTACGGATCTCGGACTTAGCGGAAAAGCTGGACATGGCAAAAACAGATAACAAGTACGCATGTTCGTGAGCTCGATGCACTCACTACAGAGCATTTCATGATAAACTAAGCATACATCCATCAAGAAGACATGTCATAGAAGCTATACATGGCAAGAACAACATCATAGCATACAAGGATCAACTACAACAACCTTGTAAAAATTGAATATCATGTAAACAATCTGCCAGGAAACATTTTGTAGCAAAAGTAGAGCACGAAAATCACATGCTAGACTACTCCATAATTGCCAACAAAGGCAGGGATGGATAGAGCACATACATATGTTCAAAATACCCTTATTGATCATGCTCAAAATGGGCATAGATCTCTCTGTAACAACATGAACACATGGCATAAAAATAACAGCAGGACATGACTTGGTGAAAATACAAAGTCCCTGAAATCAGCAACATTATGATCCCTAGTTTGCATGCTTGTGCTAGTCACCACAGACATCACAAAAATACATGGCATACACCTCTGGAAAGATAGCATGGCATTGTTCAAAACACATGTAGGGCTCAAGTTCATAAGATGCACACATCAATCATGGTAAAATGACAAAAGTGCATGTTCTGTTAAGAAACAGAAACTAACATCACATAGCCCTCTTCCAACATCATTTCGGGCACAAGATGAGCTCAAATGAAAATGATGCAATGAGATGAAATGATGTACTCATTGATACGGACAATTCGATATGCTACACGCCCAAAACGGAGCCACAGGTGCAGAGGTATGACACGATGAAAATGCAACAAAATATCTGACAGAAAAATGACTTAGTCGAAAATTAGACCTACGGGAAAAACGGATCTAGGGTTCCTCGGGCTCGAGCACCGGGGCGGCGACGCGGCTCGCCGGAGAGGAGCAAGGAGGAGTGGCCGGAGTCGGGGCGGCGGCGTGGCGGGCGCGCGGCGGCGGACGGCGCGCGACGACGGCGGCGGAGCGCCGCGCGGCGCCAGCCGATCAGCGGAGGCGCTGGGCGGCGCGCGGGAGGCGCCGCAAGGAGCCTCGTCGGGCGGCGGCACTAAAGCGGCCGTCGCCGGAGGAAGGGAGGCGCCGGGCGCTAAGCGGCGGCGACGGCGATGGGCCTCGGGGCCCGTGGCGGGCTCCATGAAGGCGGTGGCGATGTGGCGCGAGCTCGCCCACGTGGCACGCTGCGGTTTGCCGGGGCGGCGGCGGCAGACGCGTCCGGCGCGGGGAGTGGAGTGGGGAGCTAGGGTTAGGGTGGATTGATCCGAAATTTCGGGAGGAGGGGTGTTTTTTATAGGTAGAGGGAGCTAGGAGGCTCCAAATGGAGTGTGGTTTTCGCCAAACGATCGTGATCCGATGACGGAGAGCATGGAAGTGACTTAGATGGGTTTTTGGGCTGTTTTGGAGGAGTGTTGGGCTGCACCCCAAAAGAGGCCTTTGCGGTTACCCGGTTAACCGTTGGAGTATCAAACGACCTCCAAATGGCACGAAACTTGACAGGTGGTCTACCAGTGGTGTACCAAGGCCACTTGGCAAGCCTCGGTCCATTCCGAGAATGTTTAACACCCTCTCACGACAAGAGGGATGCGCTGGTGCATGTGGGAGCGTCGGAATGCAAAACGGACAACGGGGAGAATGCTCGGATGCATGAGGCGAACACGTATGCAAATGAGATGCACATGATGACATGATATGAGATGCATGACATGAACAAACTGCCAAACGAAAAAGAAAATCCAACCACGGAGGGAATACCATAGCACATAGCCGAAAATGGCAAGAGTTGGAGTTACAAATATGGAAAGTTACATTCGGGGTGTTACAATGTTGCCATCTCATCAGTGATGCCATTAGAAAATTATTTGGCACCGCTTCAGCAGTTTGTGGAGCCAACTTCTCCACACATCCGAGCAGCCATGCAGTAAAATACTAAATCTTTATGGCATGAAGGAACTGGGCTTCAGAGCAACTAGGTGCTCCGGAGTTCGAGTCCTTGAGTTTTTTTCCGCTACATCGGCTCACCAGTGCAGGGCACCGGTGCGAGATGTAGCAACAGTTGTCTTTACACCGGTTTTGGCATGCATGGTGGATGGCCTTAGTGCTATTAGTTTTATGTTACTAAATTTGTGCATGTACACACCTGTTAGTATCAATTTACTGTCATCCAAACACTGTCGCTATGCTATTGCAGTTATATTTACCTTCCTCTTAAAATACTCAATTTGTTATTTATAGTACATGAGTACGAACTTGTAGCATTGTTGTAGTTAATTATAGCTTCTGATGTTTCAGAATTTGGTTGTTGTCTCAGTAGCAATTAATTCATTTGCACATTGATCTTTTTGAGAAGATATGTCATAGTTAACATGTTTCTTCAGTTTTTCAAAATAAGTATTGGTGATTTTCTATGTTTCTATAAACCCATTTTCCCTACAATTGTTACTGATCTAGTTTTAAATATTATAGGATGAATGGAAGTGTTCTTACTTGGAGTGGGTTGATCAAGAGAGTCCACAACCTTTGAAGATGTGCCTAGCAAAGATCTGGAGCATCTATCAGGAAGAGAACAGAGGTAGGCTTAGAGAAAGTGTTGTCAATGCTGAAGAATATTTGAAGATGCGGGATAAAAACAGGAAGGTGGAGAATGAGCTCAGATTTTTTAAATTAGACTTTGCTAAGATGGTGTTGGCAAAGGACGAGGCCCTTTCCCAGCTGGCCAGTGCAAAACAAGTTCTTACTGAACCGAAACCAGAGGTGGATAAGGCGATCCTGGATGATCTCTATTAGGGAAATGAATATATTGTTCTTATGAATTTGAACTATCTATAAGTTGTATTGTGCTGTTGTCCGGTAGCTATCATACTATGATGTTAAAATATATCTATGTGCCTGATATGAAATTGGCAAACAGTTGTTCGATATGAAATGTGAATTTGCGTAATTCTGGAATTATTGATTGTAAACTAATAAACCTGCTAAATGGGTCATGGAACTTTCCAAACGGTTCTCGAAGTAAAAGCGCTTGTGATGGATAGCCTAGTGCCACACAGTTTTCTTCATCAAATCGTGTGTGATGTAGTAGATAAAAGCAAATGATTAATCAATGCAGAGCGTGTTTGATAGTTACACCTATCACACACGAGCCTATACAGAAACCTGTGTGGGATGTAAATATGAACGGAAACGTTTTCCCTAGATCGACTGTGTGGGATGTACATACGAACGGAAACGTTTTCCCTGGATTGACTGTGTGGGAAGTACATCTGACGGAAGCGTTTTCCTGGATTATTTGTGTGGGATGTACATAAGAACGGAAATGTACTCCTTGGATCGACTGTGTGTGATATACATACGAACGGAAATGTTTTTCTGGGATTCACCATGTGGGATGTACATACGAATGGAAACAATTGGGTTTCGATGCCTCGTCCGATCGCACACGAGCTCATTTTGCCCCAGCCTGTGTGCCAGGAGGGCCTATCCCCAACGGTTTCTGGGTCGTGAGGGAAGGACCCCCTATCTCCCACACTCACTTGGCGACGGTTCCAAATGCCGTCGCAGAAAGGGGTTAAAAACCATTTGTATAGCACCGACGTGTACCAGTGTTTGCTACTGATTACATAATGTCATAGCATATTAATCCTATTATAGATTGTGCCTATATATGTGTTTGATACTTACTATTAAGAATTACCTATTTGCTTGGACTTAAATAGCTACCTAAGCACGTAGATAGCTGGTCATATGTACTTCTAGGGTGCAGCTGAATTCACGTGCAATTTATGTTCTGATACCATGTTTGTTTAAATGGTTTGCTATTATCACTTGTAGCACTAGTAATGTCTGCATGTTCATAGATAGACAAATGTCAGGTTTATATGAGGGACACCGTCTTTTTAACTTATATATATATATATATATATATATATATATGTGTGTGTGTGTGTGTGTGTGTGTTGGAATGATTTTGCTTACATCAAAGAAATTTACAGATATTGTGTTGCTGGTAAACGGTACCGACTTGTTACTTTAATACGTTACTAAGAACTTGTTAGTTTTACAAGTACATGTGTAGTTAAATACGTTGCCCAAACTGGTTAGTTTTACTATTTTGACGTTAGTTTCCTATGGCTCTTGCAACCCTTTATTTATGATTGCTAACATTCAAGTTTGCAGGATCCAACTGAAACTCTGTTGGCACAACAGGTATGTTTTCAGAAACTTCCTTGTTTACCTGGTTTGCTGCTGTAACTTGTTGCTATAATCATCTTACGAACTTCAAGTTTTCAAAATACAATTGGAAGTCCAATTGCACAACAGATATATCTTCAAAAATATATTTGTGTAACAGGTTTGCTGTTGTAACTTGTTGCTCTAATCAAGTTACCGACTACTCAACTTTTCAGGATCCAAGAGAAACTCCAATGCCACAACAGGTTCCTTTTGCAAAACATGTTTTTTTAACTGCTTTGTTGCTGCAACCGGTTTCTCTAATCATGTTACTGGCTACTCAACTTTTCAGTATCCAAGAGTGTCGGTGTACTAAAGTAGGGGTACCTTAGTACCCCGAACTTGTCTGAGGCGATCGCAGACACCCGTGGCAAGGCTTGCCGGGCGCCCGCCAAGACCCTCCATCATTTCCTAGTACTGCCATTCAAGAACAAAGTATTAACTGAGAAGACAAAGATCCTGGCAAGAGAGGTTTGCCGAGGAGGACAAAGGCCCCGGCAAGAGGAGCTTGCCGGGAAGGCCAACCAAGGCGCTCCAGAGGAACTTGCCGCGACGCTTGCAGCGTCCGGCAAGGCCGGCGACGACAAGCTTGCCGGCGCAACAAGAGAAGGACCACGGCAGGGTGTTTGCCGCGGCAAGGCTGCCACCCTACACCCAAACGCCAGCGTATCCAGCAACGTGTCACCCCAAGGCCACCCCAAGAGCACGTGGCGAGGCGCTGCACAGCCATGCGGAGCGAGGTGGCAAGCAGAGCTGACAGAGACGCCATTGTGGCAACCGGTGGCGCACCTAACGGTCATTTCTTTGCACTGTTGGGGCGACCGGACGGGCATTAAATGCCCTTGTCCCCTGCCGTCAGAGTTAGGTAGGGGACACTATTGGTCACTGTTGTACCAACCTGCATTTTACCTTTTACCCCTCTTCCCTCGCTGCCACACCAGGTGCCCCTTGAGACTATAAAAGGGAGGCCCATGCGCACGTAGAAGGGGTTCGGAGGTTCGGAACTTTTCCTCACTAGGGTTCCGCCGTTCGTAGATCCAACACCACCATACGCTCGCGTTATCGAGCAAGAGCAAATACAAACACAAAGCAGCAGTAGGAGTTTTATCTCTCCGGAGAGCTCCGAAGCTGGGTAAACCGTCTCCCCTGCGCGCTCGACCTCGATCTGCTCTGCGCACGCCCTCCGCTCCCTTGCCGAACTAGAAGGGGCCCCCTGCCCCATAGGTGCTCGTGGCCACAGAGAGAACGCCCCGACATCTTTGGCGCGCCAGGTAGGGGTGCGTCGAGGTCGTGAGCATCTGATCCGGTCTCCGCGCGCGACATCATCAACGCCTTCATCAACATGCCACCCAAGAAGAAGCCTTCGGAGGTGGCCGCTCCGTCTACATCGATTCTACCACCATCGCCGGAGCAAACGGGCGGTGGAGTGGACGCCAGCGGAGGAGCGGGAGCCGACGGTGGGACTCACGTCGTCACCAGGTCCAAAAACAAGGCCCATAAGCGTGGCGACCGTGCGACACCACACCCTTCCCGGAGGTGCAAGGTCGACAACGCCCGGTGCTCCTAACACCGTGCTCGCGTGGAGCAAGGCCAAGCTGGTGGGTCGCGGCACGCTTCGAGATCAGCATGCACGCCCGACATCTTTGCCGCGAGTGAGGTCTGATCGCCGGACGGGTGTTGCTCCCCAATCCAGCCGAGTCTGAGCACATCCCGCTCTCGCGCCGCTCGCCGCCACCACCACCCAAGGCTGCGGAGGAAGCACCGCCCGAGCCCAGCTGCTTCTAGATTACCCTCGGCGCCACACAAGATTGGCGGCGGAGGATGACCATTTACAGCCTCATCGGCTTCGCCAACAGCGACAAGCCCCGGCAACCGAGCGCATCGAAGCCCCGGCAAGGCGCCCAGGCGCAAGCCGACGCCGACAAGACCGCTGGGGGAGCCACCTCTGTGCACTCCCAGCCCCGAAGGCCAAGATCGCCGGCTCGCCGGGCCAACCCCGACGCTGACTCCACCGCGTCGTCGGACCCGCGAACCCACCGCGATCAACGCCATGTTCTCCAAGAACGACGACACGAAGACGCTTCACTTCGCATCGGCGCGAAGGGAAGCGCGCGTCAATCGACCAGCGCTGGACCCACTGTCGATATGCATGCGCCCGAAGGCCGGGCGACTTGCCGTCTGTGGCGGGTGCCCTGCGTTCACCCGTGAGCTGCGGCAAGTCCAGCGCCCGAACCAGAACTTCAAGCCCGACGTGCGAGAAATGCGATGGCAGGATACATCCGTCGGAGTTCCTCGGCATCTACACCATCACGGTGCAGGCTGCGGAGGCGCGACGAGAAGATCCTCGCCAACTACTTCCGGCGGTGCTCAAGCCCAACGCCGATCTTGGCTCATGCACTTGCCGGGCGACTCCATCTCTTCATGGGCGGACTGTGTCATCGGTTTGTCGGCGCTTTCACAAAGTGACCACAAACCCCATGGCGAGAGAGCAACCTGCATCTGCTCGTCCGTAAGGAGGAGAGCCCTGCGCAAAATACATCTGAGAGATTCAGCCAGTGCAGCGCAACATCTCAGACGTCCACCTGCCGTGGTTATTAGCGCGTTCCATCGAGCGTGCGTAACGCAGAGATGAGGAGAGATGGCGATGTGCAAAATCAGAGATGTCGTGAGCTCTATGCTCTAGCCGACAAGTGTGCACGGGCTGAGGAGGGAGGAAAATCCCGGAGATTGCGGGAGCGAAGGGTCGGCGGTGAGGATGCCGCCCGGCAAGGAAGAACCGGGGCGGAACAACAGGAAGAGAAAGGCTAAGGATGTGCTAGGCGATGAGCATTTCGAACGGAGGCGGCTCAACAAGGCCAAAGCCGATGACTTGGCGAGGCTGTGGTAGCCGCCGACAAGCGAGATGGCTCCGCAAGCGGTATTGCAAGATCCACCGCACCAAGGGCCATGATCTCCAAACCTGCAAGAAAGTCGAGCAGATGGCGAACTCTGAAGGCTGAGTCTGGCGCGCGACAAGGAGAGAGCCCAGGAGGTGGCGGAGGGTCGGTAAGAAGTTCCCGCCGGGGAGGGCACCATGACAAGGCCAAGCCGCGGCAAGGAGACAGCCTCCCGTGGCGCGACAAGGACGAAGATGAAGATGAGGATGATGAGATGGAGGAAGATGAGACTGATGACCAAGAGTTTCAGAAGGCAACGGAGGTGTTGTGCATCGACTGCGGTGCCTCTCTGCACACCTCGCACCGCCAACTCAAGCAGTGGGTGCGAGAAGTAAACGCAGCAGAGCCGTCCGTCGAGTCACGCAAGCCTCTGAAGTGGTCCAGCACGCCCATCGTCTTTGATGTTGAGGATCACCGTGATCGCATCACTGCGGTCGGGTGCTTGCCAATGTTGGTCTCCCCAACAATCCGCAACCTCAAGGTCACGAAGATGTTGGTTGACGGCGGGGCCGGCCTGAATCTGATCTCCTCCACAGTGCTCAAGAAGCTCCAGATCCCCGACAGCAAGCTCGAAGAAACTGGTACCTTTCAAGGGATAAATCCGGGAAGGAGCAAGCCGAAGGGGAAGATCACACTGCCAGTGACGTTTGGCAGCGAGATGAATTTCAGGACAGAGAAAGTCACATTCGATGTTGCTGATATCCCATTACCTTACAATGGGATACTATGTCGTCCAGCGCTCACCAAGTTCATGGCAGCCTCTCACTACGCCTATAATGTGCTCAAGATGCCTGGTCCGATAAGTGTCATTTCTGTCCAAGGTGACAAGAAGCATGCACTTATCTGCACCGACAAGATCTACCGGAAAGCAGCAGCCGCGGCCGAGCGCAAGCCACTTGCCGCTGAAGCTCCCCGGGGGAAGAAGAATGCTAAGTCCGGCAAGAGAAGCTCTGGTACCCACTCTGGCAAGCACACCTCTCCGGAGTGCTGCGCTGCCGTCGAGGACGCACCATCGAGCTCCACCGACAAGTGCAAGAAGGCAAAGGCAGTTCTACCAAAGACTAAGTCCGGCAGGAATAGCTCTGGTGCCTACTCCGGCAAGCGCACCTCTCCGGAGTGCTGCGCTTCCGTCGAGGACGTGCCATCGAGCTCTACCGGCCAGTAGAGCAAAGAGAGCACTCAGCTCCAAACTTTTGAGTCACATTCCTTGAAAGACCGTGCCCTGTATGAAAAACCTGTGCGCAGAGGGGTCGAATCGTGGCTAAGTTGCGCCCTTGCTTTGTTTCGAGTCCGCTCAACGATAAAAGCGCGCTGCAACTAGCCCGACGAGTTTTTCCTGCCGGAGGCAACACCGCCAGCGGGCTGCTGATGTTTCGCACTCAGCAAGTGTGTTTGCACCGGCGGGTTCCACTGAAGCGTGAGGGTGAAAGCGCACAAGGAGGAATCAAGGAAGAAGTGCGGCCTGCCGAGCGCGAAGACGGAAAAGCTAAGTTGCCCAAGTTTGAGTACAGAACTCTTTCAGTTTTAAATTTCCATGTTATATTCCTTGAACGTTCGTGCCTTGTATGGGAAACCTGTGCGCAGAGGGACCAACTCGTGGTTAAGTTGCGCCCTTGCTTTGTTTCGAGTCCGCTCAACAATGAAAGTGTGCTGCAGCTGACCCGACAAGGTTTCTTGCCGGAGACAACACCGCCAGCGGGCTGCTGATGTTCCGCACTCAGTAAGTGTGTTAGCGCCGGCAAGTTCCCTAAAAGCATGGGGTAAAAACATACAAGGGATGTAATGGGGTAGAGGATGTAACGTAGCAAGCCTTGCCGTGAGACGTCCTTTGTATGGGAAACTTGTGCGCGGAGGAGCCGACTCATGGCTAAGTTGCGCCCTTGATTTGTTTTCGAGTCCGCTCAACGATGAAAGCGCGCTGCAACTAGCCCGACGAGGTTTCTTGCCGGAGGCAACACCGCCAGCGGGCTGCTGATGTTTCGCACTCAGCAAGCGTGTATGCACCGGCAAGTCCCCTAAAAGCGTAGAGCATAAACATACAAAGGGTGAAACATAGCATTGCATTGCCCAAACATGAAGTTACGCCACAAAAAGTAACTTATTGCGGCGCTGTCTAAGTTATTCTCATGACTGAAATAACAGCGACAAGGAAAGAACAGAAGGGCGCACCGGCACCTGGGCCCCGGCAAACCGGCGTTGCCGGGGGCTGCGAGTACCAAGATTCCTTCGCGGCAGGCCAGGGTCTCCGGGGGCTACGGCGTCAGCGACAAGGACAAAGAAAGGCGCACCGACACCTGGGTCTCGGCGAGCCAGAGTCGCCGGGGGCTGTGATATCAGATAAGCTTTTTCATCCCTCATCATGCATCCTCTTATGGACTGGGGAATGCGAGGCCGCGCCCTCGAACGAGCGTGCCTTGTATGGAAAACCTGTGCGCAGAGGAACCAACTCGCGGTCAAGTTGCGCCCTTGATTTGTTTTCGAGTCCGCTCAACAATACAAGTCTTGCTGCAATCGACCCTACAAGGTTTTTGCGGAGACAGCACCGCCCGGTAACTCTTGATGTTCCGCTTTCAAGAAGTGTGCTTGCGCCGGCAAGTTCCCTCATAGCGTAGGGTGGAAACATACAAGGCACGGAATCAAGTAAAGGATATAACCCGGCAAGCATTCCCCTCTTTTCATTAAAAACATCCCATTTCAGTACAAGTCCATAGAGGATGAAAAACATGAAAGAGAGGATTACAAGTTTTAAATGCAGCTAAGGCCCGAAGGCTTACAAATTAAAAAAGAGATAAGATGCCCGTAATCCCTCTCCTGTTTCTCTCTTCAGGAGGTAGGTCAAGGAGGCCCCGGCAAGAGAAGTTTGCCGGGAAGGGCAAAAGGGGCGCCTAGGTGAGCTACGGGTGCCAGAAGACACCAAGAGAACATCCGGGGCGGCCGGGGCTTGGCGGAGGCGGAGGCACCGGAAGCGAGCTCGAGGCAGGCGGCGGGGCGTCGGCCTGTTGTCGAGGGCACCACGCCCTCGTACTCAGACTTGACGGCCTTGCCTCCACCCCTCTTCCTCTTCCGCAGCCTCCCTACGCTAGCCGCCCAAGGAGACGGCCCCGGGGAGTTCAGAAGGCCGGCGACCCGGATGATGGGGTCGCCGGTGGCGCGCGAGGCGACGGCCGACGCCTAGTCGGACTCACCGCCGTCCTCGGCGTCGCTGTCGCTCTCCTCCTCGTCACTCTCGCTGGAGGGGGAGTCTTCGCTATTGGAGGAGCTGTCCACGCAACATCTCGCCCGGGTGCCGGAGTCCCCGAAGACCTTGACGGCGAGAAGGTCGCCCTCCATTAACTTAAAATGGAGGGTGAACCCCGTCGTCAAGCTGTGGATCTTGCGGCGACGTCTTCCACCCTCGATCGAAATACATCATGCGGGGCTGGGGATCGACACTAACTTCGTGTGCGCTGATCCCACAACCCCTCATCGCGCATTCCAACATCTCGGGTGGGTCCGGCTCCATCGCGCTATAAGCGGAGCCGGAAGGCGGAGGCGACGACGAGGTGCTGGCGCAGCAGCGAAGAACTCCGAGGATCGTCCCGGTGTGGACCGCCTCGAGGAGAGGAGCTGCCGGCGGAGGCGGGTGGCGCACCGCCCCGGCCGCCTCTTCCCCGAGCGCTCCGACCACGCCCTCGACCTCGCCCACGACCTCGCCCCCCTCTTCCCCTCGTGGCTGGCTCCGCCACCACTGGCGCGGGATAGGGAGAGGCGCGCTGCCTGGTGGCGACCCTTGCCGCCACCGATGAAGGACCAGGGTTCCCTTCCTCCATGGCGGTTGAGAGGAAGAGAAGCAGAAGTTGAAGAAAGGAGAAGAGGAGGAAGTGCGGGATTTTTGCGCTCCCCTTCCGCCCCTTTTTAAGGAGCGAGGTGGGGGATCAGCCGCCCCGCTCAGCCAATCGGAGCACGGGGAGAACAGAGGAACGGGGCCGGCCCACCACCTCCGCCCATGACGGCTCGGTTTCCCACCTTCACCGCCCACGACCCCACACGCATGGGAGCCGCGCGGCGGGGAGGCGAAGCCGGGGCGACAGATGAAGTGACCTCACCCTACCCCGTGATCATAGGGGTGGACGCCTTGAAGATCGCGCGCACTACCCACGCCTCCCACGACGCCGCAATCGAAGCGTGCCGTTGCGGGAGGACGCGGTGGAAGCGGAGCGGGTTTTGTATGGACCCAGGCCGCGTGCCCGTGCAGACTTGTTTGGGCCTGGCCCAACAGCGCTTCGGCACCGTGTATGGCCCGAACACAGGGGCTCTGTCGGTGTACTAAAGTAGGGTACCTTAGTACCCGAACTTGTCTGCACGCGATCGCAGACACCCCGCGGCAAGGCTTGCCGGGCGCCTGCCAAGACCCTCCGTCATTTCCTAGTACTGCCATTCAAGAACAAAGTATTAACTAAGAAGACAAAGATCCCGGCAAGAGAGGTTTGCCGAGGAGGACAAAGGCCCCGGCAAGAGGAGCTTACCGGGAAGGCCAACCAAGGCGCTCCAGAGGAACTTGCCACGACGCCCCGCGCGTCCCGGCAAGGCCCGGCGGCCGGCAAGCTTGCCGGCGCGACAAGAGAAGGACCGCGGCAAGGTGTTTGCCGTGGCAAGGCTGCCACCCTACACCCAAACTCCAGCGTATCCAGCAACGTGTCACCCCAGGGCCGCCCCAGGAGCACGTGGCGAGGCGCTGCACAGCCATGCGGAGCGAGGTGGCAAGCAGAGCTGACAGAGACGCCATCGTGGCAACCGGTGGCGCACCTAACGGTCGTTTCTTTGCCTTTGTTAGGCGACCAGCGGGCATTAAATGCCCTTGTCCCCTGCCGTCGAGTTAGGTAGGGGACACTGTTGGTCACCGTTGTACCAACCTGCGTTTTACCTTTTACCCCTCTTCCCACGCTGCCACTGTGGGTGCCCCTTGAGACTATAAAGGGAGGCCCATGCGCGCGTAGAAGGGGTTCGTGATTCGAACTTTTCCACACTAGGGTTCCGCCGTTCGTAGATCCAACATCACCATACGCTCGCGTTATCGAGCAAGAGCAAATACAAACATAAAGCAGCAGTAGGAGTTTTATCTCTCCGGAGAGCTCCGAAGCTGTGTAAAAATTGCCCGTCTCCCCCGCGCGCTCGACCTCGATCTGCTCTGCGCACGCCCTCCGCTCGCTTGCCGAACTAGAAGGGGCCCCCTGCCCCATAGGTGCTCGTGGCCACAGAGAGAACGCCCCGACATCTTTGGCGCGCCAGGGCCTTTGTCCTCCTCGGCAAACCTCTCTTGCCGGGATCTTTGTCTTCTCAGTTAATACTTTGTTCTTGAATGGCAGTACTAGGAAATGATGGAGGGTCTTGGCGGGCGCCCGGCAAGCCTTGCCGCGGGGTGCTGCGACCGCCCGTGCACAAGTTCGGGGTACTAAGGTACCCCTACTTTAGTACACCGACAAAGAGAAACTCCAATGCCACAACAGGTACCTTCTGCAAAACTTGTTTGTTTAACTGATTTGCTGCTGCAACCGGTTACAATGATATTAATAACTACTTTTCAACATCGAATTGAAACTCTTTAATTCCTTGTTTGTTTACCTGGTTTGCTATTATAACTCCTAGTTGAGATGTTTTGCTAACTTCAACTTTTTGGAATCCAATCGGAACTTTAATGGCAAAACAAGTTAGCCCAAGATCAAAGAGCGAGGTCCACATGGACGTTGTATCATCCCACAGCAGTGGCATCAGCCCAATCGTGCATCATGAATTGCCAACTACTGATGCTTTAGAGGCTAAACTATTGGTAGAAAGAGATTCTGCTTCTGCACTTAGAGATGAAGTTGACATGTTGAGGAGGCAAACAACACAATCACAAGCAATACTCAAGACAACCATTAAATATTTGGTGGATTTCAAAACGAAGCAAGCTGAGACTGACCGCACTGTTACGGTCCTGAAGGAAAAAAGGAAATTAAATTCCCACTTGGTAAATCATAGGTGAAATGTTCTTTCCATCGTTGAATAACCTTTGTGTTGTTTGTTCATGTAATCGATCAAACCATTTGTTTTATAGATCGTGTAATAATTTTTTTTGTTTTTTTGGGGTGTAATCTTTTTAGCACAAGTCTGTATAAAATGATAAGACTCTAAGACATTTCATTTTGACTGCTGTGCCAGACATACAAATATGCCAATCGGGGTGAATGCGCATTCAGCAATAATAGTAGTATAAATGGTCCTTAAGTGGCACACATCTAAAAGGACCAAGATGTTGTACTAGCTTTGCTAAAGAAAGGATGCTCTTCTAGCAAACAAAGTACAGCGGCCTGGCTTATGTATGTTAGTTGATATTATTGATCTGTATACTCTAAAAGTGTTCATATGTCTATTAGATTTGTACATTATTGGTTGATTGACTCGGTATTTTGAATCTTGAGACATCACTTGTGTACATATCTAAATGGGAGTACACATTGTGCTGCGTGTGACACTTGAGTTGGACATAAAGTGGTTTCAAATATTCGAATTCACCATAAACTGGATTCTAGCTTGTGAATTCAAGTATCGACATTTGTAAATCATATTCATATATGATAGTGGAATACATCTTTGTCGTGCTTTTGAAGATATACAAAAACGCATAGAATGATTTATAAAGATTCGTATAGGAATACAAAATGGATAAAAATTTAGTTGCCAGGGTAAACGTGGATGCTTATTGTCCCAAAATTCAAATGAAGCGGCAAAACGTCCACTCCCACGTCGGCTACCCGAAGCCAGTGTTTGGGAGATGGAATTTACTGTCTACCCATTACACGAACTATCCATCGGCCCGATTGAGCGAGTCCTGGATTAGGGGGTCCTCGGACAGCCGGACTATATACATTGGCCGGACTGTTGGACTATGAAGATACAAGATTGAAGACTTTGTCCCGTGTCCAGGTGGGACTCTCCTTTGCATGGAAGGCAAACTTGGCAATTCGGATATGTAGATCTCCTTCTCTGTAATCGACTCTGTGTAACCCTAGCCCCCTCCGGTGTCTATATAAACCGGAGGGTTTAGTCCATAGGACAACAACAATCATAACCATAGGCTAGCTTCTAGGGTTTAGCCTCTACGATCTCGTGGTAGATCAACTCTTGTAATACTCATATCATCATGATCAATCAAGCAGGAAGTAGGGTATTACCTCCATCGAGAGGGCTCGAACCTGGGTAAACATCATGTCCCCCACCTCCTGTTACTATTGGCCTTAGATGCACAATTCGGGACCCCCTACTCAAGATTCGCCGGTTTTGACACCGACATTGGTGCTTTCATTGAGAGAAATCTTTAAGGGTGCACCTCAATAGAGAAAGCCGAATACTTACTGTCATGATACAGCGAGAGCCGGTCAGCTGTTCGAGAGGTTGTAAAATCTTTAAGGATTTCTTCTGCATAATGCCATAACTAATGCAGCGTGCGATGGATCGGCTTTTCCTCCGACCAGGTGCTTATAGAGCCCCTCGTGCGGTCTTCTGAACACAAGGGGCTGCGCCTACCTTCCTTTTGTCAAACTCCTATGGCGAAGTGAGAGTGATAAAGCCCTATAGTCCTATTGCCTGGGTCGCTGTGCTGAACACCTCCTTCAAGGACCCAAAACTGGGATAAAGAGTGCTCAGGTTTATCCCGAACACCCCTGTACTTACTACGTGGGGGCGGAAGCCGACGACTGGCCAACTCTCAGGATTAATATATAAAATGGCCGCACAGCAGGAAAAACTTTCAAATAACAAGCAATAAATAATAGAAATGACCTTGTTCAACATTACAAAGGACAACATGACGGTATTCATGGAAATATAATGTCCTTGGTGCATTGCTCTGCCATAAGGCGGGCTCCTTTCAAGACACCATCATAATATAATTCGGGCTTGCGGTGCTCCTTCCCCTCCGGCGGTCCCTCGGTCATCAGCTTTTCCGCATCCATCTTCCCTCAGTGCACCTTTGCGCAGGCAAAGGCCATTCGCGCACCCTCCATACAGACCGACCGCTTTGATGACTTCGAGTCGAGGGCAGGCACTCACAAGCCGCTTCACGAGCCTGAAGTAACTGCTTGGAATCGGCTCGGCGGGCCATAGCCGAATAATTAAATCCTTCATGGCTAGCTCGGCCTCTTTATGCAGTTCAATCAGCTGCTTTAGTTGATCGGCAAAAGGCACCGGATAATTCGGCGCCAGATACTGCATCCAGAAGAGCTTATCCGCAATGTTCCTTTCTTCGGCTCGGTAGAACTGGGCGGCATCAGATATGCTGCGTGGCAGCTCTGCAAATACCCCTGGAGAAATCAGAATTCAAATTATCAACTTAATTTTCTCCTCTCAAATACCTGCTTTGTATAGAAAAAGCCTTACCAGCCGCAATCTTCCTCGCCTCCTTGATTTCCTTCAAGGCACCTTGGGCTTCCCCCCGGGCATCACTTGCGGCTTGACGAGCCTGGGAGAGTTCGGATTCTTTCCCTGATAAACTCTGCTCCAAGGTCTTGCATTTCCTCACGCCTCCTGAAGCTCTTGCTCAGCCTCAATAACTCTGGCCTCGTGCTTTTCACGAAGAGCCTGCTCTACGACTGCCTTTTTCTCGGCCTTGGCCACAGCCTTCTGAAGAGCCTCAACTTCGGTCGTCGCCCCTAGAGCAAAATATGAAACATAGTTTTATCATACTAAAAAATTCGTTCGCATTGGACACAAGCAAGGTTTGTGCATACCTTCTTTGTCCTCCAAGTGCCTTTTCAACTGGCCAACTTCTTCTTTGGCCCGCTCCAGACATTGATTCAGTCCGGAGACCTCTGCAGTCTGAGAGGCGGTTGTCGCTATAGACGCCTGATTATAAAAGAAGAGAGAAAAATGTCATCAAGTGAGTCTCCTGCAAACATAAATTTGATCCTCTGTCTGGTTCTTTCTTTCATCGAACAGTGTATCAGGGGCTACTATCTATAATATGACACTCTTCGGAACCTCATAAAACATACCTCAAAGCCTCTCATCAGGCTAATGCAGGCTTCATCCAGTCCACTCTCAGTCGATTGTATCTTCTCAATCACCGCGCCCATAAGGGCACGGTGTTCATCAATGATGGAGGCGCTTTTTAGCGCCGCCGATAAAGTATCCGGCACCTCTGGTTGGACAGAGGTTGTCGGTGGAACAGGCTCACCCCCTCCAGTCGAGGGAGGCCACCTGCCTGACTCTAGAGCCGTGATGGTCTCTGGAATCGTGTCCGGCTGGGGGCTGAGTTCAAGATCGCCCCCGCCGTCGAAGTCCATGGGAGCCTTCTCTCCCATGTGTCCGGCCCCTGGAGATTGACCTCCTGGCGCCGCCTTTACAACCTTTCCCCCCTCCTTTGTCTGGTTCCTTCTTTGAAGAAACCTCGGTGTCATTCACATGTTTCGGGGTAGGGGCCTTCGGGGGTGTCCCGCTCTCCATAGCATCCGAACCCAGCGAATCCTCCGACGAGGATTGTTCGGTGCGGGACCTCGCCGGACTGTAAAAAGTATGGCTCAGATTAAAATATTATGCCGTGACAAGTCTGGACGCCTAAACGTGTTCGGATTTTATACTCACGAGTTCACCAGAGGCTGGGCCCTGGGATTCCACTCTTAGGCTACTCGGCCTCCAAGGATGTGGAGGCCGTCCTTTTCTTTCTTCCTCCCGCTGGGGATTCATCTTCCTCCTCCTCCTCATCCTCTTCGAAGGAAGAGCGTGCATTGGAGTCTTCGGATTTTGTGTCCGGAGCACCACGGCGACGGAGGCCGCCCCGGTCTTCTTGGCCTCTTTCTCAGCCTTCTTCTTCGACGCCTTCTAAGGCACTGGGACCAGCATCTTTGTCAGAAGTGAGCCGGCTGGTTCTTCTGGCAGCGGCGCCGGACAGTAGATCCGCCCCGCCTTCTTCGCCCAGCCCTAGGAGAGTTGTGGAAAACACATTAAGCATTTTTCCCTAAAAACATATGAATCGTCAACATACAATAACTTACCGAACTTGCAGGGCGGGACAGTTGGTACCCGCGGTCCTCGGCGGAGTCCGGCCATGATTTGCCGGACTTTACAAGCACCTTCCAGATGTCCTTGTGTGAGGAGCCAAAGAGCTCCAGCAGGGTCTGGTGCTTGGCCGGGTCGAACTCCCATAAATTGCAAGCCCGGTGTTGACAAGGTAGAATCCGGTGAACTAACATCACCTGGACTACATTGACAAGTTTGATGTTCTTATCTTCCATATCCTGGACGCGTGTCTGGAGCACCGATAGTTCGTCGGACGAGGTCCAGTTCAGGCCCTTCTTAGTCCAGGACGTAAGCCGCAGGGGGGCTCCGGATCGGAATTCGGGAGCAGCGGCCCATTCCTTGCCGCGCGTCTCAGTGATGTAAAACCAGCCACTCCTTGACGGAATCATTGAAAGTACCTAATGGCCATGTGACGTTGGGCATTTTCCTCACCATGGCGCCACCATATTCGGCATGCTCGCCGCTCACTACCTTGGGCTTCACATTGAAAACCTTCAGCCATAAGCCCAAGTGCAGCGAGATGTGGAGAAAGGCCTCGCACACGACGATGAATGTCGAGATGTTGAGGAAGGAATTGGGGGTATAGATCATGAAAATCGATCCTGTAATAATACATGATGTCGCGAATGAATGGGTGGAGGGGAAACCCTACCCCACGGATAAAATGAGGGAGGAATACAACCCTCTCGTGGGGCTCCGAAGTAGGGACGATCTGTCCTACCGACGGAAGACGGTTGCCGATTCTCTTGGCCAGATACACGGCCTCCCGAAGCTTCTTGATATCCTTCTCCCGGATGGTAGACGCCATCCACTTGCCTCCTGCTCCGGATCCAAACATTTTTTGGAGGGCCTTTGTGGACGGAGAAGACGAACGATTGGGCGCTAGGGCTCGAGCGTGGGGGAATGGATGAGTAGAGGAAGAAGAAGGCGTGGGTGGAAAAGGGAGTTCTTATTTCCTTATAAAGGCACCAGGGATCCTGCGCCTCCCTACTTGCCCCGTAAAATCGCTTATTCTGCAAGCGCCGCGATTGATGGTGCGGTTGGGTTACCCACACCCGTATTGATGAGAATCCCGTGATAAGGGGACACGATCTCTGCTTCGACAAGACGTGCCAAGGAAACCGCCTAGAAACGGTTTAAATAATGACCGGGCCGTGGTGTGATGTCATGCTATGAAAAGTTGTCAGCAGATTAGATTTGGGGAATATTGTGCTCTCTACGGTGGTATGTGGAATTTGTTTTGCAGAGCCGGACACGATCCTTGTGTTCAAAACCTTCTATGAAGTATTCGGAGAAGGAACCCGCCTTGCAATGCCAAAGACAATCTACACGCCGGACTCATCGTCATTGAAGCCTGGTTCAGGGGCTATTGAGGGAGTCCTGGATTAGGGGGTCCTCGGACAGCCGGACTATATACTTTGGCTGGACTGTTGGACTATGAAGATACAAGATTAAAGACTTCGTCCCGTGTCCGAGTGGGACTCTCCTTTGCCTGGAAGGCAAGCTTGGAAATTCGGATATGTAGATCTCCTTCTCTGTAACCAACTCTATGTAACCCTAGCCCCCTCTGGTGTCTATATAAACTGGAGGATTTAGTCTGTAGGACAACAACAATCATAACCATAGGCTAGCTTCTAGGGTTTAGCCTCTAGGATCTCGTAGTAGATCAACTCTTGTAATACTCATATCATCAAGATCAATCAAGCAGGAAGTAGGGTTGTCGGTGTCAAAATCGGCGGACCTCGGGTAGGGGGTCCCGAACTGTGCGTCTAGGCGGATGGTAACAGGAGACAAGGGACACAATGTTTTTACCCAGGTTCGGGCCCTCTTGGTGGAGGTAAAACCCTACTCCTGCTTGATTAATATTGATGATATGGGTAGTACAAGAGTAGATCTACCACGAGATCAAGGAGGCTAAACCCCAAAGCTAGCCTATGGTATGATTGTTGTTCGGACTAAAGCCCTCCGGTTTATATAGACAACGGAGAGGGCTAGGGTTACACAGAGTTGGTTACAATGGTAGGAGATCTACATATCCATATCACCAAGCTTGCCTTCCACGCCAAGGCAAGTCCCATCCGGACACGGGACGAAGTCTTCAATCTTGTATCTTCATAGTCTTGGAGTCCGGCCAAAGATGATAGTTCGGCTATCCGGACACCCCGTAGTCCAGGACTCCCTCAGTAGCCCCTGAACTAGGCTTCAATGACGACGAGTCCGACGAGCATATTGTCTTCGGCATTGCAAGGCTGGTTCCCCCTCCGTATAATTCATAGAAGATTTTGAACACCAGGATAGTGTCCGACTCTGCAAAATAAGTTCCACATACCATCGTAGAGAGAATGATATTTACACAAGTTCAATCTGCTGACGTATTCCGTGGCGTGACATCACACCGCGGCCAAGCCTTTATTCGAATCGTTTTTACTGTTCCACCTCAGCGCGTTTAGCGAAGCGGTTTCCTTGGCACGTCTTATCAAAGCAGAGATCGTGACCCCTTATTCCGGGATTCTCATCAATACGGGCGTGGGGAACCCAACCGCGCCATTGATTATGGCGCTTGGGAGATAAGCGAGTTTTACCAGGCTGGTGGGTATGCATAGTTTTGTCCGTCCATATAAGGGGATAAGGATCCACCTTTTTACCTACGCCTTCTTCCTCCTTTGCTTATCCATTTCCGTGCACTCGAGCTCCAACGCCCAAGCCCGCACATCTCGCCTCAACCTTCCCCAGTCATGTCCGGAGTGGGAGGCAAGTGGATGGCCTCCTCCGTCACGGAGGGGCACATCTGTAACGCTCCGGATTCGTTGCACCAGGTGTCCGCCAGTTATTCGCCGTCGTTGCCATGTCTTTTGCTTGCGTGTTGCACTTTTCCATGTCATCATTTGCATTTTATCATGTCATCATGTGCATTTCATTTTGCATACGTGTTCGTCTCATGCATCCGAGCCTTTTCCCCGTTGACCGTTTTGCAATCCGGCACTCCGATGTCATCCGGCGTCCCCTTTTTGCCTCTTCTCTTGTGCGGGTGTTACACTTTCTCGGAATGGCCCGAGGTTTGCCAAGCGCCTTGGTATAGCACCGTAGAACCGCTGTCAAGTTTTGTGCCATTTGGAGGTCGTTTGGTACTCCAACGGTTAACCGGGTAACCGCAAAGCCTCTTTGAGTTGCAGCCCAACACCCCTTCCAAAGTGGCCCAAAACCCATCTAACTCCCCTCCATGCTCTCGGTCGTTCGATCACGATCGCGTGGCCGAAAACCGCACCTCATTTGGACTCTCCTAGCTCCCTCCACCTATATAAACGTCTCCCCCTCTCCATTTTCGAATCATTTCTTCCCCGAAACCCTAATTTTTCCTTCCGCCACCACCGGACATGTCCGGATCGGCCGGACGCGTCCGCCCGCCGCCGCCCGGCCAATCCGCGAGCGCCACCTGTCTCCCGCCGCCGTCCACCACGCGGGCCCGCCAGCCCATCGCTGGCCAGCGCTGGCCCGGCCGCGCCGCCTGCCCCGTCGCTGAAACGCTTCGGCCTCGCCCGCCCGCGTCCGCCCTCGTCGCCCGGCGTCGCCGCGCCACCGCCCGCCTCCGGCCAGCGCCCGACCTCGCCACCACGCCCGGCGCTGCTTGCCAGCCTGCTCCGTCCGCAGCATCTCTCTCCGCCACGCAACCCTCCGCTTCGCCGCCTTTCTCGCCGGTGGCCGGCGCCCGCCGCCGCCGCCCGCCCGGCCGCCAGATCCGGCCCGAGCACCGCTCCGGCCCCGACGCGCCCGCCTCGCCTCGTCGCCCGGCGCCGCCGGATCTGGCGCGCCTTTGCCGTCGTCTTGGATCGGAGGAGCCCGATCCGCACCTCTCCGTCCGGCCAGATCGAGCCCGGTGGCACATCTCCTCGCCCGCTGGCCTCCCCTGGCGGGCCGAAGCCCGTGGGTGAGCAGCCCCTATCCCGCGCCCGTGCGACTTATAGTTATTTTGCGCTCGATCTGTTTTTTTTTCAGAAAACTGCCAAGTCCCAGATATTTTGCAAAAACATGCCATGTTCATCGCATCACATCTCTGCATCCGTAGCTCCGTTTTGCGCGTGTAATATGTCAAATTGTTCGTCTCGATGAGTACTTCATTTCATTCCATTGCATCATTTTCATTTGAGCTCATCTTGATGCCCGAAATGCTGTTGGAAGAGTGCATGTTGATGTTAATCTGCTGAAACTCTTATAACTTGCTGTTTTATCATTTTTGCCATGATTAATGCGTGCATCCTATGAGGTTGAGCTCTACATGAATGTTGAACTATGCCATGACATCTTTCCAGGGGTGTTGATCTTGTATTTTTGTGAGTTGTGTGCTGAGTGTATCAAGCTTACTAAGTAGGGTAGTTGTTGTTACTGTTTTGCTAGGCAGATTCTGTTATATTTTGTTGCTATGTTAACATGCTTCTACTAATCATTCTATGCATAATCTGGAGATGCTCTATAAACATGTTTTGATATACATGTCATGCTCTATCCATTCATGCCCTTGGTTGCAATTATAGCCTGCTGGAACATGTTCATTTCTTGCTCCAAAGTTGCTTGGAAATGTTGTTTGTCAGCCTGTTAACATTAAGTTCACTTGTTCCCATGTGTTTTCCTAGTGATCCATGCATCCTATGACCTTGCTCTTGCCATTATTAGCTTCATAAACATGCCTTCTTACTATTGGGTGCCTTGACATGCCATGTATTGCTCTGTGGTGAGTGGTTCAAGCTCACGAACATGCCTACTTATTGTTGTTCCTTTCATGTTTGAATCTGTTATATAACTTGCCATGTTTACATGGGTGCCATCATATTTTCCGTGCCCTTTTGACTCATGGTCAGTAAGGGACTTTTGATATATGCTATTAGTAGATTAATGCCATGCCTTTGTTTGCCATGATAAGTTCCTGTAACATGTTGTTTGATAGCTCTAAACATTGCAACCTGATGTTATTTCCGCTAAAGTCTGAAACTATTATTATTTGCAATATCTCCATGTCTTTTTGAGCATGTTCTAGTTGTTTCTGGAGATAGCTCAGTGTTCATGTTTTGTTATGCTTTACCTGTACTTCATGCCCATTCCTTTTGTTATTATGTTGGGGTGCTGTAGCATGTTGTTTTGATGCTTGTAAGATGCCTAGTTGCTGTTATGGACAGATTGTTGTTATGACTTGTATAGTGTGTGTGTGTTGAACCGTTGCTCCGTTTTGAGCGTGCTCTATATGAAACTTGCTTGATTTTGCATGTAACTTCATATTATCATGTTGCATCCTTGTTTTGATGTGTTTGCTTGATGTTTGAGTGCATTTTGCATCAATGCCATGTTTAACTTGTTTTGCTCATATCTTCTAGGTCGTAGCTCCGAATCTAATGAACTTTATATGTAACTTGACTAGAATTTCGTGTAGATCATCTTGGTGATCTTTAACTTGCTGTTTAACAACTTGAACATAATGTTTATTCAGTTCTGGACCAATTTCGAAATATGCATATGAGGACTTACCGGAATTGTTATATGTTGTTCCCGGCCTCATTTAAACTTGCCTTGATGTGTTGTTCTTGTTTGCATCTTCTCTTGCCATGAACAGCTTCATGTAGCTTGGTCATGCATCATGCTTGTTGTGCTTCATGTCTTGTTCATGTGTGGTGTGTTTACCATGTTGTGTGCTTCTTCACGATAGTTCCCGTTTCGTTGCGATCGTGTGGTTCGTCTTCGTGGCTTCATCTTCTTCATGGACTCGTTCTTCTTCCTTGTGGGATTTCAGGCAAGATGACCGCTACCCTGGATCTCACTACTATCATTGCTATGCTAGTTGCCTCGTTCTTTCGCTATCTTGGTGCTACCTATTACTGTTTGTCCAGCCATCCCATATTGCCATGAACCTCTAAACTTTGACACCGTTCCTATGCAAACCGTTGTTTGGCTATGTTACCGCTTTGCTCAGCCCCTCTTATAGCGTTGCTAGTTGCAGGTGAAGTTGAAGATTTCTCCATGGTGGACAGGGTTTTGTTGGGATATCACAATATCTCTTATATTATTAATGCATCTATATACTTGGTAAAGGGTGGAAGGCTCGGCCTTATGCCTGGTGTTTTGTTCCACTCTTGCCGCCCTAGTTTCCGTCATACCGGTGTTATGTTCCCGGATTTTGCGTTCCTAACGCGGTCGGGTGATTTATGGGACCCCCCTGACAGTTCGCTTTGAATAAAACTTGTCCAGCAAGGCCCAACATTGACTTTTACCATTTGCCTCACCACCACCTATTTTTTTCCCTTGGGAGTCGCGCATCCCAGGGGTCATCTTTATATTAGCCCCCCCGGGCCAATGCTTGTCTAAGTGTTGGTCCAAACTAGAGCAACTTGCAGCGCCACCTCGGGGAAACTTGAGGGCTGGTTCTAGTTGTACGTAGTGCTCATCCGGTCGTGGCCTGAAACGAGATACGCGCGGCTACCATCAGGATGTCGGCACGCCGGGAGGTCTTGCTGGTCTTGTTTTACCATTGTCGAAATGTCTTGATGTACCGGGATACCGAGTCTGATCAGAGTGTCTCGGGTGAAGGTCTATTCATTCGATGATCGCGAGAGCTTGTCATGGGCTAAGTTGGGACACCCCTGCAGGTATAAACTTTCGAGAGCCGTGCCGCGGTTATGTGGCAGATGGGAATTTGTTAATGTCGGTTGTAGACAACTTGACACTTGATCCGAATTAAAACGCATCAACGCGTGTGTAGCCGTGATGGTCTCTTCTCGTGAGTCCGGAAGTGAACACGGTTTCTGGGTTATGTTTGACGTAAGTAGGTGTTCAGGATCACCTCTTGATCATTGCTAGCTTCACGACCGTTCCGCTTGTTCTCTTCTCGCTCTTCTTTGCGTATGTTAGCCACCATATCATGCTTAGCCGCTGCTGCAACCTCACCACTTTACCCCTTCCTTTCCCATTAAGCTTTGCTAGTCTTGATACCCATGGTAATGGGATTGCTGAGTCCTCGTGGCTCACGGATACTTCAAAACCAGTTTGCGAGAGCCTATGTTATCGAAAGCGGTGGCGCAACCAAGCTCAAGGAGGAGCTCGATGAAGATCTTGCCCTTTGTGTTGTTTCGTTCTAGTTGATCAAGAGTGGAGCCCAGTTAGCGCGATCGTGGACCTTTATCGCATTTGGGGTTCTTCTTTATTTTGGTTCCGTAGTAGGACCTTGATTGTATCTGGATGATGTAATGCTTTATTCATGTAATTGTGTGAAGTGGCGATTGTAAGCCAACTATGTATCTCTTTCCCTTATGTATTACTTGGGTTGTGTGAAGATTACCTCACTTGCGACATTGCTTTCAATGCGGTTATGCCTCTAAGTCGTGCTTTGACACGTGGAAGATATAGCCGCATCGAGGGCGTTACAAGTTGGTAATCAGAGCCATCCCCGACCTTAGGAGCCCCACTGCTTGATCGTTTTAGCGGCCGAGTTGTGTCTAGAAAAATGTTTTGAGTCATTTAGGATTATATATATCGGAGTGTTAGGAATTCTTTTACTCCTCGGTCCTTCGTCGCTCTGGTGAGGTCTCTGGCGAGAAGTTTTGACTCTTCTCTTCTCAAATTTCACTAATTTTTTTTAGGATCACGCTGGTATCTTAGAATCATTCGATGGTTTTATGATGACAACATTGTCTTGGTGCCTCCGTCGGCAGGGGTTTTTTAAGTGGAGGTGTCCCGGGAGTTGAGCTCGAGGTGTTGTCGTCATAATTTTATCGTTGCGATTTCGGAATACCTGAGTTTAGTACGCCGACATCGAAAATCTCTTTTATGCAGTTGTTGGTGAGATAACCCCGCTAACCCAGTACTGAGGTGAGTACGGGAGTATTGCCATGACTCGTATAACGGATGCTTTTCGAAGGTTGAGGTAGACGATTTCCGAAGGTTTCTTGGTTATGTGTTGACGGATGGATACAGCTTGGATGTAGGTATTGTTAGTTTGGGTGAGATATATTGCTTCCCCTGTATCCCCAACACCAGATTGCATAACCAGAAAGTTTCGGGAGTTTTATAGGTGGGAATTCAAGTAGCTCCTAGAATATCTTTCCGACAAATGCATGATATGGGATTGGGTAAATCTCTATCATATGTTTGTTCCGGCCTATTCTGCAAGCCAAATCCTTTGTTTTGTTTTAATTGTGGTATTCGAGTTGCTTCGAAGTCAAATGTTGAATCCATGCCTTTTCCTAAATGGTGTTCTCATATTGCTATGTGAATACTAATCCTTTTGGTCATTGAGGTTGTCATGTTAATTCTTTTCCTACCGGCGTGCTTCTCTTCAAGTGGATCCGATCATTCTCCCCATCCGCAAGATCATTTCTAAATTTTCTCAACGGTGTTGGTTTCAACCATCCCAAGTTGCCTTTGTTTTCCCGCCCTCCCACCCTTTTTCTTCAAGGACACAGATTTCTTTACCAAGTATCCATTTATTCATGTGAAGTCTCTTCATTCTTTTCTTTCAATGTTCTTATCCGGTGATTTCCCATGAAGATGCTCAACAGTTTCAAGTTCATCATCCTTCATTGTTGTTTCTTCTCCGGTGGATCCTATTCAAGCTTTCGATATTCATCATATTCCTTTTCCTCGCTTCTAATGCTTTCTCATACCGGTGCACCTCATTATCATTCTACTTCTCGCTATTTGTTATTCCGGAGTGCTCAAGATATCTCGAAGATTCGTGTTTCCACTCTGCATTCGTTCAAGCTCTTTCGAGATGGTTATCTCATTCAAGTCATTTAATTCAACCGGTGCAACATCTCTTTTAAATCTTTTCAACGGTGTTCTTTTGAGTGGGCCCTAACCCACAGGTCTTTTCCCAGGATCTTACCTGACTCTTCTAATTCCCCCGGAGCATTCATAATTATTTTTCAAGTGTGACGTAAGAATGAATTTCATCAGTCACATGCCTTCTCCAAGATCTTTCAAATTCTTTTCATAGTTGGCTCAACCTCTTCGCTTTTGATTCTTCCGGTGTGCCTCAATAATTCTTGGTGGTGTTTCTCGTTGTCATTCTCAACATGTGAAGACCGAAGTAGAGTTTCTCTTAAATCTTGGTCCATTCTCTTGAAGATGCGTGGTTCTAGCTTGATGCCATCCTCTCATAATTGTTTTCGATTGTGAAAATTCTTTTCACCCATCCAGAGCATTTCATGAGTTGTTTCCATTTGTTTCCTCCGAAGGCCATCATGTCAAAATTCTTCATTCTCAGCGTGTAGCTATCATTCTCCAAATCTTACCGGTGCATCGTTCAAATATCCTCTAATCAGCTCATGATCTCTTAGTCCACTTGTATCTAAATCCCCTCAAGTATCTTCATTCGTTTTCCAATTCTTTCCGGTGAATTGTGCCCTTGCTACTCTCTTTTTCAAGTCTTACAGTGGTTCGTTCAAGATTTCACTCCTTTTGTTATCATTTTAATTCACTCGTTGTTTCCAAATCCCATCGGTGGTTCCTTCAGATTCTTTTCCTTTGTTATCATATCAATTCATTTGTTGTTCCAATCCTACCGGTGGTTCGTTGAAGACCTTCTCAAGTTTTGATATATCTCTTTTAATCCTTTCAACGAGAATAAGTAGTATGCCAAATCCATTGCTTATCATCAATTTAAATTGGTGAAGGATATACATAACATAATTCTTATTCTTGTTTATAAGTGATTCATCTTTCTTTCTGGAGTTGGTCATCATATCACATTCTCGGTTCGTGATGCTTCATCTTGTCTTTTCTGGAGTTCCAAGTTTTCCGCATTATCGTCGCGAAGCTCATTCTAAATCATTGCAAGGATTCACCTTGTGTTTTCAACTTCTCTTTCTTTGTATCATCCTTTTATTACCGGAGTTCTTCATGGAGGCTCTACATGGTGGTTCGTCAAGGATTCCTTTCGTTCTTCATTTGTTCTTCAAGTTTTCTCTCGAAGTTATGACCCGCCAAGCTATACTCTAAAATAAACATGGTGCTCAACACATGTTTTGTTTTGAGGAGCTCAAATATTCTTCATCTTGCATTCCAAAGTGCAATTCTTTCTACCTTATCTTTTGAGGTGGTGTTATGTCACTCTTGACAATTTCCTTCATGTTTCATGTTCCCATGTTGTCAAGAATGAGGTATTTTAAATCCATCAGTCTCTTCATTGGAGTTATCTTGGGCTATATTTCACCTAAAGCTTTCCCTAAGGATTGTTGCTATTTATGGTGCTTATAAATGACCCAAGTTCTTCTTTATCCTCCCGGTGATATAGCTTTCTCGTCTCCTTGTTCGTATCAATAAAATTCTTTCCCGTGCTTGGCAGGTTGTCGTCTCATAATTTGAGATGCATTCCTTAAGACCACGTCAAGCTTATTCTTTACGTTGTTGGTTTTTCCAACAACTCCGTTCAATTCTTCTTTGCAAGGGTGCTTTCCGAGTTCACGTGTGGTAGAAGTTGGCATTTTCTTCTCCATTCTTTTATTCCAATGATTTATCTTCTATTCTTTCATTACGGAGGCATTGTGATGTTGTGCTCTTCACCCATCACCTCGTGTTTTTTTGAGGATCGTGTTCTTTTATTGCTTATCCTTTTAACCGGAGTGTTGTATCATCTCTTCAATATCTTTTCATCTCATCAAGTTTTCTTCTCTTTTCTACCGGAGTGCTGTCCAAATTCTGCCATTCTTGTTCCTTGGCTATCTCATTATACCGATGTGGTCATATTCTTTTCGTTCGTGAAGCTCTTATTTCCTTGTTTTTGCAACCTTCAAGTTCTCGTAATACTCCTTGTTCATCTTTTCTAACAGATTGTTTGCAATCTCGTTCATCTCTGTTGTACTCTTTCTTTTGAATTGCTCAACCTCTCAAGGTTCATGGTTTTCACTCATTCGTCGAAGAAGCAACTTAGTTTTACCTCTTCTCTTCCTCTTCCGTTTTCCCTCCGGTGCCATCCTAGATCTCGGGACGAGATCCTCTCGTAGTGGTGGAGTGTTGTAACGCCCCGGATTCATTGCGCCAGGTGTCCGCCAGTTATTCTCCGTCGTTGCCATGTCTTTTGCTTGCGTGTTGCACTTTGCCATGTCATCATTTGCATTTTATCATGTCATCATGTGCATTTCATTTTGCATACGTGTTCGTCTCATGCATCCGAGCCTTTTCCCCGTTGACCGTTTTGCAATCCGGCACTCCGATGTCATCCGGCGTCCCCTTTTTGCCTCTTCTCTTGTGCGGGTGTTACACTTTCTCGGAATGGCCCGAGGTTTGCCAAGCGGCCTTGGTATAGCACCGGTAGACCGCCTGTCAAGTTTCGTGCCATTTGGAGGTCGTTTGGTACTCCAACGGTTAACCGGGTAACCGCAAAGCCTCTTTGAGTTGCAGCCCAACACCCCTTCCAAAGTGGCCCAAAACCCATCTAACTCCCCTCCATGCTCTCGGTCTTCGATCACGATCGCGTGGCCGAAAACCGCACCTCATTTGGACTCTCCTAGCTCCCTCCACCTATATAAACGTCTCCCCCTCTCCATTTTCGGATCATTTCTTCCCCGAAACCCTAATTTTTCCTTCACGCCACGGACATGTCCGGATCGGCGGACGCAGCGTCCGCCCGCCGCCGCCCGGCCAATCATGAAGCGCCACCTGTCTCCGCCCGCTGCCCATCGCGCTGGCCCCGCCAGCCCATCGCCCGGCCAGCGCTGCCCGCAGCGCGCTGCCCTGGCCCGTGCGCCCGACGCTTCGGCCTCGCCGCCCGGCGTCTGCCCTTCGCCATCAGCGTCGCCGCGCCACCGCCCGCCTCCGGCCGCGCCCGCCCTCGCCTCCCTCGCCGGCCGCTGCCGCCAGCGCCGCCGCCCGCCGCATCTCCTCGCCGCCCGCGACCCCTCGCTTGCCGCGCTTTGTCCGCCGGTGGCGGCGCCCTTTGCCTGTTGCCGCCCGGCCGCCGAATCCGCCCGAGCACCGCTCCGGCCCCAGCGCCCCGCCTCGCCTAAATCGCCACACCGCCAGCCGCCGCCGCCGGATCCGCGCCGCCGCTGCGTCGTCTTGAGATCGGGAGGAGCCCGATCCGCACTCTCTCCGTCTGCCCAGATCCAGTTCCGGCTGGCCCATCTCCTCGCCCGCTGGCCTCCCGAATCGGGCGAAGCCCGTGGGTGAGCAGCCCCTATCCAGCCCGTCGACTTATAGTTATTTTGCGCTCGATCTGTTTTTTTTTCAGAAAACTGCTAAGTCCCAGATATTTTGCAAAAACATGCCATGTTCATCGCATCACATCTCTGCATCCGTAGCTCCGTTTTGCGCGTGTAATATGTCAAATTGTTCGTCTCGACGAGTACTTCATTTCATTCCATTGCATCATTTTCATTTGAGCTCATCTTGATGCCCGAAATGCTGTTGGAAGAGTGCATGTTGATGTTAATCTGCTGAAACTGTTATAACTTGCTGTTTTATCATTTTTTGCCATGATTAATGCGTGCATCCTATGAGGTTGAGCTCTACATGAATGTTGAACTATGCCATGACATCTTTCCAGGGGTGTTGACCTTGTATTTTTGAGAGTTGTGTGCTGAGTGTATCAAGCTTGCTAAGTAGGGCAGTTGCTGTTACTGTTTTGCTAGGCAGATTCTGTTATATTTTGTTGCTATGTTAACATGCTTCTACTAATCATTCTATGCATAATCTGGAGATGCTCTATAAACATGTTTTGATATACATGTCATGCTCTATCCATTCATGCCCTTGGTTGCAATTATAGCCTGCTGGAACATGTTCATTTCTTGCTCCAAAGTTGCTTGGAAATGTTGTTTGTCAGCCTGTTAACATTAAGTTCACTTGTTCCCATGTGTTTTCCTAGTGATCCATGCACCCTATGACCTTTCTCTTGCCATGCTTAGCTTCATAAAGATGCCTTCTTACTGTTGGGTGCTTTGCCATGCCATGTATTGCTCTGTGGTGAGTGGTTCAAGCTCACGAACATGCCTACTTATTGTTGTTCCTGCCATGTTTGAATTTGTTATATAACTTGCCATGTTTACATGGGTGCCATCATATTTTCCGTGCCCTTTTGACTCATGGTCAGTAAGGGACTTTTGATATATGCTATTAGTAGATTCATGCCATGCCTTTTTTGCCATGATAAGTTCCTGTAACATGTTGTTTGATAGCTCTAAACATTGCAACCTGATGTTATTTCCGCTAAAGTCTGAAACTGTTATTATTTGCAATATCTCCATGTCTTTTTGAGCATGTTCTAGTTGTTTCTGGAGATAGCTCAGTGTTCATGTTTTGTTATGCTTTACCTGTACTTCATGCCCATGTCTTTTGTTATTATGTTGGGGTGCTGTAGCATGTTGTTTTGATGCTTGTAAGATGCCTAGTTGCTGTTATGGACAGATTGTTGTTATGACTTGTATAGTGTGTGTGTTGAACCGTTGCTCCGTTTTGAGCG
Source organism: Aegilops speltoides (assembly GCA_021437245.1). Taxonomy (NCBI): domain Eukaryota; kingdom Viridiplantae; phylum Streptophyta; class Magnoliopsida; order Poales; family Poaceae; genus Aegilops; species Aegilops speltoides. The sequence goes on from CM038141.1 coordinate 144,205,855, forward strand.
TGCTCTATATGAAACTTGCTTGATTTTGCATTTAGCTTCATATTATCATGTTGCATCCTTGTTTTGATGTGTTTGCTTGATGTTTGAGTGCATTTTGCATCAATGCCATGTTTAACTTGTTTTGCTCATATCTTCTAGGCCGTAGCTCCGAATCTAATGAACTTTATATGTAACTTGACTAGAATTTCGTGTAGATCATCTTGGTGATCTTTAACTTGCTGTTTAACAACTTGAACATAATGTTTATTCAGTTCTGGACCAATTTCGAAATATGCATATGAGGACTTACCGGAATTGTTATATGTTGTTCCCGGCCTCATTTAAACTTGCCTTGATGTGTTGTTCTTGTTTGCATCTTCTTTTGCCATGAACAGCTTCATGTAGCTTGGTCATGCATCATGCTTGTTGTGCTTCATGTCTTGTTCATGTGTGGTGTGTTTACCATGTTGTGTGCTTCTTCTCAATAGTTCCCGTTTCGTTGCGATCGTGTGGTTCGTCTTCGTGGCTTCATCTTCTTCATGGACTCGTTCTTCTTCCTTGCGGGATTTCCGGCAAGATGACCGCTACCCTGGATCTCACTACTATCATTGCTATGCTAGTTGCCTCGTTCTTTCGCTATGCTGCGCTACCTATTACCTGTTTGTCCAGCCATCCCATATTGCCATGAACCTCTAACCTTTGACACCGTTCCTATGCAAACCGTTGTTTGGCTATGTTACCACTTTGCTCAGCCCCTCTTATAGCGTTGCTAGTTGCAGGTGAAGTTGAAGATTTCTCCATGGTGGACAGGGTTTTGTTGGGATATCACAATATCTCTTATATTATTAACGCATCTATATACTTGGTAAAGGGTGGAAGGCTCGGCTTTATGCCTGGTGTTTTGTTCCACTCTTGCCGCCCTAGTTTCCGTCATACCGGTGTTATGTTCCCGGATTTTGCGTTCCTAACGTGGTCGGGTGATTTATGGTACCCCCCTGACAGTTCGCTTTGAATAAAACTTGTCCAGCAAGGCCCAACATTGACTTTTACCATTTGCCTCACCACCACCTATTTTTTCCCTTGGGAGTCGCGCATCCCAGGGGTCACCTTTATTTAGCCCCCCCGGGCCAATGCTTGTCTAAGTGTTGGTCCAAACTAGAGCCACTTGCAGCGCCACCTCGGGGAAACTTGAGGGCTGGTTCTAGTTGTACGTAGTGCTCATCCGGTCGTGGCCTGAGACGAGATACGCGCGGCTACTATCAGGATGTCGGCACGCCGGGAGGTCTTGCTGGTCTTGTTTTACCACTGTTGAAATGTCTTGATGTACCGGGATACCGAGTCTGATCGCAGTGTCTCGGGTGAAGGTCTATTCCTTCGATGATCACGAGAGCTTGTCATGGGCTAAGTTGGGACACCCCTGCAGGGTATAAACTTTTGAGAGCCGTGCCCGCGGTTATGTGGCAGATGGGAATTTGTTAATGTCCGGTTGTAGAGAACTTGACACTTGATCCGAATTAAGACGCATCAACCGCGTGTGTAGCCGTGATGGTCTCTTCTCGGCGGAGTCCGGGAAGTGAACACGGTTTCTGGGTTATGTTTGACGTAAGTAGGTGTTCAGGATCACCTCTTGATCATTGCTAGCTTCACGACCGTTCCGCTTGTTCTCTTCTCGCTCTTCTTTGCGTATGTTAGCCACCATATCATGCTTAGCCGCTGCTGCAACCTCACCACTTTACCCCTTCCTTTCCCATTAAGCTTTGCTAGTCTTGATACCCATGGTAATGGGATTGTTTGAGTCCTCGTGGCTCACGGATACTTCAAAACCAGTTTGCGGTGCCTATGTTACCGAGCAAGTGACGCAACCAAGCTCAAGGAGGAGCTCGATGAAGATCTTGCCCTTTGTGTTGTTTCGTTCTAGTTGATCAGTAGTGGAGCCCAGTTGGGGGCGATCATGGACCTTTGTCGCATTTGGGGTTCTTCTTTATTTTGGTTCCGTAGTCGGACCTTGATTGTATCTGGATGATGTAGTGCTTTATTCATGTAATTGTGTGAAGTGGCGATTGTAAGCCAACTATGTATCTCTTTCCCTTATGTATTACTTGGGTTGTGTGAAGATTACCTCACTTGCGAAATTGCTTTCAATGCGGTTATGCCTCTAAGTCGTGCTTCGACACGTGGGAGATATAGCCGCATCGAGGGCGTTACAACATCAAAAAGTTGAGGAAAGCCGGATACCTGCACAACGATATTGCGCACCGGCTTCCAGACGAGGGGCAGCTCGTCCCCACCCCCAGGCCCCATGAGAGAGTGGTGTTCCTTCCCCATTTCCTCCGCGGACTGGGCTTCCCACTCCACTCATTTGTCCGGGGACTCATGTTCTACTATGGCCTGGATTTCCATGATCTGGCCCCGAATTTCATCCTCAACATCTCAGCGTTTATCATTGTGTGTGAGGCCTTCCTCCGCATCAAGCCCCACTTCGGCTTATTGCTGAAGACTTTCAATGTCGGGGGTTGGGTGCGACATATGCCAAAGGATGGCTTATCATGGTGGGGGCGAGTAGAACGTCGCCGGTGCCTGGAAACGGGATGAGGCGAAGACATGCACGCCGACGGATCTTACCCAGCTTCAGGGCTCTCCGAGGAGATAACACCCCTACTACTGCTCTGCGGGGTCTCCGCATGATCACTAAGGCAAAAGTGAATACAAGCTTGCTCCTAGAGCTGTTTTCGAAGGTAGGAAAGGGCACGGCTAGCGCTCTCCCTCCTATGTGATCAGTCTAATGCTAAAAGATGCGAACCCTTTGCATGGGTGCCACAGGGGGGTTTATATCGCCTACCCCGTGGTTACAATGGTAAAACCGGCTGGCGCGGGTCCCACCGTCTGTCTCTCAGGTGCCGTCTTCTCCGCCGACTCTGGGCCCGCCGACCGGTGGGTCCCGCCGACCGCATGGTACGAGGCGTCGGCCCGTGTCCTTGTGGCGGGTCCCGCCATGCGCAGATTACTATAGTCGTGCTTCTAATGACGCGGGCTTGGTCAGTGGGTCATGGAAACAATGCCGCCGCCTACGGGCGATCATTGTAGCCATTCCTTGGTCACATCTGGTTAATGGCGTGTGGGGCCCGTGGGAGGGGCCGGCCGACTCCAGGGGGCCGACTCCCAACGGGTCCGACTCTCGGCGCTCCCGCCGTCTTCAATACTCTCGCTGACTGGTAGGTCCTGCCGTCTCCGGGCCGTACAGACAAGGCATCGTGGGCACAGGGCCCCGCCCCAGGGGCTGATGTCAGGGCTGGCATGGCAACAGTGCCGCGCCGGGCGGAGATCTCCGCGGGTACGGTGCACTGTGGCCATGCCCGCCTTTAATTATCGGGGTGGTTGGAAGTCGCGGGCCGACTTCCCACAGTCGGCTTAATCGGAGTCGCTTCTGGGACTCGGCTTGAATGGGAGTCGCCTCTGGGACTCGGCCATCTTGGAGTCGCCTCCTGGACTCGGCTTGAATGGGAGTCACCTCTAGGACTCGCCCATCTTGGAGTCGCCGTAGATACTTGAGGGGCGCAGTCTGCCCCGATGTCTTGAAAGGTTCTGGGACTCAGGTTATCCTACCCGTGGCCCATTACTCAGACAGTAGTCCCCGAAGCTGGTGAGGCTCCGAGGGTGATACGTCGTGCGCCTCAGCAGTTTCATTCTTCAGATGGGGAAAGCAACCTTTGATGGCCGCCTTCCTCCAGGCTGATTGGCTGGAGTCAGATTCTCTGAGGGCCGTTATGCTCAAGCCGACTGGCTGGAGTCGGATTCGCCGAGGGCCGTCTTGCCCCTTGAGGTGTTTCGAACGTCGTGGCGGGAACCAGCGCCCGTGCTCGATCGCTCCGCGTCTCCGTCCGCAGCCTCGTCGCGCGGCGCCACATGGCGAGCGATGTCTGCGCTGCACAGCGATGGGACAGGCCGTCAGGCGGGGCTCGCCACTACCGCGCCTCGGCACGCGAACGGATCCGCTGCACCCGGGCGGAGGGTTGGGTTCCCCACGTCGTTACTGCGCGCAGTAACTTCGTGGGTTTAATCGTGGGGGGCGTGGGGGCTCGCGCACAGTTAATCCCCACGCCGCCCCATCGGCTTCTCAGCCTTTGAGACTATAAATAGGCGGTGGAAGCGGGATGGCGAAGCGCGCGCTCGTTCTTCCCTACTTCCCCTGCTTTCTCCTTCTTCCTGCCTTCGCCGCACCACGCCGCACGGCTCTGCGGCGATGAGCTCTTCCTCTGCCGCGGCTTCTGCCATCCGCTCCGGCGCGTGGGATGGTTCCCGGGTGGATGACGACGCCATCGAGCACCTCCGCCGGACGCGCCGGCTCCCAGCGCGCGCGCAGTGCGAGCCGTGCCCGCCGGGGGAGATAACGCCGGCGCCGGAGGAGCGCTAGCGGGTCATATTCCGCTCGCACCTCATGCGCGGCATGGGCCTGCCGGCGAGCGGCTTCCTCCGCTCGTTCTTGGAGTTCAACAGACTCCAGCCGCACCACCTCACACCAAACACGGTGGTGCTGCTGGCCACCTTCGCCATCCTGTGCGAGGGTTTTCTCGGCGTTCTCCCCACCCTTGAGCTTTGGGGAGAGTTCTTCCAATCGAAGCTCGGCACGCACGTCCCCGGCATACCGGCCCAGTGCGGCGCCTTCATCGCCATGCGCAGGTCGACCGCCGACAACCCCTTCCCCTCCATCGGGCTGATCAAGTCGGTGAAGATGTGGCAACGTTCGTACTTCTACGTGAAGAACGTCGCCACGAAAGGTGACTGGGTCAACCTGCCGCACTATGAAGCCGGCGCACCGGCTAGGAGGCTTCTCAGCTGGTCCAACCGGGCCAAGACACTGTCTCCTGCCGGCACCGCCGCCGTCGCCCGACTCCGAGTGCTGACGCAGTCGGAAGGCCTGGCCGGGGCTGACTTGCTGGCCGCCTTTGTGGCGCGCCGAGTCCTCCCACTCCAAGGCCGACCTCATCTGATCTTTCAGATGAGCGACCGCCGAGACTCGAGCCGGATGAGCACCTGGGAGATGCCCCACGCGGAGGTGGCGAACATGGTGAACCACATCGCGAACTGCGAGCTCGCGGAAGACTGGCAGTTCGGCAAGGAACCGTACTCACGTGCCAACCCTCCGCCTGTGGTAAGTCAAATCTTATGTTTTCTATTTTTATTTATAGCCGAATCCGACTTCTGATCTTCTTGGTTCCCTGAGTCAGAACCCCCTCATCCAGCCTGCATCTGGCACCACCGGTCTGCCCCGCGAGTTCGTTCCAGACCGCGCGGAGAGCGATATCGACGACCCCGACTTGGGGCTGTGACGCCCCAGTTTCGATGCGCCAGGTGTCTGCCAGTTATTCACCGTCGTTGCCATGTCATTTGCTTGCGTGTTGCACTTTGCCATGTCATCTTCTGCATTTCATATCATGTCATCATGTGCATCTCATTTTGCATACGTGTTCGTCTCATGCATCCGAGCGTTTTCCCCGTTGTCCGTTTTGCAATCCGGCACTCCTATGTTCCCGGCGTCCCCCTCTTGTCTCCTTTCGTGTGCGGGTGTTAAACTTTCTCGGAATGGCCCGAGGTTTGCCAAGCGGCCTTGGTATAGCACCGGTAGACCGCCTGTCAAGTTTCGTGTCATTTGGAGGTCGTTTGATACTCCAACGGTTAACCGGGTAACCGTAAAGCCTCTTTTGTGTGCAGCCCAACACCCCTTCCAAAGTGGCCCAAAACCCATCCTAACCCCCTCTATGCTCTCGGACGATCGGTCACGATCGTGTGGCCGAAAACCGCTCCTCATTTGGACACTCCTAGCTCCCTCTACCTATATAAACACCTCCCCCTCCAAAAATCCTGGTGCAAACCTTAGTCCTCTTCCACCCGCCGCCACCGGACATGTCCGTCCCGGACCGAACACGTCCGCCACCGCCGCCCACCCAATCCGGGCACGCCACGTGTCGTTCGCCGCCGCCACCGCCGCAGCCGCGAGCCGCGCAGCGGGCCGGGCGAGGTCCGTCGCCGCCGCCCGCTTCGCAGCCCGCCGCCGCCGGAGCTCTCGCGCCGCCGCCCAGCAACGCGCTGCGCCGCCGCCGCGCCTCGCCAGCGATTGCCGCCGCCGGCCTCCCGGCGCGCCCGCCTCCGCCTCCGGATCGCCGCCGCCGCCCGCGGAACCTCGTACCCGCCGCCGCCCGTGCCCTGCTGCTGCCGGTGCGTCCACGGCCAAGCTGGCAGCCGCGCCCGCCACACAGGCGCCATCGCCCTCCGCCGCCCTCGCTTCGCGAAACCTCGCTGAGACCGCCGCCCGAAGCTGCTCCGCCCGCGCGGCAGCCCTCGCTCCGCCAACGCGCCCCGCCCGCCGCCGTCGCCCGCCCGGCCTCGCCTCGCCGCCCGGCCTCCCCTTCGCCGAGAGCCCGGCACCGCCTCTCGTCGCCGGATCTTGGCGGATGGATGAGATCCACCCGTCCCCGATCCAAACACGCGCGTCCCCGTCCGGATCTCTCCTTCCCGAACGGTTCCGTCCCGATTTCGCGGGGTGAGATTTTCGTCTAAGTCCCAGATTTTTGCATTATCATGCCATGTTCAACGCATCATAACTCTATGTATACTGCTCCGTTTCATGCATGTAATATGTCAAATTGTTCATCTCGACGAGTACTTCATTTCATTCCATTGCATCATTTTCATTTTAGCTCATCTTGATGCCCGAAATGCTGTTGGAAGAGTGCTAAGTGATGTTACTCTGCTGGAACTGTTATAACTTGCTCATTTGTCATTTTTGCCATTATTGATGTGTGCATCCTATGAGGTTGATGTCTACATGTGTTTTGATCTATGCCATGCCATCTTTCCAGAGGTGCTATCCATGTATTTTTGTGATCAATGTGGTGACTAGCACAAGCATGCAAACTAGGCATCGTGATGTTGCTGATTGTAGTCCCTGTTCTGCTGTTATTTTTATGCCATGTAAACTTGTTGCTACAGAGAGATCCATGCATATTTTGAGATACTTCAGTAAGGGTGTTTTCAACATATGGTTATGTTCTATCCATTCGTGTCCTTGGTTGCAATTATGGAGTAGCCTAGCATGTCATTTGAGTGCTCAACTTTTGCTTCAAAATGTTTCCTGGCAGGTTGTTTACTTGTTATTCAATTTAGCCAAGGTTGCTATAGTTGATCCTTGCATGCTATGGACTTGTTCTTGACTTGGTTTGTTTCACAAACATGTCTTCTTGATGATGCTATGCTTATCTTGTCATGCAATGACTTGTGGTGAGTGAATCGAGCTTGTTAAGTAGGGTTCTTGCTGTTGCTGTTTTGCTAGGCTGAATCTGTTATTTTGTGATGCTATATAAACATGTTGGTACTAATCATTCTATGCATAATCTGGAGATGTTCTATAAAAATGTTTTGATCTACATGGCATCCTCTAACCAGTCGTGCCTCTGGTTGCATTTATAGCTTGCTGTAGATTGTTCATATCTTGCTCCGAAGTTGCTTCATAATGTTTCTGTCAGCCTGTTAACATTAAGTTCACTTGTTCCCATGTGTTTTGCTAGTGTTCCATGCACCCTATGACCTTGCTCTTGACATTCTTAGCTTCATAACCATGCCTTCTTACTGTTGGTTGCCTTGCCATGCCATGTATTGCTCTGTAGTGAGTTGCACAAGCTCACCAACATGCCTACTTATTGTTGTTCCTGCCATGTTTGAATCTGTAATATAACTCGCCATGTTTACGTGGGTGCCATCATATCTTCTGATCCTTTTTGGCTCATGCTCAGTAAGGGACTTTTGATCTATGGGATTAGTAGATTCATTCCATGCATTTGTTTGCCATGATAAGTTCCTGTAACATGTTGTTTGACAGCTCTAAACATTGCAACCTGATGTTATTTTCTGCAAAGTCTGAAACTGTTATTATTTGCAATCTTTCCATGTCATTTTGAACATGTTCTAGTGATTTCTGGAGATAGCTCAGTGTTCATGTTTTGTTATGCTTTACCTGTACTTCATGCCCATGCCTTTTGTTATTATGTTGAGTTGCTGTAGCATGTTGTTTTGATGCTTGCAATATGCCTAGTTGCTGTTTTGGACAGATTGTTGCTATAACTTGTTTCGTGTGTGTGTGTTGAACCGTTGCTCCGTTTTGAGTGTGCTCTATATGAAACTTGCTTGTTTTTGCATGTAGCTTCATATTATCATGTTGCATCCTTGTTTTGGTGTGTTTGCTTGATGTTTGGGTGCATTTTGCAATAATGCCATGTTTAACTTGTTTTGCTCATATCTTCTAGACCGTAGCTCGAAATCTAATGAACTTTATATGTACCTTGACTAGAATCTCGTGTAGATCATCTTGGTGCATCTTAACTCGCTGTTTAACAACTTGAACATAAGGTTCATTCAGATCTGGACCAATTTCGAAATTTGCATATGAGGACTTACCGGAATTGTTATATGTTGTTTCCAGCCTCATTTAAACTTGTCTTGACGTGTTGTTCTTGTTTGCATCATCTCTTGCCATGAGTAGCTCCATGTAGCTTTGTCATGCATCATGCTTGTTGTGCATCATGTCTTGTCTATGTGTGGTGTGTTTACCATGTTGTGTGCTTCTTCTCGATAGTTTCCGTTTCGTTGCGATCGTGAGGATTCGTTTGTCTACGTGTGGTTCCTCCTTGTGGATTCATCTTTTTCATGGACTCGTTCTTCTTCCTAGCGGGATTTCAGGCAAGATGACCGCTACCCTGGATCTCACTACTATCATTGCTATGCTAGTTGCTTCGTTCTATCGTTATGCTGCGTTACCTATCATTTGCTCTTCAAGCCTCCCAAATTGCCATGAACCTCTAACCTTTGACACCATTCCTAGAAAACCATTGATTGGCTATGTTACCGCTTTGCTCAGCCCTCTTATAGCGTTGCTAGTTGCAGGTGAAGTTGAAGATTTCTCCATGGTGGACATGATTTTTGGTTGGGATATCATAATATCTCTTATATTATTAATGCATCTATATACTTGGTAAAGGGTGGAAGGCTCGGCCTTATGCCTGGTGTTTTGTTCCACTCTTGCCGCCCTAGTTTCCGTCATACAGGTGTTATGTTCCCGGATTATGCGTTCCTAACGCGGTCGGGTGATTTATGGACCCCCGATTCGCTTTGAATAAAACTTGTCCAGCAAGGCCCAACCCTGGTTTTACCATTTGCCTCACCACCACCTATACCCTTCCCTTGGGTCGGCCAACCCGAGGGTCATCTTTATTTTAGCCCCCCCGGGCCAATGCTTGTCTAAGTGTTGGTCCGAACCGAGTAGACTGCGGGGCCCCCTCGGGGAAACTCGAGGTCTGGTTTTACTCGTAGGATGTCTCATCCGATGTTGCCCTGAGAACGAGATATGTGCAGCTCCTATCGGGATTGGCGGCGCATCGGGCGGTTTTGCTGGTCTTGTTTTACCATTGTCGAAATGTCTTGTAAACCGGGATTCCGAGACTGATCGGGTCTTCCTGGGAGAAGGTCTATTCCTTCGTTGATCGTGAGAGCTTGTCATGGGCTAAGTTGGGACACCCCTGCAGGGTATAAACTTTCGAGAGCCGTGCCCGCGGTTATGTGGCAGAAGGGAATTTGTTAATGTCCGGTTGTAGATAACTTGACACCAGATCCGAATTAAAACGCATCAACCGCGTGTGTAGCCGTGATGGTCTCTTCTCGGCGGAGTCCGGGAAGTCAACACTGTTTCTGTGTTATGTTTGACGTAAGTAGGAGTTCAGGATCACCTCTTGATCATTGCTAGCTTGGACCGTTCCGCTTGCTCTCTTCTCGCTCTTATTTGCGTTGGTTAGCCCCATACTTGCTTAGCCGCTGCTGCAACCTCACCACTTTACCCCTTCCTTTCCCATTAAGCTTTGCTAGTCTTGATACCCATGGTAATGGGATTGCTGAGTCCTCGTGGCTCCTGATTACTACAACAACATTGCAGTACAGGTTATCACGATGATCATGACGTGAGAGCGATGTTTGCTTGTCTTGGAGTTCTTCTTCTGCTTCTTCTTCGATCAGGGGATAGGTTCCAGGTCGGCAGCCTGGGCTAGCAGGGTGGATGTCGTTTGAGTTTCTGTTTGTGTTTCATCCGTAGTCGGATGCTGTTCTCATGTATGATGATGTTGTATTCGTGTGGCATTGTATGCCTTATGTATGTATCCCCATCTATAATGTGATGTTGATTAATGATATCCACCTTGCAAAAGCGTTCCAATATGCGGGTCTATCCTTGGTGGGACCTTCGAGTTCCTTTTGGATAGGGTCGCATATTGGGCGTGACATGGGCGGCGGCGATGGAGGCCGACGCCGAAGGCGGGGGTGGAGGAGCGGAAGGCGGCCTTCGGCCCTCGGTGACCTTCGCCGATTGGCCAGAGGACGAGGCCGACGGCAAGGTCGTCCCACGCCGCCAACCGAAAGCCGGCCATCCAGGCGCGAGTTCCTCCGGGCTTGGCTTGGCCAGTCGGCCAGCAAGAAGCGCCGGGCCGCGCCGAGTTCGCTCGGTGGTCGGCCGAAAAAGTTCAAGGGGGGGCCGCCGCGACCAAGCGGGAGGAGGCGATCATGAAGGCCAACCGCTTTCGCAAGGAAGTGAAGAAGCCGCCGCTGGTCTCTGCGTAAGTGCTGACAATCGTTTGTTCTTGTTTCCTTGGACGGATCTTTTCTGAGTCTTTTTCATTCTGTTTTTCTGCTTCAGGGACCCTCTTTCTCTTGAGAGGGTCGCTGTCCCCTCTGTCATGGGGTCGGCCGAGACGTCCGCCAACAGTCGGCGGATTGACCCCGCTGCCAACCTCCGAGAGGCGACGGAGCGCAACGCGCGGGAGAAGCGCGACGAGGAAGAGGCCGACCGTCTGGAGAAGGCGGAGGCCGAGAAAGCGGCGGCCTCCACCCAGAAGAAGCTGGAGGAGGCTGAAACCGCCGCCGCGGCAAAATGGCGGGCGGAGGAGGCCGTGCGCCGTGAATCGGCGCTGCTTGTCGTCCTGCTGAACTCCGCGCCGCCGCCCCCGGAGTTCACGGGACAGACTGGAGAAGTCGGCAAGGAGCACTCCATCATGGAGAAGGACGGTGGCGAGGCCTCCGCATCGGGCACGGCCTCGCCGCCACCGCCGCCTCCACCGCATGGCAAGCAGCCGGCGGGCCTTCCGCTGCTCTGCCGAGGCGAAGGCGATGGCGAGGCTGCTTCTTCAAGTCGCCTCACCAGCACGCCGCCGCCTTGCGAAGGCGGTCTCGGCGCCACGCCCCTTGGAAGCCGGCGCCGCCAGCTCAGCCATTCCAGATGCTGAGGCATCAAGTGCTGCGCCTACTGGATGGGTGCGAGGAGGCGGTGACAGTCCGCTGAACCAAGCGCTCCTGGACATGCAGGCGAAGCTGCGAGCCGAAGGCGAAGCCATCCAGGGCTACACCAGGGCACATCTGGTGTCCCGAGCGTCTATCCGGGTACGTTTTTCTTTTTTGACTTTGTCTGTTCCCGCTCTTCTCTGTGGGGGCGCGCCAGCGCACCCACTGGGTGTAGTCCCCGAGTTTCGGGCCGGCTGCTACGCAGGCGGCCTGGGACTCAATCTGGCGAGTTCCTCATTTGTCTTTGTCCTATTTTTTATCACAGGAGTATCACAACCTCTGCGTCACCGCCTTCAACCGTAACGTTGAGCGGCTGGAGAAGCGGACCGCCGACTTGTCGGAGAGCCGGAGTAAGTTCTTCTTCTTTTTTAAGGCGTGACTGGCGCCTGCTGTAGTCCCTCGAGATTTGGGCCGATCACGAGGTCGGGCCGGATCTTCCTGGCGACCTTTGTTGTTGACGACTTAACCTCTTTTCTCTTTGTTCTTCAGAGGACAATGCCGCTCTTCAGGAACGGTTGGGTGAAGTCAGCACGGCCCTTTGCGCCAAGGAGGAGGAGTGCGGCAAGCTCGCCAAAGAGCGTGACTTGTTGGCCGAGCAGTTGGCGGAGCAAAAGGAGCTGCTCATGGCGGCTCAAGACGGGGCGGGGAAGAAAGAGACCGCCCTCCTGGCCGAGTTCGAGATGGAGCACTCCTCCTGGACTGACAGGGAGGCGATGCTGACTTCCGGCTTCCACGAGATCGAGGACATTGTCGACGGTGAGTTTCTTTGCTTTCTTTCTTTGAACCGCCGACTATAAGTCAGGCCGACTGCTGATTTTCTCTTTGCGTCTTTTTGTTTTGGGCAGACTTCTTCCCTGGCCACTCGCAGGCGGTCAATCGAGCCATTGAGGCTGATCGCGAGGCACGGAGGGTGAATGGGGAGGAGATCGACGCCAACACCCCCCTGACCGTCGACGATCAGCTCCTGGGCATCGAGACCCGTCTGCGGCCGACCCAACAGCTGTTGCGCCGTCTTCAACGCGCCGGGGACCAAGCGATCTCCGCCCTGTGGCTGGGCATGCAGGCTCTGCGCACTGCCAGTTGGACTGCCGACTAGCTGGAAGTCGCGGCCGGTCGTCTTGAGGCTTGGAAGGGTTCCTCGGCCCGGGCTGGGGCGCGCTGGGCCTTTGAATTCATCAAGGCTTGGTGCCCAGGGCTGGACTGACCGCTGGCCACGTTCGGCCAGAGGCTCAGCAGAATCAAGGCGTGGAAGGCGCCCTCGTCGAGCGTGCGGCGGGGATCGCCGAGTACACCGACACCAGCGTCTTCGTTCCCGAGCGGGCCGCGAACGGCTAGGAGGTGCCTCCGGAGTGGTTCGGGATGAACCCCAACTACGACGAGGACTCGGCGGAGGTGATCGGCTCCAGCACCGAGGAGGAAGACGAGGCGGGGGACGAAGATGAGACGGAGGCGCCAGAAGACAGAGCGGACGACCAACCTCAGCTCGATCGTGCCTCCAAGAACGAGCTGCGCTCAACCGGGCGGCTGCCATCGGAGACAATCAAGCCGAGATCGCCCCGGCCGCTTCCAGTACGCGACACCGCTGTCTCGCCGCCCGCCGAACCGTCTGCTGCTCCTTAGGCTGTCGTCTTGTCTTTACTTTATCTGCTTTCACAGTCTTTGAAGAACTTGTTAATTTGCACAATTCCACCCGCAGGGTGTATTTTGAACTCGGCCAGAGGCCTTTGCTATGTAAATATCTAGCTGTCTTCTATCTTTCCTTGCTTATTGCTCTTTTTTGGCTTTTTCCTTTGCCGCCTTTCCGTAGTCGCTGCTTTGCCAGACAGACAGCCGCGCCGTGGACTGCCGTAAGTCAAATGCTTGGCTGCTTTAGGGAAGGCAAGTACTTCACCTTTTTAGAGTTTTTTAACAAGTGGGATAAAAGGCGGTGAGCTGACTATTCGAGAGTCGGCTCTGCAGAGAGAGGCTGGGAGCCGGCTTGGGCTATGCATACGCTTTGAGTCCTTAGCCATTTTTTCGTGTGTGCGCTCGTTCTTGCTTATTCTCTGCCTACCAACAGACACTCTGCGAGCTGCGGCTTTCGACAGGAGATGGCTTAAGCACAACACACTATTTGTCTGACTGCAGGAAGCATTTCATAGCGCAAGACGGCAAGTACC